>OX376227.1:3795687-5057582 GCA_947364205.1 Agrochola lota
AAGAAAATGACCTAATTATGTAATACATGATCAATCAGAATCTGAATCGTATTGAAACAGATTGCTAATCCATTGCTTCATAAGTTCGAAAAAAAATTGCTCAACAACGTAAATAACGCAATGAATCTTGTTGAACTGTCAAAATGAAACACATTAGTCGTAATCGTTTACGAAAATGTGTTGCGTAATTAGATAGCAAGTTCGATTGGCAGAGTAACTTTTGATGTACATCTCATCTGTCAATGCAGTTTTGCTTTATTTATTTTTATTTTACTACTGACTGTCGCACTGGTTAGGCATCTAGCTATCACATGGTTATAGGTCATCACAGTTCTCTAGCTAGCTCATTTCATTCAAGATTGTTGGGATACTGACCCATCTCAATAAAACCTGTAGGCGCACAGTAGGTACCTACTCGTATATCCACCTAGATCCTTCATGGCGAAATGATAATTGGTAGATATTCCTGTACCAAACGCCTGCCTTAAGAATCTGCCTACCCACATCTTAGGGATGGTGTTTGTCCATTTAAACCGATAAGTGGCAAGTATATTATTATAAATTGTAGTGCACTTGAAGAGATAGCGCTTATCTCGTCCGGGTCACCGGGGGCGCCCGGCCACAGATCACACTTTTCCCCGCAGATCTTGTGGAAAAATAACTTCTACCAACGTGCTTGCTTGGTGATAAAAAAAAGTTTATTAACGAGCGTAGTTAACGGTTGCTTGACAGTTTTTATAAACAATATAGTTTCTTGGATACAGATGGGATTTCTTGGATAGAGATTTAATTGGACTATCAAGTGAAGGAGACAAAGTAATTCCCAGATAAAACTCAACTTTATATGATCAATTATTAGATATGTATATTTGCGTCATTGTGTCCATAAAAACTTGTGTATGTTTTAAAGCTATTTAGGGAACGCTTGCATGAAATAAAAAAAATAAACAAAAGTACATAAGTAATTAATAATATCGACCTCTTTTTAATTCTTAAACCTAACAATAATGTAGGTATAACATTACATTTTGTATGTACACATTTACTTAAAATATCTACTTAGTAGTTACAACATATCGTATCGTCTCTCGATCACACACTTTTACACAAGCGAGACGAGCAAACAACACACAGAGAGCGTGACTTAACTATGGCACACGCCGAGAGAGCTCCCACTCACGCACTCTTCAGGTACTTGAGTGTCTTTAATAAATAATTCCTACGACGTCACTACATTACACTTCAGAGAGGAACATTGGGTGGCGTCTTGCAAGGCTCCGGCGGCGGCGGCCTCCGATCGTCTGGCGTACGCGACTGGTAGTACGCACAGTATGGAAGCGGGTCCCAGAATGTGAATAAAGCCTCGCGAGTGTCCAGCACAGTATCCAACAGCTTGCCCACAGTTGCTGCGTGCCCGCAACGTGCCGCTCCTTGGCACAAATACGGTAAAGACACTCCAACTCGAGCTCCAATAGCCACTAGTTTATTAGTATGACCGTTCGTAGTTTGCTCTTCACGAACAAGTCTGAATGACACGTGTCCAGTCATAGGCCTCGCCGGTGCAAGGAATGATACAAATCGCTGTACCCAAGCGTCAGCTTCTTCATCCCTTTGAGGCACCAGACCCTTTCTTGCAGAGTCTACCCGACACGAAACATTGTTGACCGCGCGCGACTCTTTCAAAGTAGTGCACGTCACAATCCTCTCTCCCTTTGGCTCCCGAACAATAACCCACGGTTTCTCCGCACTGATTTCCCGTGGGAATCTAAATTGGGCTTTGTCTTCAGGCATAACAAAACGCAATCGGTCTCTGGCTCCACGTGCACCAGCACTTGCAATGAAATGTCTTCCCTCCTTAGAAGCTCCACTATCGTACCACGCACGAACATCTTCCTCGTTGGCCACCACCCAAAAGGGGGGTGTCGCTAAGCCAGCAGCGCGACATACCCTCATCAACTCCAAAGGGTCATCTAATGTAACAACGTCGCGAGCACAAGGTACAAAGCACTGACATCCAATTACTTCTAAATGTGACTTGGCAAGCGCATCGTAATACGCTGGAGTAGTGGAGCTCACCGGTACATAGAAGACCACCGACTCTGTTTCCACTATTTCTCTAAGTGCCCGCGCATAGGCTAGAGGATCAGCCGGATTCGGCCGCGGCACTGTGTAAAACTTATGCACCGCAGCAGAGTACTTTAACAATGCAAATTGCCCTTCTATTTCAAACGCTACAACTCTTGCGCCTGCCGAATGGAAGTTTCTGGCCAGGTGTAAAGCTTGCACTGAGCTTCCTCCACTAATAAGCACAGTACGTGGTTTCTTTTGGTTTTTTGAGCTAATGGCACGTCCAATCATCTTGAGAACTCCAAGAGGGCACTGTACACACTTCCAAAATAAGAATAACGAGGCGGCGATCCATAACGTAGGTAGCACGACCAGAATTTGCTTCCAGGCCGGGTGGGCGATCAGGCTTAGTATGGTGATGAGCGGTCGTACCAACAGCCGTGGACCCCATGTGATGATTCTGATGAAGCGCGGCAGAGGCGGTGGGCGTTCAGGAGATATCGCGCGCTCCTCAGGTATCAAAGAGAACGTGGAGGAGAAGGATCGCCGTAGCGCCGTGAAGGGCGGCGGCTGGTGCGAGCATCGTTTGACTCGCGGAGAAAACACTAACTCTGTGTTGGAGCGCGCAAGGCGACTATACTCGGGTGCGCAGGCCGGCATGGCGGGTGCGGCTGGCGGTAAGACTGGCGCGCGCGCGCACTTGCGCAGCATATAAACAGCCTCGTTATCACAGCGGCGGCGGCGCCCCGCACTACACAATTCATCATCTTTGTACCCAATTAACGCTTACCTAGTTAAAAAGTAAACAAACTGGGAAATACATAATTAAATGACAAATAAATAACTGAGGGATTAGATTAATTTACTCAAACCAGTCTTTAAATGTTATCAAATGTGAAAGGATAAATTAAAATAATACATAACTATAAAATGAAATAATATTTTAATGATCTCTTCAACAATTCTCTACCTAAATAAATAACAATGTTGAATAGCTACTAATATTTTGAAGTCCTAAAAAAGAATATTTAACTATTTCTAAGAAATTAATAAGGACTAGCAATATTGAGACATTCTGGTACAAGCAAATACACTAATGTCATAAAGAGGAACTACAAAAATAAATTTTTAAATGTAATGAGTTGAGACAACCTCACTCTGCAATACTTATAATTTGAATTGACTTTATTTCAAATCCTAGTTATAAATGCATGAATAAAATGTATGTTAATATAGTACAAATAGATTTACAGTGAATATATTCAATAGCAGTGTTTCTCGGCTTAAGCATTTGTTGGTGAAAAGCTTCTTTACGGAAAAGTAATTGTTAACCAGTGATTTTTTGTTTGTATTAGTTATTGTGTACTATTTATTTCCTAATTTATGTTTAATAGGTATTTTGTACCAACTGTTTTTTGTGTTTATCAGTGGAAACTTGTAAATGGCCTTCATTTTTTTATTGTATAAGAACATTGTATAAGTTAGCTGTAAGTTTCCCGAATATAATAAAATAAAATAAAATTGCATTCCTAAGAAAGATACAGTACACTTTAAAAATTACAATTATCACACTTATGTTCAACATCAGTGAGCATAGGGAATATGTCTTCGAAAAGGCTGCAAGTGACCTCAAAAGGCATGCGGATAAATATATTTTCTTAGCAAAAAGCAAACTGCTTGAATTCTCACTCACTAAAATAAGTTTCTATGAGCGATTTCTGCTTGAATACACACAAAACCAATTTAATTTATATGACTTTGGGCTAAATAATCCTTAAAGAACAGATCTAAACAAAGCAGTAATGTGCCAAATGATGTCACATCCTGACCGCAACAGAAATGGATGTTTGAACTGTAGTAGAAAATTATTGGAGTTTCATAATTTTTTTGAGCAACAAGCAGTAGTTGAATTAAGTTTTTAACACTTTTCAGAGGTTTATATTACTGTCTTTTATTGAATGATAGAAAAAATAATAATTACATGCATATTCCCTATTATTGATGCATCCTAATTAGTACTTCTTGTATGGTTCATGGAAGACACAACAATGATAATATTAGAGTAAACATTGCACATAGTAATTATATAAAACACACTAATATTATATATTAACAATACATACTATTTGAAAAAACTACTTGGAAATAATATTAATTAAATTTTACGGATCTCTACATGATTACTTTACTATTAATTTACTTTATCACCAAAATCATCAACACATCACAATGTTAAAAATACATTTAATAATTATAGTTAATGAATGTTTAGTTCATAAAAAAAAGTAACAAGCACTTTCATGAAGATACACAATATAAACTCCAATGTAATAATATAACCTAATGTACATGTTTCATATCAAACTAATATCAGATTAGTTCACTACAGAAAAACTGGTATGTCCGTTTCCTTTAACTCAATTGAGCCATTCTTACAAACTATGTGCAACTCAGTATGTGGCTCCTTCTCATACCGGAACCTCTTGGGGTGTGAGTCATCCATAAACCGGCCTAACTTCAATATCTTTTCATCAACTATTATTTTTTCTGCTATCAAATTAGTAGCAGGTAAATTTTTTACTATTTCTGGCATTAGAAGCTCAACTTTGCCCTTTTCATGTATGAAAATACTGCTCTGATGTGTAAACTGTGAGGCGTGCATGAAGACCTCTCCGCTTTTTAAAGAAGCCTGTATGTTCCCTGAGAAACCTGTGATGTGAAGATTGCCTTTCTGTATGACATCAATCATTACTGATTTGTGCAGGCTGTGTAGTTTCAAGTTGCCCATTAATGTAGTAAAATGAGATTTGTCACTATAACAAGACTTTACAATTATTGGACCAGCATGTGTCGTAACATTTAAGCCATTTGACATTATATTGTTACAGGTTATTCCAGAATTCAACCCAGTCTTTAAATTTATGCTACTTGCCTGTAACCTCCCCTCTGATTTTACTTCCCCTTCAATGCTCTCGACCAAAATATGCTGTGCTTTCAGATCAGATACATTAACTGTCCCTTTTTGAGTTTTGACAACAAATTCCTGTCCTTCTAATTTAGCTAGATGTACTGAAGCATAATCTGTAGTTGTGACCTGCACATTTAAATTATATGGTACCTGGATCAGGCATACGTCGTTTCTGTCCGACGCGGTATTCTTGTTGAGCAATTCCAGGCGTTTGGATGTCTGTTTTACTACCAAGTCACTAGTATCTTTGCCTTGGCTGTACAATGTCATGGTCAGTTTGTTGTGGGCTTTTATGTCGTTCACATCGATCGGCTGAATCTTAACGTGTATAGGACTTTCAATAAAGATGGTTGTGTTTGTATCTATTGTCTTTTCAACAGTCCTAACCGCATTCAGTTTCTTGATGTCTGGCAAGTTGCTGAAATCTGCAACAGATAACCTCAAAATGTTGAGGCACTTATGTAAGACCCGCTGCCCCACCAAGGTGAACATTTTGGAATATTTCTCACACTTTACAAAATCATAAAAACATGATTATACTAAAGTAATTTAATTATTTAGTCGCATTCTCGTTTCCATTCAATTTTATTTGACAGAAAGCAATTAACACCTGACTTTGACAATTCCTCTTTTGAAATTTTATTATGTTTCGTTCATAATAATTCTAATTTTTGTAACATTTTATAAAAATATTATGCTACTAAAACAAAGACACTTTAGGGAGGCCTTTGTCCAGCAGTAGCCGTATTTCTTTCGGCTGAAATGATAATGATACACAATTTATTTGCATTTGGTATGCGAGTCATATAACCAGTCATGCATTCACAGACTAGACATTATTCGTTTCATTTCGGATTAGCCCCCGGGCCCGTTCCCACTGGCGATTTGAGAAGTTTCGAGACACAAACAACAACGCGAATGCAAACATGAGAAATCTCTATTTAAAAAAACACGTCTATTTAATATGTTATAAATAATGCGAACGCTTACTGTGCGTTTGCACTGGCGAAAAATCGCAACAAAACATGTTGAAATCTCTAGTTCCTGTCAAAAATTGTATGGAACATTGACAGAAAATTAAGATTCCAACATGTTTTGTTGTGAATGTTTCGCCAGTGCAAACGCACAGTTATAACAACAAATCTTGAAATCTGTATAGTTTGCACTGGAGAAACATTCACAACAAAATATATTGAAATCTTTATTTTCTGTCAATGCTCAATGTTTGACGGTGAAGAACTAGAGATTTCAACATGTTTTGTTGTGAATGTTTTGTCAGTGCACACAGTGAAACTTACTCATTCACTGTGCGTTTGTACTGGCAAAACATTCACATAGAGTGCGCGCCACGTAAGGAGGCCGGTGGAAAATTGTAGAACCACATTTTTTTTTAATGTGATGTGATTCAATGGCATAGACACGCCCGCGCCGCGTCAAATGGACTTCAGTAGTGGCGCGAACTCTAAAAACATGTTGAAATCTCTATTTTCTATCAAATATTATAGCGAACATTGACAGAAAATAGAGATTTCATCCCGTTTTTATGTGAATGTTTCGCCAGTGCAAACGCACAGTAATAGTCATGTTTTGTGCAAACGCAAATTCAACAAAATAACAGATTTGTTTCATGTGATAAGTTTCGAAACAACTACATGTTTAATCAGGTGCGGATCCAGCTCTCAAAAAACGTTGTGGTCACAGCCATCCGAATATCGGCCAAGTGCGAGTCGGAGTATGAACTCGCTCATGGTCGCATTCCTTTGGTCATCGTTATGCTGACACGTTAAATGTCACATTTCGAGGATTTACGAGTACCACGTAGTTAGCACAGGTCTTTCGAAGCTATCAACTTGGTTTTACACTATTGGTATCTATCCTAACAATCAGCATTCCAAGAAATCAGTTTATTTTTTTTTCAATCTACGATTACAATACATCTTTAGTCGATTATTTTCATTCTATTCCATAGTGAAATGAGTAAAAAAGGCGAGTCATGTTAAAATGTCAAATGAAAAAGATGTCAAATTGTCAAATTATGTCAAATGGAAGCAGAGCTGTGAGAAAGAATTTGGCACTTGGTTTGTTATTTTTCTGCGCGAATATTTTGATATTCTAAATTAATTGACAAAAGTTCTCCGTTTAAAAAAAAAACAAACCATACAGTTATTGTGGAACCTTTCTAGTCTTTCTGCGGACCTGTCAAATAAAATTTACCTGCAGTGATAGGCGTAGAATGCAAACAAGATGAATGGCGATAGAAAAGAAACATTTTCGCGCATTAAACCCGTGTGCGATGTTCTCATGGTGTGTCCTACGAAGGATAGCATTGATGACTTTCATGATCGCGTATCAGATTTAAAAGGAGAAGTGGTCCAGGAGTTACAGCAGTACTTACTGTTCCCACTCATCACACACTTGAAGTCAAGTGAAACTGAGTAAGCAAAAGCTAATTATAGAAATTATAAAAAAAAATGCATGTTACAGCTAAATTAAAACACAAAAATATTGTTTTGTTGCAATTACTGAATTCAAGCCAGTTATGATGGAAGTCCCACGTCATCCGACAATCCTACTGCCATAAACTGAACACCAATCCAGACTCCAGGGTACTACTGAGAAATTTCGGAAAACACAGCAAAGTCCTAAGCATGGGGGCCTCATACCACAGGCGGACAAGTGGGGCTTCCCCAGGCCCCCAGTCTGGGGGGACCCCAAAACTCGAGAAATACTTTTGAATTAAATCCCACACAAGACATGATATGATCAGTAAGTAAAAGGCAGTTTGTAGTTGGGGCCCCAGTGTTATGATATTAATTATTTTATACAGTAATATTGACAAATTAATTCAAACAGGTAAACTTTTGACAGCTATATGCGACATTGCCTCTTTCTGAATACAAAACCATGAACAAGTTTTATCACTACCACTACTTACATATTACAAGACAAAGTCCCTTAGCGCGTCTGTCTGTCTGAACACGATAAACACAAAAACTTTTCATGAATGGGTGTAATGATTCATGAGGAAGGTGTATAATTCATTAAGGTTTTGTGTAAATTGGCTGAAATATGAAGATGTCACAAAAAATTATGCTGACTGATAGCTTTACTAGCATAAACTATTATGAAAACAATGTTTCACAATCACACACAACAATGTATCATCAGCTTGATTGATAAAACATTAATAACTTTCAGGAACAAACATGATGTACAGCAGAAACTGGTGGACTGCATGGGGGCGCTGCTTAACAGGGTGGTCATTAATAGCTTTGAGATGTGCATGAAGATCGAAATAGGACTGCTGCAGATTGTGTTTGATCACAAGAGGCCAGGAATGAGTAAGAAACACATTCGTTTTATACCACCTGTAAATAGAATGGTATTTTTTTTAAACCTACGAATTGCACTCTTTTCCTGAAGTTGGTTAAAAATCAAACACATTCACTAAAAGCTAATGTCCTTAATACCATTCTGTTAGTTTAAAAAACTTTATTTGGTGTAGATAAATTGTATGACATTATTAATATTGTCATCACTTTATCCCAAGGCAATAGGGTTGATATCTCTTATGGATTTTTCTTTTCATGGATTTGTCAGTGTCTGCACTTCTACTGTAATAAATTATGGAGCTACCAAAGACATAAATATTTCTAGATAGACAGTCAAAGCAGCGAACACTAGAAAAGCACAACGAGAGCACAATGACTTGGTGCAAGTATTAAGGACATTGCTCATTAATACAGCCCCTCTCTGACACGGAAAATAACTTGTCATTCAAGTTAGGCTTTAATGCAATTGATTTAAAATCCTAACTTGAATGACAAGTTATTTGCTGTGTCGGAGCGGTGATGTTATAATGAGCAATGCCTTTTAGACATAGCTGTAACGCACACCAGCATAACAAAGTTGGCTTGTTTGTTTTAGTATTTTTGCAGTGTGACAGTGTATCTACACATATACATAATCAAAGAAAGCTACCAATTGTAAATTGATTTCAAACGTGATGCTTTACGTATTGCATGCCCTGCTGCATACCTATTAAGAGATTCCGTAATCTGTTTGAAGTATTATTTCCTTTTCTCTTGCTATCCGTTTAATGGGTCGGCAAATTCTGTGCAAACTCTGTGCAATGTGTTCTTGTGCAATTGTGTACTTATGAAATGATACGCCTTTTCAGTACCTACGAATATTTCTGTATGTATTTACTCGCACACTTGGTATATAGCAATATTTAACAAACTATTGAATTAGGTACTCAGTAAGATATCAGTATACTTCTTCAGTGACTTCTTGAAGACAACCTTTAGGTTCCGACGCTCGAAGATAACTAACTTAGAAATGAGGCGACGCTGTAAACATAATGTTTCCATTCCGTTCCGTTAAAATACCAGTACGATTTCCGTAACTGTCTGAGAGATACTTTTAAACTTCATGACTACACTGACACAGGGTGGCCAATGAGGAAGTATACAACTTTAAATTGGTGCATTTGGCTTGCGCGTAGTTGGTGACAGTTTCAACCTAACCTATGAACTGCCGAACTATTTATCTAACTGCCCATTCCAACATTTTACTATCCATTAATTTATTACTACTTGAGTTTTCTTTTTTCCGACCTTGTAAGATGAAATAACCGACCAATTTTCTTGTTATTACTGTTCATGTTTTACTGTCACACTAATTTACCAACCGCCGAAAAAATAAATTACTGCCCGTTTTCTTCAACTGATCTTAACCTCCCTAATGTTTAAATAACAGTTGTGTGGCGGTATCTACATCGCCACATGCTAACTACGCATCAAAGACCTGACGTCACACAAAATCCTGACGTCACATAAATCCTGCATCGCGCAGTTAGGGTTTACCGTGCGAACACCAAATATAACACCCTCGACGTCAATCGTTGGGCAGTTGCCCGCCAGATACGATCCCCGTCTGGTCAGAGGATCCTCCCTTTTCTATAGAGAATGAGTGAACTTTACACCCTGGTTCTCATACCTCTAAATTTGTGACCCCGAGTATGAACGTCAACGCAGCCTTCGTGCAAGTACTTCAGCGTGACGTCATCACCATCACTCTCGCAAACTTTCATGAGGCGAGTCTCACAGCCAGCCAACACCCACGGCTTCAAACGGGTATCCTGACCACGAGCATGCTGCGAACGCGCATTCCTGGTCATCACCCTCAGCCTCATCAGCAACCTTGGCACAGCACCTGCATTTTCGGCCGGTCTCATGAGCAGAGCCCATTCTACCCTCTCCTGGTCAACGGCAGCAGTAAGCCACAACCCGGCGCTGTACCACATCCGACTTACTGGATTATAACCCAGCGCCACCCCGACTCTCTGGGGAATCACCGCAGACAGTTCCGACTCACCGCGAACTATGCGGCACCCGGTTCCGACTCACCGCGAACTATGCGGCACCCGGTTCCGACTCACCGCGAACTATGCGGCACCCGGTTCCGACTCACTGGAACCTCAGCTGGCACTGTGAAGCATCGCAAGATACAAGACTCAGCCCACTATCGACCTCCGGTCTCCGGAGGGGTGTGATGTGATCTACATCGTCACATGCGAACTACGCATCAAAAACCTGACGTCACACAAATTCCTGACGTCAGACAAACATCGCGCTATTAGAGTTTACCGCGCGAACACCATTATGTATAACTGCCCTGACTTCAATCGTTGGGCAGTTGCCCGCCAGACACGACACCCGTCTGGTCGGAGGATCCTCTCTTTTCTATAAAGGATGAGTGAACTTTACACATAATATCTAGATCTCTTACTAATAGGGTAATAATATTTACAACTTAAGAGGTACGAGGAACAGCCTCATTCCTCTTAAGTTGTAAAAATTATTACCCTTAAATTAGTGAGAGATCTAAAAGACTTCTCAATGACCTGAGGTTGAATGAAAAACATACATTGTATTATATGTAAATACGGGAGTATTTATCTTACCCGGCAATCTTTGATGTCAACCAGGGTCAATGGATCAATATACATTTGTTTAGTAATTGATTGTCTAACTGTCAATATTTATGAACTGCTGAAATAATAATTTATTGGCTTTGTAATTTTTTATAAAAAATTACACTTAGGTGAGACTTTTCTTGACCTTTGTTTTTTTTACATACGAAATAGCGATTAATCTGTTCAAAAGAATTTCAAATTTTCTTACGTTTTTTTTTACAGTTTGCTCAGTTAGGTTAGGTTAGGTTGTATGTTGATCAAAATATGATTCGCGACCGTAACCAATAATTATGTATTTACAAAATAAGAATCATCAATGCAACTCTCTAAGTTGAATAAGCTTTCGCCTTAAGACGAATATGCTAATAAATAAATCTTGTAAAATCAAAATATAATCATGGTAAAATACAGTATAAACAGAACTAAAATAAATAAAAGCTATCGTGCTTGTTTGAGCCTGTTTCACAGCATCAGAATATTTGCACTATTCACCAGAGAAACAATAAAATAAAATTTAATTAAATAATCTGCCTGAATAGAATACTATACTATACACGGTGGCAGGGACGATCGACGCGAAAACTGTTACCATGGATTCTTCAGTACATGATTCTGAAGCCCCCAGTGCAGAAATTTTTGGTGCTTCATAGAAATCTGCTGTTTCATAGTACCTACGCTGTCAAAATGTACGGAACCGATGGTGAAACATTCCATGAGTGATTTACAGTAATGTCTAATTGTATCCTTAAATATTCCTTCACGTTTCAGTTGCAGATGTGCCCGAAGAACTGAAATACAGTGTAATGACATGCCTGACGACGTTACTTCTTAATGTCAGTGCCAAGTTTAGGGAGACGATGATGAAGGCTCATGTGCCTCTGATGGGGAAGGCAGTCTATGTGTGCGTGCATATCGCCAAGATGGAGAGACTTAGGGCACTCAGGTGGGTTGTCTGAAACCGGCCAATCTATTTTATAAAAATCTTATCATGAAAACTTAGTTGAAATGGAGTGTCAGTAGTGTCAATCCCTAGTATCAGCACGGTTACCATGACCACAATAGAAACGGGTTTTGTCGAATGACGACTCGCATTACCTAAGTTTTCATGGTGAGAGTTTTACAGACTAGAGGGTCTATCCCTCTAGTCAATTGTTTTTGTTACGGAAGAAGAAATTAAGCCAGGTTTTCATTCTGTATACCTTACTGTTTTGTTGACTGTACATGATGGAATAAGGATGTTGACAATTTTTTTTTTCCGTCAGGTAGAGTATTAAAAAATATTGGACACGTATTTTTTTTTTTACGTAGTCAAAAGATTACGGCAATACCCTGAGTAGGCAATGCGTTAAAATGTGGCATACCTGTGTGATACAAAACATAACATAAATAATCAGCCTGTAATATTCCCACTGCTGGGTCACAGGCCTCCTCTTTTTGTAAGAGGGAGTGGGCCATTATCCACCTCGCGGGCCCAGTGCGGGTTGGTGGATGTCACATGTCCTTGTATTTTTGGTTCTAGGACATGCCGGTTACCCCACGGTTATCCTTCACGGTTTCAAGAGCAGCAGTGATGATCGTCTCTTTTTAAAACTCAATATATAATATTTACGCCCAAGTACTTTAACGTTTAGACAGACTTTTTACTTTGTATAAATAATTTCATCACCACTGCTTTCAAAACCGTGAAGGCCCTCGCACTGGGCCCTCTTGGTGGATTACGGCCCACTCCCTCTCACAGAGAGGAGGCCTGTGTCCCAGCGTTCTATACATAATTCAATGCATTGTGATCCTCGTACAATTTCCAGATTAGCAGCACTGCAATGTGTGACAGCGCATACAGCGACCCACCCGATGCTGACCACAGACTACCACATCAAAAACAAGGTCTTAGAGAAGCTGTCGGTAGACATGTTGTCTCTAATCCTGCCTGGCGTGATGTCGGCCCTGCAAGATGTTGCCAATTGCACGGAAAACCCAGGACATGCTGTGATTGTGGTGAGATTGACACCTGTCAAGTCAAAACTCCTGCATTTCTGGTCTTTTTCGGTTGACAAAAATATCGTGAGGGCCCAGTGGTAAAGACCCGCCTTTCGTGCATTAGGTTGTGGTTTAGAATCTGGGCATAAAAATGCTTTATGCGTCACAGTAACTGCAAATTAATGTATTTTCTTTCTAAACGCGACTTTTTTTAAACAAATGTATTATACAGGGTGGCAGGGACATCAACGCGAAAACTTTTACCATGGATTCAGTACATGATTCTAAAACCCCCCCTGCGTTAAATTTTCAATGAAAAAAAAAAAAAAGATTCCCCAAATATTAACTTAATATTAATGGAATGAAATTGAGATCAACGCTCATGCCTTCTCTGTATGAGAAGAGAGGTTCGACCTGCAGTCGTCAAGGGAGAGCACGTGCTAAGACAAAGGCTGCATCGAAATGGCGCATCTGCACGCTTAGCATAAACATAGAAACGGGTTTTGTCGACGGAAGATTAGACAAAATGACAGATTGTAATTGTTTATCTGTCATTTTGTCTATTCTTCCGTCGACAAAACCCGTAGAAAACCGGTTTCTATGGTTGTCATGCTACGCGTGCAGGAGCAGTAACTTGCTGTACATTCTGTCCCTTGTCCTTACCAATAAAGAGCAGAATGTCTAGTAAGTTGGATGATTATCATTAGAGATCAACGTCGGAAAATGAGATCACCACAACACTACATAAACGTCGCATAAATCTCACGGCGATGACACACGTGGTAACTAACGCAAGCTACGACCAACATTTCAAAACTGCTTGGCTCGCCGAATAACTTTCTCGGCGGTTCAAGTTTGCTTGTTGAGGTATCACCCTACATGGGCGAGAAACGAACATCGCGCCATAAGCACAGATTAATACAGATGGTTGACTCCGCAAAATTATTTAAATATGCGACTCTTGCTACAACACAATAAAGTGCAATTCAGGTTGCACAGCACTAATTACCTACAGTTATATTCACCTAGAACTTGCCTCTCTTTCTATCGCGTAATCTCTTATATCTTCTGACTAAGTTACACTCAATGAATTGGCCCGACAAGACGAGCCCGCCGCGTACTAGCTTCATGCCTAAAATGCGGAGTGCGCCTTCTGTACTATTCTGTGCCATAAGTGCTGCTTCAAGGATGTTTTGGCGCTCCAATGACGTTGACAGCGAGGCGCTGTTGGTAATCATTAGTGCAATTGTTTTGTGCTTCGACTTATTTTGTGTGATTCGACGTACAAACACTTCTTGGTATGATAACTAAACGAATATTAATGTTTTTTTCTTCTAGATAGCAATAGACGCAATGCATCGAATATTATGTCTGGCCATGAATAATAAGTTCATGAGCCAGGCCGCCGACATCACCGTGGAAGACTTTGCGAATAGGTTCAAAGAGAAGGAAATCATAGAAGTAAGCAGTAAGGGTAATTAGTAATTTTAGAGAATATAATTACTAAAATCAACTACAACTTGAATTGGATTTTTATACCATTTTTTTGTTTATTTTAATTTTAAACTTTTTTTGCTGTTTGAAAGTGGTAACGTTAACGTTTTAGGCACAAAAATTTGCAAAAAAAATATTATCGGCCGCTTTTTCAACACAAATAATTTTTATTTTCAAAATTTTTCTTCTCGCTTTGTTAACGAGACGATTTTTAATTAAACTCATATTTTCGCCACATTCATTTAATATTTTATTGTATTATCTTTTTCAGCAGTGGACCCCAAGAATTTGCCGGTTAGGAGTGAAGAATGGTTTAGTGTGGCCAGTAAGAAAATATTAATAGTCACTCAGCATTTGATCGCTTTGAGAACACATGAACATTTCAGAGTGAGGAAAGAACTCGCTATTTATTGTTCTAGGTTGATGTTTGAATGTGATATGTGAGTGTTTTAAAGAAAAAGATACAGTTCGCGTCAAATAACTTTGCCACTCTGAAGCTAGGCTGTGCATGCGCGCTTTTTGCGCAGTCATTTGTAGCCTACTTCAGAGCGGAAAAGTTCTTTGACGCGAACTTATACTACCATTTACCATTTTTTTTTAAAATTAATTATAATTAACATTAACTAATTTATCTTAATAATTTTTTTTTTTTTTTTTTTTTAAATCTATCAATAAAATTACAGGGTTTATTGTTTGTATATCTTCTTAACTAAAATAGCGCGCTCCTCCAATAAAAATATATGTTCAAATTTCTCATTTTATTTCGCGTCGCCGTAGCATGTCTCCATGTAAAGCTAACTGCTATACTTTATGTCGATTAATAGTAAAATACTAATTTTAATCGTTATCTTGAAATTAGCACCTTTAAAGTTACAATAAGCATAAATATATTATGAAATTAATTAAATAAATGTTTTATTTTTTATTATGGAATTATTATTTTAATTTTTAAATATATTATTTTCAGCGCACTGGCATCTACAGTACCTATAGCATTGGACACACTCATCTCACTAGCTAAAGACGAATACCCGGAGGTAGCAGAGTACAGCAGCAATGCAATCAGCACATACTTTGCGAACGCTACTGACGATGCAAGATCCAAAACTCTAGAATCGCTCTGTGAGAATTTCTTCTCATCTATGAATAGTTTGCCGCGAGTTATGAATAATATTGGTAAGTCAATTTGCATGTTGTAAAAGGCAACATCTTTTTTTAGCTAGGTTTTTGTATTTCAGTCTACGCGAGTTTAACCGTGAGCAGTGGTGGCTCAGTGGTAACTGCCCTGACTTGTAGGTCTTCGGTTTGAACCCAGGCTGTCACTTCACTTTTTGTTATTTATTTTTCACCACTGCTTTCTAAACGATGAAGAAAATCATCGTGAGGAAACTGGCGTGTCCTAGAACCAAACATTCGAAGACATGTGAGATCAACCCGCACTGGGACCGCGGGGTGGATTACGGCCCAGCGCAGGCTACATATGTTGTCTACACAACACTTTTTAGCTCGTATCGCAGTTGCAAGAATGCCTGTCTCCGATTTGATTTTACTGTTTTTGTTGTATTAAAATACCTCACTTTGTCACATTTGATTTGTATGATGGGCGGTGAACGGTATACTCGATTACTCACTTCGGCATTCGTTTCTTTTTTTTTGTGTTTTGTTCGGGTACTCACTAAACTGTTCGTTTGGCGAATGAATGTTCGTTGCGAATTGAACACCAAATGTTTGCAAAACGTTCGCGGTGAGTACGTTCCTTTAGTGTTCGACCGAAGTCAGTTTCGTCCAAATACCGTTTTCACCATGGATGACTATTGATATAAAATTGTAACAACTTTCTTTGTTTCCAGACTCTAGCCGCAAACTGTCGTCTCTGAACCTCCTCCACGGCTACGTGTCAGTCCTGAACGCGGACAAGATGGCTCAGCGGCTGACGTCAGCGCTGAGCGTGCTGGACAACGTGCAGGCCGTGTGCGCCGCGCTGGTGCAGGCCGTCGCTATACATGCCGACCTGACCATGCTCACACAACACGCACACAGAGGTAACTTGACCTTGAACCAATTGTTGCCTATAATACTTATGATGTATTGTATACAAAACCTAATCTAACTAGCCTGTATAGGCCCTCTGCAGGGCAAATCCAAATCAAATCAAAGCAGCAAATCCCTCCTCCCTTTTCGACACACAAACCTATAATAATAAACTTTAATATTAAAAATAAAAGATGTCGCACTCAGCCCTTTCTCCGACCTTAATTATTTATTTATTCGAGAAGAACATGCACGACATTACAGTCAAAGAAGAGAAGAAAAAAAAAAACAATTATACGAGTATAGCCGAAGTGCAGAACTTCCATTTGCGGACCGTAACACGTCATACGCGTTAGCAGCTCGCTGAAAGTGCGAAAGTGCACATATATCAATCTTTAGCGATTGCTTTTATCTACGGCTTTGCCCCCGTGGTCTATCCGTCAGAAACCGTGCATTTATTTTAACCGAGACAAAAAGTAGCCTATTGTATTCGGTGGTAATGTAGCTTTCTATGAGTGATATAATTTCCGTAATCGGATCACACAAGAATCAAACAACTTTACATCTTTAAATTTAACATACATTTACATTTTTTTTACATTTTTAATTTTCTAGTGGTGTGACTATATTTGGCAGTTTAATGCCAAAAATATAGGTCTCGAATTCGAACCCAAGCCACGCACCTCTGACTTTTCAGATTCATGTGCGTATTTTATAATTATCACTTGCTGAAAATATCGTAAGAAATGCCTGATAGATATTTCTTGATGGCATGTGAAGCGAAGTCAGAGGCCCATGGGCGGATTTCAAACTGTGACACCAGTATAGTCACTAACCACACGAAAAGAAGAAACATCTCTTTAAATATTAGTATAGATTGCTATTTTAAAACAGAAATAACTATAATGAAACAAAAAAAAAACACTTATTTTCAGACGTAACCTCGCCACCTCCCACCGGCTCCCCCTGGTGCAAGTTCCGTCACTTAGACAACGAGGCATGCTCCCAACGTATGGAACAGATACTGAGCCTCCTCGGCCAGGCGGAGTGCGCCTCTCTACTGCTGGACCGACTGCTGGAGCTGTTCCAACAGGAGCGGGGCTGCGAGCTCGTGTACATCTGTAACTGTATGGCGGCAGGTGAGGGTTCAAATTGAAGACTGCTTATAAGGATGCATTCGCTTCTAGCATAAGTTCGAAAAACTAAGCGGTGCTTTCATAGAAAGATTGGAAAAGGAGGGCCGTCCATAAAGATAAAGTTTTTTGTGACCACAAGTCATTTTGCGAGCGTCACTAACTCATGACGGCTTTTCTAGCAAACACAAGTTAAAGCGGTCATCGAATGTACTTATGCCAACATTACGTTTATATAACGGCGACGCTGGCGTAGCGTAGGGAATGCATTTACGCAGAGTGAACGCCTACATAAAATATGATAGTAAGAATACAATTGTGAAACTATAAGAGAAGAATAATACCTTCTTATTTTTTCGCAGCACCAAATTCATCGGATGATTTCGTGAAGCGTATTCTAAACACATACCTAGAAGAAGACGTGTGGGACCTGCCTCTAGAAGTGGGCACTGCGGACCCCGCCTTGACTGACCAGGAGACTCTGGACGTCACTGTGTACAACCCCAGGGCTTGGGACAAGGAGAGCGTGCCAGGTTAGTAGTACATAGTCTAGTTAGTACTAGTTAGTTACCTTACAGTTGGTCAACACGAGCGATTTCGACAAGCAATATCTGAGGAGGAAAGTGAGTGAAGCTTATTAAAAGTAACGCCGTATAATTTTAATGGCTTCTTTTCTGATTTTTTAGTAATGTAATACACACAGGTCGATCAGTGCGTCCTGCCTGTTATGACTTACATTTCATAACAATCACGATACAGCTGGTCCATAAACACAACGTCGCTCTGCGAGCTATGGAACACACTATGCTTGGAGTCTCTCTGAGGGATCGAATCCTCATCGAGGTCCGGCAGAGAACCAAAGTTGTCGACATAGCTCACAGAATAAGCAAGTTGAAGTGGCAATGGGCCGGCCATATTAGCCGTAGAACCGAGGACCATTGGTGTTCTTGAGTGGAGACCGTGAATTGGCAAACGTAAGGTAGGACGCTCTCAGGCTAGGTGGAGCGACGATTTTCGCAGGGTTGCTGTGAGCAGCTGGATGAGAGTTGCCGAAAATCGAGATGAATGGTGTGCAATAGGTGTGGCAGTGGATTTGATTGATGATTTACAAAACTATAGATGGCGGCTATGTAAATTTGCTAATCATTTTCTGAGAGAGCTAAATGATAAATGATTTTATTTCTCATAGTAGGTTTGTACAAACAGTTTTTTTATACATCAATCATATTTTAAAAGTAGATGAGGTCGGCGTTTCATATCTGACTACTCTGAGAAGAAAGACCGAAACAAACTCAGAGGTCAAAGTCTCTTTTATAGTCCAGACAGAATCTTGATCACGTGAGAACCATGTAGATTAGTGCATCAGTTTTGTTTTCTTACAGTCGGTCCAGGCGAGTATTTAGAGTAATCGGGTGGAGGGTCAGGCACAGAGCAATATATAATACTGGGTTAGGGCTTTACAGTTTGGGTTATTTTCACAAAATGTAAAATGGCGACCATGTAAAGTTGCTAGCTATTTTTCCAAGGTTGACGATGCCGAAAATGAGATGGACACAAAACATAAAAATCGAAGATGGTGGCTACTATTTTCTTAGTCAAGGGTGTATTCTTCATAATATCGAAATTAAGGTCAAAATTAAAGATTGCCAATACATTGGTGAATTTTTATAATGGCTGTTAATATCAAAGTATATATCATAATTTAATAATAAATACCTACATTATTACATAACATGAAAATAACTAATATACTATACATACACGAATAATTTTAAATCGTTCTGGAGCCGAAACACAGTGACTCCAGACGATTAATAGGTACTATCAGCATTGTTATTGTTTTTTTAAGACATCTAATATAGAAGTTAGAAATTTATCACTTTTATTCTGTCATTCGAGTTAAATCTTAGTAGCGCTTCCACTATTTCATTCATAAACGCAAGATCGTACGCGATCCGCTCGGTGATGACGTAGCGCGGCACAGCTGTGCGTGTGCGAATCAGTTGACAGCGAGCTCGCGGTGGGTCAACGGACGTTGGACGAATAACCGGCTGCAAGTTAGTACTTACCTGCAAGTAGGTATTTCATTTCTGGTACGATAGGTTGGTGTAAGTTCATTCGACTCCGTTATCTTTCGTTAGTATCGAAAGCACGGCACGGTGTTTACAACTATCACATATCCTCGTAAACGAGAGAAACTAATTGAAATTTCATTCACCACTCTCGCATCACGAAATCACTAGTACTCGTACCTTTTCAACTAGACACGACGAGTACGCTTGGGAGTTGTATTTAAGGCCTTGAATCGAGTGTCGACCAATCGAGCTAATAGGTACTTAATAAGCATACCTGCCTATCATATTTATGATAAATAAAAAGAATACTGCCTAAACCAATTTTTATGCGACAATGCTTGCTTGCGGCCGCGGCGCGGCGGCTTCTACAAAGGCAGGCAATGTAAACAGAAAAATGAATCGTTTTACCTGTCGAATAGAGTTCATTATAAGATGGTGGTGCCCTTTTCTATGTAAATATTGGACCGAATTAAGACCTTATTTTTATACACTTAACCGCGGAATTCGGTTGTGCATCCTTTTGAAGTCCGGTCGGACACTTCTCAGAATAATTTTAGTAAACTGCGTACCTACTTACCTTGTACCTAGTTTGGTGAAATTTCTATTTGTTACCGTTTACGGTTAAGAAATAAAGTCTGAATTCGCTTTTCGTATTTTTATTTGTGTACCTATTTATCTATTGCGTATGTGTGTTTATGCTGTCTGATCGATGAATGGATTTTTCAATGGGTACCGTTCGCAAGTGTTGCCGTTCGTCGATACGTTTTACACACATATGCATTGATCGCAGTTACTTCGAGTTCTCATTATTTCACAAAAAAACAATAAATTAGATTTTTCGTGTTTTTTTTAAAATTGTAATTTATTGAAAATAATAGTCCCAATCGTTTCGAGTTCGATGATCGAGTTTATGGCTTTTCGTTCCAGAACGAGCTAAAATTAACCGTGTATATGCACAAACCTAAAAATATGTATATACATAATTATACACCCAAATAGACACATCTAATAATTTATAATAATATTGAATTGCTTAAATTGATACTTAGCCCTCTTCCTCTCTCCTAATGTTGCTGTGCCCGACAGGGTCCATATTGCTCTTTTACTTTGTTATACCATCTATGTAATACATATGGAATGCGATAAATAATTGAGTATTGAGTAAGTTTTTAGGGTGCTGATACCAAAAATGTAGCCCATTTACAAATCCAATATAACGTCCATTTATTAAATAATAATTCTAATAAAAATAATCATATACAACTCTCCCAGATCTATACGAGGGCGCAGTAGAGACCCGATACACAGACATCAGCTACCGAGCGCCGCGCCTCAAGCCGCACTCAGACCCGAACAAATGCGCTACGCTAGGAGAGGCACAGCGCAACATGTTGATGTCCTGCTTACTCACTGAGGGCGTCGGCGTGATGGCTAAGAGGCTCATGGACAAGTATCAACCGTTTTTACTTAAGACTCTGTGTTTGGTGCTGGAGAGAGTTGGTGAGTAATGTTTTTAAATAGATACATTTAAAAAAAATCCCGCCTTATAGAGTTGAATGTTTCTAGCATTATTAATTTTCTTTTTAAGCAAGTCAATATAATAATTTAGCATAGATACTTCCTTCTTAGAACGTTTCGCGAAACGTAGACGGCGTAGAATCGCTTAATAGTAAAAAAATACAAACTGCACTACTTTTTTTTTTTTGTGTGTCGGAAATAATCAAATAACTTCTCCCACTCTGGGCGGGGCGGGAGGGTGTGTCAGACTCTTACTGACTAAAACCCACCCGTGTTCCTTCAGTTGCCTGCACGTTGCCAGGGGCCACGGTATCCCTTTTGGACTTTCCCGCGACCCCGGCAGGGTTTACACCCTGGTTTTCATTTATACGTAATATTATAAATTAAAGTGGCTTTTCGTGTTTGTCTGTATGTCTGCTTTGCTTTTCTAAACCACGCAACAGATTTTGATAAGATTTTCACCATCGTTTAGAGAATTTATTCCGGAAGGTTTATGTATATAATAAGTTACTATAAAAGTTATCAGTAAGACATATAACTAAGACATCTCGATGTAATGTCAAGTCGTAAAAACCGTGCGAAGCAGGAGCTGGTCGCTATTACCTCTATAAAATAATCAACGCCCGCTATAACAACATATCATTTACAGGCAGTAAATACGAGATGCTGCACTTGGCGGGTCTAAAAGCTATTCATAACATAGCGGAAGCTGGCGGTCATGCGACCGTGGCAGACCTCATCAAGCACAACGCTGACTACTTCACCAATCAAGTCACTGTGCGACTCAAAAAGGTTTGAGCTACATTTTCCTTCCTTATTATGATAATCACACCATAAAGCTCAACGCACACACAAGGCGGGTGAGTGTCGGGCGCGGAGCGGGTCGGGAGCGGGAGCTACGCACGCGTTTCGTGTGCTGACATCCATACAATACAAGGAATTTCAATATACGTAGTCGGGCCATAAGTTCTGTCACATAGGTAAAATTTCGAATTTAGAATGCAAGCCGAGGAAAATATTATGGGCATTCGGAATTTGAATATTTAAAGAAAATAAAAACAAAGGGTTTCTCGTCGCAGTAATTGCATTGCATCGTTGCGGTCACGCGCCAACTGAGATTTTAAAACTGCTGAAAAATTTGAAAATTCCACTGAGATTTATTTATCGTACTATAAAACGATTCAGGGAAGATTCAAGACTAGGAGATAAACAAAGGAGCGGTCGACCTCGTACTGTTCGGACTCCAGCGGTCATCAAAGCAATGAAGGCGCGAATCCAACGAAATCCTGTCCGCAAGCAAAAAATGTTGGCTCTGCAGATGGGACTAAGCAGAACTAGTGTTAAAAGGGTGTTAAATGAAGACCTAGGACTGCGTGCTTATAGAAAAAAAACACCACATCTTCTTAACGCACGGCTGAAGAAAATCAGACTGGAAAGAAGCCGGGTTTTGTTAAGGCGGTACGCGGGAAAAAAATACCTCGAAATACTTTTTTCGGACGATAAAATGTTTAATGTTGAGGAGAGTTTCAATAAAACAGGCACTGGGTATTCCAGCAGGATTCTGCGCGCCGGCTCATAAGGCGAAAAGTACCCAAAACCTCCAACTCACTACTCTTCTACTACTTTCCATATGTGACAAAACTTATGACCAGACTACGTATACACGCCCGCCGTACTACCGTCCCGACCCGCGCCCGACACGCATAAGCCTTGAGTGTGTGTGTGTTGAGCTTAATTAGCCCACCATGTTTCACTACTATCAATCAGGGCCGTCCTCTCTATTAGTAAATTAAATAATATAGAATTAATAATCAAATTATTAAAGATAAAATAATAGGCTTGGATTCATCCACCACGCAGGCCCAGTGCGGGTTGGTTGATCTCATCATGTTTTGCAATTTTGAGACATTTTTATCTTCACTGTTGCACACTATATTTTTACCAGCATAAGATTATGAAACAATTTTTTTTCTGTGTTGGGATTCATTTCAGTTGTACTATTGTAGATGTAAATCTTCTTGTGTAACTCACTCGAAAGAGGGTTTTCTAGCAGCACTGAAAAGTCTTGTACACCTGTCAAAAGTGTCAAATCCTATATTTTCTTTTAGGCGTGTGTAACTCTTTTCGGAACCGACTCACTGATCCGGATCATTGAAGTGTTCCAAAAGATTGGTTCAGTAACAACGTTTCAATCGGATCATTTGAATCTGAATCATTACTTGGTCTCTGTGCTCTTTCTCGCTCCCGTCGGCGTCGGTTGCGAAGCGACTGAGCAGCAGTGAGCGAGTTAGAAAGACTGAACGCTGAGTTACGTTACTTTAGTCAGTACTACTGAACTGAGTCGCGAATGAGCGGGTGACACATAACAATCTATTTAAGTCAGAAACAGATACCAAATCGGATGTGTATGTCGGCGCATCAGCGTCGTCGTTGCCAGAGTCACACATATTGGTTTGCACCAATATATCACACAAATACACAGCAATAGGAAATAGCAGGAAAATATTTAAGAGAGTACAAAGAAAATACCTTACTTCAACTTAGGGTGTTTATTCCATGAGCAGCTCACAAAGAATGTCTTTCCATTCATATTACAACAGTATTTATACACAAAATTACCGCCAAACTTCGCCGCCAAATTTTAGCGCGAAACTTTACCGCCAGAAACAATTTACATAAATCAAGCGGATATATGAGTCAAATTATGTCCTTTAATAATATAAACTCTAAAGGAAATTACATTTTAAATAATTCAAGCGGATATCAAGATAAATCCATAATAATATTAACTCTATACAATGTTAAATAATTCAAGCGGATGTCAAGATAAATCCTTAATACCAACATAGAAACTTAAAATAAAGTCAACCGGAAACAATATTTTAAATAAATCAAAAGGAAGTAGGTAACATAATAAACTTTTATTAATTCGACCGGAAATACAAGTATTAATTCAATAAATATCATGGCAGTCAGATCAAGTGCAAAATAATCAAAACAAGCTTAACATTAATATCAAATAATGGTTTGGCGCCCATACGGCCATTCTGATCCAGCGCGCTCTCTGCGCTGTAAAACGTTATAGATCACGGCAACGGCATCCACCTCGGGCTTAGCCAAAAATACACGGCATCACCCGCCTTGGATCTAGCCATATCACATGACATCACCCGCCTGGGATATAGCCCCCTAGCACGGCATCACCCGCCTTGGATCTAGCCATATTACATGGCATCACCCGCCTAGGATATAGCCCCCTAACACGGCATCACCCGCCTTGGATCTAGCCATATTTCATGGCATCACCCGCCTAGGATATAGCCCCCTAACACAGCATCACCCGCCTTGGATCTAGCCATATTTCATGGCATCACCCGCCTGGGATATAGCCCTAAGACCAGGAAAAAGGATACACATGGTGGCCAGCCAGTGTAATAGGGAGGAAGGTGGAGTAGCTAAGATATAATTTACAAATCATCCGCCCATACGGTTGGTTCATTATCATTGTCATCCATAAATGGATCATTTTGAGCCAGAGGTGCTGGTCTCAAAAAATCATGACTAGCGATCTTTTCGGAACATCCCCTTAAATTGACATGCTTTACTTTGTAGCGATTATTAGGCAATACTTCTAAAACTTCCATAGGACCTTCATATTTAGGACCAAGTTTAGTCGTATGTCTTTCATGCTTATGCATTAAGACAAAATCCCCCTTTTCAAAAGGCTTGATTTGAGCTTTACCTTTGTCAAATCTTAACTTGTCCCGAAATGATCGCTCGTCCATCCTTAATTTACATAATGATCTAACAGTATTAAGATCTTCAATTGGTTCATCATTATCGATTTGTAAGAGCTTAATACCCGGTGGCGAACATTTTTTCCCAAACAACAACTCAATGGGAGATCTTCCCGTACTTTTAGAAACGGTAGAATTAATAGCCAACTGTAAATCTCGAATAGCAGTATGCCACTGTTTATTAAGCTCCATAACTGACACATTATCTTTGATGATTTTCATAATACGTTCTACCTGACCGTTTGCCCGACTAGCAACCTTTAGCTACTACGTGGTGTTGAATACCGAAACGATTACAAAAATTCTTGAAATCAGATGATGTCATACTTTTGTCCTGATCTGTTATGAGCCTATTTGGAGTGCCGAAAATAGAAATTACTTCTTGCAAACAAGATATGGCTGTATCAGAGGTTCGATCATTGGTATAAATTAAATGAGTATATTTTGTAAAGGCATCAATAAATACAAAGGCATATTCAGCGTTATTACGTTTACCGTTCATACGTCCCGTTATGTCGGCATGTACGGTGTGAAAGGGAACTGCAATTTTATCTATAGGATGTAGGGTAACTTGTTTAGCACCCGACATACCTTTGCGAATTCTACAACTAACACAATTTTCAGTAAACCTTCGAACTAATTTTGACATATTGGGAAACCAATATTGCTCTCTTAATTTAGCTAGAACCTTTTCCCAACTGAAGTGTTGAAGATTATCATGATAGTAAGAAATCAGATTCCATCTATAATTACATGGCACAATAATAAGTTTACGAGTTTTATTTTCTATTTGAACTTTACGTCTAAGCAATTTATCTTGCGATATGACATAAGTATCCGCAATGTCTTTTGGGATAGTATCGGAATTAAGTTGTTCAATTAGGTTAAGAACTGTGTCACGTTTTTGTTCTATTAGGAGCCAGTTATGATCAAGCGTAGAAGCATTTACTGAAAATTGCAACGAAATATTATATTTTGGAATTTTACAGGGGCTTGCTACGGGATTTCGACTAAAAAAATCGGCATGAGAAAGCCTGTCACCTTTCCTATACTCAATATCAAATTGAAAAGTTTGCATTTAACTCCCGAAAGTCAACGCATAATCGATCAGTTCCATCTTTTTTTTTTTTTTTTTTTAACTAATAAAATGGGACTACTAAAAGGGGATGAGCTGTCTCGGATTATACCGTTTTGTTTAAGATCGTTTAAAATGTCTTTGACTTTTTCGCGTTCCATTGGCGACAATCTGTAGGGTCTACGTTGAACAATTTTATCTTAATTCTTTAGTCTAATAGTCAATTGACCAGTTTTTACCTCAGAAACTTTATTAACAGAAGTGAAATTGTCTTTAAATTTGTTTAAAATTAAATGTAATTTTTCTAATATGGTAGGGTCAGCAAGGTCGGTATTTAGTTTTATTTCCGACTCTGCTAAAGAACATTCATTAATAATAATATTTCTCGAGACAGTCATATTTTTATCTATTAATGTGATAGTAAGACCCGGAATTTGCACTAAATCATAGCCAATTAAAATATTAAACTGGGTTTGGTGATCTTCGACAACAAATAGTTCTAATTCTACACTAACTTGATCGATCTCGACAATAGCCGAGATACTCTGGGTACACATGACATTCACGCCGCCTATTCCCTTGAAAACTGTATTGACAGTCTTCCTTTTACCCGGAATCGAACCAGAAATGCTTTTACGTACTAACGAACAATCTGCGCCGGAATCAAATAGGCAAGGATACGAATTAGCTCCAATTTTGACGGTAGTCGTGCAACGATTTATAGGACCACAAAAATTTACTTAGATTTATTTGGATTTTAGATCGGTTGACTTCGATCTTTCGTCATTTTGCTTACGGAAACAAGTTTCTCTAAATGACCCTTTTTATGGCAATAGTTACATTCAATGAACTTACGGTTTTCTGGCGTAACCTGAGAGGCTGATTTTGCGGAAATATTAGAGTCTGTATTTTGTGTTGTTTTTTCCTTACAGTCACGAGCTCGGTGACCAGGTTTTATACATTTGAAACACATTGGCGACTGACTTAATAACGACTCATGGGTTTCCAAAAGCCGGGGTTTTTTGTTGAGATGATTTTTGTCAGTACTGTCATTTTTCGGTCGGTCACGCTTACGAAAAGTTTTCAGAACGGAAACTAATTTGGGCAAAGAGTCAGGCGTATTACGTAACAATTCACATTTCACAAAATCAGGGTAGATACCAGTGATAAGAGCATCAATTACCTCGGTGTCCGCAGCTTCGGGCCGCACTCTCTTGAACAGCGTCCATCCCGTGGTTGCGTAGTCCGCGTAGCTGCTCGCCTGCTCCGACGTGTCGCGCCACCGCTGGACGTCGTCAGCATACCGGAACTCTTCGCCGAACGTCTGGATCAGGTCTTGCTTAACTTGCTCCCACGTGGTGGATTGAAGGGACCACGTATCAGCCCAAGTCTTCGCTCTTCCTTTCAGCTGCAGTATTGCCTTCATGCGAGCTTCATGCGGTGATATGCCAATAGTTGTAATGGTTTGGTCAACATTGGCACACCAGTCCCTGATGTCATGTGAGCGCACATCGGGATCGAATGGCGGTAGGTAGAAATTGCCGCGATCCCGTGAAGGCGCTGGAGTAGCGGACAGCGCTGCGGCCACGGCGCTTGATGTGGCTTGCTTCGTGATTGATGTCACCAGACTCATCACTTGCTCCATCGAGAAAGTTGAGTCTGGCTGGGCGGTCGGCACTGGTTTGCGGACCCGGAATCCAGAAGACCTCAGTAGGGGCGAGGTGGATCCCACCGCTGCTGTCGGCGCATCAGCGTCGTCGTTGCCAGAGTCACACATATTGGTTTGCACCAATATATCACACAAATACACAGCAATAGGAAATAGCAGGAAAATATTTAAGAGAGTACAAAGAAAATACCTTACTTCAACTTAGGGTGTTTATTCCATGAGCAGCTCACAAAGAATGTCTTTCCATTCATATTACAACAGTATTTATACACAAAATTACCGCCAAACTTCGCCGCCAAATTTTAGCGCGAAACTTTACCGCCAGAAACAATTTACATAAATCAAGCGGATATATGAGTCAAATTATGTCCTTTAATAATATAAACTCTAAAGGAAATTACATTTTAAATAATTCAAGCGGATATCAAGATAAATCCATAATAATATTAACTCTATACAATGTTAAATAATTCAAGCGGATGTCAAGATAAATCCTTAATACCAACATAGAAACTTAAAATAAAGTCAACCGGAAACAATATTTTAAATAAATCAAAAGGAAGTAGGTAACATAATAAACTTTTATTAATTCGACCGGAAATACAAGTATTAATTCAATAAATATCATGGCAGTCAGATCAAGTGCAAAATAATCAAAACAAGCTTAACATTAATATCAAATAATGGTTTGGCGCCCATACGGCCATTCTGATCCAGCGCGCTCTCTGCGCTGTAAAACGTTATAGATCACGGCAACGGCATCCACCTCGGGCTTAGCCAAAAATACACGGCATCACCCGCCTTGGATCTAGCCATATCACATGACATCACCCGCCTGGGATATAGCCCCCTAGCACGGCATCACCCGCCTTGGATCTAGCCATATTACATGGCATCACCCGCCTAGGATATAGCCCCCTAACACGGCATCACCCGCCTTGGATCTAGCCATATTTCATGGCATCACCCGCCTAGGATATAGCCCCCTAACACGGCATCACCCGCCTTGGATCTAGCCATATTTCATGGCATCACCCGCCTGGGATATAGCCCTAAGACCAGGAAAAAGGATACACATGGTGGCCAGCCAGTGTAATAGGGAGGAAGGTGGAGTAGCTAAGATATAATTTACAAATCATCCGCCCATACGGTTGGTTCATTATCATTGTCATCCATAAATGGATCATTTTGAGCCAGAGGTGCTGGTCTCAAAAAATCATGACTAGCGATCTTTTCGGAACATCCCCTTAAATTGACATGCTTTACTTTGTAGCGATTATTAGGCAATACTTCTAAAACTTCCATAGGACCTTCATATTTAGGACCAAGTTTAGTCGTATGTCTTTCATGCTTATGCATTAAGACAAAATCCCCCTTTTCAAAAGGCTTGATTTGAGCTTTACCTTTGTCAAATCTTAACTTGTCCCGAAATGATCGCTCGTCCATCCTTAATTTACATAATGATCTAACAGTATTAAGATCTTCAATTGGTTCATCATTATCGATTTGTAAGAGCTTAATACCCGGTGGCGAACATTTTTTCCCAAACAACAACTCAATGGGAGATCTTCCCGTACTTTTAGAAACGGTAGAATTAATAGCCAACTGTAAATCTCGAATAGCAGTATGCCACTGTTTATTAAGCTCCATAACTGACACATTATCTTTGATGATTTTCATAATACGTTCTACCTGACCGTTTGCCCGACTAGCAACCTTTAGCTACTACGTGGTGTTGAATACCGAAACGATTACAAAAATTCTTGAAATCAGATGATGTCATACTTTTGTCCTGATCTGTTATGAGCCTATTTGGAGTGCCGAAAATAGAAATTACTTCTTGCAAACAAGATATGGCTGTATCAGAGGTTCGATCATTGGTATAAATTAAATGAGTATATTTTGTAAAGGCATCAATAAATACAAAGGCATATTCAGCGTTATTACGTTTACCGTTCATACGTCCCGTTATGTCGGCATGTACGGTGTGAAAGGGAACTGCAATTTTATCTATAGGATGTAGGGTAACTTGTTTAGCACCCGACATACCTTTGCGAATTCTACAACTAACACAATTTTCAGTAAACCTTCGAACTAATTTTGACATATTGGGAAACCAATATTGCTCTCTTAATTTAGCTAGAACCTTTTCCCAACTGAAGTGTTGAAGATTATCATGATAGTAAGAAATCAGATTCCATCTATAATTACATGGCACAATAATAAGTTTACGAGTTTTATTTTCTATTTGAACTTTACGTCTAAGCAATTTATCTTGCGATATGACATAAGTATCCGCAATGTCTTTTGGGATAGTATCGGAATTAAGTTGTTCAATTAGGTTAAGAACTGTGTCACGTTTTTGTTCTATTAGGAGCCAGTTATGATCAAGCGTAGAAGCATTTACTGAAAATTGCAACGAAATATTATATTTTGGAATTTTACAGGGGCTTGCTACGGGATTTCGACTAAAAAAATCGGCATGAGAAAGCCTGTCACCTTTCCTATACTCAATATCAAATTGAAAAGTTTGCATTTAACTCCCGAAAGTCAACGCATAATCGATCAGTTCCATCTTTTTTTTTTTTTTTTTTTAACTAATAAAATGGGACTACTAAAAGGGGATGAGCTGTCTCGGATTATACCGTTTTGTTTAAGATCGTTTAAAATGTCTTTGACTTTTTCGCGTTCCATTGGCGACAATCTGTAGGGTCTACGTTGAACAATTTTATCTTAATTCTTTAGTCTAATAGTCAATTGACCAGTTTTTACCTCAGAAACTTTATTAACAGAAGTGAAATTGTCTTTAAATTTGTTTAAAATTAAATGTAATTTTTCTAATATGGTAGGGTCAGCAAGGTCGGTATTTAGTTTTATTTCCGACTCTGCTAAAGAACATTCATTAATAATAATATTTCTCGAGACAGTCATATTTTTATCTATTAATGTGATAGTAAGACCCGGAATTTGCACTAAATCATAGCCAATTAAAATATTAAACTGGGTTTGGTGATCTTCGACAACAAATAGTTCTAATTCTACACTAACTTGATCGATCTCGACAATAGCCGAGATACTCTGGGTACACATGACATTCACGCCGCCTATTCCCTTGAAAACTGTATTGACAGTCTTCCTTTTACCCGGAATCGAACCAGAAATGCTTTTACGTACTAACGAACAATCTGCGCCGGAATCAAATAGGCAAGGATACGAATTAGCTCCAATTTTGACGGTAGTCGTGCAACGATTTATAGGACCACAAAAATTTACTTAGATTTATTTGGATTTTAGATCGGTTGACTTCGATCTTTCGTCATTTTGCTTACGGAAACAAGTTTCTCTAAATGACCCTTTTTATGGCAATAGTTACATTCAATGAACTTACGGTTTTCTGGCGTAACCTGAGAGGCTGATTTTGCGGAAATATTAGAGTCTGTATTTTGTGTTGTTTTTTCCTTACAGTCACGAGCTCGGTGACCAGGTTTTATACATTTGAAACACATTGGCGACTGACTTAATAACGACTCATGGGTTTCCAAAAGCCGGGGTTTTTTGTTGAGATGATTTTTGTCAGTACTGTCATTTTTCGGTCGGTCACGCTTACGAAAAGTTTTCAGAACGGAAACTAATTTGGGCAAAGAGTCAGGCGTATTACGTAACAATTCACATTTCACAAAATCAGGGTAGATACCAGTGATAAGAGCATCAATTACCTCGGTGTCCGCAGCTTCGGGCCGCACTCTCTTGAACAGCGTCCATCCCGTGGTTGCGTAGTCCGCGTAGCTGCTCGCCTGCTCCGACGTGTCGCGCCACCGCTGGACGTCGTCAGCATACCGGAACTCTTCGCCGAACGTCTGGATCAGGTCTTGCTTAACTTGCTCCCACGTGGTGGATTGAAGGGACCACGTATCAGCCCAAGTCTTCGCTCTTCCTTTCAGCTGCAGTATTGCCTTCATGCGAGCTTCATGCGGTGATATGCCAATAGTTGTAATGGTTTGGTCAACATTGGCACACCAGTCCCTGATGTCATGTGAGCGCACATCGGGATCGAATGGCGGTAGGTAGAAATTGCCGCGATCCCGTGAAGGCGCTGGAGTAGCGGACAGCGCTGCGGCCACGGCGCTTGATGTGGCTTGCTTCGTGATTGATGTCACCAGACTCATCACTTGCTCCATCGAGAAAGTTGAGTCTGGCTGGGCGGTCGGCACTGGTTTGCGGACCCGGAATCCAGAAGACCTCAGTAGGGGCGAGGTGGATCCCACCGCTGCTGTCGGCGCATCAGCGTCGTCGTTGCCAGAGTCACACATATTGGTTTGCACCAATATATCACACAAATACACAGCAATAGGAAATAGCAGGAAAATATTTAAGAGAGTACAAAGAAAATACCTTACTTCAACTTAGGGTGTTTATTCCATGAGCAGCTCACAAAGAATGTCTTTCCATTCATATTACAACAGTATTTATACACAAAATTACCGCCAAACTTCGCCGCCAAATTTTAGCGCGAAACTTTACCGCCAGAAACAATTTACATAAATCAAGCGGATATATGAGTCAAATTATGTCCTTTAATAATATAAACTCTAAAGGAAATTACATTTTAAATAATTCAAGCGGATATCAAGATAAATCCATAATAATATTAACTCTATACAATGTTAAATAATTCAAGCGGATGTCAAGATAAATCCTTAATACCAACATAGAAACTTAAAATAAAGTCAACCGGAAACAATATTTTAAATAAATCAAAAGGAAGTAGGTAACATAATAAACTTTTATTAATTCGACCGGAAATACAAGTATTAATTCAATAAATATCATGGCAGTCAGATCAAGTGCAAAATAATCAAAACAAGCTTAACATTAATATCAAATAATGGTTTGGCGCCCATATGTATCACTCATACGCACACAGTTTTTCGTTGTCGTTATCCATTTTTATATCCTTTGAGTCGATGATTCAAATAATCCAAATGAAACATACCAATGATTCGGATCTTTTCAGTGATCCAGATGTAAATGTTCCAATCGCAAAAATTATACACTTTGCCCACCTCTATTTTCTTTAGTCGTGTCTAAATGATAAACGAATGAATGAAAAGAATAATGAACGTCATCAAATATTTAATATTTTGTCGAAATGGAAGACCTCTTGCCGAAGTGCAACTGGTGGCGTGAATTTTCATGAAAACCCTCATTCTTTTGGCTGTGATACTCCTAGAATATGTCAGGTGGCGGCCTTACTAGTCCTATGATTCAGTATTGGGACTTGGCTTATGTAACTGTATAGTTAACCAATGCTCATATTTCAGGCTTGGAACTGTCAGTCAGCCTTGCAGATACTGTCGGTGGTGATGGAGTACAGCGACTCCAGTATATTGAACTATCTCTATGGAATCGTTCAAGATGTGAGTATACAAAATGTTGTTCTTTTAATTGAAAGGATAAATACTTAAGCTATTGTCAAAAAGAAAAAAAAATACAGATGTATATGCGGCCCTTAGTGTTGTGTCACGACAGTAAGATGTGTCTCCTTGTCAAAACGTAAACTGGCAAAAAGCATTATTTTCCGCCAGGTGATGATTACCCTCCATAATATTTTTCTCTATCCTCCAATTGGTCACTTACAGGTTCTAGTCCAAAGTTGTGATAAATATTACGAAGAAGATCTGTACGCGTACTTACAAGTGTTCTTAACATTTGTGGAGTGTATTTGCAAGTGGTATACTATAGCCGACGCCATACCAAAGACAACTCAACGCAATCAGCCCATAGACGTGATGAAAGAACTGTCAGTATTCGTAGAAAGTAAGGAAGAAGTACAGCGGCTACTTAATGCGCAGGAGTTTGAGGAAGAGAGCGGTAAGAGTGTGGAGGAGATGTATAGAGAAGATTTGAAGAAGAAGGAAGATGATATTTTAGATTATGATGATACTGTTACAGGTAAGAAGTGACAACATTTCATACTGAATTTCGTTTAAACATTTTGGATAGTTTCTCTATTGTTTGGGTTAAACCTGTAGGTACCTACCTATATGATAATGAACTAATTCATTGCTGGGTTTTCGACCAAAATTTCTTATTTGCATAGCCTAAAGAAATTTCAAGCATAGAAAAAAAAAAATTACATGTAAAATTTCTGTTTGTCACACACGTCTCAGAAGAAATTCCAAAAATGAAAAGCCTTTTTTAACCGACTGGTCGACAGCAAAGACAGGTTAACAGTCTTTATTTAGGAGATAGGAGAAAATCGACACAAACTTTTTATGTATCAATACCATTTCCTTGTATTATTAAGTCATTTTTTATCTTCACAGAAGAAAAACCCCCGCCGCCCCAATACGTAGCAGTAATAGTGACAATCCTCAAACGTTGCCTAAACTACGTCACATGCTTCCAACGAGACAACTCAGTACTCGCCTTACAAGTACTGACCCGTGGGCTGCCCATATTACGCCAGTATGAAAACGAGTTGTTACCGCTAGTACATAGCGCGTGGGCACCGCTGGTGACCAGGTTCGGCCAGGAGCCTGCCGTCATGAAGAAGGCGTTTGAGTTGCTCGTCACTATGGCGGAGTTGGCACGGGATTTTATTAGGAGTCGAGCTGTCACGTAAGTTTGTTTGTTGCCACGGTTTCGCTTACATTGTAGGGGAAATTATTCATGAATCCGGATAAAACGTAACGTAAGTTTTAATCCGAGGTGTGGTCTATCTATGTGCAATATTTCGTCCAAATCGGTGCAGCCGTTTAGGCGTGATTTATAAAAAAAACTCATAAAGACAACTCAATACTACGGTCTGCCAGTAAGAGGGCGTTTGATTTACTCGTCACTAAGGCGAGTTGGCGGGGGCTTTTATTATTAGTCGAGCTGTCACGTAAGTTTTTGAGTAAAGTTGGATTTACGGGGGATGTCAAGAAGTATGACGTCAATGAAGCATGCTCATTTAACCCCGCATTCCGAGTTAGGCTGTAATCGATTTGAGCGATTTGAACGGCCGTTCCGAATAAGCCTTAGCGCGATAACGATGTATTGGGAATCGTCATAGATGACGTCATGACATGCGCCATCTTGCGATAACGCCGACCATGCCTTTTACTAATATCACCGTGAGCGCTGTCAAAGATGACAGTTGTGCTGTGTTGTTTTGAGTCGCATCATAACTTTAGACACACGTTTCATCTTCGAAATTGTGCTTCTAGCTACCGTGGCCACCTAACCAACGAAGAAAAAGAAATGTGTAGTATAAACACAAAGAAATATGTTATGCAAGTTTTGACGTTGAGCGAGCACAGTGAGAACGTTCACGGGCGTTCCGAATTGATGACAGCCCTCAGCTGTCATAATCGTGATATCTAACTCGGAACGTCAATTATTGATGTCAGCGCTGTAAGCGATTACGTTCTTATTCGGAAAGCGGCCTACATTTTATCTCGTTAAGCTACCGCTTTGTCTATGAACACGCGTGGGGTGTACAATTTGTTACACGTACACCTGACGCCACCACAAGGTGCTGCATTGCATATAAATAGTAATTAATAATTGCATTATGCTTTTTAAAATGTTCTTCTTTATTGTCGGTACGAGAATGACGGTTGGTCGCCCCGCTTATTAACATTGGCCAAGTGAGCGTCGTCAATCGTGACATTATACATGACGGCTATAGATGCAAAGGCGCCTCAGTCCAAATTAGAATATTTTTAAGCTGTTAATGCAATTTTGTTCATCTTGTCAATGGCTACTCATTCATATAAAATGTTTAATAAAAATGGCTTCAGTCCTGAGTAAATCCAAATAAAAAAAAAACAACATTGGAAGCAAAAACGCCTCAGTCCTCAAAATGTGACATGCAAAATCGCCTCAATCCATTTTAACCAATCACGAGCCCTATTTTTTAATTTTCAACATGGCGCATCTGTCCTCAAAATGTGACATGCAAAATCACCTCAATCCATTTCGACCAATCACGAGCCTGTATTTTTTAATTTACAACATGGCTGATCCGCTGGTTTTCAAGGCGAATCTTTCAAAAATAAAATTGTGAGATGCACGGTTCAATCCAGTGATGAATTACAAATACGCCTCAGTTCATCATACTTTGTGATTTTTGTTAAATTCTTATCAGGTTTCATTTTAATACTAAAGTTTTTTAGGGAATATTAATACTTACGGATCTATTGTCCTTGATTTTAAAATAAAAAATACATACTTACCGAAACAAAAAAAAAACATGATTTACTGAATTTCAATGTCCTAGGATTGAGCACCTTTGCTTCTAGACCCGTCACATAATAGTCGGGTCGTTTATAGATTCGGAATAATTCTAATAAATAAGAAAACTTCAGTTAAGTATTTCTGTCTCTCAACCACAGAGATGTCCTCCCACACATTTACTGCTACCTACAAAAGTCTTCAAGAGACAGCTACCTCAAAGACGTCGGCTCGGCCTACCGCAACAGTCAAGCATACAGTCTGCAGTTGACTGCACTAGCAGCTCTGCCGCACCTCGCGACAGATCTCATGCTTGAAGATGAAGCGTTGGAAGACGCTATGTATTCTGTGCAGCCGTACTTGTCCAAGAAACAGCCTAAGGCTTTGCAGGTGAGCTAAACTTGAAAATACGGTATTTTTATTGTGTAACCCGCGCCAATAAAGAAACAGAATTGGCAAATAACGGAGCTCATCATACCATCTCACTCGCACAGTATCATGTGCAGTGAGAGGACATGATTAGCGCCGCCATTTTAGTTTAATTTCTGGTTATAGTAACATTTTCGACATGTTATTACAGGATGTAAGATTTTTACTTTTTTCCCTGTCCTGATTTATTTATCGGTTGGGTTACCTGGTTGGTTAATGTAACTGATATATTATATAACAATATTTCGTATAGAAGTGAAGGTGGGCGTTATATACGCCCTGTAGGCTAACGGCCGGGGTTGCGAATCCGGCCGGGGTTGCGAGTTTGTCCGAAAGGGATATCGCGGCCCCGGCACACAGGCAACGGAAGGAACACGGGTGGGTTTTAGTCGGTTAAAGTCTGACACGCCCTCCCTCCACCCACAGCGGGAGAAGTTATTTGATAATTTCCTACAATAAAAAAATAAAATAAAAAAGGCTTTCGAAGAAGGTGGGCGTTTTGGGGGACTGTCTTATGTAATTTTGACGTTCGAAAAGCGCTAATTCTCAGCCTAGTTTGAATAAATGACTTTTGAATTTTGAATAAGATACGTTCAACCAGTTAAGATTGTCTCTGGTATAATCTGTTTCGCTCACGCATAAACTAACTGCAGTAAGTATAGTGTTGATTACTGTTTTCAGTCATCAGCAGTGGAGTTCTTTACAATGATCCTAGATTACGACTACGGCGCCGCCTGGTATCATCTCCGAGGACTATGCAACAACGATGAAGTGCTAAACCCCCCCACAGTGAACTATATGCATTTACAACCAATAGTAGGGACCCCATTCGAAGCTAAGGATAAGGACTATCAAGATAATATTAAGTTAATATTCAAGCATATGGTATCGTAATAAATGTATTTTTAAATAATGTTGTGTTTTAAATTCAGCAAATGAAACACACAAATGGCAGTAATTACTTCAACTTTATTTTTTATAAAAAACGTTTGGTCACAGAAAACAAATACCCATTTTAATTACAGTATATAATATTATACTTATGTATTGCAACCACTCTCACATCTTAAACTCAGTCTAATCAAAGTCACTGCGTTTAGGGATCGTCGTTCTAGCGATCGTCCTGGCGCCGGCGCTCGTCATAATGCTAACTTACGCTGACTGATCGACATTCATTTAAACGTTCGTACTGCTTGTACGTTTAGAAAGAGTACAGTTCGATATAGAATAAAAAATTACTTATTCGATTCATTGTAATGTATGACTGTTAAAATTATGTTAAATGCATATACGATTGTTAGTATCTCGTTCCACAGAAACCTAATTGATTACAGATACACTCGTGCATTCACCAAATGCGTGTAATCGAACTGTACACTAATCCTATGATGGTCGATATTCAAAAGTAGCTTATTCAAAGACGTGAGTACAAGAACAATAACATAATTCACAATATAATGATAATATTTTCATCTACACCACTAAAATTAAATAATGAAATGGTAACATTCCGGCATACTAAGGAAAGGTGTATTTTATTTGATGTGAGTAATTAAATTAACCAAATAAAGAATGAGTAACATAATTTATTTAATAAAGAAAAACAAACTTCAAATATTCAGGCTTTTCAATCGAATCAGGATGTAAATGTTGAAAATTGGTCTTAGTCTAATCGATGCTTACGTTAAATATTTTGTAGTGGAGTTATACAAACTTCACCTAGAGCAAGAAGGTAAGTTTCATATAGGTTTAATTTTACAGATTTTAACAAATATTTGGATTTCTTCGCAAAGTTAATATTTACATTACATTTTTGAGAATACATACGTGCATATAAGTTGAGAGTCCTGCTCTAAGTGACTACAGAGCTATACTACTCTCAAGCGAGAAGTATTTGGCTATGAGTGTGGTTGCAATGTTAATCTGTCACTGAATAATAAGCCACCATTGCAACGCATTGAAATAAAGAAACATCATAATTCATAATAAACAAATAAAAGACACGGTAAAACTTTAACCTTAACTGCTAATTAACAACTCATGTGAGCAAATACTTTTAAACAAAAAATCCTCGCTTATATTAACGTATATCCATCTTTTATTTAAATTAATATTGTATATTCTGACTCAGTTCAGATACACAGTTGTAGCACAATATAAATATGGACAGTATGGAAACTATTTGTTGAAATAATTACCTACGCTCCATTTTTAAAAAGATCGCGGCGACCTCTCGTCTCGACACGGCACCCGCAACTGACAGCACCGCGACAATCGCTTGGGGTCTCGTCAATGAGCGCATCTGTGTGAGTGTGCAGTTTCGAATGTTTACTACGTCTTTTCTGTACTGTCCATATATATACTGTGGTTCTAGTCTCGATTAAATTGGCTAACAGATATATTTTTAGAGTGAACAATAAATTGCTCTTCCAAAGTTACGCCGTGAAGTACATAAGTAAGTCGTCTCACTGTTTATAGAGTTATTGAACGAAAATAATATGTGAAATGAGTTTATATAATACTTTCTATAGTCCATAACATGAATGCAACTTAAAATTAACTGAGATTATACAGTGTGTATATCTTTCGAGGGAATTGCATTAAAATTAATGAAGTTTCTTGCGCAGATGCTTTGTGTTGTAACAAATAAGAAGAAAACTGTAGGAACAAATGCATGGACATTTTGTGTTATTTATACATATTGAATTAAATACATAATTATATTAAATGCTATGTTTAATAAGATAAGACTTTATTCAGTCACCTTACATAGACTTTAGAATAGATTTCAATAGGAGAAAAATAAGTAGGTATTACTTTAATTTACAATAGAGTAAATGTTAAAATTGATGAAATGTAAGGTGACAAATTGTGGAATGGTTTAAATATATTAATAAATTAATTGTTTATTACAAACCACCCTTAAATAAATAATAAATACATCTAAATTGCACTAGCTAAATTTTACAATAAAATGTCTATACAGTGTAACATGGACCTTTGACAAAATTAAGTAATTTCGTTATACGATATTCTATTTGCATAATTTTTATCGTAAGGGTCAAGTTAAACTGCATAGAACAGTATCTATTTGAACGAATTTGATCACTGAATTGATTCAGAAACACCTGTTTTTACTAAATATGACGTGCTAAAGCTCCGTTGTAAAAGTTAAGGTACCCCTTCACAGTTTATCCAATAATTTTATATTCATAATGTTATTCAAAGATCGCTTGTTTATTGGCAACTGTTTCTTGTAACGACAAAATTTCGTCATGCATCAACATCTAGCCAACAATTTATAAGGACGATCCCGGCAACTTTTCTACCCTTTATCTATTGACCGCCCCGGTCGGATTAATACGACCAATGTTTTCGAGTCCGTGCCGCCTCGGGTCGTAATTACACGACTGAGGACCTGTTCGTTTTTTGTTTTTAATTTTATTCGTCGTAGGTATTTATTTGTCAATTTACGAGCTGGGCGCTAGGGGCACGGCAGTTAATATAAAACCAAGCGGTCAAAAGATTATAATGTATTTCCATACAAACTTCTACAACGGAGCGAATGCTTGAAATATATTAATGTATATGTATTCATTAACTTAATGTGAACACTCACTATGCACGATCACAAAACTATTATATTTTATTTATTTATTAAAAGTCCATTAAAATAAAGGAATTTGGACTGCGTCGGAAAATATGGCAGTGGAATATTATTCCCGATTGAAATATTTAGATTATAAAATGTAATCATAATTTCATAACTTTACAAGATGTAAGTAGTACAAACGCAAAATAAAAGTCGCATAAGGTTTTCACAAATAAATTATGAATGATGCATATAAACTCACCCCTGCTCTCCCTAAGTTAATCCTTGTATACAATTAACGTTAAAATGATTAGTTTGTTAAGGTTGCATCCCTTGTATAAGAAGAAACCAAATCGACTGAAGAATAAATTGGGTAGAACAAGACGAAAGATCAAAAGTTTTTCTTCGATGTAAACCGACTACTGAGGCCCTAGTATGAGTTTCTTTTAACCATCTCGACTTAACGCATCGTCCACGTTCCGCGCTCCGATTGGCTCTTCACTGGCCTTCACTGGTGACGGGCCAATCGGAGCGCCGAACGTGGACGATGCGTAAAGTCGAGATGGTTAAAAGAAACTCACACTAGGGCCTCTGATTGCACCTTTAACGAGACGAATAGTATTCAAGTTTGATATTAAAAGTTGAGGTTACGGCATATAGATCGAATTTAGACAAGTAACAATATGTAGAATTTGACGATAAATATTTTATGAATAATTTGAACAGCTTATTACATACATTATTAATATTACATGTATCAATCTTTGATATTTAGCTTTATTTCGTTCTAGAACACTTTTAATTATCTTCTACATTACGGCTATTACTTGCGAAATCAGTATTAAATTATTATTCTACATTGTTGCCCTATTTAGGCGGCAGGCAAACACTTCCCATAGCGAGCGCGCTAAACAAGTATGAACTTTATATCCGAGAGAACACAGTCCAAATTCCCTTCTAAAGTACCCTAGATGACGTACTTGCATCACTTCCACGCTTGTTTGAGCATCTTCCGTGAGGCGAAGTATTTGGTACTATATGTGGCTACGATGAGTCCGGCCAGTACTACGGTGATGAGGTAGTAGTCGAAGTCATCCTTCAGAAGATCGAAGGTTTTGGATGGTGCCACCCGAGTGTAGAATAGGTCTGTGAAAAGATGATGATATTTTAGAATATTATTTTATTTGACGTGAGCGTTTTTGTCTTGTGATTTTGGGAATGGCAGTCACAATTTTTCTTATGAATGTTAGAAAGGCCCCCCGACTTATAAAGAGGGGTTTTATAGGTTTTACGGCTCTGTCGTTTTGTGTGTGTGTGTGAGTTTGTATCTGTATGTCTGACTGTGGCATCGATAGCCTAGTGGAGTGACCGTCGGACTGCCAAGTCATAGGTCTCGAGTTCGAACCCAAGGCTGACTTTTCGGATTCGTGTGCGTGTTGTAAAATTATCACTTGCTTCAAAAACGGTGAAGGAAAACATCGTGAGGAAACAGGCATGCCTGAGAGATATTTCTCGACAGCATGTGAAGCCTAGTCAGACGCCCTAGGGCGGCTTTAAAACTCAGATACCAGGTTAGTGAGTAACCACATGTAAAAGAAAGAAAAGAAAAAGACTGTGGCATCGTAGCTCCCTTAAGTATGGTCCGATTTCAATGCTGTTTTTTATTTTATATTTTGCTGGCTGATGTCCTTACCTAATCCAGTGGTAAGCACAAGACTGGTAGACTCCAGCCCCGCGGGCGCGGCGTGTATCTGCGTGGGTCTGGCGAGCGTACGGTTGTAGTTAAGCCTCGCGTCTCCTCCCAGCGGTAACTCGGGCGCGTACGCCGGCAGTACCACGCCTTCCTCTGTGATGCCGCCGCGACGGGCTTCGAGGTACACCCAGGGTACTTCTACGACTGCGCCTGATGATAAGGCCACTGCGGAAAAGCAAACAGGCCCATTACAACAAATGATACATGAGCTAATAAATATATCTTATTTTATCTTAGGGTAGGTGGAATTATTAATACGAGAAATTATCATCATCTTGAGCACAGAGACAGCTCTGGGACCGCTGCTAGAGACGTCAGTGGGCGTCATCGTTTATTCTACTGACGGGCGTGACAATTCTGACAATGCCTGTGATAGCCAAATTAGTCGTGTTCTAGTTAATTCAAAACGGTGTAGGAAAAGATCGTGAGGAAACCAGCATGTCCTAGAACCAAAAATTCGTAGACAAGTGACATCTACTACCCGTACTGGGCCCGCGTGGTGGATTACGTCCCACTCCCTTTCACAGAGAGGAGGCCTGTGTCCCAGTAGTGGGAATATTATAGGCTGGCTAATTGTGCGAGCATGAATATTATTAGTATTGGTGTCTCTAGTCACTGCCGCGGATATTCCGAGCTCTGTGAATCCAGGGTATGGTCGAGTTAATTCCCACGTGAGTGTAGTCTTGTGCGGCATGTACTCACGCAGCACGTGCTTGTCGGTGAGCGAGCGCTCCGTGACGGTGGTGGCGGCGGCGGTGGGCGCGGCGTTGAGGATGAAGGCCTGGCGCTCCACGCCCGGCGCGCGCTCCGACGACAGCGAGCTGAACGCGGCGCCGGCCGGCAGCCAGCGGGTCTTGCCTTCGTATAGCTCTAAAGTAGCTGTGGGGGAAATAAAATATTTTAAAATACACATCCATCAAGATCACATAACAACATACAACTCGACATTAGATTTAACAACATAATAATTGCTAAGCATTAAAAAAAATGGAGACAAGAATGGACTTCCACCATATAAAACAACAAGGACAAACATATCGAAACTAGTGTACAGTGGGCTCCAGAAAACCCCACTCCCTTGCATTTTTACATTGCTAGGGGGTGAGGTTTCTTTGGAACCCATTGTACAATAGGCGGTCTTATCACACAAAACGATATCTTACTGACAAACTGCAGATGGACTGAAAGAAACTAATACACATACAAAACACACTCACATTAATCTACATTTATATCTGCAATTTACATCATCATAATCCCTAGCCCAACTATGTTGAAGTCAGCTACCAGTCTAACCGGATGCTGCTGGATACCAGTATTCTACATGGAGCTACTGCCTATCTGACCTCTACAACTCAGTTACCGAGTATCGTGTTACCCGTGTCATCGCGATCAATAATGCATTATTGATCGAAGGGTGAACATAATAAAGAGCATTGTACTCATATTCTATTAAATAAAAAATATTGATTGGTATAATTTGGTATTGGCTTACCGATCTCAGTCCTGCGATGCTTATCATTGTAGTAAAGGTACGCTAGATAGTGCTCCGTGTGCACGGCGAGAGGCAGCGCCCGCGCTCGGCGATGCGCCTGCGCCGCCACGATGGCGCCCGACGCTGCGTCCAAGCACGTCGCTACCACCACGTCTGTAAGTAACATGAAATATTAATGTGGTCTGGTGTGAAAGAGTGAAAAGCTGTTGAGAAGAAAAGAAGACCGAACTTACTGTGATGAATGACTAATTTGATTAAAGGGTAAATAAATTCGAGAAAAAAAATTGTCGCGAATTTTAATCACAGCAAGTTCGATCTTTCTTGAAGAGAGGAGGCCTGACTCCCAGCAATGGGAATGCTATGCTATGCTAAATTCGATAAATTGCAGTAAAGAACATGAAAGTTTACACATATTCCACCATCTTCATCAGTATAAACTCATACCTTTATGCAGCGGGTCGGGTCCCTCAGTGACGAACAGCACGAGGTTGGGGTTGACGTACTTGTACAGTACAGACCGGTCGGGCAGTACTCGGCCGGGCGAGTGCACGCGCTCGCCCATCGGCTTGCCTAGCGCGCGCACTATGCGGTGCCCTGCGTCGGCTGAGCCGCCCAGTTGCACCAGCCATGTGCGGACTGCTTGTACTGTCTGTAGGAGCATAGTGACAGGTTTGTCAGGTTCAAGCATGTACGAATTGGCTACGTTGTCTACTTTATGAAAAACATGTAATAAATCTTAAACAGACTTCAAATTAAAGCCGAATTACGAGGGCCGAAAGCAAAATTGCCAATCGTAAAGGTCATTGGGCAAAATCTGACTTAGTTAACGATGGTTTTCCTACAAAAACCAAATTAGTGTGTAAAGGGAATAAAATGTTAAAAATTAATAAAAAAAGGTAGTAAATGTATAGATAAAACAATTTCAGTGAAGCATTCTGTTAAATAAGCCAGCATAGTATAGTTTTTGTCTTGGGCCCGACATCAATAGCAAATAGGGCGTTTTTACAATTATTCCCGTAAACATTGATCATGTTGAATGAAACTTTAAAACTCTCTTAAACTTGTTTTTTTTTTTTTTTTTTTTTATCATCTTTACTATCAAGAAACCATGTGCTTAGCCTTGTTATAATTAACCTTATTATTGTATTATTATTTTTTTAGATTTATGTTTTTTTTCCCATTATCTGCATTATTGCTACATATATATTCGTAAACAAGAGACGTTTATCTAAACATCCTACCCTATTTTTTTTTCTGTAGGCCGTGGGTATCCACGGCCTACAGAAAAATAAATAATTAATAATAATAATAGTATGGAACCTATACAGGTTCCATACTTAGTTGCCCAATGACCTTTGATTTTTCACGAAATTGTTAAGACTTAGGTGTCAAGTAATATTGTTAATGATGTGGACTTACCTGTCCATTGAACACAAGCGCGTACCCCTGCACTCGCGCCGTGTTCCGCTCCGCTACGTACATGAACATGTTCTCTACTAGCGGCGCCGCTGAGTGAGGTAGTACCTGCAATGCGTGCGATTGTATTAGTCCTTTACTTAGGCCCGCTTGCACCACAAATCACTTATACAATAGTTATTTATGCTATAAGTGCGGAAGGTAGGTAGGTAGGTAAGATGATTTCCGACTCGTGTCGACTTATACACTCGCTCGCTTCGCTCGCTCGTGAATAAAAATGCCACTCGTCGGAAATCATCTTACGCACGTGTATCATACAACGTTTTACTATGCATAGAGCGAGGAAAAAAAAAAACAAGCGGGCCTAACGGCAGTCGCCTATGATGTGTAACATCTAACATGTGACGACGTAGGAGTATATATATGATAAAAACAACATTCATGACTTTGAGTTTCGACTTCAAGTTCAACTTCGACTTCGACTTTGACTTTTGATTTTGACCATATCGTCATAATCATCGCCATTGCCGTCGCCATCGTCATCGTTATCATCATCATCTGATTTGTAAAACTTTTGGACTGACGACGGCCCCGAAAATAAAAAAAATAAAACAGAAAAGTAAAAAGCACTAGTGAGTGATAATTTCCGCACAAATTGACTGCTTGGAAAACGCTCTTTTCGACCAAATGCATTGTAAATACGTTTACCGCACAACGTACCAGAGTACAAGGATCTTTTGGCGCTCGATTGACGTTGACAGGGGGGGCGCTGTTGTTAAACATTTGTGTGCAATTGTTTTGTGAAATGTAACTGAAAGTATTAAAAAAAACAAGATGGCGACTTTAGTTCCGATTTTAGCCACGCGCCAAAATAACCTTTTAGCGCTATATTTGAAAAATCTCTCGGTTTCGGTCAATCGTTTGAAGATGATAGAGACAGAATGATGTTTTAAATTTACGTTTAGCGCTAAACTCATTTAGTGATTTGTGTGATTCTAATAAGTTAGTGATTTGTGTGATTCTGATACGTTAGTGATTTGTGTGATTAGTTATCATTTATTGTGTGGTGATGATGAATAATGAAGTATTACCTGAACATTTTCCTCCTTATCGAGCAATATAAGAGCATGTAGCTTCTCGTTGTCTGGGCGATACAACAACGTGCACTGTAGAAGTTGCACGTCCAGTTTCAGAAGGCGCTCGCCAATCAACGCGCCGGTTATCGGGTTCAGGCTGATGATTAGGCCGTTGCCTGTTCCCTGGGTAACAACAATTGGGAGGTCACTCAAAGGCGGAAAATCAAGTATACATTCTCTCAATTGATTGTATCTTACAAACTAATATAGTTTCATGGGTTGTATGAAAAGTTGTTATGACCAATAGGATATGTTTTTAGAAATATGTTTAGAATCTCCCCTTTATTGATGCACATGACTCTGAACTCTTATTACCTTGTATATAGGTGGATAGTTCAGTTAGGAGTTTCCTAGAAAAATCAAATCTTTCGTCTCAATCATCGTTTAGTAACGTAACGATCAGAAGTTAAATTAAGAAAACCATGTTTGGCCAGCTGACCAAGTATTACATTACAAAGATGTGGAGTGCTCTGCGTTTCTTCGGTGCCCATGATGGCGACCAACATTTATTCTTACCTCATGTTTACCGACCACAGTAAGGTACGCGTCGTTAGGCGGATGCCTGGCGGTCCTCCTTGTGAACACAACCACGCCCTCCGTGTCCAAGTCAGCTTCGTAGTACTGCCACAGTATGGCGCCTGATAGATTGTCCATGCCGAAAATCTAGAAGATATATAACGTTACGTTTAATGGCCTAATAGCGATAAGAGCCTCGACCGACACCTCAGGAGGCTCTCGGTGCGCGGTTGGGTTATATCTTGTATATTTTCGCCCATTTTGTAGTATATTTTTTCTTTTTGTTATGTGTTTTGGTGTGGTGGACAATAAAGTATATATAAATAAATATATACTTTTGGACACAGTACGCCAAGTAAGCCTAGAGCTCTAACCACCGGTAGGTTGAACCTTGTTCCTGATGCCGATGGGCTACAAATATTTTTTATAAAACATTTTAAATTTTCAACGATATAGACTCGTATAAATGAAACAAAGGAATAATAATAAATTGTCAAACAAATACCTAAAAAATAAAAATAAACAAATACGTATTAAAATATTTTTTTAATTGCATCATGATCTTGCTAACGATTTCATTCCATTAATCTGTTTTCTCTCTTCCGCTATAAGTAGTTGTAACCCGTAGGACGGGTAAGTAAGATTTGAAATTAGCGCAATTGAAATTCCCACTCACTCGCACAGTATAATGTGCGAGTGAGTGGAAGAATAAGCTCTTTGGTTTGACCGCCATTTTGGATTTATTTCTTTAATGGCGAAGGTTAAATGGACCCATTTTTGCAAACAAGAACCAACCCACAGCAGATTTGCTGAGGGTAAATAAGTTATTCCAAATAAGTTATTGCACAGATGGCATGAGTTTCATCATGACCTTGAAGACGCCCACGACGGTCCGTAAGTAATTGACCCAACTGTTGGATTAATCCCTATATCTTTGAAAGTCGAATCAGCGTCAAAATGTAGGAAACAAAATAATGCCGCCAATCTGTCGAAAACTTCACACTGACCTTGCCCACATCGGTAACAAGCACAATAATCTTGTGAAGTCCGAAGTAGTCGCGCACGAGGGCCGAGGGCGCATCTTCTTCTAAGCCTTCGCCCCTCTGAATGCCATGTATCAACGTCTGCAGCTGCTGGAACTGCGTTTGAAGGCGCCGGGAGAACGCGGCCCAGATCGAACCTGTACAAAGAATTGGAGAGATGGTACGAATGTTGAATACTGCTACGTTTTGTGTTGAGAAGCTGGGAGTATGAAAAATATAATACGGCGCTTGTATTCCCCAAATGGATAAGGCAGAGGTCAAAATCATTAGTTTTAATGATAGCTTCCACTTGTAAATTTTAAACTTACGCTATGAAAGAGCCTCATAAACATTCTTTTGTCTAAGTGGCACATGGCCAGCCATCGCACAAAACAGAGAGGACAAAGGGGAGGCCGTTGCCCAGCAGTAGGACACAGAATAGGCTAATAAAAAAAAAATTGCGCAAACCATCGAAATATATTTTGTCTTAATTTTGGCAAAAAAAAATTTGGTATATCATGCATGAATCTTGCCAGGTTTTTTATAAGGGTTACTATACTAAAGCATAAAAAAACCATATTCTCAATCTTCTTATTCTGTTTGGAAAAGAATCTAATCTTTATTAACGGTTAAACAGTTCAATACTTTTATCCTGATTTTACTGCCAGCTCTTGAACTCAAGGCACACAAAAGAATCTAATCTTTATTAACGGTTAAACAGTTCTATACTTTTATCCTGATTTTACTGCCAGCTCTTGAACTCAAGGCACACCTTTTTCATGGCCGCACAACGGCCACTATACTGTTTTGTCTTGTAGCTTTGTCAGCTAGCTTCCAAAAGAGAGTAGGAGAGAAATGCATGCTTTCGCCAAGTGCCAGGATACCAGTGCGAGTAACGGGACGGTCGAATGCGACCATAATTCTAGCGACAGTCGGTTGGTCGCTTCAGCAATCAATGAAAAGCACGAGCAACTACTCATGCGATATAGTTTGACTGAGACTGCGCCTTAGGTATGTGCGCGGCGAGACGGAGGGGGGGGCCCCATGCAGACGGCTCATTCGTCAGCGCTCACGGCATCCCGCTGCTCATTCGTCAACGCTGCCCCCCGCCTCGCCGTGCATTCCTAAGGCGCGGTCCAGTGGTCTCGGTCAAACTATAGTGAACAATATGCGGCAAACCTAAAAACTTCATAAGATATTTAAACCACTCTTAAAATAGTTTCGTCACAGTACTGATAGCAAAGGATAAACTCAAGGTTTCTAAACATCACACAGCCACACGTCTACAGTACTTACTATACATCTTGGCAGCTATAAGACAAGAAAATAGATATAAATATGTACATACATAATATTATACAATATAATAATTGGTTAGGATAAAAGTAAAAGTTATTTAGAGACACAATTTATAATGTTTCAGAAATGCAGTAAAAAATACATTATTTTTAGACATGGGTAACATCGCACATAAGAGCCTAGCCTTTTCCAACTATGTTAGGTCGGTTTCCAGTCTTACCGGATGCAGCTGAATACCATTCCATACCATAGACATGGAGCGACTACCTAACTAACCTCCACAACCCAGTTACTGGGCAAATCAGTCAACGTTTATTGTTCGTTTTTAATATCATGCATATAAGGCAGCTCAGCGTTATGCTCGTCAATTTCTGCATGTATAGGTAATTCAAACAAGACCAAAGAGGCGAAATGTCATATCATATCTAAACTTTGCACTTAAGCCTTACGAGTCTTAGAGTATATAACACTGCAGAAGCCTTAAGCACAATATTCCGAACAAAACAGTCTGTCACTTTTAGCGGGGGACGCGGTAGCGGAAAGAGAAGTCCGTACCATTAATTTTTATTTTATCGATATCGATATTCATTCGGAATTTTGTTTGAATCCATTAAATAAAACAGCTGTTGTATAAAATAGTTACATTTTAATAAGAAGAGAAAATAACTACAATTAAATAAAAGTAACTAAATTTGTAATAAGTAATCTCAATAATAAATTAGGTCAAGTTCAAAAAAATATTATATATGTATAACCACTTGAATTGACATAAAAAAGTCATAAAACATTGAACAATCAAAAAAAATAAACAAAAATAATTACTAAGTAATTTTCACTAAGAAATTATCGACATGTCAATTTTGGTTTCAAACATGACCTCAACCCTACTGTAGTCTCGTTAACATTTTTACTAAAGGACATAATCGCATGTCAAGGGCGTGAAGTTTTGCTGATTTGACGTATATTTTCGTAGTGCAAAAGAAAAGTATTTTGATCTTTATGAACATAAAAACGAGATGTAGCGAGACTCAGTGACGTCACAGAAGCAATGTGAGGAGAATACTCGATTAATGCTACGTTTTATATTGAACCATGGTTGAATCGAATGAAAAATCGAAATGTATTATGAGGTTAGGATTTTAAATTTCAATTAAAACATGACTAAATATTATTTAAAAAATGTCAACATATGGAAGGTTATTCAGTTCTTTATGTAAATTTGACGTATTTGAACGCTTTTTACAGAATTTAACAGCACAACTAGGCATTTTCACGGAGCTCCGCGCGCCTTTAAAACGATTTGCGAAGTGCGTTAGAATCGATTTCAAAGTAGTTTTTATGAATGTACTAGATCATTTGTCCTTGTACTTTTACAGAGGGGAAGTGTTCGTAAGGCTTCTCCAGTGTTTTATACTCTAAGTTACGAGTACAGCCCATAATGTAAATAAATAGCCTTTGTATAAAAATAACAGTACGTTACCTTCTTTCTGATCGAACTCTGACTCGATGGCGGCGTCCAAGTCTGATACAGGCAGTTCCACGAACTCTACAGCCACGACGTTAGCTAACGCCTCTTCACGAGACCATAAGACACGACCTGGTAAAGAAATATGAAGCCTTGTAGTTTTAAAGGTTAATTAATTAATGCCCAACTCGATGGAATTATGGCGAGGTAACTCGTCAACTTAGCAAGCTTTATAATGCAGTTTGGTTGTTAATGCACCGCCACATGAAAGAAAATAGTCTTGCAAAGATTTGACCGATTTTCCATATATAGATTATATAGAATTTGGAAGAGGTAGAGGCCTACAATATTCAACTTATAAAACTCATACTCAAAGCATTTATTTCAATTAAACCATTTACAGGCACTTTTGAACTGTCAAGGAATCGGTCAGTGAGAAATATGAAGCTAGTTGCCCATTCCAAAGCGTAGTAGGCGTACCTATGGAGAAGAACGGGCAAAAACTCCATGGAGACTCTTTTAAATAAACAAAAAATTGTTACAAAATATTGGTTACATCATTCATGTTGAAATTATACATGTGAGAACAATGTAGAAAAAAATGTACTAATTCAGTGTTACTTTTAAAACACCAGTAGCACAGAAGAACCAATATTATATTGCATACTTTGAAGCGGAACTCCCGCTCCAAGCGCGGTAAAAATCGCCCTATTACCTTCGAAGCGTATTGTGACGCCTAGTTACGCTTCTATACGAACTAATCTTTCTTTTTTTATGCCTTCAAAAGGTTTTTTTGGAACGAAGTTTTTAACGCGGCTTGCGGTAGGAGTAAACTGGCAGAAATGGTCACGCGAAATACGTTCATATTTGTGACTGTCTTCTTCTATTCACATAGAGAAAGTGTAAATTTGGTCAAAATTAAAATCCAAGTTGACGGCTGCGAAATTTTAACATTTTTCAACAAGGGTGTCGTTTCATAGTTTTCGAGGGTGCTAAAGTCGATAGTGAAGTCAAAATGTAAATCTGAGATGGCGGCTGCGAACATTTTGTTTTTGTTTTAAATCATACGTGAGAAGGAACTTCATCTCGCGACCGCACACGTATTTCTTTTTTACTACAGTCTACTAAGACTCCCTTTCAACCCACCTCCTTGCTGTATAAGATGTACAGAGTCATCACCACCGCTGAACAATATCCTGCATATGAGCTGCTCCCTGTTGGACTTGGTGCAGACGGCTGATGACACCTCAGGGTCAGGTAGCTTCAGATTGCGGTCTGATACGCGCAGCTCTGGCAATTCAGCGCCTGTGGATACGCTGTGTGCTGCCATTGTGAAGCCCTGGGGGAGTGGAATAACGTTTGTAAACTTTTGTGTTTTCTATCATGTTGGTTGTGGAAAACATGGAAGAGATATTTAAAGTTGCCAGTGTTTATCATTTTATTGGTGTAAGTCGCTACTTAATTATTGAGCAAGATGTTAAGGCAATTAAATAGAGTTATGCTCAATTTAAGTGGGCAGTTAGTTGCGTTTCATCTTGTTCCTAGCTATTCACCCCTTCTTGTTATAGCCGCCTTAAGCACATAACCCCTTATAGTTGGATTATTTTTGGGTGTTATAGGGACTGCCTTGTGTGACCTTCGATAACTGAGACTTTCAGCCCTATTTGAGTATATGATTATTTACCTAAATCCTTTTGAGCCTATTTTATATACATACACACATAAACTCACGCCTTCTTCCGATGGGGTTAGGCTGAAACTACAGAACGCTGCGACGATGCATACATCCCCTTTTCCGTCGTTTACATTCGAGTCTTTTCTAAACATTCAGTTTTGTTTATTTTTTTAACTCTGAGATCATTTAACCTATCGTCTGTTGAGACGCCACTTGGTGGTAAATGTCCAAAAACTATTTTTTTTATTGTTGTATTTTTTTTTATTGTCTGTGTATTTACCACCAAGTGGCGTCCGCCACAGACGGCAGTTTATTAAGACAAATCAGATTACTTTTCATAAAATGTCCCTAACAAAGGAATTAACAAAACCAAATTACTTGATTATCATCCATCCAAGCCTGCAACACAACCGGACCATTCGCGATATCTATCAACGCCACGCTTCCCGACGCATCAGCAACATTAGTCTTCAGCAGTTCAAACTTATTATTCTTTATCATAATAATCTGCTTGTCATCCATAGTGAACGCTGGTATAACACTGCTGCCGTCAACAGGCCGCAGGCTTCCGTCATAAGTATTCGGGTTGACGTATTCGGAAAGTGGTTGGGTTATAAGCTGGACAGCGTGGGAAGTAACGTCCAACGTGATCAGCTGTTGACTGCCCCTCGCGCCGGATATACAGGTGTAGTATGGTGGTGTGATTATACATCTGAAATGTTAGGAAAAAGTTTCAGCATTGCACTTACTTCGCAAATAGTTAAATATTAATGTATTATACACATAAACCGTCCAGAGTAAATGCTCTAAATTTTGGTGAAAATTGCATCAACATCTATTGTGTAGTTTAAAAAATCAAAGTGGTCACACAGACAGACATGACAATGACTTTAATCTATACATACATACTCCATACAATATATGTAAATAAAATTTAAGTGTGTTTGTAATGTCAGAATAACAGTTTTTTACTGAATGCATATGATATTTATACAGTACTTATAATATAACTTTTTTTTTTTTGTCTCTGTCTGTAGGTTCCGGCTAAACTCCGAAACGGCTGGACCGATTTTGACGGGACTTTCACTGGCAGATAGCTGATGTTATAAGGAGTAACATACGACTTTTATATTAGAAAAATAATTAGGGTCAACGCGGGTGAAGCCGCGGCCAGTAGCTAGTAAATATGTATAGATAATGTTATACAATTTCAATTTGATAGACCAGACAAAGATTTTCTAAATTAGTTTGCAGGATTCTGCCTTAAGATACTAACAGGTAGAGGAGAACAGAGTCAATGTCATTTTATCAAAAGACAAATAACATCTGCATTTCATCTCATTATCATTATTATCTCTATATACGCATGAATATTTAATTGGCAATGACTTAGGGTCTTGACGACAACTAGTGAACTGAACTTAGGAGTCAATAAACTGTTGTTGAATGTTAGTACTAAATAACTAGACACTAGAGAACGACCGACGAAAACGAAATTCGGCCTGCTTTTTTTACGCCCGAAAACCGATTATTAAAAAAAAAATACTTTTACTTAGTTATGTTTTGTTTGGTAAAAAGGTAACAGAAAATCAGTGTATCATTCTTTCAACTATTGTGAACCGTTTAACTTAAATTACACGAACTATCCGCGCACAATTTCGGCAATTTTTGTTTTCGGGCGACTTTTTTTTATTGATGTATCTTCCTTTCCTGCAATCTGTGGGAGTGATTTCTCTGTCCTCTCGCTTTCCTGCAAGTTGTGGGCGTCATTTCGTGAAAGTGACGGAAGCCGGGGAAGCACGCGTTATTTCATTTGACTAATGAGCGCGCGCGTAGCTTGTTGGCTGTCAAAAACAACCTTGACGAGACCTTGACGAAGGTGTGATGTCAGATGTTACACATCAAATGCGACTAGTGTAAAGCTCGCACTTTTTATTTTTATAATCCCTTTCGACTTCCCGAAAATACCTTAAAAATTGTTATCTAGAACTCTTCTTACCCATCTTTAGCCCAGAGTGCAGGTAACTTAGCCGTAGATCCCCTGTTCTGTCCAGTAGCGAGGTTGTACATGCTGACCTCGATATGTGAGCCGAACACGGGCAGCATATGTATTAACAAGTCATTCTGCACCCACCATTCTGAGAAGTCTGCTTGCTCATCATTCTCAAGTGTTAATGACCATTCCCATTCGAGTACACCTGAAAAGAGTGAGCAAGACAAATGAACAATCCAGAGTCACAAATCAGTGTTAATGTTAGGGCATAAATCTAACAAATTACGTGAATGTGTGACTCTTCAATTTGTCTGTCTGTGATGTCTTGTTTATACCTTTTTAGTTGACTGTGCTAATTAAGCCCTTTCATGTTCCATCATGTTTTTTTTTAGTTTTTTATGTCCACTACAGGGCGCCATATTTTATGTAATGTCACATACCCTTTAACCAGCGGATAATCAAGACACTTCCAACAATACCTCATTTGTCAAATTATGATCAGTAATTTAGAAGTTATGAGAGAAACATACCGGTCAAAATCATTACCCCCTTTTTTGCTTCGCCCTTGTCAGGTTTAAATACATGCAATTTTCCTTTTGATTCTTTAAAACACTCTCTTTTATTACAAAACTGCCCAAAAAGGAGTGTAATGTTTTTTAAGAGTAATTTTTGCAGATTTGCATACATAGGACCCGTCAACCTGATAACTCATTTCTGTCAATCACAAGAACATACCAGTAGCGGAGTCCCATCCTCGTACCAAGTAAGGGTTGGATCCAGACACCGTCACCACCTTGTCGGTTATAGCCAGAAGCTGAATGTTGCCTGTTGAGGCACTTTCGAACACGTGCCGCCATACCACTTGTCCTGGATAACATTAAATAATGGTTTAGAAGACATACGTGAGCAAAACAAGGGGCCATAATAGATCACTTCCTTTGAAATTGAAATGGCATATAACAAGGGAACTTTTTCCATTCTGCAACTAACTCATCAAGGAACCAACAAACCAAATAGCTGAATATGGCTAAAACTCTTGAAATCATTTTTTTTTTATTCCTATTCTTTGAAAACAGTTTTCAAGCTAAAAAGACTTATGACTGTTCAGTGAACAGGCATAAAAATAAAGTTAAGAATATAGGTACACAATAAGGAAAATGATAACATATAATGTGGAGGTGCATTAAGTATGCAATCAATAGTCTCTCCTGAGCATTTACCTATAATAAATAACATTGAGGAAAATCTTTTAATCTGCAGAATGAATACATAATACAGAGTATAACTATGGAACATTGATGGAGTTTTTAAAATGTACATGTTTAAAGGCAGTAATTCATTATAATTTATAGAGTATTTTCTGAGCATCATCTGCTGAACTATCAAAGGATTTCATATCTAAGCAGTTTGAAAACAAAATCCCATGAACACGATGACCACATCTGGTACTGGCCCGGTTCTATAGCGGCCGAGCAGTGCAAGCAAGAATAGTCCTTATGGTGGTTAGTTATGAACTTCTTTGATGGTACTGATGTGTTCTTAGTAACAAATACAACACAATGACAAGCAATTGTAATGATGCTATTGTTCATATTTGTTTATGAACTCTGGAGGACTGAGCAATCACTATGTGTAGGCATATTTTATGGATGTGCAATCTGTATAATTAATTATTATGATTAGCTGCAACAAACTTATTCTTTGAAACATTAGAGGATGATGCATAATTAATTTAAGGTTATAAATTGAATTATAATAATGATTTGCTAAAAAAAACAAAATGACTGTGCAACTTGATGATACTGTTTTCTTTTTAACTAAAGATAACTTATAAAAGGTAAAATAATTAGAAAATTGAATTAATTCCCATATTAAGTATGTTAATGTGAAAAGTGTAAGCCGAATATCGTAGTAACGCCGGCTTCCTACATTTAAAACGGATACACTCAATAAAATCCATTTACCAGTCTTCAAATTCAGTGCAGCTAAAACATTCTCCTCGGTGGCGACAATTATCTTCTTGGCAGTAGATACGGTATCAAATTGGGAGAATTTGATCCTTCCCACGTATGTTTGACGCCTGAAAATCATAATTTCATTAAAAATTCAGTCAACTACGAGCCTACAATGACATAGAAACACTATAACCTAAAATATACACTTACCAGTCGAATTTTCCTATCTGGTCCTCGTAAATGCATACTGATAAGTTGATTAAACTAAAGAACACAATAAACCAATTTAATTTGTTTAAACATTTCAATAAACCCAAAAAATTGGGTTTGAAATAAATTGACAGCAGCCCCATTTCTGAGTGACTGCAAAACTCAGTGTTACTAGTTTACACTTGTATGACGATAATAATAATATTGCCAGTTAAGATTTTTCAAAAAAATCCAATTTATTGTAATTCCTACTCTCATAATCAAACTGATAATATATAAACAATTTTTAATCATTTCAGTATTATAATTTTATATGTTTCGCTAAGTAATAACTAAGACTAATGTTGTTTGTTCTCAAAATCTTCAAAATGAACCTTATTTTTTCTTAGCAACATTGAAATAAAACGTTTCTTTATACGCAGGAGTTGGGAAAACTAACCCGATGTTGATGATTTGAGATTCAACGATAGCCTTGATTGAGCACGACCATTCTTCGTCGTTATCTTTTCAATCAAGATCTTTATCTATTTAATCGTAAGAACCTGGTTGTTGGGTATATCTTCGCACAAAACCATTTAAATGCGTTCAAAGACCATTCTCACTACCTACCCCAATATTTTAACTACATACCTACTTAACTTGTTTTACAAGTGCGAAGTGGATCCTACGCAATAACACCTATTTATAAATTAATACATACAAGTTGTAAAACACTCAAATAAAGATGTTAAGGCTTCTTAATTGCCTACACAAAGTCGTTTAATGAGGCAAGTCATAATCAAAGCGTCAAGGGCTGCTGCGGGCTCCGCTAGACGCTAGACTGGGCAGCTTTCACCATTGCGTTTGCGTACCTAAGTTTACATATGTATTCCAGGTGCATAATGTCGACAGGCTGCATTCATAGAAATATGAACTCGGTACGTAAATGAAAAGCATTAAACAAGATTTAATAGCGGGAAAATGCTTTAAACTTTTCTTACATAGTTCAAGTAGGCCGTACGTTCCCTTTTTGTGCACTTTATTTTTTATTAGGTACCTAGCATCAGCTTTGGTGATTTTAATAAAGTAGGTAAGTACTTAGTTGTGATTTGCGCGTTTAGCTGGAATCGGCCAATTTGTTTACGAAATATTTGAATATTCTATAGACTGGAGATTTGTTGAAACTTTGTAAATAGAAAGAACGAAATTCATTTAAAAAAATGTGGACACTAACTTAGTAGTTAGGCAATACATCGAGTAGGTAAATAAATCTCATAAAGGAATAAGATCCTATATCACTAGGCAACACGCCTGAGGGTATTGATATAGAAACCGGTCAACTGCGCGTGCAATTCACAGAGGGTTCCATCGGACAGACGGTGTCTAAAGTTACAAATAATGCACTACTTGTCTGTAAGTAATCTTCATTTCATAACATAGAGGAACTTTTTTCTTTCTTTTTTCCTTAAAGAGACTTACCCTAAGGGCATACTCACCCCATGGTGTCGTCTAACAGGATAGAGATTAAAAGTAAAAATGTATATTTAAAAAAAATGGCAGTCATGGGCCTGCCGATAGAAGTGAAAACATAAAATTATGAATTGTAGGTACTACAATTCATAGTTTATCAAAAATGAAAATTTCATAATTTGTAATTAATATTATTAACATTATATAAACTTATTCGGGTTTTCACATCTATCAGCACTCCGAGCAACAAAAAGCGCAACACGTCATACTTATACATCGCCATACTACTACATCAGCATGTCGGTGACGCGGGCCCATATGATTTTCGTTTGACAAAAATCGCTCAAAAAAATGTGGTCGGTCGGGGGACCCCCGTCAGGAACGAAGTTCCTTCTGACGTATGATTTAAAACAAAAACAAAATTTTCGCAGCTGCCATCTGGGATTTACATTTTGAACTCACTATCGACTTTAGCACGTAGCACCCTCGAAAACTATGAGAACGATACCGTAATGAAAAAATTGAAAAATTCGTAGCCGCCATCTTTGATTTACATTTTCACCCAACTATCGGCTACCCTCTAGTACCCTCGAAAACGAATGACAAAAATGTGGTTTTCGCGGCCGCCATCTTAGATTTTCATGTTTTTTTCAATTAGAAAGGTCAGTCGCAAGTATGAACACTTTACGGTTAGCGATTTCTGCCAATCTACTCCTACCGCAAGCCGCCTTAAAGAAATTCGATCTAAGAACAACTTCACTTACCTACTGCTAATACAGCATGTCGCAGGCATGTCGGTGACGTGGACCCATAAGTGTTTCCTCTACTACAAAAACGCTCAACACGCCTAAAGATGTTTTCACTTCAATGAACTTTAGGTACCGTTTTCAGAACGTTCCCATAGTGAGTAGCTGTAGTAACTATTCACATAGTTCTCATAGCTGAAATAAAATCGTAGCTTTAAGCATCCGTTTTTTAAAGAAGTAGCGGTAAGTAGTTTATTCATGGGAAACGTTTTCACAACAAAGTTTCGGTGACATGTTGCCAGCAACATTTGCCTCTAACTAGTTTCTCCTCCTCCTTCCTCTCTCTGACTAAATAGTTTTTTTAGTCCCCCAGTCAACATCCCTATTATGAATCTTGCAAGACATCATACTTTCACATCTCTAATTTCTTAGTGAACAACCTTTTAATTTTTCACAAAGTTTTTATTTAGGTAAGTATAAAAATAAAAAGTAGGTATGATACTCAGCTACATTTCCCGAAGGATAACGCTTCAGCAGCACATACTTCGGCCTGCAGAAAGCCTACCTTTTACAAACTTTCATTGACAGTTCGCAAAAAAGAGTTCCACGCTTAGCCAAATATTTATTCCACACGGAGAAAAATCGTACAAAAAACCTTTCCAAAATATTCATATTTGTCTGTCAGCCAACCTATAAGGCTCTCTAGACTTCAGATTTATTTAAATTGCTTGGTACGGTCAGCAACAAGAGTCGATTAACGTTTTTAATTTTAAACACGTCTTGTCACGTGCGGGCGTTATTTTATCGCGGCGTAATTTTTTCGTGCAGTAATTTTCAACTCTCGGTATTAAGCCGAGAATTGAAAATCCAACAGAGCGCATCCCAGCGATTCAAGAAAACACACTGTCGGATTTTCAACTCTCGGCGTTAAGAAGAGCGTTAAAAATGATCATTCAAAATCTGAATCGTTTTGAAACAGATTGAAAAACATCATTAGTTCGACAAACAAAATCTGTCAACAACGTAAATTACGCAATGAATGTTGTTGAACTGTCAAAATGAAACAAATTTGTGGTAATTGTTTACGACAATATGTTACTTAATTAGATAGCTGGGCAAAATTGACACCAAATTGCTTTTCAGTATTTCGTCTAGGTGGTAAGAAGAGTTTTAATCGTGCATGTCATACAGAATTGCCAAAAGAGGTAATACCAGCAAATATACATAGAGAAGTGTGGGGAAAAGTATAAGGGAAACCTTTGCGCAGCAGCGGGATATCGAATCAATCTGCCTAACCTTTTGACAACTAGGGGTCGGCTTCCAGTCTAGCCGGATGCAGCTGGATGCCAGTATTTTACATGGAGCGACTGCGTATCTGACCGCCACATCCCAGTTACTGAGTAACACTAATACACGATATACGTTGGCAAGACTGGACAGACTTTCGGAGTTTCGGACTTCTGACTACCCGTAACGAGAGTCAAAGATATACGAGGCACGGAGAAGTCTCAGTATGTTATGGACAGTCACCAATCCACGGGACGACCTCGGCAAGCGTTGCTTAAACTTGAAGATCGATCCGTGCGGCTGGGACAGTATAGGTTGATAACAAAAGAACGTAAAGTAGGTACCTACGTCAAAATATGACACCCATTAAGTAGCCTGCCTACTTATTCCCTAACACTGAGGTGTGTCTATGTCGCAGTAATAGTTATAGCCCTGATATAGTTATATCCCTAGGGATATAGCTATATCACGGCTATAATCATCTTACTGCGACCTAAATACAATTTGAAATGATATCAAGAAAAACCGGACAAGTGCGTGTCGGACCACGCGTATTGAATGAAGGGAATAGTCGAGATAAATATTTATACAAAAGGTTATGTGCTTTAATTTTTTTTAATCCTTCGGTTAGGTTGGTACAGTTATGTGTCACGGTACCCCTAATATTTTTTTTCGTAATTTCCCTACACCATAGTTTAGCGGTGCACAGGATTGATCCCTTTACACCCATCGTCATATTTCAGCCAATTTACACAAAACCGTAATGAATTATACACCACCATTCAATCATGAATGACTCCGTCCATTGGTGAAAACCGCTGGTAAATCCGTTCGGTAGTTCCTTAGAGTTCCGAAGTAAACAAGGAACCCTTATAGTTTCGCCATATCCGTCTGTCAGCTCAGAGACTTGATACTAGAAAGCTGTAATTTTGTAGGGTATACACATTAATCACGCCGACCAAGTGGTAAAATATTTTTTTTTTGGGTAGGATCCTCCCCTAGACGTAAAGTGGGAATGTTATTTTAAAAAAACCAACCATTTTTGGATTCAGGGAAGTGCTATTTTTGTTAGAGTCAAGCGTGTGTGTCGCTCCTCAGCTAAATGGTTGGTTTTGGATAAGTATGTGAAAAAATCACGGCAGTAGTATATACTAACGAAATTAAACGGAAAGCAGCTTAAGTAAGTACAAGTTAACGAATAATAATCGACCAACTTGCAGTTGGAAATACATATTCTTCAACTACTAAAGTTTGTTCTTGTGATAACTTCATCCCAACTACGGAACCCTTGATTGTGCGTGGTCCGACACGCTCTTGGCCGGTTTTTTAATTTATCACGTTCAGACAGACAGACAGACGCGGCGGGGGGTTTTTATTATAAGTATGTAAGGATTAGTACAGATTGTCTTTTTCGTACAAAGACGTTTTATAATAATAATTATTGTATGTTTATCTTTTAACATGAATCACAATTATTGTAAGTTCATTTAAAAAAAAAAAACGTTTACATCAAAGCTTGTTTATTCCTTTTCTCATTTTAGGCTTCTGATTCAATTTTCACATTTGTAAATGTAACCGTTTGAGACAGAATAAACATATTTTTTTTACAATTTATTTACTTTATTACCAAATAGTATATTTTTTTAAATATATCATTTATCGGTGTCACACAGGCATTTTACTCGAAGACTATTAGCACTATAACGATGAATTGGAAAGAAGGTAAAGGGACCAATTCTGTGCAGTGTGCACCGCTAAACTATGGTGTAGTGAAATTACGAAAAATGTTATTAGGGGTACCGTGACACATAACAGTACCAACCAAACCGAAGGATAAAAAAAAATTTAAGCACTTTTCTCAGAAATCTGAAGGCTTCTAAGGCAACACATCCAAAGATTTGTCGCTAAGCGAGACTCTCACTCTGGTACACAATGCTCCTGCGGCTGAAAAAGCTCTTTTGGCTTCTACTGACTTGGGAACAATAGGGATGATGCCTAAAAATTTGTTTTTAGTCCGTATTTGAGATTATAAAAAAATATTGGACACGTATTTTTTATTTTTTTACGTAATCTAAAGATTACGGCGATACATTGAGTTAAAATGTGCCATGACGTCACGAGTATGTAGATTTTATACGTACTAGTGACGTAGCGACCCCCACTCCCCAACTTAAAATGCGTTTTATCTAAGTCATTTTTTATTAATATGATAAAGCAAAAAATACGTGTCTAATTTTTTTTTTTTATCTGACTGGCGGACTAATTAGAATTTCATTTTTTTTACCCAGGCATCATCCCTATTGTCAGTAACCAAGTGTAAATTTTAGAAAAATATTTTCCATGTGGCCCACCATAATCAAAGAAAGCCATTTCGATTTATATATAATAACAAAAATAAATATTTTATACATCGATAAATTACCCGTTTTAATTTGTTTTTACCGGTAATTTATTTACCATCAAAATGGGCGGTTTTCCGGTACAAATGAAAACCGGTAAACCGTTATTGCATGCCCTAAGACAGACATGATGAATTATAAGGGTTCCGTTCTTCCATTTGGCTATGGAACCCTAAAAAGCAATTTTTCAGGATTCCAATAAATTTGGTACCTACCTAATCTACTGCACCTGTCTTCAATTCTGCACAAATCATTTTCCGCCGAACTAAGTATCGTATACCTATTTATTATTAGGCTGAAAATTAAAACCGAAATTCGTTTAGACTGCCTGAATGCCTCTTTCGACTCCAACCATTCTCATAGAACTCATACACCATGCCGCCATACATATTGGAAGGGAACCCTCCGGGAGGGTTGCCGGCATTACGATTGCGCTAAAAAGTTAACAATCGCGGACGGTCAACGGCATTAGGTTTAAACCGTGTTATAAAACACTGTAAAATAGTGTTTTCAGGGGGTCTTGTCGTTTTAATTTTTTTGTGAACATATTTTGTAACCGTGAATAAAAAATTGAAAAAAAAATAAAATGCTTGGATTTTAAAACCAACGCAAATACTAATAATAGCTTGCTAAAATATACATAAGATTTTATTGTGTAAAAAAAAATCTGTGGCTTATAATGCAGTATTTGCTAAAAAAAACCTACACTGAAAACGAGCCCTCCTCGAGGGCTCCCGGCACAGAACGTGTTAAAACAGACACGAAAATAAAGAGCCACCAAAAACATTTCAATTAGGTTGCCAAGACTCACATAACGCTTTCACTGTTAAAAAGTTACCAGATCTAATGTAGAGCCAAACCCCTAACACTTCAAACCTTACATCTTGGTCAATGTATGGGTTGGCCGTTCCATTGCCGTTTCAAGGCCGTTTCAACTCCCGCCGCAATATCTCTACGTTGACGTCGTGATCTCTAAGGCTGGTAAAGTTTACTTTGCCGTAACAGATCTAGGATGAGAAGCCAGATCAAGAGAGATAAATAAGGCGGCAGGGCAGCAAGTGGTGAGCTGTAGGGCAGTAGCGACCCCACAGAACCTATCTTTTGGGATAAGTCTTGTTTTTCACCTCTGGCTTGCTGTTATTGCCCGGTTTGAGTGGAGATTTGCAAGAGCAAACGTACTCGGAGGCAGGAAGTATTCCAGTAAGATGTTGGTCTTGACCGTACTCTGGTATTGCTCTGATAGCCGTGGAATACCTATCCACTCCACCTCAGGACATATTGCCCCTTAAATTGTTACGACGACACTATGTGCTAGCGACGGTTTCCGGGGGCCCATTATTGAGTGTGCAAGTCACCCTCTGCCATGTTATCTGTGTATTGTAGGTATACAGGGTGGCAGGACAATCGACGCGATTAAAAATTTAAAATGGTCTTGGCGACTATGGACGAAGTTATGATGAAGAACAACTACCGGAAAAAGCGCCGGCGGCCCTACCCCTTGATCAGGGTAGAGCGAGGTAGTCTTTCGGCGACCTTTGATCGACGCTTTCAATTCACGTAAATTCCACTTCGGTTTCATGTTAAATATCTAGTAATTACCAAATTTTCAAAAATCAACTTTTATTGAAAATGTCAACACTTTTTGGATTTAGATATTAGGTAGTCTAATTTGTATACTCCTGCTTCTTTAACATTAAGAAAGCTCTTAATGCTATTATATTAAATTAGTACTTGGTGTTAATTTCAAGCAATCACAACATTTTAATTTGGGCTAGAAATTGTTTTTCGCATTTGACTTTTTGGCGCCCTCGCTGTACTCCGGTCGGCGCTGACCAGAAATATAGGTATTGTGAAAGACGGCACGGTTGACATCTATCGGGCATGTGCCACCGTCCGTGGGAATCAGATACATTATTTCTGGCTGTTCTCGTCTGGCTAACGGACACTACTTGCATAGGCACAACTTTGTAGCCAGGATTATCCAGCAACTTGCTCTGAAATACAGTCTTGTGGAATAGGAAGTACCGTATTATCGCCTTATAGGTGCCGACCGAGTTTTCGAAAATGGCAATTCCACGTCGTTGTATTGGGATAGATTGTAGAGCAGTGATAGCCTATTGGTGTGACCGTCGGACTGCCAAGTCATAAGTCTCGAGGTCGAACCCAAGGCACGCACCTCTTGACTTTTCGGATTAATGTGCGTATTGTATAGTTATCACTTGCTTCAAAAACGGTGAAGGAAAACATCGTGAGGAAACAGGCATGCCTGAGAGATATTTCTCGACGGCATGTAAAGTCAAGTCAGAGGCCCATGGGCGGCTTTAAAACTCTGACGCCAGGTTAGTAACTAACCACACGAACACCCAACATAGGCACTATGCGGGGTGACACCACTTTCCGGCTCGCTAGCTGTCTGCGTCTGGGCGCTCCTTGTGTGGCCCCGCATCGCTGCCAATGCGGTGAAGCAGTCGACTGTCTCGGACACCATGGTCTATCCTGCAGTAAGAGCGCAGGCCGGAGAGCACGGCACGCCAGCATTAATGACATCATCCGTCGTGCTCTTGTCACCGCCGGGGTGCCAGCTGTTCTAGAACCCAACGGCTTGGCACGCGACGATGGGAAGAGACCAGACGGAATTACCATAATGCCTTGGAAGGTAGGTAGGCCTTTGGTGTGGGATGGAAGGTAGTTAGGCCTTTGGTACGTCGACACCCTTGCGCCATCCCATCTTCCTAGCACGGTGGACTGTGCTGGGGCTGCTGCTGCAGGTGCGGAAAACCTCAAACGGCGCAAATACTCCAATCTTATTGGGACTTATATGTTTGAGCCGTTTGGGGTTGAAACACTAGGGCCATGGGGTCCGAGTGCCCACTTAGTCTTTCAAGACATCTCAAAGCGGTTGGTCGACTCTTCATGTGACCAGAAGGCTGGCCTATTCTTCGGCCAGAGAATCAGCATTGCCATACAACGTGGCAATGCTGCCAGCCTTTTGAGCAATTTTCCTGTTGCGATGCGGACGAATGTTTTGATGCCCTATGATTGTTCCACCCCTTTCTTATATACTTGTACATATTATTATTATTATTTTAAGTCTGTTAGTTTTTAAATTGTCTGTAATGTAATGTAAATATTGAGAAATTAATAAAATTACCTAAAAGATTGGACCACACGAAAATATCGGTCGGATCGGATCGGGGATCGATCTATCATCACCAGTGATCGGAGTAGGTAGATTGATTTTTAGTACTTGTATCATAAATGCACACAGAAAGAATAACATGGATAAGCCATTTTTCCGGAAAGTAATTCCGGTATTTCCGGATTCAATTAAATATTGTTAATGTTGGTAGTGATATTATTACTACTCAATTCAAAATTTAAAGGAAGGTATCAAAACTAAATTAATTCATTATTTATCTGTTGAATAATAAAAACAATCGAATTCCGATCGAAGCTTTAATATTTATTTTTTATTTTTAGCCTAGGATAGTTAGATAGCTAGATCTTTTATAGATAGATATAAATTGTTGCACTTAAATTTAAATATTTTCCTACATAAGTTCCGGTTTTTTTTTAATAATCCACCAATTCCGGAGGAATGTCCATAGTAATATATACGTTTCGGATCAATGACCCCAGTTCAATCTACCTACTCCGATCACTGATCATCACTGACAGGACTATTGTTGCCAGACATAGTAGTGATAGATGGATTAGAGCGTCGCACAATGATCATTGGTATAGCGGTCCCGTCTCGGAATCTGCTTATCTTTTTCAGCTTTCACGAGGTTTAAAGTATCTTGACTTGGCTCGCGAGGTTGTCGACATATGGGATGTCGATCTGGACACAGCAGTCATTATTGCCGATGGTCATGACGGCCAATGGCATAATAGCCAAGAGGATCTACCAACACCCAATGAGGAAGCCCTCGTTAGGAAGCTGGATCCAGGGCTTGATCCAGAAAACGGTACTTCTGGACACGACGCGTATCGTTAAGAAGTTCCTCTCTCAGGAGCCCTGACCTGAGGTAGTTTGGACCCTGTTTCTGATACCAGTGAGCTACTATTTTTATATGTTTAAATGTTTTTTGTAAGTTTTATATTTGTATAAATATATTTTAAAATGTAAATGATATGTATTGAAATGTAAATGAAATAATAATAATAATGATTTTAATTTCAGAACCAAGAATGCATATGTAGAGTGTTAGTAACATAGTATTAAAATAAAACAACTTATTATCTAGTGTTAGTACCAATCACCCTACCCACAAACTGCTTTACTATTGGAGAGCTGACGCTCTCCGCTACAGTTCTCAGGATGCTGTTCGACTATCTCTCACTCTCCTCAGTAGTGAAATTTTTTTCTGGCGAACAATCGCGTGGAACCCGTCGGTACGAAATGCGCAATCGTTTCCGACGCGCTGTAATAGCGATGAAGTCCCAACAACATCCTGAAACCATTGTTGTACTGGACGAGCAGGACATACAGCGATCTTTTGGTATAATTGACCCATAGATTAATCGTGTACAGACTCTGGCTGTAAGCCTTGAAAATAGTGATTTTTACTAGGCCTGCACACCGAGCAAATCTACGGGCCAACATATTGCACCGGACGGCGATTGACCTGTTTATAATAGGGATGATGACCAAAATATCTTTTTTAGTCCGTCATGGAGTTTAAAAAAAAATATTGGACACGTATTTTTTATTATTTTACGTAATCTAAAGATTACGGCGATACATTCGTTAAAATGTGGCATGACGTCACTCCCCGGTAGATTTTAAACATACTTTTGACCACAGAGTACTTTTTAATGCTTGTGACGTAGCAAGCCCCCAATGCCCAACATTCGTTTTATCTAAACCATTTTTTATGATAAAGCAAACAATACGCGTCTAATATTTTTTTATTATCTGACTGACGGACTAAATCGGTTCTTTTCCACAGTCAACATCCCTATTGTGTATCAGTTAGTTTTTCATCAGGTTTTTTTTTCACTTTTTCGTCACGACGTCACGAGTATGTAGATTTTATACTTACTTGTGACGTAGCGACCCCCACTCCGAACTTAAAATGCGTTATATCTAAGTATTTTTTTTATTAATATGATAAAGCAAAAAATACGTGTCTAATATTTTTTTATTATCTGACTGACGGACTAATTAAAATTTCTTTATTTTTACCCAAGCATCATCCCTATTAGCCCAGATCCCACTCGGCATTTTCCGTCGACCTTAAAGACCATGTATTTACATTTCTTCACATTATAGAATATTCCATGTGCGGCAGAGTATACTTCACAAGTCTTAAGCAAGTCTCTGATTGTCCCCGCACATGGACCCAGCTGCCAACGGCCAAGCCATACATTCTGACCAAGATGTAAGGTTTGTAGAGCTACGTCTTAATTGTAGAGTTAAGGGCTTGGCTCTACCTACATTAGATCTGAAAACTTTTTAACAGTGAAAAGCCTTATGCGAGCCTTGGTAACTACACTTAACATGAAATGTTGCTATTTGGTTGGATTTTATTTCTTTTTGTAGGTACCTACCTATTATGCGTAAGAAATACAGACTTGCACCTACCTTTATAAGAAGCCATCAATTGCCAATTTGTCGGCGGGATTAATAAGTATACCCATGCCAAATTACAGCTTTCTAGTACTAACCGTCTCTGAGCTAAGCCGCGGACAGACGGACACACGGACATGGCGAAACTATTAGGGTTCCTTGTCTTCTTCTTCTTTTCGTGTGGTTAGTGACTAACCTGGTGACAGAGTTTTAAAGCCGCCCATGGGCCTCTGACTTGTCTTCACATGCCGTCGAGAAATATCGCTCAGGCATGCCGGTTTCCTCACGATGTTTTCCTTCATCGTTTTTGAAGCAAGTCATAATTATATAATACGCACATGAATCCGAAAAGTCAGAGGTGCGTGCCTTGGGTTCGAACTCGAGGCCTTGGCAGTCCGACGGTCACACACACCACTAGGCTATCACTGCGGATGGCTGCAAGTGTTGCTTGTTGAATACGGAACTCTAAAAATGAACTCATTACTCGCTCCAACTTACTTGTTGAATTTCGGCACTCGCCTACAGAATGATCGAAAATGAAAAGAAGGGATCAGAGATGAGATGACCGTTCAATCCTATGTAATTTTGTCGGTGTCGTGTGAACGTGAAATAAAAATAAACCTTTACTCAAGTCAATGGTACATATAGTACATATCGCTGGTTACACTTTATTTCCCGATTAATAATCAACGGGCAGCCTATTGGCATGGGCCACCAACCCGCACAGGGCGGACTGGGCCAAAGTTACATGCTCTGTGACTGGGCCCGCGTGTTGGATTATGGCCCACGCCCTCTCAGAGAGATGAGGCCTGGACTATTGCCATTAATCAGCCATGCACAAATATTGTGGCTGAATTCTGATCAAACTCATATAGGTTTAGAATCGATACGACGAAGAAGTGAAAAAAAAATCCTGATGAAAAACTAACTGACACAGTAGGGATGTTGACTGAGGAAAAAATATCTAATTAGTCCGTCAGTCAGATAATAAAAAAATATTAGAGGCGTATTTATTGGCTTTATCATATTAATAAAAAATGGTTTCGATAAAACGCATCAAAGTTGGGCAATAGGGGCTCGCCACGTCACAAGTCAGTATAAAATCTACCGGGGAGTGACGTCATGCCACATTTTAACTCAATGTACTGCCGTAATCTTTTGTAGCTTTCAGAGGCATATTGTCATAGGTAGAGTTTTCCAAGAATCTTGTGGCGTTCGGATGACCTTGTGATAATCATTTGTTACATTTTCAATTATATTATAAGGGAGCAGTGGTGGCCCAGTGGTTAACGGCCTCGACTAACGAGGTGTAAGTCGTGGGTTCGAACCCAAGCAGGCACTTTACTTTGTGTAAATTATTTCATCACCACTGCTCTCAAAACGGTGAAGGAAAACATCGTGAGGAAACTGGCTTGTCCTAGAAGTAGAACCAAAAATTCGAAGACATGTGACATCTACCAACCCGGACATGGGCCCGCGTGGTGGATTACGGCCCACTCCCTCTCACAGATAGGAGGCCTGAGTCCCAGCAGTGGGAACATTTTATGCTGATTATGTAATAAGTAAAATGAGGTAGATAGGTAATACACGCTCCCCAAGTGGTACGTCAAAATTAGGCTAATTAGCAACATTTTCTTCGTCTTGTCTTTTTTTCGCTCGCGATAATTAAGACATGCCGTCCTACTTCCACGTGTCATCTAAAATGTGACAATGTGCCGTTTTTGAAGATTGAATGTTGAGTAAGATCTATGTCTTTTTAATTATAATACTTTCCATTGAATTTTTTTGTGAAATATATTGAAATAATTTAAAAAAATCGGCCAGTTGCGTGTCGGACCACGCACAATGAAGGGTTCCGTAGTTGGGTTGAATTTATTCCAAGAGCAAACTTAACATTGTAGTGGAAAAACTTGTTGTTCCACATATTCCAACTGCAAATTTAAGTTCAAAAATATGTAAATTAGAATCTTAAACCTTCATAATGATTTTATTAAGTCTCAATACAACCATTTTCACCGAAATACGGCCAGAATATTTTTGCTCCATATTTTTTTTTGTCAGTTATTATCTGCCTACATGTAAAGCCAATATTTTTGTTCTTTAATTACTATCGAAACCAGATACATTTTCGAGGACCCCCACTTACAACTTGTGAACCCCAATTCAACGTAGACCCCCGTCGAGGCTCCCGTGGACCACTTTGGGAATCACTGATATACTTCTACACCCCATACAAATTACAGCTTTCTAGTACTAATAGTCTCTGAGCACAGATAATATAATACTCTCTGAGCTAAGCCGCGGACAGACAGACAGACGGACATGGCCAAACTATAAGGGTTCCTTATTGACTACGGAACTCTAAAAACAAGATGGCGACGTTAGTTCCGATTTTGGCCACGCGCCAAAAGGTCCTTACAAGGACCTATAAATAGACAGTAATAACTATACCCTAAATAGGTTTTCAGTAAAGAGGTTTAAACTAGAATTTAAAACCTGCCAGACTTTAAAAACTGGTGTATGCCTGTAATTTGAAGTTCTGAGGGGTTGTAGTCATAGTTAAACATGTGCGAGTAGCAGCCTTATATTTTCGAAAAATGTAGCACGTCCCGCAGTTCAGGCAGAAAGAAGGGAGTCCTCAAAAATTACTGCTGGTAACTAACTACCTGAAACCAGATGGGAAACAGGGAAACGTTACAAGGAAATGATTTCCAATACCATATCGTTACCTATATAAAGTAAAATTTTATACAATACCTAGGTGCCTCGAGTACATGGCACGCTCAGCTCCTAGCTAGTTATACCTGAGCGTAGGTACCCAAGCACTAAGCCGCGAGAAAATAATGCCGCTAGGAATTCTTGCGTGCGATTCAAATTGCCGTAAACGTCAATAAACAGTAAAGTGCTCTAGTATTGTGTGGCTATTATGTCAGAATAACTCAATGAGTTTCAAACACGCTAAAATGTAGTCCGTAGCTCCCTAGCTCCGTAGTAGGCGTCGACTAGGCGAGGGTAAAAGGCTTTCGCGCCATTACATAAAATGGCGGGAGTTTCATTCTGACGTTTCGTACGCAAGTTAATATTGTGATATTATCATTTAATTTTATGGCTTTTACAAACAGTTATCTGCAATGGTAATATTATTTTAGAATATTATAAAATTAGATTTATTCTCTCACTTAGACATGAATAATGCAACAATCGATGCTTACATACATCTCCTTAGCACACTTAACAGATAAATTTATTTTTGGTTAATTACTACAAAGTTCGATTTAACTTACTCAATTAATCCCAAACTACTTATTTAGGGAGGATACAGATTTTTGTTTCAAGCATGGCTCGTTAAACACACCTTTATTAACACCACACCTACTAGGATAGCTACTACACCTACTGATTTAAAATTCCATCATTAAATCGGTCAACTTTAATATAGAAGTTCTGAAAAATATTATAGATTTTTAACGTCATTTATGAAGTTTTAATGCAGGCATGGTTCGTGTAAAGCCATAGACAGATGGCGGCGTCCCACATGCATTAGCGCATGTGTTGCGTCGGTACGTACTTTTAAGGCTTCTATTTTGTAGACAACAACCCGTCTGCAGGAAGTCTTTATTGATCTAATCAACTTGTCCTACTGTTCGACGTGGCGTTAGAAACTAACTGTGAATAATAAATTAGTGTATTGTTACCATAACGACATTTTCAGCATCAGGTTTATACCTACCTATGTATTGCATGTTTTTTGTTTTGTTTTCAGGTAATGGCTTTTTCCTAACGTTACTTAAATTACAGTAAGCAAATAAAGATTTTGATAATTAGGTATATCAAATAAGGTCACCAAATGATTACATACGATAACACTAATTAAGTCCTTCGTTCTACTAACAGATTGATTCTTCACCTACTTACTTACATTTTCACGTTAAACGAATAAATTGCTTCAATAAATGCAATTGATGGAAATATACGAATTAAAATCGTTCTTATGCAATCATTAATGGATCATTTGATAAACAAAATGCCACTTCCAAGCCATCATTAATCCTGCCGGGGTTGCGAGTTTGTCCGAAAGGGATATCGCGGCCCCGGCACACAGGTAACGGAAGGAACACGGGTGGGTTTTAGTCAGTAAAAGTCTGACACGCCTTCCCGCTCCACCCAGAGCGGGAGAAGTTATTTGATAATTTCTCACGCTTAAAAAAAAGCCGTCATTAATGTAAAAGAAATTAAATGATAAAGTGCATCTTGCAATATTCATCATTCCAGCCTTTGATCGGTACCACAACCTTGCATACCATCCCATTACCGAGTAATTACCACCCTAACTTCTTTTATTCCTTAACCATCATCACAAAAAAAATCGTCAACAGCTGGAGCCGCTTTCAGTAATGAACGGTCTTTAGAGCATGAGTATAAGTTGATGTATCACCACATTACTTTCGTTCGTGTATTTCTAACGCTTCCTATCGAAATTACTCGTGTAAGGACTCCAAATTAAGGGTCAAATGACTGACAGCTGGCTCGTTAAACTTCCAGCTAATTCCGCGGATACATAAAACATGGCACTGTACTTACTTGGCTGCAGTCAATTTCCAATCCCAACTAGGTCGAAAATCGATCGCGCATGCTATGCATTCCTCCGTAATGTTTGCAACTAGTTACTAGTTTGTACAATATCAATATTTGCATGTTTCTATGATGTATGCGTGTCTCTACTTATTTTCCTCTGCACCCTAATTGCATAACACACGATCAATTACAATCTGTTTCATTTTGAGAGTTCAACAACATTCATTGCGTTATTATTTACCAAATTTTTCGAACATATGAAGCAATGAATTAGAAAAATGATCCAGATTATGATTAATCGTGTTTTACGCAATTACAGGATCGCATTTCCTATGGATGACCGCATTTCTTTTTAGATCATTCATTACTTATTAAGCTTTACGGGAACCTAATACAAAAATCACAATGCTTGTTAGGTAACCATCCATGAAGATGGTCCAAAATTGCGAATGGAATGGTCTATGATGTTTGATCAGTTTGGTGAGGTACGCTTGTCATCACACAGTAAAGGTAGTGTTCCATCTATTTGCCCACCCACACAAAGTAGGTATATTCTTATAATTTTTAACTGATTATGTAATTGCAGCATATAACGGTGCCGACATTAACAGCTGCTGCAGCTTGGAGTTTAATTCACCCGGTATGGGTAAATAGCGTAACGATTCATACATGCCGAGCCTTTTAATTACTTGCACATCATAAAGATCTCAACGGTAGAAAAGCTAGATGACATGTCGTACGCCATTATTGCCCATCTACCGGGTGTAAGAGCTTCCAATACTACTGCAGTAGTTTGTAGGTTATTACTGAGCATTCTATTATGTTACTTTCGTATGAAGCCATAGTGTCCAAAATCGTGACTCAGTCAATTGGGCCATTATCACGCGATGCCGTGATTGCAGGTCTTCGAAAGCAATTGATTGGCGTGCTAAAATTGATTATATTTGCTCACTGTTTCGATTGTGATGGAAGAATCTTTTTATTGTGTTTTAATTGTCATTTATTTTTGATGGTCTTTATAAAATAAATGATCCCGTTCTTTTAATCGTTGTATAGAAAGTTTATTAAGTTAAACTTACTTGGCAACAGTAGCTGAGATATACTTAAATAGAGGAGGTCAAATTAAAAATAGGATTATTCAAACAGTAATTCATAAACTTTGAATGTTGTAAAAAAATCGTGCCCTCGGAAAAACCCTTAGAAAAACCATACCAAAGTAGAATAATTAATGCAAAAAGAACTGAATTTAATCTTCAAAGTCACGTTTTAAACAAAATATAAAGAAATAAATTCTCATTTCAAACGTAAACTACATTATAACAAAACGAGTGAACTCAATCATGCGTCGCGGCCCGTTATTTATTCTCACAGTTCTAGGCAATGAGCAGCCTAGGCAGCCTATTGCGACATTATTAGAGTCTAGACTAGACTGGTGTGAAATTCGCACCGGCCATAGCTTTCGCGATTTCAATGGCTGAGATTGATCGAGAGAACCGGTCGCGTCGAGGTGTGTTGCACATTCGACCATATTTCATTTGGGAACTGTGTAACTTTTACTTATAGCGGGTTCACTACACTGAATCAGGGTCCCTAAAACCTTAATAAGAGAGGTGTGATAAAAATAAAGGCAATAAGGGTCACTAATTAGGGCATCATAGTGGACCCGTACCCTAATTTCGTAATGCACGATCAATCAGAATCTGAATGGTTTTGAAACAGATTGCTAATCCATCGCTTCATAAGTTCGAAAAAAAATCTGCTCAACAACGTAAATAACGCAATGAATGTTGTTGAACTGTCAAAATGAAATAGATTAGTCGTAATCGTTTATGAAAATGTGTTGCGTAATTAGATAGCTGGTCCGCCTTACCCCCTTAGTGCTCCCTTAATTCAGGGCCCTGATTCAGTGTAGTGTAATACCCGTTTAATATCTAAGTATACTACTACTACTGTCTGATCTTGAAATATTAACGGTATTAAACGGTAACCTTATTTCACGCCGCATTATCGGTCTTTACTCTTCCCGTATCTCAGTAACCTAGATTTGAGTATAGTTTTATATTTATACTTAGCATATCTTTAATGTACTAAAAGTTGTTTGCTGGTGACCAACCACTGATAATTTGAGATGCATTGAAAATATTTTCCACAAACATTAACCGACTTGTTCGACCTTCAATATTTTGCCAATCTCGAATATTCTACCTTATAAATAATACAAAATTGTAGATATTAATTTACAATACTTTTTAATAAAAATGGTCGTGTACTTACATCACAAGATGATGTATCGAATGGAGTATGAGCCGAGACGGCCAACACCGTCAGCCGGCCGCAAGGCGGCGAGGGGGCGCTCAGACCGGATCTCAGACCCTAAAATAAAAACATCTATCGAAATAATAATACGCACTGCTTACCCAGGACAAGTACGCGAAACGAATGGCGTTGACCCCCTGAACATTCCCATGCTAAGTTGCGGCCCAACTGGATTTTTCTTAATGGTAGGGTGGTACTACGCTTATAGAACTGAATAGGCCTTTCAAACGTGTGTTTGGACTTATTAGCTTTTATTTCTAAGACTAGCTTTCATGGGAGCTTCGTTGCGGTCGGTATCGAGCATCGCCGAAATTGATGAATGGCTTTCTAACACAAGTGGTGACACTTGAAATTATATAAGAAGCTTAAGTTTGTGTATTGTTTACGTGTTAAGACACTTAGGGAAGCGACGTCCTTGTATTATGTGCAGTTAATCGTTGTACGATAGAGGATAACTTTAATTAAATGTTACAAATGAAAACTTTTGAAGTGGTTAAAGACCTAATGTAATTAAAGAGATGAATGTAATTGAACCTGTATCTAAGGACGATAGCATTTTTTATGAGTCTATTAACAGGTTTGCACCCTTAAAATGTAAGTTATAACAGGAATCACTCAAAAGGATCCTTTTCATCTTGTGAGAAAGTTTCTCATCAATTTCGTTTCGCAAAAAAGGATTAAGGGCTTGCGAATAATCAAAAGATAGATACCCCCTATCCACATAATAGCCTAGATACATAATAGACAGATAGGAGAGGTCAGATGTCACAATGAATTTAGACCTTTCACCCTCCTGTCTGCATAGGTTCCTTTCGAACTTTCCATACATCCGTCCGGACCAGTCTTATGAATTGTATAATTTAACCGTGCCGTCTTTTCATCCATTCTGCTTTTGTTCGAAGAGCAGACAAACCCGTTGCCATGGCATAAAGAAATAAAAAATTAATGGATGTCCGAACAATGGGGAGAAATTGTGATAGGTGAGAGTAATCTTTTACGACCAGTGACAATTCTTGTTCTTTTATTTTCCGCTAAGAAACCCCAATTGTTGAGGTTAAATAGGGTCAGTCCACTGAGTCCTATGGGACGATCCAATTCCAATTTTGAATTGTAAATTTTGTTTGGTGCAATAACACTTTCTTATTCACAACTTTATTTTAAGGTAGATTGCCAAATGAGAGTGACCAACGAAGGCGAATCCAAGTTTGAATTAAGTTTATAAGTGTTAATCAAATTAAGTTTACAGCAGTCTATAACTTTTTGTTATTTCGTAAAATTAAGTGTTATTAATAACAAGTGAAACGGCAGTGCAATTTTCAGTGAAGGACTGTAGATATCATTATTTTCTTTTACTGTTAAGGTGAGTGATTTAAAAGTTAATTAAACGATACGTACAAATGTATCTTATATTTTATCGTTTACCTTTAGTTTCATTTTCTTTTCCATGTAGAATAAAGTAAGAGCGAGCCACAGACGAGGAAGTTTGAGAGTGGCGCCACAGTCGTGTTTTGTAAACAAACCACTGCATCGTCTCTAGACTGGGTAAGCTTATTGTGAACAAACTTTCGTGTCAGTCTGCTCAATTTTTACTGTGGTCCAAGTTGTTGAATCTCTTGTTTTGGTTTCCACATTTTTGTAAATGATTAAGACTAATCAGTTTCATTTTGACAGTTCAACAACATACATTTTTTTCGAAGTTATCAACCATAGCAATCTGTTTCAAAACGATTCAGATTGTGATTGATCGTGTATTACGCAATTATGGTGCAGCTTTTCCTCCAATTTGCTTACATAAGTAACTGGAAAATATCTGAGGCAATGGGCCAGATATATTAGCAAAGTTTAAGTATGTAATTCTTTCTGGGAGTTTTGCGTCAGCAGTGTTAATTTTTTTATGTGCTAGTAGGTACTAAGTGTGTTTGTTGAATTGTCAACTTGCCAGTCGATGGTGAAATCGAAAAGAACAAAAAAAATCTGTAATTTTTGTATTTGCAATAATTTCAGCGGGCGGGAAGCTGATTTATTTATTAATTTTTATTTTACCGCCAGAAAGTCATGACGAAAAAAAAGAATAGAATATATTAGAATACTTTTTATTATGTAGGTACACCATAAAAATTACAAATTTAAATGTAGAAAAATGCATATATTTTTGGGCAAAAACTAACATGACTCCCAGTTTAAGATGGAAATAGAGATACGTACGTACATAGGTCCATAAATCTGCACATGCCACACGGGAATGCTCGAGTAATTTCGTTAAAGAATTCTCAAATTGCGCCGACAATTCTGCACCTGTTGATGTGGTTTTCTTAATTTCTCCGTCCGCATTCAATGAGTTTCATAAAGTTTGTCTCCGTTTACTAAAAAGTTGGAGACCATCGAGTGCTGTACATCTGTTATAAAGTTCAGGGATGAGTTGTTAATTCATAAGTTGAACTTTCATCGAACATTCCAAGTTCTTGTTAAAACCAGTTTCCATTATTGCGCAGGATTATACAGAAAATTTTAGGTTCCTTGCGTGCGCATGCTAAATATTGGCTTCCAGTCCAATCGCACCTGAAATAAAACAAATCAAACGTTGCTTAGAATTTATTTGGGAAAGTTAGGAATTCGAATTTCGTAAAAGATAACAACCTGCCGTTCGATTCTGTAAAAATATCATCGTGAAACTTAGGTGAAGTGAGCGTGAAGTGAGCTGTCAATAGTGTTAATCCCTAGCATCGTGCCGGTCGATTCTGTGGCAGTGACAGCTCACTTCACGCTCACTTCACCTAAGCTTCACGTTAATACTTTTACAGAATCGACCGACTGTTTCTGGAACCGTAGAAATCTGTTCATTAACCTAAGCAAACAATTCAATCTGCCTAGACTGTTCACAACTATGTTGGGGTCGCCTTCCAGTCTAACTGGATGCAGCTGAATACCAGTATTTTACATGGAGCGACTGCCTATCTGACTTTCACAATCCAATTACTGGGTAACACCATAACCCTTGGTAAGACTGGTTGTCAGGCTTTTGGGCTACTGACTACCTACCCGTAACAAACTAATGACAGTAAGGGATATGTAATGGATGGACACCCATCAACGAACCGACCGCGACAACGTAGCTTAACCTTCGATCGACTCGTGCGGGTGTTATCATTTAGCCACGAGCCCCTCTTAAGCCTGCCTAGCCTTTTCCCAACTATGTTGGGGTCGGCTTCCAGTCTAACCGGATGCAGCTGAATACAAGTATTTTACATGGAGCGACTGCTTATCTGACCTCCACATCCCAACCTGGGTAACACAATACCCCTTGGTAAGAATGGTTGTCCGACTTTCGGGCTTCTGTGTAACCACTGTCTAGATCCACGAATGACAGCCGGGCGTGCTTTCCGAGGCACGGAGGAGTCTCGGTATATAAAGATGGTCACCCATCCACGGACCAACCCCGGCACGCGTAGCTTAACCTGATGGATCGACCCGTGCGGCTGTTATTACTTAGCCACGAGTCCCTCTGAAGCATTCAATTATATAATAGGTACATAATTGTGTGTATTGACGAAGCTATAGATGTATTATTAAAACTGACGTTATCTATGGACGATGCTGTCAATCCCTAGATTCCGTAGCGTGCGAACTCAGGTCTTCTTCTTCTTCTTTTCGTGTGGCTAGTGACTAAATTGGTATTAGAGTTTTAAATCCGCCCATGGGCCTCTGACTTGGCTTCACATGCCGTCGAAATATATCTCTCAGGCACGCGCGCCTCAAAGCACGCGCGCCTCAAAGAGATGTCAGCACCAACCGACGGGGTCGAAAGACCAATGCCTGCTGGGGTTGCGGGTTTGTCCGAAAGGGATATCGCGGCCCCGGCACACAGGCAACGGAAGGAACACGGGTGGGTTTTAGTCAGTAAAAGTCTGACACACCCTCTCGCTCTGCCCAGAGCGGGAGAAGTCACTTGATGATTTCCCATACTGAAAAAAAAAAAAAAAAAAAAGGCATGCCGGTTTCCTCACGATGTTTTCCTTCACCGTTTTTGGAGCAACTGATAATTATACAATACGCACATGTATCCGAAAATCAGAGGTGCGTGCCGTGGGGACCAACTCGAGACCTATGACTTGGCAATCTGATGGTCACACCACTAGGCTATCATTGCTCCACCAAGGCCTCAGGTAGGATGGCAGTTCACTTCAAGCACACTTCATCTAAGTTCTCAGGGTGAGATTTTTCTGTAAAAATCTACCGGTCTATTACAGAATAGACCGGTAGAAATAGAGCCATAGAGCGAGCGAGTATTTGATTGGGTATTACTTAGAAACATCTAACAACCTGTATGAATGATTAAATCTTTGTGGTTTACTGTAAGTTAATTATAATACCTAGAAGGTTTATTACTCGATGTAATCAATAACAGGATGTTGCCAACTTCAGCTCTATGAAGTTATTCTGGCATTTTACTTCGATTGTCATTCATTATTATCTTGTAAACATAATTGATATGTATCAACGTGTCTAATTCTACTACCTACACTTTAAATTAATATTTTTTGCCTTTTTGTAAGTATTTAGGAATTGATTCAGCATAATTATGTACCTAAATTAAAAATAATGAAATGAATAATCCGAAATGATTTTTGATAATACACGAATTTAACGTTCTATGGTCTCTAGTTTTGGATGAAAATCAAACTTTTTTCTTACTAACGTTAAACCAATTGCAGTCGGTAAAAAAATATGATCTCATAAATCTTATTATCGAAATTTAATACGAAGGAACGTTATTTTAGTAGTGTAGTCCAAATTGCATTTATGGAATTTAACTAACAAATTAATTGAGAATAGATGAACGATTCAGCTCTACCGCTTCTAAGTTCTAATGATTTTTTCGAAATTATGAAACGTGCACACTACTATCACATACCTACTAGGTATAGCATCATGGGCTTTTGAATACGTCATCATTACGTTTAATTGGCAACGCGCTAAAACAAACGCCCCCAGTTACTGATCTACATTCTGAAGAGGCCGGTCTTCTACGCACTATGTAAACGTTAGAAAATTAGAAATGAGGAAATATTGATTCACGATAGTGCATGTGTGCGTGCTAGTGTTATTCGAATTACGTAACTACTCGTATCATGAAATCCATGGCAGCAACGTGAATTTGGCTGCGTATCATTGGTGCAGTGATGCTGCACTGAAGTAAAATGAAAGATTTAGGACACCAAGTGCGAGTCTGATTAATTAATTAATTTAAATAGGTACATTTAATACAATAAGCTTATGTAAGCTACCGACCGATACAATACAACATTAACAAAATTAAAAAGTAACATTTAACATTACCTTCTACACGGTGCGAATTTCAAATAGCGCGCTACTCGCTTCCACATAACATTTTATAATAGGCACATCTGTGATGGGCCAGACGTGTCTATAGTAAGAAAAAAAAAACAATTTGTGGTCTATTGAATACGCGACGCGCCGCGCACTTTGCAAAGGTCGAAAACCTCCGCGACAATAGGCAAGAATATTCAACGTTTTAATGCACTTCGCAATCAACACCGAGTAGGTATAATCTATCAATATTAGAAATTCCAGATACGTATGATTTGCTACCTAAATAGTAGATATGTATCTATCCACATATATAGATGCAAGAAATATACAAAAACATAATAAAAATATTTGCGACGCGACGCCTCGATGATTACTCGTGCCGGGCGCGAAGACGCCCTTGAATTAACAAAAAAATAAACAAATAGCAATGACCTCGGCACACATGATAGACATGATTACTTACACTATTATTCAAACTGAGTCAGGTCAGATTAGGGCGGCTGATATAATTCATAGTTCTCGTTTTGTGAACACGTTATTATAAAATAGAACTAGAATCACCGGCTAGTTTAATTTGATAAGGTGACGTCATCGTCGTCTGGGCCCCCAATTTGACGTCAGCTAGTACAGTGACCCACAAATCTACAGACACAATAAATTCAGCAACGTACGATGCGAAACCGCGCGGGGGTCAATGAACTGTTGACGTATTTAAAATACGCACAAGTAGGTACCTTATCGCGAAATGTAGTACGCGGCGCGGCAAGCGGAGCGAGCTTGCTGTGCTATGTGTTTGCAAAATGGTTATTTATAGATGTGAGTGTCCGTGACGGATAGTTTGAGCTATTTCTAAGGTCCCGAGAATTGGTGAGTAATAACATTAATGACGTAAGTATTAATTAAATTCCCGTCAATGAACATCTAGTCAAACATTTACTAACAAAAAGTTTAAATCCTCCTAGGTGCGTCCAAAAAGTTTTATATCTGATGACTGAATGATGTAGTAAGAACTGGTTGACTTTATTAAAAATTAACAAAATATTTCATAGAAAAAGTTAAAATGACACCAATTCTACGTGTCAATTATCGAAAATAGTGATGTCCTCGTCTCATATAACGGTTTATGTAGGAAAAATTTAAATATCGGTTTTTTTAAAGTACTTTGTTGAATAATGTAAAAAAGGCTGTCAAAAAAAGAAAAATCCACGGGCTAACTAAAGTTATCATGTGAGCGAAATCTTTTTCTCAAGCCTTTAGACAACGCCGGAAACTCGGTGAGAGTTCTTTCTGCTGCTATACTTTTAACGCTATTGATATTAAGAAAATGTGAGAAAGGAAGTGTGTCTGTCGTGGTGCTACAAGACACTACACCAGAGTTCTTTCTTTGTAAAGAAAGGAGGAGTCTGCATCGAGTGTATGAGCTATTTTCAACTTCATATTGCCTCCCTTTAAGATTCATAATAGCAGTAAAAGGACCGCATTGGAACCTTGTCCGTTCAAGACGAGGCACCCGCAGTAGCTGCCCTACCTACCTACCCACATAATGCGACGGATACAGATCCGAGTTTCTTACTTACACATACACGTGAAGTACGAAGGCCAGTTTTAAATATGTGTATGTGTCGCGAATACATACGGCTTCGATGATCAGCAGGTGTAAGCGAACTAAAGGCGAGGGGTTATTGCGATTAACTCTTTTATCCCTTCGTTTCCATATCAAAGAGTAATGAACCTTGTTCTACTATTGGACAACGTCGATTAGTAACCGTGTGATTTTTTTATATTGGATGAAAGCGGTATTGCAATATTTTTATTAAAGCTGTAGTATTTTAGATCTTTAACATTTTAAATCTTATATTATTTATATTTATTGATTTAACAAGTTTAGTTTGAATTTATGTTGGCATTCTAATAGGTACCGATAGGTGCTTTTGTTTATTCTAATAATGACCGATTGTCTTTAAAAATTGTTTTAATTATTGTAAGATTCTAATTAGAAGACCATTTGAATACAATAGATGGGCAAGAAAATGGTATTTTGTTTTATGATTATTATATTTAGGTTTTTTTAAGTTTATTTATTTTAGGATTGGACAATGCATAGAGACAAAGCTAAGGGGTACTTAACTAATTGTAACAACAAAGGCGAAACTGGTAGTGAATCGATTGCGAGTAACGAAGGTCAAAGGGTTTGCAAGTGTGCGTATGTATGCAAGTATGCAGGCGAGCTCGGTGCGGCGTCGCTGCTGCACGCCTGCACCGGCGGTTGCAACACCCTCCCCCCTTCATTCTCGGCTTCTCGCTCGTCGCCGTCTTGCCGCTAGCCTGTCTCACCTCGCGGCCGGCAGCCTTGCGCGACGCGCCGCGCTCTTTCACATTCAAAATTATTCGCAATCGCAACCATTGCAAAAACTCTCTGTGCAATAAAATACTTAATATTTCGATGCGTTCACAATTAGTTTTAAAACAGAGAGGTAGTTAAAAGTTAACAAAGAAATTAAGTGCCTTTTAAACTTTGAATGCACTCCTCGTTGCATGTCCCGCGCGTCGTTATGAGAACCCCGTACTGGCGGTCACGTTGACGTCGCGCCGCCATATCTGTCTCGGCCACCAACTAGCAAAATTAATAGGTAATTATTTCGTGTACAGTGTTTTTGATTGATTTTGTCGTTCAGTGATTGTGTGTTAAAGTGTTTTCTATCTTCTGGCATCCTCTGTGGTGATTCTAATTGGATTCTTTTTGGAAATTGAGGCGCGCGCCGGCCGGTTCTTATCGGGTGCAATGCAGTTGCACTCTCAACTTATTGCAGTTTTGCATTCACCAAAGTTTCATGCGCGGAAAGTTTCTAGTGTTTATATTCTACTCGAAGAGGATTGTAAATGTGTTCTAAAGTGATTATTCGTTAAAAGTGTTATGTGAAGCGGTTTCTGTTGTAAAGAGCTGTCACAGTTTGCTGTGTTATTTCGGTCATTGACCGCCGGAATTCGCATCTCCTTTATATTGGTGTTGTTAGATTTTTTGACATAATTCCGATTTTCGTTTTTTAGGCTCAAAATTGTGTCGCTTCACTAGAAGAATGCAATGACACACGCATTCGCTTTTTGAAATTTCACCTTCACCCGGATGGAATGAGGAGTGCACAATCCCATTGTTTCACAGTTTCATATGTTTGAACATCATTTGTTTTTTTGTTTTTCGGACGATTAGAGAGTTATCATTTTCTTCCAAAATTACAAAAATTACGAAATAAAGGTAAATATTATTCTTTTCCACAGTATTATGTAAATATAAAAAAAATAGTTATCCAAAAAAAAAATTGTTGGCATTGTTCACATGCGTGGCTTCCTTGAATCGCTGCTGGATGACATCATCTGTAGGCAAGCCATGATCCCAATTTTTTGTGCATAAAGTCATTATAAAGTTTACTCTGAACTTTTGTCTAATACCCTAAAGTTATAACAGTTGAGTGTAGTGTGTGTAAAATGATGATGAATGTGCAGAATGGCGGAGGGCAATGGAGAAATACCCATTGAAGAGGTACCTGGGAAGGACTCCGATGTTGGCCGAACACCGGATTATCGCAAACTCATTGACTACGGCTTGGATCCTAAGGTAAGCATTTCATATCAATAGTAGCCATTACTCTTAGTTATATAAGTGCATGACCTGTTAAATTGAAGCATATTGAAACATAGAAAAGGCAAGCAAAAAAAAATCTTTTTTGCAAAAAATGTTTGCCGATATGAAACTTACATTTATCCAATTTTGATAAATATCTTACATGTCCTTGAGCTGCAGTAGTGTTTTTGATAGCTGTTTCTATTATGTAAAGTAGGTACAGTCTTAGTACTTAGTGCTGGTAGAATAAGTTGGCCTCTTGAGGTATTACCCGTCTCGATGAAGTTCCGTAGTTGTTTCAAAACTGCTTCAGCCTAATGCCAAAATTATACTATACTATCTGATGGTATCATAGAGGCCAATTTCTATTATTTCCAAAATAAACTGTAAAAAAAAGAAACTTATTGGAATCTACTTGGAGCACTATCTGAATATACATAAATATTATAAGTGTTCTTGTTGGAATCTTGTAGTCACATATTGTTGGTAATTTGATTTTAATGTACATGCCATTAATAAGAATTGTTTTTTTTATATACCTATATGACTGCAAAATAAACATAAATGAGTACCTAGATAATAGTACTGTGTAAAGGCTTATTTCACACATATAAAAGTTGAAAGTCTAAAAATCCAACTTTTTGTGTGTGTGAAATAAGTCATATTTATACTATTCAGGAATCATTCTGTACAAAATAGCCCCTAGCCAAGCTTTGTAGTACTTCTAAGGTATAGTAAAAAAAATGTATCTAGAAAAATCAGAATAATTTTCCTTAGATAACTTATGCACTTAGGAGCTGTAATAAAAAGTTGATTAAACACTAATGTATGGATAATAAAACAGGTTTAGTGCTCAGTAGGTAGGTACTGATTCACAAATCTTATCATAGTTTGCATTAGTTCTTAGAAACCCATGTGGGGGAATTCCACAGGTTTTATGTTGCCACACCTGAAAAGTTAACTGCTTGAAAGAAAACTTATTATGCTGGTAGCATTTATTTGTACTTTCTCTCTGATAATGTTGACCTTTGCCATTTATTATCTGGGCACCTGCAATGCATGCATACAGGCTTGCATGTTTAAAAAAATTGTTGCCAACCAGAATGCTATTAAATATGATAAATGTTTTAAAGTTATCCTTGTGCATTGGTTATTTTGTATGTAAATCTATGTAAACCCCTGCTCTTAATGGTCAAATTGTATTGTACAGTCCCAAGCCCCTCTGTAGGTCCCTATTTAAAATAATTTTGTGTAATGGTTTTATCACCTAATGCAATTTCATAATTTGTTTAGATAAAGTCATCTCTATTATAGTATGCATGCATAACTTATTTGGAATAAATGCAATTTTCGCCAGTGCTTCATCGCGAGTTTATATTCCGAAAGGCGGTATTCATACTGGGTTCCAATAAGGTTTGCCAACTGCCTACCTACCCACGGTCGTGTAGATAGGTAGGTATACCTATATGTTGACAAATTTATCATTCGGAAATCCTTATACGCATGAGGCCAGTGCACACTTGACTGGTATGCGTCGAGGGGCCGAAGACGGTGCGGGGGGCGGCACTGAGTAATTTTCCTCGTCACTGTCCTTTGCAACTTTCAAGTATAAAACATATCTTTATATTCCGAAGAAACCACTTCGATGCATGCATATACATGGCCTTGTATATCTACCGGCATAGTGACGCTTCGGCACCCCTTATCTTCACATAAAGTTATTTATTTGCGTGAATTGCGATGGTCAGTGAATTGCTGCATCATCGTTAAGGATAGTTAAGTGTTACGATATCTTTTATGATATAATATACTACAAATTATCTCCGATTATACCTATTCAAGTATTGCATTCCGAAGTTTCATTCCTTTGCGCGACGACCACGTAGGAACGCGAATTCGCACGTAACGTTTTCCCGCCTCTTATGCACCGCCCCTAAAATAGGCTAGTATAAAATGCTAAAGACAAGGCCTACTACTGTTATATGTATCTACTAGTCTGGACTATTGAGTCCAAAAAGATCCTTTCAAGACGCGGGCTCCAGCGGTGCCGCGAGTCGCGACCTGCCTTTATTGGTACTACATATACAACTGCCTTAATATTGGATAGACAATGATGTGCCTACCCACACTCCAATAGCCTCCGTGAGAAACGCGTACACTGTAATTTCTATATCGGTAGAAATTGTATTTAATAGTGAATATTATGTCGTTTCCAGGTAGCAGCCAAGCTCGACGACATTTATAAGACTGGAAAGCTAGCGCACGCCGAACTGGATGAACGTGCGTTAGATGCCTTAAAAGAATTTCCATCCGACGGTGCTTTAAGTGTTCTTGGACAATTTTTAGATTCAAATCTCGAGCATGTATCTAATAAAAGTGCTTATTTATGTGGAGTCATGAAGACCTATAGGTGAGTACCCACGTTGTATTATTTCGCTTGGCAACACGATCAAAATATTGGATGATTGCCAAACTGCCCGGTATATCTGGGTCACAATCTTGAAAAATTGATTTGACATATTATAACCCGCGTTGCGGACAACCGTTGAATTTAAATCCCGCGGCCCTTTGAGTAACTAGGAAACGATGCTGTTTTATGTACTGCACGACCTTCTCTCAGAATGGCAATGTCAAAATCGACGCACAATTTAAAAATACCTTTTTTGCGCACCATCAAACCTTGACAAAGCCAATCACCACTTAGGGATTTTCGAACCAATCAAAATTATGGTTCCTACAGTCTGCCGAATTAAAATATCTCGTGCCGAACTGTCGACCTTTTGAGAAGAGGTCACTTCGATACCGACCATTAAAATGCAATAAAAATGATTGCCACGTCTGAAATGCCCTCATAATGACAATAGGCCAAGATGGCATGTTCCGCAAAGTTTAGCACTCCTATCTAAGTAGCATAATCGTGCCTCCGAGGCTGCCAATGCGATGCCGGCCAGCAATAACGTGTTAGCTCGGATAGGTAGTAGTGTCTTTTGAAATGACTTTCAAGCTGATCCGTTAATACGTATAATTATTGTTTGCGCGTGTGCATAGGTGGCGCACGGGGTGTAGTGATACTTTGCTTTCTACCTAGTTGAAAGATGCGTTGAGAATCTCTTGGTAAGCGCTTTCAAATCATGAGATTTAATTCAATCACATGGCGCTTTTTAATTCTCTTCTAAAGGCAGCGAGAGTAGGTTCATTGTTATCCGCTGCGACAGTTCCCTTAGAATTTAAGATCAAACGGTTGATGAAGCGAGAAAGTGAGTCGTTAATTGATACGTGGCACAGTGCTTGTAGGTGGAATGCTCGCTCCGTGACGGACTGACGGATCATTTTGCTTGTCCTCGTGTTTATTTGCGCCGCCCGTCGCAAGATTAGATTACGGATGGTCATTAGCCCCTGTGCAGTCGAGATGCAGAACCTGTTTGCGAGATTTAATAAAATGCTTATTGTAATCATCCTTAGTGGCCTTTAATAAGGGATGGTTGTGCTATCTTTTGGTTTCCATTTTTAATAACTGTAATCAGACCTTAAATTGAGTTTTTATCAGGAGTATTCGTGTCTCGTCACGAGTATTGTCTCGCGCTACAGTGTCTACAACAGGGCTGCAAAAGTTGATGCCCTGACTTTGATTCCTAGGTTGGTCTGCTCAAACATTTTGCAGTTACTGCACATAGTTTAAAAAGTAGTTTTTAAAACATAGTTTTTAATTGGAACACAAGTCCTGAGAAAGTTTTGTCGCAGAGTTTAATACGCTATCGAGAAAACTCTCACTCATGTATCTGTACATCAAAGATTTGCCGCCTTTTTCTCGGATACGTATCGGTCGCAGTGTGAGCGAACCTCGTCGGAGGTTCACTCACACTACGATCGATGCGGAGTTTGTTTCCCAAGACTTTTAAACCCATTTTCACGCAACTTTCAGATGAAGAAGTTATGCATCTTTGTACGGTCAGCAACAAGAGTTAGTTATAATTGAAAAAAATTGTAATACAAAGTACGACAAAAAAACAAAAAAAAAAAATTACAGAAGTGTAAGAGTCAAGAATGACTGGCTAAAGGGAAAACCGACTTTCGTTACTGACTGCACCTCAAGTGTATCCAGTATGATCATTGCAAAGGAATTGATCAGTGATGTGATGTATTTCAGACAGAAAAGCAGGGCGGGCGTGCAAGGAGCGCCCGCGCTGTCATCCGCTGTCCAGGTGAAGGGGCCCGACGAAGAAAAGATCAAACAAATATTGACCCGGACCGGGTACACGTTAGATGTTACCACAGGTCAGTAATCATAGGCGCTAGGGACTTAGAGACCTTTCACCCGTAGATAACTTGGTTCAAAGAGAATATTAGTTTAGAGATAGCGCGTGTTGATTCCGTAAATAAATGCATTTAGTTTAATTAGTCAAATATCGACACATTCCAATGGTTGTGTAATATTTTATGTGATACTATATAACTTTAAGATCATCTAATGTGGTTCCTTTAAAGCTTCGTGCAGACTAGCGCGACGCGACACCGGTTGTTGTTATACCGTGAAGTTGTCTTAGAAATTGTATTGTTCGAGTCGCGTCGCACTAGTCTGCACTGTCTGTCTGGCTTGATAGACTTTTTCTAATTTCGGAAAATTTATTGCGGCCAGGATTTTTTTTTATATTTATCGTCTTTTAAAAATACATTATAAATACATTACGTTCTTAAAATAAAAGAATGGTATTAAATTGCTATTGAATGCAATACGCATACGCGAACATTGTTTATGCGAATAATAAAGTTCTCAAGTTTTGCGTACAAGCGAAGGACATCGCGTAGGTACTTCATTAATTAGTCTGTTTCTTTGTGTTGTACTAGTTTTTTCTGAATTAGTTGCTGCCCCCGGTTTGCCCGGGGTGGAACCTAATTATTTTTCTAATATAAAAGTAGGTTTAAATACTATTTATAACATCGCATATCTGCCAGTGAGTCTTGTCAAAATCTGTCCAGCCGTTTCGGATATTAGCCGGAACAAGCAGACATACAGACAGACAAAAAAAATTAAATGAGTTTTTTTGTTATAAGTACCGTATATGCATTTAGTAAAAAGCTGTTATTTTGACAATACCAACAGACACTTCAATATACTTGTATAAACAAGGTTCAAACTGAACCTTATTCACTTACAGCCAAAAAATAAAGTGGATAAACCAGATTACCATAAAGCTTCGTGCAGACTAGCGCGACGCGACACCGGTTACTGGTATACCGTGAAAATTTCTTTGAAATTGTATTGTTCGAGTCGCGTCGCGCTGGTTTGCACTACCCTTGATCGTGTGTTTCACTGATCGTATTTCTAGGATTTATAACAACAGATGTAACATTATTGGCAATTTCACCAATGAAACTGAACGTGATCAGCACATCTAAACTGCGCAGTGTCAAAATTTCTTAACAATGATGATACCTACTGACAGCTGTTGAACGCGATGTGCTGTTCACTTTCAATTTCATTGGTGAAATTCACCCTAAGGGGGTTTATTTACAAACGTTGTTTAAAGTTAATCATTTTTGACGTTTCAGCGTCTCTTAGCTTTAAGCAACTTTTATAAAGGAAAGGAGATAATGTTCCGATAGATAGACCACCTATGAAATAGGCGTTTTTTTTCTCACAAATAGAGCACCTCGTCACTTCTATGATTTAAAATATTCATCTATTGCTTGGTATTATATCGAATAATGACCATCATAGACAACTACCAATAGTAAAAAAACCTTATAACTTATAGTTTTATAAACATAAAAAATACCTTAAAAATGACTCCTCATTTTGTTAGCAGAAATTACCACTATTGGTTTTAACTTGGCCAAAACTTATTTTTGTCCCTTAATCTAAGTGGCATATTCGTTAACTTAGTTTTTAAACATTGGTGCATAAAAGTTTCAAAACATTCGTGTCCATGGTTGTTATATAAATTACGAAAATGTTTAAAATAAACAAATCTTTTTGGGCAAAGAGCGATTATATTAAAATATTTCAAGGGTATGTAAAAAAAAAATGGAAATCGGTGAAGAAATGTAGGCTGTAGCCGGTTTTGAAATATTCTTTTTTCAGTTTGGAACCACTGTGCGGCGGTGCGCTGTAAGCGGCAGACGGCGTTTATAGGAGATCATAGCTTTAGCGTGTTTTGGTATCACATAAAATATTGATCGGCAATCTCCAAAACCGTAGTTTTTATATCATGTGTTCGGAACCTAATTATCTCCTCCTACCTAACTTACGGCAAATTTCATTGTCAGAGTCCATATTCCACAAAAATGTTGACGCTCTTGAACGCGGCTTAGTGCTCATACACACGAGCGGCACGCGTCAACGGCAGACGTAACTGCAGCTGTCGTCGCGTGCCGGTCGTGGGTGAGCACTTAGTAGTGATGGTCGCGTTCGGTCTCTTTGGTGAAATTCTTTTAAATTTTACGACAACGAAATTTTTGATTTTTGGATATTTTATAGCATAGTTATAGCTTGTCTGCGGCCATGGGCCCCAGGAGGGTGGTCCAAGGGGATGCACTTGCGCCTTCATGACTTCAAAATAATATTTAGGTGTAAAAACATTCAGAACTAAAGAAATATCTGAAAACGCCTAACACAATAATAGAGAACCTATACGAGGCGAAATCCTAAAATTTTCGAGCTCGCTCTTGCATTCTGCAATCTCTGAATTCTAAAGCTTCTGTGGGCTAGTCGACAAAGTACCGAGCTCCTATTTTCGAAAATCGAATCGGTCCTAGGCTGCTAACATTCTTCGCTCACTCTTGCATCCTAATCTATCTCAATTCTTAAGCTTCTTTGTATAAGTCGACACAGTTCGGCCTCCTTCTGTATGAAAGGACAAAATAAAACCTATCCCATTCGAAGCGAAATGGAAAATTCTCTATTTTTTTTAAGCTTTTCTGCTTATTTCGACAAAGTTACTCCTTGTATGAATTGACAAACGATAACCTAACATATCCGAGGTGAAGTGCAAAATTGATGGAGCTCGCTTCGTGGAGCTGAAGATGCACCCCCCTGAAAATAAACGTGTCGGCGCCCATGTTTACGCTAATACGGATTACTATGCTAAGCTAAGCACTAGGAAGTGGTGAAGGGTGGGTGTTTTTGGGGGACTGTCTTATGTAATTTTGACGTTTGAAAACTGCTGATTCTCAGCCTATTTTGAATAAATGACTTTTGATTTTGATTTTATGGGTAATGCGATAGTGGAGCGCGTCATTTCAGACTGGAGAAGCTGTACTTTTGAATGGATTGCTGAGGATGTTTCCTCATTAGAGACCACTATAGAAATTTAATCACAGTTGGAATCTGATTCGACCAACCAGAATCCGATACCCGACCCATTGGAATCCGATTCAGCATAGGCAATTGGAATCTGCCTTGACACTATACTCGTATCAGATCGATATTTGAATCAATAATTCGATGATTAGTATCAGATTGATATTAGAATTCATAAAATATTATCGAAATAATTAGTGTCATACCTAACCGTCATAAAGTGAAATGACTGTCTTCTATGAATCCGATTCCATGTGTTCCGTGCGCATTCTGTTTAACATAAGTGCACGTGGTTTTTAAGTGACATAGCTGTGTGGACATAGCCTGCTACAAGATCCCTGCCAATCTGTCAACTTCGAAATATTTTCAGAAAAAAAAAACCATATGCACATATGCATATGCATCCTTACCAATAAATAAATGCAATTTTAGAAGACTTCCATTTCATAGGTACTTTTCTTACCTATTATAGTCAACAATATTATCTAATCCAAAATACTTAGGGTGGATTTCACCAATGAAACTGAAAGTGATCAGCTCATCTTAACAGCGTTTAACAGTTGTCGGTATCATCATTGTTGAGGTATTTTGACAGTGACAGCTCATGAACGCAGTTGATGTCTTTGTGCTGATGAAATTAGATCTTAGTTTTAATGTCTCTCGATTTGATCCGAGTTTTTGAGTTTGACATTGGTAACTGGTTATGGCCAGGTCAACGAAAGTACGGCGGGCCGCCGCCCGGGTGGGAAGGCGGTACGCCGGGCGCCGGCTGCGAGGTGTTCTGCGGCAAGATCCCCAAGGACATGTACGAGGACGAGCTCATCCCGCTGTTCGAGCGCTGCGGCAACATCTGGGACCTACGCCTCATGATGGACCCCATGACAGGCACCAACCGCGGCTACGCCTTCGTGACGTTCACGACGCGCGAGGCCACGCAGCGCGCCGTGCAGGAGGTGAGTCCTTAGCCTAACGCGCCTACACGTCGCTACACCAGCCAGTCTATTCTGAAATGAATCTCTTCGTAAAAACTTAGGTGAATTGAGCTGTCACTCCACCTAATGATAGGGATTGACACTGTTGACATTTGACAGACCATTTCTCCTCAGTTTGGACGGTGAGATTTGACAGAATATCACTACAGCAGTATGGCGTCTCGCATGCCGGCCGAGGCTCGGCATGGGAGACTTGAGTGTGTCCGGGGGAGGGGTCATTCGCATAAATGTTAGAGTAGCTGTTGCATGTTACGTGATGTTCTATGTATATTTTTGGTTTCTATAATTTCATAAATTCATTTTTCGTTTCGATGTTGCTCTCGCCTAAATGGTTGGAACAAACCTATGTTTCACTCGATCAATGTTTGCTCAATCAATGATGAATGAAAATTACCACTCCCTCGAACTATGGTGTACAATAAGCCGTAGAGTTGTTGAACAAACATTTGCTACAAAGATTGGTGCCATCTGTGGCTACAGTTTGGCGCGGAGTCCCCGCAGCCTTGACGATTTGCAAATATTTTGATAACTAGCGGCCTGCGCCGATAGTGCGGCGGCACCTATCTTTGTGCGATACATGGATGTTATCGAGCACATCTGTACCAATAGCCAACATTACAGCACACTGTGTTATCGCAAAACTAAAACAATGGTGCAATTGTTCATTATCAGCTATCACGATTGGTAACACAAAATTGTGTCAAAACTCTAAAGCTTTAAAATGATGATTTTTTATATTGATTAAAATTGGTGTTATAAATTTGAAACAAAATTTATTCTAATTTGACGTCTACTTTCCAGGTGACTCGCCGAAATGTTTAAGTATATTTCCCTTGAAAGATTAACAGTATCACAGCACTTAGCTGCCGCGCGTTTGGGCACTTGCGTCTGCGCATACCCTCCTGGCGGAACCATCACGTTCCTTCTGCGTCCCACTTGCGAAGTACTGACCCTTAGTCGCGTTAGATATAGTCACCGCAGCATCCTGATGGTTCCTCCGTGCGCAGAGGAAGTGACCAAACCGCGGCGTCACTTGCAAGACTACTAGTACTCATCAGCCAGTATTTTTGCAAGGTCCCAATCATTTGCCTGTCGAATATGTTCACAGTCACACTTGGGAGATTTAGATTTAAGCTTCTTCTATCATTTTAAAAGCATGTCATTAATATCCCGCTCACGGCGGCCATTTGCACCCATTCGCACTAAATTGTTCCCTTTTGTAAATGCTACGATACAGTAACAATATAATGTTGATGAATTGTTGAACCGCTTCATGGCAAGCAGCCGCCGTCCAATTAATATGTATAATCACTGAATTTGTGTAAATGTGCAAACATAACACCTATAAACTGATCTAGCCTCGCTTGTCCTGAGATATCATCCCGTTCTTTACTGTTGCACCTCGTTCAATTTTAAGTTGCTTTAATTTTATTTTATTTTTGTTACCATCACACGTACTCGCTTCTTTTATTTTCACTTCATCAAACGGTCCACTTACAGGGTTAACTTTGAATTGGCTTCGAAAAGTTCTCCAACTGAGAATTTAATATATCTCAGGCTCTCCTCTTTGCTCCGTACAACACTGTCGGCTTATCATCCAAATTCAGTTAACTCATTACGATTGGCTCTAACCGTCATCACCCCGCGCGTCGCTCGTCGCGCGTCGACGAGGCTAGCCTCGCTGGCCAGGGCCCGAAGGGTCCGAAACGACGCCCTTTTTCAAAATTTTTCCGTTGTTATTTTTCCCACAGCTCGATAATCACGAAATAAAACCAGGGAAGACTCTGAGAATTAAGATTAGCGTACCGAATCTGCGACTTTTCGTCGGCAACATTCCCAAGTCTAAAGGCAAAGAGGAGATACTGGAAGAGTTTGGTAAATTAACAGGTAAAGTGTCACTCGAATGAATTAAGGAGTTTATAGAGTTGTCGGGTTGAGTGCGTGGGGCTTGGTGTGGACCGGCTCGGGCTCCCGCTTGCTCCCGCTTGTCCCCTCCCGCGTCCCGCGCGTCCCTCCCGCGTCTCTCCAGTCATACGCCGCCGGGCGGCCGCGCCAGCGACCCCGCCCCGGCCCAGGCTATTCTCCCTCGAATTGTTCTTGCAGCTGAATGATTATGAAATTCGAAAGGGGAAAAAGATTGGCGTAACAGTTTCCTTTAACAATCACCGGTTATTCGTGGGGAATATCCCTAAGAATCGAGATCGGGACGATTTGTTTGAGGAGTTTACTAGGCACGCACGTAAGTCCTTGTCGAATTCATAATAAGTGCTACTCGGTTGTTTAATAGAGCGCGCCGCGGGGCACCGTGACGCGCGGCCGGCCTGGCCGCCCGGCCGGGCCGTGCCGGCGGCCCACTCGGGGCTCGGGCTCACTCGGGCGTCACCGTGGCCCGCGACCCCGCCGACCGTATACCTTTTGATTGGCCTTTGCCTCGAGAATGCTCACTGGTCATGACTGGAGAACCTTGCTGTTGTTCTCTAGAATAGAATTCTTCAGTACCGTATATGTTCTCCTGGAATATCGTTTGATTTGCTTCATATTCTGTAGCGTTGAATGACTGAGTTTTGCGCGTCGGGCTCGAGGGAAGCTTTGTTCATACCGTTAGCGTGCCTGCGCCCCGCTTCCCGATCCTTATCCATGTTTTATGATTGCAGCTGGGCTCGTCGAAGTTATAATATATAGTTCGCCCGATGACAAGAAGAAAAATAGAGGATTTTGTTTTTTGGAATACGAGTCTCACAAAGCGGCGTCACTAGCTAAACGTAGACTGGGCACAGGTAGAATAAAGGTAAATGTTTACTGCTAACATGTCATCTTGTGTTGTAAACTTGTTTCTATGGCCAGAACAGAGTAATAGTGTAATGTTTATTTGTAATTTGAGCAGGTATGGGGCTGTGATATAATAGTGGACTGGGCGGACCCACAAGAGGAACCTGACGAGCAAACAATGAGCAAAGTAAGTCCACTGGTTTTCTCTCTTGCTGCTTTATCACGGATTTTGATCATGCTAGAGTACCAGCAGGACAGTCCACGGTATAACTCGATGTTTCTAACTGTGCGCTTGGAGCTGTCAAAGTCGCAGCCACACCAGCCCGGTCTACACAACTCGTGTCGTCTGCACAGTTCTATCAAATTATTATTATTAAGTTGTTATTGTTATTATAAATACATACACTGTAATATGACGTTGACAGGCGTAAAGTTAAAAAAATCGGGTTATACTGCCTATTATGCCTATCGTAATCCTCATGACAAGCAGGATCCATAAATTAATTTTCTTGCTCCCTTTTCTGTTTCTATTGGGCAAGGCAAAAATCTGAACGACATATTGTTTGCCTTCGACAATCAGTGCTGCTATGGACATTTTTTTTTTCAAGCAAAATTTTAAAACGCCTGCAGATTTTCTTAGAGTATTTTTCAAACAAACTGTCATTGTTTAGGTGAAGGTATTGTACGCGCGCAACTTGACGCAAGAAATAACTGAAGATGCATTGAAAGAAGAATTTGAGCGCTACGGAACTGTGGAACGTGTCAAGAAGATTAAGGACTACGCGTTTGTGCATTTTGAGGATCGGGACTGTGCAGTAAAGGTAAGAAGGAACACGATTTAATTATTACTCTAGCGTGGTGGACCCGCTTTCAAGAAGAACTTAGTATGTCACTGAAAAGTTGTAATGAATGTTCAAGAGCTGCTCTGCTATCTATTATTACCCGTTAGGATTCCCTCTTCATTTTCTTTTTCAAAACGTCTTAAACAAAACATAAAGAACATCGATTGAATTAAATACAAGGTTACGTTCAAAGAGACAGACATCAATTACTAGATTAAAGGTTTTGATATAATTATATCACAGTGGAGTCTTTTTCCGGACCCCTGGCTATTTGGTGCTCTCGGTCTTGTGCGCTTCTAGCCTTTTAGCTCCCGGTATTTTGAGTTACTGGCATTACCTATAGCCTTCTGGCCTTGTGGGCACTCGGCCACGGCCTCATAGAACCCAAGAGGATGTAACCCGAAAATATGCAGAAGAAGTTCACCCAGACCAACTTTAAAAGTTGTGGGTTTTCTTCAAAACAAAACCACTTCAACAATCATATAAACCTAAAAAAAATATTGTGGGTACTACTAACAGCCCTAGTCGCCTTCTATGTACAGTGATTGGTATGTGAGATTGGTACGACTGAATTTTGCAGTCATGTGATTGTCAGTCGCCATTTTGAACTCTTATTAGTATTCAACCTAAGACTGCAAAAATCAGTGCTGCCAATCGCGTCTCGCGTCGAGTTATAATGAACGCACTGTAACAACTTTATGGACTGTACAAGCCGTGTGCCCGATGGATTTTCCCTTCGAAAAAAGTGACGAATTTCCATACAAACTTCCATCCCCTATTAAACCCGTCAAGGGGTTGAATTTTGATTAATCCTTCCTTAAGAGCGTTTATATAGAAAGTGGGCAACGTTGCAAATAGCTGTCAAATATTTCGCTGTTTTGATTAATTTGGCAATATTACTGTATGGAAATAAAAAGTGAACTAAAATATTGATTATGAAATGCAATAATTAATATCGTAACACTCGAATATTTAGTTTTAACATGTAAAAAAAAGTATTTGGAAACTTTCCAAATACTCTTTTTACACCTAAAACGGTTACAACATCAAAGTCAGTATTATAATTGCAATTCATTATTATTATTCTAGTTCACTAATTAGCGATATTTCATATTTCCATACAGTAATATTGCCAAATTAATCAAAACAGGTAAATATTTGACAGCTGTTTGCGACGTTGCCAACTTTTTAGATGAACTATTCAGCCAGAGAGAACCAGAAGGCGAACCAGGTATCGCTACCGAGAGTGATAGCTATATCGCTTATATCGGAACAGGTCTTTAGTGCTAACTTTCGATATATTAGAAATTATTGGGAAAACTTTCATGCTTTTAGACGCAGCGGTTTAGGCTGTGTTGTCTGTCAGTGAATGGAGATTTTTACTAAGTAGATGTCTGAAATAAAAATATTATTATTATTTCAGGCCATGCAAGAACTAGACGGCAAAGAAATGGGTGGCGCGCGACTGGAAGTGTCGTTAGCCAAACCGCCGTCCGACAAGAAAAAGAAGGAAGAAATCCTGCGCGCGCGCGAACGACGCATGATGCAGATGATTCATGGCCGTGGCGGGTAAGTGTCAGCCTTTGTGGTTATTTCTGAGGAGCTGACGGACAAAATTATACACAGTATTCGGCCGTTAATATTGCGCATTGAGTTTTTCTATTGCCAAATGGGCCTGTTCTTGACCTCGATCTCGCCTGATGGATGAGGTCTACTATAGAAAGAGCGTGCCCAGAAGATATCTGTTCACTAAACTTATTGTTACCTAAAAGAGCGGTGGCCGCACATTACGGCTGCAGTGACGGCTGTCATGAAAATGATGGCAGTGGCAAAGATTTCAATCGTTAGATTCGCCCTACCGCATCAAAAGATAGTCGCGTTTCTGTTTTGTTTGGACACCTCCGACACACAATGACACAGTGATTTGATTTGATTGACATGGAAAAGCTAGTTAATAATATCTGAGCTCACTCTTCTCAGCATGGACACTTTTTCGTGTCACTAAGTATGGCGCGGGTAGATCCAGCTATTTAAATCCTTGGGCAGCGGGCTTTGACAGTATGGTGTCAAAAACGCTCTCTAGGAAAACACACCAAACGTCATTCGCCGGTAAATTGAAGACGCTAACGTTGTGGCCACCGGTCTTTTTAGGAAACTAGCTTTACACTTTGTTAAGAAAAAAAATCTGCTGTGTAGAGCGTCTCTGTCAGTCATACTTGTGTGTCAGTCTCTTTACATATACATGCCTTTAACTGGCATAAAAATAAACAAGTAGCTTGCATGCCATCGTGACATTCACCAATCAGAAGTTATGGCTCAATGGCATGCTAACTACTCGCATACTTCCGCGCAAGTTACAGGGCATGTGTATGTCGGCTTAAAGCTCGATGTATCATATCAACGCTCGAGTGCTGTGAATCCATTTTGCAACAAACAAACGTGTGTTTTTGTGTATTTAGCAGACATGTCTTCATAAACAGGGTTACTTTTGACTATCCAAAAATGTGACAGGACTCAGCACACGTATTTTCTCGCGCATGCCAGACTAAACCGTTGTTTTTATCTAAGAAAACTTGTTCCTCACACAGTTTGCTTGCTCGATAAATTTGGTCGAAATGGTTTACCAGATTTTGTTCGACGGCTCCTCGCTTTAAAAAAATGTATATATTGTCTTACTTTCCCCGACGTGCATTGTTACTCAGAATACATCCCATTTTGAGAATAAAACGATACTGAATTGTTTACGTGAACCTATTTAAATAATGATTGCTTAATTTGCAAAGTTAAATTTAGTCTCTCACTAATGCCTCTGTAAACCATCAAACGAAATGGTTGGAACTTACTCGTGCGAGTGAAAATCAAAAACAAGAAAAAGCATGATGCGAAGCCCTACCATCAACATTTAAATCCATTCAAGTACCAGTTTTGTTCAACTCAACTCTATTTAGTGTAAAATCTTTCAAGAAAAACACTCACCTGCACCAAAGGTCATTTGTTAAAACTTAGAATTTCGGAACGACAAAATATCAGCTAACGTTCAATCGAATAAAAATATCACTTGAACAATGTAGCGGCAATAATAAATTTTCAATTGAATGGCAATAGAAGTTGAAGGTAACGTGCGCTTGTACACTGTAGTCGGGTCTACATCCAGTCACCCTGTTGGTGTGACAGATCTTATTCCATATGACCGTGTTATCCACAAGCCGAGTACTCACTATTAAACTGTAAACGAACAACGTGGACGCTGCACCGACGGATTTGCATGTTCGGTTAAAGTTGCAACTCGCTAACGAGTACCCGGCTTTAATTGCGTTCATATGAAATGAGCAACCGTGATCTGTAGACCGCGACAGACAATGCACAAACGAAGACAGCACCAAACAGGGTTCGATATTCCCATCAAAGCATCAGTCAAACTTTTGCAATTTGCCGGTGAGTGTCCAGTTTTATGCGCGAATCATATTTTGATCGACATACAACCTACCTGCAGATTACAAAGAAAGTAAGAAAATTTGAATTTCGCGGGCTACCCTAGTTTTTTCTCCTTAAGGCTAGCAACTTCCCTGTCTTCGTCTGTGTCATCATTATGTGTACAAGCGCCTTGGGCTAGTTTGAGCGTTTACCGGGGTTGGCTAGGCACGTTCACGATGTATGTAACGTCGGGTGTTAACTGTCAGATTCGATTGGTGCAGCTGCTCGCCGGTGCTGCGCGGGCGCACGCCGCAGCCGCAGCCGCGCCCGCCACAGGCGCGTGGCGACTACGGTCAGTATGCACACGCCACGCACACACGCCACACGTACCACACCTACTACACGCCACACACGCGCGGGACACGTCCACACGGAACGGGACGGGGACGCTCGGTCATGTGATTACGAGGAAACAACGCACTACACAGCAACCTGTCGCTGTTTTGATATTTTTTTATTGACTAGAATATTGTTATTAACTTAATTTTAGAACTTGTTTTTACTATGTTAATTTTAAGCCACAAGGCTATTTAAGTTTCCATTATGGATGAAGTACTTTAATCTTAATGAAATTTAAATGTTAATAAGAAGCACCTACCGAGCCTCCAGCGTACCACAAAACAGTACAACGTGACAGCACACAGAGATAGGTGAAGGGAACTAGCTAGATACATTGACGTACCACCGTATCGCGGCATTATTTAATGTATTGTAAGATATAAAATAAAGTACAAAAAATAGACTATCTCCCTCCGCCTAGCTCCCACCCTCCCTCACACGAACAGAGATGTGAACACGGTGTGGTCTCCACGCGCACACTCGCACAATCCGCTACTGTCCCTTACTAACAAGATGGCCGCTACTATACACTCACCACCGGGACTTTCCCGCCAGTGTTGCCAGCCCACAATAATACTACCACTTTGGGAGTTTTCTATAGTGTATCGTTAAGGCCACAATACATGTTTCATTAACGCTACTACCTAGGCTAGATATTAATGACAGCTAGGAATAGGTTCGATGCATGGTTTCGGAAAAGTTTTGATCTATCAAAGAATCGTGTAGCCCACACATGGTCCATCTAAAGTGTAATAACAATATTAACAGACAGTGCATGCTACAATCTGAAGTCATTGTGAGTGCTCAGGTGCCGGCGACACCCGATGCGCCTGAGCACGTTAACTACGCTTAGGTAGGTTCCGGTGATGGGTCGTTTCAATCAGCATACAATCATTATCTAAATTTAAAATGTCATTTACAATTTTATTCATCAGACAGTGGACATGAACAGTTAGACATATCACGATGCATGTTGTTTGTGTCGGTAACTTGAAGAGCTTCAGTCGGTTCAGTGTGACCGCGAAGGAGGAGCAGAGGTGTTGGATTTAACCCGTGTGCTGTACCATACCATACCTGTACTGTACCCCGTGTAAAGTGACAACAGCATGTGTTATAATCTTTTCCCGGTACGAGTGTCGTGGAGGCTCGCTATCCGCCAGCCGACATCGGTAGCTTGTAAGTTAGAGTTAGTTTAGCTTAGCCTCTAAAAGGCCTGTGTTGTGTGTTTATAGATTATGATTACGACTATTACGGGTACGGTGATTACCGAGGTGGCTACAATGAGCCATTTTACCGGTACGATGAGTTCTATTTTGATTACGCGGGGCCACCGCAACCGTCCGCCGTCCGCCAGCCTCCCAACAGACCGCAACCGGTGGGTCCCACACACACTCACTAATGTATCACTCTTATTTACTAGTCACTAGTCGCTGTACTCATTATTGTTCTATCGATTTTGATTTGCCAAATTTTTATCATCTACTGTTTTTATTTTTATTTTTTGTTTAATCCCATCCTCGAACGGAGTTAGTGACTCGGTAAAGACGGTAGTGTGTAGGCCTGACGGTGGTGATTGCACTGGGCGGGCGGGGCCTCCGACTTGTCACTGATTGCCGGGAAAAGTGTTAGTGGGCGCGGGGTGGCCGTCGGCCGATCTCACCATCAGGTCTATATGGCTGCGGCCACTCCGACTAACATGCCCGTCTCTCATCTGTACCTGTTGTTTTCAGTTGCCATTTCACATTTGCACCGCTTAACGTCATTCCGCCGCGCTTATCACCCCCATGTAGAGCTTCGCTTCGCTTATCACTAACCGATAACACGCTCGAGCTTTGCCACCCGCACACATCCCGTAGGCGAGGAACGTAGCATGCCCCCGAAGCTTTGGAACGCCCGAGTAATGTTGTAATATTTCTCGTTGTTGTAACGAGGTAGAGAATATGTTGAGAAGACTTACTGACCCGCTTGGTAAATGCCTCACTCAGGACGACGAGCTCGGTCTCGGGCCCAACTCGCTTTACTACGATCTAACCGGAGGCATTCAGGTACCGCCGATGGGCGCTCAGATTATTCCAAATTATTATATTGATGTTTAGTGGATGTCGTGTCGGTGTTAGATTTGATTAGACGATGTCTCAACTTAGTTTATAATTATATCGTAGAATTTATAGATTTTCTTAAATATTTATATTATAAAAGTATTAAATATCGAGGAGGCAAAGTAGCGACATTCGTTACCCTATCCTAGAATGCATTTATTAAATTCATGTTGGATGAACGTTAACTTAGAAAGCTTCAGTAGGTACCTGATTGTTTCATTACTTATAACGACACTGTATTGGTCGACCTGGTATTGTGTGGCGTTCCATGGTAAAAGTGTTCTTTTTCGTAACAATGCTTGTGACGTTGGCACTAACCATGATTGATGTGAGCTCATCACAGGTACTTTTATCTCGAAGGCCACAATATATGTTGATATTTTATGGACTCGCGGACGTTGTTTGAAAGTTTACACTTTAAAGGATTTTTGGTAACTAAAAAATAAAACATTTAAACAGCGTTTGTAAGTTGTATTTACATATATTTTAGTGTAATGATATTTATTTGGTAATTTGACATAGTTACATTGTATTGCAATAGCGAAATACTTTGCAGCATGATAGTAATTTATTTCAATTATTATTTCAACCATAACTGATCACGTTAGTGTAAATTTCCATTTTTGAAAAACTATTTGAAGTATGCACCATTCTTGAAATGTGTTATAGTTGAAATGATTAGAGTACCTGTTATTTTGTTAATATTTTGGACCGAGTTCTGTATTTGAAGTCGACATGATTACAATAATTAAATCCTAAACACATTGTAGAGACAAATTAATTATCTAATTAGAAAATCGGTAAACTTGATAATTCATGCATGTTAGTGTTAGATCTGCTTATTTATTTTTAAAGGCTAAGTAAAAGAATTTGTCTATTATGTGCTTAGGTTTTTATTTCAGCTTACATTTAACAAAACTCAATAAGCCTTAAGTACATGAAACGGAAATCGGTCGTTTTTTTTTTTCACCATTTAGCACCCTCTTCCGCACCATATTTTGGAAGGTTCCCTACGAATTTGTATAGTTGATTTTAAAAAGCGGACATAGCCTGCCGCGATCAAAGAGCATCTGGATAAGCGTGGGTCGTAGGGGACCAGCATAACTATTCACAAACATTCGACAGGCTCTCGTGTCGAAAATGACACATTTCGATTACCTGAATTTGCTTGCAGCAAATAGCTGGCAGAAAAAGATTTGATTTAAACTGATAACATTTTCGAGTTTCTGGTTCGTGAACCAGCGTTTAGAGGACTCCGATAACATTGATTGATTTTCGATTCGGCACGGAAGCGTATCGTTGTGAATAGCTATGCAGTTCCTGGTATGTGGCGGCGGCGGGTGGTTGTGTTTCGGTGCGTGACCCTCTCGCCTCAGCAGGCTGGGTCATGTGGGACGGGCGGGCGATGGGCGCGGCGCGCGGCGGCGGCGCCGGGCCCCGCGGCTGGGGCCCGTGGTGGTGCGCGCCGCGTCGCGCGTGGCCGCCGCACGCCCAGCGCCATGCGTGGCAATCCCCGCGCCAAGCCAAGTTTACCAGGTCAGTAACACACAACACGCCTACACTCCACATGTCCTCTACTTTCCTGTAGACTAGTTTCTTAAAACTCCCATTCTAGGCACCTGTCCCACCGCCGACAGAAGCGACTAGCTATCAACTATTTTCATGATCAAGAAACGTACAAAAGATTGTAGGTCCCGTGACACTAAAAGAGATTTTTTTTGTTAGCCCATTCTGACCCACTGCTGGGCAAAGGCCTCCCCCAAATCCTTCCAGGAACTCGTTTCCCGTGCTACCTCGAGAAACAGATCTGTTCACACCATCGGCGAGAAGTCTGTGAAACAAACAACTTGTTTTTAGGATTCCGTACGACCGAATGAAAAAACGGAACCCTTACAGGATCACTCGTGTGTATGTCTCTCTGACAGTCAATTTGCTCCGAATTTACTGAACCGGTTAAGTTGTAATTTGGTACACATATGAATTTCTATGACAACACGGACGTGTAATAGAAATAAATTAATTTTGAATATGAGGTTCACTTTTGGGAGTAAATTCGAAAATTAAAAAGACAAGTTTTTGTAAACTGTATCGGGTGACATCAAATGTAGGGCTTATACTGTGACGGTCTCAAATTTATTTTTTATAATTTAAAATAATTGTTGTACAAGTTATTTAACAAAAAAAATGAAAATATACCATTTCACCCCTTATCTCCGAAACTACTGAGCCAATTTTTTTAATTTTTTTATTCAAGTAGTTCTTTACTTGAAGATTACTGGAAAACTTTCTTAAAATAACATGGTCAGTTTCTCAATATTATGCGTACAAACTTACATTTGCATTTGTAATGTATAGGAGAACATGTTTTTCAACTACATTGTTAACTTTGTTCTGGGAAATTATAGACGGAACTCTCGGGGCGCGAGTGCTACTTGCACTTGTCCTGTTTTTTAGTTGCTAGCTCTACTCGCTTCTCGCTAATCGCCGCCGGTGGGACAAGGTGCCTTACGGCCAGGAATATGCGGCCTAAGATACTACACACTGAACCACACATCACCAAAAGTCGGTTGCTATCCTTTAAACTGTGATGCATCTCAACTTGTGACGGTTGTGCGCCAGAGACCTAAGAATAGTGTTAACTCTTGAACCGGAGATTTAACTCCGATGCATAAATGAATTGAAACTCCATAATATGCAGAATGGAGAGACAAAGAGATCAGTATATTATACTCATCTCTCTTTGTCTCTCCATTTACTCTACATTAACACATCTCTTACAATTTTTTTTAAATTTCGAATTCACTATTTTATCCCTACTCTAACCCATACCAACTTATACCTAGCAAAATTCAAAATTACGAATGAATGACATTGGACTCTCTCTCGGTCGACCTAGGTGCCCTAAAAATAATGTCCTGAAACCTTTTCCTTTTATTTCAGCATGTATGATGGTTTGCGTGTAATCTGGATTTCGATACATTCTATATCGGTAACTATCCACCTCCTATAGCGGTCCTTAGTCCTTAGTCCTAGGGCTACCACAAACTTGGCCAAAATTGTACAGCTCGATCGAGTGACGAGTCCATTGTGTCCTTTCGAAGTTTGTGGAAGACCTTTAGGTTCCTATTTTGTCAGTGGAAATTAGCCTGGGTTGTGGTCATCACCAGACTGCTAGTCGCGCGCAAGGTCAAGTCCTTATTCCAAATTCGTAATGAATTTCCTATTCCATATCATCCTTCCTATATTATTCCAGCCTCAAATTAGTTTTATTTTGTGTTGTGATCCAAATCCGTAAGGAGCTCAACTTGCCGAAGGCAGTGTACTTCAGGGTGTTTGTATGTCGCAGGTAAACGTAAACACGACGGGGGCCACCAGAACGTCGGGGGGGAGTGCAAGCGGCGGGTGGGCGCGGGCGGGTGCGGCGCGGGCGCGGGCTGGGGCGGCGGCGCGCTGGCGCAGCAGCCGCTGGCCAGCTAGCGCGGGGGCGCGGGGCGCGGGGGCGCGGGCGGGGGGCACGGGGGCGCGGGCGGGGCGGGAGGCGCGGGCGCGGGCGCCGCGGGCGGCCGGCCCCCGCATGGGAGGCACTACAAGCTGCGCGGGGGAGGACCCGGCCGCTGCACGCGCGCGCTCGCGGCCCGCGGATACGTTTACGTCCGGTCCTCGCTGCGTGCCGAGAGGATCGCTCTACTTTTTTCTATATATGTGTTTTTTTATTTGATTTTCGAGTTTTCGATTTTGTATCGCATCGATCCGAAAAAATCTTAAAGTAGGACGTTATGAAATGTTTCGATTGTAAGTTTCCCGTTATGCTTATGTTTTTCACTGTCGTATTAGCCGTATATATATTTAATATATACTTTATTTGAGGGGAGCGTGCGGCCGCGGTTGCCTGTTTGCGACCGTACGCTCGGGTCGCGGACCCGTCGACTGTCTGTTTTTTTTTTTTAATACATGTTATTCGATATATTTTATTCCTGTGAACGCATTTTGCGATGTGATGTGTATTTTAGCAGTAATTATTATATTGTAAGGAGTTTGACTGTTGTTTTTTGACATACTTACAACTTAGGATACTTGAATGAATTTAATCGGATTCTTGAATGAATTGAACTCTCCGACGACTAGCGATTACGGCTAAAATAAAACCACCCCCTGTACTCGAACATTTCCCGACTGTGTTCCTGCTTTAGTTTTTTTTGCTTTATTTTTATTACATATTTCCCTTAAAATACATTAGTGTGAGGCAGTAGTATTGTAAAGTTCAGGATTTCTGTAATGTTTATTGCTGTACTAAACTTTTTTTTTGTATTCGACCACATAGCATGTCCATACTGTTAGAACTCGACTTGTATCAATCTTGTATCAGTTTAATATGTGGAATAAATTTGCAAAACTGTGTTTGCCTTATTATCTGCTTGTTTCCTTTCTCTCTTCATTTCTGATGCCTTATAAATTTTTATTTTGTTAATAGTTTGCGGGCTGCACACAAGTATGAGAAATTACCTCGGCTATGTGAACTAAGCTAAACTAACTTAGCTCTTGGTCTGCAACCCGATTAAGTGGTGCTACACCTTTACATGTTCGGGTCGGCACATTCTCGGCTGTACATTTGTTTACCAACAAAGCCGACCCGAAGCACATTCGGCTTTCATTACAGTGCTCTTACACGGGCCAATTTTGGAGCAAAACGTATGGATCAATCTGGAGCAATCTGCAGCAATTTCAATAAAATGCGGGAATTTGGCAATGTTATTTCTAATGCCAAGCAAGAAGAAAAATACGTTGGCTTAAAAGACATTATTATTATTTACAATAGACTCAATCATTACTTGATCATCAAACCAAGTCTTGCTGTCATTTACTTTTTTCTATTTGTTAATGTCATGTGTTTCTAATATTGCTCTCTTTATATTATATATTGCTCAATGTCGTCGACACGAATTGCCGAATATCCATTGGGTATGGAAATTGAAGTAAATTTGTTTGCCTATCTGGGTTGCATTTATATATTATTTTTTTACTTTTTTATTTATTCTGCGGTTTAACGATGTTTCGCTTCCGCGGGGAGTGCGGGCAGGCGGTGTTTCGTTAGTTTCGTCGATGCAGAAATCGGTTTTCTCATATTGGTCGTCTTTTTCGTAATGAATGGGCCAATTTATTTCAAAGCTATTCTCGGGAGTTGCTCCATATCGCTCAATATTGTCGTTGCAATTTCTTTTTGCCCAATTGACGCTTGTTGCTTGATATATTATCACATCGCAATCGATTAGTATTGCTCATAATTGAGCAATTTTCATTGCCCGTGTAAGCGCAGCTTTAGGCTCATGCTGATCAGCAAACTCCGTTCGGCATCTACCCTCGCTGAATCATTTTAGTATGGCTAAACCACGCGGCTTTTTCCCGAACTTAACTATTGTCTCTTTTGAAAAATTTGCCGCCCGGCAGTGCCGAATCATTCCACCGACCAGCACAAGTGTGTTGCTCCCCTAAACGGCCGAGATAACGGCGAAGTTTCAAACCAGAGTATCAAAAGGTTAGTTGGATGGTGTTCACTTTGCGTCAATTAAACACTACAGTGCATTAATTTTATCTTGACCCGTGATGCGATTGGTAGCACTGAATTTTTTGCAGTCTAAGTTTCAAAAGAGTCCAAAATGGCGACTGACAGGACAGTCGGCATGTTTACTTGATTTTTTGTCAGCTCTTAGGGACCGTAAAGATATAAATTTCAACATACCTCCACGCGTTCTTGAGGAAAAGAGTCTTGACAGACAGTTAGACAACGAAGTTATCCCTTATGAGTTCCGTTTTTTTCCATTTGCGCTACGGAACCCTAAAAAAACAAAGCATGAGAAGTTTAGCTAAGCACAGAGGTTTGTTTATGCATAGTAAGATGTAAACTGTTGAACTGTCACGTAAGCGCAGCATTAACAAAACATAGTGCCTCCCGTGACGTCGGCGTGGTGCTACGTAAGCCCTTGACAGAGCGCCTACGCAGCGTAGGCGCATGCAATCCCTTGAGCGCTACGTCAGCTACGCGCTACGAGCTATGCGTACCTATCGCCTAGCGCAGCGTAGGTGCTACGCAAGCCCGCGGTACGTGCTACGCGCTACGTATTCCTACAGGGCGAACGTCTACGCCGTAGGTGCTACGCAAGCCCTTGAGCGCTACGCATCCGTATAGGGCGAATGCTACGTTCGCGATCTAGAATGAAACATTGTTACCTTCTGGCTAGAGCCCAGCTAATGAATAATATATTCCTATGATATATAAGCTTCTCTTATTCGTCATCATTGATGGCAAAATATACTAATGCTGAAAATAACGTTTCGCTGACCTACTGTTGCAGTACCTACAATGTGTTGTCAATTAGGTGTAATTAAAACTATAAAGTACCTAGCATTTACAAGTATTATGTTATAAACAATAGCCATTTGATGAAACTTCAGAAGACTACGTAGCAGTGTGTCAGTGATTAAGGCATGTCTTAATTTACGTAAAACTTTCTCTTGCTTTCTTACGAGAGCCAATTTCGACCATCTAACATATAATGCTCGTCGCTTTCTTTTGGCAGTTGGGCCATTATTGGGTTGGAAATGACCGTAGTTTCGGAAGAATATGAGGGTTGTATCATGAATTATGAGACCTCTGACTCTGCCCCTACCACCACCAATCCACAGGTTAGTGTGTCATTGACTCTGGCAGGGCCACCATCAGGGATTTTAATTTTTATTACACAAAAAATTAGTCGAATTTGTCGGTCACTGGTTCAAAAGATATAAGGGTTTATAGGTGGCCGATCTGGAGTCTCTCCAGCAGGGCCACATTTATATCTCAAAAACTAGGACACCTAGCGAAGATGTGTTTTTTCCCATATTTAGAATAATTCGTAGCCTCTTTAAGTATTTTTTAAAGTCGGGATCGGAAGCAAACGCACCTCAGCATATCTGATGTTCTGAGGTATGTTCTCTTCTTATGTGAACAATAAAACAAAGAGTACGTTAAAGTCGTGTAATCAACTATTTAGTGGTGCGTGTGTCGCCGTTGCGGCGCGGGCGCGTCGTCATACGGTGTCGGGGAGTGCGGGGGGCGCGGCCAGGCGGGCAGCGGGGGCGCGGCGGGCGAGCGGCGGCGGGCGCGGCGGCGGCGGCGGCCTGCGCACGCGCGCCGCCCGCGCCCGGCGCGCGCGCCGCACCCACCACGCGCCCAGCGCCACCGCGCCGCCGCCGCCGCCGCACACGGCCCACCACCACGCCAGGCTCTCGGACGCGCCCGTCACTGCACTCTCGCCGCCTACGGATACGTCACGCCTACAACCTCGTTCGGACTCGGTGGGTCGACTCCCAAACCAACCTACCGAGGCTAGGAACTGTCGCTGGATCTTAACAACACTTCTCCCGATGATTTACAAGGAGAAGTCAGATCGTATAATTGATGGTAAACTCCATTACCTTCTAGTACTAGAACCATTTCATCATTTCTTTAATTAATTTTCGACTTATATATAGGTAGGCTGAACTTATTCGTATTATTTCTGTCAGAAAATTCACGTCATGCTCCTTGGCGGAACCACCTTTGCTGTAATAAGTATAAGTTACATTAACAATTCTATATAATGTCTATAAAATTCTAGGCCTATTAAAAAAAGTCTATATCTCTAGTTTTGACGTAAACTTTTATTTAAAGTGGTTGCGCTGCAGAGTATCCTTCCCGGCGAAACCACCATAATATTTCTATTACTATACATAGTATAAGCAAATATATAGTATCAAATAATTCTATAACAATTCTATATCGCACCAGCACCCCCAAATCCTCAATCTACACTAGCGGAAAAAATTAAGGGATCAAAAAAAATCTAAATTTTTTGTAGTTTTTTAAGTGGTTCTATTTCCCTTAAAAATGGTCGTACTGGAATAAAAAAAAAAGGATTTTATAGCTCAAAGTTTCTAGTTTTGAGAAATACGATAAAAAAAAATTCAAGCAATGTGTTCCGCTCAAAACTACTGAATACCGAAAAAAAAACGATTCTTTGTTTTGGTCTACGAACTTGGTTTTTTTTTTTCAACTTAACTACTATATGGATCGGATAACTTGTCCATTCAGCTTTAATTTGCTTTTTTAGAAAGTTCGATACGACCGTTTCTCGCTGAGATATCGAACTTTGAATGGAAAAGGATCGTTTTGTCTTTAACCATCAATATCTCAGCAACCGCTGATCGCACAAGAAAATTAAGGAGGGTTTTGAAATCTTGAATAAATTTCCCACAAAAATCAGCTACGGTTTTTCGAAAAAAAATGTTTTTAAATTATTTTCATTCATTTGAAAAATCAAGAAAAAAAGGACTTTTGGTGGATTTTGGGATAATCAGGCGCTAAGTTGGAAATATCGAGAAAACCAGTAATGTTGAGTGTGTCTTTTACAGTTCAATATGCCCACAAAAACCCCACAAAGTTTCGATTCAATCCATCGAGCCGTTTTTTGTTTTATTCCATCAAATTTTTGCAAAAAAAATTAAAGGATCAGGATTTGACTTTAAATGATCATAATCTTTAACAAAATGCAAAAATGTTTTTCAGTTTTTTTATGCATTTTTATAGAAAAAAAAGTTTAAATTTATGAGAAAAAAAATGTTTGAAAAAAAATTTTTTTTTTGAGCGTGCACTTTTGCAAATTTGGGACACCATTCCGCAACCTCAGATGGCCCACTGCATCAATATGCCTGAACGCTTGGCAGCCGTTATTGAGAACAGGGGTGCCAATACCCATTATTAACAGATTTTTTTATTTTATTTTGGATGCCATTATCATCAGTGCAATAATAAAAAGGGAGTGATTACTGAAAAATACAAATTAAGTGATCATTTAATAATTTTTGAAATTGGTGACAACATAAATATTTCCGACATACTAAACAATATATTTCTGATCGAGAATAGAAAATACGGTATAGTTGCCGCCATAGAATATGTGCCAGGATTACCATGTGGCTTAGGACACTATAAAGCACACTGCAAAAGTGGCGCCAAATGGTATTGTTATGATGATTCTTCAATTAAAGTTACAAAATCAAATGTTAAAAAAAATATGCAATTGATATACGAGTACTAATTTATGCCAATTGTAATAAGAAGTAGGTATGATTTTCTTTTTTGTTTGGGTGTGTAACTTAAATTAAAAATATATGTGAGAAATATTACAGTGGTTAATTTCTTACGGTCCCTTTATCTAGCTGTGTTTTATTGTTTTAATATTTATTATTTAAATCGATGAAATAGTCTATTTAAGTAGTAACGCCTGAACTAAAACAACCTCATTACGGAAAACTTGTCTTTGCTTTTTGGTTACTTCAGGCGCTCATGACCATTTCTACGAAAAAAATATGGTGTCGTAAGTTCTTATACTAATTTAATATAGATTGAGGATTTGGGGGTGCTGGTGCAATATAGAATTGTTATAGAATTATTTGATACTATATATTTGCTTATACTATGTATAGTAATAGAAATATTATGGTGGTTTCGCCGGGAAGGATACTCTGCAGCGCAACCACTTTAAATAAAAGTTTACGTCGAAACTAGAGATATAGACTTTTTTAATAGGCCTAGAATTTTATAGACATTCCATAGAATTGTTAATGTAACTTAAACTTATTACAGCAAAGGTGGTTCCGCCAGGGAGCATGACGTGAAAATTCTGAGTAGTTAACTGAAAATAGCCCCTCCTCCTAAATAACCTACAGGCTGGCCAATTCGAAGGTTTACAATTTTGAATGAATTTAATTTAGATACAAATGAAAATGACTAGACTTTTTTCCATAACTTAGCATACAAGTAACATAATTTAACCATACAATGTCGCCCATGGGCATGTGACCGCCCGTATTTTTCTGAATATTCATGACAAATTATCGATAATAAACTTAAAAAGGGGGGTCTATCTTTAATTGTTTTTTTTTATTTTTTCTTATTTTTATTTTTTTCAGTATCCCGCTATAATTAACATAATTTCACTTATGTTTTTAAAAATAAATACTGTTTTTTTGGAAAAAAAATCTTCACCTCCGTTTTTTTTCATAGTCGACAAATTTTATTAAAATTTTTAAGTTAATCCGATAAAATAACTCGTAAGCTATTAAACAGAATACAAATCGAGCCAATAACATAGAAGATATGGCAAACGCTACTAAAAACATAAAACATTGAATAACATGAAACATATTAAAGATAGACCCCCCCTTTTAAAGTTAATTTTCGATAATTTTTCATGAATATTCAGAAAAATACGGGCGGTAACATGCCCATGGGCGACATTGTATAAGCTAGTTTTGGATGAAAGATATCATCCGCCAAATCTCCACCTTTTTGCTGGTTTAAAACGCGATCGCTTTTCACCGTGTTCATCAGCCAATTTTCGCTAACTTTGTTAGGTATTCCACTATCATGGTGGCACTTCACATCGCTATTCGTGTTCGGGTATTCGTCTTTCACAAATATTCTGCCTTTAGTGTTCAAAATTGACCATGACACGTCCCTTTATATAACAAAAAAAAGGCAGGACCTGACGACAATCTGGTGAATTTGGGAGTTCTTTACATTTATTGTTTCGGAAACATTCCTCTTCAAGTTTCGATTATGTTTCGTTCTGGATGGTTTCTGACTCCATCTTATTGGAGCCGCGTGTTTTTTAGGTCTAACTGATTGATTTGATGAAATAAAAATTTAAAACTTAACACTATTGGGATTCCCAGTCACAGGAATAGCAGCATCTGTCCTGTAGCCTCTTCAAGGAAGAATGGCTTTTCCAGTCAAACAAAAATAATTTAGAGGTCCTACCTAGGTCAACAAAGGTTGTTCTTCTCCACAGTAATGAAAATGTTGTTTATTTACAAATCCTCTGTGATCAAAATGGGATTAGATTACTGAAATTATTGCGGCAGCCGTGGTTTTATAAATGGTGCATAACGAATTTGCCACATTGTAACTAAATAGAGTGAGGCCTCATTAGTGCGTTACGTTGCGTTTCGTCGTCGCAGCGTCAACGCTGCGTCGTTTTACATATATTTTTTGTGACATGCCACATTATGCGTTGTGTCGTCACACGCAAAATTTCTACGGAACGACGAATGAGAGACGATCCACTGTCATTGCCATTGGCACTGTCGGAGCTCCGGTGGGACGTCGGACAGTGTTCCACTGCTAGAGGGGCAAACTAGAATAAACAAGCACATCCCTCTTGCGTTGCGACGTCGTGTGTCATCGCAACGCAGGTGTGGCAAACAATGCGGTGATCCGTTGCGACGACGCAAGGCAACGCACTAATGAGGCCTCACTCATAGTGGATTTCAAAGAACCGTAAAATTTGGCACCAAATAAAAATGTTGGCCAAAAAAAGTTGTATAACTAATTACATTCGAATTGGCCACCATGGGTTTCATGAGTTATTACTAATAACTTACTTATAACATAACTGGCGAAAAGTGGATGTACTTCTCGCTAATCCCCGGGGGAGACGGTCGTGATGTTGTGGGTCGGGACAATTATACGATCTGCCTTTGACATAGAGACTGGGTGGAGTCGACCTCTCGGTTCTTTTAGGTGGATATAGGTTTTTCAGGAAACTTTACAATATTCAACGATACAAATGTCTTGAATTTTCTTTTGTCTTCATCATGCTATATTTACACATAGATCATTTTCACGGTTTCAGCTCAGCTTGATTTTAGGTGGGTCATAAGGACTAATGTGTATTTTTGTCCAGGTTGTTTCCAATTTGGTATTTCAATTGATTTATCATAGCATATTGTAAAGCTTATTATTTAGTTTAGATTTATTTTATAATATTTTTACTTGTTAGTTTAGGTAGACAGTTTTACAACATGCAAACTTGTACGATTTTATAGAAAACATTATAAAATTAGTAAGTTAGATAGGGAAGCAGAGAGTGATGTGTGGTGAAGCGATCCTGGATATAATTCATTGCCTTTTAGGTACGTAATTCATACTTTACATTTCCCCCCAAAAAGAAAATTGCTGTTGGTCGCTAGAAACAAGTGATTACTTAGTAAAAATGTTACGATACCAAAATGTGATCTTTCTACCATAACCAGACAGATTCATACTACGCGTGCGGCTCGATGGACCAAAAATATAAATGAAGTGCCAGCATACTTGTCTATTTGTAACTGCTACGTTTAACAAATAGCACCTTTAGTACCTAACGGCATTTAGAATCAAAACACGTGGGTAAGAAGGCAATTAATTAATCCAGGACCGAAATAGCACGTGACAAAGCATAACATGGCGGAAGAGACACTTGGCTTTCTACAAAACAATTGCCTAAATTACCAAATTCGTGTTTACAAAGGCCGCAACAAAAATACAATAGGATACAAAAATATCAATAAGCTGATTACCTGTCTACAAAATAACTATTTTCTTATCCGTTTCTGCACCTAGGTAATGCGAAGAGCTTTTTCCTTTTGTAATAGAAATAGCGTAGCAGAGTAGAAAACAGACGATAGGCGTCATTTATCAAGTCATCAATCGTCAATCTCTATCATGATATCTTATGCTATGCGAAATAAATTACACGTACACGGATTATCAAATCAAACCCTTTTGACCAACTGTATTCAGATTTGCGCAAATTAAACTATTGAGAGCAGCCTCTTGGCTGCCGGCAGAAATTGAGATTGAGGTGCTTCGCGACTGTCTGTTTTCCCTCTTTTCCGAAGCGGCAATGACGATGGACAAAGGAGTAAGGAGCTAGGAGCGGCGAGGCGTGGGTGGTAGTATAGACTCACGTGCGCAGCGCCCGGTCAGTGCGGGGCGGCGAGCACAAGCGACAGCGCGACCAGAGCGGCGCGCGCCGCCAACCGCCCCGGCGCCGCGCCGCCTGCGCACACCGCGCCGTCAGACCCGCGGGGCCCGGACCCCACACTCTCTGGTGGAACACTTGCGACCACTTGCTACTTCCAGTAACAATCATTCGCAACGCAAACTTAAGCGACCTCAAATATATCCCGAGTTTCCACTACTGAAGACGAATTCACGTTAGTACTCCACCAGAAAGTGCTCTGTTAGAAACAGCTGTCGAGGTACCCCGGGCCCCATAGTGCGATGACTCAATGCAAGCTTTGTCCCATTGGAGTGACTACTTTATCAATTGCAACAAGTTATCAGTACGCAAACGATCAAAAACATATAACAAAAATTTAGACTTAGGACAGATCAGAGATGCAACTCTCCTGAGTCATCACAGTATTTGAAGAAAGTAATAAAATAATAATAGAGTATTTAAATGGAGTAGAAGTTATGGATGCAAGAATGAGTTAACGTGGACAACATTTAAGTAGTTAGATTTAAATTATACTAAGGGGAGCCTTGGTATGTAAATGAAAAAGTCTGTAATCTTTGCAACATATTCAATATATTCTGCTAATTCACCAACAATTATATGATTTATCGTTTGAAAGTGTCTAAACACCTAGAGCCCTAGAGTACATGTAACAACATCCTTAGAGACAAAGATTGCATTGAACCATCATTATACTGAGAAAGTACAGTGAACATAACATTATTGGTATTTGTTTAGAGTTATTAGTTAACAGTGCTACAGTGTTTAGAATACAATATTTTACAACGATTTAGAAGATAAAAGCAGGAGTAAGCAGCGAATGTACGACAAGCTTCGTGTTGCAACTTAGTTGTAGGGAGTGTTGATTTACAATAGATTCAGCGTACCGGGTGCTAAGGGCGTGATTCAAGTTACGAGTAGAATATCTCGGAGAGTTGTGTCTTTTATAAATATAGACAACAACTTTTGATTTGATTATCACGCATCATACTCGCGTCGGCTCAAAGGACCAAAAAATTTAACGTAGAGTGGTATTTGTGAGTGATACGTCCGAGAATTGGGCATGATCCGATACATTAGAATTTTGGTATTTTTCAGCGAACTTAGACGAGTTATATTTTTAATCATCCAGAAATCCGAAAATATTGTGTTTGAGACGTTCTACTCGATATCTTTCGCCATTTTATACCCAACAGGTGGGTGTGTTAAGCAAACATGGAAGCACATTAATTTATGGTCAGTAGTTCATATACTGCTTACTCCGTAAGTATTCTCAACAAGCTACATTATCATAGTTATAATTTATATAGATTTGATTAATTTGTAACCCCTATAATGCAACGACAAAATGCAACGGTGTAGATACATTTATCAAGTGGAAATGCAAAGTGCGGTAAAGTGCCAATCGTAATATACAGTGTCTTCAAAATCAATTAAAAATTTGGAAAAAGTTTAGCTTATTCAATTTAGACTTAGTCGTAATCTAAGTTAAAACATAACGAAGACGAGGAGTTCCGTTAGACACCTAGAAGAGAAAGTCATTAGATATGTACGAGATAAAGAGAATAACGTCTACTGTTAAGATTCGAATATTCTTTGTGAGTATTCTTCGACGTCCGATCTTTGAATCTCGACGGAGCGGTCTGCGGCGCAACCGCCCGCGTCGGATCGTCCGCGTGGTTTGTGAACGCGGTACTGCGGTAGAAGCGGTGCATACTAACAGTGTGTGGGCTTGGTGTCGGGCATGAGCGCGCAGTGCTGCAGGCCGGAGCACGGCGCGGCGGGCGGCAGGCAGGCGCCGGCGCAATCCAGCGCGCCGTCCGCGCACGCGCCGCCGCCGCCCGGCTCCGGCGCCGTCACCTCCGTCCACACGGCGCGCCAGCCCATCGCGCCCACCGCCTTATCCGCTATTATAAACCTGATCAAGCGAAAACAGTGCTCTAACTCCACCAGGGCTAGGAACATGTGCAGGTCTTCCAAGCTACGTTTTGAGGATAAAACCGGGCTACCAGTGTTAATAAAGTTCCATCTCGAATTAGATGGTTTTGAAAGAAACCGATAGAAGTCTTTTTGGTCAGCCCAAAGGAGCCAACGAACAGTTTTGTCGAAATTTTCTCGTGCTAAATATATTTACAAATCATTGTGACGTGTATCGTGTGAAGCACACAAAACTACGGTAGTGCAAAGAATCACTATGACTTACGACAATCGTATCGAGTTGGAGGAGGAGAGGTACTGCCAGCGATCAGTGGGTGCCTTCTCCCCGCACAGCTCGAGCGGAGGGCCAGGGCTCTCGTACCACAGCCGGAGCACTGCCGCTGGACATCCGCGCTCTGGAATACACAACCACGCTCACATTATTCACGTAGGTACAATCCTAATTCCAACTAATATTATAAATACGAAAGTGAGTTTGTTAGTTTGTTACGGTTTTATGCTAAAACGGCTTAACAGATTTGGATGAAATTTGGCACATGGGTTGACCATGACCTGGATTAGGACATAGGTTACTTTTTATCCCGGCATTCCCACGGTATCGAGACTTATGCGGTAGAAAGCGCCAAGTGCAGCTAGTGTTCTTATAATTCTAAGATATCATTTAAAAGGACATTATTTCCTGCCACTTCTATTTTATTTTTTTTTTTACAAAATATTCGGCGCTTGAAGTGGCTAAATACATGGAATCAGGAATTACAATTTTAATTTCCCATTGAAAAGAAGTTTGGACATATATATAGATCTCTTTTAAACTTTCGGAACATTGAATGGATGTCCTATTAAAACCTAGTTCTGGTCAACTGCATAAAATTAAGATCAAATTTAAAATCTTGAAAAACCTTACCAGTAAGATGTCCCTCGACAGCGAAGTATTCAAAATTGAGCAAGAGTCTCTTCCCAGGGCGCGCCGTAACGAACCAGTTGCAGACCCTGGAGGCCGGTCCATTCTTGGGCTGCTCGTAGTTCTGCGGGAAGTTCGGGGACGTGATCACGCCCCATTCTGCGCCGGACATGTTGCCGCCGCAGTCGCCGAATATCGACTTCGCCGGCTGAAGATAGGACATAGTAATAAGGAGTTAGATATATAACTATGTTTAGTCAGAATCTAGGTTCATAATATTGTCGTATTTTGTTGTTATACATTTTTTTTAAAGATTGCCAACAGGAATCACGGTAAACGACTCCATGTGGGCTGAATACTACTCATCATTTGGCTAGAGGATCAACCTCACAAACATTATGTAACAAACTTATTCATGCTCTTCAATTTTCAAGGGAGGCATAGAAACGGACCAACAAGAAAGGTCATTAAGATTCAGAACATATCTGAATTACCTCGAAAATATATCTAGCTTTGAAGCCGGAGGCGACGGCCTCGGCGTCAGTGTGCAGTGCGATGACGAGCCCTGTGGCCCCACGGGGCGAGTGCATGGGCCCCGGCGTGGCCAGCCCGCACCAGCGACCCAAAGGGACCCGCGCGCCCTCACGGCCCACCCACCATGCTTCCACCCAGTCCTCGCTGCATGTTGCACCACTGAAAATGTTTAAAGCCTCCATCAGTATCGTCCAATATGGTAGGTACCTCATCCTAAACTTAAATCCACTGAAGTGATTATTCCTCTGTTACAACATTTATGTTAGCTTGAAATATTAAAGGCTGATCTCCGTTCCACCCCATAACAGCGATAAGCAATTCTAATGCAGCTTTTTAGTTAGATTTTCTTTAAATCCGCCCTCGCTTAAATATTATTATATGTATAGTCTCGAGTTCGAACTTAGAAGTAACATTTTCTATCGTACCACAGAATAACACAGAAGATTCACTCCGCAAAATCATTTAAATAAAAAACGACTCTTTCTACGGCGCAATAAAGTGCAATTCAGGTCGCACAGCGCTAATTACCTACAGTTATATTCACCTAGAAGTTTCCTCTTTTTCTATCGCGTAACTCTTATATCTTCTGACTACGCTACACTCACTGAACAAGCCCGACAAGTCGAGCCCGCCGCGTACTTGTAGCTTCATATCTAAAATGCGCAGTGCGCCTTCTGTACTATTCAGCGTTCCTACCTAGATTATAGCATTACGGTTACTTTAACTTCAAACTAAACTTACCTATACACGCCCGCAGTAGCATTCCACGCATCAGCCCTCACTTTAAAGTGGTCGAACACAACGGTGACCTGTTCAGTGGGGGTTGCAGCCAGCGTGTAAGTGCAGTTGGTGTGCGAGGGGTAGTTGGAGGGGTAACGGGGGGAGTTGAACTCGCCCCGTTTCTTGGCCTCGCTTCGGTAGGTGAACGCACACTCGCCGCCCGGCGCCGCTGTCCCTGGCACTCGATATTCTGGAACATGGAGACGCATAGTATGAAGATTGGAAATACTTTGAATAAGTTTTGCAGCATCTGAGACCCTCACTCTGAACGCAGTTAAGAAACGTAAATAAATGTATTACTAAAGGTTCAGAAAATTTGTCTTGTTTAAGGAATCCAACGACGACGATTTGAATCGACATCTGGAGGACTTGTGATCATCGTAAGTCTTTTATGGTTTTGACTCATTCTTTCTTACCAGATAAACGACGTTAACTGATTAGCTTATACTGCAGGGTAATTGCGTACACACATAAAATTGTGATTGAAAGTGTGTTACGCACTATGGAAGCTGGTCTCCCGCTTGCTTTCCCGTACGAAAGGACCAGTTTTTTTCCATTGGATTCCGTAGAATCCTACAAAATTCTCTTTAAATGACACTCACCAGTCTCGAAAGTATACTTGGCTTTAAACCCTCTGCCCTGCAGTTCTCCTGAGCTGAAGACCATGACAAGGCGGGGTCCATCGGACAGGAGGGGTGGGGGAAAGGGAGGATTTCCCCCTGCCCCCTCCCCGCAAAGCTCGGCATCATGCTTGTCATACGAATCCGTCGCCTCCTGGCCGCGCAGGTATACCTTCAGATAGCCGTCAGGACATGCACTGGAAATTGTACAATGAAATGGTTATTAAAAACTTTTCTCTCAACTCTACTATACACCATATTTATGTAATACCAGAGTACAGTCACGAGCATAAATACTATAACAGCGATTTTGTTTGTGAAACATTGATTTCAACAAAAAATTACCAAAAACAAAAGAAAAAACCTACTTCATAATAGGTCGTATGGTTTCGAAAATACTATGGTCTTAAGACCGTACATTCTGAAAGTGGGCAACTTCGCAAATAGATGTCAAATATTTTGCTGGTTTGATTAAATTGGCAATATTACTGTAAGGAAAAATGAAATATCGCTAACTCGTGAACTAGAATATTAATATTGAATTGCAATTATAACACTGAATTTGATGTTGTAACCGTTTTAGGTGTAAAAAAGGCAATTGGCAAGTTTCCAAATACTCTTTTTTACATCTAAAACTAAATATTCACGATATAATTATTGCATTTCATAATATTGCCAAATTAATCAAAACAGGTAAATATTTGACAGCTATTTCGGACGTTGCCAACTTTTAGAATAAACACTCTTAAATCGTAACACTATACAATTTCTATCAATGAAGAATGAGCATGAGGAGAAAATCGCTTTTGATTCTTGCGCAACTGTAAAGTATTTATGCTCGTGATTGTACTTAATAGAAGAAAAGATTAAATACACCTGAAACAAAAAGTTCAAGAATTAGAAACAAAACAAAGTAATATCAGTAAAATGTTAGTTTATACTTACTCCGGTTTCGGATTATCGCCCTTCGGTATAGAAAAGTTCTGAAACTCTAATCGAACCCTTTCCAAATTCTGTGAATCTTGCATACCATATATAAAATATCTGTAAAATTAAAACCAATTTATCATGTTAATTTAATGTCCGAACAGCTTTTATGATTATTTTATAAAATTGTTTATTAAGATAATAGGATATTCAGAATCACTTTTAAACGTCAGATAAAATAAAATTAATAAGCTAGTTAGAGTCGACTTTTCTACTACCCCCGAGAAGAAATGACGAAACAAACTCCCTTAAGCAGGTACAGGTATCGAAGATTTTGGTTACTTCTACGACTAAAGTTACCGCTATGTGGGTAACCAAGAAGAAGACACATGTTACCTGATTTAGGTTACCATTTTAATACCGGTTACATACACACAGGCGATGCGCGCCCTTTGACTAATGCCAACGGCACATGTAAGATAGAGGTAACTTTTATTAAGGTGTGTCCAATCATTGAGCGGCAAGAGCGAATAGTAAGACGAATGTTCGCGCGGCAGTCGTTCAATCAAAGCACGGCAGACCGCGCGCGGTAGCTGCGCACGATTGCCGCTAAATGTTTTGACACACCTTTACGGTAACCGGTATTAATACTGGTTGTATTCAATTTAAAGGTTTAGGTTTTGGTCCCTGTCCTCAAGGTCTCTTTTAAAGTCCACATTAAATATAAAAAATATCGTGTAGCAAAATGCTTCAGGCCACGTACTATTTAACAGCGATCGTCGCGCGAATAAGCGATCGGCCGCGTGCATATGTCGCTTTTTTGTTCGGAAAAGCGCCCTCTGTCGGCGCGACCACGCGTTCAGGTTCACTGAAAAAATTGTACGAACGATCGTGTATTCGTGGGACGATCGCTTTTAAATACGAAGCGAGGTACGGATGAAGATAGTGTAGGGTCGGTAGTGGTAGTACTCACCTACAAACAACTTTTTGTATATAGGGGAATGGATAATTTGGATGGTACACGAAACCCGTCGATTCCTTTTTACTAAGAATCTTCTGGTCGCACTCTGAGCCCCTAATGTGCTCGGCGTCGTGTTTACTTATAAAATCTGAAAAGCAATAGACCAAAGTAATAAAAAACTTTCTTTACCAACTTCCTTGAGTAAGGGAAAAACTCTTTGTAGGAAGTAAGGATGTAATAAGTTACGAAGTTTTGGGTGTGCCCATTCAATAGGTTTTTGTAATAACTTAAGTTGGGAGACAGTAATTTTATAAAAAGGGAACTTTTATTTGTAAAATAAATTATTTACCCAGCTGCAGGTAACGTCGGTCGGTCTCATTTTCCCTATTGGAAATTCATTTTTGCAATCCCAAATGCCTGCTTCAAATCACATAAAAAAGCCTTATCACATTGCTCCGATCAAGCTTTTGGGAGCTTCCATCATCATCTTTTAGTAGTATTTAGCAATCAAAAGTAACTTTGACAAGGAAAAATGATTTTTTTAACTAGCCATTACTATCCCAGATTTAGGCATAGGCTTCCCCCAAGTCCTCCCAGGTCCTCCTCTCTGGCGCCCTCTCGAGCCAGCTCTTATGGTAGTACGCGTCATGGAAAAAGCATTAACGTAATTAAACATAATCCCACTTACCTAACTTAACAAAACTCTCAGAAAACTCGAAGATACCCTTAAAGCCGCGGTTCTGCGTGCTGGCGGCCCTCGGCAGCGTGTAGAAGGTGACCAGCAGGCGCTCGTCGCTGGAGTACAGCACCAGGTTGCGTTGCTGACCGCAGTACGTGCCGATCACCGCCGATGTGTTGTCGGGGCCGTCGTACACGCGCACCCAGTCGAACGGACAGCTGAAAACAAGGTTATTTTGGTCATTCGAAAACTGATCGCAAAACTTGAATGCATGATTCTTCATGGTGAGGAGTTAGGGGTTACTACGACATTTTCATTAGTATCATCAGTCTGTAAAGAAAATGACTTCTTGGCTACATTTAGAAAGATCGTCTTGGGAGTCGCATCACCGCATCGGAGTCACCTATGAGATTGAAAGTTAAAAATAGGGAGGATAAGAAATAGAGGAATACTGGAGAACATTTCTTCTTTTTTGCTTGCAAAAAACAATATTCTTTAGAATTATAAGTTGGCAAAACGATGACAAACACACAACTAGAAAAATAAAACAGAATATTACTCACTGAGGTCCGCCGAAAAACAGATCGAAGTCTCTGAATTCGAGCCGTATCCTCTGGCCCGGCTGTCCCTGGAACAGGTAGTTGCAGGTCATGTCCTTGGGGTAAATGCCAGGGTATGTCGGTGACAGCAGGAACCCCGTCTTGCGCTTGCTCGCCTCTATCACGAACGAGCACAATGTGTTGGGAACTGGGGTGCCCACTTCGAATTCCGCTGTTGAGAGACGAGAATAACATATATTAACAACAATATTTAAGTAGTTATATCACGTCATGTCTATATTTCTGGATGTGTGGTCCAGAGACGTTCGAAGAACATATAATATATTCCTATTTGCTGGGCCCAACAAAACGGTCCTCCGATAATTTTGGGATAAAATTGTAATGTATCCACCACCGAAAGCACGTTAAGCCATTGGTCCCGGCTGTCATTCGTGGTTCTTTGACAGTGGTTACGGTTCGACAGAAGCCCGAAAGTCTGACCAATTCTCTTCAAGGGCTAACGTATCACCCAGTTACTGGGTTGTGAGGGTCAGATAGGTAGTCGCTCCTTGTAAAATACGGTCCGCTGGATCCGGTTAGACTAGAGGCCGACCCTAACATAGTTGGGAAAAGGATAGGCAGATTGATTGAAAATAGTCAATAGTACCGTCAGAACTTGAAGCCATTACTTATGTAGTTTCGATATTAAAACCTACTTTTTTTACGGAAAGGTATGTCCACTTCTGACATGCTTGGAGTACGTATTAATGTGTACATTTTCCAATATTACTAAAATATTGGAGTTCTAACTTAGAGAGTCCGGTCAGGGTACTTGCCTTGAAAGTCGGGAGTTATTTTCGGACGTAGATCAGAAACGGACTAAATAATTTCTGGCAGTTCCAACTGTTGGACATTAGTTATGCGGACTTGGGACGGCTAACTTTGACGGGCACAATGTTGGTCTACTAACTAAATATGTTTCATAGATTGGTACTTTACTGGAGTGAGCGTTCAATTTTCATCTATACTACCAAAGCTACGGAAAATGTCGGGCAATGTTTAATAACGATAATTAAACAATAAAAACTAGACATAAAAACTACCGACGGGAATAAAAGTGTATTCTTGCCACGTCTGTCATTAACATATTATATTTTCCATGCTTGCTGTGTGACTTTTTTATAAATACACATTGCGATTGTTGAAAATTATGTACAAAATGACATGATTACTTTGTAAAGAATTATATTTTTCTAATTATTGTGAATGTGAGGACTACTCGTATATGCAAAGTTTTTTCTTTCTCAGTTAGTTTTAATGATGGTCTGGCAGTTTGAGTAGTTGATGCGGCCTACCCAAATGTCCTTTCTTTGGTATTGTTCGTCGAGTTGAGTTCCACGATAACTGACAAATGCTTGCACTGACTGGACAGGTCCACTCAAACGTGTGTGGTTCTTTCCTCAAAAGACCATTTCAGACACTAATCTACATGGTCCTCATGTGGCTTGACCAAGATTATGTCTGGACTTTAAAAGAGACTGCGAACTCTGAGTTTGTTTCGACCTTTTTTCGCCGAACGCATGAAGCTTATTTTTAATATTTTTTTTAATATGACTTGTAAAAGTGATTCCGATATCCTATGTACAGATAAAAAAAAAATCATTTCTTTAGAAAATCTAATTTGAAATCAACCAAAACGACCAAAAAAAATTGGTCCTTCGATCCTACTCACTTGCGTTGATGAACTGGTAGGTTCCTGTGAAGAGCATAGGCGGCGTGTACATTTTGTCTGTGAAGAACGAGAGTGCGACGGCGCGGTGGAGCGAGACGCGGCGGCGAGGCGGGATGGGCCCGCAGTACCTGCCGCCGAACGCCGAGTTGACCAGCTCGCCTGCCTCCAGGGACGCCATCTCCGAGTAGATGTCCATTGACTCGTGGTTGCATCTGGATGAGAAATTGCTTTGATTAGCTAACTGTGAGGTTTTTAGATGGAATGGATGGCGAATGCAAGGTGCTGCGGAAACACTTTGGCTCGCTACATAATTATGTAACACATTTTCGTAAACGATTACGACTAATCTGTTTCATTTTGACAGTTCAACAACATTCATTGCGTTATTTATGTTGTGGAGCAGATTTTTTTGTTCGAATTTTCGAAGCAATGGATTAGCAATCTGTGTCAAAACGATTCAGATTCTGATTGATCGTGTATTATGCAATTAGGGTACAGGTCTAGTACCTTATTATTACTTATTGCCTCACAATATATTTTTGAAAACCTAATGTATGTACACAAAAATATATCAAATTTTAAGAAAATGTCCGATATTCATAGTTTAAATACCAGGAATAAACACAACCTTGCTGTACATCGCACTCGTCTCCACAGAGTAGGCAACTCGTTCATGGGTCAATGTATACGCTTTTACAACAAACTTCCCATTGACATTCGAAACTTACCCATTAAACGATTTAAAATTTGTATTAAAACCAAACTTTGTAAAAAAGGGTACTATAAAATTTCAGATTATTTAGAAAATAAAAAAGCTTGGGATTGAGCTGCTCGCTCTGCTAACCTTGTGATAAAACCATAAAACTTGACATTATTTATTATTATTTAGTAAAATCATTAAAATTTACCAGTTTTATTTAAACATTAAAACAAAATGACATGATTACTTTGTAAAGTATAATATTATTTTAATTACCTATTGTGAATGTGAGGACTATGTGGATATATATTTTTTTTTTCATTACGCCTTTTTTTCCTTTCTCGGTTAGTTTTAATGATGGTCTGGCAGTTTGAGTAGTTTATGCGGCCTACCCAAATCTTTCTTTGGTATTGTTCGTCGAGTTGAGCTCCTTATGTTCTGAGTTGAGCTCCACGATTACTGACAAATGCTTGCACTGACTGGACAGGTCCACTCAAATCTGTGTGGTTCTTTTCTCAAAAGACCATTTCAGACATTAATCTACATGGTTCTCATATGGCTTGACCAAGATTATGTCTGGACTTTAAAAGAGACTGTGACCTCTGAGTTTGTTTCGGCCTTTCTTCTCAGAGTAGTCGGATAGGAAACGCCGAACTCATCTAGCAAAATTTAATATATTTTAAATATGACGTGTAAAAGTGATTCCTATATCCTATTTACAGAATAAACAATTTTAATTAATTAATTTTAATAGCTTTCTTGAATTTCGTTACTACTGGCATTAACTACCGACTTGTTAAATAACAAGTCAATGGTTGTTTCTTTTAATAATATAAAGTGTCAGATTTGCATAGCATTAAGATATTGCTTCATTATAAATTGTGGTTGATTGATTCAAGTGTTCGTATTATTGAACAAGAATCAACTCCACATAAAACAGAAAGTTTGAAACATTTCGACTTTGCAGTCGTCAATATCAGATCAGAAACATTAATCCTTAAGTTTATCATAAAGTCATCAACGAAACGAATATTTCGAGTTCAGCCGAATACATCAAGCGAACTTTATCCCGTCAAGGTTCCCCCTCCCGGAAAAGTTTGACCTAATTTAGTCCTCTGCACATAAATAATAGCATTGGTAGAAAACATGTTTGTGTCTCACGTAATAAAGGAAGGAAGAAAGAGATGGTTATACTCACGCTGGTAGCTCTCCCACTGCGGCTCCACTGGAAAACAACAAATAAGTGAGCGATAAAGACAAATAACAGCATGTTATGATCGGAAGGTGCTATGTACGGACAGCAAAAAAGTTTAGTATACCTACAGACAAAGATAATAAACATTTGGGCACATCCTAATCCTTACTAATATAAAAAATGCGAAAGTAAGTTTGTTTGTTTGTTTGTTTGTTTGTTACGCTTTCACGTTAAAACGGCTAAACGGATTTGGATGAAATTTGACACAGGTAGACATGGCCTGGGTTAGGACATAGAATACTTGTTATCCCGGTAGTCAGTTCCCGTGAGATAATCTCCGAACCCCAGGCGGGCGAAAACGTGGACAATAGCTAGTTTGAAATACTTACTATGATCTGTTCCAAAACTAGCCTGTGGATGCCAATTTGTAGTGCCAGTTACAAATTGAGTGCTTTGATTTAATTATTTGAATACTTAAACCCGAAATTCCAATGTTAAGTCATGAGAGGTTAATTTTATGACCTTAATTTTTGACGATGCTTTTTCAATTACAATTTAATAATGTTATTCAAATAATAATTGCCGTTCTAAATACAGAAGAATGTGTTACTAATTTCCTGCGGCGAGTGGTTGCCTAAGAGTTTAACCAGCATAGGGTTTCCTTACATTTTTATCAGATACTTTTGATACAGACCATACGATTTTTTATTACAAAACTACACGTGGGTTGTCATAGACGGGATTGGTAAAAAAAAAGAAAGCATGCCGGCGGAAAATTGTGGAACTACATTTTTTTAATGCAATGTGATGCAATGACATAGACACTAGCGCCGCGTCAAAAGGACGTGGTGGTGACGCGGACTCTTCGTACTCAGCAACCACAACGATCAAAAAGGAGTTGTGGTTAGCTGCCTGGATATTCATTTATTTTGTTGTCTTTCCTTCTACACATGTGAGATGCGGTTTATTTGATTTCCTTTGTTGAAGTTGCTGATTGAAAATACTCGAAGTTCAGAACTTCTATTTCCAAAGTAAAGTTATAAATTGATTCGAGGAAAATCACTAAACTACTACAGTTTAGTGATTTTACGGGAAATGTCGAACAAAGTAGTTTCTGTGTTCAAATTGTTAACAATGTTTTGTTTTTAATTTGTTGTTTATATTATAGATAAACTTTTCTTTTAGTTAGGATACCGGCAATGCACTTTCCGCTCCGCCAAATACTGTTTCATAGCACATATTTTTACGGGTGCATATTATGCGATTTTTTTTAAACCATGCCTTTCTAGCTTCATACAAGATATTATTAAAAGATTAACACGAAAAATCAAAGATTCACAGAAGAAAGCAAACCAAAGGAACTCGAGGAACAAACAACTTTTCCTCACATATTACTTGATTAAACAAACATCTATTTTTTTAACTATAATTTTTCCATGTTTTTTTTTTTTATACTTGATCCCGAGCATCTAAGAGTACCTTCAGCTATTTTTTATAGTATTATAAGCCACTTCCTGACTTTAAAGTAGTCCATATTCTTTGGTACTTTTCACCCCTAAACCATTTGTTACATTCTGTTACAGTTTCTTAAAAATTAAAAAAAGATTTTGTGGGTGACAGACGGCTCTGACTGTGGAAATCGTGACTAAATTGTTGTATTATTGGGCCTGTAAAAATAAATATAAGTGGTAAACAAATAAAGAAATATTAAGCCAACATACTCTGGCGGCTTTCCCCGGAGGTCGAAGGTGCGAAACTCGACTTGCACGCGCTGCCCTGGCGCCGCCAGGAACGTGTACAGGCACTGGCGCGTGTGGTTGTTGGGGTTCAGCAGCTCGGGCGCGTGGAATGTGCCGTTGCTTGTGCCGCCGCGACTCACGAATGTGCGGTCGCACTCTGTGGGGGAAAAAGGGGTTTTTAGTAGGGTTTTTTCGTGAAGCTGCTGGAGTTATATTTAAACTTCAACATGTATCAAGTCGCGTATGTACGTAATTATTCAGGTAAACGTTCCTGTAATCGCGTAGTCGTGCGGCAGTTGCTTTCGGTTATGACACAGGGTCAAGATCTATAATACTCTAATGAAATAATTCAGAAATTAACTCTTTCTTCATCAAACTGTTCGAATAGGAAAAGAGACAATTTTTTTGTCATGATGTGGGAATCGTGTTTCTTCAACACATGTAATCCTTTAATTAAGCGTATTCTTATTATTACATAATTTATATTTAAGCATTAAGATATTCATCAGTTTTACTTGGTTTTTAGTTTAATTATAAATGAATGTTAGTGTTTTGTTTCAAGGTCTGTATTGCTTTCCTTGTATTGTCTTGTAAATGTTTTCTAAATTGCGCTTTTATTTGCTTCCTCATAAAGTTTAAATTTCACTTTTCCATTATTAGAACTTAGTTTCGACTTTTTTCTACTACCTCTAAAATCAGTTCGCATATTTCTATTCCTCCTCTAAAGTTCCATTGTAGTTCGACGCGAAAGATGCAATCATTCCGGCTTCGCTGGCTAGCTTTACCGCTGATTGCATAGGAGGATGAAATCTCGAATCTATTATGTATGTGTCGCCTCATAATTATCACTTTGTGTGCAAAAATTTAAGTATGAATCAGTACGGGTGGACTTACACTGATTTGTTTTGCGTTTTTTTTTTCTTTTTTTTTACTTGGCGTGGGTAGTTCCTTTTATATATTTATTAGTCTCACTGTTTAAAGCATTAGTTTGTTAATCGAGAGGTCTTATTTATGATGCTTGACCCACATCAAATGCTTTCATTTATTCTAAACCTAAGCATATTACTAATACCATTATTGATTAATTATAACATTGTTTTGTACTTAGAGACAACCATTTCAGGAATTGCATATTGTATTATTATTCCAACGGCTCATGATCAAGCCCTTCTAAACTGTAACTTAGGTAATTACATTATGTTAATATATGTGAAGAAGATTACCATATATTCTGAAGTGAAATAAGACAGCTGCAGTTTAATTAATTTAAATTATATAAAAATTAAATGTTATTAGATCGAACGAACGATGATATTTTTTCATATTCAATCTACATTTCTCGGATGTAGCTATCGACAATATCGCCATAAACCACTACGCTAGCTACGCTTTGGTAGCAAATTTGCTACGACAAGTTTTTGCATAGCTTTTTATGGGTTGTTGTTGATCTCTTTCATCTGAAAATAACTTTCAACATTATGAATGACTTGTCTAGACCGGTCGATGAAGTGACGCTTGAGGGAGGCATATGTCTAGCAGTGGACATCTAATCGGCTGATATTATGATGATAATGAATGAGCGATTTTTACTATCAAACCACTACCATAATGGTATGTAATATAACATAATGCTGTCCAACATTTGTATAATCGCGGGTAGGCAGTTATATCCCCATCTGGTTCTCGTAATAAACACGTCACGGGCAGCCCACAATGCTGAAGGGTCGTGTCCCCAAAATGTCGCCTTTGTTAACCCCAACGTTCCTGAAAAACCGCGATAACGTATGAGGGGAGTAAGCTTTGTTAATTTACAAATGAGCCTGAAATAACATTGATAAACCTCGGGTGGAATGAGAGATTTTTTTGTAATTTTATTTATGTGTATTTTGTTGAGAAGGTTGATATTTCATTTATATTTTATTTTTATATATTTTATTTTATATAGGCTCCTTTGACGATTTAATTATGAATTAAAACATACTAAAAGAGGTTGTTGATGATGAACGACAAACATCCATAATAAAATAATTGCCTCGTAAAAAGTCATGACCCATCAGTATATAAAAAATAAACTAGTAACATATTACAAGAGTAACCTTGCTCCATCGTTTTAAGCCCTAAAGCGTGTTAAAGAATATCCGTATCAAGTTCCCAACAAAAAGCTTTTTACTTCCATGTCTAAAAACCTGCACCTGTAGAGATTTAGGACCGAAATAGCCGTCTTTAGCGACGATGCTTCGGGCACTAGGTAAGAACTTCTGAAGAAAATAGCGTGGGATTTAAAAGCGTGTTCACGAATGGCTGGGTGAGCGTCGCCAGACGTGCGACGCGCGATGCAGCAGACAATATTCTTTGTTAAATGTTCTCGTACGTGGCATTGTTATAACACTTTGAGCAATGTTCGCGCGAAGTAGGCTACTTAGTGCAGATTATGTTCCGGTTCTCTCTTTTTAATTGTGTCGCTGTTTGGAGTTGGAATTAATTTTGCAGAGCATGCCTTTAACTGTTTTGATCATTGTATTATAGTTTGTCGAATATTTTATCTCATGATTAATTTAAGTATAGGAAGACAATATACACGGACAGGTCTGTCTTTTTCGTGTGTGGTTAGTAACTAAACTGGTGTCAGAGTTTTTATGCCGCCCATGGGCCCTGGTTTGGCTTCACATGCCATCGAGAAATATCTTTCAGGCATGCCGGTTTCCTCACGATGTTTTCCTTCACCATTTTTGAAGTTATAATTATACAATACGCACATGAATCCGAAAAGTCAGGGGTGCGTGCTTTGGGTTTGAACTTGATACCTATGGCTTGGCAGTCCGAAGGTCACACAACTAGGCTATCACTGCCTACCAAACTAGAACTCGGACAGGTTAAATTCGTTAATTCAGTTTCTTGTTCTAAAATAGTAACAGGAACTCACACAGAAATATTTGTTAATTTTAGACCCTTTAAATTATTAATTCCCACTCCTTTTTCTCCCACATAATGAACAAAGCCCTCCACTGAAACTACTAACCCGTTTTAAACCGCCCATGTTTTATACACCCGTTTAATACACACGGCGAGCCTTTGTTACGAATAGTGTAGCCAAGTGTAGCGTATAGCGAAGTTCGTATCATTTGGTAAATGTCGCAAACACTCTGGGGCTTAGGTCAGGTCATGCATCAACTCTCTGCTCCTTTTCATTGCGGGCTGTTTGACACAGCAGACCCATTAAAAGTTTCCCTGCCGCAAGCCCCGGTATTGACTCGATTAAGAACTTCATTAGACGGAAAACGTTTTTAGACAAAGTTACTATCGCTTTTTAGGGTTAGATTGTGATCGGATGCCTATCTTAGTTGACTAGAATTATGCTCAGTGGTCAGTGGTAGACTACGAAGGTTATTTTAAGACTATTTTTAGACTATTTTTTGTAGATTCACAGTCTCTAAAAATACTGACTCCTGTTTTTAAACTACGCTGCATAATGTTGGCCTTCGCATCTTGAAAATAAGGTGTTTAACACTGAAATGAATACGATGTCGTCTTTCTTTCTTTTTCGTATGGTTAGTGACTAACCTGGTGTCAGAGTTTTTATGCCGCCCATGGGCCTCTGACTTGGATTCACATGCCGTTGGGAAATATCTCTCAGGCTCCTCAAGATTTCGTAAGTCAATACATCATTAGATATTACAATTAAAAACACGACTAACGATCACACAGTACATGCTCGGGTTTCAGATAAAAAAAAAAACACAAATGTAGATAAACAATGGGAAATTTTTTAAACCGAATTCCATGAGAGTTGACAGCAGAATGGAGTCACATAAACGTGAAACGAACTTTATCGAAAATGGGATGACTGTGATAGGATCTACTTTGTGCCAGGGTGTTGCACCTATTGGAAACACGCCAGATATACATTTCTTTCAATTTGCCGGCCGCCGACACTTTCTCTTTCGTATCAATTTCAATTTTATTCGCCGACGTAATTTTTCGAGCTGCGGAAATGTTGTGACGTAGGAAATTGGATTTGATGAGGACTTTTCGGCTCGCTCGATCAATTTGCCGCGGGTAAAACGGTAAAAGGGTTTTAAGTGACTGGCTTGTGCGGGAAGTACATTCGTGCAGTGTTACGGACGGGTGACAAATCTATGGGCCGCTAGAATAAGATCTCTGGACAAAAATTTGGTGTTGAATTATGATACTACTTATAACATACACATGAATATATAAATGATGATTTTATCAACATTTTATTGCTAATAAAGATTTTATTTACTTTAGTAACTACCAATACCTAACTCAATTTAATATTTGCCTATTTTCCAGTAACATCTTTTTAAACTTCTGCATCCATTAGAATCGCATCAATTGCAGTCATTTTTTTTTTTTTTTAACTATATTTATTCGAGACATGTTGTTTTCAAAGATCATTAACATATTTTTCTGCTTCGAGATCTTATTGTAGCGTGTTTTGGTTAATTTATTATTAGAAGACGTACTTGGAAGCTTAGTAGGCGTTGGCTCAGCGAGCGACGCGCGGCTCGAGAGCTCCGTGGTCTCTGCCGCGAGCACTGCACAGAAATAACATCCAGTTATTTGTAAAGACCTACCGTTACTTTATAAAAACCATGTCTCACAAGCTTAATAAATCTGCCTAGCCTATTCCCAACAATGTTGGTGACGGTTTCAGGTCCTATCGAATGCAGCTGAATAATAGTGTTTTACATGGAGCGACTGCTTATCTGATCTCCACAACCCAGTAACTGGTACAGTACAGTAAGACTGGTAGTCAGACTTTTGGGCTTCTGACGACCCGTAACGACTGTCAAAGATCTACGAATGACAGCCGGGACCAATGGCTTAACGTGCTTGGCACGGAGGGCTATCTATGCAGGTTGACTTGTAATTTGACGTTTTGCTTCTAAGACGTGATAGTGTGACCCATTGGCAACAATTAAGCACCCCCTAAGGCCTAGGCGAAAATTCATGGGATTCGAAAAAATCAACCATTATGTATTTTTGAAAATTTCCCAGAATTCGTCACTAAACATCATTTTTCTCTAAACTCTCAAATTAGATGGCTTTCATTGCGATTCCATTGGGTAGCTAATAATAAACTTTTTATTTAATAAATTTTAATAAACTTTTCGATGTAACCAAATTTTTAGAAGAAGTTTATTACCCATTTTCAAAAATCATCTGCGTACTTGAATCATTATGATCCCAAACAAAAAAATCTCGAGGAGTACGGTCAAACGACGTATGTCAAACTATAAGAGCATGTACGTGCGCTGTATGTTATGCACGCAAACTAAGCGACAACTCAACTGTGGCAAGCAAATGGACCGTAAGCCATATTTAATATTTACATACAGTAATATTGCGAAATTAATCAAAACAGCGAAATATTTGATATCTATTTGCGAAGTTGCCCACTTTCAGAATGCATGCTCTTAACCTGCGATCGACCCGTACGGCCGTTACCATTTCTCCACGAGCCCCTCCTGTATGCATGTATCATAAGCTGTATTTCTCCAAATTGTTATTTAATCAAGAATAGCTCACGAAAGTTAAGGTTAAACAGGCTTTTCTACTTGAGAACTATCCCCACGCTTGGTATTGTGAACGTATATAATTAACTCACGCGGCGCCATATTCCCGACCTTCCGCACTCAACTGTTCTCCACATAACTTGATGAAGTATCCTCACACGTTGGAGTTGTGAAGAATGCACAAATATGAGGAAGTATTTCAACTTGAAGGCATTTTCTACGTTCAACTTTGTGATGAAGTTTTGTTCATATTTTCGGTTGACAGGCATAAAAGGTAACCTATACGTGAAATAAACGAGACGTAAGTTATTAAGTTGGTACATTTTACAAAATAATTTTAGCTCCTGACCTGTTACCGCATCAAAAATAACGATAAATTGAACACAATATAACGTGAATAAATTATTGTCCAAGGTAGTTCGCGAATTATGTTCCTATTATCTTTTTACCTACATTCAGAAAAGTAAAATAGTAGTGTAAATATATATTCTATTTTTAAAACAAGATTGTGGACTAGTCGCATTATAGCTGGCTGGTCGGTGCCTTAATTTAATTTCTTGAAATTATATCCAGAAGAAAATTTTGAACGTTTATGACGTTCGAAAATTCGTATATTCGAATGAAAAGTAAGTAAAACAACAATCAGCTACATTCAAATCTTTCAACGACAACAGTTACATTCAACTGTACTATAGACTTATAATGGATGTTGCCAGAGCACAGACTGCTTGTTATACTGTATATATATACACATATATACACACCAGATCTACATATTTGTAGATCTGGCAAGCGACAAACTAAACCCACTGTGTCCGGCCGCCGCTCGAGAAACTTCCCTAATTACTGAGCCAGATGTATGGCTGACCGCAAATCCAGAACTTTAGGAAAAATACTGTATAATATGTAGGAATCAGCAGGTTTGTTATGAATGTTAAAGCAACTTAATGTTTAAAAAAATATTAGATATAGTTCTGCATCAGATTTTTTTTATTTCATTATTCCTGTAGCTATATTTTTTCTTTGAACTTCGAAAGGTAGAGAGCTGCAAACTATGGGTTCAATGAGCCCACGTACTTAGATTAAACTAAAATTAAATTATATATGAGAAAGGGATACATATGGGGCCACGGCCCAGCAATGGGAAAAATCAGTTTAAAAAAAAGTCACTTGCCTAATATTATTCCATTTGTAAAAATTCTGATTTAGGCACCCAACATTCACAAAATATTCTATTACATTCAGTAGGCTGTTCTAAATAAGTGTTATAAACAACTCCAAGATAAATTACACAATTAATTTAAGAGTTAATAACCGGTTCCTCTGAATTATTCAGAATAAAACAATTAATGAATATTCAGCCAACTCGGTTAAAACTGTCGCACAGCATTTGGGCCGGAATTCAAGATATAATTCATAGTTGTTTTAGTATTCCGGTGCTTTAGTATTTACATTTTAGTTCATTGATATTCTGGATTGAAGTTAATTTTAAATACTAGTCCGAATTCCCGGATATTGGTATAACAAAAACTTCAAACAAACTATTCTAAAAGGCAAACAGGGAAGGATCAAGTTAGCGCACTGTTTGTCATTTATTAAGGCGTGTACGCACGAGCAACCAAAACATGGTGAACACGAACATCGAACACGGGACGTTTGGTTCGTGCGTATGGACGTAAAGCAAAGCGAACACGAACACACTTTGACTAGTGTTTGCGCTCAACCCACTCGGTCTGTTTAGTAGCCATGGATTCGAAATTGGATAGCCAGGAAAATTTTTGACGAGCAGTGTTTGATGTTCGATATACTCCATTCGCGTTAAGAAAACAGTGACTCATCGTTGTCCGGGCGCCATTAAAAAGTTGACCATTGACGGTAGATCCTCCTGCAACGATAACTCACTATTTTCTTAACACGAACAGACTATAGTGGTACGCATATGCGAACAAAGTGTTCGATGTTCGTGTTCACCATGTCCTTGTTCGTTCGTGCGAACACGCCTTTAGGTTACTTGTCGGTCTATTCTGTAATACGAGTTTATGGAAGATAAGAAGCTAAAATAAAGTTCAAATGTTATTTATCTATGTATAAAATGATTTTATTAATGTTACTATATATTTCAAATGTCATAATTAATATAAATTAAATTAAATATGTTACAAAGAGATTATACAGTAGTAGTAATAATAATGAATGTTGTGATATTGATATTTAGTAGGTATGCAATATAATGTTAACTTATTAATATTTAACCTAGATTTAAGTTAAATGTATACTTGCTGCGCCCTAACAGGGTCATGTACTCATAAGTTTTAGCCTAGCCTGTAACTGAGTGCACATTATGCAATAATAAATAAATAATAGTGTCACCGAGAAAACTAAAGTGAAGTAAGCTGTCATCTGTCATTCCACCTGATGCTGATTGACACCATTGACACTTCACTTCAAGCTCACTTCACCTAAGTTTTCACGATATGATTTTTACAGAATGGATCGGCTGGTTACAAAGGTTACTTACTCTACAGTTACTGAGTGCTAATAAATTATTTGACAATAATTCTCTAGGTACTCGACAGACCATATATTAATACAGTATTTAAATTCAGCATCACACGTCGAGGTGTTGAGCGTGTGTGAGTGACACAAACAGGCCACGTCTGCATTATAAACCGCAGATTATTAATTGTTTGAACCGATTGCGACATAATCCAGTTAATTTAAGTGAATTAACAAAATAATGGGATAATACATTGATTTAATTCTTTCCATACATTTTTTGTAAGTTGCAGGGCAGTGGCAGGGTGTGTTGTATGTTGATTGAACTATGATTCGCGACCGTAACAGAATTATAATTATTAGAATCAGTAATACAACTCCTTAATTTAAAATTGACCTCAAATCATATTACCCTATTGAATGACTATTTAATGAAATCACGACATTTCTCAATAGGGTAATATGAACTTGGAGTTGTATTGATGAATTTAATTATTATAACTAAATAAATACATACTTTTTACGGTCGCGAATCATATTCAGATCAACATACAATCTGATACTGACCTGCAAATTAATTAATACTGATATACAAAATCAATATTTTTTTAATAAAATCATTAGTGAATTCTAAATGTTCCTATTTTACATATCATTATGATGATGACAATCGAGACAGGTATTTTTACATTTGGACGGGGTTTTGCAATTTGAATTTTTTCGCGAACATTTTCAGCAACAACCTCGGTTAGTGATAAGTTCTCCTCTTATCATTTGACGATCGATACCGCTATTAGATAACACAAAACTGATGGTATTGTACTACATCTGCACTTTTGTATCGATAGACACAAAAGCAAGATCGAAGATTAGATTTGACAAAATTAGACATCACAGTCTCTATGTAGGAAGTCTCGTCATATTAACCGTATTATCATCTGCCTAACCTATTCCAAACTACATACATTAGTCTACAATGATCATTAGCTACGCCATGACTTCAACGGCAGCACATGTTGACCACGCTACTGGAAGCTCGTAGATTGCAGTTTTCAATGACAGACTAGAGTATAGGTGCTCTGGCATTGAATGCCGAATGTTAGTAAGTGCCACAGACGAACTGCAGGAATTGATGACAGGCCAGCGTCGTGGCTATAATGGACCTTTGGATATTTTAGAAAACACTGAATGTACTTACGAACAAATCTTTATTTACCTTATGCGCTTCCCCAAAAATAAGAATATCTGACTACAACTAATGGCCAACTTAGCCAACAGTTGTCATTAGTTTACCTCATCAGGTTGGGTTTAGAAACGTGCCGCCTCGTTAGAAAGACTATGAGGTTATTTGAGGGTTTTAGAGGGTCTCCTGAACCCTCCACAACAATCTATTTTTACCGGAGACGCAATTTAAAAAAAAGAAAATAACCTTCCCCGTCTCCCCTCTCCCCCCGTCTGCTACCCTTATCGAGGCGGCACGTTTCTAAACTTTACCCTCCTCATGTTTTAGAAGCGTATGTGTCCAACGATACACTATACAGTGCGCTATATGAAGTCAAATTCAATCATTACAATTTGCATAACTCGCGATGTTTGGTCATTAGTAGAACGTTGTGTATAACATGCATCGGTATATGTCCTTGGCATGCAGCTCAAACGCTTGCTGCAGAACTTGTAGAATATTAGTTACTGACCGTGGAAGTTGGGACTAGACAGGTTTGCAACGACAACACCCTTCACGCTGTACCACGGAATTATGTCATGTGCACACAGCGCGCAGAAATAGTATGAAGCTTAACGTCCGCTACTTTACACAACTTTGTCAAAAGCACAAACAATTTAATTTAATTTTTATCAACATACGATCTTTGCTGATTTATTTAAATTTGAAAATAGTATGAGGCGCAACACCCCCAACACACAATTTTGTAAACAACATAAACAACTTAATTATATATATCGTAGGATGATTTGATCATTCCAATTTTCGTGAAAACCTTGCGAAAACACGCATAATTAGACAATGGTGAAAACATTTCTGCGAGCAACTTGGAAGTAGCTGTTTGTCACAGTTCTAACCTAACCTATTTCACCCAGTTCAATATGACGACTCATACAATTTGCCTGCGTTTAAATAATTAAACAATGGTTCTGCGGCTGCATGCAGTTTTAGCAATATCCTTAGGGCATCCCTAGGGTTTTCGCGAAAATTATAATGATCAAATCATCCTTCGACATATATACCACGATACAATCTTTGCTGATTTCGTTTGTACCGACATACGCGAGAGGAAGTATAAACTCGTTTTGTTGCAGTACATGGTATTTTACGCTCATCTGCACAGGTATTATGCGTTAATATTGTCACTTGGGACATATCATTTTGTCTCTAATGTTATGACACGTTTCGCCAATACTTTTATATTGCGGGTAAACCTATAATCACTTTTCGCCAGGTTAGCCATTACGGCTTGATGGCCAGAATATCTTAATTATTGGAAGATTTCAGCCGATCTCAATCAATCTGCCTAGCCTTTTCCCAACTATGTTGCCGTCGTATTTTACATGGAGCGACTTCCTATCTGACTTCCACAACACAGTTACTGGGTAATACGAAACCCCTTGGTAAAACTGGTTGTCAGACTTTCGGGCTTCTGACGACCCATAACGACTGTCAAAGATCCAAAAATGACGGCCGGGACCAATGGCTTTTCGTGGTTTCCGAGGCACGGAGGGGTCTCGGTATATTAAGATGGTCACCCATTCACGGACTGACCGCGGCAAGCGTAGCTTAACCTGATCGATCGACCCTTGCGGCTGCTATTCCTTAGTTAGCCACGAGAGTAGAGTAGAGTGGAGTTCAAAATTCAGAAAAAAAAAAAACAATTTTCAAAATATTTTATTTCACATAAACAGCAGATCTATTCTGTAAAAATCTCACCACGAAACCTTGGTCACGTGAAAACTTAGTGTTAAAGTCTATTCCTAGCATCAGGTTGAATGTAAGCTCACTTTCTTACAAAGCATATCTTCCAAAGGTCTGCGACAACTGTCGCAAATAAGTGTGACGTAGTGTAACTACACTACGTCACACTTATTTTGACGTTCGATCGGCTCAGAAGTTCCGAATGTTAGTTAGTGACAGAAATAGGGCGCGCGATAACAAGACGACAGTAGCGACATCTACTGCGGCCTACTTTCTGGTTATTAGTTCTAACTTTGTTGTGATTAGGAGATAATAAGTTGTTCTTAGTAAGTTATTTTTGGGTCGTTAGCTGATTAAGATATGGTGGGTCATTTTGAAATTCACAACCTTATGACCTGAGGGGATTGAATTTTGGAGATTTCTATCCACTATTCACTGTATTTTCCTTAAGCCCCATATAACCGGGGGCGAGCGATTGCTGACAACCAGGCACCAGTGTCCGGGCTGCTACTGAAAAATATCCAATGGAAAGACCCAATAACACTTTGCCCAACCTGGGAATCGAACCCAAGAGATGTGGGTATACTACTTATAGGTTCACCTCTACTCTAACTCTTCGGCAAAACTGCCGTCATAGTATGTATGTGTTAAGCTAATAGTAGTCATACTTATCGCTGTATGGAGAGAGAGAGTCAGTGGAGACAGTGTCTCTCATGACATTACAATGTAGTATGGATCTGTATGATTTACAAAGAGCCAAACCAAAACATTATCTATTCATTTTCAGCCTCAACACAGCTACTTAAGTATTTACGTGCAAAAAAATATTAAAAAAGGAAACAAGCTTAAAAAAGTATAATACCCTAACATGTGGCAGCTCAAACTTTTGCCGCGGCCAACACCGAAGTTTAAAAAGTTAATACAAAGGGCGCTAATGGCCGCATACATACTGGAGGTAGGTACGCTACACCCACGCGATGACGTCACCGCTTCCTGCTTGCGACAACCGAGCTAACTTTGTTGTCAGACGTGCATCGACGTTTCCGCGGTAAATGCTTGAAATACGGAACGTATGTGGTGTAGTTGTAGTAGTGATGTGGTTATAATATATTTTAACGGGGTTTAGTGATTTTAAGGGCTGATTTCACTGGTGTAATCCGCACTTAGGCACATACGAAAAAATCCGATACGGACTCAATATGTAAACAAACTATGCCAAGTGAAATGTAAAACCGCACTTATGCAGAAAAGTTTTTTTGGTAGTGCCCCACGTATTTATAATAAAGTGACACCCGATGTGATAAAAATAATGACTGTAATAAAATTTAAAAGGGCATTAATCCAAATATTAATTGAGAAAAGCTATTACACAATTATTGACGACTTCCTTACTGATAAATCTCTGCACTGATTGTTACCTAATATTATGATTGACATACATGTTCCTATTCTAACACTTTTTATTCTGATTGACACTTTGACATACTTATATTATTTTTTGACATTACTGTAAAAATGTCACTACTTACTGATATTAGTCTGTTTTTTGTTTTTTGTAATTCTAATGATTTGACATTTATATTTATTCGGTATCAATTGAATTTCTGTTTAATTTTGGAATTGAATATTATTTGCATGCCCATGAGACGGTAGAATATGGAGGACTACTTTTTTTAAGAAAACATCTATGTACCAATTTACCCATGTTTGCAATAATAAATGATTTGATTTGATTTGATTACGATTTTTAATAAGATTACATAGATTAGATTGTTCTAAGGTTTGGTGTAGTATTCTGGGGCAATGGTTCCGAAAGGGAGTCTATATTTAAAGCCTAAAAACGGTGCATCAGATCCATTTTTGATCTCAAGGTTACAGATAGCTGCATTCCTTTTTTCAAGAAACACAAACTAATAACTTTTCCTAGTATATACATTTTCGAAATAGCCATATTCGTTAAAACTAACAAGCATCTATTTCCGGCATTAAGTGATACGAGGATGGGAACTACTGCCATGAGAACAAAATATCAGAGTCTATTGTGTATTGGTAGATATAACACTGTTTTGCTTAAAAAAAACATTTTTGGTATGGCACCAATTTTAATTGCCAAATTGTATTAAGGATAAGCCCTTAATAAATTTCAGAAACTCCTGTCGTCGTTGCTGACAGAGAAATGTTATAACTCTGTTACCGATTTTACAAATGATGAATTGTAATATTTTACTTCACTTTATCTCATTTATTATGTAAATAATTTTAGACTTAGTTGATCCATGAAGTCTTTTTGAATTTAAGCATCTAATTTCTAAATTATCTGTAAGTTAACTAATATATTTTTGTATGCCAACAGGCAGAATGTACTGGGAATATATCTGTAACTAACACCACTATTGTAACACCTGCATTCTATACAAATAAAGAAATTACCTTATCTTAAAAAAAAAAAAGTTTTTGGAAATCATCTTCTCGTCTTATTGACATACTATACTCGTTTAACTATTGCGAAAAATGGGTCGAATGTCCACTGGTCAGTTCAACTAACCCTACTGGCATTTTCTAATGATTATTATAAATTTTTGCCTTTGGTTAACTGTCTAGACAGGGAAGGGTCAAGTGTTCAAAAAATACCAGTTTCGCCCCTCGTTTAGTATGGACAGCTGGTTGCAACCGATAGTACAGAATGAGAAATAGTTCACACGTTCTATTTTCTTTTATATGTCACTGATTAGCAAATAAATTACGTTTATTCTGAAAGTGGGCAACGTCACAAATAGATGTGAAATATTTGTAATACCGTTTTGATTAATTTGGCAATATTACTGTATGGAATTACGAAATGTGGCTAACTAGCGTACTAGAATATTAACAGTGAATTGCAAATATAACACTGAATTTGATGTCGTAACCATTTTAGGTGCAAAAAAGGCATTTGGAAAGTTTCCAAATACTTTTTTTACATCTAAAACTAAATATTCGGTGTTACGATATTAATTATTGCATTTCATAATCAATATTTTAGTTCACTAGTTAGCCACATTTCTTATTTCCATACAGTAATATTGTCAAATTAATAAAAAACAGGTAAACATTTGACAGCTATTTGCTACGATGCCAACTTTTGGGATAAGTGGTAAGAGCGTTTATCCAAAAAAAAAAAAAAAACCCACTTCAAAAAAAGGAGCAGGATAAGCTTTCGGCGAGTGTTCTATTTTGTTATTCGTTTTTAATATCGCGGGCTTTCTTTTACCCCCTTATAATGCACGCTGGAATTGATACAGTGTTGTGACATTACAATATAGGTCGCCCGGGTGGCTGAACGCAATTCCAAATTCAAATTAATTTTGTTTTCAAATCCCAAGTTAGAGCGATGCCACACGGGCGTTACGTTGCGTCGATGCAGCGATTTTAATAGGTGAGCGGTGCGACAGGTGAGCATACCCAATTACATTTCGATTCGTGATTATTATTATTTAGACAACACTGTCCCACCGCTGGGCAACGGCCTTACAATGTTTAGGAATCTCTACAATAAAAATAAAAACTTAATTCTAAATTTTATTAATCGTGCACTTAATTCTCAACATAAAACTGCTTAACTATTTATTAAGGCAGAATTTCTGCATAAAATGGCAACTTAAATCAAACGGCGAATCTGTTCAGTCAACACTCAGCAGTAATTAATGAATCTGGCAACTTCCTTGCAATGAAACCGGTAATTAATCATGATTTGCAAATTACAGCGTCATTTCTGAGATAAATTTTCACCGCATTTTAAAATTAGGGTGGGTAGGGGGATGCGATCGCTTATATTTCCAAGTATTGGAATCAAAATTATCAATTTTAATCTGTCTAGTTATAAGTAGGTAGGTACTCATTTGCTTAGCGCTGTTATTGTATTTGTATCTTTAATCGAAGCTACATTTCCGTAATGCAAACTAACATACAACTTTTGCTGCTCTGCAGTCGCTTATAAAAAGTGTCACTTCTCATATATTTTCTATTGTGCCAGTGTGTGCTCAGTTCAACAAAGAAAATGAAGAAAAAAAGATATGATGGCCTATATTTAAAAAACCCGGCCCATGAAGGGTTCCATAGTTGGGATGAATTTGTCCCAAGAAGAAACTTAAGAAAAACATGTTCTCCCATACATTCCAACTGCAAATGTAAGTTTGTACGCAAAATATTGGGAGATTTACCATGTTATTATATGACCATAGACTTCTTATAGCTTTTCCTGTAATCTATAAGTATAGAATTATTTTCTGAATTAATAGTTTAGTGGCTTAGTAGTTTCGGAGATAAGGGCCAATTTTCGTAAATTTTCATCTATTTTCTTATATAAAATTATTTAAAAATTCAAAAAATATGTTTGAGACTCTCACAGTAAGCCCTTTTATTTGATATGTGGACCAAACAACTAAATCGGTCCATTCGATTCGGAGCTAATTGGCTGTGACACACATATAGACGAGATTGATCTTATAAGGCTTATACATATGAATTTCTGTAAGCCAAACACGGACGTGTAACGTAAATAACTGAATTTTGAATATGGTCACTTGAAGAGGCAACAAAGAAAAAAATTGTTTTGTAAACTGTACCGTGACCGTGACAATAATTATGTATGTCCCATATAGGATCACTCGTGTAACGGAACCCCTATACTATAAGGGTTCCGTTACACGAGTGATCCTATAAGGGTTCCGTTTTTCATTCGGACGTATGTAACCCCTAAAAAAGAAAATGACGCACAGCTGCGGCTGCATTCCAGTCATTTACTAAAGTGATCCAATTTTAAAGTTTTGTCTTTTCAACCTTATTGCTTAGGCCATAAGGTTGAAAAGTGGGTCAGGCGCCAGTGTCCGTGACAGTACCTACTGTAATGCATTTTTAAATACCTAGTCTATTGAATGGGCTATTTCCTCTCTAGTTTACTTCTTATGCTTTTCTATGCTGCAGCCGCATCTGCGTATATCGTGTCAAAGTAATGCGTCCCGAAGCTTCGTATGTTTAGCTCGCTAATGCGGTGGTCAGATTAGCGGCTTAGCCACGTTTATTATGTACCGTCGGCGATAAGTGCTACCTAGCCCGAACTATCGCTATTATAGCCGATAATGGTTGGTCGCGTCTGTGTGTCTATCGTATCACTGTGGGAAACTTCGTCACGATAGACGCTGATGCGGCCGCAGCCAAATTCAATTCAAAATTAAAAAGTTATTAGGCTGAGAGTCAAAACTTTTCGAACGTCAAAATTACATAAGACAGACCTCCAAAACGCCCGCCCTTCACCACTTCCTAGTGCATTAGCTGGGAAGAAGAAGTGGCACAACAAACTCCCCAGCAGCACAGCTGTCTGTTCAGTTAGAAAAAAAAAAACTATTTATTAGTATGCTAAACAATTTACATTACGCAACACAAAACATAATTTAAATTATTAGCCATATGTCAGCTAGCATACGCCAATATACCAAACAAAAACATCGAGAACTATACTATACTGAGGCAGCAATAAAAACTAAATGTAAACAGAACTTATCCTATCTAAATAAAAGCCTTCAGGCATAAAGGGCGTGCCCGCTTACATATAGCTGTAACGGGAAGTTATAAATTATAAACTAGGACCATCGAGGTAAAATAAATTAACAGTTATTTACTATTAACAATAACAAGACCATGATCAGAAAGACGACCAGTCACCACAAGCAGCATCCGGTCACGAGCATAAAGCAAAGATCAGCCATTGATCGCCATATTTGAGAGAAGGAGGCAACCCGACCCCTGACGCTACCGCAAGCTGTGACATCTAAGGGAGCATGACGAAAATGCTGCCGGTTGCTCAGGCAAAAAATAATATGGTCAATTGTCGAGGGCCTTAGCTAACCACATATTGCAATACAACTCATAAAAAAAACATTGTAATGAGTAGATTATGTCAACAATAAATTAAAATTAAATTAAAATAAATTGACTTATTAAGTCAAATAAAATAAACAATTATATAAACTCATATAACCTGTCAGTACTTAAAAACGGGTGCGTCTCATATCATATAAAGTTATTTGGTATATTTTCATTTCAATAACGTTCACAAGATGTAATAAACGTGAGATATACCAACTGTTGATATAATTTCTTCAAATATAACATTTATATACTCTAAAACTTATTTCATATAACGTTATTGGATATAACGTTTATTTAATCGAAAATCATTAGGTCTTTCCATTAAAATATATAATAATACAATCATTATGGTTAAAACCACGATTCACAGCAATCCGACTCGGATAGGTTAGGTTAGAAGGCTAAGGTGGGAGCGGCCGCCGAGCGCCAGATCCCCTCTATTGTTGGTGAATCATTTGGGTTAGGTTAGGTTAGAACAGTGACCATTAACGCGTGAGGGCGAGCGAGCGCAGCGAGCGTGCCGCGCCAGCGGCCGCCGAGCTCCAGATCCCCTCTTTTGTTGGTGCATCATTAGGGTTAGGTTAGGTTAGAACAGTACAGAGAGAGGTGTGAGAGGTGTGTCACCTACATGAGACGTGATGGCGGAAACCAGCGCCGCATGTCGTGCGGTGTTCCACAGGGCTCGGTTTTAGGACCGCTCCTGTGGAACATCGGGTACGACTGGTTGCTGAGGGGCGAACTCGGTGCCGGGGTGGACCTGACGTGTTATGCGGATGACACGCTGGTCACTGCCCGGGGGAGCTCGCACAGGGAGGCAGCGTTGTTGGCGACGGCTGCGGTCTCACAGGTGGTGGGCCGCATACGTCGCCTAGGCCTGGAGGTGGCCCTCAGCAAGTCGGAGGCCATGGTGTTTCATGGCCCCCGGCGGGCGCCGTCACCCGGCTCACACATCGTGGTCGGGGGGGCTCGGATCGCTGTCGAGTCTACCATGAAGTACCTAGGATTGGTGCTCGACAGCCGGTGGGACTTCGGGCCCCACTTCCGACGGCTCGCGCCCATGTTGCTGGGCGCTGCTGGGGCGCTGTCAACGCTGCTTCCCAATCTGGGGGGCCCGAGCGCCGCTTGTAGGCGGCTCTACGTGGGGATCGTGCGATCGATGGCCCTGTACGGGGCTCCGATCTGGGCGGCTGACCTGACGGCCGGTAGCATTGCGGTTCTGCGCAAGCCGCAGAGAGCTATGGCCGTCAGAGTCATCAGGGGGTATCGCACGATCTCTTACGAGGTGGCTTGTGCACTGGCCGGATCCCCGCCTTGGGACCTGGAGGCGAAAGTACTCGCGTCATCATATCGGTGGCGCGAGGAAGCGAGGGCACGGGGCGAGCGACCGATGCAGCGACACATGGAGCTGCATCGGTCTCAGCTTCGCGAGGTCCTGGTGGCGGAATGGCGGGACAGGCTCTCACGCCCTACCGCCGGCCTCGACATCATCGAGGCGGTCCGGCCGGTGCTCGAGCGCTGGCTCGGGAGGAGGCACGGCTCCCTGTCGTTTCGGGTGACGCAGGTGCTCTCGGGGCATGGTTGCTTCGGGAACTACCTGTGTCGCATAAACAATGAGCCGGACGCCCGGTGTCACCACTGCGTCGACTGCCGGGAGGACACGGCGCGGCATACGCTGGCAGAGTGTGCCGCTTGGGAGGAGCCACGCCGTGCCCTCATCTCAGAAGTAGGCAGTGACTTGTCGCTGCCGGCCCTAGTGAATGCGATGGTCGGCAGCGGCGAGTCCTGGGACGCGGTGGTTTCCTACTGCGAGACAGTCGTCTCGCAGAAGGAGGCTGCGGAAAGGGAGAGGGAGATCTCGTCCACTCACCCGGCCCGCAGCAGGCGCACCGGGCGTCGGCGGAGGGCGGATAACGCCCTCTTCCAGCCCCCCTAAATGGGGCCAGGGGCGACGGACTCGGGGATGTCCGTCGCACCCCACACATCAGGACCCGAGGTGGCGGCGCGTAGTGTTCCACGCGCGCCCCTCTGAAACGTCGCGGGGGGAGTCAAACACCTCACGGGGAGTGAGGTGTTGACCCCCCCTGACCCGAGGAGGCCCGCGGTGGCGGGCCGGCACCAGCCGGGGGTTGCGGAAGATTTCAAGTTCCCGTGAGCCCCAGCGTAGGTGTGAGTTGGAACACCGGGGTGGTTTTTAGTCAGTAAGAGTCTGACAGACCCCTCCGCCCACCCCAGGGCGGTGGACATCCATAAGGATTTTCCACCCTGGAACAAAAAAAAAAAGGTTAGAACAGTGACCATTAACGCGTGGAGGCGAGCGTGCCGCGGCAGCAGCTGCCGAGCGCCAGATCCTCTCTATTGTTGGTGAATCATTTGGGTTAGGTTAGGTTAGAAAGGCGAGTGGGTGGTAGGTGGAGATCTTGGCATGTGGTAATCAGTTACTAGGTATATCTACTCAGGTTACTAACTATGAAAGAAATTACAAATACTGTATCATTTTATTTTTATCATATTAGACTAAATAGGTTTTATATCTTTTGAGTGGTATATCAAACGATTTTATATTCAATGTATGTTATGCTTATAAAAATTCGTTATTTTAAAATTATATCAATCGTTTATTATACTAACTGATCATTATATCAAATAAAATTATAGATTCAGTTGTAAAATTTTATAAATATTAGAGTTTCTGTAATAATATCATATATTACTTACCCCTTACAAATAAAAGATATTCGTACAATTTTCTTACCGATAACCGTAAAATCTACACCATGTAAAACATTTTCGTTACTGATGGATGAAAGAAAGATATGATTCGAGAAGGATTTTCCAAAATCAGTTACGTACAACGTGAAGTTAGTAGGTATTGGGAACATCAACTAACAATTTAGTACAAAGGCACAAGCTAAAACAGTATCCGGCTGACATGAAGCGAATATTATATTTGTTTACTGTGTGAATTTCAATCGAACCTTTCCATACCGAAACATACGGCCTCATCCCTCCATAGACTAAAATAAACGACACTTACATGATGACGGCAAATTAGAACAAATATTTACTTTGCCTATGAATCTGTCATCGAATTAGGGTTGAATCGGCAGCATATGAGAATGGTCGGTCTTATCAGCCTGTTCAAACGGTCCCGTGGTATCCGGGCACAAATTGACGTCATATCCGCTAGCAAGCACGTTAGTCTGGAGCAAGATAAGAGTTTCAAAAGATCGATATATTAAATTTTCCGATGAGCTGGCAATTGTTGATAATACTTGCCGAATGATAGAAGGAATTCTATAAAATGACATTGATCGTGTAATTGGTATATCTAATATATTTATTCATATATTTGTATTTGTTGTCTTATTTAACTCAAGTATTGCTTTGGTTTCATTCGGGAACAGTGCTGCCACCTAGCAGCCGTAGCTATACAAGTCAAACCTAAATGATAAGCTATCTTCTGTCTTTTCTTAGGAAACTTCCAAAATGCTTGAATAGGATTATAGTACATTATGATACAAGGTTGCTGTGTTGGTCATTACACACAAGGCGGTATTACTCTTTAAGGTTGCTGAGTGTGTAATGATCAATACACACGCGTTTTATACGACGTTTTTCAACACACTTGCGAGGAAAAAAGTCTAGTTTGCTCGGAGGATTTAAGATCACTTGAAGCGGATATGATTGGAGTTTCAATAGCAAGTAGCGAGCAATATTTGTATATTTGTAATCACGTTCTCGAAAACAATTTCGATGAAAGTTGCAATATTGGGGTCTACGGAGGCGAAAAATCGATCTAGCTAGGTTTCATATCTGGGAAAATTCGTTTTCTCTATTGTCACACGAGCAGAGCAGGGTTGCCCAGGTACTGTAAATTAATATGAGGTGAAGCAGAACATCGGGCGTAGTTTACAAAAGAAAATATAATGTGAACCTATATACATCCCTGTTTGTACTAGAGTCTAAACTTAGTCATGCAATATAACTATAATTAATATTATGCCTGCATCCATGTATTATGTGTGCAGATCACGTACAACATCAGTCATTGTATTCACGACAGCCGGTATCCCGCATTCAGATAATATAATTTATAACAATACTGTCTTAACAGAGATCTCGAGACAATGCAGAATTATGTTTGTATTAACAACCGATACTTAAGTAACATTTCAGTATCCGACTGCAAGCAAGCGCATAACCAGTCGAAGTGGCGGTGCTTGTGGGAGGCCTATGTCCAGCAGTGGACGTCTTTCGGCTGAATGCTGATCCGACTGCACCTCATACCATTTAGGGACGACAATACGACATAAATTAAAACACTAACAGTAGTACATTTTGAAACCATAAATAACCTAAATAAAAACAGCGATATAAAAAATATATTTATTTCAAACAGTCAACAATAGTAGTTACGGGCTGATTATGAGTGTTGCCAGTTAACCTAGAATTTTTGTCTGTAGACTGGGAACTTCACTAGTTACATATAGGAAGTTTAATTTACCTTGGTATTGACGTCCCCATCCTGTATAATGTCTGTCTTCTTTAGAGATAAGGCTGTGAACCTAATCATTGTTTCAGGGATGAAAGTCTACTATTTGGTACCAAGCACCTCTACCAAGTGTCTTTACTTATGGCTTTCAACATTAAAAGAAATTAAGAAGATTGAGGGACTATGTACTAGTACATAGTACCTCAATACTTCAACTAGTACATAGTACCTCAATACTTCAACTAGTACATAGTACCTCAGTGATTAAATCTATCTGCCTAGCCTTTTCCCAACTATGTTGGGGTCGGCTTCCAGTCTAACAGGATGCAGCTGAATACCAGTATTTTATATGGAGCGACTGCCTATCTGACCTCCACGACCCAGTAACTGGGTAATACGATACCCCTTGGTATGATTAGTTGTCAGACTTTCGGGCTTCTGACGACCCGTAACGACTGTCAAATATCCACGAATGACAGCCCGGACCAACGGCTTAACGTGCTTTCCGAGGCACGGAGGAGTCCCGGAATGTAAAGATGGTCACCCATCCACAGACTAACGTAGCTTTACCTGTCGTACCAACCCGTGCGGCAGTTATTACTTAGCCACGAGCTCCTCAACCTCAATGATTAAGAGGATTAAAATTGGCTCAACGACTGGTGATACTTCAGTACGTGTGGTGCACCCTGACCTGCCGACCTTTCTACCAATCCTGGCGATCTTTTCACTTCGACATGAGATGAGCAATCCTCCTGATGCTCGTGTCGAAAAGAGAAAAGAGTTAACAAGAGTAAATAGGACGACGTATTTAAGTCGGGAGCCATACTTGATGTAAATAATACATAAAAATATATACATATATCAAAATTATATTTACGCACATATATCTAATTGTTGTTTGAACCTGGATGTACGCTTGAGGCCGTAAATATGTAAACATGCGCCAAAGTCTCGTGTAGAGGACATCAAGGGGCTTAGCAGAATAATACTCGTAAAGACAAGTAATACTCGCTGAATTAATATACAAGAATCTCAGTCCTTTTGTAAACTGATATAGGCAACTACATAGTATTTACATACCCTTGTATTTACCCATTGCAAAGCCTAAGTGGGATGTTGTTGAAATTAAATATTATTCAGTTGCTTACCTAATTAAAATATTTTTACACAATATGAAGATTAGGCCGGGGAAATTAGGTTTGAACCCTGCACTAAATCCTAACAGCGTTTTTTTTCCTAAATCGTGTTTTTGAACCTAGCTCTTCAAATAACATTAAAAAAATAAACATTTTCCAGGATCGCATCAAGATTGGGCACGCCACAATTGTGGCGATCAGTCCCCTCTTTGAGGAGTGGCTAGAGAGGCGCCTCGGCGTCCTCACCTTCCGCCTGACGCAGGTCCTCACCGGACACGGCTGTTTCGGGAGGTTCCTGTTCCGCATAAGATGGAAGGAAACGCCCGGGTGTCACCACTGTGTGGATGGAGGACACGGTGGAGCATACAGTGGAGGTCTGCCCTGCTTGGGCAGAGCACCGCCGTGTCCTCACGGAGGCGATCGGCGGCGACGATCTCTCGCGTAGCCAGGGCCGGGGCTCAGGCCACGGTCCGGAGCGAGAGTGCATGGGAGGCTGTCACTTCCTACTGCAAAGCAGTAATGCTCGCGAAGGAGGAGGCGGAGCGCGCGAGGGAGAGGCAAGATTCGCGCCCTCGCACCCCTAGTCGCCGCAGGAGACCCCGGGCGTCGGGAGTCACGAGCCGACTACCAGCGGCGGGCTTGCGGACGGTGAGCAATGGGTAGCTCGCCGTCCGATAAGGACCAAGCCCGTGTCGACGGCGCGTTGTGTTCCACGCACGCCTCAAAGAGATTTTAGCACCAACTGACGGGGTCCGTAAGGGCCAATGCCTGCCAGGGTTGCGAGTTTGTCCGAAAGGGATATCGCGGCCCCGGCACTCAGGCAACGGAAGGAACACGGGTGGGTTTTAGTCAGTAAAAGTCTGACACGCCCTCCCGCTCCACCCAGAGCGGAAGAAGTTATTTGATAATTTCCCACCCTCAAAAAAAAAAAAAATGGACCGCGTCAAGGTAAAAAAACAAAAACGCATTTTTGTGAATAAAAATTGAGACAAAATAGCTAACAGGAAAATTTTGGTTATATTATGTAAAAAATTCGTAAAACTAATATATACGTATTATTTCAGAATTAAACATTTTCGTCCACGGAAATTTTCATAAATACGAGTATAAAATTACGATTTTTTTTTATTATACTTCAAGTAAAAATATTAACAGCAGTTTTTTTGCATTAAATTACTTCATTCAATATTTTAATACGATATTCAACAAAATTAAACATATTGTACTAGCGCAAGATATTAATAAAAGTTTTTTTGCAATAGCGGTTCACGCAAAAATGTAACAGAGTTAAATTTAGTTTAACTTTTATTTATAGGCTCTATTTCGGCTCAGTTTTTAGCGAATCAGGTGCCTGTTCCTAGCTTTCCATTATTGTATTTTAATGCCTGTTTACTAAATAAAATACCTCATAAACATAACAAACAAAACGTAAATAGGAGATAAGTTACAATCTGGTGGAGCAAGTACATTTTCAGATACCTACACTATTAAACTAAGTCTAAGGAACAAGGGTACATAGTAATATTTTAATTTTAACAATACCTGGTCGACCGTTCTCTGCTCGGGTGAAAATAGATAAACATATCGTCCAGGTATACGCACGTTGTATCACATTCCCGAGGCTGTGCAAATAGAGAAATCGAATTTTCCCAGATATCAAACCCAGATCTAGCTAGATCGATTTCGCCCCTGTAAACCACTATAATACAACTTTCATCGATATCGTTAAAGCCGTTTTCGAGAACGTGATTACAAATATACAAATATTGCTCATTTAATAGTATAGGTTATTTTATATCATTCGAAGCGTTATTAAATGCTGATTTTAATTGTTTCATTATGAAAGGGTTGTTGGTGAAAAAAATAAAAATTGCCCAGTACTTCTTCTAAAGCAGGGTTTCCCAAACTTACTTTTACTGTAAATTGCAATTTTTTGCGACGTCCCCTTCTGGCCAAAAATTACCTACCAATTGTAGTTCTAGCCTAGTAACAAGTTATCAGAAAAACTCCAATTAACATTTATAATTTTTATTAGAAAATAAGAACAAAAACAAATCTTAATAAGAATATAAATGAAAAGATGTGTTTATTTTACTTTGTTGGCTGGCTACTCATGTGCTCGGTTTTCTGAGCATAGCTTCTCAAAACGGGGCTCAAGTTTAGAAATCGCCGCTCTCATCTCTTTCACTACATTTATTTTCGATCTGTACTTGTTCTTTATTACTGCAACTGCAGAAAAGCCTGTGTCGCACAAGTACGATGTCGCAAATGGTAATAGAACCCTCAATACTACAGTGCTAAGGCATGATATTCGGAGAAACTATGCTCCAAAATTCAAGCAATTTGTCTTTATCGTATTGGAGCTTAAGACTGGAGTGACAGGAAAAAGATTCTTCTTCCTCTGTCAAAAGTTTTGATGGTTAGGGTTTCTAATCTATGTGGATCAACTCACGACGCCTCTGGGATAATGCCACAACGACCCGGGGCATCGCGTCGCACAGTTAGAGAAACCCTGTTCTAAAGAGTTTTCATAAATGTACATGTTTTATGCACGCACGGACCTACGGATAATTATTTTTATGTTATTTAATTATATTTATTCATATTATTGTTTTTTAATTTTTTTATTACATATTTATGTATAATTCATTAAACGTGAGTTGGTTTCCGTACGTCTTTTTCGCGTGACCACTGAAAATCAGCGTTGTGCTGTGGGTCCCCATAGCACAGCATCTTGCTGAGTGAGAGCCTTCTTGTCACAGTCATGACGTGCCAGCAGCTGCCGACTATTTCTGTTTGTGCTCGTGATTAAGATTATATTTAAATCTATTGTGTTTCATTTTTTTGTTCTACTCGAGTTTATTATCTTTTTTTATGCACGTGTTTCTGTTACAAATAAACTTATTTTTCTTTCTTTCTAAATATTTTGACATAGTTGGGATGTTCCATAAACTTTGTTGGGTAATGTATTAAACATCCCCTGAATATCCGAATACTGCGGGAAAATTCCAATTAGAAAATTATACCCAGTAAAAACAGTTCGCGACATTTAGTGCAGGCAAACTTAGATAAATTGGTTCCTCTATGAGAGCCTCTAGAAAAATGTTCAGTCAGTATAAAAACAAGAAACGAGTATAGTTGCTTAGCTTCTGCCCGCGATTTCGCCTGCATGGAAGTCAACTTTACGTCATAACACTCGGCAAGAGTGTAGCATCTTATCAGTGAATGATTTTTGTAATCAGATCAGTACCTACTTCCAGAGTTTACAAACAAACAACAATTTAACCTCATTATAATATTGACTGGCTCGTAGGTCTAGCGGTCACAAGCGCTGCTGCTGAGCATAAGGTCCTGGGTTCGATTCCCGGGTCGGGCAAAGTGTAATTGGGTTTTTCCATCCGGAATTTCTCAGTAGGAGCTCGGAGTTTGGATTTGTGCCCGGTTGATGGCAATAGGCTCGCCCCCTATTACATGGGATTTAAACATAACTGGTGAAATGTGGGTGTACTATAGATACACCTCTGCCTGACCCTTCAGGGAACACAGGCGTCATGTTATGTTATGTTATAATGAAATGAAATGAAATTGTTTATTCTGTAAATAGGATATTAATCACTCTTACACGTCATATTAAAAACTAATAAAAATAAAATAGATGATGTCGGCGTTTCCTATCTGACTACTCTGAGAAGAAAGGCCGAAACAAACTCAGAGGTCGCAGTCTCTTTTAAAGTCCAGAGAGATTTTAAGAGAAACACTAATCTACATGGTTCTCATATGGCTTGCCATACAAGAACCATGTAGATTAGTGTCTGAAATGGTCTTTTGAGGAAAGAACCACACAGATTGAGTGGACTTGTCCAGTCAGTGCAAGCATTTGTCAATAATCGTGGAGCTCAACCAACTCGACGAACAATACCAAAGCAAGGACATTTGGGTAGGCCGCATCAACTACTCAAACTGCCAGACCATCATTAAAACTGACTGAGAAATCAAATATAAATGAAAGAGAAAAAAAAAATATAGTTATGATAGTTTACAATATTTATCAAGACCATAGTCGTTTATACTGTTACCTACCACTCCAAAAACTGCTCAGAAAAAGAAATAAACACCTAATTGACAGAAATTGCATACGGTCCGCGTATTGAGAAAGGTTTTCTGCTTATTAAGTCGCAGCTGCAATAGAGTTGCTACGAGTTATTGCATAGCGCTTGTCACGAAGCTCAGAGACAATATTGAAAAATCTCAAGTGCCTGTATATTCACAGGCATCTTCAAATCAAAACAGCATTGTTCCCCCCTCCCCCTTGGACCGCGAAAGCGAACAGACGTGTGCATCCGTAGTAACAATTTTTATTTAAAATTTGCCAAATTAAATCAATTTAAAAATATCAAAGTACCAGGCGCGCATAACTCGACCAGTAGTCGCAGAAGAACGCCAGAAAAGGATAGCAACACGTGCAACGGAGCATATTCCGACTGCCCATCTTTTCATCTGTCACCTGTCATCTGTCATTGAACTGACGGCTTGTCATCCATCATTGTGCTGTCACCTGTCTTCGAGCTGTCACACGTCATCGAGTGATGATTGACACCTGTCACTGGACAACGTTTCATTCGACGCAGAGTAAAGAGGAAACCGAGGAAGGTGCCCACCACGAAACCAAATCGTAAGTTCTTGCAACTTGTTGAACTCATATTATTGTCCATTCCTCAAGTGGCCACAATGTTCAAGTCACCAACTAAGACCCCCACCTCGAAGCAAACTCCATCACGATCGGATACTGACATTCGCAAATTATGTGAGGAAGAAGCTTTAAAATCCAATGCTTCCATTATTAATGTTACCCAACGCGCAAAGCGTCGATGCCCTGCTGATGAATCGGATCTATCTGACAAGTTGAATGTCCTAAAGTGCGATATTACAAATGAAATTAAAGGTTTAATTGGTGACCTGATATCTGCCCAAAACTCTAGATTAGATAAATTAGAAAACTTTTTTCATGAAATTAAAAACCAATTTCATAAAATCGAAAATACTAACCAGGAAATAGAAAAGTCTATGACATTGATGTCAGACCAGTTGGAATCTGTAGAGTCAAAAATATCGGGCCTAGAAAAGGAACGCAGCACTCTGATTACTAAATTGTCCCTACTGGAGGAGAAGATTCAGGTTTTTGATCGCTGCTTGTTAAAGACCAGTATCGAGATTCGCAATGTGCCTAAAAAGAAATTGGAAACGAAAAAAGACCTCTATGGCATGATATCACATTTATTAAAACACCTAGATCTGCACGTGAATGCCTCGGATATCCGGGATGTAGCTAGACAGCCGGCTAAGCGGGAAGCTGAAACTGCGTCTATTTCGGTCGAGTTCAGCAATACGCTACTGAAGAGTGAGTTCCTGGCAGCTGCAAAGACCTTCAACAAACAAAATCCGACCTTTAAGCTTAATTCTTCTCATATTGGTTTTCCGAACAACACAAACACACCTATTTATGTAGCTGAACAGCTTACACCTGATTCGAAAAAGATATTCTACCTGGCGCGAAATTTTGCAAAATCAAATCAATATGCCTATTGTTGGATTTCGAATGGGAGGATATTGTTGAAGAAGCAGAATGATAGTCCATATATAGTTGTCAAAAATGAATTTCAATTAACTCAGTTAATAGAAAAAAAAGAGGCATGACTATTAGTAAACTTCGAGTTATTATTCTTTTTTAACCGTCTGCCCTTTTTAAATCTATATTTAGATCTTTTCTTAAACTTACCTTTTTATTATGTTCTTCATGTTGAAACAAAAATGGTAACAATCACATTTATTTTACACACACCGATTCATAACCACTATAACCACACACACACCAACTACAAATCACAAGACTACAAGCCACACTGTTCATATTGCACCACACTAACTCGACTCATTTTCCTCTTTTGCATCAACCGCATTATCATAATAATATTATATATGCCTATTTGTATTTTAAAACTAAAGTTGCTATTGCCACATTTTTTACTTGGATTGTACAGTACCCTCCTCCGGAACCTAAAGGACAAATCACACCACATTAAAACCTTGCTCAAGTCTCCCCTTTTGCTCCAACTTACATCATATACCAATGACGGATAACATCTCCCTACTAGAAGATGTTGACAAACTGTCAATATCCGAATTAGTTTCATGTACCCCGGAAGAGACTTGCCAACATATAGGCAGTCCCAATCAACATATAAAAATGTTAACACAAAATCTACGTTCTATAAATCACAATTTCCAAAATTTTGAAACACTTTGCGCAAGATTTTCTTTTGACTGTGATTTTCTCGTCTTGACAGAATGCTGGCTAAACTGCTCTGGGAACCAATGCCTTCCAAGCTTATCAAATTACAATAGGTATACTTCATCCAAACACATAAATAAAAACGATGGCGTCGTTGTTTTTACAAGATCCGATATTGCAGTTGCAGTTGAAGAACCGGAATTTAACAGCTCCGCATCCGGTCTTTTGCTTAAAATTGGCAATGATATAGCTATTTTGTGTATTTATCGCTCTCCATCTAATCACCACATTGATAATTTTCTAGCTGCACTCAATTCTATTTTACCTCCCCTTTCAAAATTTAAAACTGTACTTATCACTGGAGATATAAATATTGACATCAAACACCCTGATGATCGGGCACATAACTATTTAAGCTGTCTTGCTTATCATGGACTTTTACCCACGTACTCGTTACCTACCAGAGGGAACAACTGTCTCGATCACATATTTCTACGGACTAGATGTGCGGCGTTGACCTTTGTTTTGGACACCACCGTTTCTGACCATTTTTCTACTTTGCTGTGCATAAAAACCAAAGTAGAACCATACACTCCTGCCAAAAACCACTCAAAACTTAATTTCGATGCTCTAGATGAAACAATAAACTCACTGGATTTCTCATCAATATATTCTATCGAAGACCCAAATACAGCGATCGATACTTTCATAGCACTGGTTTCCAGTGCAATAATGCTGAATACGGTGGTCTCTAGATCTTCAGCGAGGAAACGTACTCTTAAACCCTGGATTACTCCGGGACTTCTTAGGTGTATACGAAACAGGGACAACTTACATAGGCAGTTCAACCGGTCTCCCAACAACACAACTCTTGGTATCACTTACAAAAGATACAGGAACTTTTGCGCTAAAATCTTAAAAAAAACAAAACGATTGTATGATTCTGAACAATTAAAAAAAGCTGGACAAAATTCTAAAGCATTATGGGATACAATCAGAAACATAACTAACACCATTAAAATCAGACAAACTTCTACACAGTTACTATCACTTGCAGAATCACCAGCCCAATCATGTAATACTGTTAATAAGTTTTTCACTGATATAGGCAGTAACCTCGCCAGTAAAATTACAAATGGTCAAAAGAGGACACAAACAAACACATTTACCTCAAATTCCTTCGCCTTGGACAGTACAGATCAAAGTGAAATTACCTCTCTGATTCACTCATTGAAATCTAGTGCAGCAACCGGATGGGATAATATCTCACCCATAGTTCTTAAAAGATACGCCGTGACACTCGCACCTGTTCTGAGCCACATTTTCAATCTCTGCCTTCAAACCTCTGTCTTTCCAAGTTCTCTGAAACGTGCTATTATTCACCCAATTTTTAAGGGTGGTGATGGAAAATTGGTGAACAACTACCGCCCAATCGCAGTACTTAGTGCACTGTCAAAGGTTCTTGAACGTTTGGTAAATAACAGATTAGTTAAATATCTTGAGAAATTTAAAATTATCTCTACACAACAGTTTGGCTTCCAAAAAAAGAAATCGACCTCCGACGCAGTCCACGAGCTAACTTCTTTCATAGTCACCAGCCTTAATAACAAAAAGAAAGTGATCTCGATATTTTTGGACCTCACAAAGGCTTTTGATACCGTTCCAACAACCACACTCTTGCAGAAGCTTGAAGAAATAGGTGTCCGTGGACTGCAACTGGATTTCTTTAAAAGCTACCTTACAAACCGTACCCAATCAGTAAAAATAGGTGACCACTTCAGTCATGAATTGACTATAAATTACGGCGTACCACAGGGTAGCATATTGGGGCCAACCTTATTCTTAATATTTATTAATGGCCTATGCAACTTAAATATCCCAAACTCTAAAATAACTTCTTACGCAGATGACACTGCAATAACTTTTGTCGCAGAATCTTGGTCAGAACTCCTCAAAAACGCCCAGGTAGGCTTTAATTCTGCCTTCAAATGGCTAACCTCACATACACTCACATTAAATATTGCGAAAACGAAATGCATTACCTTTTCTATTAGCTCTGCCTCGCAGCCTAAAATTTCAACGAAACTCAGAGCTCACTCTTGTTCCCCCGATCTCGACTCAATTTGTCTATGTCCCCAGATTGAAACTGTTGATAAGATCAAATATCTTGGCGTAATTCTGGACAAAACACTTAGCTTCAAACCTCAAGTTGAAGTCCTGACCGGCAGAGTCCGAAAACTTATTTATATTTTTAAATCACTCCGTAGTGTTGCAAATCCTACCATAATACGCAGTGTGTACTTCGCCTTATGTCGCTCAATAATATCGTACTGCATCTGTTCCTGGGGAGGTACACATCAAACTACCCTAAAACCTCTCGAAATCGCACATAGAGCTATACTTAAGGTTGCCACGTTTCGTCCAATATTATACCCAACAACAGAACTATATAGGAACTGTGGAGTACTTAACGTTCGACAACTGTTTATCTTTCACGCGGTTCTATTACAACATCGCAAAACTCCTTACACCCAACTCACCAAACGCCGTAAAGACTTAATTTGTTCGCTTCCCTCTGTAAAATTTAAATTTGCGAAAAGATTTTTTGATTACTTAGGCCCCTCTCTTTATAACAAAATAAACAAAAGTATTTACATCTATGACCAACCATATCATGAATGTAAAAAACTTATACGAAATTTCTTACTTGAGAAAACATACGAGGAAACCGAACATTACATATAGACAAGGTGGTCTTATCACTGTCATTCTCTCTCTCACACAAACACACCCTCTCACGTACTCAGCACACATCACACGCACTCACACACGTACACACACAAGAACATACACACACTAAAATCAGTTACCTGTCATAAATCACTGTAGTACTTACCGAACCAATAATTATGTAATAATGTACTTACTGTTTTTGTTACTTAATGAGCTTGTTTTGGTGGGGTGGCAACTGTTTTACCTTAACACAGGCTATCTATTAGCTTAGCTAGGTAAACAGTTTGACATCCATATAATATGTAGTATAGAGTTAATTTTAATGTAACACATTATGTACAAGAAAATATAGTTTAAAAATGTACTACAAATGTTTTTTGAAATAAAAAATTATTATTATTTATTATTCTTGGGGAAATATTATTATGCATTTCGTACGAAAACGTCATGTAGTTTAATTTTTTTTATTTTCTTTCCCTCAATAAACAATTATTTGTAACCTAGTTGGATTTTCTATCGTCCAAGCTGTATAACTAAGGTGAATTATATTTGCAAGAATAAGAATCATTTATTTACAGAAAATATAAGTGTTACCAGATGTAAAAAATGTGCTTTTATGTACTGTCCTTATTTTGCCTGCACGCGTAGCACGTCAATCATAGAAACGGGTTGACGGGTTTTGTCGACGGAAGAATAGACAAAATGACAGATAAAAAATCACAATCTGTCATTTTCTCTATTCTTCCGTCGACAAAACCCGTTTCTACTGTGGTCTTGCTAAGCCTGCTGCTTAGGGCATGCAAATTAATTTTACATTAATACATAATAGGTACTTACTTGTTTTAATAAGACAGGGTACAGAAAAATACCTATGTTCTGATAGAGTTTTTAAATTAAGATACATTAGATTACTTAAATACTACATCTTGCAATAAATTTATTCATAAAGCTTCATGAACAGCTATAGTAGGCAATCAACCCCTAGCGTCTTCCTGGTATTTCCCATCATGACCTCATTTTCCTCTCGTATGTCCTAAAACCGCCTAAACCCGTCCCAAAAGTTCTGCACATGCGGTGTTTTGCGCGCATGGACGTTGAGAAGCTCCGTCAGGATGCGTCGGATCTCAGTTGGGAACACCTGGCAGCGGCGACAGCTGTAGACGAAAAACTGCGCATTTTCGATCGGACGGTCCTTGCTCTCTACGACAAACACGCCCCTGTTAAGATGATTAAACTTCAGCGTCCTCCTGCTCCTTGGATGACGACAGGGGTTCGCATGGCGATGAGGCACAGAGATCGGGCCTTTCGTAAATTTAAAAAGGATCGCAGTGAAGAAAATCGGAACATTTTCAAAGCTGCTAGAAATCGTTCTAATCAGATGATACTGCCATATTCTCGAGAACATATCTTCTTCTTCACCTGCTGATATCTGGAAGTTCCTTGGTACTCTTGGTATTGGCAGACCACGTCATGTGAATTTTCCTAATACAATTGGCCTTGATGATATCAACCGTCACTTCACAACCACTTGTCATTTGGATTCCCAAATGTTGTCCCAGACGGTCGACTACATTACTGGCCTAGCTAGTCCCATCATAGAACCATTTCGCTTCTCTCCGGTCACCTTGGACGAAATTAAAAAGATCATCCTGTCCATAAAATCCAAGGCTGTGGGCTATGACGGCATCAGTCGTAGTATGGTCGTTTGGATCCTGGATAGCCTTCTCGCTCCAATTACCCATATCATCAACTTTTCGCTTGATTCCGGACAATTCCCATCCCCGTGGCGTATGGCCTATGTACGCCCACTCCCTAAAATTTCTAATCCTTCCCTACCTAGTCACTTTCGACCCATTTCCATTCTCCCATTCCTGTCTAAAGTGCTTGAGGGCTGCGTACACAAGCAGTTTACGGGGTTTGTTCACCGGAACAACCTTGTTAGCTCTTTTCAGTCTGGATTCAGGCCTGGGCACAGTACAGCCTCCGCTCTCCTTAAAGTGACTGGGGATGTTAGAGAAGCGATGGAGGATACCAAGGTTACCGTTTTGGTATTAATTGATTTCTCCAACGCCTTTAACGCCGTCAGCCACGATATTCTCCTTTCTATCCTTTTTCATCTTATGGTTTCGTCCGAGGTTCTGAAATGGTTCTCGTCTTATCTTCGTGGACGTCAGCAGTCGGTTCGCGTTGATGAGAGCTCATCGAGTTGGCGCGACCTGGATGCTGGTGTTCCACAAGGCGGTATTCTTTCTCCATTCTTATTCTCCATCTTCATTAATTTTATAACTCACTGCCTTCGGTGTTCGTATCATCTTTATGCCGATGATCTTCAATTATATACAGCTGAGCGGGTAGAGAGTTTGTCGGACGCTATAGCAGATGTAAACCGAGATTTAGATGCTATCAAGAAGTGGTCTGATAGTTTTGGGGTGTCAGTTAACCCCTCAAAGTGTCAGGCCATTATAATTGGAAGCTCGCGCATGATGGGTAGGGTGGCACTTAGCTCTCTTCCTCCTCTAATTTTTAATAATACCGTCATACCTATTAGCCCTACGGTGAAAGATCTCGGTTTGCATATTGACTCGACACTTAGCTGGCAACGCCAGGTCTCTAATGTTAGTCAAAGGGTCAACGGTACTCTGCGGTCGCTGTATCGTCTGAGAAACTTTTTGCCTGCTAAGACGAAGACTATGCTTGTGCAGACTTTGATTTTCCCTATCGTCGACTATGGTAACGTGTGCTACTTTGACTTGAATGCGGTTTTGCTGGATAACCTCGACAGACTGCTCAACAACTGTATCCGGTTCATTTTCAACCTTAGAAAATATGACCATGTGTCTAGCTATAGGTCTGAGCTCAAATGGATGTCCATTCGCCAAAGGAGAAGTTTGCGCGCTTTGACCACGCTTTTCTCCCTTCTCAACTCTCCCACTCCTCCTTCTTATCTTGTGTCTCACTTCCAATATCTATGTTCTTCACACACTAAGAATCTGCGTTCTTCTAACAATCTTCTCCTACTCTGTCCTTCTCATACTTCTGACTTTGTTCATTCTTCCTTTCATATTTAGTCCATTCTTCTTTGGAATGCGCTTCCTCTTGATATCAGGACGGCCACCAGTCGGTATGCATTAAAGCGGAAATTGCGGAGTTATTTTCAATATAAATAGAGTAGAGTCATCTCAACACCTCTCTCCCTTGAATTCGTATATATGTATATATAGGTATATATTATAGTAAATATGTATGTATGTGTATGTAGTTTGTACTGTTGTACCTATTTTAGTTATAATGAATTAGAATACTTTTTTTTAATTTATCCTTGTTCCTCTCATATAGAGCACCTGCCATCTAATCTCTTCACCACCCTGACTGGTAGAGAAAGCCTAAGGCATTAAGTCCGCCTTTGTACTTTTTTGAGTGTGAAAAGTTTAAATAAATAAATAACCCCTAGCGTCTAATAGCCAACAACAAAATGACATAATAATGATGTCTTCATGAACCGATCCCCGCTACAACATTTCTATTTTTCAAAAATTATTTCTTGGACTTAATATAACTTTCTACATAAGCAGGTAAATACTACAGTACAGAACAGTATTACAGGGATTTGTTCGGATACTCGCCCAAAGTTTCAGCGGTATGCATAGCGGATTATCTTTGTTTGTCATAAAAGTTAGATGTCGATTAGGAGTTGGGACAAAACGGGGTTCCGTATGAAACAACGTGGCTATTTAAAATTCACATTATTTATACCAAAATTACCCCAATTCAAGCAAGCAAAATTAAGCAAATTTAAACAGGGCAGATATGACTTGGAGGCACCCGTTCAAAGACAGCCGCCTGCGCCTCATGTATTATCCCAGCGGGTTCAACTTGTCGGGCCAATTCAGTGAGTGTAACAGTCAGAAGATCAAAGAGTTACGCGATAGAAAGAGAGGTAACTACTAGGTGAATATAACTGTAGGTAATTAGCACTGTGCGACCTGAATTGCGCTTTATTGTGTCGCAACAAGAGTCACTTTTTATTTAAATGATTTTGGGGAGTGAACTATCTGTATTAATTTGTGCTCAAACGTACAAATTCCCTATTGGAAAAATAAATCGGCGTTTTTCTTTTCTTTTTTCTTGAAAATTTCCATATAAATAGACTCTCAGGACGATACTTAACACACCCTCACGGATCGGACAGGTTTGTTTTTACATTTTGTATAACTAACATTTCGATTTTCGTTAAAATATATCAGTGGGAGTTATTATATCTTTATACTAGTCGCAACGTCTAGTAAGCCAGGAACCGATACCAGTACCTATAAGATAAAGATTTTAAAACACAATATCTTTCATCAATCTCAGATGCATTTTATTGCACTGGACTGGCTCGCATTAGCATTTGAATGAATCTTACCAAATGATATGCGGTGACGCGGTATTTGATAGTTTACACTTGCCTGGCACTCAATTTCTCGTTTACAAAACAAACTAACAATACTTCACCATAGACAGGTACTTATAAACTCACACAAACTCAAACTCAAACTCCAAGCTTGCCATAAGCACATCACGCGAACACACGAAACTTTCGTAGTTGACGGTTGAACGTGGCAGCACCACGCTAAGCCGGCGAGCGCACCGCCACAGCTTACAGTCTCATAGGATTTCGTTACCGAGCACGGGGAGTGTACCAAATTGATCGACACAATGGCGAACAACCAATGAATGCATGTTTTTAGTTTATTGGGCAGGACGTCGTATTAAGGCAAGTGAAACACGTTTCGATAGTAATTTACTTGGAAATTAACACATAAAAACCGGCCAAGTGCGTGTCGGACCACGCACAATAATGGGTTCCGTAGTTGGGATGAATTTATCGCAAGAACAAACTTAACTTTGTAATTGAAAAAAATGTTCTCAGATACGTTGTTTCAACCACAAATGCTTGGCTCTGATAGTTTTCCTTTTAATTTCGTTATATATACTAATGTTGTGAATTTTTTCCCATATCCAAAACTAACCATTAAGCTGGCAGGGGGAGACACTTTGGGCACGCCACAATTGCGGCGATAAGTCCCCTCTTTGAGGAGTGGCTTGAGAGGCGCCATGGCGGTTGTTTCGGGAGGTTCCTGTTCCGCGTAAGGCGGGAGGAAACGCCCGGGTGTCACCACTGTGTGGATCGCCCGGAGGACACGGTGGAGCATACGGTGGAGGTCTGCCCGGCTTGGGCGGAGCACCACCGTGTCCTCACGGAGGCGATCAGCGGCGGCGATCTCTCGCGTCCGGCCCTGGTTCAGGCCATGGTTTGGAAGAGTGCATGGGAGGCCGTGACCTCCTTCTGCGAAGCAGTTATGTTCGCGAAGGAGGAGGCGGAGCGCGCGAGGGAGATGCTAGCTGCACGCCCTCGCGGCCCTAGTCGCCGCAGGAGACGCCCCGGGCGTCGGGAGTCGAGAGCCGACTTCCGGCCACCGTAGGCGCGGGCTTGCGGACGGTGAGCAATGGGCAGCTCGCCGTCCGATAAGGACCAGGCCCGTGTCGACGGCGAGTTGTGTTCCACACGCGCCTCAAAGAGATGTCAGCACCAACCGACGGGGTCGAAAGACCAATGCCTGCTGGGGTTGCGGGTTTGTCCGAAAGGGATATCGCGGCCCCGGCACACAGACAACGAAAGAAACACGGGTGGGTTTTAGTCAGTAAAAGTCTGACACACCCTCTCGCTCTGTCCAGAGCGGGAGAAGTCATTTGATGATTTCCCACCGTCAAAAAAAAAAAAAAAAGGGGCAGACACTTAACTCTAACAAAAATTTGCACTTGAAAGCTTAATATTTCGCAAACGGATTCCTGAATCCAAAAATGGTTTTCACAAACTGACAATATTTGAACGACCTTAGTTAATTGATTCAGGCATGACTTTGCGGAAATCCATTCTACAACACAATAGACGCGACGTATATTTAGTAACCTAATCCGCGTAACTAGCCTAATCCGCGTTTAGTTATGCGGATTAGGTTACTAAATATACGTCGTCTATTTTTTTTAACGACCTTTCCAACGACACCCCACACCATGGGAAAGATGAAAAAAAAAATGCCCCCCACTTTACGTGTAGGGGAGATACCCTAAAAAAAATGTTGTTCATGATTTTATTTTACCACTTTGTCATCGTGATTAATATGTATACGTATACCCATGCCAAATTAAAGCTTTCTAGCACAAAGAGTCTCTGAGCTAAGCCACGGACAGACAGAGACACGGACATGGCGAAACTATAAGGGTTCCTTGTTTACTGCGGAACCCTAAAAACAGCTTACCTGGGTTACATTTATTACAATAACGTTTTCAAAGCACCTAAATAGTGTAACACAGGTATCTAAATTTGTTTTTTTCGAAAAAATGTCCGGGAATTGTATTAAAAACGAACATTCTTGTGCCGCCACATTTAAAATGTTGATGGTGCGCTGCTAACCGAAGTTGGCCGCAGAAGACTGTTTCCTGATTTTCTCCAATCTGCTTGCTCTGCGTATTCTTGTACATAAACTTCACAATCTTGCACACCCCTATCCTAATTAGATTGTTAGCTCAGTATGTAAGGAAAACATGCAAGTGTTTGTGACGTGGGAAAGGGTGCCAAATATTTTCTTTACTTAAGTTGCTGTTACCTATATTATTGTAAGGTCCAATGCTCTTATCCTTCCGTCGAGTGGTGAGGGCTTGTCTTGACTCAACTGCTCTCGACACAAGCGAGAAGTATGCGTGGCCTAGTCTTTATTTTTAAGTATCAGCACAGATGAATACAGATGGGACACACCGCATTTTAGTTATGAAGCTACAAGTAGGTACGCGGCGGGCTCGACTTGTCGAATTCAGTGGGCGAAACGTAGTGAGAAGATATAAGAGTTACGTGATAGAATGAGTAGCAACTTTTAGGTGAATATAACTGTAGGTAATTAGCGCGTTGCTTTTTATTGCATAATTTTGCGGAGTGACCCACATGTTCTAATCAGCAAGAGTCTCATATAGGGAGATATATCTTTCTGTGATGCTTTTCAGACTCTCATTTAAGACCACGTCATAATACACGAAAATCCAAATTGAAAATCCTTAACACTACGCGTTTCCCATTCAAGTATTGCCCAAAAAAAAAAGCAAGGTAAAAAAGAGAAAAGTTATGTTCTGTGAATGTTAAACAAATAGACAGGTAAAGACAGGGCGAGGCAGATAGCAAATAAGACTAATATACAAGCGATGCGTAGCGTTGCGTCGAATAGCCCCGGTCTGTTCTCTGCTTGATTTATTTACAGACTTAAGTAACTAATCTTTAAAGGCTTGGAGTGAATGAGGCAGCAGCTTTGTGTCCGTCTCGTGTAAGAACAGATAAATTGTTTCTCCTGTGCGATCTAGGCAGTTCAGTAGCTACTGTTTAGCTTATAAAAGGAGTGTCGAAAAGCCGAGACGGAATATTGGTAAAGGCTTAATAACCTTTCCACTGTATGTACTTGTTACTGACAAGCTATTTGAAGAATCACGCTCATTTTATCAACCAGATTCCAGAATCAAATTTCCAGAATGGTCAAAGGCAGTAAAACTACAAAAATAGCCCATAATATCAAACAAAACACATCAAACTTATCCTAACCGTCCGCATCTGACCTTACATACGAAACCCTTAATATAGCACAAAATAACCCCATCTCGAACAGAAGTCATAAAAGTAGGTGGCAAGTTTCCACGCGTAGGAATATCATATTCCCGAGAACCTTGAACAAAATGGAAACCGATGCCGGATGAAACCCGATGTCTAGTCGAGAACGTCGCGACTTCAACAAGTATTATACCTCTTACCGCTTACCTATTTACCTCTACGAGGAAGAGCTATTACCGTAAAAGTGTTCTTTAAAGCCTATTATGACCTTAAGACACGCCTTATAAACGTTTAACGGTATTTATACAGGGGGACAGTTTAAATATAGGTTAGTGGAGGGTTGTTGTAAGTGTTTTCTACTTACAAAGTCGGTGGCATTATCTTTAATGTTCATTTTGCACGAGGTGTTCGGAAAACCAATTCGTTAAAGGTACCTAATGAGAAAAAAAAATGTTTTGGAGCTTTGATTTTTTTTTAATATGTTTAGCTCTTACACTATAACTGGATTTAGACAATTTTAAACCAAAATAACTTAGAGAATAAATGTAGGTAATAAATACAGCATGACAAATTTGCTACACTTTCGTTTAATTGAATAAATTAATACCTATTTAACTGCTAAAAACTTATCCCATACAGGCTGTATACAAATTGGTGTATCAGTACTGTGACGTAGCAACATGGCCGCCGGAAGCTCGGCCATCTTGATTGTGCTCGCCGGATATTGGAGATCGGCGCTCGCCTGTAATTGCCGAGATATTGCATCCACTTGTTTGTTTATCACGTCCGTATTACATGTGTTTATGTCCATTTCTATTGGTTTTGGGGTGACAACGATATTTGCCAACGATACTGGTAAGATAAGGCTTGTAAGATGATTGTTTTAATTGAAAGCGAGGTCGATCAAAGATTTTGTAACGGCGAGACCTCGGTAAAGCGATTTCACATAATTGAAACTTGGTTTTTGGCATGATGAGTAAAGGTTTGATCAGAGGTCTGTGGAGAAGGGGGTGTGGTATAAAACAATATGAAGAGAACCATGGAAATCGCCATGGTTCGATTCATGTTTTTTAGGCAGAACAGAAATTGTTACAGCTCTCAGACTTCGTTCTGGACATTCCCCTTAAATAAGTTCGCATACTTAATGAAAAAAGTTCCTTCCCCTAACTGCAATAATGTGGAAAAGTGGAAGACGTTCTTCACATCATGGTGGAGTGTACCCGGAACGAAGATCTCAGAGCTGAGTTATTGACACACTTTGGTGTTGATGTTAGGGAGGTGGGAAGATGCAATAATATTCTAGTATTCCCCTTGCCAGAAACAGTGAGGCTATTGTATAAACTTGGGCGGATTGGTATTCGTAGAAGATTAGTCATATAAAAGAACTGTATTATATTTATAAAATCGTGTATTAAATTATAAGAAAGCCTACGGAGCGACTTAGTCTTGTCTTGTTTGTTGTCCGTGGAGTTTCTTGCCCGTTCTTCTCCATAGGAACCTACTACGCTTTGGAATGGGCAACTAGCTTCATCTTTCTGACTGACCGACCCCTTGACAATTCAAAAGTGCCTGTAATTGGTTTATTTGAAATAAATGCCGTGAGTGAGTGTCAGATGAGTTAACTAAGCTCCTTAAACAAAGATTTTAAAAAAGTAAGGGTTTTTAATTACCTATCTATGGCTAGGTAATTAACAGCAATATAAAAACCACCTTTTACGTTTTAAATATCAGGAAAAGAATCAAAGAGAGAGAGGAAGAGGAAAAAAAACGTTTTGTCTCTTGATGTTAATCAGATGAAGTTAAAATGGGATATTTTTAATTAACCGAGATAACTTTGTATTAATCTGTCCCAATCAAAAGTTTGAAGTAGGTACCTTTTTTTCTTCTACCATAACAAGTACCAGGTGAGAATAGACAATGCTCATTTAATAGTATAGAATAGTTCATACTTATTTCATGCTGCCATCATTCGGTACTACTTATTCCATGCTGCCATGTCATTAGTCTAAGGTAGCCATCTTGTTCTAAACATTGGGCGACCGAGCTCTGCTCGGGTGAAAATACGGAGATCACGTTTCCCAGATATGAGACCTAGCTAGATCGATTTTTCGCCCCCGTAAATCCCTATATTGCAATTTTGTTCGAAATCGTTACAGCCGATTTCGAGAACGTGATTACAAATATGTATATACAAATATTGCTCATTTAATAGTATAGGATGTAATTTATTGGTGTGCAATTTCTTTGTAGAGCTATGAAATAAATGTTCTAAAACAGCATATCAATAATGAACGCAATAAATTATATTGCAGCGGTAACTGTCGCCATCTGGTGGCGATAGAACCATCCGGTTTGAACGTCTCTACTACCGCCTCGCTAATCAGATTCGGCTCAAGTATGAACAGATCGAGTTAGTACTAATTACATCCGGTAACCGATTTAACTGGTACGTGCATTTAATAGGAAATGACGTAATTGTTTGTTGTTTATGACATAGATTTCACATAACAAACACGGAAGTTCCATAACTTAAAAAAACATTTTCCAATAAGTACAGTCACGAGTAGAAATACCTCAAAGTTACGAAAATTTTAAAGGCGCTTTCTCGTGAAATAACGATAGCAACTTTGAGAAAAAACCTAGATTTCATGGTAGTTCATGGTTTCGGCGAAACTATGTTCGTAACACCACTTAGAAGAAAATCGTTTTTGAATCATGCGTAAGTACGATATGTATTTTTGCTCGTGACTGTACTTAGTAGTCTGAAACACCCATCCTGTATAATTATGTAGGTGTGTTCACCTATCTCACCAAAATGGCAACATGGCTTAGGTGATTTTTAGGGTTCCGTACCCAAAGGGCGGCAACCCTATAACTAAAGCTCCTCTGTCCGTCTGTCACAGAGCTGTATCTTGTGAACCGTAACTTGGTACATACTTGAAATTTCTACAGAGTGTGTATTACTATGGTCACCATACAAGAAACGTGTTTTTTTTCTGCGTTTCTTATTCAATCTTAATGGACTTGGCTCATTGTCCATGAGCCAAGTCCATTAAGGATTTATTATACGGTACGAAAAACTTCGTGTATGAGTCCGACTCGCACTTGGCCACTTTTATTTTCTCATAAGTGGTCATCCTGGATCCCTTCGTGTACGAGTCCGACTCGCACTTGACCACTTTTATTTTCTCATATGTGGTCATCCTGTTTTACTACGTAGTATAGTTTTGATCTTAGTAAAAAGTTCCCTTTGGAACCAATCTCAGGAAAAAACAAGCAAAAATGTTTAATACCCCGTAGATTCATCGTCTTTAAGTAAGTTTCATTCACAAGATGTCTTTAAGAGCCCGTCGCCCGGGGCCCGTTATTGACGATTCGTCAAAAAAAAACAATTCGCCATGAGGGATGCACGTTCACTTTGCATACGGAAACTAGTTTTTTCGCGATTCGTCAAAATATCCGAATAGATGTTCATATTTTGATTCGTGATTCAGAGTCCAGTCTTGGACGAGCGCTTCAGTGGATCCGTCACAAAAAAATCACGATTCATGTTTTTTGCCGAACGTGATGTTTAAAAGACGATACGTGATTTGAGACGTGTTTGTAATTTTTCACGATTCCTGATGAGAGTAATCACGGGCATTTAAAAAGGATTGCCGCGGTCAAAAAAAGAAAAAGATTCGTGAAAAACGACGATTCGTCAGATAAAGCGAATCGTCCTCGTGTCAATGAGCCTTTACAAGTTGTAATCGATAAAAGGACGGCAAGATATATAGATACCTACCCGTATTGTCTCTGATTTTCCCTGAACCATTCAGGGCAAAATTACTGCTTGTATAGCATGTCTAGTTGATATAAGCTACTATATTCGTCGGAAGTCCGGAACATAGGCCAGTCGGTGTCGTTACATGCGAATAAGAGATTAGGCGGATGGCTTTGTCGACAGGCAGCTCTCCATTTACGAACGAGCGGAGTTGTACTAGGGATACAGGCAATCGTGGTTAAATGCTGTTATAGTGACATTAAACCACTCACTTGGCTCGAAGTCCATCGGAGTGCCAACCGACGATAAAGATTGTGGTATTTTTATTTTTGTAAGTGATAATGTAATGAAATTTAATTTTAATGACTACTCAGTTTTAATGTAATTTAGTTTGTGTTTGTATGGAATTTTGAATTTGAATTTTAATGTGCATATTTAATTTTAAATTATCGATTGCATTGTGATGTACTTATTTTATTTTAATGAATTGAATGAATTACGTATATGTATTTGTGACTAGTATATTGGGAGTTGGTGCCTTAGTAAATAAATAGATAAATAAAAGGAGAACACCGTAAGCTAATGACGCTTTTTTGATGAAAGTAATTCAACAGCATTAAGGTCTATGCACAATGTGGTTTTTTATGTGTATCATCTTTCCTGCAATCAAATCTGTGGGGGTGATTTCGTGAAAAGGGACGGAAGTGTGTCACAGAAAGCCGGGGAAGCAAGCGCTGTTTGATTTGACCAATGAGCGCACGTGGTGATAGAGTTGGCCATCAGAAACGACCTTGACGAGACCCCCCGCCCCTTTAATGCTGTTTATTACCAAGGTGAGATATCAGATGTTACACATCATATGCGACTACTGTAAGGTTTGCTCGTTTTTTTTTACGCGCCGTTGACGCGCGTCTTATGCAACTACCGCTCATTTTTCAAGGCAGAAAACAAGGCAGAGGACGCCCGTTACATGGAACGCGCGCATATAAACGCCGTGTGCATATTACCCTAGAAAACTTTAGTACACTTCAGGTAGGCAGATAATTAGATAATTAAAGTTAACCAAAACTGTCACAAAGCTATCAATTTATCGCCAACAAAAAACGACGAAAACAGATAAAAAATCACCCACAAAGTTTAAAGTTCGTAATTTAAAGTAGAATCCTGACAGGTAAGGAGGGACAAAAAAAGTTATGAAACACTAAGAAAGGTTCCGAGGGCTCGTTTAATAGTTTAATCTTTATCTGGAACCATTGGAGCGAGATAATTTAGGGTCGGGAGTAAAGATCGGGACCAGACACGCCCCTCGATTATGCCGACAAAAGAATCGCTCCCTTTAATTTCAGGAAAGTTTAATTTCGAACTTCTTTTGTTTTCTTTTCGTAATGTTGGAGGACCGACACCGCGAGAAAAGATAAAAATGACCCGTTTTCATAACAATTGACTTACTTTTTGTCCTCATTATAAGTTTAGAGTTATTTATTTAACTGTTAGAGAATTTTGTTGGAAGAAGCTTTAGGACTAATGAATTTATTACAGAAGCTGCGAGGTGGAAAGCTCTCCGGGAACGGGTGGTATTCATAAGATAAAGGAAGATAGATAAAAATCAAGGCAATAAGTGGTCAATATAATAGTTTGATTCTTCCCAAAAATGTCCATCTGACTAAAAGAAAAAGCTTAAGTTAAGTAGCAACATTAATATGTACTGATAACATCCCTTTTTCGATCCAAGCAATTCTATTTCAGTGGGTTCCATTTCTCTTGCAGTGAACCTTTTCCAGTAATTGGCGTGATGTGATGGTCAGTGGCAATGAGAATCACACCCTAAACTTATATTAGTAATCCAATTTTCAACAATTTTGATAGAACAGTAACTTGATTTGAAGGAGGAATTCAGACATAGTTTGATCAACCTAACATAACCTAAGATATATAATGTGTGGGAATCTATGCTAAAACACACGTCTACACCTAAGTGAAAAACCATTAATATGGTTCAAAGGTAAGCACAGTGATTTGTGTACTCTTTCCCCCTCCCCCCTTCACCTGAGCATGGCTTAGAAGAGGTTCGCGGGAGACGACCCGAATAAATTATGGAGTAATTAATTTTCGTTTATGTATGCCATATTTTGTTCGAGTACAAAAAACCATTCAATTTTAGCTCTCTGTTATGAAGTAAATACCAAATTGAAATTGCATTTGTGCAAAATTTTTCAACTAAAATTGGAACGTTATTAGCAAAACCTCTCAACGTAGCCCAAATTATTTTCCGATCTCTAACAAAACATTATGTGTTTTCTCGAAAATACACAAATAAACACGAGCCACAGCCCAAACACAGTAAATTTCACGAACACCTCTCATTAATCCAAAGGATTACTTACACGTTTAATTGCTATCAACAAAGACGGCCACGATTCCGAGGAAATAAAACACAATTAAATCGGACTCACAGTGAAATAGTAATTAATTCAATTAAGCCAATCGAATGGACTGCGTTGAACGTTGCGAATGTCCCAGTTCTCTCAAAGGTCTACATGGATGGGTTCCGTAATAAATATTCACGAGCTTGATAAAGTTTCGTCATATTTTGTGGAAATTCGCGAGTGGATGCATAATGGTGTGCTCGCGAAGGGCCGCCATTTTGTAATGCGAGGTGCGAATTAAGATGGCAGCGAAGCTCTCATTAGTGCGGCCGTTGCACTAATTGCAACGCTACTAAACAGAACTTGAGCATAAAAATATTATTTTTTTCGCTTCATTCATACTTCTCTTCACATTTGATACTTGAAACACAACTGAAGTAACCTAGATATGTAGATTTGTCTTTGAAATGAAACTTGTGTGATTAGTTGATTACCTCTAATAGGTATCCATTCTGTACCCTGATTTCAATAGCGATAAAAGATATCGAATAACAAAGGCCATCCAAATATTATTGAACCCAACGGCTATCATTTTCCTGGCTGGATTACGACATGACTTTAATAACAATATTCAACGACGAAAATAATATTAAAGGACCTCAATTTGCATTATTCATTTCTATAATCGTTTTCGATAATGGCGGCCATCGAATTATGTGCTATCGTTATGCTAATTCAACGTACTTATTGTTCCGAAGTCTGCATTGCTGACGTGCTTACCTGGGGAAGAGAAAACACATTTATTATTTTGGGATTTATTTCCATTAGGACGATTTATTTGCATTTTATTTTTAAAGAATGTAAAATTGGACACTTCTCTTGTTTCATTATATTTCAAATTCAAATCATTTTTATTCAAGTAACCTATAGACTCATAATAACAATATAGGTACGCATAACATTTACAAATAAAATTAAGATAAAAATAAAATTAAAATAAAATAAAATTAAAAATTACAATTACAATCACAATTCATTAAAAAATTATTAGTATTTAAATTCCAATATCATTGTCAACGAAAGAAGGAAAGAAAGCGACACGTAACACGCTTGGAAATATAAATTTTATACCTCCAAGCGCGCCACGTGCCGCTTACAGCAGTGAGTTATAATGGCACAATCCAGCCTTCCCGCGAGTGCGGCCAGCATGCAGTTGGCGCTCCCTCGCACGCGCCGCACCAGCGAAGTGCTTCGCTTGCGCATTGTTGCGTAAAACCAATCAACGCGGGCTTCCGCAAACATCGTCGATGCGCTGCAATAGCGAATATTTACGAGTACATATACGTTGCAAGTCGTCCGAAATATAAATTCCATACAGTATTGGAAACCAACCTCTAAAAATGGTCTTAAATGGATTCATTCGATCTCAAGAAGAAAGTATCTAGTCGAGTGAATGAAATGCTGCCACTCGTAGTGCGGCTCGACGCAGGGACTTTACTATTTATTACTTCACTTCCAATTTCCACGACGACGCACACGAATGAGAAACATTTATTTTTATTATGAGCGCTAAAATCTTCTTTATTCCTTCCTAACAAGTATTCGAGTATTCAAACCTTGGAATTGCCGGGAGTTATTGAAATTGAGGTTTTACGTCGTCATATTCATCTTCGCGTTTTTTTATGAACATGACTATTTACTCGAGCATAAATGTGAGTTTGATATTACTGTTATATCGCAATTTACTGCATAGTTGCTGGCGTACCAAGTTTTTAATAACTCACTTGCCGCTTAAAGCATTCATTCATTCATTCATTCATTTATTTATTCATTAACAATTTACATTGTGTTGAACATTACATATTAAAAAGAGAAATAACACATGCAGAAACAATTACATTAAGCAAATTAATACAATGTCAGCAAAATAATACAAGGACACAAATAAATACAATATCTGGTTCATAGCAGGTAGTGTCAGATAAAAAGTCTAATTTATTATTATCAGGTAAAATATCAATTACAATGTGAAATATAAAGCAAGTATAATGTCAAATTCAATGTCCAATTATTAGCAAGTATGTCAAATTCAAAGTAAAAAATTAGAAATCATTTCGCTAAGGTCTTAGTAATGAGCATAGTATAATTATATAATTTAGAATCATTTAATCTGTTCAACTGCTATTATTTTAAGTGACTACTTTTATCACTAATAAATTCCGATACCGAGTAAAAACATTTTTCCAACAAGAAGGCCTTTAATTTAGTTTTAAAAGAGTGCGAGCTATAAATTAATAATTTTAAATCAGTTGGTAACCTATTAAATAACTCTACTGCTTGGTATCTGGAACAGTGCTTAGCTATGTTAAATTTCGGTGCCATCTTGTGTTTAATTTCTTTCCTTCTTGTGCTTTCTCTTATCTTACGCTCCTCTTGAGATTCATACTCATGAATATTCCTAGCCAAGTAATTCAAGATTATCAATATATACAAACTAGGTACTGTTAAAAAGTCCAATTCTTTAAAGTACTCTCTACATGAGTCTCTTTGTGAGATCCTGACTATAGTTCGTATGGCTCGTTTCTGTAAAATAAACGCTTTCTCACAGTTATAACTGTAGCTGTTTCCCCAAAGCATTATGCTGTATCTTAGTCTAGATTCTACCAGCGCGTAATATATAGCCTTGAGTTGCTTTATATCTAACATATCTCTAAGCTTGCGCGTCAATGTTACCTTCTTTAGTGGAATTTAATATTTCTTAGTTGAGTAACTTTTTAAGTATCTACAGGGGACCTACTAAAATAAATACATAATGTAGGTGTAGAGTTAAAATCTCAATAAAGAATATCATTTAGAAATGAGTACAGACATGCAATTTCATCAATAAACTTAACTTTTTTAAGATTCGTGCAGCCTCTATAAATCGTCGCGAATAGTCCGTGGTTTTACAGTAAGGCCGTTCGAGTAATCGAGTCGTTCCGAGTCATCGAGTGGCGGCGAGTGGCGTGCGTCGAGTGAACGGTAATCACTCTCCGGCTCGAGAGCCACTCGCGATGTATAGAGTGTCAGCATTTCGATATTTTCAACATTCGAGTTTTTGTTCAATCGAACTATTGCTATATTTTTTTTTTTTTTTGCGGGAATCAATATTCAACGCATTTTTTTAAACTTCGTTTAAAATTGATTACTGTTTATAAAGTAGAGGAGAGATGTCTAACATCTGGAAAACCTTGGATTTTAATGCCGGACAATTTAATGTCCTAAAACTTCAGTAAAGCTTTTACTTTTCTATTAGATTCATAAATTTAGTTAATTAAGAAATTTCATCAAAAAAATATTTCTAAAAATATATTGCATTAAATTGTATAACCCATATCCATATTATACATTTCCATTTCACTTTAATACATTAAATATTCAACGCAGGTACTCATATACATAATCTAGCCTTCCATTTCACCGGTAACAACCGCATTGCTTCCTTTTCAAAGCCGAAAGGAAGTCGTCTCGAAGAGTTCGCGGCTTTTATGTATAAAGTAGAAGGTATACCGGTTGACCTATAAACATTCCCTCACATAATCGCGCGTGTGAGTCTGAACAAAAGACGAGCAACAATGGCCAGCCGCGACCTTGGGTCAGCGGGGGTCAAGCAGCGCTGAGCGAAGCCCGGAAACTGAGCTTGTATGATGAGCCATACTCCATTCTGAATGGAAAGTCCTCATTTGATGATGGTGCTACAATTTTTACGCCGTAGTGGAACTTTTCAGCGGTAATGCAACGGAAAATTCTCTCATTTCTAAGCGTTTCTCTATCTGTGAAGTTCCATTTTGTCACCACAACACTTTGCTAGTTTTTTTCTTACAATGGGTGGTATTTAATTTAAAATAAAGTCTGAACTTTATAAAACTAAGTTTATTCTCGTATTATATATTATGGGACTAAACTTACACGAAAGGTAAAACATAAAATGAAACTTTTTCAAAGCATTTTATCTCTTTGTGGCTTCATCACGTAAAACACAGCTGGTTTTGGCGAGTTTAAAAACTGGCACTACGCTCGAAGCCTTGATTAAAATATAAAATAGGTACTTTTACAAAAATGCCTCAACTGTAGCAAGCGGAATACAAAAGCTACACATGTGAAAAATACTTTTTGTTTGAACCTTTGATTTGGATATAATAGCTACTGCAATTATCTACACCAAAATTATTTGGAACATATATGAGTCGTAGGGTTGTTTGAAAACTTATCCATAATTTCAAAATATTATCAGATAGTTTTGTTAAGCTGCGTTACAAAAATTGTTTATTTAGATTTTGGATATAAAGGATTGGTTGTTGCGGTACCATTTAGGTATCGTTTCGGTACTGCTTATGTTTCGTCATTGGTCGGTAAGCACTCTGTACCGAAACGGTACCGAACTGCTTTTCCAAATTCAAATTAAATCTATTGGTACGAAAGCCCATGACCAAAATATTTGCCTTATCGCGTCACGTTTAACCTGACCGCAGTTATAAAAATGTAAAAAAAAAATACCGAGCTGTTTCATAGCAATCCGTGTGATTTTCAGAATTTAGATGAACGATAGATTTTAGATGCCAAAAACACAATTATCAGAAACTAGTAGTGTCACACATACCCAGGAGGCCAAACGAGAAAATAAAAAATGAGGCAAAAAATTAAACCCATAGCATTTTGAACGTGTTGAATTTTACCAATCGGTAACAAAGCATTCTGTCTGAAAACTGTTGGACGTAATGAAAACGGTTGTCCAGATGTAGACAAAAATTATATCAGACAAATTTAGTGTCTCACGTTACTAATCAGACAACTATTCGATAGTCAGAAATTATTAATAAATCATATTGCGGCGTTTTATAAAGAGCTTACCAGAAAACATCGAACAAAAATTAAAACGTTCTTTTTTAATAAATTGGACAAACGGAAACTGGGATAACGTTAGATAATTACTGTTTATGAAAACATTTCAACGTTTCTAATCATTGTCGGTCATCATCGGTGTCGTCAGGGATAGGTGCGTAACAAGTACCGAGGGTTTATCGGGTGGCTCCGAAACATTATTGTGGTTTTTGGAATTATAAGTGACATTTAAATTTTCTGAAAATAGGCTTTTACAAAACAAGATATTTAATAAAAATTTGCACCAAGTGGCTATGAGATAGATTAGTTAAATTTTTTGACAGTTTCGAAAATGCGCTCAGGCCACATTTGACACGCAAAATGTGAGAAAACATTTTTTTTTCTAATAAAATTACGAAACCTATGTAAATTTTTAATATCAGACATATCGCGATGAAACCGTCCACCTATTTTTTTTAACATAGCAGAAATGGGCTCCCATGAAACTGTGACGTTTCTGACCGGTACTGCCGAGTCGGGTTCAGAATCATCAAAACTAACGATTTTATACGGTTTTGGCCGTAAAACGATGTGACATGGTTTTGGTCGTGGGCTCTCGTACTATATAATTTACTAGCTTTTGCCAGTGGGTTTGCCCGCGTGCATGTCGGAAATTATCCCACGGACACGTACTAGCGGATAAAAAGTATCCTATGTAGCCTGTACTCCCCCTCCCAGTATCCCCCCCCTCCCTGTATTGTGTGTGTGCCTATGCATGTGTGTGTGTTTGGTATGTGTCGACCTGTGTGTATCCAGGTCATGGTTAACCTATGTGCCAAATTTCATCCAAATCCGTTCAGTCGTTTAAGCGTGAAAGCGTAACAAACATACAAACTCACTTTCACATTTATAATATTACTAGATTTCGCCCGCGCTTCGCCCGCGTGGATGTCAGAAATTATTCTACAGGAACGTACAGACGACCGGTCCTATATGGTAATCCAGGTTATAAACTATCTGTGTGCCAAATTTCATCCAAATCCATTCAGCCGTTATTGCGTGATTGAGTAACAAACATCCATACGTTCACATTTATAATATTAGTAGGATAATAATATTAGTAGGATATATGAAGCGCTCGGTAAGCTTTCGATACCGATGCAGTAAAACGCGTGGTGACGAAACGGTACGAAACGGCACCGCAGACGTGCCGACCAGTGAGGAAAGGGCCTAAATATCAAGCCTAAAAATCATATCGACTTTGTTAGTGCCTTTCCGCTTTCAGACGCCATATAAGACTAAAAATAAACTATAAAGAAAGTTCACTTCACTTAAATACCTAAAATATTTTCAACATTTTCCCTACATTACAAAGCACTAAAACAGATAACAAAAACCCTTCACTACGTCTTTTAATCACGCATCACATAACTCACTAAAACGAACCTCGTCGAAAGAATATCCGAAACATTTTGGCCTCAGCTAAAAAAATCACGAAGAAAGTGGGTCACTGAAAAAATATCGCGGCCACAGCATCTTGAGATGGTATCGAAGATACCACCTTGTACACGGATACCCTCGTTTTGTTTAGCACTTGAGGCTGAAGCGCCCTCTCGCGGCCGTCAAAGGAACGACCTACTCTATGGGTGTAAAATTAGGGATTAGCGAATAGAAATTATAAAAGATATGTGAAATCGATATAGACCTCTTATCAGTGGTATTAAGGTTCTGGAAGTTATTTTTTTAGAATTAGAATTAGAACCGTCTTGATCTTATGTACTATCGTATGTTTTTTTTTTTTTTTTCCAACTTACTTACACCCACGGCTTCGCTCGCGTGGAGGTCGGAAATTATCCCACGGGACTACCGGTATAAAAATTATCCTATATATTAATCCAGGTTATAAACTATCTGTGAGCCAAATTTAATCCAAATCCGTTCTGCCGTTTTTGCGGGATTGAGTAACAAACACCCAAACATACAAACTATCAAATTTATAATATTAGTAGGACTAAATATAAATATAAATAATGTGTATAAATAATATAAATATATGTCGGAGGAGGATATCTGTCTCTTTCGTTATCAGGCATATTTTAACTACTGTGGGCGTACTAATGGGTAGCGTTGGTTATTACGCAATAGAAAACCGTTGCAGTTCAGATCAAATTATAATTTACCATAACATTAATCACACTAGTATTTCACACACCGTAGGTACACGACACAACGTCTTCGCCGCTTGACCGCCACCATGAAGTCTGCTCTGCTGAGTGGGAGATAAATAAAATTTAAGTTCTACACTATTGTATATCTTAAAAATTTCAACAAAAAGGATGACGATGGTATATGTCTATCTTCTAAGGATGACCCACAGTAACCATTATTATCTTTCAGAATTTGATATAAATTTCATTGTTATTTTATGTTATTTAAATTGGGCATTTAATTTAGATTAAAATATGCCTTGACGTCCTAACATTTAAATGAATAGTTTAAAAGATATCACAGATTCAAAATTACACGTAGGCGCAGCGGTAGGACTCAATGACCTTTTCTTCGGCTATTAGCTAAGTAATCCCGGTAGTACGAGCCCGTGGAATATTTTGCGACATCCACGCGAGCGAAGCCACGGGGAAAAGCTAGTATATATACATATATATATTATAGTAGGATACGAAAGCTGTTTTCCTGATCATTTCATACTTTTTTGTCTCGACTTCGTCGTAAATTTTTACGTCGCTCGCTTTGAGTGAAATGGTTTTATTTTCGAGAAGTAAAATGTTTTTATGAATGATAAAACTAATTGAATTACTCATTCCTATTCTTTATATTTGATTGAAGGGTCATATTTTATTGTACATTTTGCATACATACATGTATTAGAATTACGACGAAACGGCTGTGCGTTTGTTAGGGATTTAATCAGAAAAAGCAATTTAAAAAAAATCTTATTAAATTTATTCAAAACAATAAATATGTTTTTATAATATACTACGTATTGGAAAACGGATAGTCGTGGCAACAAATAGCTACAAGGAAAGAAAGCTACAAAACCGGAAAACAAAAGCAAAAATATCAAAAACACATTCAAATTAAATGTATAAATACGAAGAAGCATGAATGGTCGCAAACAAAACGAATCAGACTTATCGGAAAACATTCGGGAAACAGGGAAAATACACAAAAAAGGGAAATGAAATATATTATATTGAATAAGTTGTTGACTGCGAAAGTTGAAACCGAAACGCGAAGACGAAGAGTGGAAGGACAAACAAAAGAGTGAAGCCATGTCGGCTACTGACAGTTACCGCCATCTTGGATTTATTTGTTTTCATACTTCGAGTTGCCGCCACTTTTGTGTTATTCGTAAGAGAACTTCGACAGTGTTATTTATCATGCTATTTACTTGACGATGTATCACGAACGAATCTTGATTTGAAAAGTTTTGAATAAAATACACGTCTGATTTTAATTAAGTATAAAAAAGGCGTGTTTCTTCTCTTTTATTTTGCATTGTAGCTTCCGCTGTGAATAGTGTAATCCATTATTTCCCCTGAGTGCTGTAGGATACGGCTAATCACTAAAAACTTTTTTATTCTATTTTGCAATTTTAATCAAATTTTCTCACTATATTTAATTATACACGCTTTTATCTTGAAAAGCTACGTAATCAAAGGTCAAGAACATTACGCAAATTCCCTTTATTACCACTAAGAGAACACTGAAAGTAATTGGAAACGGGCGAGCAAACATTAGCTCAATATGAAACAAATAAAATACAATTGTGCAGATGTTGTTCTGCCAAACGTGGGAGGTACAATTAAAATCCAATTGCTTCGGAACTTCGGGCAGTCTAACGATTATGGACCAGACAACACGATGTAGGAACATACAGAAGCCTCATACCTAGCAAGAAACAGTAGATCTTTGACTCATAAAACATACACCACGGTAAAAGTTAAAATAAACTACTGCATTCACAGATTGTCTACACTACTACTATATAAGAATATTTTTGGCATGTGTCACTTTATTACGTATTTACTGAACCTTCGGCACGTGTATATTTCGTGTTGACAATGTTTGCTCCTCCGAATGAAATTGTTTTGTAAACACGAATATGTCGAATGATTTTCGAGTAATGCGGTTTGTCGCTTCGTGCTACAGCGCTCTACGAGCGGGCTACGATCGACTACGAGCGTGCTACGCCGTAGAGCGTTGATAGGTTGTTTTATTACTTAACGCGTTATAATTGGGATGTTAAATGTTATGTTGAGTTTATTTATATGGCCTTTACTTACATTTGCCTCTCTCTCTGAAACAACGTAGATATACAAAATTATATTTTTTACTTTCGTGTGATAGATAACGTTATTTGTCAAGAAAACATCAAATGGAAAATCTTTTAACTCATTTTTTAAACTGCTGTTTAAACTGCATACGAAGTCTCTAATTATTAATAATATGATAATAATAGACTTTGAAGTCGAAAATTATCAATCAAAGGAGAATTTTTTCAACTCGAAACCTAAATAAACGATTTCATATCAAATAAAATGAAATAATAGTTCCCAAAAGTAACGGAGAACCATTCAGAAAAAAATACTTTTCTATTCATAATATCTGTTTGAGTTGACGATATAACACCAATACCTGCTCGTTACATAACGTATATATATTCTTCTCTTTGAATTCTCCTCGTACTTCTTTGAATACGGCTTGCGTACTGCGGCTTACCCGTACGTGCACGTAACTAGACATGTACTGCCTCAGTAAGGAGTTGTGTGGGAACGGGAAATATATATTCAAGGCAGACGGCATAGAAAAAGTTTTAGAACTAGTTTTATACATGGAAAGATACGTGTGTCATTAGCCAAGCGGCAATTCCCGCATTTTTAAGAACGTTATTAACGTAGGAATACATTTAAGAACGTTATTAACGTAGTAATACATTTAAGAACGTTATTAACGTAGGAATACATTTAAGAACGTTATTAACGTAGGTATACATTTAAGAACGTTATTAACGTAGGTATACATTTTTTTTAGATTGTTCCGCAATCTTTTATTGACTGCCACATTGGCCTAGTGGTCGCAAGCACTACTGCTCAGGTCCTGAGTTCGATTCCCGGGTCGGGCAGTGTTATTGCGATTTTCCATCTGGAATTTCTCAGTAGCAGCCCGGAGTCTGGATTTCACCCCCTATTATATGGGACTCAATCCTAGCTTGCGAAGTAAGGGTGTATTATAGGTGCACCTCTTCCTAACCCTTCACGATGCAGCTTTACGTGGTTTGCTCGTGAGTGGAATTCATCTTATCTAAACAAAGACAGACGAAAACAGCATCACCTTCTCCTGAGGACTTCGAAATAATGGTGATTGCTCATCACGACTTTTTCATTAAAATTGTCCGGATCCTCGATTTGTGCCCGGTTAATGGCAACTCATGACTCGCCCCCTATTATATGGGACTTAAACATAACTGGCGAAATGTGGGTGAACTATAGTACACCTCTGCCCAACCCTTCGGGGAAACAAGGCGTGATGTTATGTATGTATCTTTTATTGTAATAGAATGGGTATAAACATCATGAAAGCCTGCACCCTAATTGCGAACCACATTTATATCACCATCCAAGGGTTTGAAGAGAATTCCTAATCCATTGCTCCATAGATTTAAAACATTCGTCTGCTGTCAAAATGAAAGACATTGTGATCAATTGTCATTCTATGTGTGTTACGCAATTACCCCCAGGGCGTCATTTGGGGCTATGTAACAGCACATACTGTCGGCACAAAATTCTAAAAACCGAGAAGTGATTGGCGCAACGACACAGGGTGTCAGGGACATCGACGTAAAAACTGTTCCCATGTATTCAGTACATGATTCATTTTTCGTCGGTTATTTTAAAATAAAACAGCTGTTCCATATATTTTGACCGCGTAGGTATTGCACTTTTCTATAAAACTGCAGATTATTTTTTAAATAACCGACGAAAAATTTTAACATAGGAGGGTTGAGAATCATGTACTGAATCCATGGTAACAGTTTTCGCGTCGATGTCCCGACACCCTGTAGTTTTAACTTTTGCACCTTGGGTACTACCAAAACAAGTCTATAAAAGAGACTTTGACCCCTTGTTTTCCTTTGTCTTGCCATTTCTTCTCAGAGTTAGAGAGATAGGAACTGTTGACTCCATCAAGCTTGTCTTCTTTATATGACGTGTAAAATTCCAATATCCTATTTGTAAAAAAAACAATTTCATTTCATTTCACAAATTTCTGCAAACACCATTCTAAATAATATCCCAGTTCACATGCATAGATACACATCAGTACGTATACTGTATTACACGTTGTTTTAGCTAGCCGGCTGTTTGCAAAACAACTTTTATTAGCATTCCGATACTAACGGCCCGTGGGTGTTCACTTGTGAACATTATACAATATTGTGTTGCTAGCGTGTAATGGCTCCTACACACTTTGCCGGCAGCTTTTGCCGCGCGGCACGTACACCCGGCTTTTTCGCCTTCATTTCTTTTGTGCGGCTTTGTGCGGCAGGGCCGGGCGCACCGCGGTTTGCCCCGGCGGCAGGGCCGGCGGCAATGCCGGCGGACAGGCCACCGGCATAGTGTATAGGAGCTATTAGATGTATGATTACACCTTTCGTATAGTCAATTGGGAAGTTATAACCCGATTTTAATAACTGGGCGCTTGTCAATGTCAAAATATTACAGAGTTAAAACATTTAGGTTATTTAGATTGTAGGGTAAATAATAACAATAACAACTTAACGAATAATATGGCAGAACTGTGGAGACGACACGAGTTGTGTAGACCGTACTGAGGAGGTAACCGGGCGGTTGAATTCAATATTAACAACCTACAATTGTGACAGCTCCAAGCGCACAGTTATAAAAATCGAGTTATATTAGTGTGGTGTTTTTTATGAATAGTAAAAGCATCTGTCTGTAACGTATGTTTTCATTTGTTTAGAACCAAAGAAAGGAAAAGATAAAATACCTGTATGTTAATAACTATTCTACTATTCTCCGTAATTTCGTCTTTCACATCATATGACAACTTACTCACTGTCATCCACACGCTTAAAATATTATTGAACACACTAAAACTAATATATATTGATGATATTTATATCTATTTTGGGGTCTTAAAAATGCTAATTATCCAAGTAACCTCGACCAACTTGGATGTAGCGCACGTTCAGCTCGCGCGCGGTTGTTTCAGTTCTAACCTAACGCAACTTATTTGGTCGAGGTGCCCTAGTTTAGTTACTGCGACCAATTCTGCTCTCGCGTGGTTGGTCTCATTTCCAACCTGACCTAACGTGTTTGTTCGGGGAACCATAGCTTATTTACTGCGACCAACTGTGAGCAAAGGCCACAAAGTTAAAAGAGGCCCATTAATAAAAAAGTGTATATCATTAGAAACGCAAAAAGATTTTAGAGGTTCGTTAATTTAAAAAGTGCCCATCTTCAGACGTTCAATAATTTTTTTGAGGATCATTTAAATACTTACCTAGTAAAATTGAGATGTTACAATATTTCGTACCTTTCCTTAAAATTAAAATAAACCCAAAATATTTCATATAAATATTTCCAGTGTCCACAAACACAAACATTGACAGTCACAAAAGTGGCCCAAACAGAAAGGTGTGGGACATCGCTCCCCATACGACCCACTTCCATAACAAAATATTGGTATAAATAAAAGCCAGTCCTTCGTGACATTTCTGGATGATATGAAATGTGTAACGATATTTCAGAGTAGACAACACATAGGTATGATCAAGATGGATTATACTTATGTGTTGTCTGTATTGGTCGACTGCTTGTCATAAGGCAAAAATGGATGATGAGAGAGATGGACTGTACGCCTGATCACAAAACATTATAATTTTTAGCCCGTAATGTCCCACTTGGTCCCACAGCAATGATTTGCCTAAGACTTAGGGTATTTACATTCTATGGGCATTTAAACCATTTGTCTCGATTGTGTGCTTTTATCAACAGCCTTCTGCGTTCCTTCTTTATCCTACTTTATTTAGTCAACAACTAGATACATTGATTTTCTTCTACCTCTCCTACCAATTCCCAAGAAATATGTACCACGAAGGGATACCGCTTTCCCTTTGTGATCAACAGCGACTCCACCTAGCCAAAAAAAAAAAAAAAAATAATCCTTCCTACATAAAAGAAATATTTATTTTGGGTTGTAAATATAAATTATGGAGCTTAGTACATAGAAGCTCGTTGTTTGTAGCGGTATTGCTGAAATTAGAGCTTGTCCTGACTTCCCGTGGGCGTTGTGAAAGCAAATAAGTGATTTTACAGAGTACACGGTTCTCTGTAGGGTATACTGATGAGATTCATGCGATTAAACGCATGCAAAACATTGTGATTACAGTAAGTATTATGGTGACCTAAATTATTACCTTAACTGTAAACAATATTGTTTAGTGATTGGTAATGTATAAGTATCAGCTGCCATTTTGTTGTTTGTACCATTTTCCTTACTCATGACAAAGGGTACAGTGCACTTAAGAGGGCTTATCCTAAAAGTTGGCAACGTCGCAAATAGATGTCAAATATTTCACTTTTTTGATTATTTTGGCAATAATACTGTATGGAAATATGAAATATGGCTAACTAGCGGTCTAGAATATTAATAATGAAGTGCAATAATGAATATCGTAACACCGAATATTTAGTTTTAGATGTAAAAAAAAGTAATTGGAAACTTTCCAAATGCCTTTTTTACACCTAAAACGGTTAAAAAAAATATCAAATTCAGTGTTATAATTACAATTCATTATTAATATTCTAATTCGCTGTTTAGCCACATTTCATATTTCCATAGTAAAATTGCCAAATTAATAAAAAAAGTGAAATATTTGACATCTACTTGCGACGTTGCCCACTTTCAGAATAAACGCGCGTAATAGTCTAAATTCGCCACCAAGCAGCGAAAACTCATGCCCATGCTTTTGTTCCTAGTATAAGTAGAAGTTTTTGTCAGGAAGTGGGGTAAATATTTTTATATTCCAATACCATATTTGGACTCTTAAAGCTTTATGAAATAGGCTTACAATACAATTTAACTTCACCCGTCCAACTTTCGTAAATAATAAATAAACGCCCACGGAATCAGCGCAGACACCAGTTGTTCACAATAAAACACACATAAATATAAAGCCAACTAACGATGAGCATCACATTTGAAACCCATAAAATCTATCTTATTGAGCGGCCGACTTTGAGCCGTGTGGCTTTGTGTGCCAAGCGGCTTATATGGTGCCTTATGAATATTTCACATGCCTACCCTACATGTATAACATAACCAACATTATTTTAAAATGTGTATGTCAAAGATGAATTTTGGGCCGAGGGTATTCGGAATCTGACCCCAAATGTGATATGGTACAAGGAGACGGCAAGCAGAGCGCAAATGTTGCGTTGTCTGTTTGTTTCAGTTAGAACAATATTTTTCTTGGGCGAGCAGACCACGGTCAATAGTGATATTACCTATATTTTTATATGAATTTGGAAATACTACGTAGTTGACGTTTATCATGTAGTTGCAAAATGTGATTCAACTCCCACTTTGCCATCCATAATTATATTCATCAGTTCTAAAATTAACAACTGGTCCACAATTACGATCTTAAAACTCAATAGAGAGTACATAAACCTGCTCCACATTGTACTGACGTTTTCATACAATAAAAACGATACTTTTATTTCAAGCCAGTGGGTTGAGCACTCAATTGCGGAAGAACGAATCGAATTGAGCCGAGCATTCGAGTTTGATTCGATTTATTGGAATGTTTGCGGTGCTATGACTTCAGAGCTAAGGTTTAACTTGTTGTGGTTATGATGGCGGCATAGTTCCACGTTTTGAGGTCAAATATCTGTAAAATTCACTGTTTGGTACATGTGAAAACTGACAGGTTTAGTCACAACTGCGTCGATTTTTATGTCGTTACCAATGTGAATTTATCCTCCCGCCCCTCGGGGGTAACATAACAAGTATAATGAATGTTATCTTCTGTCTACTCTTAACAGGTTAAATAAGCTTTGTTATTTAAACATTCGTATCAAATATTATTTCTAAAGTAGGTATTCACTCGTGAAATACAACTTACCGTGTTTCAGTTATACCCAGCTTCCCACATTCGTTCTAAAGTCCATCTGATTTAACGCCAAGGTTGTACAAAAGTAGAAATAGCCGTTTTCAGTTCCCAGACATTGCCCGGCTGAGGGAAATCGAAGAGTCGGTGAAGCGATCTGATTTGATTTTATACCGATATTTGCGCGACCAGTCAATTGAGAAAACAGGGATCACTGAGTTACGGAGAAAAAGGCTGGGGTGATACATATCTACATACAGGTTAGTATAGGACATAATGGTAAGGATTTTTTTGATCTATCTCAATCTGCCTAGCCTTTTCCCAACAATGTTGGGGTCGGTTTCCAGTCTGAACGGATGCAGCTGAATACCTCTATTTTACATGGAGCGACTGCCTATCTGACCTCCACAACTCAGTAACTGGGTAATACGATACCCCTTGGTAAGACTGGTTGTCAGACTTTCGGGTTTCTGACGACCCGTAACGACTGTCAAAGATCCAGGATCGGTATGTAAAGATGGTGATCCATCCACGGACCAACTCCGGCGCTCTTAATATACTACTCTTCTTTGCGTATCGATGGGAGAAAGTTCATATAATATGTTAGAGCTAAAATTCAGCTACGCAAACTACACTTACTGACACAGCCATAAGGTCATCAAGTGCACAGGTACCAGGGCATAAGCGCAAGATGGAAGGTGGGTCATTGTCTGTTAAGAGACGCCGCAAACGCTCTTGATATCATTTACGACTAAACAACAGATATATTTAACCAGGGCTCGGAAACGTTATTTTAAATAACGTTTCTGTACAACATGTTGTTCGGAACGAAAACGAAATGGGAACATTTATTCCGCAAAACAAAAACCGGTTTATTCCACAGGACGCAGCCGCGCAACGGGGCGTGCCCCGACAACCAAGCACTTGTTTAGTTAAATCGTACCTTATCTTCAGTTCATTACATCATTGATTCCAATGTGCTTGCCGTAAGGATTGTGTAGCGAGTTTCCTATCGATCAACCCAAAAATTTACAAAAACGGTCAAACGCCTTTTATTAACCGAGAACGATTTGAACATTGTTCTCCTCCAAAAACGTTTTTATAACGTTCCGTTCGAACGTAACCGAAACAAATCGTTTCTTAGGTTTTTAAGACGTATTTTTAATCGTTTCGAAAAATATACCGTTATACTAGCCTTGCAAACGTCGTTGAAAGTTACACATGAAGATAAGTGACAAAAGGAGCTTCACCCTTGTCACCACATAGTAACACTTTATCCGGCAAACGACCACTAATTCAGCGCTGAAAGTGCCAATCGTAAAAAGTGACGATCTTAGCCTTTACTAAACATGCTGATAAGGTGGAGATCGTATCTATCTGAAAAGACATTGTGAATAGAGAAAGCAGTAGGGAAACCGCTAAGAAATGCTAGTTTCCCCATAAAGGTAGTTAGAAGGTTCTCAGGGGTAAAAGGATTTTATAAACACGGACTTCTATCAAAGAAGTATAAAATATATTAATATATATTATAGTAAATGACATTTTGTCACCATCAATTTTGTTTGGGTTTGAACTTGGAAATAAGCACGAACATTTGACAGCCGCTTTCGGGTCTACGGCAAGCAACACTGGTCTACTTAAACATGACAAAGACTTCGGAAAACCGTTACAATAATTTTGCAGTGTGTTCCAGTAAAACCTTACGAGAAAAAGAGACTATACCATAAGCATGACGGACGATAAAACACTCGATGATTGCAGTTCCTCTTCCCTTTCCACTCTATCGACCAATATACAAATACGAATTAAATACAGCTTGATTCCCGATGGAAACTCGTTAGGTCCAGTCGTATAGAAAGATTTATAACCCATCGAATTTGGTATTGATCGAAATTATGTCTGAGTTGTGCATTATTGTCTCTTCGAACACACAGACATAAATTAATTGTAATAAATTTCAGCAACTGAACCAATAGCTAGGCTACGATAAACTCGTTTTTTAATTTTACTATGTGAATACATATTTTTGACCTAGATTGTATAGCCACATAGATATGTTAATATAGTAAAATTCTAGGACTATTTTCTACTAAGCTATGCTTCTGTTAAGGGATTTACTGTGGTAAACAGACGAGACACAAAGCTAGATCTTTGTAGACACACGGCTTAGGACATTAATCTCTCTAGCTCCGTGAACATTAATATAATATTCAACTAATTAAGGCTCTGGTTAGCTTTTCATCTTAGGTGTATTTAACGTTTGTTGTTTGTACCTAACGTTTATTAGATTCGGTAATATTAATGTAGGTACTGAAGAACTTGTACGTAATCTGCTGGGTGTTAATTCTAGCAGCATAATGATTCAATACCTATATTTTATACTCCATTGTTTTGCGCCCGACGACGTAGGGAGTGTGACATCAATTTGTTACTGTTTTCTAATGTATAGTATGCAAATTCATGTTTCGTAAATGCATTTTAATATCAATCGAATACCAACAACAGAAAACTACAAGCACAAGTACGTTTTTCATAAACAGCGAAAAAATTCGTTCGCATTAAATAAAAAGTCGTCATCAATATCAAGATGTAGCAAAAAGACAAGAGACAGAACTGAGAGTAGGAAGCTGCGCGATGTAGCAATCCGGGGAACCGTCTCGCTCCATTTCCGGAGCACAAATGAGGGTAGCTTGCCTTGCTGCCGTGTACCCCAAAAGTGGGAGGGGGAGGGGGAGCTTCATGAGCCGATTTTATTGCGCCATCAACGTGTTTGACAACCGAATAGATAAAAGTTTAATCATTCGAAAGCAATATGTGAACGTATGACAAAAATGTGCAGAGTCATCAAATAATTTTCGCATCTTGGGCTGACATTTTCGATGATGTCGATTATTTGTTTTTTTGGAACAGCTTTTTTTTTTTGTAGAAAACAAATGAGTATAACTTAAGTTACCAATTTAGGTCGCTCTTATAGACTACGTTAAATTAAACCTCAATGTTTAGTTAAAAACTTTTCAGACGACGTCACTGAAAGCCTTCAGCAAACTCACAGACTTCTTAGATACCGTTTTATCGCGAATCATCTAAATTACGTCGTACTTACAAACTTAGAGACTCAATATTTGAGTTAAAAGTATGATAATATAATGAGGTGCGGCCAGAGGAAACTTTTAGGTTTTCATTTGCTTTACCTGAAAGGGAACCGTGTTTTTGTTATGTAGAGATAGGTTCAAACTTTAGGTTTCAAAACTAATTGCGGGGCTTTGGTAATGCGTTGTTGGAAATTTCAGAACACTTCTGATTCCTAATTGTATATCTACGCCTACCCTCTCAATTTCTAAACGTCTCGGTAGGTATTTTATATTGGGGTAACTTGTTGCTTAGATACATAATGGGCAAAGCGTATACACGGTCAAAATAAATTAACCAGCGAAACTCTGCAGATGTGATAGGTATATCTGAACACGAGAAAATAAAAAGATTTGATGGTTATTTTGGAGGTCAATGACTGCTGGTAGGTTACTTGGAGTATAAGTTGTAAAAATCTGTTTTCTTTTGATTAATCATGTTTAGATATGATAAACATCATATCTAAACATAACCTTATCCTTATCCTTCATGTCTGTGAAGTTTACACAAAAAAACTGTTTTCTTAAGCTATACTATATAACAATAATACCATTTATATCAGGCAACACAGGCTCATCGAAAAATTATCATCATCGTCAACATTTCAGCCGAAAGACGTCCACTGCTGGACATAGGCCTCCCCCAAATGGAGAGGTTTGCCTTAATCACCACGCTTGGCAGGCGGGTTGGCGATCGCAGTATGGTGTTAAAATACATAGAGAACGCTGCTGCCCATTCTATAGTGAATCCCTTAGTCACCTTTTACGACACCCACGGGAAGAAATGGGTTGGTACTAATCTTTACGTCCGGCACCACACGGCACATATAGAATAATACCTTAACCTAAACAAACATATTTTAATATAAACTAAATGTGACAAACTCGTGTTAATAAATAGCTTAAAACTATGTTAGTAGCACTTCACTTCACTAGCTTGTCCATGTGCTGTCCGCGGTAGCGACGGAACACCACGTCGTGCGGCCAAAAGTCTTCTTCCTTGACGACGGACACAACAATTCGGTACTCCCACCACGAACGACTTGAAGTTGACGCTGCGGTGCGACTCCAGTAACTGCAACCTCGGCGTGGACCTCGTTTTCTTAGGCGGGAGTTCTACAACGGTATATTTGGCTTTGCGGCACGCAAGCTCACTTCGAACTCTGTAGGAGCTTTGCCACAGTGCTTCGTGTTCGTTCGCGATCGGCGCTTCCTCCTTTGCACTGTCACGAAGCCCTCGACATCAGCCCTATTCGGCGCCTTTCTGATACGTTGCATACTTAGAGCGCCTGGAGCACTCGCGGTGACGCCAGCCAAATCCTTTCGTAAAGGTTTTGCCAGGGCTGCAGACACCGGCAGCGTGACGGGGCAAGGAGCTCGGGCAGTACTACATGGAGGAGCTGTGGTGACGAGTGCGGGGCTGTGAAGCTCACTAACTGACTACACTAACTGCAGTTGATGATCCCACAAACAAAATCATCAAATTAATATTTTTTTTGTTTTATCATGTTTATATATCGATACTCATCACGTCTACGGAGTTTCGCTAGCAAATTTACATTGATCCTGATATTTCTAACGAAAAAAGACTATTTGGGCGTAGGTACTTGTAAATCATGCAAACAAGGTTATCTATTACGCTATTACTAAAGCTCTGACATGAATTGCTACATAACAGCCATTTCACCGAACCGTTGAATTAATCCTTCATACAAATCCAATAAAACCCGTCATAATTCGTACAGCCTTGTAAAATCTCAGTCCTAACAATTAAACAATAACTGCCGCTTACAATCGCAATGAAAGTCTATTATGCACATCAGACGTAAAAGCGAACAACTCGTAATTGTACAATCGCATACAGCGCAACTTTGAGCCTTCAGGGACCAGAGTAGTTCCGATTGCACGCGCAGACGCAGCCCCTAATTGACGGCAGTGCTGTACTCGACTGTACTCTAATTCGTAGTTTGTTGCTCTGGGTACGTGTGTGGCTTTTTGTTTGTGATTGTGGCGCTATAACGTGAATGCGATTGTAATACGAGTTGTAGCAGCAACATGTGTTACGTTACGAGTTGATTGTAGATGTATGTTCCCGGCGTGTTTCATTGGCCCGTCGGGAGGTGCTTGTTCAGGAGACTCGAGAGGAGTATTGATATTACCTTGGGGCTATAACATACCTTTGTTGAGTAACAGTTTGATTGACATTAAATTACAACTTAGGTATTATTTGTATTATGTTCTTTGTATACCTAAAGTTTATAATTTCCTCTTTGTACATGGAAGGGTATAAATGCAAAACGAGTCTCTCTGCCATATTGGAGGAAATGAATCGCTTTTAGCAGGATTGCTAAAGTGGCCGTTTTAGGCCCCCTGTTCGTTTGTTTGTATGTTTTCTAGTCTGAACCACTGAATCGACTTTGATGAGGTTCTCCAGAGGTTGTTGGAGAAAAGCACTTAATATTAAGGTAAGTTGTAAAGTTCTAGGTAGTGTAGGTATTAAGAAAATGTTCTAAACTAAACGTTTGCTTTTTAATGCTTCCCCTTATTTCATGAGTTTGCAAATTAAAGGTATGTTAATCAGCATCAAGGTTGGAAAACTTCAATTTAAATTCAAAATCTAAAATGAGATGAGAATATATTACAATACAACTATCTTATTTAGAGAACACATTTTTGTAAGCGATTACGACTAATCTGTTTGATTTTGACAGTTCAACAACATTCATTGCGTTATTTACGTTGTTGAGCAGATTTTTTTTTCGAACTATTGAAGCAATGGATTAGCAATCTGTTTCAAAACGATTTAGATTCTGATTGATCGTATAATACGCAATTAGGGTACAGATTATTGACAACGAAGGCATTACTATGCAGTTGGGTGCATTCCTTGAAATGGTTTATACTAGAGCTGTAACATTTTTGACCTGATTACTTGGGGCCCAAAATAGGTTATTTTGGAGTTATCGAACTTTTAAGTGTTTAGGAAAAGTTCCCTCCTTTCGACCACAAAGCGCAAAAAAAATAGCCTCCCTTAAAACAATGCTTACATTTGCATTGCATCGCTGGTACTAAACCAGCTAGGACTACCAAAACTGCTGTGCAAGCAATAAAACATTCAGCCCACAAACTCACAACTTATTTCCATACAAAATACTCTTTACATTCCTTTTATTTTCATAAGAATTAATGCTCAAGTATCTCTCTAACTCCGAGCAGGGTAACTTTTCAAATAAACCGAAGTTGTTCGTAATAATTCCAGCATTATTCCATTCTGGTACACTCAGCCCCGATATCTTGTAATCAATAAAAGTTACGCGCGTAAACTTCGCTTGTAGTCCTCCCATCATCATCTATCTAGATCCAGCGAAGATTTATGTTTATGAAGATTGTTGCCGTTGATTCTAGCTAAGAGAATAACTTTTAGAGTAATGACTTGTCACCTGACTTTCCATTTTCGATAAAATTGTAGGAAATTCCTTTTTGTAACTAAACTTTTACTCTAAGCGCAAACGAGCCACCGACCACAGCCACCGGTAGCCGTCGCCTCTTTCTACGGTGTTGAATACTGATGTAGCGGGTGGACACGTAGGACGAATCCATACAAAACAAATGAAAAAGCATGTGAACTGCTTGTCGCTGGGCTACCGGTGGCTATAGTCGGTGGCTCGTTTGAGCCTAAGTGTCAATTATTTTTATGTTCTCCAATATTTTCTTTTCGACATTTACGCACCTTGTTGGCTACAAAACATTTCTGAAATTCAGCTCTTACTTGGATATTACATTTGTGTGTGCGATGTGACCTATAAAAGCATTCAATTATAGAAGGATCCATCCACACACCGCACTCGCATACCTGGGCTCGCTATAACTTTTAAAAGACGTACGCTATAAATATAATTTCCTACCGATGTACAGTCAGGAAAATGTTTATCAGATTGACACACTACATCTTTGCCGTGTTATAGCGAGTAATACAAACTGATAAATAATGACAGTTGTATAAAATCGAATAACTGTTCAAAAAATACTTTTATTTTTTAGTTTAAGGTTTAATTAGTGATACAGGGACCAGCAAAATCTATGAAATTAATTTTTGGCCGACAATTTTTTTAAATAAAATGCTTACAATTTATATTTATAAAAGCTCTGTTAATCCCACTTTGAGATACATAATAATTTTTTTTAATGGTCATAAGTTCTTACCTACCCGATACCTTTATATTTATAGTCTATTTGCTAAACTATTAATTCCCGCGATTGATCCTATAGTCCGTCCCAGAAACACATACATATTTATATATGAAGAACAAGTATATTTCCTCGTCTAATATTTTCCTAACAGTCCTAACTAATGCGAAAAGATAAGCAGATGATAAACGAGCAGCAAGGTATTTACTTTATTTCCTTCCCGAATCAGAAAACTGACACTCTGTGGCTTTATTAACACTCGACTTAGAACGAAGGATATAATAAAAAATATAAAAAAACACGACTGCCCTCCAAAAAAACGAATTAAAAGGTAAATAAAAAAAAAACAAGAAATAAAATTGTCATTGCTGTCGGATCAGAAATTATTTATTTTTATTTTATACATTTTAGTAACAAGTTTTATTTTAAAACATGTTTTTGTTTTCAATTTGAAAATGGAGCCATACTATCGCCTTATTGAATATAATACGCCTAGTAGTAGTGTAGTGTAGTTCCCTTATATATATAGTGTCACTCGGAATGATGTAAGGATTCTAACGATTCACCATACATCCAAATCAGTTCAGGCATTTAAAAGTTATGGTGAAATAAGGAAACTCACATACTTACATGAACCCTGAAAACATTACACTCCTTTTTTGGGGAGTCGAATAATAAAAATCGAGAACAGAGTAATTTATTTGCGAACACTCGTCTAAAAGGGTTAAAAAGTAACACTTAATAAATAAATAAAAATCTTTATTTATTGCAGACCACATGAAAAACACGATTAAAAAAAATATAATACTAACACATAAAAATTAAAAATAACTAATATTAAAATTAAAATCAAAATTCAAATTTCACCCAAAAACATTTTTTATTTCTGACATTGTTAAAATGAAATGAATGGATATTATCGAAACTTAGGTACTTGACGTACGTATAATGAAGGTCACGGTCAAAACGGTGAAGGAAAACATCGTGAGGAAACCGGCATGTAATAGAACCAAAAATTTGAAGACAAGTGACATCTACCAACCTGCACTGGGCCCGCGTGGTGAATTACAGCCCATTCACTCTCATAGAGAGGAGGCCCGAGTCCTAGAACTGGGGAACATTATATAGGCTGATTATGCTACGTATAATGAAAATCAAAACAATTAAAACAATGGAAGCACTCCCAGCATGTATCAGATCAAGTGAGTTAAACAAAATAATTGTAACGTCTTTACGTTTTACCATTTTAAATCAGTATCGATATTTATTTTCCACTGAATCAACTCCACTTGTAGTTTGTAAATAATACGCTTTACGACTTAAAGGCAAGGCTTTGATTAAGAGTCTGCAGCCGTGATCACAAGGCTTCAAGGCGAGTGCTTTGAGCCACTCGTTACGTTCGCTCCACTGGGGTTGACTACTTACCAGACAGGTGCATTCGAGTGGCAGCCCCAGACGATCGCATTGACACAATATTTTTACAAACGCAGGACTTTTAAAAACAGTTCAGAAGAGAAACTCCAAGTTTCAGAACTCCCGAAGGACGGATTGGTATACGGTTTCAAAAGGTATCCACTGTCGTTATTTTGTGGAGTTACTCTAGATAAGTTGTAGAGTTTGTCGGAGACTGTAATTAAGAACTCGAAGTTTCTTGCATTGATTTAGTTTCACTTTCAGTGTTCCAGGAAGCGAAAATGAAACAATCGATATTAGGTAAACAGTAAAGCGCAGGCCACACTAAGTTCGTTCCCAGTGTAGCCTGCGCTTAGTACCTACGAAAACTATCTTAATTAAATCTGTTTTTTTAAGTCACAAATTTTACTTTACCTAGCGGTAATAAAAATAATGGGGTGTAAGCACTAGTTTAGCATTAGCAGGTGGACCCCTTTTCGAGAAAACCCTTAAAAAGTAAGATGTCCTTTGGTTTCATTCCTCAACTGCTGCTCATGTGAAAAATTTCCTGATTCAACACTCAAAATTTCTTAAAATTTTCAATATAATCTTACCTCTTCGACGCTAGGAGCCGCCCTTAACCTCCATGTTCTGTCCGACCACAATGATGAGTATAATGAACACCAGCAGCAGCACCAATATGCAGCAAATGGCAACCGCGAGCATGGCCGCGTGCTCGCCCAGCTTGGCGGCGCCCTGCGCAGCCTGCGCGCGCGCCGCGGTTAGCGTCGCCGCGGTCACTCGCGCGCTTATCCTGACGGCGGTCGCTTGCCGCGGGAAAATTGAATGTGCGTCACACTTCAGTGTTACTAGCGCTAACTGGCGGTGTTGTTTTTGGTATTATGTTGGCGGTTGTATGCGATTTTCACTTATTTACTGACGTCACTTTTACTGTTGTGTTGCGTGGCTTTGTTGGTTTTGGTATTATGTTAAGGTTTTATGGTCACTTTTGCTTTTGTGAGATGGTTGTTTTATATGCTGCACCGTTTTAACGATTGTCAGATTTAATATAAGAGGTTAAGACTATTTGGCACTCAAATATAGTAATACTAACGTTTTTAAAACACTTAAATACACAGAAACATTCAAAACACTAAGTTCAATAATATATATGTTATTCAAAATATATCGTATACAGCTACCACAATTCACCAACTATTTTGAGCACTTCTATACATTGTATGTTCCATTTCTTCGTTTAGATCGTAAATCAAAATTATTGTCAAATCTAGCAAAGTACAATTTCAGGCACCGAAGGCACACTGCCTAACTTTCCGTGAAATATGAATTTCCAAGTTATTTTATAAGTTTATCGCTAACACGATATAAATTAAAATGCGTGGAGCACCAATTTATCTCGCCATTACCTCGGGGCGTTGGTTTTGTATTCGTACCTCCAATTCGAGAGACAAGCTAAAAAACCTACCACGTACCTTAGCAGGGCTGCAACGTATGGGGAGTAAAAATAACAGTAAAACGATACGTAAATCATAGTAGCAATATTATAAAAAGGAAAGTTTTTATTGTTAGGGATCCGAACAAAACTTCTAGCGTAGTCCCGGGCATGTGAGGGTCTTTTCAAATAATAATGTCGTAAAGGATAAGTATATAAATGATATAAATCTTGTATCAAACAGGGTAGTACATTCACGGAAATAAAGTGCTTGGGTCACATATATTTATAGGAAACGAACGTAAAAGCGCTTAATAGAAAGAGAAACAAGATTATTATCGACACAGAATACTAGACACATCGCTAATTAAATGGAAATGGAAGATTCTGCAGGTACGAACGCCTGCTATAAATCTCATCCTTCTAATATTTATGAGCCTCCATACATTCTTATCGAAAGATCTAATATTTACGTGCCACAGACACCTGCTGTCAAAGTAAACAAGTCTTCAATGTTGTCTATGGTAATGGGTACTATGTATCCTGTTACAGAAGATATTGCAAGCTTTAAATTCATGAAACTGAAATATGTAATGCATAGAAATGTAAAATGCTTTTCTTATTTTGCATAAAATGCAGTCGCATTTTTCAGATGACAAGAATTGTTATATAAAAACCCAAGTTATCATTATTTCTGAGCATTCATTCCTCTGCTTTATAAGTAGCCCATTAAAGCTTACTTTTAAAGAACTCCCCGAATGTAACCATCATCGCGTCAATTTTTGTTTTTTTCGAGAATGCTAAATCTTAAACAAGCATCACTCAGACAGAACCAAAGAGCGATTGATTAATTACTGGTCTTTAACTCATTACAATGGTTGACCAACCCTACACACTAACAAGTCGCAATAGTTCTTGAACACTCATTTCTCCGGGTCGAGATTACTCTACAATCAGAAACCCGACAATAACAATTGTAACCTTTTTCTCAACGAGGTCGTGTACTCGTGTCCTTATATTTATTGTGGAGGTCGGCCCGTAATCATTTGTGAAATGAAAAACAGAGCGAGCCGTGAAAAATCATCAGTGGCAGCCATCTTGCTTTTTACGGATGACGTCATGCAATCACGAATAACGGACGAGGGCTATTTTAGGGTTGTTTGAGGTTTTCCATTCATGTTTGCCTCCTTTAACTGTAATCTTTTTAAAGGTCAGCTCAGATACTCCAGCTATGCTACTGCAAAGTAACCGACGATAAAATAATTGCAAAAACTGAACCTACTTATTTCAATAACGCCATTATTAGTAACATAACACCGTTATTATATTTATGAAACCAAATCCTTTTCCACGTCCTTCGAGCATTTCTAATCGTGTAGGAAGACGAGACAATCCATGAAAAAAGCTCTGGATCTGGTGTCCTTTGTTTTCTCCAGACAGCCTGGCGATTGGAATCGATAAATTCGCAGCTGCTTCTGACAAATGGCTCAAGACAGCCTTGACTGAATTACAGCCAGGAATCTTTCAGCCGAAGGAAATTCAGCAGTCAAAATGAACTTCGACAATTTCCTCCTTCATTTATTGAAGAGGCTCCCGTTTTAATAAGTATTGACTCAAGGAGTAGCGATATTACGTAACGAGGGGAATTCGAAAGAATCTTTGCGTCGTATGCTAATTAATGTTATGTAACAAAATAATGCTTTTGGGGTATTATGTTACCTATTATTTTGCAAGTAGGTAAAATTACTCTGAAAAACTTTTTTTTTTTTAACGTAAAGAATTGAAAACAAGATATTGTAATCGAAATGCTAGTAAAAGACACATAGTAACGTTGACCGTCTGTAACCGCTCCTCGTTCACTAAAAAACTATCAAGATAAGGTGAACATCGAGGATGGATGAGTCTTATCAATGGAGCGCCGGTGAATAGTGGATGATTTACGAGCTCGTGAACAAAAACCTGTCTGTTCGACAAAGGCGGGTTTTTGCTGCGTGTACCACATCATACGTCACATGTACCTACACATGTCATGTTGAACTATAATTACCTACGTAGCGTGATCGAACTCAGCTTATCAACTGTACAATGAAATACGGGAGCATCATCATAGTGAAGGACGTACCTATCCAAATAAATTTGGATATGGGAAAAAGGATTATGATGCTCATAGCAAAGTGTAATTAAAAACAGTAACCGTTTCGTCTATGCGAAATATTTTACTAATTGATCTAGAAGTAAAACTTCCGTATTGTTTCTTATTGTTCAGCTACGTGCACCAAATCGACAGATTTTGATCAATTATGTTCATTGTTTGTGAGAAAGGGAAAATATTTGAAAAGTCGAGTTCTTTGTTTTGCATGTGGCTGAAAGAGATTTTTCAAATAAATTATTATTAATGGAAAATCACAAAAATTCGCTACAAGTTTTCCAAAATATGACGCGAAACTGACGTTTGATCATCTTTTTACAAAAAACTACTTTTGATATTAAACATTAAAAAATATCATCAACGTATATGGTCTCCTTGCTGGCTGGATAGACCATTTATTCAACTTCCATACAAAATATAGCAGAAAAATAATGTTGAAATAACCAATTTTTCGAAAAAAACCCAGTCAGGAATGTATTGTTTCCTATTAATGAGCACATCATTTGACACATAGTCTTCAGCCATCTTCAAAATATTTTTTTTATTTTTTTATTATTAAGTAAATCAATGCGACTCCGGTAATTGTTCTACCATGAAGTTTTCTTAGAAATAATTTTGTTGTAGTCGTGACGCGCTGTCGGGTCGCGCCGGTCTGCACGACGCTTAAATCTGTTTTAATGAAAAACTACAGGTTTTCTTAAACCAAGCAAGCGAGAAGTTCGCACTCTTGCATGAAACCAATCTTGTGTGATTTTAGCGCAAATCACACGACTTATTCACCGACGTGTTCGCGCCTAACATTCGAGAAAGCACTCCATGTGGTCGGGTAATTGACGTTTATATAGTGCTATGTGTTCTGATATAGAATCTGGAGAAATTGCATTAGTAATGTAAATATATTCCACGCATTGTGGCTCACAGAATCGGGCTATATCATCGAAGCTAGATTAGACACTCCGTCATCTGGTTGCTCAATGAAATGTCTTATTCGATCTCATTCCACGAATGGCAATACTTAAATGTACGACCGCATCGCGTAAATATAAAAGCGGATGCAACACAGACACCCTGGTAGTCTGTGCTGAATTATCTTGCGAATGGCTTAAAGCAGTAATAGTCCGTCCGAACCCAGCTGCAACACAGCGGTTTGTAGTGCAGCCGCATACGTTTGAATAAGACAATGAAAAAGCGGATTCCACGCAGACACCCATAGTATTATTTCCGAAAAATTATAAAACGTTGAAAAATTGTGAAATGGGTTAGGTTATTAGGTTAGGTTAGAACTGTGACCAAGCTGTATCCAAGTTGCTCGCAAGGTGCGTTACGTCGCAAGTTTGAGACCTGCAGTGTAGACAGAGCGAGTACTTATAAGCTGTTTTGCAGTATTTTTTGTTAAAACAATGTCTTTCGGAGCCGATCACATTGAGATAGTTTTCAAATGTCTGTGGTGTAATCGTGTTTGTAATACTTTATTCATACGGATGCGGCTGCGTTGCAGATCAGCTCCTTTCTGTGTTGCATCCGCCTTTGTATTTACGCGACTAGATCACACGGGGCAATCTGTCCCGGTACCTACCACCTTCCTGACTGGGTAATATTGTTCCATGCATGCATGAATTGTATGTAATTTGTAACATTACATCACGCCTGTAATTTCCGAATGGTTAGGCAGAGGTGTACCCACATTGTATACAAGCAAGCATCTTGCTAACGAGAAATTCTTTATCAGTATGGCAAGCAAGTCTTGTAATAATGTGGTTGAATTGAACGTTTATTTCACATCTACACAACCACACTTTGCCATAGGAAGGTGTCAGAGTCGCATATAAAGTTATGGTGGCCTTTCAACTTAAGTTCAGTAGTGAGGTGTTAAGGAACGTCGAATAGGGATGATGCCTAAAACATTTTTTTTGTCTTTGAGATTATAAAAAAATATTAGACACGTATTTTTTCTTTTTTTACGTAATCTAAAGATTACGGCGATACATTGAGGTAAAATGTGCCATGACGTCACGAGTATGTAGATTTTATACGTACTAGTGACGTAGTGACCCCCACTCCCCAACCTGAAATGCGTTTTATCTAAGTAATTTTTTATTAATATGATAAAGCAAAAAATACGTGTCTAATATTGTTTTATTATCGGACTGACGGACTAATTAGAATTTTTTTTTTTTTACCCAGGCAGGCATTATCTCTATTGTATTTTGGCGAATTTTCTTTAACTTGCTATCAATTCGGACACAATATATTCGGACACAGTGTCCGAATTGTCACATTTTAATTTCAATATTTTTCACTGACTATTCGGACACCATCAAATTATTGAAGCTATTTAGTTCAGTCAGATAAAAATGTTTTAAAATATAATATATAGAAAAAAAGCAATACCAAAACTATTTTAGGGTGGCTTTAAAGCCGTCAAGTATGGTATTACCTGGTGATGTTAATTAATTTTCTTCCTTGAGAAGCCGAAACTACACCTCGGAGGAAACGGATACTAAAATACAAGATAAAATTCCTAATGTTCTGTCTCATATTGCGTCGTGGCTGACAATAATTCAATTCTCAATTCTTTATTGCATTCCAAAATGTTGGTAAAACAGTTGGTAGGCTTAAAATTAATGAAACAATTATGGACCCCGTCGGGCACAGCATTGTAGGAGAGAGAAGGAAGAGCACTTAATTGAAGAACGTTTATATTATTTAGGTATGTACTCGTATTCTGGTAATTGTATTTTTATAATGATGTCAGAACAACGCGCAATCACTGTCCATTCCAAGGTTGCCTGGAAGGGATCGAAGTAAGCGATAAGGCCGCCCATTGTATATTTTGTAGTGTATAACTTTTTCTTTTTGTATTGTATAATCTGGTGTACAATAAAGTATATAAAAATAATAAATAAATAACGCGTTTGTGAGTTGCAGTGTAATGTCATTTATGAATTAATTGTTACCGAATTTTAATGAATTTACTAATCGCATGAATTATTCTAGTTAATTAGATCATTCATTTATTAAAATAATAAATAAATTTGTAAAATTTGCACTATAATATTATTATTATTGTTCCTTATTTATGCAAATAAATGATTTCGATTAGATATTTTTTCATGTGATATTGGTGATATTGTTTCACACCTCCGTTGAGGATTAAATCCTTCAATAATCATCGAGATACCGAATTTTTATTAACATTAGCAGTCCACTGACATAGGTACAACCAATTATCTAGATACTCTTAAAGCCAGAAAATATAAACCAGTTTTTAAAACTACAGAACTAATGCACCGCAAAAGAAAACGAAGTTAGTTGGTTAAAATGTCTGCTAGAATAAACAACAGGAACTTGAAAGCCTTTTTCTGAGAATAAAATAAAAATCTTTCAGATTGAGGGCAACTCAGTTCTAAATAAGTTGTACTTATCTTTAGAGGAGAAACAGCACAATAAGTAAACTAACTCTACTATAGAAAATTGCCTGACTGGGAAACCGGATTCTTCAAGTGACTTCAGTTGTGTTGTTACAGCAAAATATAGTAAAGAGCGCACTACAGTGTGTCAATTTGACTAAGAACTGATCAGGCGTTCATGCACAATAGCAAGACAAACAATTTCCATATTTTGTTACATTAACAAAAAGTAAGATATTTGTTACGTCATAGCACTGTGTCGTTTGTACAAATGTTCGGTAAAATAGAATTGATCTGAAATTGAGAAGAAGTTGTTATAGATCATTTTCGTCGAGATTTTTCGGACGATTACACAACTTATATAAATAAATATATAAAAATACAAAAAAACAACCGATTTCCAAAAAAAAACACTTCAAAGTGAAAGCCGAAGCCACGTTTTCTTTTTTGTAAAAGTTTTTATTTTTCACTTTTTGGTTGTGGTACCTACCCCACACAAATTCAAATACCACTACCTGCTATGTAAATAACAGTCACAGGAAGTTATCATCATATCATCCACATAAACTAAGTGGGAAAAATTACGTATTATTGAAGCTAACTCAAAAACTATCCAAGCAAAGTTAATAAGAACCTCCTCCTTTTTAGAAGTCGGTAAAAAAATGAATAACTGTCGTCCTCATATCGTCTTGGTTAGGATGAGACAAAATAATAGAAATGTAAGTTCATCTCTCGCTTTTTTCAATGAACGTTCTTAAATTGTTGAAGACTTAACTTTCGAACTTAGCTTAATTATTCTACTTTAGTATTAAAAGTATCACTTAAAAGAAGGCTTCCCATGAATAGTTTATTAGATACTAATTTTATCTTAAAGTTGTTCGTGAAACAAGCGAGAAGCGAACTCACTACATTAATTCAACAGCGATGAATTTCAAATTGAGCACCTCAGTGTGATGCAACTTTAACTAACTGACGAGTTAGTGGTGTTGATTTTAATTGATAGATACTTACTTTAAAAAAAACGTAAAAGTAAAAGATCTTTATTACTACAATAATGTTTTTTTTTTTTGGTCTTTTGTAATATGCACTTAGGCGTAAAAAAAATATTATTATGTCTTTGAATTGAACTCTTTTAAAATGATTTTGTCGCGATGGCCCAGTGGTTAAAGCCGAAATTGTAAGTTCAAATCCACGCAAGTGCCAATGTGATTTTTTCAACTCATTTGTACTCTCTAAGTTTTCTTGGACATTACTGACATCGGTGAAGGAAAACATCGTGAGGACACCTGAACTTATAGTTAATATAAGTCTGAAATCGCCAACCCGTCTTGAACAAGCGTGGTGAAGAAGCTTTTACCCCGCAAGGGGACAATAATAGGCTGGTATTTAAAAAAAAGAAGGTATTTTAATTATTATTGATCTTCTAACGTAAACTAACACTTCCAAATTTGGAATTTCTCTTGTATCCTGTGTGCGTTTATTAACAAAAAGTGTGTATGACAGCTCTGACGTCCAACTGGAGTTTACACCTTAATACGATTGTCTTTGAATATGCAATAGGAAAAGAGGGTAATTTAACGCATCTCTTAAATAAATAAAAAACAAAGACCCTACCCCTCCACCCTAAAATAACTCAAATTAAACAATAATCCTAACTATAACTACTACGACGCAAATAGTATACCCATGTACCCATTAGTAACGTTTCGCGTCGATGTCCACCTGTATAATATTAATATCCTAACTAATATTATAAATGTGAAAGTGAGTTTGTTTGTCGGTTTGTTACGCTTTCACGCTAAAACGGCTGAACGGATTTGGGTGAAAATTGGCACATGGGTAGACCATGATCTGGAATAGGACATAGGGTAATTTTTATCCCGATATTCTCACGGGATGAAGACTTATGCGGGTGAAACCACGGGGCGCTAGTTAGATCATAATTTAGACTTTTCTTTGTGATTTTTTTCGCACGGCCGAAATATAGATAGAAGTGTGAAAAAAGGAAAAAGTTTTTTTTTTTAAATTTAGTCCGTTTTATATACGAATAAAAACAATACAAAACGTAACGCTTTTGAGTTAACGCATTTATAAATTTCACTGCTCATAAAAGTCCCATACCGGGTGCTTTATATGCAAATCGATTCTGAAAGAGTAAACTCCAAAAGTTCACTCACACGAACAGTCAGACGCTTTAATTGTTTTATTCTACATCTCTAAAAAAAACTCACCGACAGGAAAGTTACTTACTACATAAAGTTACACCTACTGGAATGCACTATCGTTTATTCTAATATATAAGGTGAAATTGAATTGATGAGCATCCTCTTAAGGGGTCATTATACTCATCATTATTAACAACTTTCACTATGGGACCAACCCGGAAATCGCGAAAAAAAAAAACTGCTGTTCCCCACATTTATGTTCGCATAGCTCGTCAAAATGTAGGAAACAGCAGTTTATTTTTCGCGATAAAATTACTACTGAAACGTGCCGAGGGAATGTTGATGATAACATTGGTAATAAATCATCTCTGGTGCTGAACGCTGTCACCATCAACACAAATAATGGAGCAATACTCATTCATTGCACCTCTCCGTCGTTATTCGGTATTCACGACGAGTCTCCTGGGAGTATTTTATATATACGGCGAGAAAGATATCGGAACCTAAAAATAACTTCGTTCACCTAGTTAGTACTTAGCTCGTGGCTAAATAATAACAGCCGCACGGGTCGATCCATCAGGTGAAGCAACGATTGCCGGGTTTGTTCCGTGGATGGGTAACCATCTTCTCCGTGCCTCGGAAAGCAGGTTAAGCCGTTGGTCCCGGTTGCCCAAAATCGATCTAGCTAGGTCTCATATCTGGGAAAATTCGTTTTCTCCATATTTTCATCCTAGCAGAGCTCGGTCGCCCAAAGTTTAGAACAAGATGGAGACCTACCTTAGAATAATAACATGGCAGCATAGAATTAGTAAGTACCAACTATCATGCCAGCATGGAATTAGTATAAACTATCCTATACTATTAAATGAGCATTCTCCATTTTTACCCGAGCAGAGCTCGATTAACCGGGTACAGGTTAACCGGGTACAAATTAACCAGGTACAAATTAACCGGGTGCAAATTAACCGGGTACAAATTAACCGGGTACAAATTAACCGGGTACAAATTAACCGGGTACAAATTAACCGGGTACAAATTTATCATATGCCGTTATTATTATAATTATTACCTAGTATTGTATGCCTTTAGAGCAGGAGACAATGCGAGTAGAACTGCTGATGTCCCTCGGCAGTTAAATTCATAATCAGCTACTCTATAATTAAATATGAGGCAATATTTAATTCCCACACCTCTATATAAGGAAATAAAAACCAGTATTGATCTATCACATATTTAGGTCGGATCTGAAATTACTGTTCGCGAATTCCACCAAACCAGATTATGCCAAGCCGATAATTGGCCTAATTTGGACTCCTGACATCGCATTAATATCATTATTAGATTACGAACTCATTCGGAAAACTATGACTCATTTTACGGTTAATATTGTACATTAATTCTAGCCGTAATATCACACCTGTTCATTTTTCCCGATAATTAATTTTGTAAAACAATTGAATGTAATATGAACATTTAACAGAATGTATTGTTACCATTATTTGCGTGTCCTCAGAAAAATGTATTCGTAAGGAATATTAAAGCGGATTATTTGTAACCGTCAACTTAATTCACAGCTAATGTATGAAACATAATATTTTTTTTAAATCGTAATGAAAAATATTAGCTCACATTATTAAAAAAAATAATAATGCCTATATATAATTGTCAATGACATTGACAATTGTAAAGGAGGAGACAATTTCATATTGAGTTTATGTGTTTGAATCCATTATTCAAACACATATTAAATATAGACTCTCTCAAAAAAAAAATCATTACCTGTTCCCAGAAGTATTGTTAGTTCCTATTTCAAGTGAATTAAGGCGAAAACGTCAGGGTCACCCGCGAAATTCAAATTTTCTTACGTTTTTTGCAATTAGTAGGTCGGTATCAGGTTGTACATTGATCTAAATATGATTCGCGGCCGTATTAAATGTTTATTTATAGAATTATAATGATACAAGTCATCAATACAACTCACTGCGTTCATGTAATCCTATTGAGTGACTATTTACTACAGCTGAATTGCCTCGATGTTCACATGTTGGTGGAGTCGGCGCGTTCATGGGCCTCAGCAAATTTTTGGATGATTTTGTTGACGGGTTCCATTTTAGGTCACTATGTAGGTCGTCATTTCTTATATACCAGGGCGCATTAACAATATTCCTGAGTACCTTATTCTGGAATGGTTGAGTAATTTTGATGTTGGTCGGTATGATACAACCCTAATGAATGTAATTCTGTTAAAACATATTTGTCACGGTCCCTAATTTTTTATCAACATAGAAGATTTAAGTTCATATAAACAATACTTCTTCACGTTTACATACTTACAATACTAACAAAAATATTTCCAGAAACAATCAACATCCATTCGCTTCCTGTCATTCAGATAACGTTTATTGATATGAAACATGTTTCATATCAATAAACGTTATTACATCTTATATTGTGTTATAAAACAATGGTTTTCCCATAACCAACTACCGATATTGTTACAATGAATGTTTTGGTAGCAACGCCTCTTGAAGCCGCACGATCATAATTAATTCACTCATTATTGAGTTACTGACAAATATGGACTTCTAATGTGATTAACGGCAGAGATACTGGTAAGATCTCGGTGTACATTATTAGTACAATAGAATAAGGAGAGGAAGATAGAAAATTATTATAAATCATAAATTAAAATTAGGCTGAAAATCACCACATTTTGAACATCGCAGACAGCTCCTAAAACGACCACCTTTTTCTACCAAATTCCTCCAAGTCACAAAAAAGAAGTAATTTTCTACCATGAATTCCACCATTCCCATATGATACCATTATTACTATGATTCAGGGCCAAAACATGGTAGTCGATGGGCCAGTCATCAACATAAATCAACCTTAAGTGACCATTACTGAACAAGGGTATCCTCACTGACCGTCATAATAAATGGTCGAAACAGTAATAAAGACACATTCAAATTTACTTGTCTTAAAACATGGTAAAGGTTGACTTTCTACTGGGGAGTTGAGGGGATGAGACGTTTCTGCTGGGGAGTTTGTTACGCCACTTCTTCTTCCTAGCTAACGCACTAGGAAGTGGTGAAGGGTGAGCGTTTTGGGGGACTGTCTTATGTAATTTTGACGTTCGAAACGTGCTGATTTTCAGCCTAGTTTGAATAAATGAATTTTGAATTTTGACTCATAAAATAGTTGAGAAAGAATATAATTTTTCTAGTCTCAATCATTTTACAGCAATTTTTTTTTTTAGGCTGCAATCTTGGTAAATATATCATAGCACAATTAATAGCATGCAGGCTGCACTGGCAGTCATCATTCTACCAACTGCATAATATTAGCACACATAGATCTATTTTAATCTCCCTACTATAATTACATACTTCTGACTTTGTTCATTCTTCCTTTCATATTCAGTCCATTCTTCTTTGGAATGCGCTTCCTCTTGATATCAGGACGGCCACCAGTCGGTATGCATTAAAGCGGAAATTGCGGAGTTATTTTCAAAATAAATAGAGTAGAGTCATCTCAACACCTCTCTCCCTTGAATTCGTATATATGTATATATATATAATATGGGTATATATTATAGTAAATATGTATGTATGTGTATGTAGTTTGTACTGTTGTACCTATTTTAGTTATAATGAATTAGAATACTTTTTTTTAAATTTATCCTTGTTCCTCTCATATAGAGCACCTGCCATCTAATCTCTTCACCACCCTTGGTTGACTGGTAGAGAATGCCTAAGGCATTAAGTCCGCCTTTGTACTTTTTTGAGTGTGAAAAGTTTAAATAAATAAATAAATAAATAAATAATTACAATCATTTAGAACTGTGACCTTTCCAACAAGAACTAAATTCGCTGCTTCTGAATAATATTAACTATTACTAAAATAGACTCGGGCTGCAGCCTCTTCACCTATAATCTCGAATATCGATCAAGAATAATAAATGAGTTGTCGATATCGTTTCAAGTTCTCTAATTGTAGATGTTTCTAAACAGCAGGTTGCTAGATAGCCAATTGTTAATCTGATATTATCATAGTTTTTCGTGGTGTCATTTCTAGCACAAAATCGTTTTTAAAATTAATTAAAAAGTTGTAATTTTTAGTAACTTAACACAATTTTAAGACCAACATTACTTAAATATATTGCCGATTACATCAAAAAAATATTGCGTTCTACTGCAACCACAAACACGAAAAATGTGATGACATTTCGGGTAATAAAAAAATAAAAAATATTATCTCAATTACCTATCGTGACACCTTAGACACAGGTTGTATGGCTGAAAACTAGGATATGACGTTCCCTACCCCTTAGAAAAATGGTGTTGGTACTTATACAAAACACCCTGTATAATACATACATAAGCTCACGCTTTTCCACATGTGGGTAGGCAGAAACTACAGAACGCCACGATCCTTACAATCTAGCCATATTAGACTAGCCAATTGGCCATTATTGGATATAGTCTGTGCCGTAAGGGTCAAAATGAACCACCAATGACATCCACATTGTATGTGGTTCATTTTGACCCTGAACTTTTCTCCTCTCCCTCTACACTAATTTTGACAACTTACTAAAGGTTGCAGGGATCGACTAGCTGTGAGAAGCACTTGCAGCCCGGAGGCTTTATAGATCAAAAGACGAAGAATGTTCCGAATTTCGCTTTTGGTACTTCCTTGGACTCTCACTCATTCCCCCACTACCAAGGTTGGACAATCATCCCGTTCAATATCACCTCATTCACGGTTGTATGACCGTTATCGGTATTAAATGGATTCAAGCACGTGACTCAATCTACATTAAATACAATACATTACACATGACAGGGTGCGAACGTGTGTCGTGAGTACGCTCTAATGTTCCCAAATTATCGAGTTTAGGTGAAGTGAAAGTGACATTGGTTTAGATGCGTTGTCTGTGAGTTAGGCCAGGGGCTGATAATTTAAATTATGTTATGTTTGCGTAATAAAAATTATTTTGCATATAGAGTATTTTTTTTCTAACTGAACAGACAGCTGTGCTGCTGGGGAGTTTGTTGCGTCACTTCTTCCCAGCTAACACACTAGGAAGTAGTGAAGGGTGGGTGTTTTGGGGGACTGTATTATGTAATTTTGACGTTCGAAAAGTGCTGAATCTCAGCCTAGTTTGAATAAATGACTTTTGAATTTTGGGGTACTCAAGACAAATACTGTATTTTTTTTTACATACTTGATAGGTGGCACATGAAGCATGTTTGTAAACAGCCATTGGACAGCCATTGCGTATGTGCATGGAATATACTCATGTCTCTGAATTGGCTTCACATGCCGTCGAGAAATATCTCACAGGCTTGCCGGTTTCCTCACGATGTTTTCCTTCACCGTTTTTAAAGCAAGTGATAATCATACAATACCCACATGAATCTGAAAAGTCAGAGGTGTGCCTTGGATTCGAAGTCGAGGCCTATGACTTGGCGGTCCGACGGTCACATCACTAGGCTATCACTGCTGCATACGTAACTCAAGAACATGGACTTTTCAAAGTATTTTACAGATACTTTAAAAAAAAACGAAGCTTGCCAAATTATTGAAAAGAGCTTTCGAGCTTAACTTTTCCAGAGCAAGCTTTCAATTTGAGACAAAATTATACTCGTAAATTGTTGTCATCCGGTGCTTAAACCAATTTCCCAATTCTCTGAAACATAGTAAACTATTCACGTTGACAACCTTAAAAGCCTTTCAATTGGATTCGGGAGCCATCGGCACGGGCGGCCGCAATTGGGGACGCGCTAATTTGCGGCCACCTAATCTAAGTGCACGCAGACAATTTAACGTGCAACTGTTTAGAACACAGTTTCGTACTAATTAACTTTTTTTGTAAAATTTTAATTAAATATATGATTAATGTACAGTAGTTTAGGTGTAAGAGATAAAATTGGCGTCTATTGAACCGTAAGAGGTGGTGGGTGGGTACCCTAACTCATTTGACGAAGAAGTGGGTGATCAGTGTACCTACGAGTTTGCTGTTATCAGCATATAGGAGGGAACTCCCTCAACCTTACTGAGCTCGCAGTTATAGGACTAAATTCTTTGTAGGACTAAAACTTTCATAGAGCTATTTTATTTCACGTAACACACATACAATGCTCGTAAAATACATAGAAAAAAGAACTAAAATTGTATTACGAACTCTTGAAAAAATACAATTTCAGTCCTCTTTTTAACGAATTTCTCGAAACGTAAAAACAAAACGATGTTATGTTAATCATTCCATCAACATAAAGGGCAATTTAATTACATCTAGTAAGTCTTAAGAGCTTTCTGAAAGCCTATTATTATGCTAAGTAGCGGCTTCGGTTGAGGAAAATCTACCTTTTGGAAGTCGAAGTCGATCTTTTATTGTGCCGAAGTCGCTCTGCAATAAGTATTGGAGTCCAGTAAGCATATTAATAGATTTTAAATTTATTTTTACTGGCAATTATCAGTTTAGTGTAAAGCCCAGCTGATGAGCAAGAGATCGGACAGTGCGTAAGTAATAACTTGTCCCGTGATGCGATTGGTAGTACTGTTCTGTCAGTCGCCATTTTGAACTTTATTAGTATTAAAACTATGCTTGACAAGCAATAGTGCCAACATGACGGCAATGGACAAGTTACATTGAATGGTGTGTAGGGTCTGATCAAGCATTTGGAAGAGTGCCATTGATTTTGTCTGACAAGATTATTGAAATGTGTAGTTTAGTAAATTGTAGAAATGTGCCCGGTACAAAGCATTAGAAAAAAAAAAACATTGGAATATTTTGGCAGAAAATTTTAAGAAATGTGAACAATAAATTAAATTAAACTCTATACTATCTTCAGGATATTCCCCCGAAATTAGTCGAAAACGTAGCACAGAAGGTGCACTGGTAAAAAACTTTATGTAGGTCCCTTTGCAGACATGGTGTAGTTTCAGGCCAGTCTGCAACAGAAGATCTGTATTTCCCCATTTTCTCCAAAAAAAATCATAATCTAACTACAATTTCCTTAAAAAAGACCATTTATAACGTGACGCGCTAAATTCCCTTTGAAATACGCGCCAAAGGAACGGAGCGAAGAAAATGACGCTTGATATCTTATAGAGCGCTATATCCCGAGAAGGATTATGATAAATACTTTGAAAGCAAAGAAAACGTGTCTATACATACTTTCAAAGGCATAATCACACATTTAGAATGTAAAAAGAACTTACCTGTTCATATTCTGAGAAAAACCCTGAAGCCAAGGAAAGATAAATAAATACGTATCCGCAAAGGAAGGTAAATATTAACAGTTAATTAAGATGGATAAATGTTGAGAAACCATTCGTTTTAAACCTTGTCGGGAACTTCCTACGTTTACTGGGAACACATACGGAGAGTTTTAAATATATCAGTAGGTATATTTGCATGGCCTAAAATTAGTTGTTAATATGGTAAATTCAACATACATTTCATAACATTACACGTTACAAAAAGATAATATTTTACTTAAACAATAATATTTAAGTACTTAAATGTAAATATAATATATTTTTATTATATTCTGTATACGCAAAGTGTAGGTAGGTACCTACTATTTTTTAGGTTCACTTTATCTATTAAATATTTTTAGGTAATACTTTATTTTAAGGCGAAAGCGTCAAGGTAACCCGCGAAATTCAAATTTTCTTACGTTGTTTGCTATTCGCAGGTCAGTATCATGTTGTATGTTGATCTAAATATGATTCGCGGTCGTATCAAATGTTTATTTATAGAATTATAATCATAAAAATGATCAATACAACTCTCTAAGTTCATATAATCGCATTGAATGACTATTTCATGACTTTTGGTGATTGTGCTTACTTATGGAGTTGAATTGCTGATTGTAATGATTATAATTATGTAAAGCCATATTTGTTACGGTCGCGAATCATATTTTAATCAACATAAAACCTCACACTGACCTGCAAAATGTAAAAAACTAAAGAAAATTTGAATTTCGCGGGCTACCTTAGCGCATGCCCCTTAAACACACTGTTGTGTTGTCTATGTCATTATCTATGGCAGGGCACTAAGATATCCACATTTTTGTGCACAAATAAACGTATTTGATTTGGTTCTTCCCTTGGGGGTTTAAGAGCGTTCATTCTAGAAGTTGGCAACGTCGCAAACAGCTGTCAAATATTTATCTGTTTTGATTAATTTGGCAATATTACTGTATGGAAATATGAAATATCGCTAATCAGTGAACTTCAAATTCTGTGTTATAATTGCATGTATTCTACATGCAATTATAACACAGAATTTGATGTTGTAACCGTTTTAGGTGTAAAAAAGGCATTTGTAAAGTTTCCAAATATGTACTTTTTTTATATCTAAAACTAAATGTCGGTGTTACGATATTAATTATTGCATTTCATAATCAATATTTCATATTTCCATACAGTATTATTACCAAATTAATCAAAACCGCGAAATATTTGACAACTACGAGCATTTGCGACGTTGCCCACTTTCAGAATAAACGCTCTACAGACTTTATTCTGTAAACAGACCTACAATACAGGAGGAACCTTAGAAGTGCGTTTGTCTAGCGCAGCCGTCATCGGGACGTCATTCACCGAGAACGGAAGACGGCACCGAAGTAGCTATACGTTTTTTTTTTTTTTTTTTTCAGGATGGGAAATCATTAAATGACCTCCCGTTTTGGGCAGAGCGAGAGGGTGTGTCAGACTTTTACTGACTAAAACCCACCCGTGTTCCTTCCGTTGCCTGTGTGCCGGGGCCGCGATATCCCTTTCGGACAAACCCGCAACCCCAGCAGAAGTAGCTATACATACCTTTACTATTGCCGCGTGTCCACCGCACATCAGTTTCGGTTCGAATAGTCTCGTTTCGCGGTGACGTCCCGGTGACGGCGGCGGCGGACAAACGCCCTATGGGGCAACGTTTGTTTTTGACAAAAAATCATCTAGTACGTGCCTTGAATTGTTTGACTATAACTATTCTTGATATCTACTATCACATAAAGCATGGGCGTACCCAGTGGGGAGGCAGGGGCAGCTGCCCCCCTCCCCCCCTGGATTTTGTATGCCTAAGTACTGTTGTCGATAAAAGATAATATGTTACAGTCACGTTAAGACTTATTTTACAATTAAGGCTTGTGCAGACCAGCGCGACTTGTCGCGCGACGCGACATTGCTATACTGAGAAGTTTTCTCAGAAATTGTATTGTTCTTGTCGCGTCGCGCGACAAGTCGCGCTGGTCTGCACAAGCCTTTACAGTACAAATCAACAGTACAGTACAGTATATTATGTGTAAATTTTTGTAAAAATCGCGCTGCGCGGCCTTTCATGTTGTACCTATCATATATAACCGACTTTAAAAGGAGAAGGTTCTATGTTGGGCTGTTTTTTTTTTTTTGTTTACAATGTTCATTGATATTTTCGTCAAATGTAGACAAATTTTGAAAATTCTTTTTCGTTTGTAAAAAAATAATTTAAAATCGGTCCAGAATTGACGAAAATATCGATACATACACTTATTAAAAAGAAGACGAACATAGAACCTCCTCCTTTTTGAAGTCGATTAAAAATACGCGAACGCAGCACCAATATCAAACTACGTAAAACATGTGCGGGGGGAAATTTCCGATTTGCTCCCCCCCTGGGTCAAAAGCTGGGTACGCCCATAATATAAAGGCATATCGCTGATATCATACCTGTGAGTTTCCGTCGAAAGTTATTTTATGTCGGGCGTGGTTACATTAGCGAATTACTATAAGTAATATTGGATATTACTTTCATAATAAAACATTTCATTGCCAATTCCACATCATATTTATAATAATTATTATTACGCTTATACTATCTGCGGCTTTCGATGTAATGGTAAGTTCGTAATAATTATGTATGTATGTATGTAGGTACAAAGAGAAAAAAATGAACACATACAAATTGGAGATAACAATTAATGCTTAAGAATATTTTGGAACCATCGAAATATAAAAATGACTTTTTCACCTTCAACCTCGAAAAGATTCTGTTTATCATTTAAAATCAGAGTGTAAAATTGCATTTTATCCGCGTGGAAAGAGTTAATTCGAATCTTTCTATTCAGTAATTTTCTACACCGCCAGTCCACTGAAAATGCATTAATACTTATTTCATGTCAGTGTGCCAACCTCATTTTTAGAATAATCACACTGGCCAGCACGACGACTGCATGAAAAAATAAAACTTTTTAAAATTTTCTTCAATTCATTTTCCATCATTTTGGTTTGTTTTTTGATAAAATCGCGACTAGTAGCGACGAAGATATCGACGAGTTAGTGTAAGTGGTACATAATGCCGAATTGAGTTATATTATTAAAGCTGTTTTTCTTGCACCTAATTTTAATTAAATTTTCCTCGCTGAAGTGAGGTGAAAAACTTGGCAGCAAAGTTATTCTGCGTCGTGTACTAACTAATACAAGTACTCGCGCCAAAAAAAACTTTGCAGCCTTGCATGACAAAAAACAATTTCAAACAAACTAAATACTAAGTAGCGATGGGCTATGGGGTTTTGTCAATATTTGACTAGCTATAGTGACTAAACTATTGGATATCTTTGATTGAATTTTCGTATGCAACCTGGGAACGTCATTACATATACGGAATATAAAAGATTTTCTGGAAAGATTAGCATGTTCAGCTCTTAATATTCCCACTTCAGGGACACAGGCCTCTTCTCTTCGAGAGAGAGTGGGCTGTAATCCACCACGCGGGCCCAGTGCGGGTTGGTACATGTCACATGTCTTCGAACTTTGGTTCTAGGACATGCCGGTTTCCTCACGATGTTTTCCTTCACCGTTTTGAGAGCAGTGGTGATGAAATAATTTACACAAAGTAAAGCACCTGTTTTGGTTCGAGCCCACGACCTGCAACTCGTTAGTCGGGGCCGTTACCACTGGGCCACCACTGGAACACCTTACAGTTCGAGCTGCTGTAGATAGAAATGTTTACAAGGCATTTGTTTTAATGAAAGCGGTACAATATTTTTGTTAAATACCAAACTCTAAAATAGAAAGCCTAAATCATACTCAAATGTTTGAACCTCCACCTCCATTACCGCCAGAAATCATAAAATCATAACACATGCATCATTATTTCATAAAACACCCTACACGTTGGGTGAGCCTGTTGGTCGAGTGCTGTCGGCCAACGCAAAATACACGCAAATCAAACGGCATATCACGCAAAAGGGCCCAGTATACGTTGGCCGAGCAACGGGCTCACTCAACTTGTTATACTGGAGGCTTTACATGAACAGAAGTCAAGAAACATTCTCTAAAATTTTACATAATAAAAATTCCCAAATTATTTCATTTTGTTAAAATATAAAAATGTTCGTCTCTATAAGCTTCTTTTTCTCATAACTTAAAGGAAAGTGGAGTCCAAAGTTATCTCTATTAAAGATACTTTGCTTTGCTTTAAGAACGATGATGGTAAGGAGATTGTGGTCAGTGTTTTAAAATGTTTTTAATAACAACTGATGAAAGCAGCTGAAATGGTTTTCCTACTCAAACATTGTTGGCTTTTTTTTGTTTTTTTACCGACTTCCAAAAAGACGAACACAGACGAACATAGAACCGCCGCGGTTCTATGTTCGTCTGTGTTTTTTTTATGTATGTCCCTTGATATTTTTGTCAATTGTGGAACAATTAAAAAAAATATTTTAACATTTAGTAGAGGAAACTTGCAAGGTGGTCCCATATAAAATTTATTAAATTTGTTTGGGTACTTTTTATAGTATCAATATTACGTATTTTTCGCACTTGGTCTATGTGGATGCTGATGTTAAAATAACTTCCTGTCACCGTACAAACTCTACTGCACTACCTACTACTACCTGCTATGTAAATAAAATAGCAGGTAGTGAAGTAGAGTGTGTGTGGGGTTGATCACAACTAAAAAGTGACAAATAAAAACTTTTTACCAAAATAGACAACACTCTAAAGAGAAAATTTTTTTTTTTTTTTCTTGGTGTTTTTTTAAAAAATCATTTGTTTTTTTAGAGCTGTTCACTGTTCCACTGCTGTGCAAAGGCCCTCCCCAAATCTTTCCAGGCATCCTGTTCCAGAGCTACCTCAAATCCCATCTAACTAATTTAAAAGTAAGACAACAAAATCTGCTTCAAATTGAGAAATCACTCCAATTATACCTATCGGACTATCGGAAATATCGGATGCCATCACCACGGTTTAAAAACATCTTGATGAAGTCTATTTTTAAACGATGCGCATACTCACGGGTTTCCAGCAGACGTCATCCTAGAATGTAAATCTTGAAACACACCAATAACACCTCGAAATAATTACACTTCAACGGCTAAATCGAAAGCATGTGGATTGAGGAAACATTTTATACTCTCTTTACGCAGCAACTGGTAAAATTATTGTAAATGAATGGTATTTTTGTATGCAGCAGTACTATAGCTAACTATATTTAACATTCCCGAGATTATCAACACATAACAAAGTATGGTACGTATTAAGGCTTGTGCAGACCAGCGCGACTTGTCGCGCGACGCGACACGAACAATACAATTTCTAAGAAAACTTCACAGTATAACAATAACCGGTGTCGCGTCGCGCGACAAGTCGCGCTGGTCTGCACAAGCCTTAAAACGATTGTACGATAACCGTGGGAAAAGACAGATATATGTTCATTATTAAATATTTAATCAGGCGGCAGTTATTAATATTTGGAAATCAAAACATAATTATTTCAACTTTTCTATTACGTAGTCCTTGACTGATAATGGATTGTACCAAATTGCCCCAGTTATAGTAAATTCATACGAAATGTATTAAAAGTTTAAGTTTGGGGTTTTTTAGAGTGATAAAGGGATTAAACTAACGGCAGCAGTTCATCACAATACGGGGCGTGTGCAACATGGTGGTTACAACAATTTTATTTTGCTTGTCGCCATTCTAAGGCCCGTTCATGACTTGCAACGTGACTTGTGTCAAGCGACACGTGCGCGTCGCTTGTTCCGCAAGTCGCGTATTGGTGACTCATGGCATGCTCTAAACAACTTCTTTCATTTGTTTTCTCCGCAGTCGCTGTCGCAAGACGCGTGTCGCTAGAGCGTTTCGATTGAGCGTGTCGCTTGAGCGTGTAGCTCGTGGCCACGGGGTAACTGTTGTCGCTGAGATGCCTCCGGTTATCCTATGGAGCTAACAGGCTACTTCTCCTGCATTGGCATAACATAACATACATACTCAGCTTATAATGTTCTCTTCGAGAGGAAGTGGCCTATAATCTACCACGCGGGCCCAATTTTTGGTTCTAGGACATGCCGGTTTCTTCACGATGTTTTCCTTCACCGTTTTGAGAGCACCAGGCTTGCCTGAGGCTACTGAACCGAACCCAGACCTACAACTCGTAAGTCGGGGCCGATACCACTGAGCCAGTATTGGCATAAACAATGTAGGATGTGCGGCCAGTCTCTTGAGTATATTATTAGTCGACAGCGATGCGGATGAATTTTACGATGCTGTATTTTAGTTTTTGAATAGTTCTAGTTAAGTTAGTATATAATTTTGCTATTTTTATTAATTAATTAGTTATAAGTTGTTATGGACCCACTTGTAAATATTACCCTGCAGTTAATAAAATAAAATATTATATTACATGTAGGAATAGATCACGGCGTGGTAAAAAATACAGGGTGTAAAAAGAACCATCACATAATACGCAAACAAGGTAAGATTGAGCAAAAGTTATTGCTGGGAAACGACTTTTATTTTTGGTGTGAAAATGTGTGCAATCGCACTCAAAACATTGTGCAAAGAAAGAAAAAAGAAGTATTTATTGGCACTCGCACAGGAAGATCACAAAACTAAACACAATCACAGAAACATTTTTTTTTTTAATACAGAAAATCATGTAAGAGTCCAAAAGGCGCTTATCTCAGCATTTAATAACATTAAAATCATGTTTTCGTGAAAAAAGTAGAAAGAAAATTGGAACTTTGACTTTCAATATCTTCGTTCCCAGTTATGGCTCGGTACAAAAGAAAAAAGGAACACAATGACGGAGAGCATAGCTGTGCGTGACTGTGCCTGTCAAACAAAAATTAAAACGTACAAAAACCTTCTGGAATATATCTACTACCTACTTAACTACAGCCGACTGGGGACAGTCCAATAGTTTCCTAAAACGTAAGTCTACTTAGACTAGAAAGAAATAGGCCGGAAAACGTAATGACAAAGAAAATAAAGTCTTTTACCACCAACCAGTTTTATTCACATATATATTAATTATATACGACCTCGATGTGCTATTCGAATTTTTAGAGACCTTTGTCGACCAGTATTGTAAGATATTTTCATCTCATTTTAGATGTTGAATTTGAATTGACGTTTTCCAACCTTGGTGCTGGATAGCATACCTTTAATTCGCAAACTCATGAAATAAGGAAAGCATAAAAAAGCAAACGTTTTCTTAATACCTACACTACCTACACACGCTTTACAACTTTTCTGAATATGAAGTGCTTTTCTCCAACAACCTCTGGAGAAACTCATCAAAGTTGGTTCAGTGATTCAGACTAGAAAACATACAAAAAAACGAACAGGGGGCCTAAAACGGCCACTTTAGCAATTCTGTAAAAGCGATTTATTTCCTCAAATATAGCAGAGAGACTCGTTTTGCATTTATACCCTTCCATGTACAAAAAGGAAATTATAAACTTTAGTTAGGTACACAAAGAACATAATGCAACCAATATCTTAGACAGTTGTAATTTGATGTCAATCAAACTGTTACTCAACAAAGGTACGTTATAGCCCCAAGGTAATATCAATACTCCTCTCGAGTCTCCAGAACAAGCACCTCCCGACGGGCCAAAGCAACACTAAGTTCCTTATAATCCCGAATCTCTGACACCTAGCCCCTAATGGGATCAGCAACATTAAAATAAACGAGACAGACATATCCAGTTGTTTCTCTTAGACGTGAACACGCCATATCAGATAAAGGAAACCATTCAAGTTAATTGTCCCTTTAGTCAAAGGTACATTAAACCTATCCTAGTTTCGCCAAATGATAAATGCATTTTTATTCGAAGCAGTGATAGCCAACTGGTAAAGGCCCCGACTTATGAGTTATAGGTCATAGATTCGAACCTGTCTGTGAAGTCTGTGTCCCAGTAGTGGGAACATTTTAGGCAGATTATGCTATTATGGTATTGTATTCGAAAGTATTCTTAAATAACACTTCAACGGATATTTTTACCCGTAAATAACACTTTGTCAAGTAAAATTACCCGTAAATACCACTTTGACGGGTGAATTTATCCGTCACAGCGTTACTAACTAACCAGACGAACCACTGACGAGAAACACCAAAATAAACTTATGGGCCCGTACTTAACTGTCTCTTTTAAAGTCCTGTAATTTCTTGTAATGGCCTGGTTATGTGTGAGCCATGTAAACTGATCTCCGAGATGGTTCTTTGAAGAAAGAGACCCATACACATTTGAGTGGAATTATCCTGACAAACAAATTCTAAATATTTTATTTCGCATAACCTACATGAGCACTTATGAAGCGTCAGGTGCACGGTGTCCAATTGGTCGTTTCCTATGGAGAAGAGCCGTCAAGAAACTCTACGGCTACTCTTTTAAAAATAATTGGCTTTTACAATATTTTCAAATAACAGTGTTAATAGGTATAATAATAATAACAATGTAGGCCTTTCAACAAGTACTTAACAAAATAGAAAATTGACAACAAATCTACAGTCCACTAAACAGTGCGGTGGATTCAAATTCAAAATTCAAAAGTCATTTATTCGAACTAGACTGAGAATCAGCACTTTTCGAACGTCAAAATTACATAAGACAGTTCCCCAAAACGCCCACCCTTCACCTTCCTAGTGCGTTAGCTGGGAATAAGAAGTGGCGCAACAAACTCCCCAGCAGCAGAGCTGTCTATTCAGTTAGAAGAAAGAAACAAAGATTAGATTGACACAATGTTGCAGGATGTGTGCTGAAGTTTCACAATGCAGAAAATTTAAATAGGTATCTAGGCTTGTAGGCCAACACGAAGTTGAAAACTCAGTTCTAAGAAAACTTAGTTCTAAGCTAAAGCAATCGAACTTCAGAGTTCGGACACTATCTTCGGGAGAACAATGCGACGGAAATGTCGGCTGTTTTACTTGTTATATATAAGTACTTTCTTTATTAATTTTAGATACATCTAGCAAACAAAATGCTTAACACAACATCACGAATTATTCCACTTTGCCCCACCAAGCCGCCCCTTTAGTGGGGTAAAGTGGAATGCCCAAAACTGCCTGTTTTCCCCGAAGAATTAGGGCAGAAGTTCCCACATTTTTGCTTGTATAAATTCTGGTCCCATATAATGGAAAGTGAGAAGACAAACCCAGACACCGGACTGCTACTGAGACATTTCTAAAAGATAAAAAACTAGCCCGTATAAAAAGGAGTCATTACTAGGAGCTTTCTCCCTGCAAATAAAGATTAAATTGAGTAAAAATACTTGTGTGCATACGAATAATCTAGAGTAGAAAAACCACTTTCAAACTGAACGAAATCAAAGCGTTAGCCGTTCAGTTTTAATTTTTTTATTCGTTTCACATTCATCGAATAATGAAATGTTAGTTTTGAATTGTTTTATTCGCTCCGTGCGCACTGTTTCGAGCGAGTGGACTCAATCAATGTTCACGAATATCGTTTTTAACAAGCTCAGTTTTTGTTGTTTAAAAGTTATTTTTATAATTTAAATGGTTGAAAAAGGGATCCACACGCATTTTAATTCAAACCGTCACTCATAGTTACTAAAAATATTATTTTCGAGCTAACAACTATAGGCTGTACCTTTATAAAAATAAGACACCACTTCAAAAAACTACAATAAAAAATTTCAAACACTAGAACATCGACACTAAAAACGCAGTACAAATACAAACACGAAATACGTATACAATTCTAAACTTTTTATATTCTAAAACTTGATAATAAACCACTATTAATAAAGAACAGCACTATACACTGTGGATATTATTTGAATATAACTTTGTTGTTTAAAAGTCGCGGTTGTTTTTCGCGGAGGTGTGCGGGTGTAGCGTCGGCGAAGTTCGAACGCCCACTGACGCGTGATGCCTGATCAGGGCATCAGGGCGGGCGCACGGCGGACTCCATCACACGGACATCTGCCACAGATTAGGAAGAACACCTTCGCCGACGGACTTTTAATGGATCGCAGGGATTAACTCTCACGTGGATCGCAGTAATGAGAAAGTTATAATCGACACTTTTAAGGCGGTTTTTTTTTGCGTTTTCTCTAACGAGTACGCACGTGGTAACGTCGGATTTAGATAAAAAGATTAGAGTAAGTGGCTTTTTTTGCAGTTAGCCTTTTAACGAAACCAAAACTTTAACCAGTTTCAGACAGGATAAGAAGTGTTCTAGAGGATTTTTCAAGAATGTATTCCTGAAAAATCCACTAGAACTCTTCTAATATTCGGTCATAAATATGTCATGGGATACAGTCTGGATGAGAAAGTGGCAACTTATATTTTTTATGCAAAAAAAATGTATGGAGCTAATGCTTATTATCTCTAGAACGGAGATAATAACCGTTATATCTATGCACACGGTGAAATAATTGTTTATTTATGATTTTTTGACATACTAAATTTTTTCAAATTAGGTGACGTTTTTTTAAAAAAACACGGCATTTCTCGTTATATGAAGTATTTAAAAATTATAAATAAATAGATACGAGTACATCACCGTGTGCAAGAATATAACGGTTATTGTCTCCATTCCGGAGATATAAGCATATACATTTTTTTTGCAAAAAAAATATAAGTTTCCAATTTTTCTACCAGATCCCATGACATATTTATGTATAATATTGGTGATTGGAAGCCATTTCAAGCAAAAACACTTTAAAATGTCCAATGTCTTCGAGAGCTTTTTTTCGATCCACAGTGCGACGGTCACACCACTAGGCTATAAGTGTAGTAGTTAAAACCGCAGCAATGTCGTGGCTTTGGACTTGATTTCAAAGCTGGTAAAAGGTATGTTTCCGAAATGTGAACGGAAGAATGTAAAATAAATAATACTGCTTTGTCTATGTAATTTAAACAGTCAGGCAAAACCAGTCCTTCTTTGCAAAAGCGAAAATTCTAGAAATGGAATAATTTTTGTATTCCGCAGGCGTCTGAAATGACGTGACTTTATATTCTGAGATCACCATAAGAGGGGCGAGTAAGTGCAGAATGAAGTTATTAACACAGAGATGAATCATTTCTATGCTATGACATGCCATTTCTATTTCTATGACCTGATTAAAAGCATATACTATGGTATGCTTACGGTATGCAAATGGGTGGAATTTTACTTGATCTGTGACCACCAATACAGCTGTCAAGTGTACCGTTACCTACATCAGGGATGCTTCGGATATTCGCACCTGCATCCGCAATTGTTGAGCTACCGCATTTATGTTGCCATAATTGTCGTGAATTGAATTATAATCAACATGCAACTTGTTTGACGTATCCCCGTGGATGTTAAAAAATCTCTATCCGCAACATCCCTGATATTTTTTCTCAGTTAGTTTTAATTAATCATGGTATGGCAGTTTGAGTAATTTATGCGGCCTAACCAAATATCCTTTCTTTGTTATTGTTCGTCGAATCGTTGAGCTCCTTAAGTTCTAAGTTGAGCTGCACAAATGCGTGCACTGACTGGACAGGTCCACTCAATCTGTGTGGTTCTTTCCTCAAAAGACCATTTCAGACACCAATCTACACGGTCTTCACATGATCTGATCAAGATTATGTCTGGACTTTAAAAGAGACTGTGACCACTGAGTTTGTTTCAGCCTTTGTTCTCAGAGTAGTCAGATAGGAAACGTCGACCTCATATACTTTAACAAATATATTTAATAGACTTGTATAAGTGTTAAACAAACCTACTTACAATGCTCATATTCAGCATTGGGCACATTCAGGTTGATCCGTTATGATGATAATAGAAAGATCATACCACACTTTAGCACTTCACCCTCCGAACCTTGCTTCTTGAAGCGGAACGTTTTGGTTAAACACACAAGTAATATTTTACGGCAACGGTTATATTGAGGAAAATTTTGGTGTAGGTACACTAAAATTTTCCTCAATATAACCTTCGCAGGTTAAAAATGTCGAGACACCAAGGATTATACGACGCGGAATAACCCCGTCTCACACGATGTGAGAGGATACGGGATCGCGGCGGGGGAATTAACAGCCCTAAATCAAAATCACGCTTAATTTTTGATTGAACGGATTTCGACATTTTCAACTATCCATTTCGCAAAGGCCACTTTAATACAATGTCGCCCATGGGCATGTGACCGTCCGTATTTTTCCGAATATTCATGACAAATTATCGAAAATAAACTTAAAAAGGGGGGGTTAATAATAATCTTTAATTATTTTTATAATTTTTTCATTTTTGTTTCTTTTTTTTTTATCAGTCTCTCGCTGTGATTTTACGGATTTACACTTGTGTTTTTTAAAACAAAAATCGCTTTTTTGAAAAAAAAAATCTTCTCCTCCGTTTTTTTTTCATAGTCGACGACATTTTAATAAAAAAAAAATAGTTAATCCGATAAAATAACTCATAAGCTATTAGAAATAATAAACATAATCCAAATCGAGCCAATAACATAGAAGATATGGCAAACGCTAATAAAAACATAAAAAATTGAATAACATGAAAAATATTAAAGATAGACCCCCCTTTTAAAGTCAATTTTCGATAATTTTTCATGAATATTCAGAAAAATACGGGCGGTCACATGCCCATGGGCGACATTGTATAAGCGGATGTAAAAACGATGCGTATGAATTATTCGCTAATAGTTTATTTGAAAACTGTGAATGTAAATACAAATTTTGTACCTTTTTTCGCTGATTAATGATGGCTGGGTTTTTGCACATATATACGTATATTATTCGTGTAGTAATAACGATAGCTTGATTAATACCTGACTTATATACCTATAGCCCGGGGAAGTTACGCAAAATTTCAGGCTAACTTTGCATTAATTTAAAACAGCGATTTTTTTCATTTAACGTGTAGAGTATGGTCAAGGGAGTATATTAAACTGTATACCGCGAAAACTTCACCCCCGCGTGTAGGTTTTTTTAAAGAAAACATCTAATTTCAATTTTACGTGGTAGAAAAACATATTAACAGATATGTTTGTATGGAGTGTTTGTCGAAGAGATTAGGTATCACAAGTACGTCAAAAAATTTAACATTTTCGTCCACGGAAATTTCCATAAAAATAAAATTAGGTTTTTTTTTTTTATTGTACTTCGAGCAAAAATATTAACAGCAGTTTTTTTGCACCAAATTACTTAATTAAATATTTTAATACGCTATTCAACAAAATTTAACATATTGTACTAGCGCAAGATATTAAGAAAAGTTTTTTGAAAGAAAGAAGTACAATAAAAAAATCGTAATTTTATTTTTACGGAAATTTCCGTGGACGGAAATGTTTAATTCTGAAATAATATATTAGTTTTACGAATTTTTTACATAATATAATCAAAATTTTCGTGTTACCTATTTTGCCTCAAATTTTATTCACAAAAATGCGTTTTTGTTTTTTTTTACCTTGATGCGGTCCTGGAAAATGTTTAATTTTTTTATATTATTTGAAGAGAAGTTGAAGAAGTTGTTCAAAAACACGTTTCAAGAAAAAAATCGCTGTTAGGATTTAGTGCAGGGTTCAAACCTAATTTCCCCGGCCTACTAGGGATTTACCTAACACACTACATAGGAGAAAAGTCAAGAATACCATATACAACATAAACTAGCTTCTGCCCGCGACTTCTTCCGCGAGCCCATAAACTTCCTCCTGAATTGGGGCTATTCAATGCAAAAAGATTTTTTCAAATCCAACTGGTAGTTCCGGAGATTACCCCTTACATACAAACAAACAAATTTTACCCTTATAATGTATACGTAGATAGTGTCATTTACAAAGAACCTTCTTACGTAAGTCAGTTACTTCAAAAGTGAATGTAGGAAACTAAAAATAAACGGATCACATAGTCAATGTTTCAGGTCGGGATGTTGAAGTCTATCTAGGAATTAGGTCAATGTGGTATCTGCGGTCTATATCAGTCTGTGTCCAATTCGTTATTCTACACTTAACTGACGGCATCCGCGGCGGAAAACCTCATATTTGAAGTTCTTGACAAATAAAACGCTGTAATATAATTTTGACACAAAATTTACTACGTAAGGTGAAGTGGGTTCCAAAGCAGATGTTTCGACTTCACGCAAAATCAATGTTTCTCTTAAAAAATCAACGAATTTGCATATTTTTTTTAAGATTACAAAAATTTAAGAGTGCTCTTAGTGAAGTAAGAGGCCCGATACACGATTGACAAAACTCCTCGATAGAAAAAAGCGGCAAAGTTACCTTAAAATCTGCTTTTTTCTGTCCAACCACTAAGAGAAAAACCTATTCCATTCGATTGTTATCAAAGCAATTGTATTAAAATGTTGTCTACGTGTTCACTATTAAATACTTTATGGAATTATGAACTTATTTTTCTATATCAACCCAAGTAAAAATTTTTAATTCAATATTTGTAAACATAGTGCAATAGAATTGCGCGCGGGCTTGTCGTACCGGCGCTCCCGGAACGCTACCACGATACCATTTCGCCTTAAAACATCACTAAACCACCCTGTTACCCTGTAACTTGGTTGTGGAGGTAGGATAAGCAGTCGCTCGATGTAAAATACTAGTCATCATCATCATTTCAGCCGAAAGACGTCCACTGCTGGAAAAAGGCCTCCCCCAAATGGGGGGATTTGCCATAATCGCCACGCTTGGCAGGCGGGTTGGCGATCGCAGTATGGTGTTAAAATGTATAGAGAACGCTGCTGCCCATTCTCTAGTGAGTCCCTTTATCGCCTTCTACGACACCCACGGGTAGAAATGGAATGATACTACTTCGGCACCACACGGAACCTGTTGCAGTTGAAATACTGGTATTAGAAAGAAAGAAAAAGTATTTATTGTGACTCACACAGAAAAAACACAAAAACAATTTAAAAAAAGTAACAGTAACATATAAAGAAGGAAGTCCTGTACGAGGCCAAAAGGCATGATGCCGCGACATTTAAAAATAAATAAAAATGTCGCAGCGGTGGTATTCTGATAGGGCCCGCAGTGACGTCACGGATAGATACAGACAAATAAATATAATAAAAAATAAAAATAAAAAGGTGTGAGAAATACAATGAAGAGCGAAATATTATGTAAGCCACGTGTCTGCATCCGACGTAACATCACTACTCGTACTACGTACACTATCGTTACTTGTCTATGCCTTTAGTATCTGTGGTACTCTATGGCATCGTGTTGACAAGTAAAGAGACGCAGACGCCGACACCGGCAAAAAATAATTATTTGCATTACGGCTGTTTATTGCTGCAATAATATAGTGAATAGTGGAATGAAAAGTGTTTAACTGTGTGTATTCAACTGCAACAGGTTAACCTGGAAGCTGACCCCAACATAGTTCGGAAAAGGCTATACAGATAATATGACATTACATAGCATTTCATAGAAACTATATATATACGAGAAAAGATATCGAATGAAATCATCGACCACAGATTATTACAAAAAGGCCAGAAATCGTGGGACTTACAGAATTGTAATCCCGGCAAAGCATAGAGGAGGGGCGCAGTTTTATTAATTGCGGGCGTCGTTTTGGGCTTTTACCCAGGATTAGAGATGAGCCGCGCTATCCGAAGCGCAAACAGATTAGGCACTATACACATACGTCACACATAGCTGTCACTCACGGCATACAGACGCAATGGCTTTTAATACGAAGGAATAATCTAAAGTCTAATTAAGTTGGCTTTTTGAAAAAGTTACACGCTTGAAGGATGTGTTGACATATTTCCGCACTCGTATCTTAATTTTTTTAATTTAGGCGGATTAAACTAAAAAGCTTGCTCTAAAGAACAAAGATTGGTTAGCGGTTCAGTTAGTTCAGTAGCGGGGCTGACTTCCCTGGGTGAGTTGGATCTACTAAAGTATCGTCACTAGAGGGGGTCCTTTAATGAACACTCATTTTGTATGTTGAGAACCTACAGCAACATTTCCGTAGCAGGCCCGTAGCCAGGGGTACGCCAGGGCAGGCTTAGCTTGCCCCAGCCGCTAGCCAGAGCTTGCTAAGGTTTTCGAAAGAAAAATAGGGGGCGAGCCTATCGCCATCAACCGGGCACGAATCCAGACTTCAGGCTGCTACTAAAAAAATCCAGTTGGAAAAACCCAATAACACTTTGGCCGACTTAGGAATCGAACCCAGGACCTCACGCTTAACAGTAGCGCTTGCGACCACTACACCAACGAGACATTCAATAAATTATTAAATAATAGTGGATATAATTGTAGCTTACAACCTACCCTGATTATTTCTGAGCCTGGCTACGGCCCTGGTCCGTAGGTACAGTTTATAATCTGTGGTTTGAAAATCTTTGCCGACGCAACGTGGGGAGAATGCAGGTGCGAAACGAGAGCGGCAATCGGCTAAGTATAATTTTAAAGTGATCAAAGTTGTTCCTCAAGACACGGAAGAGCACTAGTACAACAGTGTTGAAATAACATAGTTTGAAACTTACTTGAGTTTTAATTATATGTAAAACTGTATTCAGTACAGTGTAAAGTAGTTTACATGTACATATTTTGTACATACCGAACAAATGGCTAAGTCACTTGCATCCCATAAATTATAATATGCCTAACCTTTTCCCAACGGATTCCAGTCTAACCGGATGCAGCTGAATACTAGTATTATACATGGAGCGACTGCCTATCTGACCTCCACAACCCAGTAACTGGGTAATACGATACCCATTGTCAGACTTTCAGGCTTCTGACGACCCGTAATAACTGTCAAAGATCTACAAATGACAGCCGGGACTAACGGCTTAACGTGCCTTCCGAGGCACGGAGGAGTCTTGGAATGTAAAGATGGTCACCCATCCACGGACCAAAGGCGGCAAGCGCAGCTTAACTAAATCTGATCGATCGACCCGTGCGGCTGTTATTACTTAACCACGTTTTTATGATTACTCACTTTTGTAATAATTAAAAATAACTTTTTGACGGTCTTAGAAAAGAATAACTAACGCACAAAGCAAGGCATCAAATCAAATGATATACATATTTCTTAGTCTAAGTAAGAAGAGTCAGCTAAATATTCGAAGAAATACATCGCTTTACCGTGAACTAGTAATATTCTGAACCTTTTTCTGCGTCTTCATCCATTGAGTAATATCCTGACGATTAATCCCGAGCTACCGAAGCTACTTTTTGATTGCGGATGTGAGCCATTGTTTACTTAACCTGTCCTCGTAATACCCTTGAATTCAGCATAAAATACAAGGAAAAACTGCCTCTGTTCTCCGAAGATAAATTTTATTTGGAAAATATATGTTTCTGTGTAAATATCGCGTAATTTGGCGGGTGGTCTACCATATTTGTATTCGAAGATACGTTATTTAGATAGCAAATATTTTTTAATGTAACCAACATAGCAACTTTTTTTTCATTGACACCTCCTATTTGAAAAGTAGGTACGTAAGTACCTACTTTTCAAATAGGAGGTGTCAATTACACGAACGATAGCGATATTTTTTTAAAGGGTATCGTATTTTGTTTACAAACTTTGCTGAGTAAAGAGAGAGAAAGCGTGTATCATCCTCGCTAAAAGGAGTACTGTTACGATCGCTACACACGGCACAGGAATTAATGATGTGAGGGGATAAGGACGATGCTACTGTCCATCTTCGTGACATTAAAGGTTTATCCACATAGCCGTGCCTGGGACGTGACAGGGCTGTGGCAGACACAAGGTAGGCACTGAAGCTCCGTGGCCGGCTTGAACACGGACGTGTGTGAACGAGTTCATATTAAATGAACACAGCGATATTTTTTTTGAGCGCCTGACCGAGAACGGTCCGCCCACGTCCCATGCATGGCCCTGATATGTGTGGAGACACAGGCTGCAGGGACAATTTCCGTATTTTTAAGAATGATCGCATTCTAATTTCAGTTTTAATCTGTCAAAAAGACTTATAATTAATCTATAGTTTTAACAAGTTTTCGACAATAACGGTCGTTGAGCTAAAAATGTTTGCGACTAGATTTCCAACGTTTGTAAGTATGGGATTTGGTCTTCAGAAGTTATAGCTTAACCTCAAGAAAAATCAAATTAATTACATATATAATAACAACATCACAGATAGTTCAGGCGTGACTTTGCGGAAATCCATTATAAAATACAATAGACGACGAATATTTACTAACCTAATCCGCTTAACTGTTCTTAAAGGATCATAAAGAACCCTGAGAAATCGACGTGTTTCACCTCTCAACGAGGCTTTGTAAGTATGACGATTAACTTGTTGCGAACCCGGACACGGCGTGTTGCCACATCAAGCGCCGAACGCAGTGTACTAAATATACGTCGTCTATTATATTTTAACAACACCACGTTTTGTTTCCCCTAAGGGTTGTGCATAGGTGTTACTTACCTCAATACGCGCACATTTCACCGGTTATGTTTAAGTCTCATGTAATAGGGGACGAGCCTATTGCTACCAACCGGGCAGAAATCGAGACTCCGTGCTGTTACTGAGATATTCCTAGCAGAAAACCCAATAACACTTTGCTCGACCCGGGAATCGAACACAGGGCAGGCAAGAAGAAAAATGGTCATAATATAAGTGATAGTTGATTCAAAATATCCTGTTTATTTTTGCAATATAGACACTAACGAGGTATTTCTGGCGTAGGTTACAAGTTTTTGTTCATTTACCAGCAATTTTAAGTGAATTTTTGGTCACGTAACTGTGGCGACCGTATCATATATTTTGTTAGTACTTTATAACTGGACGCAAAGGGTTATACTGTATAAGGTAAAATGTACGAGTCTATTCGCGCGGATTTTTGTGGCACGGGTATTAATATGTACCGGCTTTAAAGATTGTGGTAGGGTCACGGGTCACTAACCCTTGTTTTTTGTGAAAATTTTCTAATATTCCTAACGTTTAAGTATTAGAGGGTTTTAAAGTTGTAATAAAATATTGTGTTTTAGAGTTCCGTACGTCTGAATGAAAAAATCAAACCACTACAGGATCACTCGTGCTGTCTGTCTGTTTGTCCGTTTGTCACAGTCAATTTACACCGAATCTAATAGACCTATTCAGTTGAAATTTGGTACACATATGAATTTCTGTGACCCAAACACTGAAACACGGACGTGTAACGGTAAATAAATAAGCAAATATAAAAAAAATATTTCCAAACTGTACCTACCGTGTGATATATCAGGATCACAAATATATATTTTTTATAATTTTAAATTTATTTAAGGAAATAGGTGAAAATTGACCATTCCCCACCCCCCCTAATCTCCGAGACTAATGACTACAAAATTTTGTAAAAGTAAAGGGTAAATCAAAGTCTCGTACTATCCAAGCCGTCGGTCGATTCTGTAAAAATATTAACGTGAAGCTTAGGTGAAGTGAGCGTGAAGTGAGCTGTCACTGCCACAGAATCGACCGTCAGGATGCTAGGGATTAACACTATTTACAGCTCACTTCATGCTCACTTCACCTAAGTTTCACGGTGATATTTTTACAGAATCGAACGGCTGGTCTCCAGTTGTCTGTGGAGCTAACTGACAAGTTGCTGCGAAACTCAAAATTCTGCTTTTATGACCGGTTTAGTGACGAGGCACCCGTCTATTTGACCGCCGTCAAGACTGAGAGCAGTCAGAGACTCCAGTCTCTGACTGCTCAGACCATCATGTTGGCCGGCGCCATCGCGTGACGCTGCGGACAGGACAAGATTACCTCGGAACATAAATAGATCAACTCTTAGCTGCCATGGTTGATTTCAATTTTGGAATTGTTCTTTGTTTTATCTTTTTATTACGGACGCTTCTAACTTGCACGTCCTACAGTGTTCTCACATATGTATAAGAAACCGATGCTTTGTAACAATTTTTTATTTATTTAAAAGAGTGTCCGTGGAGTTTCTTGCCCGTTCTTCTCCATAGGTACCTACTACGCTTTGAAATGGGCAACTAGCTTCATATTTCTGACTGACCGATTCCTTGACATTTAAAAGTGCCTGTAAATGGTTTAATTGAAATAAATGCTTTGAGTTTTGAATTTTATACTGGCCAAGCGTAACGACAACGTGTTAAACTACCTTATAGGTAATATTTCCATCGGATTAACATAATTTTGATCCACACGGCTCTGTATTAAGATGCATTTTGAAACCGATGTAGTATTTTTGCTGTAGTTTATTAGAATTTTGATTATCTAATACAGATTAACCTTGTGTCTCTATTTGTTATGAAATTAAAATTGTAAAAATGCAGGCGTCTAGTTATTACAGCATGGATTTTTGAGTTGGACCAGTAAGGACAGGTACCTTAATTGCTGTAGCTACAGTAAAACGGTCTGAGGAGACTGTCAAATTTTTATCTACGTACGTACATTCGCAGATTTTGACAAAAATGTAAAGGCTGCTACAAAAAGGGCAGTTCACACAAAAACTGTTTTTTGATGCACATTGGATCCTGTTTCTTATAAGGATCAAAAAAGTCTATTGGACCAACTACGTTAGAGTGTTAGAAAAGTCTGAAATTGCAAAAAAACTTTTCCCATAAATTTCGTAGAAAATGAGAACCAACTTACTTTTTTATGATGGATAGACTGGTCACAACATTGAAGACTGGCCGAAAATAAAAATAAAACTTCGAATTTCCCACGAATACGCACCATAATTATATTTGTTTTGAAGAAAAAAACTACATAGTTCGTTGTTTGTGATTTCTGACATTCTGTGTCAAAAAGTATCTCAAATAATTTAGAACATTTAGACTTGTTAAAAACCTCTTTGATCTAGTGGTCGCCAGCGTTAAGGCTTGTGCAGACCAGCGCGACTTGTCACGCGACGCGACACCGGTTATTGTTATACTGTGAAGTTTTCTTAGAAATTGTATTGTTCATGTCGCGTCGCGCGACAAGTCGCGCTGGTCTGCACAAGCCTTTACTCCTGAGCATGAGGTCCCGGGTTCGATTCCCAGGTCGGGCAAAGTGTTATTGGGTTTTCCTCAGAAAATTGTCTGTGATATTTCTCAGTAACAGCCCAGAGTCTGGATTTGTGCCCGATTCATGGTTATAGGCTCACCCTCTATTATATGGGACTTAAATACAACTGGTGAAATGTGGTACTTACTTACACCTCTGCCTAACCCTAATGTTACGCTATTATAAAAAAAAAGGTTTTAACAAATCTAAACGTTTTAAATAATTTAAGGTCATGTATGTCATGTCAGATATCACAGGCAATAAAGTGTCTACATTTTGGTTTTCAACATTATGACATTTATGACACATATGCGTTCGAAATCTGTAGTTTTTTTTTTGTTCGGCCAGTCTTCATTCTAGCGGCCAGCCTATCATAAAAAGTAAGCTGGTGTCGCTTTTCCTACGTAATGTATAGTTTTTTGCGATTTCTAACTTTTCTAGTACACAAAGCTCAGTTCACAGTTAGTCCGATAGAGTTTTTTTTATCCTTATAAGACAAAGAACGGTTTAAAAGTTTTATATTTATTTTTGAAAATTGCCTATTTTCTTGATGACTGTATTTTTATTTTCAAAATCTGTCAATACAGATCAACATTTCCCAAGAAATTAAGGACAGTCTCCTAAGTCCGTTCAGGTACCTGCCTTTATTAAATTGCCCCATCACAAAAATCCATCCTGTATACTGCGTGTATCTAGGAGATACAAATGCATAAATTTACTGCATGAAGCACTAGCAAAATGGATGACATAGATATTAAGTATGTCACAGAACAATTTCTTAAACATTAATATATAAAAATAAAAATAAAAGTTTATTTTTTTTTACTTTCTCTGTACAGACCGTTCACTATAAGTTGTCCCTTGCCGTCGTGTTGGCATCATTGTTTGTCAAGATTAGTTTTAATACTAATAGAGTTCACAATGGCTGGACAAGCAATGGTACCAAGCAGTGTCAGTGGGTACAGTATTTTTATGTATGTACATTTCGACATATTAAAGTTGTTTTTTTTTTTGCAACATCTACGTACATTATCCTCCTTTTGAGGCAGTCAGAAAAAAAGGAAATTACTTTACAGCCGGTCCTGAAACCTTAAGCAGAATAACTGGTAAATGTTACAGAGGAAATGTAGCCCAAATAACTAATAAATTCATCAGGATGTTGTGCCCGGTATGAAACAATTTAGTTACTTTACCCAAATATTTATAAAGTACGAAAAAATTGGTGCAGAGATTTTCCTAGTAAAAATATGTGTTTTTTTGTATCTGTAAATCAGCACTGTGGTGTGGGTCCTCCATAGCACAGCATCACGCTGAGTAGAAGCAGTAAAAAGAAATGTCACAGTCACGACGTGCAGTTGCCAACTTCTTCTTCCGTATACTTTTAATTCTTATTTATTTATTTATATATACTTTATTGTACACTTAGAAAAATCAAACACTACAAAATACAATATACAATTAGCGGCCTTATTATATAATAATATTCGTGTTCGAGCCAACTTGTCTTTTATTTTAAGCAAGTGTTTCTGTGCCAATATAATTATTTAACTTTTCAGGTTTAAAATAAACACGCAAAGAAAGAATGAAAATACGTTTATTTGCGGAAAACATGACGCAAAGGAGGAACACAAAACAAAAATAGAACAAGTTGGGGGAAATATGCGTCGCATCCACGCGAAACGGCCATCGCTCAGCATAATGCGGCAACTGAGACCCTATGCGGGACAGAGCCCCAGCTCATTTTCAGCGACAGCCGGTGTTGACGTTATGACGTCGACCGGTGCAGCATACAATGAGATAAAAATAAGATATAAAAATAAAATAAATATACTCGTACAATAATTAATCTAACTAGGTACGTTTTCCTTACTGTGAGTGTAAATAGTATTTAACATCATGTTTGGTTTGATTTATCTTGAGCAACTTAATAAGACAATATAGGCCAACATTACTAATGTAAATAAATAGTACATGGTATAGGATTGTATTCATACTAATTCCATGTATTAGTAGTAGTAGTACATACTAATTCGATGCTGCCATGATAGTATAGGTACGTACCAATTCAATATTGACATAATAATAACTTCCTGTGATTGTTATTTCATAGTTAGTATTTCAATTTATGTGGGGTAGGTACCACAAATAAAAAAACCAACCGACTTCCTTGTAACTTTTTGTAAATAGTTTTTTTCTATTTAAAGTTTGTACTACCATTGACGACGTGTGGTCACGTGTACATAAGCAGTGACTTATCATCACATTCCAAAAACATGCCCAATTTGCTTCTTAATACTTTATTCGATAAGTTTAGGATATTTTTAAACAAATTTCAGGATAAAAAGAAAACAGATTGCTTATAGTGTAATATATTTTCAGTGTTTTTCCGTAGGGTCTGATCCTAGGAGCCCGGACGCATACTAGGAAGAAGTACTTTTAAAACTGTAAAGATGTATAATGTATGCCTCGTAACCTGCGAGACAGTTTCTAATACTTCACACATACTTGCATCATGAGCAAACCGGCATGCATGATATTTCTCGACGGCATGTGAAGCAAAGTCAGAGGCCAATGGGCGGCATAAAAATTCAGGGGCAATTCCTGTAATTTTGAAGAACGTTCGCATTCTTTTCGCAATCTGTCAGAAAGACAATCAAATTACCAACATTTTCGACAACTTTGACAGATTGCGACTTGAATGTTAACGTTTTTTAAGTACGCTATTTGGCCTCAGATTAGTCACCAACCACACGATAAAGAAAGAAAGTATAGAAAACTTACTAAGACCTACTTATAGAAGTTTCTAAAAGCTTTTAGCATAGGTTTTAAATTATCTCTTTAGTTAGTAAAAGCAGAAAACGGAAAAGAAGGCTTTTCCAATGGGGCAAAACGGGCCGAAACAAAAATAAATTACTTCCTTTTATATTCCTAAATGCCTGCAAGCATTAGGTAGTCACAGATAAGGATTTTCAATAAGCAGCAGTAACAGCTGTTTGGCCGGTAAAATACTAGCCGTTACAACCTGCAGGAGCTTTAATGGACATGGAGATGAAACTAACCTCAGATAAAATAGAAGGTAATAAGTAGGTTGAAGAGGTTGAGGAGGTCAGATAGGCAGACGCTTCATGTAAAATACTAGTATTCAGCTGCATCTGGTTAGACTGGAAGTCGACCATTTGCGAAAAGGCTGGGCAGCCGATGAAGTATGTAGGTGTAAAACAAGAAAACAGTTTCAAAATAAGTATTAGACTGTGAAATCAAAGTTAAAAGTCAAATAATTTATTTTGAATAGCACATAAATAGCGTTTTTTAAGTCAAAATTTACAAAAAAAAAATTGAGTTGACTCTAGTCGCCCCTTCCAAAAGGTAGGTTTCGTGTAGAGACGAAAGGGCAAGAAAATCCACCGTTACTCTTTTAAATTCTACATCTGAAGACGATGCACCTAGAATAAAATTACTATACCACAATAGGTAAGAAGAATCCAAAATGAAGCAATGACAGATAGATTAATTATGTGATAGATACATTCATGGTGCTCACATATTAACAAACAGTGTATAAGTATACGATATTCTAAAAAAATATTACATTAACAATCCCTTAACCCCTCCGATAATTGTTCTATCAGATATTCAGGTTTTCATCTTTGCTGGGAATATGTAGACAAGTCTTACCTCTCGCTACATTTGTAGCACAGCTTTGCATAGAAGTCAACTGTTCCTACACTACTGACTAAAACAGTGAAACTTTGTTCGTAGTTAGTTGTAAGCACTTCATTAAATTGCAACTTCGAATTTGCTTTTCGTTTTCAAATAGTTGTTCCTGAATAAGGGTGCATTTCCACTGAAGCGGAGACGAGCGGAGCTGACCGGAGAGCCGCAGGAGTCTAACCACAATATCTAACTTTGTTTTTAATTTTTTCTAAATAGTGTACTTTTTAACTAGACGGTCGCTTTTTTTTTGGACTCGGGCTTATTGCGTTCATGTGTCACTTTTTTTTCGTTGAAACGGAATGCGTGGTTGCGCTGACGGAGGGCGCCTTTAGGTAAGGATGACGCGCGGCGGTTAGGACGCGGTCTAAGGGTACAAAATAAAAGGGATGCTATGGTAAATATTTATTTTACTTGACCAAACTCTAACATCTCCTTAGATAAAGGTAACTTTGGCACCAGAAGTATTATATATTATTAATTTAATCCTCCTCATATTTCCATCGTTACTACACACGTGCTACACGCTACGGTCGCGGCGTAGCAATCGTCTACGACGTAGACCTAGTGTGAGGCTGAGTTGAGACTCTGTAGGAGAGGCGTTATTCTCCTCATGCTTTCCATAACAGTGAGTTTAATTATGTTTATGAATATTTAGTCTAATTGTAAATAAGCCAATTAAAATGAATTGAATGTTTTCATTGACGCCTTTAGAGGAAAGTACTGAGAGGAAAGGGTTCTAGTGTAAGTACTGTACTGGTACTGGGCACCAAAAAGTCTTTTTTTTAACCGACTTCCAAAAAGGAGGAGGTTCTATGTTCGTAGCGTATGTATGTTTATTTTATGTATGTCCACCGATTTCTCCGTCAATTGGGCACCGATTTTCAAAAGAGTAACAACCGACTTCCAAAAAAAAACACTACAAAGTGAAAAATAATTTTATTTCGGAAGTCGGTGTTATATAAAATTATTTTTCACTTTTTTTGGAAGTCGGTTGTAATTTTTTTTGGAATAAGTTTTTATTTAAACTATAAAACAAACTTAACTGTATTCATATTTATAGTCAAACTCACTTAAACCCCGGAATGCATTTCAGCAGGAGTAACAACTCCTCGAACGAGACCTGAAGCGAATCTATTCCTGAACACTCTGATATTCTAGCTATAACTTCGCAAACATAACTTTACACTCACCAAACTATCCAGGCACACGAACTTCATCTTACTCCTGACGTCATAACGTCTAAAATTGTTCTGAAGCTACTTTTTCACCGGTAAATACAAGTTCGTAAAACAGCATGTGATTTATCTTGCTCGAACTCGAGTAGAATATCTAATATTTGACGTATGACAAAGATAGAAGTATGTATTTACTTTGCTTCATTGCAAACGTTCGGGATGACTACATGTAATCGTAGGAGTTTGTTCAATGAAATATTGGTTTTGTAATCAAAAACAGTGATTTTTATGAGTTTTACCATCTCAGTATTCTCAGTTTAATTTTGAAGACTTTAATAATTTTCGATACTTTATTCCTAAGACTACTACGTTTCCATGGTATAACTCGATTTTTATGACTGTTTGCTTGGAGCTGTCAAAATCGTAGATTGTTAGTATTGAATTCAACCACCCGGCTACCTCCTCAGTGCCCCGACGCCTCTTACTACGGTCTACTCAACTCATGTCGTCTCCACAGTTCTGTCTTATTAATTAATTATTCTTTATTATTTAAACAACATATACTGTACAATTTTGACGTTGACAGGCGCACAGTTATAAAAATCGGGTTATAATTCCACTTAAAGCAGTTGCTTTAAGTGGAATTATAACCCGATTTTTAAGAAAAGCAACTCTGGTAGTTACCAGCGTTGCTTTTTGTATCAAAATAACACAAATTTCGGCCTGCATTGTAAACAAAGTCTTGCTAAAAGAAATGAGTAAGTACATTTGATAAGATCAACTGATATCTAGGCAGCAGTAAGAATCCTTTTACGCTATAAACATATTATTTCTAACAACAACATAAAACAGACTTAAAAACCAGCGAGTGCGAAAACATGATTTGCTGACTCGACAACATAATACTGAGTAAATTCGTTACTCAGAGCGAGCTCACGCGTTGAGTGGAAAAAGGCTTCAGTAAAGAAAACAGGAAAATTCCATTTGAAAAGTCACCGCAACTTCGCCGCAGTGACGAATGATCCCATCTACCGAGTCGCGAAAACAATCGACTATTCGTTTTAATTTACTCGTTAGTGTTTATCCCTCCGAGGTACATCTCTATCACGAACACTTCACACCACTTGTGTTGACAATTGAGTCGTAAAAGATTTTATTACTTTCAGTGTAGATAAAGGTAATTGAGAGATACGACCGTTCATAGCAATTAAAAAAGGAACTAGACAGTTTTACGATTGCTTTACGAAGACATTTTTATAATTAAAAGAAAATGGAACAGTCGGTAGGTACTCTCTGTCGGTTCCAAAGAAGTTTATATCCAGTTATGCGGCGGTTGAGTTAAAATCTTTAAGATATGAGAATGCGCCCGTACTTCAAACAAAAGATACGAGGCTGAATTCCACCTTCATTCTTCCTTTGCCTTTTAAAAATTCGTTCAAACGGCGACGAAATGTTTTAGAGGCGTGTTTATGAGAGCCGACGTAATTATGCTAATGACTTTGCCGCCAGAAATGAAGAAATTAGAGAGAAAAAATGCAAGAATAGTATGCGTAAACAATGGATGGAGATTTGCATCGAGACTCTTTGAAATTGAAGTTAATTGAAAGAGAGGCTCTTACTATGATTGCAGAGCTGTAGTCACTTGACAATGTCTCGGTTTAGAGGATTGCAACAATCATTTTAATAAATTAGGTACGTATACAAAATATTGTGTTTTTAATTTTATATGTTTAAGACATTGAACACACCGTGAAAAAAATAAAACATGCTTTGGTCTTTAGAGATCTTTAACAATACACTATTAAATTCTCGTTTTTCTTGCCTTAACTAACTAAATTGCTACGATACGATATAATTAAAAACTTTCTAACCATTTGAACATCATTACAAAAATGTCCTCTCACCCAACGGTATCTTATTCAAATTTAGAATCCGAATCCTTATTGATCGCTTCCCTACGCCTGAAGAAAGGGACGGGTAGCACTTCACCATATGTTAGAAAGGGATGAGTGTATATTACTCAATAGCCTCTAAGCCCAACGAGGATATCTATGGCACGAGAAGGCTGTAACGGGATTTTCGATCCTTGAAGCGACTTGGGGATACATGATTTTAATAGGTGCAGAGTACAGTTTACTGATATTATACGTACTTTATCTTTTTATTTTCGGAGAGGAAAACATATAGTAAGTTAGTAACTATTAATACTATTTCTATTTGGAATTTATATTTATAAGACATTTCTAATTTCTGTTGTTGTTGCTAACGAGTGATTACGAGCGTTAAAAAAAACACTTAACAATGTTTCGTAGTCTATGCTGACGTGTAGATGGTAACACATTTAATTAAGAGGGGGTAAGAAAACCCCTAAAATCTTATTATTTTGAGGTATTGTTGAGAGCAACACACGCATATGAATAATGTTGTAATGTTCCTATCTTGTTTTGTTCAAGATTCGTTCGGTAATAACCACTCTGCTCCCTGAAAGAGGCTATAAATAACCCCGAATAATTATGTGTGTGGCATGTAGATGCCCGGTGCATCTACATGCCACACACATAATTATGAGATGCCAAGTATTAATCCTAAGCAAAACTGGTTTTGTTAAACTTCACACAAATCTTTTGCTTTTATAAAATACACAACCAGTCCACAGAGTTCACATTTTTTTTTTTTCGTTCAAATGGGAGAAGTTAAAAGGTGAAGATTGACTGGGAGAAAATGTCTATGGTATTAAGTCCACCTCTGTAAATTTGTGTGCTTAAGTATAAAATAAATAAACCGTAAACTCTATCTACCTTTTGAAGGCTAACCAGCTCGGGATATAATACGCAAGTACAGGACCATAAATTGTTATTTTATTAATCTTCTTTATATTAACGTTTCAGCCTGTTCTAAGGATCTATTTTGTTTCGAGCTCGCGCTCTTGCGTTGAACGTTCCACCTTTTAATTAATTTCGACTTACCTTCACATAAAGCGCAATAAGTTACTTTTACTTACTTTTTGGAAACAATGTTTTCAGTGTATTTTAAAATACCGATACTTAAGCGCGTCAATAGAAGGTCTTTTATAATATTTTTACCAACAAATTACCCTGTAGTGCTGCATAATAAAATTATTTGCGATGATAGTATCTAGGTATTTCGCTAATGTAAAATGAATGTCATGTATATCCTAATTAGCTAGCTGCCACGTATATGTTCATTAGTGAGAAATAGTATGACATTTCACATGAATAGGTGTGAAGTCAAACAAAATTAGGTCGAATTAAATAAATAAACTTAGTACAGTGCTAGATTCGTTTTCCCTGTGTCATATAGTAGAATAAAACGCCACATGTTTACTGAAAATGTGGCGCATTGTCCCGTCTTGGCCCAAATAGTAACATAGGCGCCACAGACAGTCGACTCTGCAGAGGCTGATTTAGCACCGGGGAATCCCATGACATCCTGGAGTGCGAGGCCGTGACTTCCCAACGAGAACAAATCTTCGGTCGCTCCGCGAAGCCTGTGGAGCCCATAAGAAGCTTCCGTGCTTCTGGGTGGAACTAGGCTGGCTATGTTAGCCAGGAACACCTCGCACAACGCACCAAATTAGAGATAATTGAGTCTAATTACTACTTGTACACTACTAAGCCCTGACTTGTCTGGCAATTTCCACAAATATTTCCTACGAATGTCGTTAAGCATATCGCAGTTTATTGTTAGACCAGCAACCAACCCAGCTGCCTTCATCAGAGGGGCAATTCCCGTAATTTTTAAGAATGTTCGCATTGTAATCTCGTTCGTAATCGTCGTTATTTACCAACATTTTTGACAAGTTTGACAGATTGCGACTTGAATGTGAACGATTTTTAAGTACGAGAATTGGCCTTCAGGGCGTTTCGCCTTAGAATGCCTGATGCTGCGATTGACTTTGCTGATTCCCTTCATATTTCTAACTGATTTCATTTTTATTCATCTGAGACAGGCAATTAACGCTACATGATAAATGGCCACCTCGACAAACCCAGACCAAACCGCACTCACACTCTCATACTCACACTTACACTCTACACTTAATTTTGATTTTTATTTCAATTAATTTTTTGAATTTCGTTATTTAATTGACCTCATACTGATGATTTACATTGTTTTGCTTTGTTTGTTGTCACGCTACTGGCAATGTATATTTTAAGTGTTTTATTTTAGTTTATGTTTACCTGATAAATAATCCCTATGTACTTCTCTGATAATGTCGCAATTCCTACCCCCAAAATACAGGCAAATGCCTAGTTTGGGGGTCAGCGTCCAATATGTTCTTGTACAATCTGGTTATTAATAAATAAATTTGAATTTGACTATATATATATAGAAATCGTTATCGGTGAAGTTTATATTGTTTTCCTGTGTAAATAACTCGAGTTATACTTAAGTGCTAAATGTACTTACCGCTTGTGACTTGAAGAGTAGTTGCGAAGAGACATAGCAGCGACAGCGACAGGCATCCGAGCGAGTTGAGCCAATATGCCGCGGCCATACTGTATCCTGTAAATAACACAATTACATTAAGCTAGTACATACATAATATATGTTCCTTAGGTTAAAGAGACGCACGTAATCTTTCGAAACACAAGCCCTGAGTCAAAGCCTAACCGGGATTAAAGTTCGTATGCGATAGAAGAGATGGATACGCTAGTATGGAGATGAAAATGTTAGCCTGTCAGCTATAAAAAAAGTATTTTTGTATATTTAGTAAAAAAAACTGTTAATTATTTAGCTAAACTACAGTATGGTAGGACCATACTATGGTCACATGAAAAGCGCACGACCAACGAAACTCAAAGTAAACTGCCACACGTAGCGCCATCTAGTTGGAGGCGCTGAAACTAAGTGCTTAGGGGTGGCTCTGTGTTTAGAAATGCTTTGAACAGACAGCCGACTGAGTCCGTAATACCGCGCTAAACGACTAGATGGCGCTAGTAAAGGAAAATTGAGCATTTTCCTCGAGACAAGGAAAGAGTAATTTTTTGCAAATTTTCATGATTTAATAATTGTGATACAGTCTATTTTAATTTCATACCTGCTTAAAACTAGAGGTTAAACAGAGGTGTTCAGAACACCAACATTTTGCTAGTCATGCTTAAGTCCCATGTAAGGGCTAATAATAAAGAATTCAAATTCAAAAGTCATTTATTCAAACTAGGCTGAGAATCAGCACTTTTCGAACGTCAAAAACATAAGACAGTCCCCCAAAACGCCCACCCTTCACCACTTCCTAGTGCATTAGCTGGGAAGAAGAAGTGGCGCAACAAACTCCCCAGCAGCACAGCTGTCTGTTCAGTTAGAAGAACAAAAAAAAAAGATTATATATAATCAAAATAATTATGTCTGCTTCTAATAAAATCGTAATGAATAAACTTTATTTAATTAGGCTTTGTCTGACTGAGGAATCGAACCCAGGACCCTTGCTTTGCAGTAACACAAACAGCTAGCTACATGAAATAAGGTAAAAGCTTATCAGCATAATTATTTCGCGATACAGACTTTTAGTAGAAAAACAGCAGCGAAAATAGCAGTGATAGCCTAGTGGTGTGACCGTCAGCCTGCCAAGTCATAGGTGTCGAGGTTCGAATCCAAGGCACGCACCTCTGACTTTTCGCATTCATGTGCATATTGTATAATTATCACTTGCTTCAAAAACGGTGAAGGGAAACCATCGTTAGGAAACCGGCATGCCTTTTTTTTTTTTTTTTGAGGATGGTAAATCATCAAATGACTTCTCCCGCTCTGGGCGGAGCGAGAGGGCGTGTCAGACTTTTACTGACTAAAACCCACCCCTGCCGGCTGCCGGGTGCCGGTTTCCTTCCGTTGCCCGTGTCCCGGGGCCGCGATATCCCTTTCGGACAAACCCGCAAACCCAGAAACGGCATGCCTGAGAGATATTTCTCGATGGCTTGAGAAGCTAAGTCAGAGGCCCATGGGCGGATTTAAAACTCTGACACCAGCTTAGTCAGTAAATACACGAAAAGAAGAAGAAGGAGAAAAACGAATCTTTAGACTCAGAAGTTTTTTGGATTAAAGTTAAAAAAAAAATGACTTGCCATATCGTCAGCATGTGTGTTTGCGACGCGGCCGTCCGCCCACCATAAATCACCTGGAAGAGAAATCACTCTTAAACTTTGTAACATAAGGTTGCTTTTTGCTCTAAAAACAGGTCACTCGATTAATAAACACATTTGCTCAGTATTATTGTCATGATACTTGATAAACAAATAAGCGAGAATCATTTAAAACATAATAGTCTTCCTTTTCAAGCAAACCCGGAACTTAAATAAAAAAAACCGCATATTTAAAATATCCGAGTAGGTATAAGAAAAGAATTTGTATTTGGAACGATATTTTTTTTACATCCTCAATTATAAATGTTAGGTATCAATATTTTCATACTAAATTACACATACAAATGATAAATGATAAATTTTATTTATTTCCGTAAATTGGTTAAAAAACACGTCAAAAATAAAATATGTTTTAAAACTAGATGAGTTCGGTATTTCCTATCCGAATACTCTGAGAAAAAAAGACCGAAACAAACTCAGGACCCAAAAAGGTATACGAAAATATCATCCAACGATATAAAGACTTTATTGGTTTCCTTTGCTCATAACGACATCAATACGGTCTACGCTCTTCGCGTAGCGTAGCACGTAGCGTCGTAGCTCCCGGCTACGAGCTACGAACTCGCGTAGCAGTCAGAATTTATTTGCCGAATTTATTATTTGGCTGCATCGCCAAATTCTCTTGTCTAACAAGAAGCAGCAACTGATTATGACTCGAACAAATGTGGGTTATATTTTAGAAATAGCGCCCTACATTGTTCATAAAAGTAACTTTTAGAAAGAGTATTTTTAATAACCTTTTGGCCGGTAGCTTTTGCTACGAATATTTGATTTTGTTGCACAAAGCTTTAAACCCAGGTTATTGGGTGAGTAACCTACTGGCCCATTATTTATAAGATTTTAATCTGCCCAAAAAGTGTTGCAACCTTTCAACTTTCTTTTGTTTCCACAAACCTCATGTATCCACTACATTTATTACCCACTAGCAGCGCCCCGCGGTTTCACCTGCATAAGTCTCGATCCCGTAGGAATATCGGGACAAAAAGTATTCTATGTGTTAATCCAGGTTATAAACTATCTGTTTGCCAAATTTCATCGAAATCCGTTCAGTAGTTTTTGCGTGAAAGAGTAACAAACATCCATACATTCATCCATACTCACAAACTTTCGCGTTTATAATATTAGTAGGATTAGTAAGATTTATCTCCACTGGAATAAAACACATCAAACAAAAACCAAAAACTCCTTTCTCTTGATGGAAGTTTCGTCTATACCATACAAAATTCCAGAAACACCTTACAAGAACCAATGAATAAAAAACAGATGAACATCTTTGACAAGAGTCATCCACGGTCATAACTCTCAAACGCCATATGTTTCCTTATCGCCTACCTATATCCAAGTACCTTAAAAATGTACCCATAAAACAACGAAGGGGTGAGGGGGGAGAACGTGAGACCTTATTTGCTCCAATAAAACACTCATGCAAAATTAAAGGGGAGACGCTTCAATGGAAGCACGGAAATATTCGATAAAAACGTTTATATTAAAGCAAATAGACTTGATTGGCGGCTGTTTTGTTTCGTAAAGAGGGTTGCTGCTAGATTAGGCGCAGGACACACAGAAGGGACGTGAGACGAGGACGGGGCGCATACGCGGCAATAGTATACAGATGGAAAGGCGACGCGCCTGCGTGCTTTCTGTGTCTGTATGTTTTGTGCCAGATCGCGTTAAGAGCGTTTACTCTGAAAGTAGGCAACATCGCAAATACGTAGATGTCAAATATTTCGCTGTTTTGATTAATTTGGCAATATTACAGAGTGGAAATAAAAAATGTGGCTAACTAGCGAACTAAAATATGGATTATGAAATGCAATAATTAATATCGTAACACCGAATGTTTAGTTTTAGATGTAAAAAATCTATTTGGAAACTTTCCAAATGCGTTTTTACAAAAAATAGGTACAACATCAAATTCAATGTTATCATTGCAGTTCATTATTAATATTCTAGTTCGCTAGTTAGCCACATTTCTCATTTCTATTCAGTAATTTTGCTATAAGAATCAAAACAGGTAAATATTTGACAGTTATTTGCGACGTTGCCAACTTTTAGGATAAACCGTCTTAATACATTTTCTATTAAGATTAATGAAGATACGTGTAAGGGACGCAGCGTCTGTTTCCCGTCCTCATCTCACGTCCTTTTTGTGTGACCCGCGCCTTAGGTACACCTACAGGCTATAATATAGCCTATAGGTGTACATATAACCGCTAGATGTATATTATGTTGCTGAATATTAAGCGGTATATCCTCACTGCAAGTTTTATTGCGCGAGTAGAGTTTTTGACAGTTTTAATTAGTAAAATTTGCAGCAAGTTAAATTGCTGTTGACGTTTACTTGTTTACAAAATACAAGTTTCTTCTTTGTTTGTTCCTTCCTGTTGATGAAGGCTAGAGGTAGAGGAAGGCCAAAGAAATGATTTATGGATTGTGTGAGGAATGAATGAAAGAGAAGGGACTGAATGATAGCGTGACGGTTGACAGGGGAGAGTGGGAAAAGAAAACGTGGTGCGCCAACCCCACGTAGCATGCGACACGGGCAGGAACATGATGTTCCCTTATGTTTGGGTGGTTCCCTGGTCTTGAACCCAACCACCTTTTGGCCCCTCGCCTTTCACAGCCGTTCCACACTCATTCCCTCGTTTTTGGCATCAACCGCCGTCCTGAGCTTCTCAATGACATCTTCACCGGTGTTCTGATCATTGACAGTTGATGATGAGTGAAGAGGTTCTTGGAAGTGTTGCTTCGGGCCGGCAGCGGCTATTTCCGTTGGACTTTATATTTGAAGCGCTTCAGGTATGCAGAGACCCCCCGTGCCCCGTCAGTATTTGCGTGGTTATGCTCATTGGAGCCATCTTGTGCACCTCGCCATACATCACCATCGCGTCAGGGAAGAAATACTGAAATATGGCGCAGTACACAGAAATACTAATATATGTGGTGCAGTAGGATAGGATCACAAGAAAGATCTCGAAATCACAGCTGTAACGAAACGCGTAGAAGCGCACCGTGTTTTGCAAAGGTTTAAAGAAACAAATTTGTGTAGTTCTTTCCTCAAAAGACCATCACAGATCATCTGCATGGTCCTCATATGATCTGACCAGGATTATTCTGGACTTTAAAAGCGATTGTTTCAGTCTTTCATCTCAGAATAGTCGGATAGGAAACACCGATTCGTCTAGTTTTAAAGTGTATTTTATTTTTGACGTGTAAAAAAGATTTGGTACAAAGGTACTTACAGAAATAAAAATCAGTATCACTAAAGGAAATCAATATTGCAATGGTTCATATATGTAGTATCTAGATTCTAGGATATAGCCAATCGGATGCCGCGAATTGCGCGAATATGCAACCCATGCGCTTCCCCGCGCCCGCTCCACTGCGTCAGCTCCGTTTTATTACAGTTCCGTACATCCGAATGAAAAAACGGAACCCTAATAGGATCACTCGTGTCTGTCCGTCTGTCACAGCCAATTTGCTCGGAATCTACTCGACCAATTTAGTTGAAATTTGGTATACATAACAATTTCTGCGTACAGAAATTGTTTATGTAAACGCAGACGTGTAGCGTAAATAATTGAATTTTGAATATTGTTTTCTAATTTGCTAATCTAATCTAATTTCAACATTGTCATGAAAATGACAACGTTGTCATAATACACACTAATATATACTTCAATTCTTTGAATAAAGCATTGAAGTATATATTAATGTAAAAAAAAACAATTCAATTTTTTTTTTTTGTTGTGTTTTCCTAATTTATTCTAAAAATCCTTTTAAATAAAGAATGGACCACTAAAAGCTAATAATAACATTTTATGAACATCCAAAAAATAATGAGAATTTATTAAAATGATGAGTTTTTAACGAATCCTGTTTTAATTACTTTTGACTGGCGGGGAAATGTGCGTAACATTATAATTCAGGGGCTTTTTCGGAGCAAGTAAAAACTGCAATTCAATAATACCTATGAGGAACGTTTACTGAGAGGATTTAAAAAAAAAAACTTAGGATAGATACTCTTTTTATTTCCATCAAACAGACCACGCAAGAGAAGCCACAAAATAAAGCTAGTCTCAAAGTAAAAGCAAGGAACTCCTTCGTTCATTTGAGATGAAAGAGCACCCGAAGCGCGGGGGTATAAAAGTGAATTCAAGTGAATTAAACGAAACTACTGAACAAATTATGTCGGTATTTTATTTAACTTTCCTCGTCTCCCGATGTTTCAAGCACTTTGCAGCGGTTGTGGGGCCTTTGCATTGGGACACTGTTGCATAAAAAAAAACTGTATTTTTTGTAAGTAGTTTCAGTTGTGGTTTTTTTAAACTTTATAGTTGTTTTGGCAGTAAAATAAGCAGTAGATACAGTGCTGCTATAGCGGGACAGTCAACAAGAATATAACTTTCTTAGGGCGGAAAGTTTACTAATCACATGACACGGGATTAATATTTAGCGACCGTGTAATCTAAACCCTCTTTCGTAACTAAGTGCAAGAAGCCCCCACCTACCCAAGAACAGTCACTGCAGAACCCAAAGACCAATAGACTTCCAACTTACCCAATAAGTACTGACACTAAAGAAAAACTTACCCTGCGAAAGCTCCTTAATCGAAAATCACCAACTCCAACCGGAAGGGGATGAAAGTCGACCTTCTAAATTGGGTCACCCAACGAACCGCGGAGCCTTTATCGAGTTCATTACACATAGCGACCCCTAGCAGCTCGGAGGAGAACATAAAGTTATTCGCAACTACGTAGACTAAACTTTGGCACAGTATAATAAAGTAACAGTACTAAATCTCGGTAGTGACCTTGAAATAATTACCTACGGCCCCTCGGTAGATAAACCTTCCGCGTCCGTGCGTAACTGTCGTTGCGTACTGATATACACTGAGATTTCGAAACGCGTCGTTTCAGCCGTATTCTATGAAGACATAATACTGCTACTTATTTATACTGTCACTTTGGCAACGTTTACATATTTTAAGAGAGACACGTCCCCGTATATTTTTATGCGCTTTTTAAGGCGGCGACAAGCGGGGTGAACGGTTGTTCGATATATTGCAAGACACCTTTATGTATTGCTACCTTTTTCTCCTTTTTATCGTAGAAGTAAACGATGAAGCCACATAGAAATACTGATAAAACTCATAGTAGAGAATCTATTACCTGACTTATTCTCCGTCTCTTCCTCGTGTCAGAGGGGTGCAACTGCGATGGGCAATTCTAGCCATACATGCGCTCTTTGGACTGCTACCTAACCCCGTGGTGAGCTACACGATCAAGCGACAGGCGTCTTGCAACAGCGACCACGGAGAAAACAAATGCAAGAAGTTGTTTAGAGCATGCCACGAGTCACCAGAGTCACCACGCGGTTTATAATTATATTAAATATTAATAAAATTAAGAAAATCCGACACAAACATTTCCCCATTTTTCTTTCCTGCTCCATCACCAGACCCTGATCGCCATCTATCTATAACCTATTCATTGAGACCATTTCAATGAGCCCAAACACGATACTTGTGCTGTAAGTTCTTAGGGGAGTTGGGTATCCTACAAATTCCAGATGATCCTGCAGTATCAGTTCAAAGTTACTATGTTCTTCTAATATCAATAAAGTAACAGAATACCAAATTTCATATCAATCAGACCTGTATAAGAAGTTCACATCCATTCATCAACTAGAAAAGAGCTGATGATCTTCAAATGCCTGAACCGATTTTCTTGAATCATAGCTAACACTCACGATCAAGTCACCTTTCAAACAAAAAAAGCAAAAATACAATCGGTTCAGCCGTTTGGGAGCTACGATGGTGTAGACAGACACACAGATACACACGTTAAACTTTTAACACCCCTATTTTTTCCTCTTAGTAAGGAATACAAAATAACAAGTACGAGAACATGAGGTACATGTGTCGTAACTGTTTCGAAAAGAAATGTGAAACATCAGAGCACGTGGTGTACTGTAGTGTCAGCCTATCCTATGTCTATTGTCATCGGAAAATAGCTTGATTTCAAGTAAGTATGAACAGTAATAATATTATAATTTTAATATTATATTATGTTTCATAAACAACTAAACAAGAACATAATATGTTCAAATAAATCTACACCACCAACTACAAATATTGTCACCAAACAAGACTACGCGAGAATCGTCAACAAACATGAATGCCTGAACTAATACACGAACAACCACCAACATGTATGCGAATAATTCTCTAGTGGGGTATGAATGAGTACTGCTCTGATTGTCTCTGTGTTCCAGTTCCAGTTCAGGTAGACTTTACTCGTAGGTTGCTTATCATTCTCTAATAATTTGCTTTGAAATGTAGGCCCGACTTTCGTAAGCACTAAGTTGCAGAATCGAAACCTTTATCAATTTCATAAGTAGTTTCCAACTCCAAAGCAGATTTTGACACCACTGTCTAGTTGACGAAAAACATCAGAAAAGGTTTCGGTAAGTTTTTGGATTTGGATTCTGGAATCGCAATCGCAATAAAGCAAGCTCGATGATCAAAGCTCATTCTGTCTTTGAGGGCACTTGGCTATGAAGTAACGACGTCACCAAATGAAAAAACCGGCCAAGTGCGTGTCGGACCACGCACAATGTAGGGTTCCGTACTTGGGATGAATTTATCCCAAGAACAAACTTAAAATTCTAGTTGAAAAACATTTTTTCCCATCCGGAATGTATAGAAGATCATGTTTTTCAAACTGCAAATTTAAGTTGGTCGATTATTACTCGTTAACCTGTAAAACCTACTTAGCTGTGATGGTTTCCTTTTTAATTTCGTTATATATACTACTACTGTGAATTTTTTCACAAATCCAAGTACAACCATTTAGCTAGCAGCGGGGGGGTACACTTGACTCTAACAAAAATTAGCACTTTAAAGCTTAATATTTCGCAAACGGATCCCTGAATTGAAAAATTATTTGTACACACCTCAATATTTTTGAAAGACCTTTCCAACGACACTCTACACCTTGGGATAGCAGAGAAAGAAAACCCTCTTTACGTGTAGGTAGGGAACCTAACCTAAAAAAAAAAAATTTTCTTAATTTTATTTTACCACTTTGTCAGCGTGATTAATATGTATACCCTTGCCAAATTACAGCTTTCTAGTACTAACCGTCTCTAAGCTAAGCCGCGGAAAGACAGTTGGACATGGCGAAACTATAAGGGTTCCTTGTTTACTACGGAACCCTAAAAATGAATGGACTAAATACTACACATACGTATATTTGGCTCTAGCTCAACATCGAACTAAAAACAATACAAAATTGTTCAATGTAAGCCGTGGACCGTGCACAACTTCATGCTCCAACATTCAGGTTGGCTTCCATTTAGACAAAACTATTGTCAATTCACAGACGGAAATATTTATAGGGTAAATAAAAGGCTTGAAAATGTGTGTGTTAGACCAGCTGGAACTAATCTCAAAGTATTGCACTAATGACGATAACAGATTACAAATACAAAAGTGGCATAAAATAGCTTTTGGAATATTATGCCTTGGTATAATCGCCGTTGTATTTGCTCTGGCGATGGTGTTTGGTGGACATTCGAATAAGTTATAACTTGAGGTGCGACATCTTTTGAGGATACTATTCAGGATGAAACAGTTTGTTGATCTATACGTAATGCAGTAAAGACGACAGAATAAGCTAAGGAATTCATTGCGGCCCTGGATACTACAGATAAAGAGAATTAGAGTGAATGAATTCTACATAACATTTCTTGTATCAAAACTCTATGACCTAAGTTCTTACAAGTATAAGTGACAAGCCGACCATTAAATACATATAAAAAACTATTTCACTTTGAAAACCAAACGCCAAATACGAAGGAACCAAAACTACATCTTTTTTCATAACTATCATATACCTCGGCAAAGCTTATCTTACGCTGAACATAACAAATTGTACAATGCATAGACTCAAACCAAATAAACAACCAAGACAGATCGCTGTCAACAGTGAAGTGAAGCCGGTTACGTAAACATGTTTGCACTTTGTGTGGTGTAGTTTGATTGTAGTGTCATTGTAAAAGGTTGTAAATGTGTGCGTGTGAGCGAGTATGTACAGAACGGCGCGCGGTGTAATTTTGGCATGGTTTACTGTATTATTCGCAGCACTCTGTGGTTTTTTATTTGGTCTGAGTGCATAGGTAGAGGAATGAATTTATAATTATTTAATAAATGAATAAATTTGCATAGATTATCAACTTTTCATTTTAGTTTTGATACCCGATTATGCCAACAGTGAAAAGCAAAATCCTCAAATAATACTCGAAGAGACTGAAACCCACTTAATAAATGCATAAACTCTGCCTTCAAAATCCAAAGTTGGCAAAACACATTAGAAAATCATTCATATATTTTACAGCGTAAGAGTCTAATTACCATTTTAATCAGTCGCTTGAAACTTCTATATTCTAATACTCGTACTAATTGAAATCGGCACTCGCGCTGAGGTATTTACCTACAAAGTATAAGTGCCACGTTATGTATGCAACCCACACCTCGGCTGGAGTACCTCCGAGGCTTCGAGTACCTGCTCAATGTTTGTACATGGTCAACATAACAGAGTAACAAACTATGTTGGTGCTTTAGTGTTGTTGTTAACTCATCAATCCACTTATCGTTGATGATGAGAAGTGGTGAGTATGTGTAGAATTAGAAATGTGATGGAATGGATGGAAGTTCGATATGATGCAAGAATCATTTTCACCCAGTTTTTCACATGTTGCACAACTTTGTTACATGACATAACATCACGCATGTAATCCCCGGGCTAGGCATGCAGAGGTGTGTGTACCTATAGGACACCCACATTTCGCCAGTTATGTTTAAAGGTCATCACACACTTTGAAGATAATATAAAAGTACCTGGTCGACCGAGCTCTACTCGGGTGAAAATAGAGAATGCTCATAATAGGATAGTTCATACTAATTCCATGCTGCCATGATAGTAGGTACTTACTAATTCCATGCTACCATGTAATTATTATAAGGTAACCATCTTGTTCTAAAGGTTGGGCGACCGAGCTCTGCTCGGATGAAATCCGGATAAAATAGACTTTCCCAGATATGAGACCTAGCTAAATCGATTTTTTGCTCCCGTAAACCCCTATATTGCAACTTTCATCGAAATCGTTAGAACCGGTTTTGAAAACGTGATCACTAATATAATATACAGGGCGTCCCACGGATATGCCACATAGAGGGAAAGTATCTTGAATATTGTAGATGGAACATTTTACTGAATGAAGACATAATTTGAATTTAAAAAACAATTTAAACTGCATTCATAGATATTTAAATAATTACATGGTTGAACCGGAAATCGAACCCGTTAAACGAGAAATATAATCACCCTATAGCTTTATCATACCGATCGAAAGGCTTCATCATAAGGATTATTTTTTGCTAGATAACATAGTGTCAAAAATGAAAGGAAGACCATGAATTTTAACATTTTTAATACAAAATTAATCAATTTATCAAATGCTCAAAATGAGTCCCTTCCTGTTGAATACAAAGTCGCACTCTTTTGATTATTTCGCTCCCTGTCGATTTTTTGATCTTATGGTGGTATTTAGAATAATACGTCTCAGTTCTGCTTGTAGCTCGTGGTCACTTTCACACTGGTTCTTGTAAACGAATTTTTTTGCATAACCCCATAAAAAAAAATCTAACGGGGTTAGATCTGGTGATCTCGGCGGCCATCTTTTTCTGAACAAAATTTCACATCAAATGTTAAAATTCATATATATTTTACGTTGATTTTTAAGCGCTATTATATATATTATTTTCAATGTCTGTGATGAGCTTAACTCCATGTAATAGGGGGTGAGCCTATTGTCATCAACCGGGCACAAATCCTGACTCCGGGCTGCTGCTGAGAAATTTCAAAATCAAGTCAAATCATTTATTTCAAATAGGCCCTTTAAAAAAAACAGTGGAGTTTCTTGCCCATTCTTCTCCATACGAAAACTAACTTTTGGAAGGAGCGACTAGAATCAATTAAATTTTTTGTACATTTTGATGTTTAAAAGTTAAGGCACTTTTGAAGGTAAAAAGAATTAAAAATGAAGCAACTACGGATAAATGAATTACTTATGTGATAGATACATGGTGCTCACATATTTACAAACATTGTAAAAGTAGATGATTTTCCTAAAATTTTCCAATATTAAGTCAGTGTGTGAGGAAGTAATCACAGAATGTAATATCAATGTCATATAAAAAAATTAAAAAATTATACAACTTAAATTAGGAACCAGTTTGATTTTGTCTAGATTATCCTATGAAGCTGGACCAGCATGTTTCCAAGCATTCTTATCTTGGATATAATCCTCTAGTTTGTAGTATGCTTGTTTACAAAGTATACTTTCAGTATGAGTTTTTTTTTTTTTTCATTTGATTGTAATATATCACAAGGTATTTTATAGTAACATTTAACACAGTAACCCCATAAAAAATTATGTACTTTAGATAATCTGAAAATTGGTTGATCTTTTTTATCTTTATTTCTAGCATTAAAATTATGTCTATATATTTTATTAAAAATATGTCGATTTTTTCTTACATATATAATATTTTCATAAATGAATTGGCAAGGTACCGTCATAATATTAATCTTTTTAAATAGTTCACTCAGAGATTCGCGACGATGAAGATTATAAATGGCTCTGACAGCTCTCTTTTGTAAAATAAAGATGGATTCAATGTCAGCGGCTTGACCCCACAGTAAAAAGCCATACGACATAATACTGTGGAAGTAGCTAAAATAGACCAAACCCGCGGTTTCTACATATGTTAACTGTCTTATCTTTGTAACAGCATAAGCGGCTGAGTTTGGCCGCCCTGCAAGAGACGAGAAATTGTAATTTCTCGTCTAGCGTGATAAAATCCCTGATGAAAAACCTAATAACACGTTTACCACGTGTCCAACGTGGTAAACGGAATCGAAATCGCGGGAATCGGACCCAAGACCTCATGCTCAATCGTAGTGCTTGCGACACTAGACCAACGAGGCAGTCTTTATTACAATAACAATAAAATGAACCTTATGACTTAAATTGGTAAGGACATTTGCATACAAGACTAGTTATTGTTCGCGATTTCTATAAACGTTTATAAACTATAAACGGAATTAACGCACACCACCAAACACCCCAATTAGAATTTTATGTTATAATCATAATACACTGAATTTTTATTATTATATATAAAACATTGTGTATTTATTAAATTAGTTAAACGCTAACATCTACTGTAGTCGACATAGTGGATAAGGGTAGCAAATGTCTGGCAGTTTTCCTTGACCTCAAAAAGCCTTCGACACAGTATCTGCCCCATACTTCGGCACAGGCTGGAAAACATCGGAATAAGGGGGTCTCCTCTCGAACTATTCAAATCCTACCTGTATAATACGCAGACAAACAGTAAAAATAGGGGAGTTTACTAGCTCAGAAGAAACAACGTCGTATGGCGTTGGGCAGGGGAGTGTCCTTGGTCCGTTGTTTCTTATATATATTAATAGCCTATACAATTTAAGTATTGATGAGGGTCGCATTTTCTCATACGTGGATGATACCGCCATAGTCTTTGCTGATAAGACATGGGCAAAAGTTAGAAGATCAGCTGAAACTGGCCTGTCAATGATTCCAGACTGGCTCAATTGTAACCTCCTCACACTAAATGCTTCCAAGTCCAACTACATATGCTTCACCAAGTATGCACACACTCAGACTCCACTCGAATTCCAAATTAAGATCCACTGCTGTGCCAACCCCACAATTTCTGACTGCTCTTGTACAAAGATTGACAGGTTACAATATACCAAATACCTGGGCATCATGATAGATCAGCGCCTGTCCTGGCTTATGCATACTGAACTAATCGTTAAAAACTAAAAAGAGCTTAAAAGAGTTATCTCGTCAAGAGTTGCCTCAAAGAATCTTCTGCAGAAAGTTTACGTTTCATTGGCACAATCGATTCTTACGTACTGTTTGCCACGCTGGGGAGAAGCAACAAAATATTTTTTTTTCGAACTTGAGAGGGCGCAGCGTTCTCTGCTTAAGGTCTTTACCTAACCTCTGGCCTTCTATCAGTAAGGAAACTTTACGTACTTCATCTTATCCTGAGAAAACACAAATCCATTCCGTATGATCCCACAAAAATGAAAATGAAAATGACATGAAATCTTTTTATTACCACATATTAAATCCACATACCTAACAGAGCCGCGCATCAGTAGCAGAAGAGGCTACTTAGTAGCTCTATCTGTCCCAGTCAGATCTGTTTTTTCTAAGAGGCAGTATGAAAAGCAATCTTTCCACTTTTACCATCTGCTGAACAAAGAGCTACACATCTATCCTCTGAAACTCCGGGACTGTAAACTAGCTGTGTCTGACTGGCTGGAGAATAAAACCTATGACGAAATTGAGGCTTTGATATCATCGCTTCCGTAACCTGTCCTGAAAGTAACAGGACCATGGTAGCGAAACTGTCGGTGGAGGAAGCTCTACCTCGCTTCCTCCGATCCCAAGACATTATCGCAGGGCTAACCTAACCTAATCCTAAACCGAAACCTAAAGTTAATATAAAATTAACTCACATACTCAATTTCACACTCACACCATTATACACGCACACACACCCTCACACACACACACTTTCAAAAACTCACTCACATACAACACACAAATGCGCTCTATGTGTATTTTTGTTTTTAATTATTTTGGTTTTTCTTTTGTTTTGTTTTTTTTATTGCATACCTGTTATTATGTTAAATGGAAGAGCGGAGTCACCTAACACAAGCATTTCCTTCCTTAAAAGGTGATCTCTAACTCATCTGTGTTAAGAATTTGTATAAATGCAATATTATTTTCATTAAACTGATTGTAGGAAAAAATTGTGGTCACGTTACGTCAGCTCATTGGCAAAATGTCTACCGGTCGTAAAATGCGTCTTTCTCATAATGACGCTTTCACAAAATGTCGCTTTCGGAGAATAGCTCTTTCGCAGAAAATCTCTTTCGCAAAATGTCGCGATAGTAATTTAGGATAATAAAAACGTTTTATAAAACTATAGTAAACAAATCATGAATGTCTTCATTTTTGTACTTAAATTTACTTTCGTGTTACATTAGATATTACAGTTACAAAAAAAAAACACTTAATGTTTTTAAATCATAATAATAAATAACACACACAATCTTTTCGCAATTTTCTTTCATACATCATATTTGATAGAATAAAAAACCAGCAAGCCTTACAGTAGTCGCATATGATGTGTAACATCTGACATCTCACCTTGATATTAAACAACATTAAAGGGGCCGGGCCTCGTCAAGCTCGTTTCCGACGGCCAACTCTAACACCGAGCGCGCTCATTGGTCAAATCAAATAGCGCGCGCTTCCCCGGCTTCCTGTGACACACTTCCGTCCCTTTCACGAAATCACTCCTACAGATTCGATTATTTAGTTTTTTTAAATTTCGATTTAGATTTTGATTGCAGGCAAGCAAGATATTATTAGTTAGGTCTATTAGTGTCCTGCTGCGGTTGCGGGTTTGTCTGAAAGGGATATCGCGGCCCCGGCACACAGGCAACGAAAGGAACCCGGGTGGGTTTTAGTCAGTAAAAGTCTGACACACCCTCCCGCTCCGGCCAGAGCGGGAGAAGTTACTTGATAATTTCCCACCCTCAAAAAAAAAAACAAAGGCAAGCAAGAGGAAGGATGTTACACATCAAAAACAATACTTTCATAGCTAATAAACTGGCATTTACATTCATGAGCTTCTCTAAAAAGTATTTACTAGGTACTTTAAACTTGAAAATAGTCAGTATCTACATATAATTGAATTATAAATGTTTTGTTTTCTTACAACTTTTTAAATGTTTTTATATAAATAAATGTTTATTTTTTATTTTTTATATAATATATAACACTATCACTAAAGTAAATTTAAGTACCAAAATGAAGAAGTTTACTTTACTTTTATAAAATGTTTTTATTATCCTAAGTTACTATCGCGACATTTTACGAAAGAGGTATCCTGCGCAAGAGACAGTGTGCAAAAGCGACATTTTGCGAAAGAGACATTATAAGAAAGATACATTTTACGACCGGTAGACATTTTGCGAAAGAGCCGTTACGTCTAGCGAGTTGGTACTTCGTCCATTTTGGTTTGTTTTGACTGTACAGTGGAAATGAGTGTAATTTACGTGGTTTTAAGGATAAAAAAACACGTATATAAAAAATTACAGAAATCGATTCAGTAAACGATTCTGAACAAAATACTTTCATAATGTGCATTAATTTAGTTACGCATTGTATACAAATGTCTTCACAATTACAAATTTATATATTCTGTAGCTTAGCTGGTATGTTGTTTGTCAGTCAGATACGTTTAAATACATAAACTGCAAAGATGAATTTCCAATTATTCGCTTTCGAGCGTGAATATTGAAACCCCAACAATTCAGTCAACAACTCATGCATCATCACTTTCCGGGAATAATACTAAACTAACTTCATTTGTTATCCAATAAGGAAATCATTGAAACATTTTTCACTCTATTCCCCTCGACCGGCCATTGCAGGAGTATCATTAATTCTGCCACCGACAGCGCCGGCTACCCTTTTCGGCACATCGCTCACATGTCACGGTAATCTGTGCTGGACTGAGGAATATGATGATCGATAGTTGATAATGCCGTTTCAATAAAACTGATCATAGCATTGCCTTTTGATGTTCATCTAGGCTAAAAGCAAATTGACAGTTTAACATATAATAATAGAGATAATATGCCTTGTGCACGTAAGAGGAGCTGGATTTTGTATCTAATGTTGTCGATAAAAGTTATGTTAGAGACACGTTAAGACTTACTTTACAATTACAATATAATAAGCATTAATTTTTTAAATAAAACCGCGCTGCGCGGCCTGTCTTATTGTCAAGTCTAGTCAAAACATTTATTTCAAATAGCATATTAATTATTGCATGGCACTTTTGAAAATTACAAAAAATTTAATTGATTCTAGTCGCCCCTTCCAAAAGTTAGTTTTCGTATGGACAAGAATGGGCAAGAAACTCCACCGTTACTCTTTTAATTTTTTTTACAATATTTTGTATATGTAGGTACATTAGTTACATAATTATATGAGAAGCACCGTATGCACCTGAACAAAAAAATAACTATACCACAATAGTAAAAAGAATTTAAAAAAGCAATAACAGATAAATTAATTACTTATGTGATTGATAGGTACATGGTTCTCACAAACAAACAAACATTGTAAAAGTAAATTGACAGTTTAATTGACGTAGTGTTGGTGCATTATTAGCTTCTGCGAGATAATATGCATTGTGCACGTAAGCGGAGCTGGATTTTGTACCTACTGTTGTCGATAAAAGTTATGTTAGAGACACGTTAAGACTTACTTTACAATTACAATATAAATTTTGCAAAAAAATTACAATTAGTATGTCAGGAAGTAAAAACAGAATGTAAAATCAAAGTCATATGTATAATAAAATATAATAATTTAAACAACTTAAATTAGCAACCAGTTTGATTTTGTCTAGATTCTAGATTATCCTATGGAGCAGGACCAGCATGTTTCCAAACATTCTTATCTTGGATATAATCCTCTAATTTGTAATAATATGCTTGTTTACAAAGTGTACTTTTAATATGAGTTTTAAACTTTCTTTCATTTAATTGTAGTATATCACAAGGTATTTTGTTGTAACATTTAACACAGTACCCCATAAAAGATGTATGTACTTTAGACAATCTGAAAAATGGTTGATCTATTTTATATTTATGTCTAGTGTTGTTATGTTATGTTGTTGGACTCAACTCGAACTCAAAGCATTTATTTTAATAAAACCATTTACAGGTAGTTTTGAATTGTCAAGTCGGTCAGTCAGAAAGATGAAACTAGTTGCCCATTCCAAAGCGTAGAGGTTCTTATGGAGAAGAACAGGCAAAAAACTCCACGCACACTATTTTAAATCAAATATTGTTACAAAATATTGGTTACATCATTCATGTTGAAATTATACATATGAGAACAATGTAGAAAGACGTGCACATTAAAAGCTTCCGTAAGAAAAAACAAACAATTTAAAAATTTAAATAAGTAAATTTAAATTAGCCATGGCAGCTAAGAGATGACCACGACCAGTCCCTACTGACGGCGCCCGTTCACGAACATGACACATGGATCAGCACCATTCAGCTCATCTTGTATCATGCAAAATACGCGAACGCAGCAAGCAAGCACACAGTTTATTTATTTTACTACCTATAAAGCAGGATCTCCTGCGGGAGTTTCCCCTACACACTACTTACTCATGTTTCGTGTAGTGTTTAGGGGAAACACCCGCAGGAGATCCTGCTTCAGAAATGTCTGAACCCCCCATCCCCGGCCAAAGGCTAGGTACGCCCATGCCGTCATGTAACTGCAAAGCAACCCAATATGCGCTTTTATAATTTCTAACGTGACAATATTATCGTGGACATCCACGTCCATAAAATGTATGGAAATACGTGCACGTTATAACGTTATCGTGGACGGAAAGTTTAAAGCGTCTTTATATATTTCCATACATTTTATTTCCCTTTGTTATCGGATAGGATAGGCGTGGACGACCACGATGCCGATAATACCGTCACATTAGAAATTGTAAAAGCGTACAATAGCAAGATGTTCAGAAACAAATTATTTACTTAAAACAACACTTGAACCAAAAGCCTACCTCTAAAGTGTGCGGAAAAAACAAAACAGAAACGGATTCCGTAACCGTTCCAATTGCCTGCTACCTGTACATTACGGTCCTTCGCAGTTAACGAACCAACTTACGGTTGAGATAAGAGGACCAATTTGCGGTATTCGCGATTGCAAATCGACTTTCATTTCAGAAGAACAATAAAAGGGTCTTTGACAATAAATAAAGGACTTATCTTACCTAAATACCTGAGGAATGTAGGTACTTGAGAAATGTAATTTGGAAGGAGAAGCAATGGATTTTACTGTTACAAATGTGGAATTCTGCAATAACAAGATGTGTATGAGTAATGTCACAATACGATATCACACGTTCGATTCTGTAAAAATATCACCGTGAAACAAGTATGGACAGAAAACTATACGATACCAATTCCATTTGTTCTGGAATAGTAAAAAAAAATACGAACATCGTTTAGCTCAGCAATGTACGGTTTATTTTTAAAAGAGTAACCGTGGCATTTCTTGCGGTTCTTTACCGAAACCGTGCACCTAGCTTCTAAACTTCTTCTAACTTCTTCTTCTTCTTCGTTTCATAAATTCAAAATTCAAAAGTCATATTCAAACTAGGCTGAGAATCCGCACTTATCGAACGTCAAAATGACATAAGACAGTCCCCCAAAACGCCAACCCTTCACCACTTACTAGTGCTTTAGCTGGGAAGAAGAAGTGGCGCAACAAACTCCCCAGCAGCACTGCTGTCTGTTCAGTAAGAAGAAAAGAAAAAAAAAAAGTGCCCATGTATTTTTATGTGGAATAAAATATTTTGATTTAATTTGACTTCATTTAGTATCGGGTTCGTATCGTTAAAAAAATATTCTTGGTACAGATTTCAATTACGGAAAACTATCATCAGTAGAATATTTTAAAGCTGATATCAAATATACGCGTAGACCCCACTGCAAGTGATCACGTCAGCCCTAGCGACAACTGTAAAGCCTCATAAGCCGCGTTACAAAAGTATCATAACAGGAGTTATGTCCTCTCCTGACCCTTTGAAGTCGATAAGATTGCCTGATAGATTCTTCTTTTCGTGTGGTTAGTGACTAACCTGGTGTCAGAGTTTTAAAGCCGCCCATGGGCCTCTGACATGGCTTCACATGCCGTCGAGAAATATCTCTCAGGCATGCCGGTTTCCTCACGATGTTTTCCTTCACCGTTTTTGAAGCAAGTAATAATTATACAATACGCACATGAATCCGAAAAGTCAGAGGTGCGTTACTTGGGTTCGAACTCAAGAGCTATGACATGGCAGTCCGACGGCATTGCCATGTTATTGCCTGATTGATTGTCTTGATTAAACGGACTTCATTTTTATCCGACGAAAAGGAGGAGGTTCTCAATTAAGAAGTTTATATTTTTTGAATTTCAGAGTCGCAGCTTCCTTACTGTTTAGTATCCTGTGGCTCAATAAAGAATGTGGACTATATCTTATCATATTATTATCCGTACTTCAGTGTATATGGTGAGACATAGACACTCATTTTATGGAACTTACTAAATTCACTAGCTATGTATAACCCACGATTCAAGAAAAAGGCTTCTAGATAATTCGTTTAATATAAAATAAATTTGTTAAATTAAGTTACTACTGATAGTTAACCTTTGTATGTATTATATTATACTTAAAAAATTACAGTCCTCCATTTCTTTGATTATTTTATTAATAGTTACGTGGACAATGGTACATGTTTGTTACTATAGTTTAAGATTTTTTTGCACATAACAGTTTTTTTCCCTAATAAATAAAATAAAAATTCCTTGTGTCTGTAACGCCATTTCTTTTTTGTTTTTCTTTTGACATACTGCCCTTGTATAATTCCAGCTAACGTGCCATGAAATGTTCTCTAGATATAACATAGGAATCATTTCTATGTGATAAAGAGATCAAATTATACTTTCGTCTTTCAATTTGTTGATAATAAGACACGTTTCAGTGGTATTGTCTAGCCGGGTATCCTCATAAAAATCTTTATTTTCTCTTACCTATATTTGTCTAAATTTTGCACCAACTCTGTTCCAGTTGAGCACCACAAACATTGAGGTGCTCTGAATTATTGACGTGACGCCGATGGAAGACCGTCATAAATCAAAAGTTGTGAAGTTTGGCTGTTCCGCCAACGCATCCATTGATGTCCTTACAGTATTGAAGATCCACGGTGATATTAACTTCTTGAAGTTTACAGATTTAAGTGAAAAGTACGATCACTTTGAGAATGTACTTAGAAAAGTGAAATTATTGTAGTGTCATGGTTACCAACCCGCATTAGACCCGCGTCGTGGATTATGGCACGCTCCTTCTCACAGTTGAGGAGCCTGACTCCCACCAGTGGGAAAATTATAGGCTGATTATGTCATTTGAGAGCATTTTTAAGACATAATGATAAATATAGGCTAGTAGGCACCGTTGTGAAGCCAGTGACTTGCCAGTAAGTGGCTCAATTTTTGCGATATTTTAGTTTCCTTTTATAAAAAAAGAAGAATCGATGCAATAAGCCGGACTGTACTTTACCAGTATGGCCGATCAATAACTGAATCTTAAATTATTACCGGAACAAAACAAGTAACGAACGGAACGATAGCGGCTCTATAATCTGAATAAATAATATGCACTGGCGGCTTGCAGCAAAAATCGAACCTCTATTTAGTTCAATTACCTCTGTAGCCTCATTTTAGGTTTAAGCCACAGAACACAAACACTCCATGCTTGTTGTGTTTTAAAACCAAGTTTCTATTTTTGAGGTTTTTATTTAGCTAAGCCTTATTTATGACTGTAACTACTAATTACAATAGAAACCTATATGAATTTATTTAGCCGATCACGGCGCCTCTACCACTTGACTAGAGTCTAAAATCGCGTAGAAATACGGCCTTAAAATATTTACAAAAGGAAGGGGAAAAGAGTTTTGAGACCATTTAAATCTAGCTAGAGCATTTGTTTTTAAATATGTACAACAAGATCAATCTTAATATTTCAGCTCTGCCGAGGACAAGCTTTTAAACTTTCAGCACACATGTGGACTAATACCGCATTAAACTACCTACCTACACACACTATAAGCCTTTTCTCCGGTTTACGAGACTCATGGGAAACTATGGGGTGATCCTATATCAGCCCGCAGACACGACCCACTAAGTGTGATCTTGGTTTATCTATGTTACAACGTGTGCAACCCGACTTGATATATGGGGCAGTTCGCAGTTCGTTTCCTGGGAATATTTTGCTTCGTCGCTTAAACCTTGTAGGAGGATATTTTTACGGGATGCTGCAGTATTTTCTAGGCAATAATCTTTGGCTAGAGAATCGTTTTTCTGAATTTGAGTAAGCACAGCAGTGTCTTTGTTTTGATTCTGATACATGTTTGCCTTCGTAGTTCAGCGTTTATCAGAAATTTGAACGGGTCATATACGCTACACAATGAACACCAGAAACGCACCATGCTAGATGCTAGACAGCTATATCCTCAGGAGGATTAGAAACAACACCTCATACACCCTAATCCATCAGCCTAATAGAATAAACAACTTTAAAAAAACACAGTTCAAAAAGCGAACCGATTTGAAATATCTAAGTTGATAGCGCACACAAAGATACCTATCCAGTTCGATTATCTGTGGGACTGCGCCAAAAATGCTACTTTAGTCCGTCCTCATTACACCTTGTAAACTCAAGGCCTTCCGGATACAATTTACAGCTACAATTTACCCGGGTATCTAATCTTCGTATTGTGTTTAAAATTTAGCTTGCACTCCCGTCGGTAACGATCCAAAATGTCCGACCGACGGCGACGCCATGTCATTAAATTTTCAAATAATTCTTTGCAATTTATGCGAGTAAACAAACGCGTTTGCATATAGACGTGTGTGTTAGCATGAATAATATAATATTACATGTCTTTACAATCTCCACAATATCTTTGTAAATAATTAAAGGAAATTGTTGAGTCATTCTTTAATCGTCAATGGAAACAGCTGAATCAAGAAATACTTGTTCTTATTTCTCTTTGAAACATTTTAACAGAAAATTCTTCGAATGGTATGTGAAAGATATTGCGCACATTCTCAGTAGAGTTTTTTACGTCTACAATACATTATTCGTAGTTCTAACCTTTAGATTTGTAGTAGAAAGAATGTAGGCAAAATACTGTGGAACAAGAGATGTGTGTCGCGTCTTACATAAGCAAGTTCTATGGCCGACACGTTATCGTAGTAAAATCACGTTGCGCTTGTAATTCACGAACCCCGTGAAATGTGGCGCCCCTTATCGGTTCTTCTTGGGCGGTACACACCATACGAAACGCTATAAACCTATGCGAGTTTAACCGTAGTACAATCATATTATTTAGTTTAGTTCCTGACTTTACCGTATTAAATTCATATTAAGATATTCATCTACAGTGTAATAACATTTCTGCATTAGAAAAAGTGAAATTTATTTCTTAAGGTCGTGATCCTTAGTTGTTTCAAGTAGTCAGGTAGCTTATTACATATTCTGGGTGCTATTCCGAGCAAGTTTTTGCGCATTAGAGCTGTCTTACATTTCCTGACGCATAAAACCTTTTTGCATTGAACACGTTAAAGAGTTACGTATTTGAGACAGTTTTTTAAATAGCATTGTAGATTTTTGGACAAATGTTGCTAGTTCTGGGATATATTATGATGGAACTGTTCATATTTTCAGAGATTTCAACATTGGTACACAGCTATCTCTTGTTCTCAGATCGCACATAGCTCGAAAGCACCGTGTTTGTGCTCTAAATAAGCTCTAAAAACTACCTGATGATTAACCAATTAACACCATGTATACATTTAAAAAAACGCTTGAAGAACACGTTAGAAAACAGCAATATCGATTGTCTCCTTTATCTCTTCATTCTCTTATTGTGACCACAGAGAATCGCACTTACTTTTATTTTTATCTTACTTTTCTCAATATGTTAAGTGAACTGTAACGTTCTTTTTTTTGAGAAATAAATGTCTTTAAACCGAAATATGATAAATCTCTTCGTTGAGTTTCCTCAGAATATGGATCCATAGTCCATAGCGTATTCAGACAAATGCTATGTGACCATGATAGGCAGTTAGAACGGTATCACGTTTGACCACTTTTGACAATTTAAAAAAAGCATAATGCTGATTTGCTTAAAAAACTTTTTACGTATAATATGTTATAGGTATGATCTTTCCATGTGAGTTAGTTATCTATCGTTACGCCTAAACATTTTGTACTGTTTACTTCTTCTATAGATATTGCCGTATAGTTGATATTATTTCGTTTTCTAGGTGCAATTATGTTATAAAATTACATAAATTTTGTCTTCTGAAGATTAATTATTAAATTGTTTTAATATAACCATGTAATGTCCTCTTCGCACGTAGCTATATCGTTCCATATCATATCGTAGGAAGAATCTGCAACAATAGTGTTTAATTTCCTTTTAAAATAATCCCTAACTACGTAATATACGTATATATATTATACTTAATATTAATATTATAAATACGAAAGTGAGTTTGTATGTTTGTTACGTTTTCACGCTAAACTGAACGGATTTGGATTAAATTTGGCACGAGGATAGACCATGACCTGGGTTAGGACATAGGATTTTTTTATCCCGATATTCTTTTCCCGTGGGATAATTTCCGACATACACGCGGGCGAAGCCGCGGGCCAAAAGATAGTTTTTTATCTTTCTATTGGATGACACCCGACTTATTGGTAAGTATTAGTATCAACACCCGACATGACGGCCCGACGATCTTAAAAATGACGAAAGACTGTATGCGCAATAAACAGGGTGTTGGGCACAACTTAGTAGTTCTACCAAGTTGTGCTTCTAAGCGCACGAGTATTTACGAGTATACCAGAGGACTGCGTTAGACTATTGATTAATCATCACCATCGCTATTGTTTCAATCTGCTGCTAAGATTCCTGTCAGGCAAACTTATCAACAATTTTAAGTCGAGCATAACACGAGAGAAAATCTTGTTTACATAATAGGAAATCAAAAGAAAATGACAATACGTCTTAATATGGAGACATTGCGCAGGAGCAGTGGTGGCGCAGTGGTAACGGCCGACTTACGAGATGTAGGTCTTGGGTTCGATCCCAAACAAGCACTTTACTTTTTGTAAATTATTTCATCACCACTGCTCTCAAAACGGTGAAGGAAAACATCGTGAGGAAATCGGCATGTCCTAGAACCAAAAATTAGAAGACATGTCACATCTGTCAACCCGCACTGGGCTCGCGTGGTGGTGGATTACGGCCCACTCCCTCTCACAGAGAGGAGGCCTGTGTCACAGTAGTGGGAACGTTAATAGGCTGTTTATGTAAGGAGACATATCTCATCTGAAACAGACACACTTTCTAAGCTCCTCGGAGATGTGCCAGGAACTTGTATTTTGAATTCTTATGAAAACATTGCTGAAGGTTTTCCAGTAATTAGTATGAAAAACGAATTTGTAATATTTGGAAGAAGCGACGTCAGGATTAATATAAAAGTAATATGAACGGTCTTTGAGTATCTTGCCGATCAGGTGACGGTTGGCGGAACGTTACGAAAGCAATTATGGGGGGAGCCTTTCGATTTCCCATTAACTTTTCGAAGATTTCCTGAGTTCATATTAATGGAACAGCCTTTTGATTTTGTGTCCAAATTTTATGTAGTTAAAGTTTTAAGTTTATCTAACAGCACTCCGTGGAGCAAGTAGGTAAGCAAAAGCTACAAAGATCCACGTGCTTCTTTATTCATTCCTCCGAATGCTGTTGTTTCATCCACAGTCAAGATACTGTATGAGTCAGTTTTAATACCTATCACGGGTTCAATAGAGTTAATCGAGTCATCTAACACCATCATTAAAAATGTTATTTAACAGTTTAACCCAGGAACCTTGAAATCTACAGCCAAAATAAAAGTTGATCCAAAAAGATACCGAAAATTCGATTCATATCACCGCAATCGGCTCTCATAAACCATACTATAGGAAGGTACCGACAGCATTCCCGAGATATCTCAGCCAATGCCGTTTGTTCGAGCCCCAGTCCACTTAATATCCGGAGACAAGGCCCGCTCCCGGCGTTGGCCGCGAATTATCATATAAATGGAGAAGAAATCGCCGCCTAGTGGCCTCGCGGGACCGGCCTTGATAACATGGCCACATTGTGGCCACACGGAGCCACGGATATCTATTCAGTGATTAGCCTTTGGGGCTATTGGGCTATATATATTGAACAGGACGAAATTTTTTTGTTTCACTTTTACTCTTGGGAATGTGGAAAATTGGGACGGTGGATTATCTTTTTGCATTGACTTTTTTATGTAAATATTATTAATTTATTTCTGTACACGATAAAACAAATTATGCTTAACTGAGAGAGGTCATAGAGATTTTAATCTAGCGGAGCTAATTTAGAGAACATTATTTTACGAAAGCATGGCATTGATAAAGTAAATTTAATTATATAGCATAGCATACCGACACAGCTTTGCGCAGACGAAGTCTTCTTCTACGAATCCCATAAATTACAAGGTACAAGAAATATGTTTAATACTGATAGTTCAAAATACCAAAATGCCTTTGTAGATTATCCAACATTGCACTACACTAGACGTTCGGAATTCCTTCGCTAAGCTTACCTTAAAGCGTGTGCTACCTACGACATAGCTCTTGGACATAGCTCGTCGACATAGCCCGTCGACTTCTCTAGACAAGTCGTCGCTTTCTGAATATTAGACATAACTTCTACAAACAATGCCAAGAATTTCTTTATGAAATCAAAACATTCTCAAATTGTTTTCGAATTTGAATTTGGAACTGGTGGGTACTTTGTGATGTTCAATTTGTTATTTTATGAGATTCTTCGTTGTTTTTTTAATTAATTACTTTGAAATTTGGTAAAATATTACAATATACGGTCTATTGGATTTTGGAGATAAAAGAAACCCGAACCAGGGATGATATTACACGAATTAAGACTTCTTGACTGACATTTGATGTCCATGGGCTGTCCGTAGAGAAGGTTTTAAAGTAATTTCTTATTACTAGACAAGTGTTAGTAAAAGATAAAAACCTCATCCCGTAAGTGTACCACTACAGGGCAAAGACCGGCTTATACCTAGAGAAGAGTTTATACAGAAGGAACTCACTTGCTCGCTGTGTATTGGCAATTCCAGACTGTTATAAAACATTTCAAACCCGCAACTTGGTGCAGCAACTAACCTCCGGCCCACCAGGCACATTGTAAAACGTACGTAAATATGAGGTTTTACCTACTTTTATGACCTAAATACTTGGTCCATTAAATATTAGTCTTATTGAGGTTCCCCTTATGTATTCTAATTTGGCTCCCGAAACTGGCCAAAACCGCATATTATTCATGGCTACTCGGTTGGACAGTTTAGCTCTCTATTTAGGAAGAATGTCTACGAAAGTATAAGGACCTAGACAGGCATTATAATTACGCAAAGATATCACTTATTATAAAAAGAAGAATAAATAGGCACTAGAAATGTATCGTTTAGAGTCCAAGGCACGCTGCTAGAGGAAGTTGTAGAGAGAGAGAAAGTCATTAAGAAAGCTGTAGAGATTTCTTAATAACTTTCTACTTGAATTGAGAATACAGCATTGGCGACTAAAGATACGTAAGTATGTAGGTACTTTGGAGCAAATTCACTTATGAAGGAATGAAGCAGGGTCTAACCGCAAAGATTACCACATGTCAACAAGAGTATCTAATTGTCGAGTACAACGTATCTTGGCACAGGCTCACAAGGGGCCCTGGTTCAGTGTTTGAGCGACAGTTCCGCAGCTGAATGTGAAAGAGGCTGCGACAGTATATATCTAATTGTGTCTCAGGCAACAGCCGCAGAGTCTCCGGAACGCGAAGCGAAAATCAATAGATACACGTCTTCGAGATGACTCTCCGCTACCACTCGTTTTTACGCTCATTTATAAATGTCCAATGTTTTATATAATGTAAGGGTTTGTTGACAGAGGGAGGGCTGCAACCTTATCAGGCGGCGCGCTATCGCCAACACGCCGACTCCGTGCCCCCTCCCCAGTCGTGTCCTACCACGCCCTCGGAGATCCTCGCGGATGCTGCGTCATGGACCACTTGTCATCTCAAGGACGAATATTATTATTTTTTAATAATAATGTGATTATGTAACGGACTTACCCGCGTGAGCGAGGTCCCGGTTTGGGCGCCATTTAGCGCGTGGTGGGAGCGCGGCAGACACGGTTCGCACGGGTGCGCGCGGCGACGGGCGGCGCGCGACTGCCGCGCCGCGCGGACGCGCGTGCGTGCGTCGCACGGCGCATGTGCACAGCTACCCGCTATTTGTTTTGCTCTGCGACTCCGTATCGGGCTTTCGTTAAAAGCCGCAGAAAACGAGATTATTCTCTCGTATAGATACGGTACGCGTTGCGGAGCATTCCAATGAACGTCGGCTAAAGTTCTCTGAGATATTGTCAGCTTTTATTCTCGTCGCTTGACATGAATTGCAATGGACATCGTGCGGATTTATAAGCCGGGTAAACGTAAACAACCTCTTTGCAGATAATAGAGAAAAATGTTTAACTGGATTTGTACAAAGTTTAGGGGATAGCGTTTTTAATGAATTCGTAAGTCGCTTTTTATTATTCTTACGAATACGAGTTTTGGAAGGAAAACCAGTTTTTTTCATAGGAATTTTCTTTCGCTTACAATGATGGGAGATTTCTCAAGCTGCTGGATGAAAATAGCAGAGCTACAGTCACTGCAATTTGAATACATGAATGACTCACAGTTTTTCGGATTATTTTTGTAATTTGTGAAGTTAACGATATTTGGGATATGTATAAACTACATAATATTTTTTTTACGCCTCGTAAACGAACCGCGGCGCAAAAAATATAATACAGTAGGTACGAACCTAGGTTCAATACCCATGTTGGAAAAACTTAATAATACTACTAAGCTGATATTTTATTAATTTATACTTCATGTACAAAAAGTAGTGATAGTGATGACAAGCTTAAGCCTACGTAAAAAGTAAAACACTAAGTGCTACGCGCCTACGCGTCTACGACAACCGGCAGAATTCGTAGCAAACTTACTACGACGTAGCACGTTATCTACGGGAATGATTCTGACGAGTGTCCGTTGTGTGTCTTTCCCGTTCTTCTCCATAGGAACCTATTACGCTTTGAAATGGAACTATAACTTCATCTTTCTGACCGGCCGACCCCTTGAAAATTCAAAAGCACCTATAATTGGTTTATTTAAAATAAATGCTGAGAGTTTGAGTATCCAATTTTCCGGGCAAAATCAAAATTTTTATTTTCCTAAAAACCAACATCCAGGCATTCATTTCTATCTTTCTTTTTAATCAAATATTTTGAACTAGCTTTTGTAGAGGTCGCACGGGAAAGTACTACCGGGATAAAAAGTGTCCTAATAATTGTTACACCTATGTGTGTGCCAAATTACATCCAAATCCGTTCAGCTGTTTTTGCGCCATTGAGTAATAAACATCCAAACTTTCACATTTATCATATACCAGCGGCTTTGCCCGCGTGATATCTTCATAAATTATGGCCTATGTTACTCAGTCATAATATAACATGTGAAAGAATGTTTAAAATCGGTCCAGTAGTTTTTGAGTTAATTCATTACAAACGAGCGTACAAAAAATCAAATTTAAACCTAATCGGGCGTTCAAAACTAGTTTTTAGGGTTCCGTAGTCAACAAGGAACCCCTACAATTTCGCAATGTCCGTCTGTCTATTACTCTGTCCGTCTGTCAGTCCGCGGCTTACCTCAGTGACTGTTAGTACTAGAAAGCTGTAATTTGACATGGGTATTCATATTAAATCACGCCGACGAAGTGGTTTTCTGGGGTGCCTCCCCTACACGTAAAGTGGGGATGTATTTTTTTTGTCGTCTATCCCACGCTGTGGGTTGTCGTTGGAAAGTTCGTTTAAAAATATTGTGACTTTGTGAAAACCATTTTTGATTCAGGTATTCTTTTGCGAAATATTAAGCTTTAAAGTGCTCATTTTTGTTAGAGTCAAGTGCCCCCTCCCTGCCAGCTAAATGGTTGGTTCTGGATATGTGGAAAAATTCACAGCAGTAGTATATATAACGAAATTAAAAAAAAAACTATCACAGCTACAAGTTAACGAGTAATAATCGCCCATACATGTGCAGTTCAAAACATGATTTTCAAGTAGTTTAAGTTTGTTCTTGGGATAAATACATCTCATCTACGGAACCCTTCATTGTGTGTGGTCCGACACACATTTGGCCGGTTTTTTAAAACAAGATCACGTCTAAAACTATTAATTAGGTAACCCGTTCTTTCCTCAAGCCCTTTAATTTACTATCCACCTACGGATACAGGGAAGTTATTTTAAGCACGCAAAACTCTGTCACGTAGTATCACGAGTGCTTTTCCCAATTTTGGTGGAGGTCGCGCCGCTCGCTGGTCACGTAACCATGTACCTACCTACTCTTTTACTGAATCGTACGTGATAAATGTATCAAATGTCAGACCCCGGGCCGTATGGACATATGAAAGTTAACTCATATTTTCTGACGTCGTAAATCTCTGTCTTATTCGGAGATGTTTCGTTATTGGTGTGATAAAGTTATTGTTATTATAGTTGGCTGAAGGCGAAAGAGAGGGGAGACCTGTGCCCTGTGAGACAAAAAAGGTTATTTAAAAAAGTTGTCCAGACTCCAGATGCTCGTAGGTTTCTAGTTATGAGAAATAGGTAGGTACCTAAAAAACCAAGTGATAATATAATAAAGCTTATTTAAAAAACCGGCCAGTTGCGTGTCGTACCACGCACAATGAAGGGTTCCGTAGTTAGGATGAATTTATCCAAAGAACAAACTTAACATTGTAGTTGAAAAACATGTTCTCCCATACGGAATGTATGAGAGAACAACGAACGTTTTTGTAACTGCAAATGTAAGTTGGTCGATTATTACTAGTTAACTTGTAAAGTATGTAGGTCAAGCCTTCTTAGCTGTGATAGTTTTCTTTTTAGTTTCGTTTAGTTTTTCTGCTACTGCTGTGAATTTTTTCACATAATGCAAAACCAACCATTTATCTGGAGGGGGGACACTTGTCTCTAACAAAAATTTGTTCTATAAAGCTTAAGTTAGTATTTCGCAAACGGATCCCTGAATCCGAATCGAATCGTGAACGACCTTTCCAACGACACTCTACACAGTGGGATGGACGAGAAAAAATATACATCCCCACTTTACGTGTAGGGGAGGTACGCTAAAAAAAAATTTTTCATGATTTTATTTTACAACTTTGGTGACGTGATTAATATACCCATGCGAAATTACAGCTTCCTAGCACTAAGAATATCTGAGCCGCGGACAGACAGACAGACAGACGGACATGGCGAAACTATAAGTGTTCCTTGTTAACTACGGAACCCTAAAAACCGCCTGGACTGCCTCTGTGTCTAGTAATCGGAAGGAATTCCGCAATATCAGACCGGAATCTGAATTTGTGCCTGGTTACTACCCCCCTAATAAACTACTACTGGCGAAATATGAGTTTAGATTCCTATTAACTATCTCCCCTTTTGTAACCCCTTCAGGAAGAAGGTACTGGCGTGATGATATCTTATTTCAAAAAACCAGATCAACATCACATTAATTCTAGAGGAAAACTTAATAAATGTTATAAAAATACATAATATTCCCATAATCAGGGAAGCCAGGGATGGTCTCGAGAGCGCCATGCACAAACTAGTAGTAGTTTACAACAGTGGTTGTTGTACAGGCAGTGTGACCTTTGATTTGCTGGGTACAGGCCGTACAGGACTAGAGGGCCGCAGGGTAATGCTCAGACGGTCAAGTAAAAATAAGTACCGCACTCCCACAACAAAATATAGGCATAACCTTGAAACATTGTGTTACTATATTGAAGGATAAAAAAAATAAAACTCAATCGAATGCAACATTGTGGCCAAAGTGGAAAATTAAAAATTAAGTTTACGTAGTTATCTACTTCCTCTAAAAAGGATTATTTTTATTCTTATTTTTTATCACACTAAAAACTCACAACTTTTTTATTCTTATTTTAGTACTGGCAATTTAGAATGAATTGTCAGTTGTCATAAAAATTTGCAGTTTGGCAACACTGAGAGGTTCTTCCAGAATCAAAAAGTGTGACGGTCTATAATTTTATGAATTTTGTGTTAAATTTCTATTAAAAATGTCGACAATCGCTCAAGCTTTATCCGTCGCAGGAACCAGATCATCAGGGGCGTCAGTCAGAAGTCAAAATGGTAATGTATATAAGATATTTCACGTTGATTCACATGAGGTTTTTGTACTCCGGTAGATCACATGCATCGCTACTTATGGTTACATTTTTGTAAATATCTCGAAAAAGAGATGAAATTGTGGCAAAAACTGTGTGCAATATGCTTTTTAGCCTTGTAAACTTCTATTTGGACGTTAGTTAGTGTACTTTTAGCAATATTTTTGTTGTACTAAAATAACCTATGCATTAATGAGTGGGAGACAATGAAAATTCTGATATTGATGAAATAATTCACAGTAATGGCAGCGGCAGCCATAGCCAACATAGTGAAAAGTTCACTTGGGCCCGTGGGACTTGATAAAATGTTGGTTGATGACATTGGAGATGTAACAGTCACAAACGATGGTGCCACCATTCTCAAGTAAGTTCTATAACTATCTACCTTTACTACACAATACCTGTTCCAAGTGTAATGGTTATTCCCTTACTGAAAACATTAATACCCTTTACAATCGTCAATAAAAAAAGTACCTACTATTTCTAAACTGATTATTTTCACATAGAAACATTATTGAGTCTGTTCCATACTGCAAGCATACCATTATTTCACAAGAATCTCTAATTCAATGTCAAATGTTTTTAGGATGCTGGAGGTGGAGCACCCTGCTGCTAAAGTATTGGTAGAACTGGCACAGCTGCAAGATGAAGAGGTCGGAGATGGCACCACATCAGTTGTGATCATCGCTGCTGAACTTTTGAAGGTAATAATTTCCCTCTGTTACCAAGACAACAAGTAAACAATTAAAAATCTATTTGGTTAAGGTGGATCCACAGTTTTATTTCTTATGTTATGAGCAGTGATCGGAGTAGGTAGATTGATTTTTAGTACTTGTATCATAAATGCACACAGAAAGAATAACATGGATAAGCCATTTTTCTGGAAAGTAATTCCGGTATTTCCGGATTCAATTAAATATTGTTAATGTTGGTAGTGATATTATTACTACTGTACCACCCATGATCCTTTGTTCTGATTGGTCGTTGGGTTTTGTCAAATCGTGACAAAAAAAAAAAATAGGAAGAATAATAAAGAATAAAATTGCTCATTTTATTACAATTCCTACCTTTTTTTTGAGGATGGCAAATCATCAAATGACTCCTTCCACTCTGGCAGAATACAATTCCTACATAAGTTCCGGTTTTTTTTTAATAATCCACCAATTCCGGAGGAATGTCCATAGTAATATATATGTTTCGGATCAATGACCCCAGTTCAATCTACCTACTCCGATCACTGGTTATGAGTGTCAGGTTGTATCTTGATCAAAACTAAAGAAAAGTCGAATTTTGCGCATTACCACTGCGGATCCGCCTTAAAAATAATAATTGCAAGCTAATAATAATATAAAACCCTATTTTGGGATAAATTTTACAAATTTTGGAATCTACATGTATATTTCCTGAATAGATTTTTAATGAAATTTAAAAACATAATATTGAAAATAATTTATGTTCACCTTCAACTAAAAAATTTAGGTTACAATAAAATAGGCCTTAAGGTACCTAAGTAACATGTTAGATAAACATAAAATATTTCATTCAAAGCCCAACAGAAAAAAGATAAAATTAATAAATGTATGTATATTTTTGTTTTCTTTTAGAATGCTGATGAGTTAGTGAAGAACAAGATCCATCCTACAAGTATTATCTCTGGTTACCGTCTAGCCTGCAAGGAGGCCGTCAAGTATGTGCAAGATAACCTCACAGTCACAGTGGAGTCACTTGGAAGGCCATCCATTGTCAATGCCGCCAAGACCACCATGTCATCCAAACTTATTGGAGCGTATCCTTTGGAAATTCTTATTTTTTTTTCTTCCGAACTTGTATCCAGTCTGTGTCACTTTCTCTGAAATTAATGTTAGTAATCAAAATATTAACTGTAGAAAACAAGTAATTTTCGAACATTGCCAATGAATCTTATGTGTCATTTTAAATTTTGTGATGTCATTGTACATTACTGGATGATTCATCAAAATAACAGAAATGATTATGATACTATTAAAACAGATAGTCATGTTATGATCAGCCAATTTATCTAAACAATAATATAACCTTATCACCAACCGCAGTGATGCAGATTTCTTTTCTGAAATGATAGTGGATGCTGCAACGGCGATCAAAGTGATAGACTACAAAGGAAACGCGCAATATCCTATTAAGGCTATCAACATCTTGAAGGCGCATGGTAAAAGCGCTCGGGAGAGTGTGCTGGTCAAGGGTTACGCCCTCAACTGCACCGTGGCATCCCAAGCCATGCCCAAGAAGATTCTGAATGCGAAGATTGCGTGTCTCGATTTCTCGCTACAGAAGACTAAGATGAAGCTTGGTGTTCAGGTAAACTAGGATATTTTTATAATGAATTAAACTGCCTTATTCCCAAAATTATATGCCATTGGGATAAATAATTTATAGTTTGACCGAAACCACCGTACCGTGCCTTAGGAATCCGCGGTGAGGCGCGGAGCAGCGTTGACGAATGAGCGGCGGGACGCCATGAGCATTGACGAATGAGCGGTGGGACGCCCTGAGCGATAACAAATAAACGGCCTGCACTGCCCCTCTAACTCGCCGCACACATACCTAAGGCGGGGTACAGCGGTCCGGGTCAAACTAAAGCATACCTTATAGAATTATATGACTTATTTCTGACAGTAAATATGTAACTCGGGAACCTGTCCTCTCTTTTACCAGATAACTCAGATACATTTATAGTACTAAGCCTGAATAACAATTACAGGTCCTAGTAAGCGACCCCGAAAAGCTAGAAGCTATTCGCGCCCGCGAGTTGGACATCACCAAGGAGCGTCTGCAAAAGATCCTGTCGACCGGCGTTAACGTCATCCTATGCTCAGGCGGTATCGACGACCTGTGTCTTAAGTACTTCGTCGAAAACGGCGCTATGGGAGTGCGACGGTGCAAGAAGGCTGACCTGAAGAGGATTGCCAAGGCTACTGGAGCAGCGTTCTTAACTTCCCTGACTAACATGGAAGGCGAAGAAGTGTTTGAGCCTAGCATGATTGGAGAGGCGGCTGAAGTTGTACAGGAACAGATCTGTGATGACCAGCTCATTCTTATCAAGGGGTGAGGATTTTTTCTCGATTATATTGCAATTTTGTAGAATTTTAAGTGGACTGGCTAAAGTCATTTATAAAAGTGCAGTATGGTTATTAACTGAATGCAAAGAACTTCTTGCAATGGTGAATTCATATACGTATAACTTTTTCATGGCTTTGCAAGATTTCCTGCTAAATCTCTGTTAATTCTGCTGGAACTCCAAGATATACATAGTTAAACCTCTCTACTGAAAACTTGGCAGTCTTCTTACCCATTTATTTTCACTTAAATTAAAGCATAAATCGTAAAGATATCTTGCGTCTTCGGTTACACGAAAACCGATTTAATTATTAATTTGTCTGTCTGTGATGGCGTATTTGTCGTAGGCTGGTTTTAGTTTTTAACTTATTTTTTTTGGAACGAAATTCCTTAACGCCGCTTCCTAAAAGCGTTATACCCCCTCCATTCGACTTTTTCTCTCTCTCTCTCTCTCTGTATCTATCTATCTCTTTCTATTATATACGAATGGGCGTGAGGAACTTCGTTCCTGACGCCAGGACCTCACACTTTAATTTTTATTTTCTGCCCTTTAATACCAGTTTTTCTTCTGTCTCCAGCCCCGTAGCCCGCACCGCGGCCTCAATAATCCTGCGTGGTCCTACTGACGCTTACTGTGACGAGATGGAACGCTCTGCCCATGACGCGCTATGTGCCGTGCGACGCGTGCTCGAGTCCGGCCGTCTTACGCCCGGTGGAGGCGCCGTGGAAGCTGCGCTGTCGATATACTTGGAGAACTTCGCTACCACACTGGTAATTAGTTTTAAGATATCATAATATAATCATAACACACTGTAGATAGTGCCATCCACGAAGACGCGCCCCACTCCATACTAAAGTACAACTTACAGTACAGTAATCGTGGAGTGGGATGCATCTTCGTGCATGGCACTATCTGTAACAGACATACCGCAGACCACCGTATTAGAGGTGAAATGATCCGAATCATTGATATGTTTCATTTAGATCATTTGAATCATCGACTCAAAGGATATGAAAATTGATAACGACAACGAAAAACTGTGACAGTATGAGTGATACAATCTCCTTAGGAAATAAATAGATTTTAATGTGTCATCCGCTCACTCGCAACTCACCGAGTCAGTTCAGTAGTACTTACTAAAGTAACGTAACTCAGCACCTCAGTCTTTCTACAAGCGACGGTCGCGCGGAAAGAGCACAGAGACAAAGTAATGATTCAGATTATGCATTTGAAACATAGTTACTGAACCAATCTTTTGGAACACTACACAATGATCCAGATCAGTGAATCGGTTCCGTAAAGATTTACACACGACAACACCGCATGCCCTGGCACCCGTACACGTGAGGATCTAATGTGACTGCGAATGGTCCTAGCATTGCTGAGTTACTGTGCCAAACAAAAAAAAACTTTTTCTAACAATGTTTGCCATCAACACACTTAGAAGAACATACATAAGTGGCCAAATGTTGGCTTACTATTGTTACACCTCTGCCTGACCCCTTGGAGGAAAACAGGCGAGCTATTATGTGTCATGTAACATCATTCTCAAGTACCAGGCAGGATGGAAGATACATGCAGTGCCATTCCAATGCGCTAGAATGTTGCGCAAGAATATAGAGCTGTATGAAAGCACTGGTGGCCCAGTGTTAACGGCCCGACTTAAGAGTTGTAGGTCAAATGAAATTAAATGCAATTGTTTATTTTGTAAATATTTTATCGGAATCACTTTTACATGCTATAATATTATCAACGGTTTTGAGTCGAGCATAAGACGAGAGAAAAACTTGTTTTCATAATAATAAATCAAAAGAAAATGACAATAAGCATTTATATGGAGACATTGCGCAGGAGCAGTGGTAGCGCAGAGGTAACAGCCGACTTACGACTTGTAGGTCTTGGGTTCGATCCCAAGCAGGCACTTTACTTTGTGTAAATTATTTCATTACCATTGCTCTCAAAACGGTGAAGGAAAACATCGTGAGGAAACCGGCATGTCATAGAACCAAAAATTCGGAGACATGTGACACTGCCAACGCGCACTCAGCTCCGTGGTGGATTACAGCCCACTCCCTCTCAAAGAGGGGAGGCCTGTGTCCCAGCAGTGGGAACATTATAGACTGATTATTTTGATGTATGAAGACCCATCCCAAAAGCTGCCACTTAAAACAAAAACTCCGTCAAAATTGAACCACTTAATAGAAAAAAATCTTATCTTACAATCTTATCTCTCATCATATCTCATCTTATTCACCTATAAATCTGTAATATTCTTATACTTGCATCAATTTTACAGAGTTCCCGCGAGCAGTTAGCGATCGCCGCATTCGCACAGTCGTTGTTGGTCATCCCAAAGACATTAGCCGTTAACGCCGCGCGCGACGCCACGGACCTCGTCGCCAAACTGCGTGCCTACCACAACTCATCACAGACCAAGGTAAGGTTTCCAATGTCGTCATCATTGTATTGGAATCTGATGATTTTACGGCCTTGTTCTTCCCAGCTGCCCAGACACGCAGCTATTCAGGTTCCTTCTTACACTTAGGCACTTACAGCATGTAGTGAAATACGTACGAAGTGTAAATTAGCGCTTATAAGAGCTATAGTTTGACCGGGACTGCTATTTCGCGCCTTAGCACGTTGAGCGCCATGTGTATCCTTCTGGTAACACAAAGTACCACCTTCAGAGGTACGGGAAACACGCGGCTCTTTATTTGGAGGGCAGTGTGTCAGTCAAGAAAAACATTTTACTATGAATTCTAATACCTCTGGCCTCCACGGTTGTTTCGGTCTATTAATTTTTTTTGTACGACTTTTTCATCAAACGTTATTTCTGAAACTATGACGGAAAGTCAGAAAATGCAAAGTCCAAAAATGAAAAACACGGCTTTTGGGCTTGGCGTTCAACGTGTTAAGAATGCGCAGCGAGGCGGCGTCGAGGAATAAGCGGCCTGCACTAAACCCTCGTCTCGCCGCGTATTCCTTTGTCGCGAAACAGCGGTCTCGGTCAAACTATAACCCTGCGATTATGGGACCTGTGCACTTTGACAATTTGGGGTGCATATGTGGTATTATAAAGAAATTTAAATACAGAGATGTCTATACAGATGATGACCTAACCCAACATAATGTTGACTTCTCTTTCCCAGGTTGAGCACGCGAATCTGAAGTGGGTAGGCTTAGACCTGACAGAAGGTGTCTTACGCGACAACTTAGCAGCCGGAGTCCTCGAGCCAGCCATTTCCAAGGTGAAATCCCTAAAGTTCGCCACCGAAGCCGCTATCACCATCCTCCGCATTGACGACATGATCAAGCTGGACCCCGAGCAGAGGGGCGGCAAGAGTTACGAAGACGCCTGCCATGCCGGAGAACTATAATAAACTTTAATATACGCTACACTTGCGACTAACGTAACAACTACAAACAAATTCCTGTATCATGATGTTATGTTAGGTGTAAGCTCTACGGCGATCTCAGTACTGCACTCGACTGAATTTAAATACACTAAAGCATGACGTCAAGTTTGGAGGTCGTACGCCCACCTTTCGTCTCTAAATTTTCGTCTTGTGTAAAGTTAGCACTCCATTCAACCGATATCACTGGTATTAATCCTATGTGGTGCTAATTATATCGTTCGAATTTGCAGTCAAAATCACAAAAGTTATTTTTATTATATTAATATTACAAATTAATAGCTAAAATGTGCTGAGATCAATCTATGAAATAGTATAGAATGCTTGAGGAGCCTGTATGTCGACGTACTATTGATTTGTATGTCGGAGTGTATAACCAACATGTTGACACCTCACAGAAGTCAACACAATATCTCCAATGCCTTAATTATTCAATCGTTTTACTTGTAAGCTATAAAATAGTATTATTGTTAATTTGTCTATGCATCTTCACTGCGAATAATTATAGCCGGGAGCTATTTTGATTCAATGCTTCGCTGTGTCAATTTACATAAAGGCATTTTGGTTTAATGGGTCATTGAAAGTAACCAAAGCTTGGTTGTTAAGTATTCCTTTTATTGTAAGTCAGTTGAGAGATGTCTATGGTCAGGTAAATATTTTGTCATCTATCTGTGCAGGGTGAACCATCGTCACAATATTTTGCATCAATAGACGATTAATTTATTCTAAGAAACCGTCTTTGCTTTTAACATTTAATGCTAGTTTATTTGCTAGGGCGTGTCGTGCGTCACACTGATAATAAAATTTTAATACTATTGTTTTGTATTATTTGACCTGACCTCTAACATCTAGTTATCAATACACAGTTTTCGGCTTGACATAGCAAGTCCCCAACTTAGCCAGTCGATCACTTGAGCATTAGGCTGTTTCTTCATCACTCGATAACGCACTGCTTTATGCTTATGTTTCTTCATTGGTCGGTAAGCACTCTCATTATACAGGGCATCCCACGGATATGCCACATGGAGGGAAAATACCTTGAATATTGTAGATGGAACATTTTACTGAAAGAAGATATTATTTGAATTTAAAAAACAATTTAAACTGCATTCATAGATATTTAAATAATTACATGGTTGAACCGGGAATCGAACCCGTTACACGAGAAAAATAATCAACCTGTAGCTTTATCATACCGATCGAAAGGCTTCATCATAAGGATAATTTTTTGCTAAATAACATAGTTTCACAAATAAAAGGAAGACCATGAATTTTAACATTTTTAATCCAAAATTAATAGAGAAATTAATAATAATCAAAAGAGTGCAAAACTTTTATTAATATCTTGCGCTAGTACGATATGTTTAATTTTGTTGAATATCGTATTAAAATATTAAATTAAGTAATTTAATGCAAAAAAACTGCTGTTAATGTTTTTGCTTGAAGTACAATTAGAAAAAATCGTAATTTTATTTTTATGAAAATTTCCGTGGACGAAAATGTTTAATTCTGAAATAATATATTAGTTTTACGAATTGTTTACATAATATAACCAAAATTTTCCTGTTAACTATTATGCCTCAATTTTTATTCACAAAAATGCGTTTTTGTTTTTTTCACCTTGATGCGGTCCTTATTTTTTTTTTTTTTGAGGCTGGGAAATCATCAAATGACTTCTCCCGCTCTCGGCGGAGCAAGAGGGCGTGTCAGACTTATTGACTAAAACCCACCAGTGTTCCTTCCGTTGCCCGTGTGCCAGGGCCGCGATATCCCTTTCGGACAAACCCGCAACCCGAGCAGGCCCCGGGAGATATGGTCCGTGGGGTCGCTACTGCCCAACAGCTCGCCACATGCTGCCCTGCGGGTTTCTGTATCTCTCTGGGTCTGGGTCCTCATCCTAGACCCGTACCGGCACAGACCTAGAGTTCGGAGCGCGCAAGCCCCACCACGACGTCAACGTAGAGATACGGCGCACGGTAGGCTGATATGAAACCGTAGAGGACTTAGGAATCAAAAAAAAATATTCGTCTATTTAAAAAAAACAAATACGCAAATGAAATCTACTAAGCATCACAATATAATATTGTTCTATGACTTAACATTTTACCCATTATTTTCAATGCTATGAATATTTAAAGATTTTTTTGTATGAAGAAAAACATAAATTCATGATTATCTCGTAATTCTCAAATTTTCTCCAAAAATGGATCGAAGATTTGAATAGGTCAAATTATTATCCTATTTTTGCATATAATCTGGTACTGCTATATTGTGCGATATTAGAGATATTTTTTGGAAACTGTTTTGAAAAATAAAGTTTTACCTTGTGACATATCCAATGAAAGGGCTTACTGTAAAGGTGTCAATTTTTTATTTTTTTTATAATTTTAACAAAAATTGTTTTATTTAAGAAAATAGATGAAAATTTACCATTTTTTTCAAAATTTTAATCTTATCCCCGAAACGACAGAGAATACAATTTTGAAAAAAAAAATACAGAAAGTAGTTCTATTCTTATAGATTACAGGAAAACCTATAAGAAGTCTATGGTTTTAAAACAACATGGCAAATCTCTCAAAATTGTGCGTACAAACTTACATTTCCAGTTGGAATGTATGGAAGACCATGTTTTTCAACTACAATGTTAAATGCTCTCCACTGCTCTGGTTACGTATTATGCCTATGCATACGCATGGTTAAACTACGGCGTAATATTATGGGGAAATAGTACAGACGCATCAACACTATTCATACTACAAAAACGACTGATTAGAATACTAGTTAACATAGATAACACAGACAGCTGCAAACCCCATTTCCAAGAACATAAACTTCTAACCCTACCTTGCATATATATCTTGGAAATGTGCAAATTTGTTAGAAATAATCAAAAACTCTTTACTACACGCGAAAACATACAGACTCGCTACACACTACGACACAAAAACAGACTAAACCAACCAGGTTCAAAGCTAAAAATTCACTCCACAAGCACTTTAGTAATGTCAGTTAAAATATATAATAAACTACCTGATGAAATTAAAAATGAACAAAAATTTAATATCTTTATAAATAAATTAAAACAATTTCTAATCTGTAAATGTTATTATAATGTACATGAATATTTAAATGATAAATTTAATAAATAAACAATAATATTTAAAAAAAAGAAAGAAAAACGCAATAATAATTTATTTATAATTACCAATGATAATAATAATATATGTATAATTGAAATAAATATTAATGTTTAAATCCAATATATGTAGTGGTAAAAATTATATGTACACAATTAGTTATCAGCCTACCTACCTACACAAAACGAAAGAGTAGATTAATATTAAAATTGTTAACAAATATCTATAATAGCCCTCCTCCTAATTTTTATGTTGTTATGCCCGACAGGGCCCACAATGCTCCAAAACGAATGTATGTCTTTATGTACCTACCACCTAAGTTCACATTGTGGAATGCAATAAACGTATTGAGTATTGAGTAAATTTGTTTATGGGATAAATCATCCCAAATACGGAACCCTTCATTGTGTGTGGTCCAATACGCACTAGGCCGGTTTTTTTTTGTAGGCCTAATCCACTACAGGAAATGCCTTTATTGATATATACTCTAAGCTTTATCTCGATCTGCTTTTAATTGCGAAACATGTGCATATGATAATTAGTTTGAAGACATAGTTGTTACAATATGTTCTGAACGTGTATTTTTTTATTAGGACCTATTCAGTAAAAGGTTGGCACATCGAACACGGTAAGTCCTACTTACCGTGGTCGATGTGCCAACAGATGCTTTTACTTGAGATGGAGTTACAAACTGTGTAGATGTACTGGGAACTGATTCGTCGAATTTTTCCACAACACCTCTTATAGAATTTGACCAAAATATTTCCGACTCTAACCACTCATAAACCTTACTTTTAAATCATTTTTCCTTACGATGAGCACGTTCGCATTTCCTAATAATATTATAACAACACCTTGCATAGAACACCTTTAATGTTTTATCATTTTCATCATTTAAACCAGATAGTTTTGACTTAATGACATTGTATAAAAAGCTATTATCTTTAATATTATCAACTTCTTTCAATTTCACAAACAAATCAATGTTGTTTACCAAATAACGAAACATTTTTACAAAATCCTCGTTAATCTTACGTTCACAAAAATCAAATAGTAATAGTAGTCAATAAAGGGGTAGTCCGTATGTAATGGTGGGTAACAACGAACTGAGGTCATCGTTTGACGTTGCCTACCCTCTCGGTTTCCACCTACCTGCAAATTTACTGCCCTCTGATTGGCGCACGTCACTAAAGACTCACAAATGACTGCGCGTCTACTGATGAGAAAACCGGTTGGGCCGTATTTTAAACAAACAAATGACGCCACGGAAGTGCTGTGGAATATCGTTGCACGTACTTGCAACTAAGTCTAACCATATTTAATATATGTCATATAATATAGTCAGACTTGCAACTAAGTCTGACTATATTTTGCAATACAATTCTAATACGTGCATCAAAATATTTTATATTTTCATACAATATTGAAACTACCTATAACTTTGAAAATAATGGGTTTATGACAAAATTCTAATAACAAAAAAGTATTGTATTAGTATGTAGATTTCAAAAATGTATACACGAATCCTTAAGTCTGTACTTCGCGATTTCAGTCCACTGTGCGGCGGTGGGGTTATTATTATTATTATTATCACCCCTTTTAGGGCCCCCGTCGATCGTCGGGCCCACGGTCTTTTCACCTAGTACATTTTTAGTTTGCATGGAGAAAAATGCTCGGGGTATGGTTTGCTCGTTACTCAACAGATGGCGTATCTGTATCCTTTATGAAATTCAAAAAATCTTAAAATATTATCTGAAGATGTCTAAAATTCTAAATATATAAACTTAATCTAATTAACTGTAACTAACTTAATCTAAAAATGTATATAGAATTATATAATATATTTCGGTAGCAACACTGTGAAACAAAAACCATGATACGTTTCATTTCATGCTATAGAAAATAACGGCAAAGATAAAACGACATAGTTTATCGAAATTATTTTTGTTTCAACATCTCGGAAAGAAAAATTTAATATATAATTAGTATTATTTTCTCAATTAAAAATTCACCGTAAATGTATTACATGGTTTACAAATTATAAATTCAAGTAAAATTTTGGCACCTTAAAAACTGTTTTGATAAAGGAACGTCGTGGTCGGACATTCCATGTTTATTTATCAATTTGTCATTCTTGGTGTTTTTTCGAACCCGTAGAATGCTTTTCGGAACTTTGAACTGTGGATTTTGTTTACGACCTGGCTATGTTTTTTGGATTATTGTGACTTCATTCTGTTCTGTCTACCTGCGCTCTCTCCTGACCTCCGACGAACATATAATTTTTCCGTGGACCCCTGCAACGTTTATTGGACTAAAAGAAGTACTACGGCTATTTCGGAACTGAAATTTCACTGACACGGATCGGATGTAGTGCATAACCGCCCTTACAGTGGCAAAAGATCGCAGAAAGTCGAACAAGTCTGGTCGCCCTAACATTTCTGAGCATTGTTTTTTGGGCACTTTTCTTGTGTATTGTTTTCTTAAACAAATAAAGTTTTGTTCTAATATTTGATTTTGTGTTTCATTTTAACGAAATAAATAATAAAAGTGAAGAAATAAAAATAAACTGCCATTTATGTATAGCTATAGCAAGCTGGGTACGATATCTATAATATATGCATAGCTATAGACGCGTATAATTGTAAGTTGTTGTCGTTAGCCACCAGATGGCGCATGACGTAGAGGTCAGCTGAATACTCTATACCCCTATATATAATGTACTCTGTGGTCGGGCCCTGGGCACTTGCCCAGAGTGCTCATTGGAAAAGAAAGGCCTGCCTTCCCCCATAAACGCCTCACATAATAAAATGAACGACCCTAAAAAATATAAGTTTTTAAATTGTGTAAAATACCATTCACGATTCCTCGGACACATGCTTGTTCGTTCCACAGCTATACTTTTATGCTTAGCATCGGCATCACTTCTCTATCCTTTTCTCTCTTTACTGAAACCTCACTGAAACTCTGTCTGTTCCTCGGTGATAAAAGTTGTATTTTTCACCTCCAAGGCTGCGTTCCGAGTTTCACTGTAATCGATTTGAGCGTGATAACACCCGTACCGAATTAGCGTGAGCGCGATAACGATGTCCAGTGAATCGTCATAGATGACGTCATGATATGCGCCATTTTGTGATAACGCCGTCTATGTCCTCGATTAGGTTGGCCGCATACGTACGGTTTTCTGATTCGGAGACATGAATGCTTGTCTTAAATACAAAATGTTCAACTAAGAGCACACGTTTGTAAATTTTCTGAACGGAAAATAACTTGACGTCCGTTTCGGGAATTGAACCGTGCGTTCGGGTCAGTCAGAACGGAAATAACCGAATGACGATCTCGAACGCAGCGCTCGCATACATTTTTGCTCCGCCGCAGCACACGAACGGAAGTTTTCGTTCAGAATCGCTCCGGCGCCGGCGCTTTGTCGAATGGACGTCTAGGTCAAAGAGTAATTTTGCTCTTTTCAGATAGAATTGACTCTCTTTTATTCTATTTGTACTTAGTGGGTACCTACCAAATAACGACATTTACTTTTTTCTTGTTTATCGCTAGTAAAAGTGCAGTTATGTATGTTTGTGGTGTAACTACAATAAAGTATATTTATATAAAAGTGCAATAGCAATTAATTCGTCGTCGTCCATGTTTAAACATGCTTTCATGAAAGCGTCACTCTACTTACTGGCAGTGTAAATTCCTAATACAATAAATCGAACGTCTGCGCTAGTCTCACGGAATTCCGAATCAGGAAACCATACGTACGGCCACGCATACAACATCGTGAGTCACAGAGTACATTTGAATAAATTGAGTGAACGCTATCAAAAATTACAGTTGTGCTGTTTTATTTAGAGCCGTATCATATCTAACGTGGTATTTTCAAAATTGTGCTTCTGGCTACCGGCGCCACCTATCCAAAGAAGAAGAAGAAATTTGTGGTTTAGTATACACAAAGAAATACGTTAGGCATGTTTTGACGTAGAGCTACTCGCTCTACGTCAAAACATGCCTAACGTATTTCTGCATTGCTATGAAACTAGTTACAAAAATCACGTGTTTCTGTATAACTCGAAACTAGTTATTCGGTTACATGCCCCATAGCCAGTTATTGTAACGAGTGACGTGAAATAACGCCCATACCTAATCGTGTTAAATAAATCGGAACGCAAATGACTGAAGTCAGTGCTGTGAGCGATTATTTTCTAATTCGGAAAGCGGCCCAATTTGAACTGATAAGACCGCATTAAAATGTAATTCTATTTTTATTCATTGTAAATAATAACCAGATAAAAGTGGTTAAAACGGAACCAGTGCTGTTAAAAAAATACGGTGAAAATTGCTTGTAATCGTAATTTACTGCTAAAGAAAACCATGTTGCTAAGAAAAATAACTTCACCGATATCTAATATAAGTAAAAATGTTTGTCGCGCTCGCTCTACATCGGCAGTTCCTAAGGTAATTTATTGATATTATTGTTTTCAGTTATATAACCAGCACTTTCTGTTATATTTTTTGTGTGGTGCGTGTTTATGGTGCTCAGTGGTGGTGGTAATTGTTTACCTACCCGGTGAATTTTGTTAAGAAGTGCTATATTTATTAATTATCTATTTCTTGAATTGAATCCCGACACCTAGTCCTACAATAGTGTCAGTACATAATTTACTGTACTCCATTTTTATAATGTTGCAGGAAGAGAAAATAAAAGTCAAAAACTGTGATATTAACTATGTAAAAGTTGGTAATGGAGCCCACCATGCACTATTCTTGCCTGGTGCTTTGGGAACAATATGGACTGAAGGAAAACCTCAAGTAGAAGGATTCAACCGAGAGAAATTCACCTTAGTAGCTTGGGATCCTCCAGGTTATGGCAAGAGCAGACCACCTGAAAAGAAGTTTACCACAGACTTCTATGAAAAGGATGCAGACATGGCTTTTGAGTTTATGAAGGTAGGTACAAAACTAGTTTCTGAAATTGTTATTTCAGTCAAACAAAAAATACACTGGTAAATATTTTTGTGATGTCAAATCAAACCAAATAAAAAACCTAAATTTAAAAGCCACTGTGCCACGACCTGTCGCAGCCTGGCGCGCATCCGTGCCAAGCATTCCCACCACAGGCGTCATTGGATCGACGATTCCCACGGCCTGTTGATCTAGCCTGGCACAATCTGGCACAACCTGGCCTATTAGAAAGTGGGCCATGAGACTGCAGCATTATATTTCCAAACAATTAGTCCACAAACATAACTGCAAGCCATGTCAGTCTTTGCCTGGCAGGGGGATGATGCAGGCAGTCATAATAATCATAATTAGATGGTTTTTATATTATCCTCAATAATATATTTAATGTGTTTTCTAGGCCTTAAAAATTCCCAAGTACTCTCTATTGGGATTTAGTGATGGTGGAATCACAAGTTTGATCCATGCTGCCAAGTACCCAGATGCTGTCAACAAGCTAGTTGTTTGGGGCAGCAACTCTTTTATCATGCCTAATGAACTGGAAATGTATAAGAGTAAGTTTCCTTTCTCCTTTCTCTAGGTATAAGATTTTAGGCCAAGTTTTTCACAATTTATCAAGTGTGGGTTGGGCACTGCAAGTCTTGACTGATTTGCAATTTGGTGTTGCATCCCTAAAAATCTTCTTTTTAAAACCTTTCATTTTTAGGGTTCCGTAGTATAGTAAACAAGGAACCCTTATAGTTTCGCCATGTCAGTCAGTCCGAAATTTTTTTTTAGGTTAGATATAGGGTTGCCACCTTTTTTTTTGGAGTTAAAGTACATTGGTTATTATAGGTAAGAAAAAAAAAGTACACAGTATCAAAATAAAGTACAATAAATTTTAATTTAATAAGTAGATATTATGTTTAAAAACATTTTTTTTATTTATTTTTGTATCAAATTTGTATTTCTACTAAACAATTGCACAGCATCTTTACAGCCTATATTTAAAATTAAAGTAAATAACGAAATTATTTTTTTATCACATTCAGAGACGCTTGTTTCTTCCGTCTCGCCATTTGCTATTCATCACAGAAAAAAACTCTTTCTGTGAATGCTGACGTGGCGGGAATAGACAATAAAAATGAAATTACTTTATACAAGTTAAAAAAATATCATCACTCTTATTAAATACTTGCTGCCATTTTTGTGCAGTTAATAATTATGCTGAACCCTTAGAACTACATATATGACTATTAAATTGGTTTTATAAAGCGATTTCTCCATAAAGATCATCAGTATCCATATCTACATTAAGTTTTTGCAGATTTAAATTAGCAATTATGTTAAGAATATTATCAAAGTCTATAATGCTCTTTAAATGTATATTACCAAGTGTAAATAATCAGTTTGTATTATTAAAATCAAACCATTTATTCAGGTATTCTAGGGCTTCGTCAATAAATAATAAAAAAATCCTGTGAATTTCCTAGTTAGTTCCGGTGAAGATAGCAGTTTTCTTTTAAAGATTCCAAAGAAATCAAATCATGCGAAATAAAGTATTTTCGTGTACTTTATTGTTCTCATAAAGTATAGAGTACAATTACCTGAAATAACGTACGATACTTTATTATAAAGTACGGGTGGCAACCCTAGATAGATACCCTACCTACACGTAAAGAGGGTTTTTTTTCTCTGCTATCCCAAGGTGAAGGGTGTCGTTGGAAAGGCCTTTTTAAATATTGAGGGTGTGTGCAAATAATTTTTCAATTCAGGGATCCGTTTGCGAAATATTAAGCTTTTAACAGATTTTTTTTGTTAGAGTCAAGTGTCCCCCCCTCCCCTGCCAGCTAAATGGTAGTACTTGGATTGGTGAAAAAATTCACAGCAGTAGTATATATAACGAAATTAAAAGGAAAAATTGGTTGCCTGTAAAGTCGGTATACGGGCGAAAGTTTTACGTGACAACGACTTTGAGTGGTAAAATAATTTTAATGTGAATATTCATTCGTATAGTAGGAACAAATGATGGGACGCGTGCCTTTCACTTTTTATGTCTGTCTCTCTCGCTCTTAGGCGGGCTAACCATGCCCGAGTGGAAGGGACGCGTGCCTCTCACTCGCTCTCATTGTGAGCGCATAACGTGAGCGGAGCGTAACGCAGTTTCTTGAAGTGTCACCCGGCAAACCAATTTATAAGACGTTGTCACGTCAAAACTATCAGAGCTAAGTAGGCTGTATAGGTTAACGAGTATAAGTATAATAACCAACTTAAATTTGCGCTTTGAAAAACATGATGTCCCATACATTCCATATGGGAGAACATGTTTTTCAACTACAATGTTAAGTTTGTTCTTAGGATAAATTCATCCCAACTACGGAACCCTTCATTGTGCGTGGTCCGACACGCACTTGGCCGGTTTTGTTTAAAAGCTTTTATGAGCGTTTATTTACTTGCAGAAATTAAGGATATTAACTCATGGTCAAAACGAATGAGGGAACCTTTAATTGAGATATATGGAGAACAACTATTCGCCAGGTACTGGGCTGACTGGGTAGATGGAATGGAAGGCCTTGTTAAAACTAAGGATGGCAACATCTGTGCTGAACTTCTAAAGCATATAAAATGCCCAACATACATACTGTATGGGCAAAAGGATCCTTTAGTGGATAGTGTTCATGCCTCTCATTTACACACTCACATTGATGGTTCAAGGTAAGTCTAAACAAAGTTTCATCTTATGAAAACATCTGTGTAAGATTTTTTTTTAATATTCTCTTTTTTCTAGGATACATCTGTACCCAGAAGGCAAACATCACGTTCATTTGAAATATGCTGACGATTTTAACCAAAGAGTGCAAGAGTTTTTATTGAAGCCTTAAGAAAAAAAAGACTAAGACCATTTATTTGGGTCTGCCACAATGTAAATTGACGCTTAACTGTTACAAAATGATATGCTGCTAAATAGTTGTAATATGTATTTTGTGCAAAAGGATTTGAAAGAAAAATTTACAAATATACTCATAATTAACTTTCATTCACATATCAGCATGATTTATTTTAGAACTTATTTTACTTCTACAAGTAAAAATAAAATTCATTTTTCTTACAACAACTACAAGCAAGCAGTTTATTATCATACAGAATTACAGAAGCTATTATGAATAATGTTGCTTTTTAAATGTGATATTGAAGATAGAGTTTGGCCAGCGAGTCGTGGCACAAGGAAATAATTAAAAAATATTCAGCTGGCTCATGAAAAGTCTGAAAAAAAACGATTTGATACTTTTGTATTTTTGTTTTAATTAGTTTGTCGATATGAGTAGGAATGTAGGTTTATGATAACATTTCGGACAGTAAAAAAAAAATTACCATCAATCTTCATCAATCAACAATCATCATTGACTATTAAAAATTTCATTCTATAATTATAATCATGATGAACTTTTTTTATATACCTACTTGCTTGAAGACAGGCGTCTGTCAGTGTCAGAACACTGCACGTGTTCTTAGTTCTGTGGGGGCTCAAAATTACAGGTGTTTTACAGTTGGTTAATATTGTTCTACTTACAATTCCTTGGTAGTAGTAGTATGCATGTGCGTTTCATAGCTATACTTACAAGTATAACCGTGAAACGGATAGAGAAGTGAACTATACTCCATTTGAAATAAGACATTAAAACAAACCTTTTTTACAGTCCGTTCAACCGATTCTGACTTCTATACCGCAGGCATAAGGATGGCCCTGCCAGGGTTGCGAGTTTGTCCGAAAGGGATATCGCAGCCCCGGCACACAGGCAACGGAAGGAACACGGGTGGGTTTTAGTCAGTAAAAGTCTGACACGCCCTCGCGCTCCGCCCAGAGCGGGAGAAGTTATTTGATAATGTCCCACCGAAAAAAAAAGGCATTAGGATGGCATTAAAAGCAAAAACCTGGTTACAATACAAACTGTTTACTGCAGCTGCCATTTCAAAGTCAAAGTCAAAGTCAAACAATTTATTTCAATTAGGCACATAAAAGGCACTTATGAACGTCAAGTTTACAAAAAATAGATGAGATTTGATTTGTTTTTTTTTTTTTTTTTTTTGAGATTTGTCATGCCACCAACGCATTAGAAGTCAAAATCGGTTGAACGGACTGTAAAAAAGGTTTAGTTACATGTCTAATCTTATTCCAAATCACAGCCTACAATTATATTTTCTAATGGAGTATAGTGGACTAGAAAAGGTTAAGAAGTGATGAAGCATACATGCTTATATAGCATCACTTCTCTATACTTTTCTCTCTTTATGAAAGACTAATTGCCATCCTACTGTGATTTTGCTATATGATTAGAAGTACTCTGTCGACTACTGACTAGTGACTTCAGTATCATCCGGTGAGTTCCTTGGTGATAAAATTTGTATTTTCACCTGCAGTTTGAACTGATAAGACCGCAATAAAATGTAATTCTATTTTTATTCATTGTAAATACCAACCAGATAACAGTGGATAATACGAATTAACTAGTACCAGTGCTGTTAAACAAATACGGTAAAAATTGCTTATAATCGTAATTTACTGCTAAAGAAAACATGTTGCTAAGAAAAGTAATTTCACCAAAAAATGTGTTTCGCGTTCTCTCTACGTCGGCAGTTCCTAAGGTAATTTATTTATATTATTGTTTTCAGTTCCAGTACCTACTTTCTGTTATAGTTTTTGTGTGATGTGTGTTTAATGTGCTCAGTGGTTAGCTCACCTAATATTGTTTACCCATTGAATTTTGATTAGAATTATTTATTTCTTGAATTGAAACCCGACACAGTGTGCACAGGCCCGTATTACAGACCCTTACTTGCCCTTACTCAAGACCACAGAGTACTTTATATCATACCTCAAGACTCAAGCATTACTTCTGCTATACTAGAGGCCTATATTTCTGAAGAAAAAATATACCAGGCAAAACTACTATATTTTTATTTCAATACAAAATGGCGTGATGATCGGAATAGTATTAATCTCATAAAAGCTGAATTAGTGGTATTTTGTATCCTTAAAGAGTGTAAAAATAATTACGAGGCATGAAAAAAAAAACCTGTTAATAAAGCTCATTATTGCAAAAATATTCATTTAAAGAATAAAAATGTTTTTGAAACATACCAGTCTACTAAATTTTTTTCTCCGTCTGTTATGTTTTTACAGGCAATGGCTTCGAGAATACTACATTTGATATACAAAAAGTTTGCAACCCTACTCAAGACTCAAGCATTACTTTGATTGGTTGAAACTAGTTTTACCCTAGTTTTGAGTGAGGTTCTGTAATATGGGCCTTAGTCCAACAATAGTGTCAGTACCTACATAATTTACTGAACTCAATTTTTTTATGTTGCAGGAAGAGACAATAAAAGTCAAAAAATGAAATATTAACTATGTAAAAGTTGGTAATGGAGCCCACCATGAAATATTCTTGCCTGGTGTTTTGGGTACAATATGGACTGAAGGAAAACCTCAAGTAGATGGATTCAATCGAGAGAAATTCACCTTAGTAGCTTGGGATCCTCCAGGTTATGGCAAGAGCAGACGACCTGAAAAGGAGTTTACAACAGATTGCTTTGAAAAGGATGCAGACATGGCTTATGAGTTCATGAAGGTATACTTAATTAGTTTCTGAAAAAGTTATTTCAGTCAAACAAAAAATATAAGTACTGGTAAATGTTTTTGGGATGTTGCCACCAAATAAAAAATCTGATTTATAGCATCTAATATATCCAATTAATTAGCCCTGCCAAAATAACTGCAAGCCATGAGGGTTGGTCTTTGTATTGCAGGGGGATAAAGCATATCAATTTTTTTTTTTCTAGGTCTTGAATTTTCCCAAGTACTCTGTATTGGGATTTAGTGGACGTGGAATCACAAGTTTGATCCATGCTGCCGAGAACCCAGATGCTGTCAACAAGCTAGTGGTTTGGGGCAGCACCTCTTTTATTATGCCTAATGAACTGGAAATGTATAAGAGTAAGTTTCCTTTCTCAAGGTATAAGCATTTTGGGGCCAAGTTTTTACAATTTGTCAAGTGTGTGTTGGGCACTGCAAGTCTTGACTGATTTGCAATTTGGTGTTGCGACAAAAAAAAATCTTCTTTTAACAACCTTTTTTTCAAACCTCTAATTTTTATGAGTGTTTATTTCCTTGCAGAAATTGGGGATATAAACTTATTGTCGAAACGAATGATAGCCTTTAATTGAGATATATGGAGAACAACTATTCGCCAGATACTGGGCTGACTGGGTAGATGGAATGGAAGCTCTTTTCGCTTCGAAGCTGTATGGCAAAAGGATCCTTTAGTAGATAGTGTTCATGCCTCTCATTTACACACACACATTGATGGTTCAAAGTAAGTCTAAACAAAGTTTCATTTTGTGAAAATACCTGTGCAAGATTTTTTTAATGTACTTTTTTTTTCTAGGATACATCTGTACCCAGAAGGCAAACATCACGTTAATTTGAAATATGCTGAGGACTTTAACCAAAGAGTGCAAGAGATTTATTAAATCCTTAGGAAAAACTAACATTATTTATTTTGGCCTGTCACATTGTGAATTGACGCATAGACAATCTGTTTCAATATGCTGCTAAGTAGTTGCAGTATGTATTTTGTGCAAAAGGACTTGAAAGATACTCATATTTTATTTTCGTTCACTTAACGGCATGATTAATTTTAGAACTCATTTTACTTGTACGAGTAAAAATAAAATGCATTTTTCTTATAACAACAACAAGCAAGCCGTTTGTTATCAATACCTTAAAGAATTACAGAAAACTATTAGGAATATTGTTGAGTTTGGCCAGCCAGTTGAGTGTTGTGACACAAGGAAATGGCGCCAAATTAAAAAAATCTTCAGATGCCAACATGAAAAGTCTAAAAAACGATTTGATAATTTAATAAATTTGCTTTTGTAATCTTATGTTAATTAGTTTGTTGATATGAATGTGGGCTTATGATAACATTTCAGACTATATTATTCCATGATGCCAGCTAAAGATTTTTTAAATTTGCTTCCATTTCTTTGTGCTATGACTGTGAGTCGCTGGCCAGATTCTATCATTGGCAACATTAATATTTTTTAAGTCTCAAGAATCTCATTTGAGTTCTTTTGCATAATTTCCATGAAATGGAACTCAAGAAAAAAGTTAGCAAGTTTAGCAACATTTTCTCTATCTTTGTCTCTCTCATGTAAACAAGTAATGCTATCCTGCTGTCATTGTGCTCTGCTGTTATCATTCTGTTCCTTAGGTCTTGGTGATAAAGTTTAATTACACAATTTGTACTGATGACAGCAATTCTGCACTAAAATTAGACAATTTTTATAAATTGCAAATAACGAACAGACAACAGTAGATAAAAAGTATGAATCAGCGCTGTTTAAGAAACATATAAATCGCTGAGATAAAACGTTAATATTATTGTAGTCATAATTTACTAGGAAACAAAGATGTTGTTAAGAAAAATAACTTCAACAATATCTAATTTAAGTAAAAATGTTTGTCGTGCAGTAACAACGTCGGTGGTTCCTAAGGTAATTTATATAAATTCTAATAAAATAGTTGAACTTACTGTATAAGACGTACCTACAGTGCAGTACTTTTTTTCTACTTCTTAATTTGAAGTATTACAGTTAATTAATGCAGAATCCATTAGTCTAAAGTCTAACTTAATATTGTTATTCATGAAGTTAACACTTGCTCGGCTTTATGCTAGAATAGGGGTTAGAGTACATTATATATATAACTCGGGTGTTTTTTTAACAACTTAAAAAGAGTTTCTCAATTTGTCAAATTATTTTCTATAAATTATGTTTCACTTTCAGGAAGAGAAAATAAAAATCAATAACTGTAATATTAACTATGCAAAAGTTGGTCATGGAGACCATCATATCTTGTTCTTGCCTGGTGCTTTGGGAACTATATGGACTGAAGCAAAACCTCAAGTAGAGAAGTTCGACCGTGAGAAGTTCACTTTAGTAGTTTGGGATCCCCCAGGCTATGGCAAGAGCAGACCACCAGAGAAAAAGTTTACTACAGACTTCTATGAAAAGGATGCAGACACTGCTTATGAGTTCATGCAGGTAGATTAACACTTGGTATTTTTTAACCGACTTCCAAAAAGGAGGAGGTTCTATGTTTGACCTTATGTATTATTTCTTTTTTGTATTTTTTATCAATTTTTTCGTCAATTGTGGACCGATTTTGTTTTTTTTAATACAACTGAGTTTTCACCTGTCAAATGGTGTGGTCAAAATATAACACCCTTAATTGAGGCAGTAATTTAATTAAGTCCTATTATTCGTTTTTTTTTTAAAGGCCTTGAAAATTCCCAAGTACTCTGTATTGGGATTCAGTGATGGTGGTTCCACAAGTTTGATCCATGCTGCCAAGTACCAAGATGCTGTCACTAAACTTGTGGCTTGGAGCACCAACTCTTTCATCTTGCCTAGTGAACTGGAATTAATGTATAAGAGTAAGTTTTCCTAAATTGATTGTAGATCAAAATTTTGGACCATGTTATCTATCATGTACTTAGATAAAAATTCTTCTTGCGTTTTTGAGTGTTTATTTCTTTACAGAAATTAGGGATACAAATAAATGGTCAAAAAGAATGAGGGAACCTCTAATTGAGGTATATGGAGAAGAACTATTCTCCAGATACTGGGCTGAGTGGGTAGATGGACAGGAAGCCATTGTCAAAACGAAGAATGGTAACATCTGTGCTGAACTACTAAAGGATATAAAATGTCCTACATACATACTGTATGGTCAAAAGGATGCTTTAGTGGACTGTAGTCATATTTCCCATTTACACACTCAAATTGATGGATCAAAGTAAGTGCCAAACAAAACTTTCATCTTTATGTAAAATTCCTCGAAACTTAATAGTACTTTTATACATTGCTTTTTCTTCTTCTAGGATACATCTATACCCAGAAGGCACACATCACATTCATTTGAAGTATGCTGAAGATTTTAACCAGAGGGTGCAAAAGTTTTTATTAGAACCATAAAAATAAGATTGTTACATATACACATTGTTAAGGATCATTAATCACGTGAGGCTCGGAAGGGGGAGCGGGACAAAAAGCCACGAAATATCACAAGGGGGGGGGGGTACTGAAATATCACTTGTATTTATTTTTTCGATGAACGCGCGTTTTCTAAACCGAAAAGCGACACGTCAATGACGCGCCGTTGCCAGGCAATGATTATGCAATAAATTTTAAAATATATTTATGATTCTTTGTACCAAACAGTTACACGTGATTTTGGGCAGTATAAAACCTCACCACATATCACCAAGATCCCGGGAGGGGGGGGTTAAAAGTTGCTAGAAAACATCACGTGGTTAATGGACGACTCCTTACATAATAAATAGGATATTATGCTGCTCAATAGATAGGTCACATTCTTTGTCTATGGTGCTATATTTGTATGCAAGGATTTGAAAGAAAAAATTAACAAAAATTCCCATATTTTATTTTCATTCACTTATAAGCATGATTCATTTCAGAATAAAACAATTTACATTCAATAACACATAATTTAAAATTGAACTGACTCATATTTTACTGTACAAGTGAAAAAATGGCGTTTTTCTTATAACGACCACAAACAAGCAGTTTGTTATTGTATGGCGGCTAAAACGCCTTTTGTTCTCATTACTTTATGTTATTTACTTTGCGACTATATTGTTAGTTAAATGGTAGTTACAAAATCTTGCATATTTTAAACACAATAGTTCGACTCAAAATGTGCTACTAAAATAAAAATCGAAGTAAAACATCAACAACAGCAAATGAAGTATGCATCGACTTTTGTTTCGTTAATAAATATGTATTGCACTCAGTACATACGTCGAGTTATTAAACTTTATCTACTATGTTGTAGTATACAATCGACCGAACCATCACAAATTCTTTAACATACACTTGTAAAAATGTTAATATTGAAATTCTAAGGCACACGTTATGAGCTAGTGTCCCGTAGACAAAATGGAAGCACAGTACTTTTTACTAATTATGCCAATGTTTGTATGACGTTAATGAACCATAAGTAAACGTTTTACACGTATATAAACAAACACACATAAGCGACCTACCTCGATAAATACATAAGAAAATATAGTGACAATCATTCGCTAATTCCAGTAAGCTTGTTCTTATCTCATAAATAATTTCTCTAGTTACAAAAAATAGTATACACTGAATGGACATTAGACATCGCGACGCGGGCCGCGTCACTCCGCGCCCGCCGCCGCTTACAGCACCATAGTTAGGCTATGCACTACTGTGATCCATCCGTTACATATATTACAGTGAAATAAGATTACTCTTACAAATACATAACGATACAATATTACAACATTATCACCGGGATTATTAACAATACGGCTTTTAATTAATTTTAAATACGTTATATTCGTTACGTTTACAAAAACTAATGTTTTAATAGAGAGAGTCAAAGGCACACACTTTGTAAAAAAATCCTACAAGTTAGTCTCAGTGTCTCTTTTATCACTGTCGGCGTCGTTCTATACGTACACGGGTCCCTGGTTGTCGTTGTCGTCGAGGTTGATCTTGTTCGTGTAGCCGTCGTCGAAGAACCTCCGGAACGTGAACTCGAAGAACCCGTGGAACGTCTTGCCGTTGTCGAGCAGCTCGCTGTCAGACTTATTGGAGTCGGAGCTGCCCGAGTTGCGCAACTTGTCCGGATCGACCGGGTCGAAGTTCGACGTGTCGGTGGCGTAGTCGATCCGCGGGATGTAGGGCGCCACCTGCCTTCGCAGCCCCTTGTCGAAGTCGATGCCGTGCAGGAACGGGTGATTCTTCACCTCGTTGGCATCCTTGCCGAGCCTCGTCTCCTGACCGGAGCACAGCTGTAGGATTAGATCCTTGCTCTCGGGGGACAACTTTGCGGCGTCCGGAATATGAAGGGTGCTTTCCCAGTTTATAACCTGTGAAATAAAACAATAGTTGGTAAAAATATTCAATGACAGGTTATAATGAAGATTTAAAGTTAATAAATAGCCAACCTTCAGTTGCGTTTCGGCGGGTGTGGAGGCTAGAAAGGGCGGTGATCCGACGAGCATCTCGTAGAGGATGACGCCGACGGACCACCAGTCGCAGAGCTGCGTGTAGCCGGTGCGCTGCAGGACCTCGGGCGCGATGTAGTTGGGCGTGCCGACCAGCGAGTGCGCCAGGCACCGCTGGTGCTCCCGCTTGCGTCGCCTTTCCAGAGGCTTCAGCTGGTGACACCTACACTCGCCCATGGCGCCCCACTCGCCGTCCACCGGATCCATCGAGTCTTGCCGTCCGTGATCTGAAAAAATTATTAGTATATCACTAACGATGACGAAATCAAAGATGGAATTATTCCATTTTATGTAGAACTGCTAATTTTATTTGGAAAAGAATGTGTGTGCTATCTAGTCATATCACACAGTACAGGCAGGTTTCGATGTAAGAATGTATGTTTAAATATGCTCACCATTTCTCTGATAGTATTTCGAGTTATGCGTCCATCTGAATCCCGTACATAAACCGAAATCAGTCAACTTAATATGGCCATCACGATCTATTAGAATATTGTCAGGCTTGATGTCCCTGTGGATGAAGCCCATCTTATGGACGCTCTCCACAGCGCACGTCAGCTCCGCGATGTAGAACCTGGCGAGGCTCTCCTCAAAGATACCCAGCTTTATTAACAAAGACATCAAATCACCACCAGGTATGTAGTCCATCACAAAATATAAGTTGTCCTTATCTTGGAAACTGTAATAAAGCTTGACAACCCACTCGTTGTCAGCCTCCGCTAATATATCCCGCTCGGCCTTCACGTGCGCCACTTGATTCCGCTTCAGCACGTCAGCCTTGCGAAGTGTCTTCATGGCATATAGATGACTAGTATCAATCTTCCTTACTAACGTCACTTCCCCAAAGGCGCCGACACCGATCGGCTTTATCTTCGTGAACATTGACTTGTCCATTTTCGCTCTCTTTAGCCTAATATAGTTGGATTCTTTCTGAGATAACATCTTCCTCATTTGACATTGCGCTTCCGCACTGAGACCAATTTTCGTCATTTCCTTCTCCAACTGCATTCGTCTAAATGTTCGCTGTTTATACGACTTCAAAATGTTCTCGACATGCTGCTCCATGAAGAATTTAAAAGCTTGAGGCGAATAGTTTCTGACTTTACAATCTCTTCGTTCTTCTTCTTTTTCTTTGCTAATATTCTTCCTCTCTGGTATAGGTGACTGATGCCTTATCTTTTCTACACCTTTAGGTCGCCGCTCAGATGAACCATTCGAACTTTTATCCGAGCTGGATGCCGCTACACTGTCTTTTAGAAGATTGTTCGTGCAGTTTTGGTTCTGACACTTAATTTCTACCTGGGAAGCTTCACCCGTGTTGGAGAACTTCTTATGTAAAGGTGAGTGGTGGGAGTTGACAGTAGTCGTGTTGTCATTTTGATTACCATATGGCGGCGGTGGAATAGGATGCATTCCTCTTTGCACGGCTAGAGCCTGCATGGTGATCGCGTAGCTGGGCGGTTCTGTCGTGGGGACGGTGGGAGTGGTCGCGGTCGGGATGACCGGGGGCGTGGACCCGGGCGAGGACGGCTTCGGGGCCAGCGGGTAGCTCGGCGGTGTCTGCGCCTGTTGCTTTTGCTGAATAGAACTAGCATATGAAGGTGGAGGTGGCTGCGCGGCCGAGCTCGCGACAGGTGGGGGGGCAACAGGCGCTATGGCAGTCTGCAGGACCGGTTTCTGGACTTGTGTACTCTTCACGGACTGCATGATAATGGGAGGTTGCACCGCTTGTCTCGCAGTCCACGCCTGAATAGGCGTGGGGCGAGTCATCCCCGAAGCCGAGCCGTTCGATTGCGTCACCGTAATCGGACTCGGCGATCCAGCGGAGGTGCCTCCCGAGTAAATCCCCGACGATGGACTCTTTCTGTAGTCCTGCGACTGCGTGGGACTCTGGCGATTCTGCATCGAGACCGAATACGACGGGGGAGGCGGCACACCCGATAGAGGGTAGGGAGGCGGGAGTTCTGCGCCGCCGCCTGACGATTGATAAATACTCAGCGCCTGGATCTGCTGCGTGAGCTGCTGCTGCACCTGCGGCCCGTTCTGCACGATCATGGGCTGGCGCGCGGGCGGCGTGGGTGCGCCGGCCGCCACGGGGCTGGTGCCGCGCGCGGGCGGCAATGGCGGCGCGGGCGACATGCGCTTCATGAGCTGCTGCACAGACGGCATCACCGGCGGCGTGGACGGACATCGCGGAGGAGGAGGGGGCGGCGGCTCCGAGAAACCGGACGGCGAGTATTGCCTACTCAATTTCTCGTGAGGAAGGGGAGGTGCGTCTGACTGTCGCGGACTGTCAGACCGAGAGCTGCCTGCACCAGAATCGAGTGCAGGACTACCTCTGTGGAGATTAATTTCACGCTCTAGACTAGGTTTTCTTATAAGCTTGGAGTTCAGGGCATTTAAATTACTTGTCTTGAGGACTCCATTGATAGATTCCTGTTGCTTTGACAGATAATCTAATGCTGCATCAAATCGCCCTCCAGCATATTTTAATGCTCTTACAGCTGGGTCCTGTAAAGATAAAGTAAATCATCAAAAAAATAAATCTCTCTCTCAAAAATTTATGATTGACAGATTCAATTACACTTTTTTCAAAGCCTATAAAATATCCTGATCTACCCCAATAATACTTTATTTACTTGTCTACTTGCAAAACAAACTTATCCACTAATTCTCCCACTAACATCTGTTGAAAAAAATAATTTTCCTTATCCTGAACATTATTTGATTATTTTAATAGCCAGTGTTGTATGCGAATAATGCATTCTCTCATGATATTGGAGAATAATTGTAACAATATCAAAATCTAGATCCTGAATCCTTGATGAATAGACATAATAAAAACCATTAAAGTACAATTAAGTTGTTATTGTAATCAAATCTGGACAGAAATTTAATTCCACTCTGAACTGACCAAAGCTTATTTTGCCATTTAAAAATCAATAAATCAAATAATCTAAATCTAAAGCAATATTAAAAAAGGTAAAAATATTTATTTATTAAATATGTTTGTAAAAGGTAATCTCTGGAAGGAAGTACAGCACCTAGATACCAAAATTATTTCTGAAAAGCTACACTGTTGCCAAGTAACAGTAGCAAGTAGTAATAGTGTTGGATAATAATATGTATTACGTTAAAACATGCAGGCAGAAACTAGTTTGTTTGTATTGGTAGTATTATATTATAGATTACTAGCTTCTGCCAGTGACTTGAACCAAGTCGCAGGCAGAAGCTAGTGTGAAAGTCGTTAGACACCACAATATATACTAAAACAACAGCCACATTTCCTGTCTGCGCTATTACTTAGATTTTACATTATGTTATTTCTGAGTTTTTTTCTTTTTGCTTGGCTCCTAACGGTCCAAGTGTGATGTTAAATAGCCTATAGCCTTCATAAAGAATAGGGCTATCAAATATTTTTTTCAAATCCAACTGGTAGTTCCAGAGATTAGTGTGTTCAAACAAACAAACTAAAATACAAGCTCTTCAGATTTATTATAAGTATAGATGTGGTATTCAGTACAGTCTTGCCATTATTTGGTTAATGTAACATTTGGGTCTTATATTTTTATCTTCAGACCAGTATTCAGACTGTTGGTGAAGGTCAGTTAGTGATCTGCCAAATAATAATTTTTCTCTTAGAAAATAATGGACTTTAAAAGAGACCATGACCTCTGAGTTTGTTTAAGGATCATTCGGCTAGGAAATGCCGGCGCAATCTAGTTTTAAAATATTGACCAAAGTAAAAGTTTCTTTAAAGATCATTTCATTGCATTTCAGTAAACTAATGAGGGAATAGTCTCTTTCTATACAAACTGCTGTTCTTGTTGAAATCTTTTGAATGCAAAGTAAATCCTTTTTTTTGCAGTCATAAAACAGAACTAGAATAATGCTGTATGAAACTATTCCTTAGCCAACAATATAATTATGAAAGTATTATTTTGGTCTTACATAATGGTGCATTAGGTATTAGTGGTATGTTAAGATGATTATAAAGTGGTAGCAGTTATGATTTCTGGACTATTGGTACCTACTCTCCTCTAAGCGCTTAGCTGACATAATAGTAGCATTTAAACCAGCATAGGTTTTGAGAGCACATATTTCTATCTCTTTATAATTTATAGTATAAAACCATTCTCCATCTACATATTCAATTATTTTGAACATAATAGTAATCAATAATACTAGTACTTACCTCATCAAATCCCAAAGCAATCAGTTGATTTAAGGTCTGCGGTAATGCAGTTAAATCTTTATCAAGACCATTTCCTGACGATGAGCTGAAGCCAGAGCTAACACCGGAGCTGACCGTGCTTGCTGCTGACGAGCCAGGGGGCTCGGAGTTGCCATTGTTAGCAAATGGTAGTAGTGAGTTGCGGATCTGGGCTAGCGCCTTTTGATGATAGCCGGAGCGAGCGGCCGCCTGGCGGGGCGCCGGCGGGTTCATGGCGCCCGCGCCCGCGCCCGTGCGCCTCACCTCTCACCCGACCCCTCCCATCACACGAGCACACACCACCTTCTGACCACACTCATGTTCACTGCTCACGATTGCATTTATTATACACCAAAATATTGTCTTGCAACTTGAAGTCCAGATGTGTTCAAATTCGTTTGTTTAGCTTCTTTTTAATGCCTGAGTTTTTTCAACATAATATGGATATCCAATGCTTTGAGAGCTTGTTTTATGGACTGTAAAAAATTGATATCACTTATAACAGACTAAATATACACTCATAGACTTCATAAAAGTTGTCATCACATACAAAACTGAACTCTTACTGGATTGTTTGTACCATTTGACATGGACACAATTTCATCAACATGAATAACAATCTCTAACAAATACACAAAATGTCATAACCAAAAATTACGTGTAGTATGAATACAACGTAACAAAATAACATTCTGAATTAATATTCCTCCAGTCAAAGCTGTTGGTTCATTACAAGCCAAAAGAATGTTCAACACGAATCAATCATGACATAGTACTGTGGAATGCCAAAATTAGAGTCAGCTTTGTTTCTGATGTTTAACTAATTACAGGCGCTGATTTGAAACATATAATAGAATAACAATTTACCGGGATATTTTTCACTTTCTGCAAAACTGATTCGGAATCACAAACGTCATAATCTCGTAAAATAAAAATTCTATCGGAGAGCTCTCACATTACCGATGACATCTTTCTCGTACACCACAAATTATGATATCAATGACAATGTTCATATCCGAACTAAACAACTGAGAATTTGCATAAACTTTTCCATAAGCGTAATAATATCCAATGAATTACGAAAACAAAGAACTCTGAAACACAGACATGCAAGTTGGCAAACCATACAAAGCGACCATTTTGAAGAATTACCACATTCTTTTGTATGTTCATAAAAAGCTACGGCATAGTGACGTTTGTCGATGCTCTGTATTTTACTGTGATAAGTTATTTATTATTTTAAATGATATTTGAATAGTACTTATTGTTTAATTTATTAATTAAGGTTTTGGAACATATCTCATACATAAACTGATTTTAACAACAAAAAAAAAGAATAATAAATAAAATGATTTGATATTATAGTCGATGCGTGAATAGGATATTTTAGTAAAAAGTCGTCATTGAACAGTCAGTCTTTAGCAGTCTGTGTATCTATGGAATTATCAAAAAGAGTGAATGGATTAGTTCAACATATTGATTTCTTGATAAAATTATCTGTGGTGGAGAAAATATTCAATCAAATAGATTCATTTGATTTGTTGTGAAGTGATGATTGGTGTTCGTATCATCATTAAAAAATATTTTTATATCAATTTCTCCAATGATTACATTTTATAATTAGCTATAATTATAAAAACCTTCTTGAATTATATCTAGTCACTTCTTCCAAAATGCTGAGGAGACTAGTGCTGTTTTATTTTCTATTTTTACCCTACTTCGTTGCACTTGAAGAAACCTCAGTGTATGAATACAATGCAAACAATTTTAAATTTCAAATAGAAGAAATGGACGGGAATTTTGTAATGTTTTATGCACCCTGGTGAGTATCTCATTTTTATTACATATACTTAACCATTACAACCATAGTCGTAATGAGTGTCTGAACAGTCCAGTGTTCATTTATCTTTGTAATGCTATTAACCTCTGTCTGGCTAAACCAGCCGCTATTGCCGGTAAGCAGTGTTCTGTAGAGAAACATTAATCTACTTTCAGGTGCCGCCACTGCACAGAATTTCATCCAATTTGGTCTGAACTAGCTGAGCTAGTCAATACAAAAGATTCTAAGTTTGCTATTGCCCAGGTAGACTGTACAATACACTACAAATTATGTAACGAAAACGACATCACAGGTAGGTACTTGATGATTTATAATTAGATTACACATAAGTATGACCCATCTACAGTTCAGTGTTTATCTATGATCATCAAATGTAACATATTGTTATTTCAAGCTAAACAAAAATATTAGTTTTCTAATCTTTGCTGCACCTTGGTTTCACAAATTCATCTTTTCAGCAAAAGCAAAACAACATACTGTGGACATACAATCCTTGCATACTTTTTCTACAAAATGTTGTGCTGTGCAATCAATCAGTAAACACAAGAACTGTTTAAAAATGTAAAATTATTTTAATTCTCATTAATTTCCAGGATACCCAACACTACTGTACTTCCATAAGAATACTTTTTCACCTGTAGAATATAAGGGAACTAGGGACTTACCTTCCCTGACATTATTTTTAAGTGATGTGTTTACGATGAAATCAGAGGTAAGTTATCAATTAGTTTCAAGCCAAGTCATAAACAACAATGTGGGAGACTAAAGCAGTCAATCTATGTAAAAACTATGTCCATTTAAGAAGAACCCAAACTTTTCAAACTACAACTGAACTTACCAAACCAAGCAAACTCTTATTTTTGATGCATTTGGTGTTCACTAACAAGTATTCTATTATTTTAAGAGGGAGGGCAGTAATTTATTTATAACTTGTTAATACAAATTAACTTCCCAATAATGACTGCTAACCAGTAACTTAGTCTATATTTAATGACAATAAAAATCAATAAAAAATTTCAGGGTTTGGATTATGAGAAGGAATCCATAGAAGTGAAAACATACAGTGGTATGGCCTATTTGAATGATCAGAATATCGAGAAGTTTGTGTCAAGAGGACAGCATTTTATCATGTTTTATGCACCATGGTGTAAGGCATCACAGGTAAATGGAAAAAGATTTTCAGTCTCATGTGATTTCAAGTCCTTTCAAGGCGGAATTTCTATCATGAAATTACAATTCTTTACAGTAACATGAATGTTGCAATAAATATAATAAATAACATAGAACAATCGAATGCTATAAATAATAAGAATAATTCAGCCATAAATAATTACCATAAGTAATGAAAAACTCTTTCACAACATTGACTTATCAAAAAGATGTACTTATGTAATGTTTTCAGAAATTGGCACCAATATGGGCAGATTTAGCAGTACAGTATGCACACAATGAGTACATCCAGATAGGCAAAGTTAACTGCTTGGACAATGAGATGACCTGCAAGACTTTCGACATCAAACAGTATCCATATCTTATGTGGATTGTCAACGGCAGAATTGTAAGTTAATTTCATATAAGTAGCAAATAAATGAAATGCTGATACTAAAGGCAGAGTTTGCTACACTCAAAACTAACCTATTGATTTTATAAAATCTTTTTGATGATGGTATAAATACATGTAGGTGTATTGCGGGATAGCGGCAGTGATTCCCACTTGAAACAAGACAACAGAAGTTCTTCCGAGTCTGAGTGTTTGCATGCATGTATGATTTGTCTATAAATACACTTACAATAAATGAGAAGTTTGTACATTGTGGCAAAGTTTTTAAAAACAAGAACAATGTCTGTCAAAGTGAAATGTCATTTATGGAAGAAATTATTTATATGATGTGTAAATAATACTGTTCTATAGTTTAAAAATAAGACCTGTTATTTTATTTCCAGATGGGTGTAGCTGAAGCCGAAACAATAGATGATCTAAAAGGATATGTGGAAAGAATGCTGCTGACTGAAAATCATGACCCTGACAAATTCTTGAAGAAAAAGAAAGCCCTGCCAGTGGCCAGGATATCAGAAGAAACATTCGAAACCTTCCTGGAGAAGGAATTAGTATTTATAAATTACTTTGCGCCATGGTAAATATCCAAAATCAAGATAGTTAATTTATTCAGGCGTGACCTTGCAGAAATCCATTATAAAATACAATAGGCGTAGATATATTTAGTAACCTATTCCGCTTAATGATTCCTAAAGAGTCATAGAAAACCCTGTAAGAAATCGACACGCGTTTCACCTCTCAACAGGGCATCCTCAATAAAACTTGTCCCAAGATCAAATAAAACATAACAAAACTTGATTCTTCAATGTCTGTTACAAGACTTACAAGTAATATCTTAATGTTTGCTCCTAATATTTACCTACTGATAAATGATTTCAGACAAGATAATATAATATTACATATTCTGTGTAACTTTTTTGCTTGTTATGAGGTTGAGATAAGGGCATAGATAAATCCAACATCAAAATCTTAAGCTTCTAAGATCTATCACATTTATAAAAACTCAGTTAAAATACTAAACTTGTTTAAAAAAAAATTGTATAAACAAACATTTTCACAGGTGTGCACATTGTATGCAGTTAAGCCCGCTCTGGTTGAAATTGGGAGAGCGATTTCAAAACGAAACACGCGTTATAATAGCCGATGTTGACTGTGTGCAATCTAAGCCAATATGCGAAACAGAAAAGGTGAGTGGGACATACTTGCATGTTGTAGTAAATGTTACGCCGCTTATCGCCAAAACGTCAAACGAATAAAGCTAATCTAATCATGGTCGGTAATTTATTTGTCGTCTATTGGAGGCAAGTCACGCCATTTGGTATCTTGGACTACATTGATCAGGATGAAAAAAATGCAATTTCGTGCATTTGCGAAACCGCATTTCGTCAAGAACACTGACACTGAAGCTTTCTAATATAAAATCATTATTTTTAGATCAATGGCCTCCCCACATTAATTTTATACAAGGAAAAGAAGATAGTAAATGTAGAACACGGCGGGCGGCCGCTGGAAAGCCTAATAACTCTAGTCACAGAACACCTGCAGGATACGAACACAAACACGGCGTCGCAAGATACTACTTCCATCGAGGAGGACATCATGAAAACCAAAGACGAACTATAAATTATGTTAATAGGTAGATCAATAAACAAATTTTATAAAACATTTGTTTATTTTTTCCTGCTTTTTCATCATTCATATAATATCCATCTGAAAGTGCTGGTCTATTTTTACAGTTCTTTAGCTCTTATCTTTTCACATTGAAGTTTCAGCATGCTATCAAATGTCTGATTATGTATATCATTTGTAGCTACAATGACAAACATGCAAAATACATAAGCAACATTCCTTTTCAAGTTGACTAGGTTCAAGATGCCAGTAAATACCACATGGGTCTATTTTGCCAGGTAATTTTTTTTTGACAACTGGCACTCCCCCAAGGGGCCCATTTGACCACTCCAGAAAAGGATTAGAGCTAACACAAAGTAAAAAAGAAAAAACATTTTTAAGCAGAAGTTTCAACACCTAACAAGGTACATTTAATATTATTAATTTGAACTTACAAGGGTAGGTACATATTTAAGCAGATATCAATATATCTTGGTGCATGAAACATAGTGGGTGCATTTTTAGAAATGCATTAATAATTAGTAGTTACTCGGCAAAGTCATGGTGATGTGGACATTGGTAATCCAAATTATTCTCTATAGCAGCTTTTTCTCCACAGTTTGGGCCTGAAAGAATGCTCCGTCAGCATGTGTGGCCTGTCTATTTATCTGCTTGTGCCTGTCACGAGACACAATTTCTTCTAACACCTCTCCATCACCTTTTATTAACCTGAAAACAAGACTCAACTGAGGGATGGTAATAATATTCATTTAACAAAGCCAATAAATAATGATTTGGAGATATTAAACATGTGTAAAAGAATATTTCTTTTGAAAAGTATTGAAAGTAATAAAAATAAGATATTAGAGGGATAGGATAACCTGTATCTGCCTGACTCCTCATCTAGAACTTTTCTAACTACACTTTGTCGTTTCTCCCATTCCTCTTTAGTCATTGGGGCCATCGCTTTGGATTTTTCCATCAGTTCTGAAGACAGTTAAAATAAGTTTTATATATATTTTGTACATACAGTAATCACAAACATAATTATCTTTTAAGAGCTTTGAAAAACCTTATTTTATAATCATAGGGTGTACTTTATAAAATAAGGTTTTTCAAAGCTAGAAGAAATCTATCATTTGGAGCATTGTTACTCTATTTTATCATCGGAATGATGTCGGTCTAAAACGAACAACACGTTTCGATCGATACGTAACTACAATCAAGTAGGTTCACTTATAACAATATAGACATACCAAGGGGTATGTCTGCCGAGGCGGCCCCTTCCTTCGCATTGCTTCCATCGCGACTACGACTTGTACTCTTGCTCCTCTGCTTTTTCTTCAGCCTCTTCTTTTCTTCTTTCAACTTCTTTTTCAATGCTTTTTCAGTCTTCTTTTGTTCCTTTTTGAGTTTTTTCTTTAATTTGCGGAGTTTCTTCTTTTCTCGGGACGCGTCAGAGCTACTGGAGCTCGAGCAACTTGCTCTTCTTCGTTTCTTCGATTTTTCCTTGCCCATTTATGGTTTTTCTTCTATTTATCAATTAGATCTAAAACTTATTTACATTTCGTCCGCAACGCGCCGCATTACGTTATGACAGTGACAACTGACAGCTCTGACAGCTGACAAACAGTCACTGACATGTAAATGTCAATTCCGGTTTGTCAGTTACCCCAAAGGGCCCGTACTCACGTACTACAATCACCTCACATCGCAGCGACAAAATGTGGGCAAGCAGAGGTAGTATGAATAGTGACGCTGCAACTTATTACAGTTCCATTGTCGCTAGTAGTTGCGATGTAGTTACGCTGTGACTAGTGTTTGCAGATTGACAGATCGTTTTGTTTGCGATGTGGTCGGTATCAAAGAGTAAAGTAACTATACAGTCGGTATCCGAATCGCCGACACTGTTGATTTTAACGGTAAAAAGTGGTCCGTGTGAATAAATTATTCATTTTCATACAAATTTGCGCCCGACCACGTGTTGGCGTTGTGGTAAATGTGATCGCTGGATCTAGAATGTTTTGAGGCGGGGTGATAGTTTGGTACCTTGTTAGGTACAGTACATAGTGCCAATAAGGAGATACAATTAAGATGCCAGATTACTTATTAATTATTATATTGGATATTAGATGTTGTACAATACGAATCGATCAAGGAATGACAAGTTTGTTAGGAAAAAAACTCCATAGCAACTGTATATTTCTAGTAAGGAGATTATGCTCTGTGATGTGCAACCTCCAACATATCCCCCCTCATCACTAGCATGATCGTTATATCAAACCAAGTGAGGATCTCAACCCATTAAGCCTTGGTCAAGATAAACTCTTAGTCAGCATATCTGCCTCCATGTGGGCACTTGGACGGTATTCTATTTGAACTTCTTTCAACTGTCGTATGAAATGCAGTTTCGTATCAATATGCTTTGTCTTAGAGCCAATCATAGGATTTTTCGTCAATTGTATGGCAGCCTGGTTATCATTATATATTTTGACTATAGGTTGCCTCCATTCTGATAAGTCGTTTATTAAACGTCTTAGCTGGATTGCTTCCTTAGCAGCTTCGGCCACACACGTGTACTCTGCTTCGGCCGTTGATAAGGCCACACTCTTTTGTTTTCTGCTTTCCCAGCTAACGGGAGCACCGGCGAATTTAAAACAGTAGCCACTGTACGATCTCCGATCTATCGCGCAAGATGCAAAATCTGCATCAGCTTGACCATACAATTCCATTTTTGTTTTCTTGTAGCACGGGCCCATGCCTTGTAAATAACGTAGTACACGCTTCGCGTTCTTAAAGTGTTCCTCTCCAAAACAACTGTTGAATTGTGACAAATAGCTCACACTGAACATTATATCAGGCCAGCTATCTAATTACGCAACACATTTTCGATTTGCAATTGAGTCAAATTGGTTTCGTTTGACTAGAATTGCTTTCAATTTACAACTTTTGAAAGCAATTCTAGTCAAACGAAACCAAATTGACTCAATTGCAAATCGAAAATGTGTTGCGTAATTAGATAGCTGGGGGCCACGGCTAAATACATCAGTGTCCCAATCAATTGTTGGTATGGTAATTTTTCATCACACTTTTCTTTTTTCTGTAATTTTAGATTAAGTTCCATTGGTGTAGTTGTTGGCTTGCAGTCTTCCATGTTAAATTTCTTCAACACTTTTTCAATGTATCGTTCTTGATATAACTTTATTTCGTTTCCTCCTTGCCTTTTAATCTGTATTCCTAGAAGTTGTTCAGGCTCTCCTAGATCCTTCATTTCGAATTTTTCATTTAACACCTTTTTTATTTCCTTTAATTTTGTGTCGCAGGAGTAAGCTATTAACAAATCATCTACGTATATTGCTATCATCATTTTTGTTCCACCTTTCTCTAATATGTATACGCAAGGATCAGCTTCCGATGGGACAAAACCCATTTTTTCTAGCTCGGTACTCAGTTTTAGGTACCGTTGTGATTGCCAATGCCTAAAACTGAGTACCTAAAACTGAGCTTACCTCAAACTGTCTTCAAGCCGTAGAGTGCTTTTTCAAGACGGCATACTTTTTCTCCTTTTATGTTTTTCAAGTCCTCTAACATTTTCTTAGCTTTATGGAACAGTGTTAAATCATTGTTACCACTTTCTTCCACCATTATTTCTGCCACATATTCTTTCAAGTAGTGTGGCATTTCCATTGCTATTTTCTTATCTAGCACGCCATTTAGGTAAGCTGTCGTGACATCCATTTGGTTAAGTTTCAATTCCTCTTCCACAGATATGGCGACGACGCTTCTGATTGAACTTAGCTTTGCAACGGGGGAGTATGTCTCATCATAGTCAACTCCAGGTCTTTGTCTAAATCCTCTTGCAACTAGTCTAGCTTTCTTTATCTCCATGTTTTTCGGACCTATTTTCTTTTTTAAGATCATTTTGAAATCTACAAGGTTCATTTCTTTCTCTTGTTTTGCGATATGCCACGTACCGTTCTTTACGTGTGCTCTAATTTCTGCTTTTATGGCGTAATGCCAGTACCTTTAATCTCCCTCATCTTCTTCTTCTTCGCATAGATACATTTTATTAGCCATTTCCTCGTCATTTCTGCCTTCCATCTCATAATCCTTAGCCCATATTGGCAGTTGTCTTTTTCTTTGAGATTGTCTTCTGTTACTGGCATTATAATGAACTATTTCCCCTTCGGTTGTTTCATGTTCTTCATGATGTCCGATTACTGCTTATCAATATTTTCATTAAATTCATCAAGTGCATCATTGAACGTGTCTCCGAAAACATCGTGTGGTGGAGAATCAAATTGTGTCAATGATGGGGTTTCATACTGCGTTGAAAAACTAGGTACTGCGTCGGGTTTTGGTGATTATGTTTCATTTTTACATCGATTTTTATTTTCTCGATTGTTTCTTCTTCTTTTTGCCTTTTAGGTTTTATTGTCTCATCAGTATTTCTTTTATTAATATCTCTTATATTTTCTCTTGTTTCTTCAAAATTTGCAGAGCATTTTCCATAAAACATGGTATTTACAAATTTTACGTCTCTGCTTATTATGAATTCTTTTGAATCAGGAACAAAGATTCTGTACCCTCTGGCACATTTTGCGTATCCAACAAATACGCCTTCGGTAGCTCGAGGAGCAAATTTCCATCCTCTTTTAGGTCCTTTCTTTAGGACAAACGCTTTCTGCCTGAATATAGTAGGTGTCTTGCAGATGGTTCACGACCAATCCATTTTTGAAAAGGCGTCTGTCCATTCAAGGCTTTAGTTGGGCATCTATTCGTTACATAGTCTGCTGTATGAATTGCATTTGCCCACAGCTCCTCTGGAACATTAGATTCAAGCATTAGGCATCTCGCTTTCTCGACTAATGTCCGATTTTTATTAAAGTTTTTGTTCATGTACTCGGTACCATTGTCCGATTGTACATATTTTATTTTATGCTTTAATGTATTTTCGGCCATGTTTTTGTATTCTGTGAATATCTGGAATACCTCGCTTTTATTTTTCATGAAATATACGCAGCAATATCTAGTGCAATCATCAATAAAAGTCACGAAATATCTTGATCCAGCATGGGTTTCAACTTGCATAGGTCCACACACGTCGGTATGTATGATTTCCAGTGGCTCTCTTGTCTTTATACCGTCTGAGGTATTAAATGGTAAGCTCGTCATCTTTCCTTTCAGACATGTTTCACAGTCTCCCAACTTTTCCTTTTCTTTTATTTCTAATCCTTTTATTAGACTTTTCTTGGATGCTGCTTTCAGGTCTGATTCATTTAAATGTCCGAGTTTCTTGTGCCACTTCATAATATTTGTATCTTCTTCTACCAAGTTGGCCTTTTCTACTTCGTCAAATCTTATGTAATACAAATCGTTCTCTCTATTTGCGTTGAGAACAATCTTGCCGCTGCTGTTTTTTATTAATGCCTGATCTTTCTGGAATACTACAATGCATCCATTATCAGTGATTTTTCCAACTGAAATCAAGTTCATGGACAATTCTGGTACATAAAGAGCATTATTTATATCGTAGTGTCCATCCTTTACTCTAACCGTGATTTTTCCTTTGCCCTTTACTTGAGTGACATACTGATCGGAAGCTAGTTTCAACGTTCCGGACTCATTGTCTAGTGTGTCAAATTTTTCCCCATCGCCGCACATGTGATTATGTACATCCGCTGTCGAGGCACCAAATATTTTTCGGAGCGAGGTCGAAAATTTTTGCAGTCTGCCTGAGAGAAGTTCGATTTTCTTTTGCGATGCGTATACAAATTAGAAAAAAAATAAGAATTAGCAGCGCAAAGCTGCAAGGGAAAATTTTCGTTAAATATTTGATATAGGACTCGTTACTTTTCTCTACTTTTTGACGACAGACCAAAGTCTCGTGGAATTTTACACGGTGCGTATTTTTTTTACTGACTATGGCAAAGCTCAAAAGCAGGGTTATGATTTTAAGGTTCTGTATCCGTATTCGTAGTCACGCTATGCACCCTTACTTTCGCCACGTCCACCTTTCTGTTGATCCTTCCCCCAATAAAAATGAATTTAGCTCTATTTTTATTTTGAAGTCCTACCACAACAATGGTTTTAGTTATATTAAATTCATCAGTGTCATACCAACACACAGACAAAGCCTGAAGTGATCCCAATTTCTATTAGAGTTTTTTTTAGGCACAGAAACTATTAAACTTGCTGAGCCGTTGAAAATGATATAACAAACTTTTCTTAAAGACCCGTCGTCGTAGCTAGTAATTGAGATACAATACAACCTCAGACAAATGACATTTTTGTAAATAAAAAGAAACAGAAAACCTGTCATACAAACACAGACTAGATACTACGTATACATATACTACATACGGATGCATACAAATAACAAAAAGGTTGTGGTGACGGGCACACGGGCACGGTGGTGACTGTTAATCATGTGAATCCGTGATCCTTTATTTTCGCAGCCACTAATACCTACTAGACAAAAACAAGCAATCTAAGCATAGGTTGATTCACGATTGAGCGGTGGGTGACACGATATGGGAGTCCCGATGAATAATTGAGGCAGTCGTAGATACACGCATGCGCGAGACGCCGGCAAACCGAGACGTAGCCCCCAGGCGTATCTATTCGAGCTCAGTGCACCGAGACTAGCACCTTGTATGAAGTAATTTTTGTTGCGCTCGAATGTTTCGCGTCGCTCTTACATACGACAAACGTTGTAGACACGGAGATGTGCGTCATGTCGAGGTAGTTAAAGATAGTATTTGTTGCTGAGTTGTTAGAGAGCAGTGCGCACGATGCAAGCCGGGGGGCCGGACAGCGCGGCGGTCTCAGAGGCCCCCAGCAGCGGCAGCGAGGACTCTGACTGCGAACCGGGCCCGGAGGCCGACGCGGATGCCGCTCTCACCGAGGAGTGGGCCAGGGAACTTCTGGCTGGCTCGGGCGTGGTCGCACCTAGCGAGGTTCGTTTCTGTCATCCTCATTACTACCTCATTATTTACCGTTATTTTCTATTAAGAAGTATACATTAAATTGACGACCTAAGGTTTGAATTTTAATCTTTTGTTGTGTGTCTATAAAACTTGCATGGATGCATGCGTGGAATTTATTTGTTCTCAGTCGAGTATGATATCGTGAAAAAAATTCGAGCCGGTAAATCGAGAAAATGAAATCATAAGTTTAGTTTTTTTGTTTGTAATCATACCCGCCGGCCGGTCACTCAATACATCCACTCTAGATATCTGGCCGTTATCTTTGTTATACTTAATATTAATGGACGCATTTATTATTAAAATAATTTCTACAGTAATCTCACAATATTTATTGAATTGAATGTCCTAGGTGCATGTGGAGTCACGCGCAGGAGTTGCTGGCGCTCTGAGTCGTGTACTGGCTGTGACAGTGTGTTACGAAAGTAATGGTGAGCGAAGGGCTATGCCACTGGTGGTTAAACTACCTCCACGAGACCCCTTCGGGCGGCTTTTCGTGGCGGAGGCTCAGTTTGACACCAGGGAGATCCTGTTCTACACCGAGCTCGCACCGGCTCTCAATAAACTGGCGGAGGAAGCACTTGGCCCTGGATCGGGCTTACCTGTGCCTAGATGCGTGAAGGCCAGACTACCTGGTTAGTATTCTAACTTGCGCATAAGTCTTTCTATGCATTAAACATAACTCGAATGTGATGTTTATTCTTCAGTCATTTGTATGCATCGCGCGTATCGAATCTCCAGTCATTGACTCAAGCAATTTATTTTTGTCTTCTCAAGGTCTTGGTGGACTGGTGGAATGTCTCAATTTGTCTCAAACACCACGATAAATTCTCGCATGTGCTTTACTATCTATATCTTGGTAGGTAGGTACTTAGCTAAAGTACGTACCGAAGTGACTAACCAATCTAAAATATTTGTCAAGCTCCATCTTTTATTATGTTGTGTAGTCCCACTTGACTTTTCACCGTTGCGCGTCACATGCGACATTCCCGCCCCTTTCCTCCTCGCCCCCTGTTCGCCTGTGTGACCTGTTTCTAGGTTTCATTTTTCATAGGTTCGAAAATTAGGTCAGGCTATTCAGCTGGGGCTGTAGCTTATGGCTCCGTTGAAAATTAATAACTGATAACTTTATGTCTACGAACATTATTCGTGTTTTAAAATGTCTGATTTAGAAAAATACATTTAACTTACTTCATCGACGAAGTAACCATTCTTTTTCACATATTTTTATTTATTCTCGTTTCAGATGAGATTGGAGGAGATAGTGAGCTTGTTTTAGAAGACGTCACGTCAGTCGGCTATGAAGCGGCAGATTTCGCTGAAGGTCTAACGGAAGAGCGCGCGAGATCAGCACTCCATGCTGCTGCGAGACTACACGCGCTTTCCCTTGCACTGCGCGATAGGGAAGGTCCTTTGGACCAGAGATTTGATTTTCTGTTCCCGTGTGAAAGAGCTGCGGCAGGATACCTGCGCCTCGTGAGGCGAGGACTGCCACAACTTGAAGCATTCCTACGAGGTCGTCCTGACTGCATTGAAGAAGCTGCCGCCGTGTCTGCTTTAAGTGCTCGGGCACCTTCCTTACTCGAAACATTACTGAGACCTGCTGAGCCAGCACCTCTCGCACACGCCGATTTTTGGAGTGGCAATCTCCTATTCCGCGAAAGAGAAGGTGTCAGTGAGTGTATAGCTCTAGATTGGCAAATGGTTTCTCTAGGCAGACCGATGGATGACGTCGCGCTGTTACTTCTGTCATCTTTGACACCAGAGCTGAGGAGATCAGTGGGCGATACTTTAATAGAGGAGTACGGAGATCGATTAGAAGCTGAGTGTGCGAGATTAGGTGCTACACCTGCTGGAGTGACGGTTAGACGGGGTTTAAGGCCGGACTGGCCGCGGGCAGCGCTCAGAGCACTGCTCCTCTGTGCAGGAAGCGTCGACGTCGCATTAGGAGAGCCTAGAGCTGAGAGAAGATTATTGGAAGCGGTCCGAGATCTACATTCGCAAGGTGTTCTCGCCTTAAGACCCGACAACGAAGCGTGAGAGCTCTCAAAAACGTGCCAAGAGCGTGCTGAGTATTTAAAAGCAACCGTTCATTATTTAACTATGCAGTCCAATTACATAGTGTATCTAGACTTATTTATTTGGGCATAATTTGAGCACAAATTTAAATTTATTCGTGTGTGTATAATGTGACATTATTACTCGTCTTAGTTAACAACGATCGGATTCGACGGAAATGCCCGTGATCTGAGCCATGAGCCGGCAGCGGTGTGAAGCCTAATCAAAGACTGAATTTACGTATATCTACATCGTGCGTACATGACGTATCGTATCTACAGTAGGTGTTAATTGCTCATCGTATCAAAAGCTAGAAATTCATTGCGGTCTATTGACTATTATTTAAAAACAAAAATAAATTATTGACAGTATAATCGACGTCTAATTTCTTTGCTATCCCCAATATGTTCTACTCCAACAATCTTAGCAGCTGGCTTGACTACGGCTGACGATAAAAAATATACAATAGTTACTCTAAACAGGAGCGTAGCATAAGCATTTATTCCTCGTACAGTATAATGTTCTGTGATTTATTCTCTTTAGTCATGTTCTACAATCCTAAAACTAGACAACGTAATCCCTCGGTTGCTGTTATTCATGACACAGACGATGCTGATGACAACAATATATTGGATCCTGCCGCCGGATATATCAAATTAGACCCACGCTGTTTCTATATCAGACTTACAACTTACGTAAAAAATCTGTGCTTGAATCACTGGTTCAATCAAAACAAATGGTTTCACACATGATTATCTGTAACGTGATTTGGGCAGAAATATTTACTTATTAGAAGTAATTAGTTTATAAAAATACAACATGTGTTATATCTAGTTAGGTACAGCACGTAGTGCTACTATAGAAATATAATGGAGATTGATTACTTGTTATTTAAAAAAAAATAGTTTTAGTTCTAAGAAAAAACTAAAAGAGATCGATCATTTTGTTCACAACTGTTTCTGAACTTGATCTTTTTAATAATTTTGCCAGTCAGTATGCCTTACTGAACGAATTTCATAAAATTCACACAAAACGTCAGTCAAGAAATGTCAAAATAGTTGACCTTCGTTCGCTCATAAATATTTGGAAATGATAATTTTTGCTTCAAGAATTTATAATCAGCCACTTTTGTAGTAATTTAGTTTACAGTGATGGCTCAACCAAATCAAGTGACTGTCGATATAGAAGATGACGAGCCTACGGAGGCGGTGCCGCGTCACAATGCACTTCACAGGCTCGATTCAGTTTCCAGGCCCCCAGCTCCCCATAGAAATAACCTAGGCCTTGGAGATCGCCTCAACAGTGTTATCAGAGAAATTAGACCGCTTGTGGAACAGGCGCGTATGGTACGTCACACTTATTTATTAACATTCACAAATTGTTGTGATGCAATAGATAGCAACAAAAAAAGATAGTCTTGATCATGTTTTTTAGATGAATCACCGAAATTTTGATAATAATCAAAGTAAATAGTAATTATTATAGTTCTTTTTATTTTTTCTTAATAGCAAAGCAATAATGCTCGATTATCGCTGCCAATATGGATGCCGAGGAATGCGCCCGCGGCAACCCATATTTCAGAAATCAATCAAAGACCACAGAGCTCCATAGCACACGTGAATTTAGGACCGAGTGCTCAAACTTACATAGTGAATGATCGAGGTACCCCACCGACACAGCGGTCACAGTCTACTAGTCATGGAATGAGCAACAGTGCATCAAATGACTCCAACTTATCAGAACAAGAGCAGGAGCATCCCGAGATCAATGTGTCAGTGAATCCAGCCAATAACAACAATATTCATGATAATGCTGATAATGACAGCCAGAGTGATGATGGTCAGCAGGTCAGTCCAAATTGTTTTATTTATTTAAAATCAAAGATATGCCCAAGTCAGTCTTTTATAAAACTAGAAATAATAAGCTTATTTGAATTGCCTTACAATCCAATTTTTTATCGTTGGGTATTGACTAAAACCTATTTTTAACAAAAAAAATAAAAAACTTTTTTTGAACATGTACATAAAAAGGTAAACAGTGTGACACTGACATATCAGTAACCTTAACTCCAAAACACTATCTAAAGATTACATTATTATAACAGCACCTATAGTATATTGTGAACATTCCTACACACCAAATGAGTAACAAACTGAAGTACTGTAGGAGTAGGACAGAGAAGCCTTTTATCCTGTTATTCCATTTGTGGGTAAGATAATTAGTGTTTGTTTTTTATTAATATGCTTAAATTGGCAAAATTGTGGTTACTCCTCCACAAAAAACCCAAATCAAGAGTTTAAGTTATAGTTAGTTATATTTGGTGTTGTTATGCAATGCAATACACTTTAATTTGCCCAATGTAATACACTTTTCACAAAATGCCCCTAACTGCCCCTTATTAATTAAGGGCATTTTTGCTGAGGCATTATTTTGTTCAGCTTTATCTAGAAACTGCAAGGGAACTGGTACTGTCAGACATGATAAAATCTCCCTTACAAATGATTGTGACTATTGAGTATTTTGCTGATTGCTAAAAATCCTTGTAAATGACAACATTAAGCACAAATAAATCTATTGACAATGCTGCATTCTTAAAAAAATCATACAGAAGAGGTCTGAATCAGACTCAAATTCCATATAGATGTGCTGAAAATGACAGATAAACAATCACAATCTGTCATTTTGTCTATTCTTCCGTCAACAAAACCCATTTCTATGATTGTCATGCTACGCGTGCTGGTGTAAGTGAACGTTCTAATGCAGGAATGCAAAATTCCAGTTTGGATAAAAAGCACTTGAATGTATTGGTTACCATACGCTCAGGCATACTGCATTATCACTTAAAATTTTACCATGTTCAATTAACTACGCACATAAATGATAAATTAGGTTAATAGTTTACCTTATCATTTTTTTGATAAAATCACTCAAATGTCGATTACACTGGGTTCTTCATTAGAATTGCAATACAGTCCTATTACCACACTATTATAGCTACAACAATTATAGCACTTTCAGGGTTCCTAACCCTCCTTATCAATGCATAATGTAGGCCTTAGGTACTGTAGTTATTATTGCCTGGTTTTTATTTTTTAAATTCCCCAACCAGAAGCCCTGTCACAAACGCGTGACGTAAACGTATTATAAAATCGAACGATTTTTGAATCGTAATACAACAGACTATCCTATAGCATTTTGGTCAAAAATTTTGCGACAAGCACAATTAGCATCACCCGTAGTTATGAAAAAAGTCTTAAAACGAAGTAAATATTATATGCGAAACAAAGATACAAATTAATATGTCTAGACACAGAAAAAGCTGTGCACTCGTTGAAAAAATAGCGTCCAATTGTTGGCCGCTAAATGCACGCACACTAGAAAAGTACAATTACGTGGCGCTAGTGTAAGACGTACAGACGACTGTTACGCACACCAGCATAACAAAGTTGGCTTGTTTGTTTTAGTTCTTTTGCAGCGTGATCAAAGGTGCGAAACGAGTATTATCAATTTAAAAATAGTACGTTTACTCCGTGCGTTCGTGCTGGGCCCACAGAGCCAATTCAAAGTGCGTCCACTTCGCGGGAATTCGCGATTAGTTTAAACTAGCTGCGACCCGCGGTTTCACCCGCATAATTCTCGATCCTGAAAGAATATCGGGATAAAAAGTATTCTATGTCCTAATCCAGGTCATGGTCTACACATGTGCCAAATTTCATCCTAATCTGTTCAGCCGTTTTAGCGTGAAAACGTATCAAACAAACTCACTTTCGCAATTATAATATTAGTTAGGATTCGGCAAGGTACCTTAGAATATAAGAGGCATACATAAAATTATGGTACTTCGTACAGAGGCGAGGCGGCTTACCATAAAGGTATGTTTCCGAACATGGCTGCACTGGTCCACATACAAAATGTATGGGGACCAGTAGTGATGCGACAGCACTGCTACGTGCAGCGTTGTTCGGAATCATACCTTATCGCAGATATATGCCAGTGAACCTGAGTGGTTAGCTTGCGTGTTCTGTACTGAGCTCACGCAGCGCGTTGTAATAAGACTCGCCCATCGAGGAGCGCTGTCCCAAATTAGACGCATTATTAATTTTTTTATACATAAAACAAAAGGTATTATAATAAAAATACGTATACTAAAAGAGCAATAATCAAATTATCTTTAAAATGGTGAAGGTTTCAGAAAAATACGCTTGATAAATTTTGCATGATTCTCAGTTTTTTATCCGCGTTAGACCTAACTTTACAAATTAATTTCAATATGTCTTAAAAATATATTAAGAAAATGCTCTAATTTAACATATATTTTTTCCAAATAATTAACACTACTCGTTTAGACGTGATCTTCAGTATAAAATCATTAAAAGTCGGTTATCGTCGCCTTAAGCCCAAAACCAGCTGGATTTTGAACGCGTGGGTACTATAATCGTAATCCTGACTAGTTTAAAGTAAGTATGAGTAGGTATACGCGTCGGAACTGTCGAAAAAGCTCTATTTCCGGAACCTTTGGAGGGGATTTTCGCTTTCTTTGTGTATTTCCTCTAGAGTCTTATATTCTATACATTCTTTGTTGTTATATTTTTATTAGCTTTCGCCGCATTTTGATAAACGCTTCAAAATTCAATGGATTGTTTCCGCAGCTGATGCGACTCATTTTCACAAGCATGTTGATATTAAACAATATCGGCATCATACATGTGCGACGCCATTCAGTAAGGCGTTTGGTGATTTTTTTTAAACATGTAAGGAAGAAGGGTTGATCGTTATTTCCGTTAGTATTAAAGAAGAGGTACTGACAGCCACGAGTAACTGGATTTGGCAGACTGGAGGATATCCACTGGGGCTGTATAAAACGCAATGCCGAAGATGCTGGCAATGTGCCGATACCGCGTTAGAATCAATAAAAGTCCCTGTTATGGAGATAAAATGTTGAATTAGCAATAAAAAACTGATTTCAATAATTGTTTATATGTGAAGGTAGTTAGTTGTTTGTCATTTAATCGCGCATTAAGAGCGTTTATTCTGAAGGTGGGCAACGTCGCAAATAGATGTCAAATATTTCACTGTGTTGATTAATTTGGCAATATTGTTAATTCAGTGTTTTGCTGTGTGGAAATAAAAAATGTGGCTAGTTAGCGAACTAGAATATTGATTATGAAATGCAATAATTAATATCGTATTAAAGAATATTTATTTTTAGATGTAAAAAACTATTTGGAAACTTTCGAAATGCATTTTTACACCTAGAATGGGTACAACATCAAATTCAATGTTATAATCGCAATTCATTATTAATATTCTAGTTCGCTAGTTAGCCACATTTCTTATTTCTATTCAGTAACGTTGCTATATGCTATAGTAATCAAAACAGGTAAATATTTGACAGTTATTTGCGACGTTGTCAACTTTTAGGATAAACCCTCCTAACGGCTGCCCTATCTAATCGGGATGAAATCTGTCAGTGATAGTCTTGGCCTGGATTAACGTTCTAGGATAGGATGAATAGGATTAAGATTTTTTATCCATGTTCATGAAGTAGATAGTTAGGGAAGCTATCTACTTCATGAACATGAAACTATGGGTAAGCTATTATTGGGTATACTCTTCTTTCAAGTAACACAATATTATTGTGTTTGTTTCAGGTAGTGGATGTGAGGGCGACTCTAAACCTACTCCTACGATACGCGCCCTTCTACTTTCTACTATTTATCAAATTAATGTACGACAGTCGGGAAGGCATCTTCACGTTCCTGATACTGTTCTGCACATTCACGCACGGTAATAGTCTTGTGAGGCGGTAAGTGGTACTTGTGTTTAGTTTTCCTTGTGTCCATAGATGGTACTAAAAGTATAACCACTGCTTATATGGAGCCGTTGGTTAGGCCCCACGCAGGAGGGAAACACTTGGCTTGATTGATTTGCGCAGTCGGTCGACAGTTTTGACTCATTTATTATGTCAAAAATTCATCCAAACTGCTGCTTTGCAGTGGTTTTGCAATAAGCCTTAAAATAAAAATAAAAGTTTTGCTCTCTGTACCGTGTGCCATATCAAATGAAAGACACGACGCTTGACGACATGGTTGTCACAGTGGCTGAGCGATCGACTGCTGCGTAACGTGTCGCGGGTTCGATCCCCGCACGGAACAAATAGTATGATCTGCAAATAGTTGTTCCGGGTCTGGGTGTTTAGTGTATATGAGTTTCTATGTTTGTAAATGCACCCACGATACAAGAAGAAATTCTTAGTGTGGGGCAAAGTTAAAAAAAAAAAAAAGGATTTACTGTATGGGTCTCAAGTATTTTTTTTATAGTGTAAAAATAAATAGTTTTAAAGTTATTTAAGAAAATAAATGAAAATTTACCATTTCTCCCTTATCTCCGAAACTAATGAGCCTAAATTTTTTGGTATTTTTATAGTTGGATTAGTAGCCTGATCACTCCAAAAGCTTTGTGAACAGTTGGTGACAGCGCTAAAACAGAAAAAAAAAATTCCACGTGTCTGTAGTTATACTGGCCCCCATGACTTCTAAACTATTCAGTCATATTTTCCGAAAATGGCGATAGAACTACTGCACAGGACTTTCTACTATGAGCACGCCACAATTGTGGCGACAAGTCCCCTCTTTGAGGAGTGGCTAGAGAGGCGCCACGGCGTCTTCACCTTCCGCCTGACGCAGGTCTGCACCGGACACGGCTGTTCCCTATAAGGCGGCAGGAAACGCCCGGGTGTCACCAACAGTCCTTACGCTGTTCAGATATGCGTGTCCGCGATAGTACGTCCCTATGTTCCTCGTAACTACTAAACGGCTGAACCGATTTGGATGACTCGTCGTTAGATTCGTTTTTATTGCGCGAGTGTCACTAGCTATATTATTTAGTTTGCTTTTATGACGATATATCACTGATTTCCAGGGAACATGGCAAGCAGATGAATCGCAGTATACTAGCGCTATTCAGCGAACTAATCTTCACATCAAGTTGTATCCTCATAGTGCAGTACTTCCTCGGCCATGGCAAGCTGCTGCCCAACGTGGTCATGTTCCCAGGGTATACAGAGCTAGATGTGTGGGAGTTACTGTGGCTCGTCGTGCTGACTGACCTGATCGTCAAGATTATTACCGTGGAAATCAAGATATTGGTCACCATGATGCCTGCTTTTATACTGCCGTTCCAGAAGAGGGTAAGGAATTGACGATATTTTTGTTTTTATCTTCGTAAAAACCTTTCGTACTTTAATGATAATAGATGTTCCCGTTATGGGTGCAAATTTCTGTATAAAAACTGTCACTGAAAATGAGTAACGTTAAAAACTTGACATCAATAATGTATAGTTGTCAGTAGATAAGTAAGTACTTTCTGTCGTATCTGATTTACCTACTGACTCGGAAATCCTTAGAAAACCTGAGGAAATTTGAATTCGACCTTCTCTTGTGAATGAGATTAAAAATATTGCATTTTACATAAACTTATCAAACCTCAGAAGAGATGATTCGTTTCAAACTGCATAAAAAGATGGTGTTTATTTCAATACACACCATTAAATCCCATACAATTTACGTTTGCAGGGTAAAGTATACCTATTCACGGAGGCGGTATCCCAGCTGTACCGTTCACTGCTCACGATCCAGCCCTGGATCTTTTTCCTCATGCAGTCGTATGAGGGCTCGGAGAAGATGGTTGGCATGTTCCTGACCTCGGTCTACGTCATCGCGAAGGTCATCGAAGTGCTGGTGCGGCTCAGGCTATTCAAGAACGCCACCTGGACACTGCTGCAGAGTGTGGTGAGTGATTTTATTGAAATAATGTATAAAATAGAGTTGGAAATTGAGTTGGAGTTTCAGTTAGTATTTAATCAGGGTAGTGATACAAAAAGTCATGAAAAATCAGCCATCAAAGAAGTTCATATCTAACCAGTTTCAAAACAAAATCCCGTGAACACGATGACCACATCTGTTACCGGCCCGGTTCAATAGTGGCCGAGCGCTGCAAGCAAGAATAGTCCTTACGGTGGTTAAATATGAACTTCTTCGATAGTACATTGACCGCCGTTGACCAAACTGCGCTATGGCAGTTTGGTAAGTAGCTCGTTCGGAACTAGTGTTATTTCAGCATTATTTGCGTTCTGCGCGACATCAAAGTCCCTCTTTAGATACATGTGCTAGTGATAAAGAGCGTCATAAGTAGTAATTTCATTTTGAATTCTGTGACCCTGACAATTTGTATCTTTTATTCTTCGTTTATTTTGATTCTATTGACATTTTATTTTTATTCTGTGACCTTTTGAATTTGTTCCTACTCTTTCATCATTGACATTTTATTCTGATCTATTCTGTGGCAGTATTGTTAAATTTTATTTTATTTATAAGTATATCGCCTAAATGTAAATACAACCTTTTCCAACAGAACCTCGGCACTAAACCAACATGCGAACAACTACTATCAGCGGGCGACTCCTGCCCCATCTGTCACGATGACTACACGACGCCAGTACGGTTAGGGTGCAGCCACATCTTCTGCGAGCTGTGTATCTCAGCCTGGCTCGACCGTGAGCACACCTGTCCCCTCTGCCGAGCAAAGGTCGCAGACGAACCTACCTGGCGGGACGGATCCACCACGTACGACTTTCAACTCTATTAAATAGTAGGCAAGGTCTGTTTGAATGTTGGCAAAACAGCAAGAGATGTTTGAAAATTAAGACGATTACCGATAATCGTCTTGATTTTCTGTACAAATGTTTGCTTGCGCAGCCAATAAGTCGGTGCTTATAAATATATTAAAAAAATCACCGACTTTTGTAGTATCTACTTTCGGGATCATGTAGCATATTTTCGTCGACGACATATCGGCCGCCGATTGTCAGTCATCTGCGTATTAATTTAGGTGTGTTATACACTTGTTGGGGCCAAAATGGAGTATCCTTTCATGTCGATCGACGGCTGATCTACACTTCCCGATCATGTATGTAACAACCCTAACATAGACGCGCTAGTTATTTATACCTATATGGAAAGGATGTAACACTGGAACGAATGTTACACTGTGGACGGGGTGTTACACTGTGGAATGGGTGTTACACAGTGGAATGGCTGTTACACTGTGGAATGGCTGTTACACTGTGGAATGGCTGTTACACTGTGGAATGGCTGTTACACTGTGGAATGGCTGTTACACTGTGAAATGGCTGTTACACTGTGGAATGGGTGTTACACTGTGGAATGGCTGTTACACTGTGGAATGGGTGTTACACTGTGGAATGGGTGTTACACTGTGGAATGGGTGTTACACTGTGGAATGGCTGTTACACTGTGGAATGGGTGTTACACTGTGGAATGGGTGTTACACTGTGGAATGAGTGTTACACTGTGGAATAAATGTTACATTGTAGAACTAAATACACTGTGGAATAAATGTTACACTGTGCAATGTATATTTGTCGGGGAAAAGACTCATTGTTGAGAGTAACGCGTGCTGTGACAGTAGTCGTAAGATATAACAGATTTGATTCCTAATGCTAACTGTTCTAGTCCTTGCCAAGTTACGGATTGTTACCAGTTGGGAGTGATTTCGTGTCTGCTCAGCGATCAATGTTACTTTTTGTTACAGAACAGTTAGTAAATAGCTAAGCGATTCCTGCTTACAGTTTCGTTTTTAAGTATCAATTCTTCAAAAATTAGGTTATATTTGAAAAAAACATAATTACCATTGTATTTGTTGTAAATATTAGCAATTTCTTAACTTATAAGAAATTATTCCGGCCTAAAAATTAGACTTGCTCGTCACTCCCTTGAAAGCGAGGGGTTCTGTACATATTGTTAGTACATGATAATCAGTAGCACGGCCGCCTAATTATTTTTATTAATGAATTATGTATTATAGAAAATGTAAATAGAGAAATATAAAACTTTAAATCATGATATTATATGAACTGTATAATAATGTTTTTACAGGACATTACATAATGTTAAGCATACGTTTAAAAATAATAATGTAACATCTAGTAGTGTAGTTACTGTTCCGTCGTCCACTAAACATTGAGGGATATTCAACTTCGTTGAGATAACAAGAAGACATTAAATAAAATATATAAATGTTCAATTTGATTATTGACTTTAAAATAAGTGCTTTTAGCCAATAAAATGCTTTTAATTTATATAGCGTAGCACACGAAAAATGACTACAACATGACTATTCCATTTTGTAAATAAATAAGTTTAAGCTATTTTAATAAGTGTAATGTGATAATTTAGATCAGCCGCAAAATTGTGTGTATGAAATGAATTTTGGAAACTCTTTGCTTAAGACAAAAATACTGATTAAAAACAAATCTTTTTATTACAAATATCTTAGTAAATTAAAATGCTGGGTAAATATTTTATTTCATGATTTCAATAATGCAAAGGAAGCTTAGTTCACCTAATTCCGATTTAAGTGAATTGACAATATTTGTAAAATGTATAAAAACTACGTAAAAATTAGGTGTAAATATTTCGCTCTGGTTCGCCACTAATAATGTCTATTAGTTACATCACCTGGGCCATTTAGCCTTTGCTAAAAGCATTAGGCTTATAATCTCACTAGGACACCATAGTGTCGCAAGTACGCAACCATCGTCACGCTGTCAAAAATGTATAGCAGACACCGGAGGGGCAAATCCCATAATTTTTAAGATTCTCATTTGCAATCTGTCAAAAATACAATATAATTACATATATTGTATTTTTGACAAGTTTGACAGATTGCGACTTGAATGTAAACGTTCTTGAAGTACGATAATTGGCCTTCTGGTGAGGTACAGATACTAATAGAGCTGCATATGTATATTTTATTGCAAGCGCGGCTAGTTGCACCACCACTGGTATCCTAGTTAGATAGGGCCCTTAAGGAGAATCGGAACATATATTCGGTTGATAACGATGACTAGACTAAACGAGAAAACTGATTTAGTATGTTCATATCGAGAGGAACAAAATGTATAACAATGGTACTTAGGCCCATTTGCAAATCAATAAACACGGTCAGCCTAAATGAATTTAAAACATAGTTCTGTTTCTGTCAACCGTTTGCAGATGATAGAGAGACACATTTATCAACAATAGTACTAGATTTCCGATGAGCGCTTCAAAAACGGTTGGAAAAATAAGACCAGAAATAATGTTGTGGTCTTATTTTGCAACAGTTTATTCAACCTTATTGCTTAGAAATTATGTTTTATGTTTTCATAAATATTAAGGTTGATATTTAAAAAATACATTTACTTTTCAATCCAACGAACGATAATAAACTTTATGTTTGATTATTAAGGTTTATAATCAAGTTATATGCGACCATTTGAGCGATGTGTTTTTATTCCTAATCCAATCTATAGTGCTATTGTTGATCGAAGTCCTGTAAATACAAGTTCAAGATCAATATTGAATCGGAACAAATATTCTCTATAGATAGTAAGCATATTTCAGTAAATAAATATAAAGAAAAAAATTACTATTCACAAGCTATTTGCGTCCTAGATCATTTCACCTTTTGAAAAAACATTATTCAAAAACGTATTGACATTCCACACCTTGTTATCGCATTATTTTAGATAATAAATTGTAATTATAATATTATGATAGTAGATGAGTTCTGTTGAATCTAAAAAAATCTTAAATATTATATTGTATAAGTTACCAGTACAAGCTGACCTTTAGGTAAAACGTTTTAATGAAGTCCGTGGAGTTGTAAAGATGTCTTATTACATTACGACACAACTTAGATGTAGCATCGGCAAAATTCGTAAAACCGGAACGCAGAACGCTTGGCCTCTTTCTATCTGGACGCGTCCTACAGTAAAATAATTGTCTTTGGACTACACAGTGTATTGTATTACTTTAATAAGTAATGTACAGAATATTTAATCATTTGTAACAGTAATAGAATAAAATAAATGTTTCGAAGCCGCTCTTTGGAGCACTTTCTCTATAATCTTGTTAAATAATGAAATGAGTTTAATTTAAATTGTAAAAGGATGTGTACTGGTTCGTTTATAAACGTTTTTCGTTAAAATGCGAGTGCCTACCAATGACCGTAGACAAGACACAACGTTACAGTAGTTGATGAGTTAATAAAATATTATGCAAATCAGTGACTTAGTTTTATTTATTTGATGAACCATTTGAGGGTCGTTCGGTATCGATCATTTTGTGGGCGAGTCGTATATTTGGGCCCTTGTATTTTGCCAATACCAAATATATGTAAATCCTATAAGGTTTATTTTGCAAAATAATGCAACTTTTTTTAGTCAAGTACACCAATTTATATCCCAACAGCAGGTATGTAGGTATAAGCATTCAATATAAACAACAAATAAATTTAAATCACATTTTAATTATAGTTTACACTTTATAGATTCACATAACATAGTTATTATCGCTTAAGATTACTTTTCGCCTACAAACGTGAAAAATTAAATAATTTAGATCATTAATAGTAATTATTATTCAAAGTATCACAAATATTGGATAGAGTAACACTGCTCTGAAAGCGCGAAGCATCTATCGTATATCTAGGACTGCCACCCTCCCAGGATCGCTATCATGGACTCCGGTTATTATTTAACTTCGAAACTCGCTACATTTATCAAATAATTAAATCACAGAGTCGCTTCAAAGTACTAGATAATCACACGCGATTGGCACAAATCGTTAAATCAGAGTTGGGATGAGGACTTACGCCGGACGGACAGTGCGACTACATAACAATGGCGCGCCACTTTACATACGGACGTACATATCGTCGTAGAATAAACAAATCGAAAAGATATAGTAGGGTCAGTTAACGCACGTTATATGTTTCAAAAGTAAGCTCAACTTATGGCAACGGTGGGTCGAGCCGGGACGTCGGCTCGGTCGCAGTCGTCCGGGGGCCGGGGAGGCGATCACAACGAGAGAGTACATCGTCCTGCGGCCGGACGGCGCACGTTCGTTACGCGGCGTCGCCGGCGGGCGCGGGGGGGCTGGGCGAGCGCGCGCGCGTCTCGCACGTCGCGCTCAGCTCCGTGCCGGCCGGCGCCGGCCCGGTCGCCGTCGTCGTGCCGGTGCCGGCCTCGGGGTCGGGCGGCACGGCAGACCCGTACAGGAACAGGCTCCGCAGCCGCGCGGAGCGGGACGAGGTGGACGGCAGCTCGTCGGGCCAGGAGGCGGCGCTGGTGTTGTCGGACGCGGCTACGTCGGCCGTGACCTCGAGTCGGAGCGCGGCCGGCGAGTGCGTCTCGTGGCCACCCAGCGAGCCCGCTAGCGCCGCCAGCGACGCTGCGCGCACCTCCGCGTGGTGCGAGCCCGCTGATAGAGATGCGTCACCTGCCAATACGAGAGGAACAATGTTAGAACCGATTAAGGTATGTGCGTGTTGGTGTACTTTGCATACTGAGCAACAAAATGTCCGTGTAGAATTAATGGATCAATTGATAGTGAACTAAATCACACCAAAAATAGAGTCTAAAATAGCTAGGTGAACAACGCCACAGGGAATATTTTTTTGCACCCTATTTCCAATTCTATTTTCATTGTGATGTAGTTCAATATAAATGAAAATTTCGCTTCCCAGTCGCACACTAGGAAGCGAAATTTTCATTTATATCACCTTTTATTTCATGCATTAACCTTAAACACATTTGATAGCAAAAGAAATGACTACGATAACGGTTCTACAGAGAAATACATCGAGTCGATAAAGAGCAAACAACAAAACTTACCAATACTGGGTTCAAGTCTTCTCGAAGCGGCGTCCTGATCGGGCGCATGGTCGCGTTCATCGTCGAAGTGCGCGGCCTCGGGCGCCGGCGCGCCGCCCGCACAGCCGCCCGCGCGGCACAGCGACACCGGCACCACGCCGTACACGTAGAACAGCAGGATGGGCACGCCGATGCCCACGGCCAGGCCGGCCACCAGCGGCGACACCAGCAGCGCCGCGGCCACGGCGGCGGCCACGGCGGCGCGGCGGCGCGCGGGCGGCGCGCGGCGCAGGCGCCGGTGCGCGCGCCGCCCCGCCCACAGCGGCAGGCCCACCAGCAGGGCCGGCAGCGCCACGCCCGCCACCACGGCGATGCCCAGCGGGGCGCCCGCCAGAGTGCCCAGCTGCCACAGGAGCTTTTTCTTGCGAGACCACGGTTTTTTGCCCCAGAATGTGCATCCGCTAGGGCTGGAAACAGATATTACATGTTACAGACACTGCATAGAAAAACATGACGTCACGCCTACGCCTGTGTTCCCCTAAGAGTGAGGCAGAGATGTTTTTTTAGTACAACCACATTTCGTCAGATATGTTGAAATCTTATATCTTAGGGGGCGAACCATTATTGCCTTTAACCAGTCACAAATCGTGACTCCAGGCTCAAAGATCCTCAAAGAGATGTCAGCACCAACCGACGGGGTCGAAAGACCAATGCCTGCTGGGGTTGCGGGTTTGTCCGAAAGGGATAACGCGGCCCCGGCACACAGGCAACGGAAGGAACACGGGTGGGTTTTAGTCAGTAAAAGTCTGACACACCCTCTCGCTCTGCCCAGAGCGGGAGAAGTCATTTGATGATTTCCCACCCTCAAAAAAAAAAAAAAAAAGGCTACTATTAACAATTTGGTTCAAAAGTAAAAATGGGTGTACCACAAGGATCAATATTGGGTCCCTTTTTAAAAAACGAAGTGTATAAGATTTTCTTTACCAAATGTAAAAAGTAGTAGTTGTCAGATAGTATTGAATCTAGAGAAACTAGAATTCGTCGATAAAACAGTTTTCCTAGGGATTACGCTCGACTCAAGGCTTCGCTTGGGGTCCTCATTTAACATCCCTTTCAGGACGGTTAAGTTCAGCAGCATATGCTGTGAGAAAAATCCGTCAATTTACTGACGTAGGTACTGCGAGGTTAGTCTATTTTAGTTACTTCATAGTATTATGTCGTATGGTATTCTATTATGGGGACGGGCTGCAAACATCGAGTCTATTTTTATTCTACAGAGAAGAGCCATAAGAGCCATATATGGCCTCCGTAGGCGCGACTCTCTAAGGGAACTGTTTAAAGATATTAACATCATGACGGTACCTTGTAAATATATCTATGAAAACATTATGTACGTAAGGAAAAATCTACATATTTTTAGTAAAAGAGGTGCAAGACACAATTACATCACTAGGAATAGGGACCAATTCGTTCAACCGGGTTTTAGGCTGGCTAAAGTGGACTCGTCTTTCATGGGGTACTGTTTAAAATGTTAAAATAAAATACCTCCCAACATACTTCAACTGAATGAAACGAAATTTTAATCTTATATTAAAGCCAGGCATATTATAAGTTGGGAGATTATATCGCTGATAAAAATGCCTGGTCCAACGCTGGTCTTGCTCCAAAAGGGCGCATAAACTAACTGATTAGCATTTGAAAATACTGTTGTAGCTGCTGAAGATTTTAAAAACATACTTATCATTGTATAATTGCATAGCACATGTGGGAGCACTATGTACCGACTATAAAGCTACCATTTAGGTACTGGTTATGTCTTTCATTGACTTGAATGTGCCTTGGCGGCTGAGAGTATGTCATGCTCACTCTAATGTCTCGCTGACGGTGGCGCGTGTGTTGGATCATTTAGCTCCCTTCAAAATGGTTGAGCTGAATGGTGCTAATCCATGTGTCATGTTCGTGAACGGGCGCCGTCAGTGGGGACTGGTCGTCTCTTGGCTGCTTCGGCTTATTTTAATTTAATTTAATTTTTGATTTTCTTTTTATTTTTGTTACGGACGCTGTTAACGTTTTGCATCGTTCTCACATGTATAACTTCAACATGAATGATGTAACCAATATTTTGTTACCATATCATGATTTAAAAGAGTGTCCGTGGAGTTTCTTGCCCGTTCTTCTCCATAGGAACCTACTACGCTTTGAAATGGGCAACTAACTCCATCTTTCTGACTGACCCCTTGATAATTCAAAAGTGCCTGTAATTGGTTTATTTCAAATAAATGGTTTGAGTTTGATTTCCTGGTGGAAAACCCAATAACGCTTTGCCCGACCTAAAAATCGAACCTAGGACCTCAAACTTGCCAGTCGTGTTTGACCATTTAATATTACAAGTTGGTGCCTTTTTTTTTTTTGGATGGTAATTGATCAAATACCTTCTCCCGCTCTGGGCGGAGCGGGAGAAGGTAGTGTCAGACTTTTACTGACTAAAACCCACCCGTGTTCCTTCCGTTGCCTGTGTGCGGGGGCCGCGATATCCCATTCGAACAAACTCGCAACCCTGGCAGAATATGAGTAAACCTGCAACAAGTTGGTGCCTCACCTCAAATAATGTAAGTCTGACACCTCCTTCATACACAGCCAGCAGAACTCGGCGCCGCAGACGCAGCACACCATGTGGTTGCAGGAGCCGTCCTCCACCTTCACTATGAGCACGGAGCACCGCGGGCACGGCTTCACGTCGCCTGGGAACGAAAAATTGTCTGCTCCCGTTAAAATTGAGTTTCACCATTTTCTCCACTGAGGAACACGAAAGGATACAACAACATTTTCGAGCAATTCAAAGACAAATAAAGTTATGGTCAACATTCTCCTATACTTGAATTCAGCATCTCGCTTACTCAACTATCTACTTTACTATTATAAAGTCTAAGTTGATTTTTGAATGACCATTTATAACAAAAAGTAACTTGAAAATTTTGGTTGTAATGGAAATTGAACTTTACCACGTGTCATATGTGGCAAAATTGAGTTTGAGCTACCAAAACATGCCAATTACCTAGAGGTTATAGTTGCTCAGTAGTGTATTAGCATAAAGGCTACATTTTAATGTGAATAAAGAAAAAAACGAGCGAGCCTTACAGTAGTCGCATATGATGTGTGAACTCTAGCACCTCGCGGGTTCATTGGTCAAATCAAATAGCGCATGCTTCCCCGGCTTCCTGTTACACACTTCCGTCTTTTCACGAAATCACTCCCACAGATTGCAGGAAAGCGAGAGCAAAGATGTTACACATCAAAAAACTAAACAAAAAGGTTCTGAATTTAAGTTTAGGGTACACAGGGTGTCAGGAACATCGACGCGTAAACTGGTACCATGGATTCAGAATCATGTACTGAATTCATGGTAACAATTTTCGCGTCGATGTCCTGCCACCCTGTACCTATACCTTATAGGGCTGGTGTCCGCAACTCCACGTCCATGCGCGTATTTACTGTACTAGGTTAAGTTCAGGGCGATGCCAACAATATTCAATCATTAGTCAGTACACACCATGGTCGATGTCCGTGTGCGAGGGCTGCGGCTGGCGCGGCGGCGGCGCGCGGGAGCGTCGCGCCGCGTCGCACGTCTGCGTGGGGTGCCACGCCGCCTTGCAGTGGTAGCAGAACGACGCGCCGCAGCCGGGCGCCAGGCACGTCAGCTTGGGGCACGACGCGCAGCCCGTCGCTACTACCGCGAAACTGGAATTGGGAACAAAAACTTTATTAAAAAAATATTAATGGTCGAAGCAACTGGGGTGCTGTACGTGGCAGTGCATCAAGCCACAGACCGAAGCAAATGGAGACCCACTGGCCAGAAAGTATAGTAAAAAGGAGTCACGATCCTTGCGGGCTAAGGCGGAGGAGGAGACAAATTGGCAATCTTGGGGAAACGCTCTTGGGAAAGAGAAACTTCAGCATTTTGTCGATAAGTCTTAAGCGTCAGTGAAGCTGTGCCAACACTTGGACTTCATTAATCGTCTAGTTACGCTAAACGGACTTCAGCGGGCTCTTCCTCATCATCACCCTGTAACTGCACAGCTAGACATAGCCCTCCTCGGCTGTCATCCAGCTGCTACCAGCCGGGTTCACAGGGTTGCTAAGATCATCGCTCAAGCTAGCCTAAGGGCGTCCTACCAGCCTTACATAATCTAGTAACAAACTTATAATCTTGTTCACCTGCAGTCCGGCGCTGGACACCACCGGGTATCAGGATCTGCTGCGAGCGCGCGCCTCACTGAGAACTCCTCGTACTTGTCGTACAGCACCGGGTTGTCTACGATTCGACGCACGTCTGAAACAAAAGGCGCGACATATTAGTATTTCATTTGTGAACACGCCATGTGCCCGACTGGTTTTCCCATCGGCAAAAATGACGTACTTCCGTACAAACTTTCATCCCCTATTTAAAATTTTAGGGGATAAATTTACCAAAAATCCTTCCTTAGTGCTCAGTAACAGTATTATATCTTCATAGAAAATTGCGAAATGACGCAATTCAAAATCTCAGTGTATAATATCAGTACGCAACAGTATCAAATACGCGACAGTTACGCACGGACGCGGAAGTTTATCTACCGAGTGGCTGTAGGTAATTATTTCAAGGTCACTGCCGAGATATAATACTGTTACTTTATTATACTGTGGTTGTATTAAGAAACTCTTGTGCAAAAGGCAAAACATCGTGCAGACTAGCGCGACGCAACACCGGTTATTGTTATACCGTGAAGTTTGTTCGAGTCGCGTCGCGCTGGTCTGCACGAGCCTTTATGCTTCTAGACCCAGCGGGTTAGACAGTCTGCGAATGAATTTAAGATTTTTATTCAGTAGAAGAAGATATTTTGTTCAAGACTTAGCCGTTGAAGTGCCCAGCCCTAGATCAACTAGTTGTGTAGCTTATCAGTCGCCAACTGTTACCAACATCACGTCGGCAACAGTTGGCGACTGATAAGTTTTGAGTTTCCTGTACACGCCAGTGATTGCTTTGAGGGTAAATATTATCTTTGGTGCTTCCAAAGAAAGATACCTGTCAAAGTTGTGCAAAATTCCAAAATTTTGTCAGTTGAAATTGGCAACTGTATATAACAACATCCGTAGATATGTCTCATGTTCCACATTTGACACGTATGGCCTGATTCCAAACACTCCGATTCACATAACTTTCAGGAACAAAGACGGGGATCGATAATCCCCGTGAATTCTGGGAAAAGTGTTATGGTACCTAGTGAGTTTGTATTCCCCCTATTCCTGTTATTTACTGAAAACTTGGAATACCTAAATATGTACTTATGTGGGTGAAGACATCTCGCCTCCCGGCCAAAGGTAGATAGAGGAACACATTGTGGTTTTAGTACCTCCTACGTACGCACGAGCGCTTTTTTAACGCAACGTTTTTTTTACGCGCATTTGGTTTTGAACTGTCGACGTCGAGTCGAACATTGAAAATACAACAGAGCGCATCCATGTGCGTCAAAAAGGTGTACTGGGCTTGGAGTCTGATGGACCGCTCTGCTCGCCCCACAGCTGAGTTCCATACGAAAAACATTGACATATGTAGATGGTTGTCATCAACTAAAAAGCTACATGTTGTTACGTAAAACTTAAGTCTCATTACTTTATTAACTAAATTCGCTGCCTTTTCTGAAAACAGAAGCCGTATAATGGCCAATTAACTTTATATGAGTAAGCACCCTCTTTTAATGCTTAATTTAAGATTTAATTGAACCAATTTGAAGTCCTTAATTCCTTCTGAAATCAGTTTCTTACTTGAGCAAGTTATGACTGTGTTAGCAGTAAAATCAGTCAACATAAATGCTTACTATATTTATTATATAGGTACCAATAGTAATATTTCTAGTAAAAGGCTCTGCTGAAAAGAATCCCGATAAATTCCAAAGCGATAAAATGAGTGATCATTACCAAAAATTTTGGGGCAGTTCCAAGAAAAGGAAAATCGTGGGCGTTGCTGTAAACATGTCCTTGTACGGAGAATCGTTATTACGTGATATTTTAAGCTGTGTTTGACATCTACATTTATCTACCCGTGTCTTACCAAGGCACGTATTACTCTTACTTATTAACTTTTTGGATGTTTTCTACTGCCTACTGCAAAAACAAAATTTGTCAACCGAAATTCTAATTATTTTGTTATTTACCAAATCTCAACAAAATTCTAAAGTGGACTCAAGATTTTACTTTATTTATAAGATTAGAACAAAAACCTGTTTGTTTAAAACGAGCAGGGTAGAATTTAAAATAGGTTTATGAGGAAAATCCTGCTATAATGTTGATCCGAGTGTGATAACATGTGCACGTTTAGTTCAAGCACCATTATACGTTGAGCAATTATTGCAATAAACTCTTGCGACACTCACTTGACATACAAATACTTTTTATGACTCGTCAACTTTTGCCTTTACAGTTCCGATAGTTACATTTTTTATCGTTCTCAGAACTGTTATTCAACGTAACTGCAGTTGTATGATAAATGGAAGCTGGTGTGTCATGCTTTCGGTTTAGGCTTTTGTAGTTGAGGTAAAATGGTAAAAAAAACAAGCGGAGTAAATTAGTTTTTTATTAATCTGTGCCACTACCTACATATTCGACATAAGTACCTACTTGCGATTTGCGGAAAAAGTATTTTATTCTATATAAACAAAATACTCTCGAAGTAAGTAAGAGGAGTCCCCATTACCGCAGCTCAAGTTATGCAGTTACGTAAATAGTAGTGCATCTTGTTATAAAACTTACATCCTAGAATCCTCCAGTCAAGAATTTGAATTTACACGTCTCTTCGTTGCATATTATGATAGCGTCGCCGTTGAATGCCGTACTCTGACGTCAGAGTAAAGGGAAAACGTAGGGCGACATGATAATGTGTTCACCTGGGCGTAGCGTAGGTACCTACTAGCTATACAACATACCTACAAGCTGGGTTTATGTGACCAGCTCATATTTCACAAGTCTTTACAAGAATTGCTTGCGATGCCCAAACATAAATTCGAAATTGTTGTTAGCATCGTGTAAGTCGAAATTTTCCAAGTTTTTCCTCATATTGAAATTGTACGCTCGAAACCTTTTACACAAGAGTTTACACCTGCGGAAATGAAACGTATATTTTACATATTACGTTGTGTTACAAAGTAGAGAGTGTGATATCCAAAGTTTGGCGGAATGGTGTCGAAGTTCGACAACTATTCGAATTAGTGGCGCTAGAACTTATATTGCGGTGATTTGGAGGAAACCGAGACGGGGAACAATGTTACAGGATTCATTTCGACGTGTCTTTTGTTCGTAGATGAACAATCTTGGGAGGACCCGAGATGTCGAATATAAATTCCTGGCATAAGTCAGGCGGAACTTTCTGTCATGATGGGGCGGGTGTGTGTAGACGCCCTATATGTTTGCAGTGCCCGGTAATAAATGATGGCACATTGAGGTTTAGAAAAGTTTGGCTTCGTAGATGATGTCTTTGTTGCTCATAATATCTATGTGCAGTCTCTTTCTATATACATTATTGTTATATTGCGGCCACGTACTGAAATATTAATGTATGTGTTGGTAGGTGTTATAGTTTGACCGAAATCGCTGTATCGCGCCTTAGGTGTGTGCGCGGCGAGACAGGGGGTGCAACCCAACAAGCAAAAGCGCTATATAACGAATGATTTATAAGGTAATAACTCTTGTACATGCTATATAAGAGCATAAGTTTTACAACTCTCTTTTTAAAAGCATGTTTTAAGTGTTTTTTGCTAATATGGTATATTGGTCTTATCACCTTATCTTACATACGTTTATATAACTAATGTAAATGTCCATTATAAAGCATTGAACATAAAGAAGCATATAATATGGCTATAATATAAACATATAATAATTTAGCCTTGTAGTCGCATTGGCCTCATACTATTTGTAAAATTAATAGGGCTATTATAAAACCTATTCCCTTAAAATGTTTGTTGGAAAGCAGCTTAAAAGCTAATGCAAAAAGGCAAGTTCCATAGCTTCTATAAATAAATAAAGTGTTGACTGCACTTCTATGTAACAGGTACAAGAACTTTATTCTTACATGTATGCTTGACTTTGCCTTTACATAAGTTTATCGTCAGCCATGACATTTTAGAATCGGTAACTATAATAGACATTAAATGACTGGAAAAAATTAAAGCGAAGTGGTTCTTATCGAAGAAAGATGAAGAAAAGATACGAGGCTATGATTTCATCAAATTCGTTATCCTCAGCAGCGACTCCGTCCAGGGGCAGAGATGAAAGAAAATGTTATGGGTTCCGTGGAATTATTTTCACAACATAAAAATGACAGTTTCGATGAAGATTTCTTAAAAGGTTACCATACTCAAAGTGCGCCGACTTATTGATTGATGTTTGTTGTCTATTCACAATTGTATATTTAAGTGTTATTATTAAAAATATAAAAACATACTATTTGTGGTAGATAAAAACTAAATAAGGATTAGGTGCAGCAAATTTCGCACTCATCAGTTAAATAATGGTCGTAAATTGCAAATCTATCTACAATGCTGACACCAAAAAATGTTTACATAGAATAAATGTTTTATTTGCTCTTTAGTGATAATGAAATGGGATGAAAGATTAGAATTAGCCTGATTGTGACATCCAAAGCATTCTTCTCTTATTATAAAATGTGTGATTTGCCAGGGCCATATCACTTTAGTAAACAATTCGTGGAAATCCTTTGTCAAGAAACGGTCCACATCCATACTAGGTACTGTCTGGGTCCTGTAGAATAAAAAAAAATTGCAAAGTATTCACAAATTTTTATTTTAAAGAATAATCGAGATTAAACCCTAAAATCTTTTAATATGGTTGAATATATTTGCACTAGCCTGCTACAATAAGGGTACATGACTTTTAAATGATTTATAAAAACATTTGATTTACTAATCCTTCTTATAGAACAAATTAACAGGAACTCACAAAAGGCAAATAGTTTTTAAAATTAAAAAAAGATCGAATTAACGAGGCGCATTAATAATTTGTCATAAAACTTCCCAACAATTCTCACAAATGTGCTTTTCCACGTAAACTTTCAGTACAATTCGAAAAAAGAGCGATGTGGTCAATGTCTAGTAATGCAGGCAATTAATATATTTTATAAATCACGTATTGAGGCAAATGACGCGTGAATAAATCATGAACTTCTCATATTCGTATTGCGTTTGCTACAACACGAGAAATTGCTCTTATAGCCGAATTTTGTTAGCGGTTATAAAGGTAATTTGTTACATAAAAGCAAATGTCTTACCTATTTATAGTTAATCAGCCACACAATATGCCTTTACATGGCGAGTTTAAGGGGGATTAGCTTATTATATGGTCACTATAAAATCTCTACAAGGTGTTATTCCTTATAATTTGTGCCCTTATAATTTTATAAAGGCCATATTAATGTTAATAAGAGTGTATATACTCGCCGCGCGAAGACGGTACAGCGGTCTAATGATATTCAGAAAAATCTCTGCTTATATAAAAGTAGCTAATCTACATTAGATGATGAAAGCAATTTGCATTTTGTAGGCGCTACAAGCAAACTAGTAAAATTAAGGCCACCCGATGAATCTATTACATAATTCAATCGATTGAATATCAATATTTATAAAAAAGACCGGCTTTCAACCGGAATTTTGTTTATTCATCATGCAAGAGTTTTAATATCGATCGCTCACATTTCCTGTTGTATAGTTTAGAAAAGTACTTAATTTAAAACACGTAGAATTTTATTAATGAGACAAAAAAAGGCGAAACGTGGTTGTACTATTGGAACACCTCTGCCCTACCCTTTGGAGATTGCAGGGTTGACGTTATGAATACATGCTTTGGTCGTCACTACGGACTGCAAGAGCTGGGAAAGCAAGATAGGACAGACATTATTAAAAAGTTCCCCGGCCCGAAGATGTTGCATAAGTACATTGCAACAGCAAAACTAACTAATCTGATAAACACAAATACTGAAGCCATAAGGAAAGAAAGCTGTGGTTTTGAGAATCGAATCTCTAATTTAAAGCATACTATGGAATAGCTAAGGCATGGCAGTGTTGACAGACGCTTTTAGTGCAATACCATTTCAATTTCAAAACCAACACACTCAACCTGAGATACTGTTTCCATTTCTCATTTCATTTGAGTCTGTTGTGTGACTGACTGTGAGTCGACGAGACATTCAATTGGGCTTTCTTTTGGTTGTTGCTGATTCCGTCATCAACAACGACCTAAACAACCTCAAATAGATGTCTCGGCGACATTGTATGTTCGTCATCGCCAATGACAGAGGGTGTCCTCCGCGTATTAAACCTTATATTATAATGATGTTTTACCTGAGGGATGCATGCTCTCGTGACACACTGGGCAATTGACGGGAACCCTCGCCTCGAAGATCTCGATGGCAAGGTACTGTCGTAAGCAAGGCTCGCAGCACCGGTGCGAGCACCAAGCGAGCCGGACCATCGCCGGAGACGGGAACATCGATAGGCATAGCGGACACTCAAGCACGTCGCCCTGCAAAAGAAGAAAAAGCTGGTTAATATTAAACTTTAAGGATTGGGAGCTTTAAAATGTATCGAGCGGGAACGTAGGGTATTGCTAGGGAGATGCAAAATGCGGGCCCCCAGGTTTGCTAGGTCTACAGAAGATGTAAAATTTGCTCTTTTTAAAAGCCAACAATCAAAAACCCCAATGGAGTATTCCATTGGGGTTTTTGATTTTTGGGGTTGCCTCGCTTTCGCACTACATCAGGTATATTTGCTATGGCTACCACTGACTGTTTAAGAGAAATAGTGCGTAAAAGAGTGGCCTCCCTGATGCGCCGCGTGCGAGGCAGCACCAACAGCCTTCTGAATACCATATTGGGAATTATTGAACGTCCTGTTGTGGGGTACTGGAGGTGCCCTTTTTAATGTTAAATTCCAAAATAATAATTTAGAAACATAGTTATTATAAGTATTATGTACTAACAATTTATGGAATGGAAATTAATCTGAAATAAATGATTAATAATCGGGGAACCTCCGAAGCTCAGATAGCCCGGCTCTCCATAAAAAAATATTCGGTATGGCTTAAGTTGGATCCGAAGTCCTCGACAGACCGTAAAATGTTTGGGTACGAAAAACCTGAAAAAAAAACCCTTTTCACCGCCAGTGCCCGGATACATGACTGTTTGATTATACCGTACGGCAGAAATAACTCACCACATTCCACCGCAGCGCAGTGTGTAGTCCTTACCTGTTGTTTGTCTGACAGAAATAACAACAGTCAGTCAATTCAACTGTCTCTAGATGTAAAAATAGGTCAAATTGTTCAGATTACAGAAACCGGATGCAAGTTTTGTCTCAGTTTTCTGTTCATTAACACTACACAGAAGTTATAAAAAGCTTTCTCATCTGCTAATTCGTTAGCAGTAGTATTTAATAGTCTGTCAGAGGCCATGATACTTGGTTGGCACTGCACCCAGCTACCAGTTTGCGTCATCACTTCATGCACAGTGACTTATGGCGCCATCACCGTGGTTTATCGTCATGAATTACAACAGCACCTTTAGTTTCAGTTGCTTTGATAAATTGTCGTGTTTCGTAACAATCGGTTCTTTCATTTCATCTTCTTTGGGCGGTCAAGCATAAGGCCGCGCCTTAGAACAATGAACAAAAACGCGTTTTCGTACGAATTTTATTCAAACACATACACGAGCACGCACGAACGATCCCAATCTTCCAAGTACTAAGGGAGTGCGCAAAACTCGCACTCGTACGTATACGTACGTTTAGTTCCGACGTCTGAAAACAATCCGACCTTGTTAGGATTTTTCGGAGACTTGATTTGACGGCGAAGTGTATTCAGTGTGCGCACTCAATTCGCACGAGATACCGATACCGATACTCGATTCGTCGGTCGTACGTTTACGTACGATATAAATTCTTGTCCAAAGTGCGCGCGGCTTAAGTGCCGTTTGTCCGAGAAGCCCTTCAGTCTTCTCCGTGAAAGGATAAAAGGGAAGAAAGACGTCATAATCATAACATAAAGAACTTTTGATGATGAGAACTATCTGGTTTAATGAAAACACTGAACTGTATATACATATGTAATTATCTTAAAACACATGAGGCTGGGTATATTGTTCAGAAAACAGACCATCAGGATGAATGATGATGACTAGATTTTATACATAGCTATTTCAAGGCTTCCGAAATCTAAAAGTGAATGCTGTTTTTAGTTGTTTAGGCAAAACGTTTAGAACGCCACATGCTCAAACGATATTTATTAGCTTCGTCTAATTTAAAAAACATCTTAATTATTATTTGATAAGAAAAACAATCTTAGTATGTTTTTTATACTTGCCAAAGTTAGCTAAACTGTACCCATGTCACAGTTAAAGGACATCGTTCAAGTTTCGAACATTTTGTACCCAAAAATTAAAGTGCCGGCCAGAAAAAAAAAACACGATTTTCTTATGGAAAATAACACACTAAAATTTATTTACTATTACAATGAGAGTATACAATTAACGCTTCCCCTGCTATTAAAGTTAGAAAATACAAAAAAAAAAAAAAAAATATACCTATCGGTCAATGCTCATGTCCATTTCTACAATGTTTGCGTCTATAAACGAATGTCCTAAATATTGTTGGCAACATATGATTTTTGGTACCTATTTTCAAACTCAAATAGCAGCCAGGGGGTTAATTGTAGACTTTCGTTGTAATATAAAAAAAAAATCAAGATGTTATTTCGCACAAGAAAGTTGTATTTTCTTTTTCTGGCCGGCACTTTAATTTTTAGGTACGAAATGAATGATGTCCTTTGGAACATAGTATAGGTATCTTATTTTAAGACGGGCGCTGCGAGTAGCTATCATCGTTTCCATTGTAATTGATGTCAATTTGTTATTGTTCCAATATAAAAACTTTTAACATTTTTTTTTCTTATAAAAGTTTTGTATTTTTAGCGGCACCTATACTGCTAGATATGAACGAAAATTTGACAGCCAGCGAACTAGAATTCGCAGATATCAAACACCACTGACGTCACACAATATTACATCTCGCAAGCAGATTTACCGCGAAATCTTCATATTGAATACCCAACCACAACCAAAAACCGATGGGCCCGCCAGACATAACACCCGTCTGGTCAGAGTTCCTTCTTCACCTTCAAACTCCGACGTGATTATTTGGGTACCCAGTACACCTCAATATTCAAGGAAATGGGTGGTATCGCTTATCCAATGACAAAACCTAGGACATCTTGTTATGAAACGATCATCCCTCAACGCACGTTTTTAAAACTTAAAAGCATGTATGGACGGAACAAAATACTTTAACTCTATAGCTTTCTAATAGTTCCTGGTGGAACTTAGTTTACTTGATGAGCAACTTATTTAATACTTCAAGCACAGAAATGTATAGAGGCGGACTTAAGAGCCGCCAACCCGTCGTACTTTTAATACAAACGCTCGTACGTGATTATGGCGTTGTAACACATCTTTCTTTGAAATTTTTAAAGTAATTTGTATTTTGTGCACTATATCTAGGTTTCTATGAAAGCAAAAAATAAAAAAAATCGAGAAACAAATTCAGTATAAGCCTCCAAAAATCTGCCCATTTGTACAAATTGTACCCAAACTTTGGCCGGTCATAATATACTCATAATTGGTAAAAGTAAAGAAAACATCTGCATAGAAACCTCGCAGATGTAATAGAAATTCTAAATATCAAACATTTTTTTCATAAACTTGTAAGGTTTACTCAAAAACACGTATTTCCTGATACAAATTTTTACACACAATTTTTCGTACAATGTTATCGCGTTCTCGGTTGTTTGTTAGCAGTTCTCACTTGCGCTCGATGAAACAACAAGCTTTTCGACCATGCTCGCGTTGACGATAGACGGACCGGGAAGGGCCCTCTTAATGCCATAAGCATTTTCTACCAGTCAACCTTTGGGTGATGCACAGACAAACAGTGGTAGGTGCGATTACGAAAAATTGAGGAGTAAAAAAAGTATTTAAGTAAATATAAAAATACATATACCTATTACAAACTATAAATATAATACAGGGTGGCAAGGACATCGACGCGAAAACTGTTACCATGGATTCAGTACATGATTCTGAAACCCCTGCGGTGAAATTTTTCGTCGGTTATTTAGAAAAAAAAAACAGCTTTTCTTTTTTTATAATAACCGACGAAAAATTTCAAATCACCTCCCGCTGTCCCTGCCACCCTGTATATGTATGAATATAAGCAGAAATAAATATACACAAATACACGAACATACTAAAACAAATAAGACAATTATAATGGGAAAACATTAACATTGTGATGATACTGCCTTAAGCCTTAATTAAACTTATTGAATGTGACCTGACTCCTGTTCACCAGCTTATTTTACTGACCGTATCTATATATTCGTGCCACGTGAAGTTCCTGTTTAGAGATCCTGAATCAGTTTTATACATGAATATTTTAGAATATTCATGTAATTTTCTTAGAACTATTTTAATCACAGCAAGAGCTATTGGCGGTTTGACAAGTCACAGGTACCTACCCGTTAACGTGAGTGACGTCATCCAGTGTCAATTAATTATTAATACAGTTTAATATCTCATGTATAATGTGTATGGACACAGTGAATAGAAACTGCGTCACTGATCTAACTGATCAGTTTGATACGCCGCTAAACCAAATTCAATTAAACCGATCGAGTCCAGTTTCATTCATCCTTTTAATACTATGATAACGTGATTTGGGTAAATGTCACATAATTACGTATGTGTTTTTATTTTTGTATTAAAGGCGATTAATATTTTCCTTGTTGTCTTCATAATGGCGTTGGTATTCCCCAGTTTGTGTAGAAACAAAACAAAAGTTTTCCTCATTGCGGCGCGTGCGCACGATTGCGTTCTGCCGTGATGTCTGACAAGACCAAGAGTGAAAACTTAATAACTGTTAAACGTGATTATTACAAAAAACGCAAATACCGTAAAGATAAATTATATTATGGCTCAGATTATATGCCAGAAAAAAATATACCGTTCACTATAACTACACAGCCGTCAAAATAATATTAATGTTAATTAATCCTAATTAATACAACGGAAAACTAGGGTTTTTTCAACTGATTTCTCGTAATTAAACCTGCTATAGAAATAAACTTCTGTTCTTATTTTAAGCTTAATCTATGTCCTCAATTCTACAAACATACCTATTAAATTATTATGTATACATTTATTAACTACCTGCATAAACATACAACTAATTAAGACTAATTTTCATTGAAAAATTACCGGAACGACTCATTGCGCGAACGCTCATAAATAAGTAAAAGAGTGGTATTTGGCAGAGGTTTTCGTTTTTTTGTTCTGTGACCTCTTCGCCTTTAGAACATAATTTTGTTTTAACGGTTTCTTTTAAAAGCTCCCCTTAACTCTCTAGGTCACCTGTGACTGTTTGTTTGCAAATTTTCTGAAAGTGAAAATGTGTAACTGCTGTCAATTTGCCAAAAAATCTTATAAATGTCTGTCATTGAGAGTGAAAGTGACACGTAGGAAAGACAAAAAAGAACTTAAAGTTTTCACACACAAATCTTGATGAATGCACTCTGCCATAAATACATGATTAAAGGAGAAGTCAGGCTAGGTGGAGCAACGATCTTTGCAGGGTGGCTGGTTGCAGCTGGATAAGAGGTAGCTGGCTGCAGCTGGATGAGAGTTGCCGAGAATCTAGCTGAATGGCGTGCAATTGGAGAGGCCTATGTCCAGCAGACTGCTCTATGCTGATGATGATGAAAGGAGAAGTTGCGTGTGGTATTTTGATGATGATGCAAGTATTAATATAGATAGAAGTATAGTTAAGAGGCTGGCAAAATGTCAGTCCTAAGTGGCGCACGTTGGTTTCAACCAGCCGTTAGTAGTTACAGAATGAGAGCTGCACTTTAGGACACTCAGAAAATTTTCCTTTTGTCATCATTCATTATGACTCAGGCATTCGAACAGCAGAAAATTTTACACCAGAAAAAAAATATTTGTACCGATAATGAGCGACAACTCAGCGATAAGCCAAAACACTTTGACTCCCTTGCAAATATTACTCGAGGAAATCTTTACAAGTATTCTACGATCAAAACATCAAAATAACAATGAGAATAGAAAACACAACGAGGCAGTTGGAATTGTCGGAATGTATAACGAAGGGCCTAAAATACCGATATTATCCGCCATCTGTATTCGAAATTCGAAGCACTTAACCAGAATATTTAGCGCCATTCACTATGGCCGCTCCACTGTTGTATTGAATACGGTCAATGTTTAAATTTATCTTGTAGACCTTAATCTAGATTAACGCAATGTTGATTATGCAAATGAAAGGAAAACATAATACTAAAATCTTTAAGATTTTAGTGCATGATTGTTTGTATGAAAATGTGAGTTTTCAATTTTACATTACGTAAATTATATTGGAGCCGTAAAGACAAATCGTGAAATGATTTTCAAGCTTTTAGTAAACCTTAGAAAGTAACACGTAGGTTCGAGAATTGAAGAGAAGTTTGTATACAAACTCTTCAAGTTACGAAAAAGCCGTAGAAAAATAGTCTTGGTCTTAGTGTAAAATGGAATTTCCTCTCACTCCCTAAAGAATTTGCAGCAAGCCAACAGTGTGTTTCAAGCATTTTCCACCAACACAATACACTTGTAGAATGTTGTTAGATTAATATCACACTCATTAGCGGTACGAATACAATCAGTACGCTTGGAGCTCGAGGAATTGGATCGAATCAATTGTAACGCGTTGTTGTAATAAAATAATTAATGAAACGCGTTTAGTACGCAAGTTCGTTACCCGGTCGATACGATGAATGCACTTTTTATCGACTACATTTAGATTTTTTTCTTATAATTTTGGCAACTTACATTACATACAGGTAGTAAGATAGTCTTCTGTGGAATCGTGTGCATTGAATATAAAATAACACCGTCTAGACGGCTACTTCACACGCGAGGCGATTACACCGAAAGTTTCCCCCCGAAAACACTCGAGAAACTTGTATTTAATATAAATTTTATGGAAATCCACCAGTAGTTTGCTGGTTGACTCTTGAACAGGTGGGGACGGCATGTTTTATTGCTATGCACATCGTGGATTACAGCCGTTGGACGCTATTCTAATAGCAGTCACGCTCTATCAACGAGTTAGCAATCACGCAAATGGTAAACAACATATAAAATCCATCCAAACAATATTAATGGAAAGCGCCTTCAGTTTCTATTTAAACCTATTGTAGAAATTTCAGCGTCAATTTGCGACAAATAACACGGGGCGTAACAATTACGGCCTAAATTGAGAGTAATGGAGTCAAACAGGCCCACTTTGAAGTTATGGCACCGGGCTCGGGAACCGTGGAAGAAGTTTAGCGGAGCGGAGAGGCGAGGCTTCGAAACTAATTAGTAATTTACGGGCTGTTGACATCTCTTCGAGTTGGAACGGTTGGAACAATGGAGGTCGGTCACCCGGGCGCCGAGACGCGAAGCTAACGCGAAAGATGGAACGCCGCTCCCTATAACTGTACGTAGAATTATACGTAAGCATGGAGGCCAATTTGTATGTATGATGTAAATTCGCAATGCAGTCAGAACTCAGAAGTGTGCGCTTCCTTTGAAGACGGAGACTGGACTTGCATAAGAAGTACAAAAATGGAAGAAAGTCGCGTTGTAATCTGAGTATTTTGTTACAAACTTTCAAATACTGAAGTGGATAATATTTTACTAGCTTGGCACCTTGTAATGGCACTTAAGATGTCTAAACTAAAATGGTAGCTCATTTCAGAGTGGCAATATTTGAAACGATGGATCCTTTTTGGCTAATTGCGTTTGGTATTCCATGGGGTCTTTGGCTGAGGCTGAGTAACTGTAGCACTTAGTACTATTAAATTGGATAAGTCCGACCCTGCACAGAACCAAAAACGGTGAACTTTACAACCAGTATTTCGTTTCTTCATAAGCGTTCGAATTCCATTCCAAGTGTGTCACTCTGTCACAAATCTGTGCCACTGGTATATAAAGTGAGGCTTATGTAAATATGACAGCTTTTTTATTCAGAAACCAGCGTTTCACAGATTACGCCACGACCATTTACATGTTGATATGGAAACGCCAAGGAAACATATTGACTGAAAGTCATTTATCATTTGACAGTAAAAGCTAAAGAGAAATGGGTCGCAGTCGCTACAATAGTCAACAACCGACGTTTTGCTTGTTATTCTATGCATTATGACAATTTTAAAGTCCGATGCCCACGAGTTGTTTAAAGCTATGTGACACAAAGAATACTTCACCAAAGAATGTCTATTGGTTTTATTGTATTACCTACATAAAATAATGGAAGCGGAACGGTTTGATGTTTATAAAACATAATTTGTCATTGGCACATCATGTCAAAGTTCTATTATAAAACCAATGATTAAGCCAATCAAAATGTTTTCGAAAAGACTTGACTAAAACTGTTACAGCAGCGTAATTATTTGGTTTCGAAATTGGTGTTCAGTATTGCTTCCTAGTCGGTGATGAAAGTGAAGTATCAAGTGAAGCATAACGTATTTTCATGCTCTTTTTCCTTTGCAGGGTGAACTGTTGGCCGAGACTGTACCCTCATTGCGGAAAATCGTGTTTGGCAATAAAGGAAATTAGCCAATTGCTCCCACCGCCTTTCGAGAGCTCCTAATCCCTCCCTTAATTTGGATTGTACGTGAACAGTGGGATTAAGCGAGGCGCTACCTAGGGCCAGTTGTCTTGGGTAAAATTACTTCGACAAAGTTTCGACACAGACAATGATCTTTACTAAGAAGAAAGTAAGTTAGAAGTTGAAGCTAAAATCGTGTAGTCTTACCTAAGTCATAGAACCTTTAAGCTATAAAGGCTACCAAGTTCTTATTGAATAAATTTTCCACATAAAATATGATAATACTGCACATGAGTAAACATTTTTCACTACACTTAATTTTATACTTGAGAACGCCACCACATGCCTTGCCAATCAAACCTTAGTTTAATCGCCATAGTTATTTAAGAGTCCTAGCTCAATTCCAACTAAACAGAATACTATTTGGAGCAACTTACAAAATAGAATAACCTAGTAACAGTCATGCTAGGCCATCCATTAATTCATCTAGCAACGATTAATACTAGGATTACATGGCTCAACCGAGCTCAGGCGGTGACAGAGTGACAGACACAACTTACACCTAATTAATGATACGGGCGCCGATGTACATGGCTTTTTTCACGCCACAATGGATGAAGATACCCAACCATTTTTGTTTTAAGACGTATTAGAAGTTTATTATTCTCATTAAAGGCAATTTTCGCCATGAAGCGCAGATTTTAGCAGTTTATTAGAAAATTAAAGTGGGAAAGAAAGTTTAAGTTTATGCAGTAGACGTTTGATATGCCTTAAAATCAATACTTATTTGACATTGAGTCTGTTGCGATTAATGCTACTCTATGACGAAGTTTTATATACGACAATATTCGTAGTGTTCTGTCGGCCCAGAATTTGGCTACGAGATTGCCACCTTCAGTATCGTCTATCAGTTCCTGAGTAGGTGTACAGAGCAGGCAACAGGACACGTTGGACACGATATTAATTGTGTCCAATTATTTGTGGAGCAGCACCACATTTGTAATATTTGTAGTTAAATAAGATTACACATTATGTAAGTATTGCGAAACAGTACACGCCGTTTTAATTGAATAAACTCGTGGGGAGGACCTCGTGGCTAAGTAATAACAGTAGCACGGGTCGATCCATCAGGTTAAGCTACGCTTGCCGGGGCTGGTCCGTGGATGGGTGACCTTCTCTACATAACGAGACTCCTCCGTGCCTCGGAGAGCACCTTAAGCCGTTGGTCTCGGCTGTCATTCGAGGATTTTTGACAGTAGTTAAGGGTCGTCAGAAGCCCCAAAGGCTGACAACCAGTCCTACCAAGGGGTATCGTGTTACCCAGTAACTGGGTTGTGGAGTTTAGATAGGCAGTAAAATACAAAAAAATAATTAAAAAAAAAAATATGTAAAATACTGGTATTCAGCTGTATCCGGTTAGACTGGAAGCCGACCCCAACATAGTTGGGAAAAGGCTAGGCAGATTGATTGAAGTTAAGAAATAAACTCGACCATACTTTACATAGTATAATGGAGGCTACCTAAGCCTCTCCGAATATAAACGCGATGTAATTTGTTTGATGAATAATATAAGGTGTTGGGTCAAAGGGCTACATAAGGTTATTAGACCTAATCAAAATTGCAAAAAGCCACAGGCCCGTGCCCCATATTCGAGTCGTAGGACCAAAAAATAATCTGCACGTGATATACCTTGGCGTGGGTTTGCGAGTGCATTATTAATAGTGTTTATTTTAGACTGGATTTTGTTGTGAGCTATTGAAGCTATCAATAATAAAGAGTACTTAAACGATTAAAGTAAAGTAAAGTAAAGTAAAGTTTATTTATTTGCATAGATTGTAGGTACATGACATAAGATATTTGAAAAAAAATGTGATCCTTGTACAATCTACCTTAGATTAGGCATGCAAACATTCATGTATGAAGACAACGACTATGTGATCCAAACAATTAATAAAATAATAACAATAGTGTCAAAATACAAAATTACGAATTACAGTTCAAAACGAGTACATTAGTTGTTATGTCGTTGAAATGCATAAATTATTATAATTACCCATTAATAAGAAGTTGACATTAGGATAAGTCATTGTCATTTAAGAAATCGTTAATCGAGTAGTAACATTTTTCAATCAATAATGCTGTTAACTTCTTTTTAAAATTACGTATTATGTCATCTTTTATTATGTCAGGTATTTTGTTATATATTGTAGGTCCCATACTAATAACATTTTTTTTATGTAATGCAGTATTGCATCTCTCAACTACTAAAAGGTTTTTGTACTGGCTTCTGATTAGTCTCTTACTACCTTGTGACACTGTAGTAAAAAGATGCATGTTACGTTTAACAAAAATTGCCATTTCCAAAATATACATTGCCGGAAATGTTAATAGCTTTAGGGACTTAAACACTGGAACACAGCTATCAGTCATTTTCATATTTAACATCGACCTCAAACAACGTTTTTGGGCTTTGAATACCTGTTCCCGCAGGCAAGAGTTTCCCCAGAAAATTATACCGTATCTCAGAATGGAAGCTGCGAGACCATGGTATGCAATCAAAGTTGTGGTGATGTTAACTTTCTTAGCCAAATTGAATAAGACATAAGCAGATATGCTCAATTTTTTACATACCTCTTCTACTTGAGGTTTCCACGTCATTTGACTGTCAATCACTATGCCTAAAAATTTTACTTTTTGTACTTGGTCTATTTCAGTTCTATTAAATTCAATTTTTAAATTTGGTATTGATGTCCGCTGATAAAAATGTATTACATTAGTCTTTTCTAAGTTAATTATTAATTTATTGTCGTCAAGCCAATTCACAATGTCCCTTAGTGTATTATTTATGTCCTGTTCATATTTATTTGCATCAGAACAACTGATTAATGCAGTGCTGTCATCAGCAAATAAAATCATTGGGCCTTTAATGTGCCGCGGTAGGTCGTTTATATAAAGCAGAAATAAAAGAGAACTCAGCACCCCACCCTGAGGTACGCCGTGTTTGACATATCTGTATTCGGAAAAGTATTTCTTTTCACGTTTGTTTTTTATACATATCCTAGATATTTCCGTGTATTGTTTACGTTCACTCAGATATGATTTGACAAGATTAAGGACGTTTCCTCTTATGCCATACATGTCAAGCTTAGTCAACAAGGTTTTATGATGAACGCAGTCGAAAGCCTTTGTCATATCAGTGAGAATTGCACATATTGGTACTTTTTTGTCAACATTTTTTAAGATTACCTTAAGCAAATCGTAAATAGCTAAATTAACACCTTTGTTTTTCCTAAAACCTTTTTGTTCATCACAAAGAATATCAAACTTACACAAAAAATTATTTATTGATGCATATAGAATTTTTTCGATAACTTTAGAAAAGATAGGAATTAAGGCAATTGGTCTGTAGTTGGCTAAGCTTTCCCTTTCGTGTTTCGTTTTGATTTCACGTCTTAAAGACTAAACAGCGATCACAAATATCCGGCTCGAAGACCTGAGTGAGTCTAGTGGTCTTGAAACCATAAAGATCTTTATAACCAATAATTAAAACTGCGCTAAAATGTCATGATCGCAATAATTCGTATTACGGTAATATAAATGAATGCACTTACAATTGCAGTCAGAATGCGCAGTAATACGATTGCACATACGGATTCATATGGCTGAACCAGCAAAAAGATTTAAAGAGATAACGACGGTTGGACTTTCATTTAAAAGATCTATCCGAGCAAGCAAAATTCCAAGAAAATGTTCTCTAGGCGAATATCTAAATAAGCGCAAAGGGCAAGGAGAAAAGGAAAGTTCGATGTTAACATATCTTTAAAGAAATGCCCGGGCAGCTTACAGATCGATGTCTAGAGCCGAGACTAGACAAAACAGATAACTCGCCAACGTTAATTAACAGATTTCCAGACGTCAACAAATCGCTTTTAGAATTGTTCGTTGGAGTCAACGATTTGCTTGCCATTCAAGTTACTTTAAAGCTTGGTCAACATGAATAGGTCACGAGTTCACGACCATGTTCTAAAAGAGCCGACCCTCGGGCGACAGCATAATTTATTCATTGATCGGGGATTCGAACTAAGTTCAAAGTTGCATTGCCAATATTTATCTACAATCCATCAGTTTCCTACGGGTATTGCCCAAATCGTGACGAGCACATACAAATTGACATTTGACAGAGCACGCAATAGGGATGACGCCTGGGTAAAAAAAATGAAATTCTAATTAGTCCGTCAGTCAGATTATAAAATAATATTAGACACGTATTTTTTGCTTTATCATATTAATAAAAAAATACTTAGATAAAACGCATTTTAAGGGGGGATTTTGGAGTGGGGGTCGCTACGTCACTAGTACGTATAAAATCTACATACTCGTGACGTCATGGCACATTTTACCTCAATGTATCGCCGTAATCTTTAGATTACGTAAAAAAAGAAAAAATACGTGTCCAATATTTTTTTATAATCTCAAAGACGGACTAAAAAAAAATTTTTAGTGTTCATCCCTATTGACGCAATTCATATCTGCACGCTTAGCATGACGCTTTCTATTTCTAAGAAGAATAGACACAGCTCTTTCTATACAAACTGACATTTCGTTTCTCCATGTTTGACATCGCACCATAGAAATCTTTCTACAATCTGTCATTTTGCCTTACGTTTAGAACAATCTTTGTCTAGGTCCTTTTCTATGTAGACTATTTCAGAAGAAAGTTTCTATCCCAAACGGTCAAAATCACACTGAGAACTGACAGTTGTCCAAAGTAGTGAAGACAATTTGATTTTGGAATCCCTTTTTGAAACATTCTACTCGACGGCCGCAAAGTATATACGGTTATCTACAAAATCTTAAAATCATGATTTTACAGAAGAACGTTTTGAATGCAAAATTGTGATAATTAATAGAAAAACAAAGTTATCTTCTCCTATTTTACATCATTTAGTTAATAGGGCATTACCAAGGAAATGGTTAGGGCCAATATTACTGTAATATTTTTTGTTCCAAAACACGGAACTTCGTCATTTTAAGAATAATTGTTGTAGTTGTCTTTATATAAGTAAAAATAGAGAATTAAACACAAAAAGTCCTATGACAAAACAAAGAATTCTGAGTCGAATTATGTCAGAGTGAATTTCGTAAAAAGTGCAGTTGACTCTTTCTACTTTGCTGCCGTCGTACTGTCTACACGGAATGTCATTTTTGTCTACTCTTCCGTCGACAAAACGGTGCTCATGCTACGCGTGCTGTTGTATCGAACAGTTTCTCTTGCAAGACGTTTTTCACAGTCGTTACATTACGTTAGTAACATTTTATTGGCGTGCTTTAATAAGAGAGAGTACCGTTTCTAGGAAAATCTTCTATTATTTACGTAACTAACGTAAACTGATTGTGCCGTCACGTATTTACGTCACGTTGGCGATATTACTTTGATGAAAGGTTTTACGTTGATACAGTTTTAGACTCCTGGGACTTTAAAATGAGGTGTTGGGGTTCAAAGGGCTTAGTTCGTGTCTTTGTGTACTAGACTGACAGGTTTTTACCCTATCCCTGTCCTCAGGTAGGCGGTAAGCCTCTCACAAAAGAAAGACATTGCCCTTCGTCATAGTTATACATAAACACATACGGCCTAGCTCGCACTGCGGTTAAAAATCGCGCGAAATTTTTATCACAATTCTGTAACACATATTCGGTATATTTAATATCTATATGCACACGCGCTGGCGATTTAAAATTCGCACTGGTTTCAATGCCATACAATCAATCTGCCTTGCCTTTTCCCAACTATGTTGGGGTCGACTTCCAGTCTAACCGGATGCAGCTGAATACTAGTATTTTACATCGAGCGACTGCCTATCTAACCTCCACAACCCAGTAACTGGGTAATACGTTACCCCTTGGTAAGACTGATCGTCAGATTTTCGAGCTTCTGACGACTCGGAACGACTGTCAATGAAACCCGAGACCAACGGCTTAACGTGCTTTCCGAGGCATGGTGGAGTCTTGGTATGTTAAGATGGTCACCCATCCACGGACCAACCCCGGCAAGCGTAGCTTAACCTGATGGATCGACCCGTGCGGCTGTTATTACTTAGCCACAAGCTCTCTCATGTTGCTATGCCATACACTGAATATGAATCACGCGAATAAAATTCGCAGGGCGGGCTAGGCCTATCACACATAACTTCAAGCCTATAAATCCCCGAAGGGTTAGGCAGAGGTGTACTTATAGTAAACCCACTCAGTCCGTCCCATGTCCCAGTCAGTCCCATGTAATAGAGACAGAGCCTTTTGCCATTTGCCTATCGTCGTATACACTTGGGTAGAAAAGGACATGGTGATCGAGTTAGTCCTATAGCACCTGGATATTTAGGTTGGTTTCTTTGCAAGTTCCATTTAATTAGCCCGTAAGCTAAAAACCGTAAATGTACAGCCAATTTTAAATGCCATGCCATGATTTATGCCTTGGCAGACGGAACGATGATCTTGTCGACACTTCTGCCTGCCACGAAAACTTTGAAAAGGTTTTATAACACCGACTCAAAGGACCTACAAAAATTCAAATACCAACAATAGAATATATCTAATAAATCAAGTAACGTATAATAAAAAGTGCTAATGTTAAAGTTCGTATAACTTTGTTTTCACAACAAAATAAAATCTATAATGCTAGCACAGATAAAGAGCTGATAGATAACAAGGTCGACGACAAATCTGATAATACAGGCAATGCTGGCCAAGCAGCCGCGTGAGAGAAAGGTGGTTTTGTCTACATTCTAGATCTTACGACACGGCTAAGGCTAGCCGGAGCCCACGATGTTATGTAGCATCACCGAACCATATGACAGAATTGATTTGATTTTGTAATTGAATTTGCATAAGTATTTAAAATAATGTGTTTCCGGACTGTTATATTACTATGTAACCAGTTTGCAGGTGAAATTAACTTTATACACTATTAGATTTATTTTGTCAAATTACTTGATACTTAATTGTTTTTCGGCGAAAGTCTGTTTAAACGGCACAATTATGCGAAATGTGTTTCGAAAATACATTAACACTGGCTTCAGTGGTGACTAAAAATAAAACCTCCTTTTAACGACCCTATTGCTTTAAAATTACGATAAAAACATCCAAACATCCAAATACGACTTCAAACGTTATTTATACACGCAAAACATGAGTTCCAAATAAGGCATTGAGCTAGGTTTCCGCAAACATGTGAACATTGAACAAATAGTGTAAATGAATCACAGAATACACTCTTCAATGTTATTCTGAACAATTTGCCTTTAGAAGACTCTCGTCATGTTAAACTTGAAAGATTCTCTAGTATCTAAGATCAACAGAAACCTGAATTTAGAGATCATTTTTCAATATCAGCGTTAAAGATTCAATAACACATTTTGATGAAAACGATTGAGGAATTCGTATTAATGATACTGATGATGATACATTTTAAATTCAAGTTAACCGGTGTTTTCCAACAGTAAACTCAGTGTAGCTAATCGGTAGGTCGACGAGAACAAAGGCAATTTTTCGAGGACAACGCTGCACAGAATAGTAATAATAATAGTAGAGTAGGAAGACATAAAACCACCTCCTGTTATTTAGAGCCGTCTACCGCGTATTTACGAGTTTAATTTAATGTTTGACATGTTGGCGTCTACAACCACACAATATGTACGTCTACACATTATTTAAAACCAGTTATCCTACGAATAAATTACGTACACGCATTTTATTAATTAGATAAAAGCAATTTAAATAAATAAAGGTGTAATTTGAAGCCGCTTTGATGAAAAATATAAGATCGTTATTCAAACATCAATAAAACATAAATAGAAATACATAATTAATAACGATGAATAATCTTAGCTGTCAGATGTCTAAATAATATGATGAAAATGATGTATTTCGAAGTAGATGTAGCTTACAAGATAAAGATTTAGCTGTAAATATGAAATATTATAAATCAAAGAGGACGATGATGAATCATTCAACTACGCTCAAGGAAATCCATTGCTAGATATTGACCCATTTGCCAGTTCCCACCAAAGACATAAAAGTGGATGGAACATTTATATTACTTTCAACATGGTCAATTTCCCGTTTATTCCCGTTGTCCCCGTACGCCGTGTCCCCGTCCTACGGGGACAGCGGTACTTCAATTAAATATTTAATAATACTTCCCGTTGTCCCCGTGGTTTGGTTTTACATTCAAAAATATGTTTCTGGCACTCGCCGGCCGCTGCCGCGGCACCGCTCGCTTCGCTCGCTCGGCTCGTGCGTTGTGTGGTCACAGTTCTAACCTAACCTAACCTAGCTGTTTCGATTTAAAAAAGGTTTACTTCCCGTTGTCCCCGTTAGCCAAATGTACGTTATGGGGACAACGGGAAATAAATTAAATCACGTCCCGCTGTCCCCGTGACGGGGATATGGCATACGGGGACAACGGGAATAAACTCAATTTCCCACACCGTGAAATCCTTGAAGCTTTAATTCAAGCCTTACTCTACGTCGCCTTTAAGCTTACTAATACATAACATTATCACATTTATCACCCAGTAACATATTGTAATACTGGGTAACGCTTCAACACCATGTTATGTAAGTCGGACGTGTCTAAACTCATAATATGGAAAGTGCTTGTACGTGTATGTTTACACCACACATTTCTCCTTATATGGATTGCAGCATTGAATGAGAATACCATGCTGTTGTTTGGGGAAAGCAGAGATGTTATATTATCAGGTAATTAAATAACATTGAACGCCAATTTAGAAGTAAGCAATGTGGTAATCAGAGCTGTTCATGAAAATGAAAACTTCAATTTTGCATTAGCAACACCTAAGGCAGTTGATAAAATAAGCCAGCTTATTGTCTAATTTGCTTTTCTATCTCATAGATAGATCTAGTCTTCTTTACATACTTAAAATCAAATAGGACCTTGGTGTCGGGGGTGGTCAAAACTTGACATATTAATTGCATACTTCCTTTAGTAGATGTTTCTGGTTGTTCCGGCCACTTTACACGCATTGATTAAAATCAACGTAAACTGGATATATCCACGATGTGATAGATCGCCCAACGCGACAGAAGATAATCCTACCGCCGTTTTATAGACGCCAGCACATGTTCAGAATTTATAAACGTGTGGATTTCCTCATAATGTTACAATCGTGCACATATTTGAATAATACGCATCATGCCTCGGACACAGGAATGTCGTATCTTACTCATACCCCTCAGGGTACTGAAGAAGGACATAATGCCCGAGATATAAACCCATCTTCTAGAAATAGCTTCATATAAACAAAGATAAGATTGAAATCCGAGATTACAACAAGTCCGGTACGTAGCGATAACTTTATGTAAAAAGCTGGTACAAGAAAAGAAGAAAACAAACATTTTTATTTTTCATAAATAAACAAGTCGGGATACTCGAATAGTTGGCAGATCGCCGAATCTCTACTACTTCAGTATAGTAAATATTTACGAAGTGTATGGCTGTAACTATTACTTTATTTCTTCCTGTACCATAATATTGAGAATGAACGCACTGTGTTTCAATCACATTATTGATGATACGAACTCCTATAGTCGTTAAAGGTAATATAGATAAGATAACATAAGATAATGAACTATCTGATAGTGTATAATGAAGAATTGATGAATGTATGCTATGAAGATTGCGGGTTACTCAAACAGATAGTAAGAAACGTTATGATTTCCTCACTGCAGCAAAACAAGCAAGAATACAAACAAGAATTATTGGGGAAAGTGAAAATCAAGAGGAATAATAAAAGTACGAACATTAATAAGATTTGTGTAACTGCAAAACGGACCAAGTAACAGTAGCTTTGTGCCGTCAAGAGAAACATTCATTTCAGAGAACGTAATGAAGATAAATGATAAGACCACCATAGGGTTAGCCGAGATATTCGAAGCATTAAACCCGCTCGTCTCGCGATGATGCAGCTCAATTTGTGCTTCGTAACGGGACATGGATGGCTCTCTTATGAGAAACTGTATAGCTTCACACAATTTCAATTTAATAACATAGTTACGCACAATAAAAAGCAAATGACTACGATCTATGATTACGGTGAAATATATAATTTTCATTAGGTAGGTCTTTTATTTTACGCTTGAACTATTACGGGGGATTTCTTCATTATGATAAAAAGTTAAACAAGTAATAGCAAAAGGACCAACTTTGAACCAACTTTTTCGCTGTCGACCAGGAAAATTCGTTCATAAAAAAGTCAATACGTGATCCCCAAATTAAGTAAGACAGAGGCTATTGTTTTTAAACGTGAGCATGTACCTACTTCTTTATTCTCAGAGCTTTCGAACTAAGACCTGCCGCTGAATACTAAGAGGCCGGTTTGTTTCTGCACAGTGTTTATTATATTGTGCTCGGTCGAGTTTTGAATATGTCAGGTTGTGGCGCAATTCAAACCAGTTAAATACGTCCACTAGTTGTAGTAGAAAGTGTTTAAGTTCAGGTATATGCAACGCACGGATTAAGGTATCCGACGTGACCCGGGCACCCCGCTCTAGCCTTGCGCTCTGCGCTTGCACAATTTTATTTTGTTGTTCGGTGAGCATTATGACATTAGCAACGCTGTCAAGGTCTCGACTGGCTACGGATTAACAAAATGTTTGTTATCCAAGCCGATTCACCGAGGCCGACACTTCAATCGGGCATTCAAACCTTCAATCGTTAAAACAAATTAAGCGGTCGGCGACTGGAGCTAGCCATTTTATCAGCTCCATCTCGAGTCCCAGCAGACTACGTAATCACCAATTGAACCGAAGTGAGAATAAAACTTACGACACCGAGCTAGACATATCGATTACTTTCTCGCTACGTGTTTTCATTGTCGTGACAAGTGAGCACAATAGCTGACTTACCTTTTTCATTGTCGTGACAAGTGAGCACAATAGCTGACTTACCTTTTTCATTGGCCGTAAAATTTACATAAGACTCTCTTAATCTTGCCAACATTGTGCATTTGTTCAGCAAAAACCCGAAATTTACATAAGACTCTCTAATCTTGCCAACATTGTGCATTTGTTCAGCAAAAACCCGAAATTTACATAAGACTCTCTAATCTTGCCAACATTGTGCATTTGTTCAGCAAAAACCCGAAATTTACATAAGACTCTCTAATCTTGCCAACATTGTGCATTTGTTCAGCAAAAACCCGAAATTCGGAAACAAGAGATTAGCCGATGTTTTACAAAAACTAGCCTTGTATTCGTTTGGTTTTCCAAGTTTGTATTTCCCAAATGTTTTGTCTTGCCTGAATACAATAGCCTAGCAGTTACCAGCCCGGGAATATTGCAAAAGAAAATAAAGAACTCATTGTCTTACCTCTTCATCTTCGGCTATAAATTCTACTGTAGTTTGTCTTTGCTGTTCCACGTTGTTTAATTTCACAGGCCGACCGTCTGCTTGATCCAATACTGCAACAAAAGAACGCCAATGAGTCATGTTACACGAGTTTCTTGGAAAGGTCAGTATTCCCCGTTGGAGATAATATATGCTCCAATGCTTTTGGCAAGGAGACATATTTTGGTCGAAACGCGTTCTAGCTATACGATAGATTTTTAGATGTACTTAACGCTAAATATAAAACAAGTAGCTGAACTACAAGTTCATTACAAAATGCGTGTCACAGCTAAATAAACGTACAAGAACAAATAGACGTGAGTCAGATGCGTTCGTGTTTGAGCCTAGGGCTAACGTTGATTGTGATAGAAAAGACTACATGCGTTAATCATCACACCGGCCATACGTGCACTGTGATGCCAAATACAAAGGTAAACATATCAAACAAGAATTCTTAGTAAGAGGAAAAACGTGCCACGATTTCAAACACGCAAAGCTACGAGTATTTATTTAAGTAATCGTACTTGCTCGCATTTGGTAAAAAACAATGCTCTTGAATTTATAGAATAATAAGTGTTTACTAGGCTCGTGTTTAACAACGTAAACGTAAACAATTAATAACGGTAATGCTATCACATCGAATACAAAAATGTAACAAAAAGAGACATTATTACATAATTTTCGGTCCTTAAGAGTGTTGAAAAGGACCAAACGAAGCACAAAGCTGTATAAAATTAGGGCGGGTTATCTTCCCATCTAACCGTTAGTCCGGTGTCTCTTTCAACTTCATGCGTTTTTGTCAAAGGGCATAGCGAAGAAGGTACAAAGTGAGGAAATCCTGCTCCAAGGACCTCAGATAAGGAGAATTATAAATAGAATTTAAAGGCAAAAAATGAGTTAAGGTGGTAAAGTTCGTTGACACCCGTGTAAATAAACACGTCCTAACTAAATACAAATATAAATAAAAGAAGTTGTTTTGGCAAAAAGAAAAGGTGCTGATGACAGACAGTGATCTTAAACATAAACACAATTAAGTTTGTACATCACAATGTTTTGGTTTGACCGTTGACACCTAAATTAAGCAGGGCTATTTTGGGGGTTAGAGTGCGATTGAGTAGAAATAAATATTTCGGTTTACAAGGCTAGTTCAGTAAACCTTGTACTAGCCTTGTATACCGAAGTATTTCTTTTCTTTCTCGCATTGATGTAAATCAAATCGATGGTATTACGTTGTTTGTGAGAGTGTCTGTGAAGGTGAAAGTGTGGAAGAGGGATTTTGTTTGCTGGCACTTTGGCTTGTCGAAAAACGTTAGAGAAATGATTCTGACTAGAATGTCCGATAGTTTTAGACATGAATCTAGCGAACTTCACACACTAAATATAACAGGAAAACCAAGTAAAAATATTATAGCCCAACTGGCAGACAGGCAATTATGAAGTTATTTAAATCCAGTTATTTATGTCTGACGCAAAAAGTTTTGATTCGTTTGTTTTTTGCGCATAAAATTTTATGTGCTGGTAAGCACGGTGGTATGTCAGGTCAGGCACGCAATACAATTCATTAGGTCCGTTGGTCCGTTCCGAGATTAATCAGTGCTAGCGATGTGCATATTGAAAATGAAGTAAGTGAATGTGCTGCATAGCAGATTTTAATTTTCATAATGTGTCTAGAAAGCAAAGCAGTAAATGCAAGTGTTTTGTTGAAAATAAATTACTTTCCGATCAATTTAGAATGTAATTTTCTTGCGTCTCTGAGCAGGAAGCACGCTGTCGCGCCATCGTCGCCAGTCCCGGATGTCAATAGGGCTTGGTTATTTCATTAAAATGCTGCAATGTTTATTCCACAGAATGTCAAGAAAGAAGAATTTTCGCTTCTTGTTTTGGTCTAACCATGCCAACATTCCTGCACAAATTCCTGCTAATATCTTAAAACGCACTTTACACTTGTTATTTGTTTTTTACTTGTAGTACAATATGTTGTGTTGTGGTCCTTTTAGTCTGTGCTAAATAAATGTATTTTCTTTCTTCTTTCAAAAGCATTTTAAAAGCAAGTTGGGTTATGGACAATGGAAACCAGACCGAATTCTGTCATTCTGTAAAACACAAAATTCTGGCCGTACTGGATAAAAAGCTGAGTGAGGAACAAGGCTGGAGATCAAACTTTGTCAAAGGAACTATCTTGAAGTACGTAAGATCATTAGTGGCCATTGAAATCGTAAACAATAACTAGGGAAGTCCACCATGACTAATAAAGGTGACTGTTCACGGTGTGTTGCGTCCCACGCCCGGCTTGCTACAATGCTAACCAGCTCTTGGTTATCTACGTTCCGATAAGCTAGTTTATTCAAGTGAAGCATATAAAATATTCGGTGAATTTATTTGAATTCGTAAAATGACAGTTGTTGCGGCGTAGAATTTTTGACGAAAATTCGCGAAGTGGAAAACCCAATGTGGATATTAGTATTCCTAAACGTAGAGGTAATTAATATTTTTTATTTATTCGTAGATACCTAAGTGGTCGGACTTTCCTTGTTTGTGCGAAAGCAAAAGTTGGTACAGTTTGTTAATTAATACACGTTGGTTAGTACATACCTTTTGATTTTGATAAGAAATATGCTAGATAACACGTACTTTTATGTGAATCTAGTTTAGCCACAGATACTAACATTCATCAACAGTTTCACAACAACAGCCATCATTTTTTAAACGGGAAATGAAATAGGTATTTATAGAAGGTATTATCTTTTCAATAGGGATGGCGACTAAACATTTTTTTTTTGTCCATCTTTGAGATTTTATTATAAAAAAATATTGGACACGTTCTTTTTCTTTTTTTACGTAATCTAAAGATTACGGCGATACATTGAGGTAAAATGTGCCATGACGTCACGAGTACGTAGATTTTATACATACTAGAGACGTAGCGACCCCAGTCCCCAACCTAAAATGCGATTTATTTAAGTAATTTTTTATTAATATGATAAAGCAAAAAATACGACTCAATTTTTTTTTTATTCTCTTACTACGGACTAATTAGAATTTAATTTTTTTAATACTATTTCCGGATACCGTAGACTTCTGCGACGCCACTCTAGTGGGCACAATTTCTATGAAAACTTTACGGATATTGTTCTACCGGTGTCGCGTCGCGCCCGTCTACGGGAGTCTAACGGATTGCAATCCGCACCATGACTGCAAACATTCATCGTGATGTCGAATTCTTTGAACACAAACAGAACTCTCCAAGTAATAAACAACCAATAGACAACCGCCCGACCGGTTGGAAATACCCGATGACTTATTGGGGAATATAAAAATGTAGCACGGGTTTATTCAGAATACGTTAAGATTATAAATAGGGCAGCGACTGGATACTGGGTCACGCAAACTAGAAAAAAATCGGCATAAGGATACGCCTTTACACAAACGTTGCCAAATTCGTAGATTTTGGCAACTCTTTGGGCGAGGCATGTTTCCCATAAAGGCAATATCAATTATAATGGAAATGACGTACGTATTGTGATAAGAGGGTTTCAATTAACATAGCAGTAGATAAACACACGTCCGCTCATTATCATTGACAGCGCAAGCGCATGTACACCTCGCCTCATTGTACTTTCTGCCATCCGCATAAAATTTTCGAGTGGCCACTACTATGAAGGTCGGAGTCGTCAAGCGCATTCGCATGGCCAAAATAGCACATGTTTTATAGCATAATAAACATCTGACGAAAGGATTACTTATGAATACTTATGATGTAATTAGTAGTGAAACGTTTTGAGGTATAACAGCTGGTCAATGTCAGAGTATCTTTTCATTTCGTTGCTTCATAATCAATAGTGACTAATTTTGCAGAAAAGGATGACAGAATCATTCTGATAAAGCATTATTTTTTTAATCATGTTTCTTCTTTCTTTCTTTTTCGTGTGTTTAGTGACTAACATGGTGTTAGAGTTTTAAAGCCGCCCATGGGCCTCTGACTTGGCTTCACATGCCGTAGCGAAATATCTCTCAGGCATGCCGGTTTCCTCACGATGTTTTCCATCACCGTTTTTGTAGCAAGTGATAATTATACAATACGCACATGAATCCGAAAAGTCAGAGGTGCGTGCCTAGGGTTCGAACTCGAGACCTATGACTTGGCAGTCCTACGGTCACACCAATAGGCTCTAAATAATGAAGATGTGATAATGTTTAATTGATAAAGTTGTGAGTAATTTCGAAAGTAACAAGGAAACATTGGAACATGATTTTTGATTAAATCATTAGTATTGCAAGATCCTACAGAGGTATCGTATCCGCTTCGATAACATCTTGCAGTGACCTACAAAGGTTTTTTGCCGAATTAAATGGCGGAACCGTAGACGTAACAGTTAACGAGCATCCACGTACTTACGTAGATTAGATGGATATGCCTCAAGGAGTCCAAGATGATCGTTTAAAATAAGGATCTATGTCGTGCCTTGGCACGGTTCTGGGAAACCGGGTCATACACACAATGCACGAGAAGGCCCGTCTATGTGGCAAATACAAAGATAATTTAAACCATGTCGGTGCACCTGTCTTGTGGGAAATTGCAAAATATCCAAAACATACAATTATCAAGAACATTTGTGAGGTGAAGGGGATTTTGTAAGTTCCACATCAGGTTATGTTAATCATGCCTGTTCGAACAATATTATTAATTTTATAGTGCTCAGCAAAGAGGGCCAACGGCCGTTTATCTCGATTAAAATATGTTTTAATGCAATTAGCAGTATATACCGTATGCAACTGCCGGCAATACGACAATTGAACAACGAGTAAATTCACATGTGGCTACTGCAATAGAATGGTGACGGGTTTCTTTCGACCTTTTGCTATATTGGAAGGGGAACGAGGACATGCCTTGCCTATCCACACTGATGCGGTCTACAACACTGCATACACGTGATTAAATACATTACAGTAATTCCATCGATAACAAACAATTGACCACTCGGTTCCAACAAAATAATGTCTAATTTATTCTCGCTAAACTGAAAATGAATGGCTAATAGACGCCTGTCAATTGCTAATAGAAGCAACGCCGTCAACACAATCGGCAATAGGGTAGATACCTACTACAAATTAAAATATCATTTGAGCAACACCCGCGCCGCCGCGCCGCCAAATCGGTCCCAATGATGCTCCAATATGAATCCATTTGAAAACCATCGATGTAATGAAGAATGAAAATATAACCATGAGAAATCGCTATTTATTTTCTCAAAAGCTACTGAATAGTGAAATCGATTGTGGCGTCAAGTTTTGTTACTGAAATAAATACACAATTTGAAACAAAATTTGTTTATCGCCCGTTGATTAGCGATGTCGCTAACCTTTGAAACGTTGCACGTTGATCTGAAAACAAAACCGCACAAGGTTGCGAATCTAGTCGGCGACCCAGCTGGCCGCGATCAAATACACGACTACGATATAGACTATTATAGAGAGAACAACGAAACCCACTTCGCTGCAGACGTACTAGTTAGCTTAATGTCAGTACTACATAGTTGTCATAGATTGCAATGTGAGAGGCGATCTAGTGATTTTATCTCAGCCCCGCGCCGCTCGTTCTCGTGTGGTGGCCGCAGGCGCTACACGCTCTCCATGACGTCATGCCACATCCAATGGAACGGCTGTTTGTGCTTCACATCGCATGGCGTGAAGTCAAACAACGGTACTCGTATGCAAATTGTACTGTACCCATGATTATCTCTAATCAAACCTTTATTCTCTTATTCCATTGACTGCACAGTAGCATCGTTTTGAATTAGCTCTAACGAAGGGGAGAACGAGCCTAATGTTAATGAAGGGATCTTCCAGACGGACTATAATTTCATTCAATTTGATATTGACGTTACTGAGTTGTATTCTCTAGACCACATAAGGTGGTAAAAAGAACGTGGTATGAGTTTGGTCATTTCTTGCGTCATCTGCGTTATATTTTAGATGTAATTCTGTGTAGACGTGATAAATAATTTTAGTAGTTACAAAAATTCAGGGGCAATGAGGAACATTTTTCATTGCTAATATTAAGGTCTCAATACCAAATTATTCATATAATCCTGGCAATGACACTGTTTCAAATAAAGCGGGGTTATGAAATTACATGCAAATCTAATAAAATGCATTCTTATATCCGCATCCGCAGCTGATCTTTAACTTTTGTATAACTTATCGTTATTTGAAGGATGCATAAAGAAATGTATATTTTGTTTCATGCAATCGATGTATTACATTGATATTTAATATGAAAATCAAGATTAAATTCTTATACAAAAAATCTGTAAATAACGACAGACTTTTTGTATACATACAAGAATTTAAGTCAAAATTCTTAAAAAAAAAAAACGAAATTAAAACTACGTTTTGGGAATTACATAAAAGTGACACAGAAACCTAGGAATCACATCTAATTCATGCTAATAAAATCACTTAATAAGCATAATTATTCATATATTAACATTTAATACGTCACGCTACTGTGGGTATCTTGACCCGCGCCCTATGCCACATAACTGTACAAAAAGACATGGATTATGACAAAATTATACAAAACAAACAGTATTAATTTACTACAAAGCAATCAACGTTATTTCCTGATGGTCTGTCGCAATAAATTAGAGGAAAACAAAATGACGTCATCAAATCATTGAACAGTAATGTTTGTTGAACTATCGAGTTGAACAAACGATTCAAACAGTCAATCCAAACAAAATGGTTTATTAACATTGCGGTACTATGTACTAAGCGTTAGTACATACTCATAGTAGACCGCGAAATTCAAATTTTCTTTAGTTTTTTACATTTTGGCCGCGAATCATATTTAGATCAACATACAACCTGGTACTGACCTGTAAATTGCAAAAGACGTAAGAACATTTGAGTTTCGCGAGCTACCTTGACGCTTTCGCCTTAATCACGCTGATACGGCTGAAGAGATTTGTATGACATTTGGCACACAGGTAAGCTATAACCTGGATTAACATATAGGATACTTTTTATTCAGGTATTAAATTAAGCAGTTGCTCTACTCTACAATGCGAGTGAAACCGCGGGCCGTAACATAAGTTGAAAGATACCTGCTTTATTGAGTGTGTCCTCGGTCAGGAATACCGGAGTTGTTGGTAGCAGCGACCGGTTCTCTGACACACCCACACCACAATAAAGGTAAGTAAGTGCACCACTTGGTACCACGAAATTGTTGCAAGATACCTATTGACCGTAGAAGTTATAGTCCGTTTAAGGACAATGTAATTTGCGTTGGCGAATCGCTCATTCTTTGCGACAAGAATGTGGTCTTATATTTTGATACTTCATTTCGATGACCAATAATGGGTGAAAAACCGGCCAAGTGCGAGTTGGACTCTCACACGAAGGGTTCCGTACCACCGTACAATATTTAGCAAATATGACGTATAAAAAAAAACTACTTACTAGATCTCGTTCAAACCAATTTTCGGTGGAAGTTTACATGGTAATGTACATCATATTTTTTTTTTAGTTTTATCATTCTCTTATATTAGAAGTTACAGGGGGGGGACACATTTTACCACTTTTGGAAGTGTCTCTCGCGCAAACTATTCAGTTTAGAAAAAAATTATATTAGAAACCTCAATATCATTTTTGAAGACCTATCCATAGATACCCCACACGTATGGATTTGATGTTTTTTAGATTTAGTTCTAAGTATGGGGAACCCCCAAAATGTATTGTTGTTTTTTCTATTTTTGTGTAAAAATCTTAATGCGGTTCACAGAATACATCTACTTACCAAGTTTCAACAGTATAGTTCTTATAGTTTCGGAAAAAAAGTGGCTGTGACATACAGACGGACGGACGGACAGACGGACGGACAGACAGACAGACAGACATGACGAATCTATAAGGGTTCCGTTTTTTGCCAATTGACTACGGAACCCTAAAAATACTACTGTTATAAATAAAATGACCATGTCTTTGTAAAACCTAACACCTAAGTTCATATTGTGGAATGTAAATAAATAGGTATTTTGAGTATTGAGTACTTCACAAACACCTTCTTCAACGCAAAATAAAGGAATCTTTAAAAGCAGTATAAGGATACAAAAAACCTCCTGAAAAAACTCCGACGGCTAGGTCTAAGTTACATTACGTCAGCAATGTATTTTGAGAAAATCCTGGCAAACTGTAGTGAATTGTCTTGTCACATACAAAAGAAATATCAAAACAATCCGAAGACCGATTATTTAATCATGAGAAATTTCTCAAATCAGACGCGCAGATAAACGACCAAGGCAAAGCCAAAAAAGTATTTGTGCTTTTGCGTATTACTAATTAAAATTCCTTTGAAAGAATGCAGAGGTTGCTTTTTGTTCTTTTGAAAACACTGGGAATGCCTGTTGCATTGCTAATTATGTTGTTTAGTTCCAACCGAGTTAAATATGGCGTTAGTATAATTTACGACTACTAGTCCGACACGTTAGGTACCAAAACTTTCGCGTCGAGCTACGTAGCTCGCTACTTCTAGAAAATAATTCTCTTCATGATTTGTGGAAAAGTTGAAGCCAAGTTTTAGTGAAATGAGAGGAAGGAATTATGTAATTTGAGAGTCATGGACGTTTGTGGTTTCAAGTGAGTAATAGCAACCCTATTGTGTTGGTTGTTTGGAATGTTTTCAACACTTTTCCAACAACAGCTACGGTAGAGGGCTTAAGTTTGAAAATATCTAATAAATCTTTGACGATGCCAGAAGATATATGAGGGTTGAAGGTAAAGGCTTGTGCAGACCAGCGCGACTTGTCGCGCGACGCGACACGAACAATACAATTTGTAAGAAAACTTCACAGTATAACAATAACCGGTGTCGCGTCGCGCGACAAGTCGCGCTGGTCTGCACAAGCCTTAACAAAGGAGACATTGAGACTATGTTACCAATACTTTGATCAACATACTATACCAAACACAATCGAAATTAAATCAGACACGTGACATACAATTTGCATACTATAACAATGCGTAACACATAGGTCAGTTAAATGCTACATTTTCGAGGCCAAGATGCTATGTCTAGTATTTGTCATTTCGTAATTTTTCAGACAATTAGTCAAGGGCATCGTTTGAATTGCCCTTGAAATATCGAGGCTTGAGTAATTTTCATCTTTCTCAATCATTATATTACTTGTCTCGTCTACCACAGCATGCGTAGTATGACAACCATAGAAACGGGGTTTCTACGTGTCCTTCACCACACAATCCTCACTTTTGAAAACTTCATGAAAATCAAATTTGATGAAAATAAACCAGGTCGAAATTATCATGGTTTGAGACCACTATTTATTGACTATTTTTTGACACCAAAATCAAATTCAAAAACCTAGGCGTTCCGCGGTAATCAGGTGAGGATTGTGGCGAGAAAGGCTCACCACGTAATCCTCACCAAGACCCCTTCATATCTCTGGAATCCCTTATTGACTATTTTCGAGATTTGGCATAGCGTTATGACTATTTCTTGACAATTTTTTGGAATTGAAACCAAGTCGGTACTCCCAGCCGTTTGCTTGCACTGAGGTGAGGATTGTGTGGAGACGTTCACCCCACAATCCTAACCAATTTATAGCTGTATCATCGGAATCATAATGCGAGTATTTTTTTAACCTTGGTGACTATTTATGACTATTTTTTGGCGTTTTCAAAATTGATTTTGATGAAGTTTTCAAAAGCGAGGATTGTGTGGTGAAGGACACGTTTTTACGGGTTTTGTCGACGGAAGAATACACAGAATAACAGATTTTGATTGTTTATCTGTCATTTTGTCTATTCTTCCGTCGACCAAACCCGTTTCTATTGTGGTCATACTAAGCGTGCTGAAGAATACAGGTGGTTCACTCAGCATTTTAGGTCTGAAGCTATAGGTATGAGGCGGCGAGTTCGTCTTGTCGGGCCAAATCAGCGAGTGTAATGAAGTCAGAAGATATAAGAGTTACGCGATAGAAAGAGAGGCAACTTCTAGGTGAATATAACTGTAACTGTAGTAACTAGCGCTGTGAGACCTGAATTGCACTTTATCGTGTCGTAGCAAGAGTCGCTTTTTATTTAAATGATTTTGCGGAGTGAACCATTTGTATTCATCTGTGCCTCTACTGTAACATCATTTCTTTAGGATCCATCAAGAACTAATCTAATCATACAATAAACTTCCTCCACAACATCCAGCCCTTCATAGACAACTTCATCTTGTTCATAAGTAACAGCAATATTAATTTAAAATTGAATTAGGTCAGGAGCATGCTTATCAAAGCCTCATGATGTCGGTGTTACAGTTTTTAATGTTATTAAAGTTTTCGCAATATTCCAACGTATTCATAACCTTTGCATTAACATTCCTCACACACGCATTGACGTTAATACCTACTTTTGAAAGGCCACAATGTGTAATGTAAATGATTCTGCCGAAGTACAAAACGTTATAATTTGACTTGCATGTGCATAACTCACGCATAGCCATTGTTTATATATTTGAACATTCATATATTCACAGAAAATATAGAAGAGATGGAGGAACAGTAAAATACAAAGGAAACTGCGCAACGCCAAAGGACAAAGACAATCGGATGGACCGAGATCTTGCTTATTTCCAAAGAAATTACTTTCAGGTTCCAGCAGACGATAAAGCAGCAGCAAAAGTATCTCCCTATGGCCGTTTTTCCACCGCACCGTAAACGGGATGCCAACGAGCACGAGAAGACGATGACGCCGAAGTAGCAACAGTACCTACATTTAATATGGCCGCGTAATCTCATTTCTCGTTGACGTCCCGTTCGCGGTGCGGTGGACATACAGTTTGTGTCTTTGTTGTGATGCTTGTTTTGATTTATAAATCTGATGTCAAAATTAATCATTATGGTACCTACTATTAACTCAGAACGACTTCAGTATAATATTACATGTTCTCACGTCTAACAATTCACAATCGATGTGAATAATATTATAATCGCCTTTATCTGAGACGATATTTCATTATTGTATCGAATAAAATAAGATCTTATTTCGTATCACGAAGATAAAGATTTACGTAGCGTAGTGCTTTCCAATGATGGGATTTCCAAAGATAGTCAACCATAGACAACCATAGAAACGGGTTTTCTACGGGTTTGTCGACAGAAGAATAGACAACTACTACTACTGTCTATTCTTCCGTCGACAAAACCCGTTTCTATTGTGGTCATGTTAAGCGTGCAGGAGTCGCATTGGTGACTACGAACGATAAAAAGGTTTAGTGGTCGTTACCCTTTCCAAAATGTAAGAGGCCTTGGTCACCCCGAGGGCGTCGTCAGTAACGTCCAGCCAACCGAAAAACCTTGCGCAGTTAGGTAATAATTACCTGATGCCACCTATGATTAGATCGATGTTTTCAATTACATAGACACATGCACTATTAAAATATTGGTAGAGGACATCATATCTCTTTGTTTCTATTAATAGAACGAAGCTAGTTTTGAAACTGAACATCAATCACAATTTGAAAGGAGTGTTTCGACGTGCATATGATTGCTGTTACAAACTTCAAACTATAGTTGGGCAACATGATTAGAGTGGGCGTAGATGTTTGTCAACTAACATCATAAAGGGACTCCCACACCTAAACCATTTTCTCGTATTTGGTTACGTGATTAAAACTCTCGAACTCGTGTTGGGCCAGGCGACTAGCATGGTAACAATCATTTAAATAACATCAACACAAACATTATGATCTTCTTTTAAAACTTAATTAAGTTATCGTTGTAAGGTAGTCGTTTTTCACTGTTGACCATTTGGAACCAGCTATCTAATTACGCAACACATTTTCGATTTGCAATTGAGTCAAATTGGTTTCGTTTGACTAGAATTGCAGTTCTGTAAGAAAATCCTTCATAATACAATTTTGTAATGAATTCCTCGCACATTTTCGTCGTCCGTTTACTTATAATTCTAACTAGTAACAATCTCAATTTCGCCCAAATTATCGCATTGGCGTATTGTTTGATTATCAGTAAACTCTTCATCAAATACGTACGTTACGTACTGATCTGTATTCAATTGTGCATTTAAAGGTAGCGTATAATAACAATATTCAAAGAATTTGCATGGCTGCTCACACACCGAGGTTCGTCTAGCCTTGTCGCTGACCGAACACGGGTATGTTGGTTTACATTAATGTACTATAAATACATTTGAATTAATATTCTGTGCATTGAATTTCCTTGTCTTCTTCGTGACTGCGGTGATCATCTATGTAAAACGTATGAGTCCCAGGAAATATTAGCTCATTCCAATTTGACTGTACGCCAAAACGTAAATCAGTCACAGTCCACCTATAAGCAGGTTAGATTAAAAGTCCTTAATGAGCCAGATTTTCCTGTTTTACTATTCTAGTCCAATCGTGGGTGACATTCTCATCTAAAACATGAAGCATTCTGGCGATATAAATAAATTTAATTCTATATTAGTCTCGTCTAATCTCGTCATTAACTCTATATCTTCCATTTACATTAGCGATTTCTTTATTGTTTCAGTAACATGCCAACAATATTGGAATAAAAATTGATGTAAGTAAATAACTCAAGTTAGGTATAGTCTTGCGAATTGCGATGGCAGACTTGGCGCAGCGATATAGAACTGTTATCGGCAGCAGACTCGGTAAAGCTTTTGCAATCCGGAACAGCTTGATAACGACTAACGATAGTTCAATAACTTATTCATTGATTATAATAAGTTGATATAAGTTATAAATTAGAATTCATAGATTCTCCTTGAATAGCTCAAGTTTTCTTCATGAATAGAGAGAGACTCTTGTTTAATACGAGGAGCATTAGCCTGTTTGACTACAGTTTCTTGCAGAGCAATCTCTAAAAAGCCCGTTTTTTGAAGCACATTCGCACCTTTTCACTGAGCTTAGCTTTAATTAGAGGAATGGGTCATGTGCTCATTAGCAAGTGAAGTGGCGAGTTCTTTTAGCCTATATATACGTACAGCTACGTTAAAAGCACAATATTTATAGCTCCTTCCATTTGACCTGCTCTTTACCTAGGTATTACATTATGAAGATTAACGGCACCGGTGAAATGTGTTTTTCTTCCAGTTCTTCCTCAAAAGATCTTTACTTGAATTGCGGAGAGATGTAATTCTTTTGAGCTATTTTATAGTAAAATTGGTCAAGCTTACCATAGGAATATTACCTAGTTAGTATAAGTATTATTGCGCAATTTATGTATCAAGTTTAATCATAAAGTCACCGAGCGTGCATGTCTTTGACAGTTTAGCTAAAACTTTTCGATAGGTACAGTTCGATTCAATCTAATGGCGGCTCGGAAGTACGCTACTTGCTGGGCAGTACCCCACCCCTCACCCCCGCTGACCCATGAATTCGGTACCGCGCAGCGACTCGCCTCATGTTCCGAGCCGCCATTCAATTTGAATAGGGGTTAACAAAGTGAAGTTTATCTAAATTGTCTTATTTTGTAATTTTAATCACAAAAAAACTTAATAACAAAGTGTAAAATTGATAAACCATCTCGTAATTATAAAATTGTTGTCTTACTTCATTTCGCGTGTGTAAAGTAATTTCGTGACTAGATAATTCAACAAATATCTAGGTGTTATCTGACTTAATAATCATTGTATGTATCGTGCCTACATAAATATACTCACGGTTATTTTATTTGGTATCATACAATTTGCAATGTTATCTTAGCAATTTGTACTGTTATAATAACTTATTATCAGAGGCTATTGTAATGTAACTGTTAATAAGTAGTAAGTCAATTTCATTACCTAGATTTAAGTCTATTTAACGATATTAAAGAAGTCTTGTTTTTATTAAACATCACTCAATTCTTTTCACACTTTCACGTCCATTGTTTTATTCATATGCAAGAGATCCATTGTACATCTACTGTGCCATCAATGGGCGTGTTACTGAAACTAGTGTACTCGTACAAGCCATAATATTTTTCTAACCAGCTATCGTTGTGGTATATGGTGTTACTTTACAGCAATTAAAATTATTCAGATCCGCAGTCCCCATCCTAATTGCGTAAGACACGAAACAGATTTCTAATTCATTGCTTCTTTAGTTCGAAAAAAAATCTGATCAGCAACGTAAATAACGCAATGAATGTTGTTGAACTGTCAAAATGATTTTTTTTGTCAAAATCGTTAACGTAAATATGTTACGTAATTAGATAGCTGTTTCATTTTGACAGTTCAACAACATTCATTGAGTTATCTACGTTGTTGAGCAGACAATCTTTCGAACATATGAAGCAATGGATTAGCAATATCCTTCAAAATTATTCAGATTATGACAGATCGCGTGTTACGCAATTAGGCTGCAGAACACTAGTAAGGTTACACCCGCTTGATTCACAAACTGGTGTTACTCATCTGACCTTTAGGAGTAATTGGCCAGCAGGTTGTTTAAAAATCGCTAGGATGCTTGAGAATCCTGCAAAGGAATTCATGAATGACGTCATGCTTAAATAAAGCGGCCTGAGATCTTAGCTATTTAGTAGGGCGGGATAACCGCAGACCGCCATCTTGTTAAAATATTTTGTTTTTAACATGCAGATGACTCAAGATTTGTGAGAGCATATAAGCATTGCATAGTTGATGTCAGTCATGTCATGTGAGGCAAATATCGTCGATAAAGCAAGACGTAAAATGTTATTAAAATACACTGATTTCCATATTTATTTATATTGTCAGAGGTCAGAGTCAGAGGACAATCGTTCTGAGTGTAGCCCCGATTCAAACTCATCTAGACTGGAATTTAAGAAGATAAATTATACTCGTGTACACATCAACTGATTCAGTGTTATTATGACCCGCACATGATCGCAGGTAATAATTTATATAGCAGCCATGGAATTATTAACCTGCAACAACTATGCACACACGTTCTGAACATTAAACTTCATACATTATTGATATAACAGCATAATCAATGCACTGCGCTTAACGACTTGGAATTCTGCCTAATCCGCGACAAAAATAAGCGCGATAATACGTGGTTGCATTTGTCTTAAAATATTTTTATACTATGTTTTGTACCATTGATAGTTGTTTAGAACTTGACAGATAAAAACTTGAGGATAGAGGAATACGATGGAACAAGATTATACATACACCATAATGATTTCTAGTGGTTACTAGAAGTCAAGGAAACTTGACAATTGCTATGATGAAGCCGAAGGGGAACCGATATTGAAGGTCTTCCCTTCAATATCGGTTCCTCTTCGGCTTCATCGAGAACGGGATCCCAAGAATTACTTAACAGATGTAAATAACATAGAGCCTGGAATTTTGATGCCAACGGCAACGGAAATATCCGCTTACGGTCTATAATTTAATTTATAAAATAATTGTTTAATTTTGAAGTGGTCGGATTAGCTGCAGGCGCACGCGCAGCTGAGACGCAACCGGGTCAGTGTTGCCAGCTGATTGATAGCTCATTTGCTTCGTGTCTGGTAGAAAGTATGTTAAATATCTTGCGATTATATTTCTTCATCCGAAGACATAGTTGTACGTATTTACATGCAAATACTTTAACCGCTAAAGGACCGCCGGATAACTTCTATTCCGCATAACTTCTAGATATCGACTTATCGCAGCTTTTCCCAGGTAGCTGGGGTCGACTTGAAGTTTTATCAAAACCAGTTAAATATCAGCCAATTATATTCCTAGAGAATAATAAATTTTCTTGGATAATATGTTGCTTAAGTTTTTTATTATTGGAAGTGGAGACTCGAGACAACATCCACATCTTTTTCTACTGAAATGCTGACGTAATTATCCTGCTTACACGGCAAAAAGATACATTCTTCATGCATCACTCACTGATTTATAAAAAAAGTTGCTTCTATGTCCTAAACGGTATTTATGTAAGAAACGGTAATGATACAATTGATACATAAATAATTCATAATGTACATGATTTCACGAAATCTACAAATCGGCCTTGTAAAAAGACAAGACTGGTGGATGCAGTTGTTATTTTTATTTAACTACATGAAAGCGGCATACGCTGTTGTTTGTTGTTGTGGAACTAAGTAATTGGGAACATATAAAAAATTATAATGAGATTTAAGAGATAATGGATTATTCAAATTTACCCTTTACATGGTTGTTACTAGATGCAAAAAAAAACTGTACCAAAAAAATGACAAAGTTGTGCCTATATCTTATCAAATTCAATGAATCATTGCGATAGAAATAAATCCTTGAAACTCAGATAAATTTGGTACATACTTCGGGGAAAAAACGATATGGAAGCGAGTGTCATGTACGGAATCTGCGACCTTGCGAACTTCAGCTCCCCGTGCAATTATATTCAGCACTTCAGCAGCAAACGTAAAACAATGTGCACAGCTGTTCGAGCGACGGCAAACATTCACACTCTCCGATAATATGTGGACTACGAGAGAGCAAACACGGGATTGTTATCATAGAAATACGGTCGAACGGTAGGTAACTGGTAATAGTTTCTGTTGTACGGGTGCAGCGACAAAACACACTGTGTCGAACTCAATGCTCATGACGACTATCCGATGTTACCTATTGGAACAGACAGGTGCACATTCAGGTCAGTGTGAATCGTTATCCACAATATAAACGGTTTGCACTCGATATTCATGCGAGAACACATCTTTATCTCTCACATTTTATTCGATGTTTACATACTGGTCGAGTTAAGGAAAGGCATACTTTGTTTTATGTTTCTTTAGGTAACTAGTTCACGATAGGTACTCATAACTCCTACTAATAAAACTGTGGTAGACGGTGTGCTTGTAAACAATGAGTAACGTCGTAAATCGTGATAATTTACCGACAATCATCCTGGTACTAAAAATAGAAAACTCATATTTTTATGCTTCGTTGAATTTGCTCAAGGGATAGACGTGTGACGATACCGTGCCTGAGAAAATATTAACACTTTATTATCCATCTCCTAAATAAATATTTTGTTTTAATTTGTTAACTCTACACTGTAGAATGTGAAACCAAGGCGAATAATGACCGATCACCTTCTGACGTCGTCTTCGAAATCCACTTTGTTTCTTCCAATATTTGTTTTACGTAAGAAAATATGTTTGGACTCGACCACTCAATAAACCTAAACAAACTTTCGTTAATGTTATACGGTTTCTGGTCTCTGTGACGTGAATATGTGTCATATATAGGTAAATTATATGGCGGGTCATACTTATAATTACGTGTTAAAAACTGATAAAACGAGCGATTTGTCATCACTGATCCAGATCACATTAGATTGTGGTGGAGATTGCAGAATGTTGTAAACTTATTACGCCACTTGGACTGAGCTCCGTATCTCTGTAGTGGACAACTTGTAAACAATACAATTGCTTTTCAAGCATTAAGAACTCACGGCTCTTCGAGTTGATTAGATCAGTTTTGAATGTCAACACGACTTTGGTGTTGCAGTGTTGATGCAAGGTTGCAACGTCCTTACATTGGTAGTTATGATTTATCACCGAGATCTACTAACATGCGTCAAACACCGCTACCGTTTACATATTTACGTACATTAATAAACTTATATAAAGGTAAATTACCTGTGATAGAAAAAGTGCTCATTATTTATCAACGGATAGTCCTACTCATTTCTAAAAAAGCCGTTCCCAGCGTAACAGATACAGAAAAAAATTCTCAAATTTTTTCCACGCTGTAAAAGGCACCGAAACGAATTTGATAATCATTTCAACTGAGACCACACACGCTATTGGAATGCAAACGAAATGCACTTTGGAGTGTCGTTACAATAAAAAGTTAATGAGCTTCTGTAACAATAAGATCTTAAAGACGAGAACAACGTTGTAAACCAGTACGCTATGCAACGAGACGCGCGGATTGCCAAAACTCGAAGCAAATGACCTACATTTATTTGGAAAGCATACATGAAGTGCTCGCGTATTATCTATCGGACAACGTGAAATATTCTGCTAAGTAACTAACTGTATTCTACAATTTCAGACCAAGCACTACTTTAAGAAGCGTATCAGGAGCGTGCAGAACGCAAAGACTCTAAGTAATAAACTTTCAAGGATTTGCTTGCGCTCTTTACAATTAGGACTTAGAGAAGATGAACTTTATCGAGGTAGACATGCTCAATTAGGGCTAAGAATCTTAGAGCCTGATTAAATAGTCTCTCGGCCTTGTTAAGTCACTCAATAAAAGAAGAGCGAGAGCTTCGGCCCATGACAAATTACTCATGAAGTCATGACTCAATTGAGGTTACCCAGTTATGAAGCAACGGACAAAATATAAATTTGAATGGTTCACATCACTTTCACCAGCATCCCACAAGCGACTAAGCATTTGAGAAGTGATTAAATGTGAAACAGCGCTGTTGAGCCATCAACACCAAAAACGTAGTGACGTAAGATCCTTCTCGAAGTAGAAAAAAAAGAAGAACAAAACAGAACCTGCTTAATCGGATACTATTTTTATCAAATTCGTTATAAAAACTATATGACGCGACGACAGGTTTGTGAAGCCAGCGATAAAAATGTATATTTGGACACTAAAGCGCCAATTTATTAATTAGAATTACTTAGTCATTAGAATATTATTATGTGGAATTATACAAATTTTAAGTCGTTTAACAACTTCCAGTATGTTGCAATCAAAATGTCTGACTATAAACCGGCATGGATAATGTCTGACGATATTACATACGTGAACTCGAATTGCACTTGTAAAAGGCAATTCCAGGAAACGATAATGTACACAGCCGAGATACACTACGGCAAGAAAACGGTAAATGATACGGCATAGCAGCAGCAAAACACTTTTTCTATTATTCAGCGTGCTATAACGTTTTCGAGGCCGAAATAATTGGATGGCTCGTTTCGAGAAAGCCCATATCCGTCTGATTCAATTGACCCACAAACGCAATTCCCTTAAGTTTGGATTCACACGCTGATCTGAAATAATGAAGCTTTTTGGGAGGAACTTAAATCATTGTAATCAAAATGTTTTTTTTTTTTGGCTATCCCAGTTAGTCCTATTCGCAGAAGTCGATTTTCCATTAACTTGCTAGCATTTATTTGAATTACATAAGGCGATATCCGAGAACAAGCCTCTTCGCTTCACTTCCCGGTACTAGGATAGGATGTGATGTAAAATGATGTGCGTTCATCGCCTTGCTCGCTTCCTTTAGTTAGTAACGGCAAACGGCAGGTGCTGCGAAGGTTTCCGAATTGTTTGAGCAGATCCTTGAAAGTTAACATTTTCGACGCAGTACTTGCCGTACTTGTTTGTTTGTAGGTCATACTCACACTCAAAGGCATTGACGACGTCAAGTTTTTCTTCATTTTCGTAAACGAGAGGTAACAATATTTTTTTGTTGTTTAAGCAGTTTATATTAATTGTTTGTACCAAAAACTTGGTATTGCCAGACTACCTGTTCTTTTTTTTCACCTCCGGTAATAATCAACATCAAGAAGGAACTGCAGAAATACAGATGTTTGTGCTTATTTTGACCAAATGAAGACGCTAGCAGTGCGTCTGCACGGCAGGCTAGACTACAATAGTACATAGTTGTTAGTTTTGTATGACACAAATTACGTATTCCGTACAATGTCGAAAGTGCTGACATTTGACCTCAACAGACTTTGAGTTTGCACAATACCATCATTAATGTGCCAAATATGCGTTATTGGTAAATAAAATAACACATTATGTAAACATTTTATTTCATATTCGAGGTTTATATTTTGGCTGGAACAATGTTTTCTCGTAAATATTTTTTATTTCATTTTACTGCAACTGTTAGTTAGTTTTAGTACTGACGCAAACCGTTTCAAAACAAATTAGATGCTCAAGTTTATGATTATGACGCACTAACTTAGTAAATATTGCCATTTTATCGGTCAAATAATGTAGCTTTTTGGCAATGATTCTTTGTAATTTTGTCCCTTCCGTGGTGAAACTTTATGCTCAACCACAGAACCACTTCTCTCCCATAGATTTCTTAGCCCTGATTTGAAATTGTGGCTTCGCTTGGTTTTCCCACTACGAAGCGCTGAATGGTGTGCTGTTTGGGAGCTTTTTATTGTATCTGACATTGAAAAGTGACGAGTGTCAGCACAATTTGTAGAGTTTGGATTATGTTATGATTGATGTGCTGAAGTTTCTGAAAAGGCAACAAAGTAATAAATGAAAACAGACGAATGATTTTACCAATACTAAGAAACTAATTTAGCAAAGTGAAGAGGAAGTCAAAGTAAGTACTACATACTACATTTCAACATTCAATTATTGCAGTGAAGGCAGCACCGCTGTTGGAATCCATATGTAGCTGCATTAATGATTGTGCGAGCAATTAATCGTTGTAATAATCACGATACCTTAATTGTAATTGGGTTGAAGTTACATAAATGTCGGCACTACAATACTTTGCGAATCTAACCCACATCTGCAATATATAACATATCAGACGAGGAGTAATAAACCATTTGTTGCAATGATTTCGTCGGTAATTGAATTGTCACGTTTCACCTCTGACTTAATTTTCCATAATATATATATTCTCAATTCTTTATTTCGTATCATTATGTATAAAGTTGGTAGGGAAATGATTATATTAAACACAATTATGGACCCTGTCGGGCACAGCATAGATCAGGTACGAAATATAATGTGATAAATTTTATTATTAGTTAAATAGTAAGTTATACTCTTTTATTAAAACAGAATTGAATTAACTATTGTTTGATAAATTATATACATTTATTTATTTGTTTAGTAACTTTGTAAAAACCATTTATTTTTAATATTAATCATTATTATTTATTTACTTAATATTATTTTGATTTATTACGTAATTACTATGTATCATCCCTAAGGTAAATTATTTATAAGACGCTTCATATTTATTTAAAATTTATTTTTCGAATTATGAGAGATCTATCGCGAGACACCTCGAGCGCTTGCGATGAAATCCAATATTTTTATTGAATTATGCCATAGTATTTTAATATCGGTAACATTTTATAACAACATACTTTGGTTTAGATAAAACCTATCTCAGTAAATGTACTACGTACATACAGTACGTACACGGGACTTCATTGTCAACGTATATAATGCTACATAGACAGCCATAATTACGATTTGATTGTAAGTAAGGAATGAGGAAGACGCGAAGATTGCAGCCTCACGCCGAGAAGGTTAATCCATATTGAGAAGACACCTCCAATATAATTTATGGTTTCCGCTAGAAAAAATAAGTACTAAGTTATTCGATTATACACGGAATACACGACAAACTGGTAAAATATTTGTGTGGGTGTTTCAAAACAAAGTACACTTACAACAGCCTGCGTTTCATAGTTCGAAAAGTTTAATATACTTATCGATTTACCTCTCAAGTAGCACAGATCCACAATTCACTACTATGAAAGGCAAACTTACATCTCAGGTCGCTTCTAAAGCTACTCCGTCTCCTTTCGACTACGCAAATAAAACAAGATAGGAACTAATCGAAGCAAGATTGCCATTCATGGCAGGACTTCGATGATCAGATTTCACTAATTCCGCTAGCTCGCGTGTACTATAAGCCATTGAACGAATATGTAAAACAATACGATTGTTTAGAGAGCAACCACTAACGAGAAACATGACACACTGTATCATTCAGCTATTTGATAATCATTGTGACTTAAGGCTTGTGCAGACCAGAGCGACTTTACGCGCGTCGCGACTCAAACAATGCAATTTCTAAGAAAACTGTACGGTATAACAACAACCGGCGTCGCGTCGCGCGACAAGTCGCGCTGGTCTGCACAAGCCTGTATAGAACCAGAGTCAGTGGTATAAACTTCTGGACAGTTAGGGCCAGACGGGACGGCACAGGATTTTAAATTTATCAATTGATTTTAATACTTATATATCCAATCGAATTAAGATGTATATTTCAATGCTCGGTGATCGAGCTTGGAGCATCGCAGCGCAGTTTTCCGTCGATCCTCTGCCGCCCCGTCCGTCAGTGTGCGCAGGCCATTGAATGCTATTTCGGGACAAAAATCAAATCAAATTGCATACGATAACGCTGGTATTAATCACGATAACAAGTCTTCGCACCTTCCTTGTAGTCTGAGTATGCATACGTAATTTCTAATCCAAGCAAATAAATTAATGAACTGCTTTTTTTATGGAGATAAAGCGTAATCGGGCTGTATCCTGTTATTAATTACGTTATCATTATCATGTGTGATAACGATAAGGCATGTTATTTCTTTTTGGTTATTCCCCGAATTAAGCTTTTTGCGGACTAGCGCGACGCGACACCAGAGGAGCAATTACCGTAATTTATACGAACGTTCACATTCACATTTCATTCGCAATCTGTCAAAAATGCAATCCATTTACCAACATTTTTGACAAGTTTGACAGATTGCGGTTTGAATGTGAACGTTTTAAGTCTTCAGCACGACTTGTCGCGCGACGCCGGTTATTGTTATACCGTACAGTTTTCTTAGAAATTGCTTTGAGTCGCGTCAGCACGACTTTCGCGCTGGTTTGCACAAGCCTTTACATGTACGAGAATTTGGCCTTCTGCTATTGTTATACCGTGAAGTTTTCTTATTAGTAATTGTATTGAACGAGTCGAGTCGCGCTAGTCCGTCGCGTCGCGCTAGTCTGCACGAGGCTTTAAGTAAACATTGCTCGATTCTTTTTAGTGAAGGAGTGGGATGGAAGTGTGAGGAGTCAAGTCCCCTTGATCCCTTGCGTGTAGGTATTCTTATTACGTTAACTTCTCTTATGTAGGTGCTGGCTAATTAATAGTATTATTACATTTCCCTTGAAACTTTTCTTATAATCAATGAATGATTGTTATTAGTAGAAAATGAAACAGTTAATCATATTTTAACAATTCCCTCGATGACACATGGTTACCTGTTTTAATCTTCAATATGTGATTGTGCTAACTAGACAGAAGACACATTAGGTACTTGGCAGAATTTTATTGTGTAAAATCTTTTTCGATTAGATGGGATGTTTCGGTTCCTTTAGTTCATCCACATTAACAGTCTGTCTCTTCTATTCATATTATGATTACGTTACGTTTACTAGTAGTCCTTACTTTTCCTTTTTCTCCCGAATGGCCCACATATTGCTTTGGGAATAACGTATGGTAATTTTTGTAGACTGTAAGCACATGTTCGCATAGGCGGAAATCGGTTTGCGTGGGACATGGTTCAAGTGCATCATTTGCAGTGTCTCCAGATATTGATGTCCAACTGATTTCTGAACATAAAAACGTTAAAAACAGGGTACCTACCTACTTTAGACTAATTGGGTACCTCAGAAGATTAGGGTTGCGTTACCACTGAAGCGGAGACAAGCGGGGACGTGCAGGAATCGACTTATCACATTGGTTGAAATTCACATCACATCGCTCGTATCGTCTGTGAAGGTTCGATTCCTGCGTATCTCCGCTCCGGTAGTTTCCCGCTTTAAGGCTTCTGCAGACCAGTGCAACTTGTCGCGCGACGCGACACAAACAATACAATTTCTAAAAAAACTTCACAGTATAACAATAGCCGGTGTCGCGTCGCGCGACAAGTCGCGCTGGTCTGCACAAGCCTTTAATGGAAACGCACCCTTAATATCTTGTAGTACTGTTTTGATAGCGATTTATTTTTATGCAAAAAACTGAGTACTTAATTAATGTAGCAAAAAAATAAACTTTATTCACCTCACGATAAAACTACTTTTTCTAAAATCCCTGGTATCAGTAGCGTGGAGGTCTGCAGGAGCCACTAAGTGTACGTCAAAGGATAGGCAGTGGTTAACCATCCCTGGATTAATAAGAACAAACTCTGGTTACCCTGACAAATGCCAGTTGTTTAAATATTATAACAGATTCGTTCATAAGACTATGGTTGGACTGTGAGATAAAAAGACAAACTGTAAATTCTCACATACTAGGCACAGTAAACAGCAATGGCTAGCTTTTATGTGTAGGTATTACTCTTACATAGAGCTCATGAAAAATTACATAATTTGTTAAGTAGTTGTGTTTTGTTCCTCATTGTTGCATAATGCAGTATCCCTCATTTATGGTCTGAAAGTGCAATCCTTCATTTTATACTATAACGATCTTTTAAGTTGTTTGTTTTCAATGCCTTCAGTTCATGCGTAAGTCAAAGTCAAAGTCAAACAATTTCTTTCAATTAGGCACATAAAAGGCACTTATGAACGTCAAGTTTACAAAAAATAGAATTGATTCTAGTCGCCCCTTCCAAAAGGTAGTTTTCGTATGGAGAAGAATGGGCAAGAAACTCCACCGTATTTGTGCCAACATGCCTAAAACTATGGCAAATAACATTCGTTTCCAGTTTCCTACTTCAATAGAAACATTTAAATGTAAGGAATATGTACATTTAAAATTATTACCTGCAATAATCAATTAACATTGTGTTTCATATGCTATACAATTTTAATTTTAGACAGGGAGTTAATTTGTATTTATTAAAGGCAGTGTATTCAATCATCGAGTATAATAAAATATAATGGATATTCAAAGTTCAATGAAATCACAGAAAGAAGGTTCACATAGAACAATAATCCAATTAACCGCAGGTCAGATAAATCTTATGTTAAGATTGGAAATACAACATTTTATTATCAATCAAGTTTTAAATAACTTAAACAAGTGATGCATAGTCTTTCAAACAAACAATGAACAAAAGTTTGCTTATCCAGAAATCCTGGTGTTTATTATTTACCATACATATCAATATGTCTGAGATAGTGATAATGAAGATAAGAAGTAACCACAATCTAAAATCATTAAGCAAATAAACATAATGGTAAGATAACAGTAACATTATTTATAATTTTGACATCATAAATAGGTCAGTTTTATAGGAGCTTGTAGCTAAGTAATAACGGCTGCATGGATCAATCCATCAGGTTGAGCTACACTTGCCAGGCTTAGTCCATGGATGGGTGTCCATCTTTACACACAGACTCCTACGTGCCTCGGCAAGCATGTTAAACCATTGGTCCCGGCTGTCATTTGTGGATCTTTCCGAAGGCCGAATGTCTGACAAGCAGTCTTACCAAGGGGTATTGTATTACATAGTTACTGGGTTGTGGACGTCAGATAGGGAATCGCTCCACGTAAATACTGTAGTGAAATAGGTCAGTATTCTGTTCTTTCTAAGAATAGTAACAGATCATTTGCAATACTTATACAATAAAAGTCACATTCCTGCCTACTGACTGTGACATTGACCCATTCAACTGGGATCTAAGACTCAATGCTTCAATTGGTTGTGCTCATATAAGTTTAATGATGTCGATGATTAATTAAATGAATGGTCAAACATAATGTTTAATGTATATTGTCTTCCAGTCACTTGTCCCTAAAGGTTCATTAGAAAACCAGTGTCAGACAGCATCTGTCTGGCATTCATGTTGAAATTTTATGACGTGTAAAAGCGATTCTGATATCCTATTCACAGAATAAACAATTTCATTTCATTTCAAATGAAACTTTTTGGTGCAGCCGTGAGGCACACACTATTGTTGTTAAAACATTTATTCACTTTTTATTTTGTTATTTGTATTTTGTGTTTCATGAACTGAGTCCCAATAAACTTTATTCTTTCTATTGTTTCAAAGTTTGAATTTAAAATATTAGTGATTTATTAAGGAAAAGTGTTGATCATTCTGAATGTAGAAAGTATGTGTAATTCGTGAACTTATGACTTTTTGTAGTTTCCTTGCATGCCTGTAAGGATAAATCTACATGAAAGCAAAGTGAATTTGGTATGACTTTACAGTTTTTTTTTTGATAAAGCATTACTTTTCTACGTATTTCATAACACAAAAAAAATGCTAACTTGTTCATATTTTGCTTAAGTAAAACCATTATATCCAAAATCAGGTGGGGATAAAATATTTAAGATTTATTTATTTAAACTTCTCGCACACAATAAGACACAAAGGGGATTGAAATATCTGGTTGTAGTTACAATAATTTAGTAGGATATTGTTTTAAAAAACATGAAAATATTGAAATGGCTTATTTCCACACCTGCATATTTTTTTATGATGTTTTAATGAATCTGTTACTCAACATTTTCTATCGGCAGTTATAAGAGCTCCATTTGATTGAACATATTATTATGGTTCCTGAACTATAATATGTTTTTGAGATATTATATGCTTTCAAACAGACCAACAACTTATTCAAAACATGACATATTTACTTCTTCAGCAAATTGCATGATAAATATTTGCAGGCAACTAACTTTATTGGCAAGCAGCTGTAGTTTATCTGATAGATAAGATATCAATAAGTTCTTAGAAGACAGGCAGGAAGACTTTACTTTTACCTTGTTTTAATTGGATATTTGTTTGCACCTACATTGTTGTTACTTTTTTACTGAGTAAGTAACTTTTTGTTGAGTAAAATGGAATTTAACTTATACAGTAAAAACTTATTAGCCTTTTGACTCAAATGACAAACAAAGATTAAATGCAAAGTTATAAGATTTCAGTTAAGTGAAGTTATCAAGGAAAGGGTGACTATGGGATGCTGGGTGTAGAATAAGTACCTGTATGTGCAAGCCGCCTGCCAACGAGCGGGCTGTCGAGCAGCAGCCGGCGCAGCGACCAGCGACCGAGCACGCCGCCGCCCCAGCCGCAGCCGCCGCCGCTGCCGCGCCTCATGCCGTCGCGTTCCACCATCACACCAAACTTATACACATTACACACCAAACACTGGCCAACTACTCTCTGCCTCGCACGACCGACATCAACCCTCACAGATTAACTACTACCGTTATGAAATATCGACATCGACTCCGACCAGTCTTTGCACAACGCGTATTGAGTAACCGACTAGCAACGCATCAGCGAGAGAAAGTGCCGATACTTAGCCGAACGTACGTGCTCGCGGACGCGCTACAGATGCAGCCTCAGGTGGGGAACACTCGCTGTTATTGAGTTCCCATTGTGCTGACCGGACTCACTTACAGTAACAAAACGAGATAAAAACAATGCCGTTAATGACTGTTCATAGAGTTGTTTTGATGATTGTTATCGCGGACAACAGGGACCACGCGCGTCTAAACAAGCAATGCCATTTTAGAAAAATAAAATGAACAAAATTTAGTGTCTACGAAGAAACTACAATACATTCAGATCTGTCAAAGAAGACCGATACTATAAGTATTCGACGAAAACTCTCACGCAACTCACATTTCAACTCAGCGCGCTCAATCTTAGTACAAAACAAAGAGTAAAGTAAAAGAGTACAAAAAACTGGGGACAGCCAGAATAATATACTTCGCTTGTTTTGTTTTTTTAGACCATGGGGACAATAATGGGTACAATGATACAAAATTACGAAGTATATGTAGTCCCTGTACAAAATAAGTTTAGATATGTTTTTTAATTATGTTGGATTATAATCGTGGAAGTTTTCACCAACTTGAGATAACAGATGGCAGCTCTGAAGCAATGTTCACTTTAATTCGCCTTGGTGGTTTAATTAACAATAAACTGGTAGCCCTAACACAAATGTCTGTAAATCTCTGATGCTTGCCGTGTTTTACGATATTTTGTTAATTTTTGTGATATTTCTGTGTTATGTTGTGCGTTTGTTGTCCGACTAATCCATATTGTTACCAGAAAGTGATATTGTGAGTGGTTGTGTCAAAACTGAGATAGGACTCCAGTGTGGTGTTAAGTTTGAGATAGGATTCTACTTTGGTAATAAAATGATGATTACTAAATTGTATTTAATTTATCAATACTTAAAATGAAAACTAAAATGATACAGAATCTATACCTACCCATACTACCACCACACATCCTATACATAGCTTACCTATAGCTATAGCATAACGGTGTCCTATCCGAAGGTGTAGTTCTAACTGAGAATATCAGATGGCACTAGGTCCCTTACGAACGCAAATGACCCCGTTCCACGAAACAAGATTGGCCCTAGTACTCTGTGTTTCAACCTTTCAACTCACACTTTTCTCGCACGCAGCACCACAGAGTATGCGTAGCACGCACGACACAGACCATAGGACCATAGACTAATATAAAAAAACAGTAATAGAACAAATATTGACAATGACAAATAGAATCAGTGTAACCAGATCATATTTATAAAATACTGTAGGCGATCCACAAATGTCAGTAGAAATCCCTACATTGCTTAATTCAAAAATTCAAAATTCAAAAGTCATTTATTCAAACTAGGCTGAGAATCAGCACTTTTCGAACGTCAAAATTACATAAGACAGTCCCCCAAAACGCCCACCCTTCACCACTTCCTAGTGCATTAGCTGGGAAGAAGAAGTGGCGCAACAAACTCCCCAGCAGCACAGCTGTCTGTTCAGTTAGAAGAACAAAAAAATAAGATTCTATATAATAGTATTCAAAATAATTTAGATAATTTAGATTACGCAACACAAAACATAATTTAAATTATTAGCCATATGTTAGCTAGCACACGCCAATATACCACACAACATCATCGAGAACTATACTCAGGCAGAAATAAAAACTAAACGTAAACAGAACTTATCTAAATAAAAGCCTCCAGGCATAAAGGGCGTGCCCGCTTACATATAGTTGTAACTGGAAGTTATAAATGATAAACTATGACCATCGAGATAAAATAAATAAAACAAACAGTTAATTACTAATAACAATAACTAATATGATCAATTGTCGAGGTCACTAGCTAACCACATATTGCAATACAACTCATTAGAAAAAACATTGTAATGAGTAGATTATGTCAACAATAAATTGAAATAAAATTAAAAATAGCTTGACTTATAAAGTCAAATAAAAAAATACAATTATATAAACTCATATAACTTGTCAGTAGGTAATCTGGAGAAAGAACATAAACATTGTCTTGAGTTAATCACAGCGACCAACTATTCTTATCATTTAAGTAGTCGTTTATAGAATAGTATGCCTTTGAACAAAGCTTGGATTTTACTTTCGTTTTAAACGCATCAAAAGGCAAATCTAGCAAAGAAGAGGGTAGCTTGTTATAAAAGGTTATACCAAGCCCAACAAATGAGTTATGAACCTTATGAAGCCGGTGAAAGGGAGCTCGTAGTTTGTCCTTATTTCTAGTGTTAACATTGTGAAAATCACTGTTTTTAGTGTATAAGTGTATATTTTGCCTAATATATAAGATGTTGGCGAAGATGAATTGGGACGCCACCGTGAGGATACCAATATCTTTGAAAAAATCTCTCAGAGAAACTCTGGCACCTAGCTGGTAAATAGCTCGAACAGCTCGTTTTTGAAGGACAAATATATTTTGAATATCAGCAGCTTTGCCCCACAGCAGAAGACCGTAGGACATAACGCTATGAAAATAACTAAAATAGACTAACCGAGCTGTATCGACGTCAGTGTATTGTCTTACTTTCCTGACGGCGTAGGCGGCCGAACTGAGCCTTCCCGCTAGGCTCGATATATGTGGGCCCCACTGAAGTTTGGCATCTACTGTTATGCCCAGAAAAACTGCCGAGTTTACAGACTCAAGCACCTCTTTATCTAAGACGATGTTGGGTCCTAGATTTCTAACATTTGGTAGGGCGAACTTTACACATTTCGTTTTCTTGGCATTGAGAACTAGGTTATTTGTCGTAAACCAATCCGTAACCATTGAGAGAGCACTGTTTACATCGTCAAAATCTTGTCTATTCCTGTCTACTTTAAAAATAAGAGAGGTATCATCTGCAAACAGTACAACTTCACAGATACCCTTTAAATAGAATGGTAAGTCATTGATATACACTAAGAACAAGAATGGACCTAGTATTGAGCCTTGAGGTACACCTAACTGAACTGGTAGACCGGAAGATTTCACACCATTAACATCTACACATTGGGACCTATTGTGTAAATAAGAATTTATAACGTTGAGAGCTTCGTTTTGAACACCGTAATGACGCAGTTTACGCAAAAGCGTGTCATGGTGCACGCAATCAAAGGCTTTGGAGAGGTCACAGAAAACCCCAATAGCATTTTGCGAGTTCTCCCATGCGTTAAATATGTGTTTCAGCAGAGCAACACCCGCATCTGTAGTCGAACGACCTTTTGTAAAGCCATATTGTTCATTATGAAGGAGGCTATTTAAATTAAAATGTCTAAGTAACTGCTTGAGTATTAACTTTTCAAATATTTTGCTAAATGCTGGTAAGATAGAAATAGGCCTGAAATTGCCAACGTCATTTTTATTACCTGATTTAAATAGTGGTATGACTTTACTATTCTTCATGAGGTTAATAGGAAAATACGTACGTCTCCGGACTTTTTTATTACGATTAGAGTTATTTATTTACATATGCGGCTGACGTGACTCAAAGAGGTGACGTGACGAGGTCACCTAGACGCGCACCGCAAGTCTTGGATCGAGGTGGCCCAGGAAATGGATGCTTGGAAAGATTTCGGGGAGGCCTTTGCTCAGCAGTGGGACAGAGTAGGCTAAAATAAAAATAAATAAAAAGTATTCACCTATTTGCAGCTAGACTGTCCATAAAACTAGTTTTTAGTTGATATAGAGAATCAAAACATATAAATCTAGGTACAGGGACTTCAGTCTAAGACAATAAAATAAAAGTTTCATATGCCCTTCACTTAAACGAACGATTTTATTTTGTATCCACTACAGGGAAGCTCTTGGCCTGCATCTCACCAGATGGTAAGTGACGTTCAGGCTGAAGGTGGAAACGAGCATCACCTGGAATACCCAACCAAGGAGGAACTGGCTATCTTACCTCTAACTGCAGAAACACAACAATGCTGTTAACATTGTTGCTATAGCGACAGACTTAGTTTAAGATGGTGATAGCAAGCCAGGCGGACTTAGAACAAGCCCTACCACCAACCAAGCTGAGCAGAATCGAACCCGGGACCTCTGGGTCTCAGACAGGTGGTCTAACCACTACCGCTAGTCAGCAGACCATAGAGGTGGTTAACTACTAAAGTTTAGTAACTAAGATGCAATTTGATGGCGTTGGAATTGAGTCACGGAATCAAATCACGCTTACTTTGCGGCATATGATCAGGTGTAAAATGGCTCGGCACATGGTCGGGTAATTTTTTATATACAGTAGTGTTGCGCTGTTCTGTTACGAATTGTTATACTCAAAATTGTATAAAATTGCTTTGATCATAAATTCATAGGTCATTATGTCCGTAGGTGAGTTCAAAAATCCGTAGATCTACGGACAAATCCGTTGGTCTAGCAACGCTGGAACGAGTGCAGCCAGTGCAGCACTGAAGGGAAATCATTTACTAGAACCTAGAACGAATTGTCTTTGGTAAAGCTTTTTTACTCAGCTTTTATAATGAACGTAGTAATAGAGACGACGCAGCCTGCCATGACTAGCGCCAAAGACTACTATAGTATACTGGCGCCGTCACCGCAGGACGCCTCTGTTTGAATAGTGCATTAATTTTCGACTTCAATAAAAAAACCTCAATTGTAGACAATTAATTAGGAAATGATGCACATTAGTTGTCCGTATTCATTAATCTTCTAGAATTTTGATATATCGTTACTATGGTAACAACATCAAATCTCTCAATATTGTACGTACGAACTTACATGTCCAGTTAGAATTTATGGGAGAACATGTTTTTCAACTACAATGTATGTTTATGGGATAAATTCATCCCAATTACGGAACCCTTCATTGTGCGTAGTCCTACATGCACTTGCCCGGGTTTTTTAGAGCAAGCCAGGGCCCCCATCGATCGCAAGGCGTTGGGCACTTGCCCAGAGTGCCTAGTGGAAAAGAGGGGCCTGCTGGGCTTTGCCTTGCCGCCACCATACTCGATACAATCCCTAAACAATAAGGTTGTTGCTGACAGAGTTAAAAAAAAATACATTTCCATAGAATCATAACGATGTATTGTGAATCGATAACGCCGACCATGCCTTTTACTTACTAATATCACCGTGAGCGCTGTCAAAGATGACAGTTGTGCTGTTTTGTTTTGAGTCGCATCATATCTTTAGACAAACGTGGCATCTTCGAAATTGTGCTTCTGGCTATCGTGGCCACCTAGCCAACGAAGAAGAAGAAATGTGTAGTATAAACACCAAGAAATATGATATGCAAGTTTTGACATTGAGCGAGCACCGTGAGAACGTTCACGGGCGTTCCGAATTGATGACAGCCCTCAGCTGTCATAATCGTGATATCTAACTCTGAACGTCAAATATTGATGACAGCAGTGCGGTGTGAGCGATTACGTTCTTATTCGGAAAGCGGCATAGTTAGCTTGTCCGGCTTGTCGGTTGTCTTGTCATCAGTCAGACAGAATATTTCGAATATTTCGCTGTGATTCCACTAATTCGCTTCGTCGGCACTTTTTAAGCGCTGTTTTATTGATTTACATTAGCAAAATGAATTTTTATTCACAAACTCTGTTCTGTCTCTTGATCGTAGTGACCGGTGCTTTTTGTGAAAATAAATATTCACGTAACGCCAATGAACAGAAAAAGAGCGATGTAGATTTTAGAACTTTGGAAAAACCTTTCAGAATGAATAAGCTTAATTTATTGTGGACTAAAGCTCGACAGGTAAACAACACTGTTTTATTCATATATGCTTTGTAATCTCCTGTCTTCGTCATTTAGCTCTGTTATGTTTATCCGGTAAAGAATTCGCCGCGCCTTTTCTTGCAACTAGCTGATTTCAAGGCGCTTTTGATGAGCAGTACTCTACACCACTTTCATAAAACAATCTAATCACAATTTGACACGTTGCAGCGCCTAACAGAACCAAAACTGAAGTCCTTGTACAGTGATTTGATGATCCAAGACAAAGAAGAATTAATATTTAAGAGGGTGAAAAGTGAAGGAGGAGATAAGGAGGGGTTAAAAGAGGCAGAACTGAGGCGCAAACTAACCAGCATCATGTCTGCTTATGGTTTGCTGCATCACTTTGACCCTGATGCTGCTAAAGAGAAAGACCACCCTGTAAGTAATGCTAGAAATAAGTAAGAGAAATACTATTTGTAATGGCCTGTTTCACAAACTTCTGATAAGTTCTCTGCTTATCTGTCAGGTAAGTCCATACAAACCCTGTTATAATATTGAAGTCATCTGGAAATATTGCCTGTACCCGCTCAACTTTTGATTTGCCTTTACAAGTTGAAAACAATAAAAATTCTATTGTGTCTTGTTAGCAACAGTTAAACTCTTAAGTATTGTGAAACTGGTCCCAAGATGTATGTGTCGATTTATGTCTTAAAAACAAAAGAATGATATTAGTCACCTTCCTAAGATAAAAATAATAAGCTTCTTAGTGTTGGGAAAGAAGTTAGAAGAGATAAAAAATATACATGTATAAAAACAATGTCTGATAAACACATTTAGATAAAATGTAATTGCTTTCACAGACTGTTCATTGACACAGCTGTTGTTTTAAACTGATAAATATAGCTTTGTTTAGAGACAAACAAAATGTGTCAGCTTCAGAAGGTTATTACTACACTGTTCAGGTATCAAAGTAATGACATTCAATCTAATTTCATCCAAGTTTTGCTTTTCTTTAGCTAACCTATTATTTTGTCCTGCAGCAGCTGAATGTATGAAAACCATCTTCTACCATTTTTATTTAGGTTTATTGTTCTAATTCTAAAATTACCAATCAACCAAAAGCACAACACATTGTGAGGATGCCTGAAAGACATTTCTTAACGGCATGTGAAGCCGAGTCAGAGGCCCAAGGGCAGCATAAAAACTCTGACACCAGGTTAGTCACTAACCACAACAAAAAGAAAGAAGAATACCAACCCATCTTAGTTTGGATATAAATCTATTTGTATATGGCACAGCTTAAGACACAAAATAATAATTTTCTAGGCTTACAACTCAGCAATGGACGACTACATAAACAAGAGCATATTTAAAGATAAGAAGCTAAACTATCTATGGACAAAGGCTGAGGCTTCAGGGTTTACTATGGAAGAGTTGCTGGCTCTGCGGGAGGAGTTTGGGCACCATCAGGAGAAGATAGACCAGTACTATGACTTGTTTGATGATGAATCGCCCAAGGATGATGCATTTAAAAGTAAGAAATACATAACATCACGCCAGTAACCCCTGAGAGGTTAGGCAGAGGGTATACTTATATAATAGTATACAGCTACATTTCATCAGCTATGTTTATGTACACACGGCTTCACATCAAGCTATTTATTTCCAGTTTACGCTGACCTCGCATTGTACGGATCCTATACAATGCGAAATCAGCTTATACTGGAATTGTATAGCTTAGCTTGAAGTGTAGCCATTTGCACCATGTAATAGGGGGTGAGTCTATTGCCATCAACCCGACACAAAACCAGACTCGGGGCAAATACAAGAAATCCATAGATATATTTCTCACAATTTCTATGAAGTAATTGTTAAGTGTGTGAGAAAAAAACTACTTATTACTACTGACACAGGTACTATGAAAACGATGTTATGGCTATAATTTATGCACATATAAATTATTTTCAATTATATGTTGCAGAGTCATAACTGCTATGATAAATGATACACAGTCACAATATTATGACAACTATGTATAATAATTACAATATGAATTTGAAGCTCAATTTTCTGCACACTCCAATCACTGAAATTAATTTGGCCTTCTGGATCAAATTTCATGACAGACATTTACAAGATAAACTGTTTCAAAGTACTATTTGAGGCATGAAGTTTTCTGTAGTTTCTGCCCACCCTTTCATAGGGATATGGCATGAGCTTATATATGTGTGGATTTTTTTGTAATATTAATGTATCTGCACATTTCAGATGTCATTAATGAAGAAGATTTAGATAAGTTCAATGAAATCAGTGCACACACAAATGAGATGACAAAGGACTACATTGATAAGGCCAATTTAATCAGAGAGAAGCACCGTGATTTGCGGGATGGTTATGATCGGCTGCAGAGAGTCATTGCCAAAGGTAAACAACTTATTATACAATTTAGTTAAATTATATTAAATGCTAGAGATTATAACTAATATAATTTTTTTAATAATGACGAATATTGCCTTGACAGCAGAAGGTTTATCAGGTTATCACCATTAACCTATTGACCGCTTGGTTTAATATTAATTGCCGTGCCCCCAGCGCCCAAATAACAATCTTCGACGAATAGGTTCGTGCAATGAATTAATAAACAAACATTTGTCGGGGTGGTCAATAGGTTAACCATGTTCCAATACCAGTTCAAATTGATCTGTAGATACTATCAAATGGGGCATATACGTATATTTCATTCAACAAATTTATTCTTAAACTGAACTGAACCTACTAGAAATTTTAAATTCCTTTGTATTTACGTAGAGCTTATAACGGCTCTCGGCTGTTTCATTTGTAACGCGCCCATTACAAGCTCAGGCAGATGCAGGGTCATAAAATATTTATAGATATTTTCCGTCGAAGCGTTTGTCATATTTATCAAAAACTGGGGCAACTGAACTACTTTTAGTCGAGATTCATGCTACACATACTGCTGTGTACAGTCGCCGTCGGATATATTGTAGCAGACAAGGTGACCAAATATTTCTGAACAATTTAAAATGTCAATAGGTTCTATACACAAGAAGTTACCATTAATATCTGAACATTCATTACTTTATTAATATCTGAGCAGATGCTTGTCAATAATTTCTATACAAACAACTAACCAAAAATATCTGAACACTTACAACGTCAAACGTCAAGTCAACGCAGACTAACACTGAGCTTACCCATGGTCTAATAAAACAAGGTCTGGCGTTCCGGGACTAACACATGCTTTTAAATTGTCGTTTCGTGTGTCTTATCAAACGAAACAATTCAATTTAAACATAACGAACGTAATTGTTAATTAAAACCTTGTTTTATCGGATCTGCACAGATAATAAAGGTGGTTGGGGAGTTATTATTACAAACTTCTGGTAACACAGATGTGATGACGTAGACTTGTGTTGCCCACGTGACCACTGTGTTTCGGAATGCCATACCTGGCGAAGTATATTAATATACCATGAGCTTACCTAATTCGTTACTGCATGGTATAAAGGACGAATCAGAAACAAACGCTAATATCTGTGGTATAAATACGATGAAAAGGGAATAAAAATTGTATAGAAAATCATTTTATTATAATTGTATAGAATATCATAGGATACAACTGATATGTTAATGTCAACTATTATTATTAAATATTGAAAGAAAATAGATCTTGATTTTGTAATGAAATAAAAAAATATTGTAAAAAAAAAAATGTGTATGTTCGGGCATAACTCCGTCTTAAAGAGACGGATTTACAAAATTCTTTTTTTTTTTTAAAGGGTATATATACTTCCGAGGTGGTCCCATTGTCATCAGGTAAGGATCTGATGATGGGATCCTGAAGATATCGAAGGACTCTTCAAATATTATTGGCACACCAATAGCGATTTGGTTATTTGTTATTGTAACTCGTGCAATTACTCTCGGAAAGCAATTTATACTCGTCACAATGCATACGGAGGAGTGGAGCTGATGGTGAAGTACCAGGAGAAATCCTCAACGATAATCCCTGCATCGGAAAAGCAATATTTTGTAAAAGGTGATGAGCAGTTGACATTAAGCTATTGCAACTTAGGTACATTAGAAACTGGCTCACCAGAAAGCGATAAATAAAAACTTTTATACAAAAAAAAAACAACCGACTTCCAATAAAACACTACAAAGTGATAAATAACTTAAATTTCGGAAGTTTTAAAACCACCCCATCTGCGTAGATGCACTTGACGTTATACGTGTTTAGATATTTTTGACTTGTTGTATGTATAGAAATTATTGACAAGCATCTGCTCAGATATTAATGAAGTAATGAATGTTCAGATATTAATCGTAACTTGTAGTGTATGGAACATATTGACATTTTAAATTGTTCAGAAGTATTTGGTCACCTTGTCTGCTACAATATATCTGACGGCGACTGTACTTTGCCATGAATCACGTGTTTAAAATTTGTTATGGCAAATTGAGCCCGCCGCGTACCAAGTTGTGTTGGTATGCGGCGGGCTCAACTTGTCGAATTCAGTGGGCGTAACTTAACGCGATAGAAAGAGCAACTTCCAGGTGAATATAACTGTAGGTAACTAGTGCTATGCGACCTGAATTACACTTTATTGTGTCGTAGCAAGTAGTTTTTTATTTAAATGATTTTGCGTAGTGACCCATTTGTATTTATCTGTTGTTATGGGTACCAAGATGTTTAATTTTCCTATGGTCAAGCTATGCTCATTCTAGCACTGTTTCATATAGTTATCATAGGAGGCAATAATGGAATTTATCTTTTTTTTCTTCTCAGCTCCAAACAACAAAGATTTTATTGAACCTAAAGTCCAAGGCCTATGGAAGATCGCAGTTGGTGCAAATTTCACAACGGAGGAACTGGCTTCTTTGAAGGTACTTACTGATAATTAATGAAGAATGCTTTATCCTTTCTCATGTTCTTGTTGGCACTCGAAGGCGTTCCACTATTCTCGACTCGCGCTGACATATCATGCTTCTTGGAATCGGCATAGTATTTACCCACCGTTTCTAATCTGCGTCCGCAATTAATTTACCGAACATGTAAACAAACACGAGTTTTAGAAAAAACTCAGTTCAGTTTGCGCTACAATTTCATATTTTTATGACTTTTCAACATTACTAGTCAGTCGAAAATCTCTAACTCTCTCTCTCGTTTATGAGGAAAACACGTGTTTGTTTACATGTTTGGCAATAAATTGCGCACGCAGATTAGTCATTTAGTCATTTCAGATTGTCTTATCTTGAGTCTATTGATTTACTATCTAGGTCTATCGATCTAGCTTATAAATAATAATTTATAATGTTGAGCAACATTGTTGTGGAAACATGTTGCAAAGTTCATAGATCTCTATGGTTCTATACTCGATGAAGTTGCCGGTCAGCGAGCGTTTACGCAGCCAGGGCTGTGTGGAGAAGAAATATTAGAGTAAACATTGTTCCAGCAACATTTGAACTGTTGCTCAACATTTGTTTACCATGAGTGTATGATTATATATAACAGTGTGTATTCCGTCCTTTCCCAGGTGGAACTGCAGCATTACGAGTCGCGACTGCTGAAGTTGCGTCATTTGCAAGCAAATAACGTAAGCATTCGCGAGAAACACAAAAGCAAGGTTAATTTTTTATTTTATTTTTGTTCTTTTGTTTTTTATTGTTTCATATTACAGGTTTATTACTTACCCTTTATTTCAATGGATCTGTTTCTTGTTGTGTGAGTTATGTTTCCTTTTTCGTTTATGTACGCACTTTTTAGCATTCAGAGATAGGCCATAGAAATGGACTGCTCAGGTTCATATTGAATCGATGCTTGACCTATTCTTAAAGTGGAAATAATAATGATATTCTTTTTCGTGATACTCAGGTGGCCGGCGCCGGCGAAAAGATGAACCACTTTGAAGAACAGGAGCAGATGATTAAGAAACACTCCAGGAAGGTCGCCAAGCTTCATGCTGACCTCGAGAGCAAAATACTCGAACGTCACATTGAGCTTTAACTGCTCAAAACTTGCCAAAGCTGATAGTGTCAACAAAAAAATGGATTCCTTTAAATGTAATGCATTTAGAACAAATTGTGATTCTATTTTTGTGGGTAGCTAGGTGTACTGTTCGTTACATAGTAATGATATAAAATCAAGTTTACATATTGAATGTTGTGTGTAGAATATTTTTTAGTGTAAGTTATAATAAAATGTAAATAAGAATGATGAATCTCAGTGATTGTTTCTAATTAAAAAAAAATGAGTTCAGTCTCTTGCAAACGACGAAACTGTTGTTTCATTTGAATTAATGAAAAATTATGAAGGAATGTTTGATACTTATTTCAATAGTTAGGCCCTATTCAAGAACACACGCAAGTTACTTTGACAACGGTTTATTTGCGTAGAACTTACCGCATATCCTCCTTTTAATCATATTCGAGACAAAATAAGTCCTCAATAATAATAATTTACTTATAAATATACACATTCCCCAAATAAACCTATTAAAAAAAAAAGATATTATTGAAAAACAGGTGGTATTATTAAAAAACACCAGTGGATACAGTGCATCAATATATCGATATTTAATCTTCATGTACAAGCAAATTTATTAATACATGTTTAATATTTATTCCGCCTCGGTTAACGAGCGTACCAATCATCGAAACTAATATCGCATTATGCCATAATATAGTGTAAAATATGTATAATAGACGGCGAGCGACGATCGCACGCAAGGCAACTCAAAACACTCAGCGGCACTTCGGAATCACATTCCAAGCTACCTACTATTACATTCGTTTACGCGTATATCTACATCAGATGAAAACGGCGACGCCGACTATAACATAACTATAATTCGTCTAAACGTAACGTCGCGACCGGCGAGCGGCAGTAACAAATAAAACTACATCCGACTCCCCTCACGAGTTTCATTATAATGAATCGTTTAATGCTCACTTCAGTCGATCGTACAGTATAAGTAGTTCTCTTCTCGATAGGACATCTTCTCTATTATGTATATAGATAATCTGTATAATATAATTCTTTCTCACTAATATCTACACCGTTTCCAAGGGTTACAATTATATATAATCCTGTGGGGCCGGGGTGGGCGGGGCGGGGCGCAGCCTCGGGTCCGTCCGGCCGGCTCTAGTGAGTCCACTTGCTCCAAGCCTGCGACAAGCGAGAGTTCGTCAGTCAGCGAGGTGTACAAGAAGATACGGGATGTGGGAAGCGGACTCGAAAATAATTAAAGACAAATATTGACTTGATTGATCAAAATTTTAGAGGGGGTAATGGCCACGGAAACTAAAATTTCACAAAAAAACAGTCTTGTGGCTTGTCACCTTGAAGGAGATTTCTTAGTGGTTCATAAATTAAGCCACCTTTACTAATCAGTTCCTCATATAGTACTGAACCTGGCGGCGACGGTGACATGGGAGCAAACATTCGAAATTTTGAGTTGCATTGTATCACCACACATTTAATAAGGTCTTCGCTTAATTTTGGAGCCGAATATGTTGAGTTACACTTTTGTTACAACTCCGTGAAAAACCTAAGGAGGTGCGATTTCATGCGCAAGTTCCGCACTTGCGGAGGCGAAGTTCCTTTACAAGCCTATCGCAGATGTAAGGTCGCAGCAGCTCGGCCGGGTACCTGCTTGTCGGCGTGCTGCGGCGCCTGGTCCCAGTGCGCGTGCGGCTCGGGCGCGGGCGCGGGCGGCAGGTAGTGCAGCGGCAGCGCGTGCATCAGCGACAGCGCCGCCGCCGTGGCGCCGCCCGCGCCGCCCACGCCGTACACGCCGCCGTCCAGGCCGTGCGGGCCCACGGGGCCGTGAGCGCCGACGCCGCCCATGCCGCTTACCCCCTGAACGACATGATACAACCATATTAGTCTAGTACTTGGACAGTCATTGCTGCGTGACCAGCTTCGTTATCTTCCTTATGATAATGGAGGAGAGAAAAATTAAATGATCAGACCACTATCAGGTTCTATAAATATTAAAAAGTGTTCAGATTTATGGAACTTCATCTTTGTCACTCATACCTGTTCAACAGTATCTTTATAAAGCTCTATGTATCACTATGAACGGCCGGCACTATGTTCTAGTGAGGTCTGAGGGTATCTCAGGCAACCGGCGTGCGTGTATAACCAAATGTACTAACGTAAACTAAACAAAAGGAGTGTAAGAATCGTAACACAAGCGTTCTGTTGTTTCTGCTTACCCCGCTAGGAAAAAAGCGTAAGTTTATGTATGTGTAAGGCATTACCTGGTATCTGTCATGGTCGGGCATGTGCTGGTGGTGCATGTGCGCGTGCGGCCAGTCGTCGGCGGCGGTGAGCTTCCAGGCGCGCTCGGTGCCGATGGGCCGCGGCTTGCGCTCTTCCTCCTCACCCCAGCCTCCGCCCGAACTCACGTTCACGCCCACGCCGCGCTCCAGCAGGGACTGGAATTGTTATTAATGTGTTAGGAACCATTTACTTTATGGAAATTATATAATAATAATCGTTTATTTATAGAACGGACATATTTATAATAAATAACAATTAAAATAGAGCACAGTTGGTTCTTTGCCTGAATTAGATTGAACCTGTGCATATATACTTAATGTAATTTTTAATTAAAAGTAAAAAACTAAATTAAAAGTTAGGTAAGTAAAAAGCATGTTAGCAGTTCTATATACAGACAACAAATCGTCACTCGATCTTTAAAAAGATGGAAAGCGCACCTGAAGACTTTCTAGGTCGTTTCAAAATCAAATTCATTATGTTTTATGATAGCTAAACACTTTTATAGCAAATGGATGAGCATGGCCGAAGATCGAGTAAAAATGGCGTGCGATGAAGCCTATATATATATCCAGTAAATGGAGGCTTTAGTAAATTATTATTTGAGTGTCACCTGGTAAGCATGGTGTTGCTGCGGCGTGTGCTGCATGGGTTTGGGTGACTGGTTCATAGGCTGCTGCTGATACGACATCAACAGCGCGCTCAGGTTGCCCGCGTTGCTGGCGCCCGCGAACAACTGCAAGGACCAAGTTTTCACATGATTAGTCAAATTCAACAGAGAAAACAAACAAGCGCACAAAATAAGTAGACCGGGGATGCAGTTCACTGACTTTTCTGGTGCTGCCAATCTTTGGAGTCAAGTACGATATGAGCTCCATTTTAGGATCAAACATATTTCTCTCCATGTCTCTTTAACTTTTTGATATTTATAAGTAAAGAAGAAACGCTTCTTCTTTTTACTTACAATTATAAAAAAAAAATGGATAGTATAGCTTTAGCAACTATCCATTTTTTGTTTGTAATTTTCATCCGACCGAGGCAAACAATATTATAGTCGTATATGAGGATTAGTTAAATTCGAGTTGAACTAATCAACTTTGAGTAACCTATGGTCAGTTACGATACATTCGGGAATCTTTTTGAATATATTAGTAGACATGGTAGACTGTTAAATGTTCATAGTTATATAAAATTTTTGTGTGATACCTGCTACCGGCTTCTGTTAATCTAGGGTAGTAGAATATCGTGTTCGATTCCTATTTTGTTGTGACATACTTTCATTCGCGAAACGTTGGTTTAATATTTCTGTGACAAGCACTTCTGGTGAAAAAAGCGAGATTTGTATTTTATGAACGTTAACTGACATCGGTAAAGGAAAACATCGTGAGGGAACCTGGACTTATAGTAATTAATTTAAGTCTGAAATCAGCAACCCGGCCAAGTGCGGTGATCAATGCTCGTGCCTTCTCTGTTTGAGAATATGCTTTTGCCCTGCAGTAGGACAATAAGAGGCTGGTATTTTACCTGTGCGTTGTGCTTCTGCTGCATGAGTGGGTGTCTCTGCGCGAAGTCGGGCGCGCGCGGGTTGAGGCGCGACACGGTCTCCACGCCGACGTAGCCGAGCCCTAGTGCCGCGCCGCTCATGTTCACACCGCTCGAGATCGATACCTGTTGCTGAACACAAAAAAAGGAATCGTTAATACACTACGCTTTAGCCATGATACCGCACCTTCACACCTTGAAAGACTTGGCATCTTGAACAACACTTATACAAATTGAGGTCAAAATCAACTATTCTTCGAGTAGCCAGGTCATTAAATTACCAAAAACAAACGAGCGATGTGTAACATCTGACATCTCACCTTGGTAATTGGTAATAAGCAACATTAAAGGGGTGGGGCTCGTCAAGGTCGTTTCTGACGGGAAACTCTAGCACCGCGCGCGCTCATTGGCCAAATCAAATAGTGCGCGCTTCCCCGGCTTCCTGTGACACACTTCCGTCTTTTTTCAGGAAATCATTTCCACAGATTTTATTACTTAGATGTTCAATTTCATTTTGATTGCAGGAAAGCGAGGTGAAAGTTGTTACACATAAAGAAAAAAGAAGGAATTGTTCAGACATAAATGGGCGAAAGATTTTACAACTTTTGGCTCGATTAGTGCCATGATCGGTGCTGTGGGTACACACAGGTAGACTATTACTTGGATTACATTGAAGATAATTTTTATCCGTTATATCCCGGGATGTGTTTCCATAGAAAGCTAGTAGAACAGAGAGTAACAGTTATCGAAGACAGTTGGATCTATTATGCTATCTCACCATCATGTTGTGTCCATTCCGAGAGTTGTCTTGATAGATGGGTCCATTCCGGGACAGCCCGCTCATGTCCATTGTGTTTACGTTGTTACCTGAAATGTAAGATATTACGGAAATAAATTTATGAGCAAAAATATTAATGGTTTCTACGTTTTTAAGTAATTGTATTTGTAGACTTTCACATTATTATGCTATATAAAAGATTTTAGGGTAGTCGGTATTTCTTCATATTTTTGCACTATGGTTTGATATTTGGCTTTTTGGCCAAAGATAAAAATGTGTACAGTGAAAATGATAGTCAGGTGAAGACATACGGTTATGGAGTAAGACACAAGCTACGTTACCGATGGGCATGGGCGCGTGGTAGTTGGGCGGCTGGTGCAGCGCGGGCGCGTAGGCGGGCGGCGGCGTGCTGCCGTGCGACGACGTGCGCGAGCACGGCGAGCAGCCGCCGCCGCGGTAGACATACGGTTATGGAGTAAGACACAAGCTACGTTACCGATGGGCATGGGCGCGTGGTAGTTGGGCGGCTGGTGCAGCGCGGGCGCGTAGGCGGGCGGCGGCGTGCTGCCGTGCGACGACGTGCGCGAGCACGGCGAGCAGCCGCCGCCGCGGTAGACATACGGTTATGGAGTAAGACACAAGCTACGTTACCGATGGGCATGGGCGCGTGGTAGTTGGGCGGCTGGTGCAGCGCGGGCGCGTAGGCGGGCGGCGGCGTGCTGCCGTGCGACGACGTGCGCGAGCACGGCGAGCAGCCGCCGCCGCGGTAGACATACGGTTATGGAGTAAGACACAAGCTACGTTACCGATGGGCATGGGCGCGTGGTAGTTGGGCGGCTGGTGCAGCGCGGGCGCGTAGGCGGGCGGCGGCGTGCTGCCGTGCGACGACGTGCGCGAGCACGGCGAGCAGCCGCCGCCGCGGTAGACATACGGTTATGGAGTAAGACACAAGCTACGTTACCGATGGGCATGGGCGCGTGGTAGTTGGGCGGCTGGTGCAGCGCGGGCGCGTAGGCGGGCGGCGGCGTGCTGCCGTGCGACGACGTGCGCGAGCACGGCGAGCAGCCGCCGCCGCGGTAGACATACGGTTATGGAGTAAGACACAAGCTACGTTACCGATGGGCATGGGCGCGTGGTAGTTGGGCGGCTGGTGCAGCGCGGGCGCGTAGGCGGGCGGCGGCGTGCTGCCGTGCGACGACGTGCGCGAGCACGGCGAGCAGCCGCCGCCGCGGTAGACATACGGTTATGGAGTAAGACACAAGCTACGTTACCGATGGGCATGGGCGCGTGGTAGTTGGGCGGCTGGTGCAGCGCGGGCGCGTAGGCGGGCGGCGGCGTGCTGCCGTGCGACGACGTGCGCGAGCACGGCGAGCAGCCGCCGCCGCGGTAGACATACGGTTATGGAGTAAGACACAAGCTACGTTACCGATGGGCATGGGCGCGTGGTAGTTGGGCGGCTGGTGCAGCGCGGGCGCGTAGGCGGGCGGCGGCGTGCTGCCGTGCGACGACGTGCGCGAGCACGGCGAGCAGCCGCCGCCGCCGCCGCCGCCGCCGCCGCGGTAGCCCGGCGCCTTGCTCGCGTCCACCTGCGGGGAGATACAGTTTATTCTCTACGTCCTCGCTGTTAATCGGCTTTTAAAACTAAGCCAGCTCTGATGCGACAAAAAATCACAAAATTTACGTAAGCAAATTAAACTAAATAATGCACTCGATTGCAATTTTTCAAGGAAAGAAAAACCTTTGCTAAAAACGTGACTGTAGAATAAACATATCTCTCTTGCGTACCTAAACGCAGAGAGATGTCTGTTCAATTCGGATAACATATTTTCATACACTTGTAATATCAGACTATTATTGTCCCACTGCAATCAGAGAGGCCTCTTCTCATACAGAGAAAGCAGGATAGAACCCTCTTCTCATACAGAGAAGCCAAGGCAGAGGCCTCTTCTCATACAGAGAAGGCAAGACGGGGCCCCTTCTCATACAGAGAAGGCACGAGCATTAATCACCATGCTTGCCCGAAACGGATTGGCGATTTTAAACTCGAAGGAAGTTCTTTATTCCACCCATATGTTTGTAAAAACATATGGGTGGAATAAAGAACTTTCTCAGTCACGATATTCTCAAAAACGAATGAATCAGTTTTGATAATTATTTCACAGATGTCATCTACATACTTTCAGGGATGTTTTAAACTTGTTTCAAATCGAAAAGCTCAGGGTGAAACGACTATTTTGCACACAAAATGTATTTAGGTTTTTTATATAGACAGAGTGTTTACCACATTGAAGTGCGTGACCTGCGGCGGCGGCGGCTCGTTGTTGTGGTGCGCGTCGCCGGCCGCGCCCCACACGGCCGCGCCCGCGCCCGCCGACAGGTCCTTGAACAGCGAGTACTCCTGCCCGCCGCCCGCGCTCGTGTGGGCCTGCGGGGACGGAATACATTTAATACACGATCAAGTATGACGGAAATCCTGACTCAGTCATACAATAATAGGTTATAGGGTTCCATACAATGCCAATGAATTATCGTAATTATTCTTGCGCTAGCAACGACATATGTTTAATTCTATTATTTATGAGTCCCGTACGGTATATCGAATTACCCTTGAACGATATAACTGTCTACAGAAAGCGTGGTTCACTGACGAACGGTAATACGAAAAAACTATTAGTCGATACCATTATTTAGCAACAGCACGTTTCGCCGAATAACGTTACATAGAATGAACGGTTGGCCGATACCAAGATTTGCCGATGTCATGGTTCGCCGGAATACGCTTGAACTAAATAATCCTTTATCGATATCAATTTGCATCGAAAGCACCTTTTCTTACACCGCCGACCCAAAATAATTATCTTTAGTTTCTCACTCATACAATTTTGACAACCATCGATTAAATTGCATTAACTGCTATTTCCATGCGTTTATCTTAATAATTCAATCAAAATAAATGTAAAGAAAATAATAAAACAGCAAATTTGATTATATTTATAATTAAATGGTAAATAACAAAAATAAAGGTTGCAAACTGCGCAATCATAAGAAACATGTTAGAAAACAATCAGCTTTGAAAAAAAAAAAATGACTACCAGTTATATGTTATATTAATGATTTTTGATGTACATGATGTGAGCTAGCCCACCTAAAAAAGTTTCTATGCTCATCTCATTCCTTTGGGACAAGTGCTTCTCTAGTCTCTTTTCATATTCAATCTGTGACGAACGACGACGCTTTGGCATTGGCTTAGATGCAGTGATGCTCTCGATTTCCCTGTCGGTATATTTTTGTTCTTTAGCAAACTCCTTAATAGTGTTGAAGATATTCCACTTCTTGCGATTTAAAAGTGTGTTCCACCGGTTATGCCATGATTCCAGAGCATTTTGTGTTTTCGGAATATGTACGAGACCCTGACCACACATGGTGGGAACAATGGTGGATTTTGCTCAGAATTAACTTCGTCGCTGGGCCAGATTTTTTTGTAAATACTCCAGATACATAATACTTATTGAACTATTGTGGCAATCCTTCGGCTTCAGTTGGCAATACTAAGTGTTTTACTTGCTCGAAGGCCTCCGGTATCTTTTCTGGTTCCAAAAATGCTAAAGCAAATAAATGTCTGATTTTATGTGCAAATACGAAATCAGTACCATAGCGCTTTGCCAACCCTTCAGCCTGTACATGCTGCCAAAGGCTTTGCGTGAGATGAAACAGCCAGAGTCTGTGTGCACAGTTTGGAAATTGTTTTTTCACAGCATTTATGACCGCAATTTCGAAATCAGTCAGTATGTTTTCTGGAGACAAATTAGTATTAAAGGTATTGACCCCATACCTTTTTAATATTTCAATAGTTATTTATGCTATGTGCGGAAGTAAGGTGATTGCCAACGAGTGTATAAGTCGACACGAGTCGGAAATCATTTTACGCACGTGTATTATACGACGTTTTACTATGCATTGTGCGAGAAAAAAAAAAAAAAAACAGGCTAGCCTTACTACAGCAGTCGCCTGCGATGTGTATCATCTAACATACCACGACGTATATAAATTATAAAAACAAAATTCATGACGACTTTGATTTTGACTTCGACTTTGACTTTGACTTCGACTTTGACTTCGACTTTTTGATTTTGACCATTGTCATAATCATCGCCATCGTCATTATCATCATTCTGAAATAATAAAATCTCTGAGACGAGACGGACTGACGACCGCCTCAAAAATAAAAAATAAACAGAAGAGTAAAAAGCACTAGTGAAAAAAAGTGACACTTTCCGCACGAATCGACTGCTTGGAAAACGCTCTTTTCGAGCAAATGCATTGTAAATAATATTATGTAACAGGTTTCAGTCTTGTTTAGGGCGTTATTATCGCTAATAGGGCAAACACTAATGGTAAAAATTTGCTTGTGCCCCGTTCAGTTCCAACTAAAACATGTATTGAATATACTTGAGGAAATGGATTCGGGCATGTCGAAAATGTTCCGTCCATTACCCAGCCTTGTGCACTCATTAATCGTTTAAAATTTTCTTTATCTTCTTTTATCTTTGCATTAAAACTCATCGGTAACCGCTTTTCTGGCTCTGGCAGATGCCCATGTCCATTGTTTTGATTTAAAATCGAATGTTCATTTGTGCAAAATAATGTTGTCACAGTAGCACCACAACCTTTAGAACTTTTCAGCGTACATCTCCAGTAATGTTTGTCGTCCAATCTTTTGTTGAGGTGATATGAATAGATATGAATATCCATCCACAATAAGTACACTAGTGCCGAGTTTTGATTTCATTACATTACAAGCACTCATTTTCAAATAATTGACTGATCTTAATAACAACGAAAATAAACGGGAACGTAGTTTTGATTCAAGTCACTATTATGTATTTTGTGCTCGAGTCGGAAATAGTTTATAGCTTCCCACATATTTGCAACAATACACTGACCAGCGAGAATGTTTACCATTTTTACAATGTGGCCAACGTAATAATAATGAGCATCATCTAATTTGTTTCCGTAACCAGTTGTACATATATCAATTGTTAATGCATTATTAAGATAAACGCATGGAAATAGCAGTTAAAGCAATTTAATCGATGTCTGTCAAAATTGTATGAGTGAGAAACTAAAGATAATTATTTTGGGTCGGCGGTGTAAGAAAAGGTGCTTTCGATGCAAATTGATATCGATAAAGGATTATTTAGTTCAAGCGTATTCCGGCGAACCATGACATCGGCAAATCTTGGTATCGGCCAACCGTTCATTCTATGTAGCGTTATTCGGCGAAACGTGCTGTTGCTAAATAATGGTATCGACTAATAGTTTTTCGTATTACCGTTCGTCGGTGAACCACGCTTTCTGTAGACAGTTATATCGTTATTCGATATACCGTACGGGACTCATTATTTATTCCTTCAAAACCTATCAGCTGTTGTTTATGATTTCAAGACGGTTTTAATCGTAAACTTGAAGGTGATTGACAGACAAATTGAACGCAAGGAAGTATTAATTTCACAAAAACAAAATTTCGAGTAAAAATCAACATCAGGTACAGAAAAAGTGTATCGTTGGTGCTTGTACTAATGAAAAATCAATGTATTACAGACACCAGACCATAAAAAATTAAGGGCGTAAAAAGGAAGTTAAAATATACCTGTGGCGTGGTGTTAATATGTAGCGCTGAGGAGGTGTTCGGCGTATTTTCCTCGTTTGCACTCCAGGAGCTTGAATTATCAGGGCTTAGCTGTGAACAATACAGTTTAATTATATAGAATACCGTGAGTATGTCAAACGTAAGTGAAGGATGCCCTCAGAGTAATGTATTTTAATTGATTCTAATAGCCGCTTGGTAATATACCTAACAGGCCACAGGGTCGTAAGAACGCCGCCGGCAGCTGATAGTCCTTTTAGGATATCTCCGAACATTTTCTTTGTCTGCATGCTGTAGCATCTGCAGCAGCTGTGCATCAAGTAGGATCTAACACATCGAGGGTCGCGGTGCCTGTTAACTCTGGACGCACATACTTATCCATAGATCAGGTAATAGGTTGTCCTAAGAAACTTGTGCTTCATTTATACGGTAGTTAGTAAGTTACCTGCACAGTGCGGTCAGGCAGGCGGTGTTGTTTGTCGCAGTCGTCCAGCTTGTGTAGCGGCGCCGGCGCGGGCGCAGGCGCGGGCGACGCGTCGCGCGGCGCCTTCAGCGGCGACGCGCTGGGAGGCGCCGATGTGCAGCCGCCCGGGCTGCTGCTGGGTGCCGACTGCTGGATGACAACATTATTATATAACTTAAATATCTAGCTTGTAAAACGATACATAATTAAATAAGTAATACATCCATCCATACATACACACCCACACCCTACACTTACACACATCATGATAAGCTAAAAAATATATTTTTTTCCTTTATTTAATAATTCTATTTTGTATTCCACCATTTATCAAGAGGAGGTTTAAGAGTCTAGATCAGTTAAATATTGACCTTTGTATTAAGTCTTTTATGTTTTTATTCAGTGACATAAAGTAATGGTTATTTATAAATTTGCGAGTACAAGCGATTATCAGAACATTCGAAGACAAATGAGACTAGTTTCTAAAAATCGTATCTGTATAGACTGAATGTTCATTTCAAATTATTTAGAATTAAAACCTATTAAGGAGCTGATGAATAGACGGGCTGGATGTTGTTTTGGTTAGTGTCCACATTCATCTCCCTTTATTAAATGCAAACCTTAGAGATACAGTAAAGTTGCATAACACTTTGGCATTAGCTATTTTCATGTTATAATATAAGCCTATTATGATATCCCATTGGCAACAATGGCCTGTTCTCATACAGAGAAGGCACTAGCATTGAACACCACGCTTGCTCAAGCCAGGTTGGCGATTTCAAACTTATATCGGAAACGGATTTAAACCCACAAACTCGTCCATGAGAGGCGAGGCCTTAACCAATAGGTAATTTTCGTATACTATAACATTCCTGTGATCATACCGGTTGCGGAAGCCTAGGTTTAACTTCAGCGACGGGTGCAGACGTAGGCACAGGCGTAAGCGGCGCAGCGGAGGCAGTCAGCTTGGCTGCGAAGGTGTGCGGCCGGGCGCCCACGATGGCGCCCGTGTACGACAGCGCGCCCGACGTCTTCGTGCTCGAACTGCTCGCGCTCACTACACTGTTGCTCGATATGCTCGATGTCGGAACTCGCTTTTCTGCTGAGGAGGCTGGAAGGAAACGGATGATTTATAACACGAATAATGTTTCCGTTTTCTGTTATTATTAAATTTTGCGTTAGAACAATCAAGTTCATTGACCCATTTTATGTTCCAATTCAAATTCATTTATTTGCATAACACATGTTCGGGTTCTGTGTGGGCTTATAAGTTCGACGAACATTTACGCATTCTATAATTTTTTTTCAATGATACTGCACGTCAAGTTTTACACAATATATAATTGTTGTGACGCAAGACCGGTCGTTTTATCGATATATGTCTCTGTCCATTGACAACCTGCTTGTAACTTTTAGCTTTTAGTGGTACTCACTGTGTGTCTGCAGACGCGGCGGCGCGGGCCGCACGTGTTGCTTGGTGGGCGCACGTGCAGTTGGCGTGGTGCGACTGCTAGCTGAGCTACTGCTGCTGCTACTCGCACCTTGCTGCTACAGGGCGTAATGAAAAGAGTATTTATCGGTATTTCATAGAAGATCTACATCTAATCAAACAAAATTTTTAGAAAGAAAACAAATTCAATTATAGGTGAAGACCTGAATGCCAAGAGCATTAAATTAACCGATAAGTCACCTCCAAAGCTTAAGCACATTGAAGTGTGGAATGTTATTGAGAAGTTATCCATAGATGAGGCACTGGTGCGAATAACGAATAAACATAATATCTGGCTTGCAGGTTCCGTCATTGAATATTGATCACTTCTCAATGAAAACCACCTCAGTGCTGTAAAAACAGTAAGTAACTTCTGTCCAAAGTAATCACGAAATAGTTTGCGAGAAGTTTTTGTTAAGTATAAGTGAGTGTACGTACCTTGGGCGGCGGCTGCTTGGGCGCCTTGGGCTGCAGCGGCAGCGGCAGGGGCGGCGGCTTGGCGGGCGCGCGCGGCAGCAGCTGCACGATGTCGGCCTCGGGGTCGCGGATCATGGCCGTTAAGTATAAGTCAGTGTACGTACCTTGGGCGGCGGCTGCTTGGGCGCCTTGGGCTGCAGCGGCAGCGGCAGGGGCGGCGGCTTGGCGGGCGCGCGCGGCAGCAGCTGCACGATGTCGGCCTCGGGGTCGCGGATCATGGCCGTTAAGTATAAGTCAGTGTACGTACCTTGGGCGGCGGCTGCTTGGGCGCCTTGGGCTGCAGCGGCAGCGGCAGGGGCGGCGGCTTGGCGGGCGCGCGCGGCAGCAGCTGCACGATGTCGGCCTCGGGGTCGCGGATCATGGCCGTTAAGTATAAGTGAGTGTACGTACCTTGGGCGGCGGCTGCTTGGGCGCCTTGGGCTGCAGCGGCAGCGGCAGGGGCGGCGGCTTGGCGGGCGCGCGCGGCAGCAGCTGCACGATGTCGGCCTCGGGGTCGCGGATCATGGCCGTTAAGTATAAGTCAGTGTACGTACCTTGGGCGGCGGCTGCTTGGGCGCCTTGGGCTGCAGCGGCAGCGGCAGGGGCGGCGGCTTGGCGGGCGCGCGCGGCAGCAGCTGCACGATGTCGGCCTCGGGGTCGCGGATCATGGCCGTTAAGTATAAGTCAGTGTACGTACCTTGGGCGGCGGCTGCTTGGGCGCCTTGGGCTGCAGCGGCAGCGGCAGGGGCGGCGGCTTGGCGGGCGCGCGCGGCAGCAGCTGCACGATGTCGGCCTCGGGGTCGCGGATCATGGCCGTTAAGTATAAGTCAGTGTACGTACCTTGGGCGGCGGCTGCTTGGGCGCCTTGGGCTGCAGCGGCAGCGGCAGGGGCGGCGGCTTGGCGGGCGCGCGCGGCAGCAGCTGCACGATGTCGGCCTCGGGGTCGCGGATCATGGCCGTTAAGTATAAGTCAGTGTACGTACCTTGGGCGGCGGCTGCTTGGGCGCCTTGGGCTGCAGCGGCAGCGGCAGGGGCGGCGGCTTGGCGGGCGCGCGCGGCAGCAGCTGCACGATGTCGGCCTCGGGGTCGCGGATCATGGCCGTTAAGTATAAGTCAGTGTACGTACCTTGGGCGGCGGCTGCTTGGGCGCCTTGGGCTGCAGCGGCAGCGGCAGGGGCGGCGGCTTGGCGGGCGCGCGCGGCAGCAGCTGCACGATGTCGGCCTCGGGGTCGCGGATCATGGCCGTTAAGTATAAGTCAGTGTACGTACCTTGGGCGGCGGCTGCTTGGGCGCCTTGGGCTGCAGCGGCAGCGGCAGGGGCGGCGGCTTGGCGGGCGCGCGCGGCAGCAGCTGCACGATGTCGGCCTCGGGGTCGCGGATCATGGCCGTTAAGTATAAGTCAGTGTACGTACCTTGGGCGGCGGCTGCTTGGGCGCCTTGGGCTGCAGCGGCAGCGGCAGGGGCGGCGGCTTGGCGGGCGCGCGCGGCAGCAGCTGCACGATGTCGGCCTCGGGGTCGCGGATCATGGCCGTTAAGTATAAGTCAGTGTACGTACCTTGGGCGGCGGCTGCTTGGGCGCCTTGGGCTGCAGCGGCAGCGGCAGGGGCGGCGGCTTGGCGGGCGCGCGCGGCAGCAGCTGCACGATGTCGGCCTCGGGGTCGCGGATCATGGCCGTTAAGTATAAGTCAGTGTACGTACCTTGGGCGGCGGCTGCTTGGGCGCCTTGGGCTGCAGCGGCAGCGGCAGGGGCGGCGGCTTGGCGGGCGCGCGCGGCAGCAGCTGCACGATGTCGGCCTCGGGGTCGCGGATCATGGCCGCGATCAGCATGCCCGCTTGCTTTGTAGCTTCTGCTGAGCCCCTGTGCAGCGAACACATACATTATAGTTGTACTGACAGAAACACACTTGTGATCCATTTCTATTTATACATAGTAAAAAATACTACTCCTTCCTTTCAGTAGCATCGATGAAAGGTAGCAGACATAACTTCCAAACTCTTGAATCAATAAATAAAAATAAACTTTCTACTACAATCGTCAATGTTTTTTTTTTTTTTTTGCATGGACCGTTCTGCTTTTCCGTCGTGCCTCAGCCTGAAAGCATTGCCTCCTTTACAGAAACCAATGCGGAATAACTATCACTCCAAACTACTTCACTAAGATGTTCTTTCTGTAATCTTCTACTTCTACACCTTTATTTTCACAAATACAGGGTCAGTCAAATTAAATTAACTAGAAAAACTCTGCAGACGGGACATATCTGAACACGATAAAATAAAAATAGAAAAAAATATGATGTTTGCGGTTGTTTAGAATTTGTTTTATCATGTTTAGATATTGTTGTATTATGTTTTATACCCGTCACGGCTATGAAAATAACTCAAACAGAATAAACGGATTTTTCAAACTGATGTTTCAAGTGATTCCTCTATCTGCAGTTGATGGCTTCACAAAATGAAAAACATCAAGTTGATTCATTTTTTGTTTTATCATGTTTAGATATCAATAGACGCATCGCGTCTACGGAGTTTCGCTAGCTTATTTAATTTGATCCAGTATTTCTGAAACTTGCTAATTATCAATGAACACTCACTTGATAGTGATGATACGTTCGCCCTGTCCCTTGCTCTGCTTGTCCACTTCAATATGTGCACCAGTGGCTGATCTGATCGCGTTGATGTTGCTGCCCGCGCGACCAATCACGCGAGAGATCGCATGTGATGCCACCGACACTCTCTTACAGCTGAAATAATATGAGGACATGAGTAATCCAGCATTTGCACGGTGCAACTTATGAACGTAAGTTATACGGAAGAGAAACCACGTAATGACAAGTTCATCAGCAGCATCTTTATGAAACTGCAAATAAAATCGGCGTATCAATTAAGCTATATTTCCAATCAAAACTGACCCCGAATGCAAAAAAATCAGATACATACCTACAAACTTTAAAGGCTTCGCCAAATAGAACGCGTATTTAGCGCGCTAAGTACAGTGCAGCACATAACGCTAGTGTCGCGGAGTTGCTAGCGCCGGCGCTCTGTTTGACAGTAAACGTACATCATAGTGCAACACAATTCAGCGCTATAGCGTGGCGTCAGGCTAGCTCTCTAACGCACGCTAAGTACGCGTTCTATTTGGCGAAGCCTTACAATGATTTCTGCGGTATCTTATTTCTGTCAATTTTTTTTTACTTTTTAGTCATTTAGTATTTTTGGAGTTTTATATTTTTTTAGTTTTTTTTTTTTATAAATTGTTCGAGATTAGAAAGATTACTCGAGCATAGACTCAAACTATGTTATTTTCAATCATACATGATCACGTCATTTAGCTTACGAGGTAGGTTACTTTGAGAGTGCTGCTTGACGTTACTTCAATCTGTTGTAAAGGAAAGCTTGTAACGTTATTTTGTGCTAGTATAACTCACCCAGGTTCCACGGTAGAGAGCGTCTGCGTCTGAGACTTGCGCACGACCTCCTTCCATCCCTCCTCGCGTCGCCCGCCGACACAGCCGCTCTTAGGAGACGTGCTCTTGCTTTCCGTCTCCCATCTGTTACATTCAACACTAAGTTAATAATAATATTCTCAAAGGTTTTCAATGATCATGAATTAACTTGAATTCAGAATCACTCTAAAACCAACTTAGACTACATTATACTAAAATAGATAGTTGTAAGTGGCAATGGAATTATCTACGATTCTGAATTCAAGTTTAGTTGCTGTTGTGGGTTCAAGTGTATTAAAGCTGATTTTGTATTGTAAACACGATTGTTTTCATTAATAATTTGTTGGGAAATGAAAAAGAAACTGCTTTTAGTTACATGCTTCAGTTTAATATTCTTTATTTTTCCTTGAGATGTTTGTTTTTTTATTGTATTTCCACCCATCCTAAGGCTGAAATCTATAAGCAATACAGCAACCAACATTCTTAAAAGTAGCAAAACTATTGGACAAATCAAAAAGATAATCTTTCTTTGGGTTTAAATTAGTTCGTTAGACGTGAAGCGACTTTACAACCGATCAAATTCTACTAGTTCGCACGCATAGCGCTAAACAAAAATTACAAACCCTGTATAGATTTCAACCAAGCCACAAATTAATATTTTAAATTGTTACTGTGTTACCATTCGTAATGCAACAACCCCAAACATAACTAAGCAATGAAATGATAAAGTATCCAAAAATCAATGTCATTGTGAAGCCAAGTATAGGAAACGAAGCGTATACCACTGGGGCATGCAAGTACCGCGGGTTACATTGGGGATAAAACAACTTTGACACTGATTTTCCGTGTATCTTTATAATTGTGCCGCGATACGTTTACATGATGATCGAACTTACTGATGCGTGTTGTGCGTCTTTTTATTTTTGTCGCTTGTGTCAACATCGTCTTTATCCACATTGTGCCTAGTGGATTCGAATACTTGACTCTTTCTAGAGTTATTCCCATATCTGTTAACATTCTGTACTGTAATGCTCTTAGGGTTATCCTCTTCGGGTTTTCTGTAAGAACAATATTTACTACTTTAACCCCCCTTTTGGTTATTCATTTCCGTAACAATTCATTATCTAAATTGCTATCTGCGTCATATAATTTATACTGTAGTTGCTAGTAAATAAATCAAAAGTTATCAAGCGTTATTATTCACTCAATCAAACAGTAAAAAGCATGCACCTATATGTACAGACAGCCGAGCTGAATGTAGAACATGAGGATATCCCATTTTCTAGGGTACAACGACCGCGGTAGCAGCCGTTTTTACTAATTACCACAGACATCTTTCTTTCAACAAACATCACATTATATCTAAATAGTCTCAAGTGAAACGTGCCAAATCCACTCATTTAGCGTCAGCGACTGTACAAACAAAACTAAGTATATTACGCGGCTGTTCATATAGCACATCAAGCTTTAGATTTTTTTTGGCTTTGTAGAGCGTGTTCTCTATCCGACCCGAACTCATTTAATTAAATTAGCCTATGCCGTATTGTTTGATAAACCAATCCCTTCGTTTAAGCTGATACCGCAAATTAACACAGATGGTTCACTCCGCAAAATTATTTAAATAAAAAGCGCCTCTTGCTGCGATACTAGAAAATGCAATTCAGGTCACACAGCGCCAATTACCTATAGTGTTAGTTACCTAGAAGTTGCCTCTCTTTTTATCGCGTAACTCTTAGATCTACTGACTACGTTACACTCACTGAATTAGTCCAACAAGTCGAGCCCGCCGCGTACTTATAGCTTCATACCTACAATGCTGAGTAAACCATCTGTATAAATCTGTGCTGATCACAAAAGTGGCGCTATAAACTTCTCAGCTAGTTAGTCTGTAAATTTATAAGAACTTCTGATACCATGATCTCAAACGTATGTCAGGCAGTCTCTAAAGCTTGAGGTTTTATGTTAACGACCGGGTACTGCAGTAGGTACAGTTTCGCGCTAGGGCAACAAATGTTAGTACTAACTTGTCTTTCTTTTCGGCCGGTCGTCTTTCGGGCGGCGGCGCGGGCTTGACCGGCGTGGCGGGTGGAGAACTCGGCGCGACGTTCTCTTTTTCCTGTTTTTTGTCAGGCTTCGGAGTACTTTCCTTTTCAGGTTTTATCTCTATTTTAGGTTTGCTCTGCGGAAGAGGCTGTTGACTTAATTGGTTAGTGGTCTGCCTCTTCTAACAGTGTTAAGATAATGATTAAAAAAAAAAAGGTTCTATAATTCAAACTGCTGATGTCAAAGTGCAGAAATGATAAAAAATTATAATATACAAAGTTAAACAAGGGGTTTTCAATTTATTCGCAAACGCTTCGGTGGTCTTTCTATTGTGTTTTTGCCTGATTTGTCATATAAAATGCACAAAAATCACACAAGCCAAAGATAACAACGTCGAAACGTTAGTGGATTTAGGCCCTGATGGTAACTGGGCTCCGCAATTTATCATATTTATAGACATCTGCATCACAGGTGTTGCCAACCCAGGGGTAAAGGTAAACTCTCTATAATTACACCAGTCACATACTCCTTCAAATCAAAGCACAGTACCATTGCTTAGCGTTTGTGTTGTTTAGAGAATCTACAACTCCTTTGTTAAGTTTTCTAGATAATGAAGCATGAAAAGATAAGTTCACTTACTTTATCAGGTTGTTTCTTGGCAGGTGGCGTGGGGGGAGGGGGTACTGCCACTTTCTCTTCTTTCTTCTTCTTTTTAGTCTTGCTGGTCTGCACCAGGGGAGCTTTCACGTCAGACGATGAACACGAACCCTGCGTAGGAATTTATTGTTTGTGATAAGCAGAACTGATTAGCGTTGTAAGACTATTAAGTTTGTGCAAGGTGTCTGAAACTAAATTATATGGAAATTGTATATGTCATAATGTTTGCAAGATGCACGAACTTTTGATACTATTCATAATTTAATTCTTTGATTTTTTATTACGAGGAGTGTTCAATAAATAGTGAGAATGAGTAAGACGCAATTATCTTTTATTATATGTTATTTTATTTTTCGACGTAGTCACCTTTCAGGTTTATACACTTTGTATATCTTTTCTCTAATCCTAAAATTCCCTTTCTAAAAAAATCTTCTTCCTGATCCCTTAAAAAATCATTTACGGCGGTGACTACTCCGTCATCATCTTCGAATTTCTGGCCCCTGAGATGTTCCTTTAAGCGCGGAAATAGGTAGAAATCACTAGGAGCAAGGTCCGGTGAATATGGAGGATGTTCCATCAATTCGAAGCCAGCTTCTTGAATGGCAGCCATCGCAACTCTGGACTTTTGCGCAGGGGCGTTATCTTGGTGAAACAAAACAACTTTAGCGAGTTTGCCACGCCGTTTCTTGCGTATTTCCTCACGCAACTTTGTTACTTGTCCTGCGTACATAGTCCCCGTAATAGTGGCTCCATGATTAAGATATTCGATCATTACCACCCCTTGGCTGTCCCAGAAAAGAGAGCCCATGATCTTTCCGGCGGATGGAATCGCCTTAAATTTCTTTGGAGTTGGAGATGACGGTCGCTTCCAAGTCATGGACTGTTGTTTCGTTTCCGAGTCATAATGGTGAAGCCATGTTTCGTCCATACTTATGAATCGAGCCAAAAATCGGTCAGGATCTTGTTGTAACAAATCCAAACAGCTTTGTGAAATTCTCAGTCGAGTTTGTTTCTGCGCGTCAGAAAGCATTCTCGGCACCCAGCGCGCTGACACTTTTTCATACCCAAATGGTCTTTTATAATATTATGGACACTTCCTATCGAAATCTTTACTTCTTCAGCTATAAAACGAACAGTAACACGACGATCCCCCATGACAATATTTTCAACTTTTTTAATCATTTGTTCAGTCACTGCCAATATGGGGCGTCCCGTTCGTGGGTCGTCGTTAGTGGAAGTTCTTCCTCGCTTGAACTCAGCACACCAACGCGCAACCGTAGAATATGGAGGAGCATGAACCCCTAATGTTGCTCTCAAGTCTTGATTTACCTGCTCCGTAGTAAGATTTTTCAAGCAGAGATATTTTATTACCGCGCGAACTTCAATTTTATCCATTTTTAAGAACACGTTCCGAAACGACGCAAACAATAGACTTCTACTTTTAAAAAACAAAAGAGAACAAATTGCTTTTTTTATTATCATCTTAACTAATGTCTGGGGTATGCCTGCCAGTATTTATTTTTATTCTTTTCCAAGGAGAATGTATCGCATTCTCACTATTTATTGAACACCCCTCGTATGTCTAAATAGTGTCGTGATGCAATAGTTATTTATGCTATAAGTGCGGAAGGTAGGTGATTTCCGACGAGTGGCATTTTTATTCACGAGCGAGCGAAGTGAGCGAGTGTATAAGTCGACACGAGTCGGAAATCACCTTACGCACGTGTATCATACAACGTTTTACTATGCATTGTGCAAGGAAAAAAAAAAAAACGGGCGGGCCTAACGGCAGTCGCCTGCGATGTGTAACATCTAACATACGACGACGTATATAAATGATAAAAATAAAACTAATTCATGACTTTGACTTTTGGCTTTGATTTTTACTTTGACTTCGACTTCTACTTCGACTTCGACTTCGATTTCGACTTCGCCTTAGACTTCAACTTCGACTTTGACTTTGACGTTGACTTAGATTTTGACTTTTTGATTTTAACCATCGTCATTACTAATTTGTGAAAAACTTTTCTCAAATAATAAAATCTCTGAGACGAGACGGGCTGACGACGGCCTCAAAAATTAAAAAAAAACCGAAAAGTAAAAAGCACTAGTGAAAAAAAGTTACACTTTCCGCACAAATTGACTGCTTGGAAAACGCTCTTTTCGAGCAAATGCATTGTAAAAGAACTAAAACAAACAAGCCAATTTTTTTATGCTGGTGTGGGTAACAGCTACGTCTCGCGCCACATCATTCTGCTTTTCTAGTGTGCGTGCATTTAGCGGCTAAGTTGGACTATGTTTTTTTCGACGAGTTCACAGCTTTGACTGTCTATCTAGACATATTTATCTTTGATTATATTATTGACGTCAAACTGATCGGGATATTAAAGTATTCCCGGGTTTTTTCGAGGATAAGCTGCTTAGTTACTCGAGCTAAGCGGTTTAGGAAAAGTATATTTAGTCCGAAGAAATAATGCGACTAGATGGAACAATGACCATACGATGGACATTTAGAGTGGTATGACAGAAAATAGGTCTTTACTCCTATTCATCACTAAGTAGATAGAGACTAAAATGATGATGATTTTATAATAATAATGAGTAATCATTTACTTTCTGGCATACCTGCGAGTTAGCATCGATCCCGGAGTCGCCCTCCTCCTTGGGCACGGGCTCGTCATCAGGCTCACCGCCCTCCGAGCACTCCCCGAGCGCCTTGTCGCAGTACATCGAGTTCTTGTCGTTCTCGGCCTGCAGCTTGCGCCGCTCCTCCTGTAGGCAAGACTGACGAATTGTGTAATGCTGCCCTTTCATTGGAGTACTGGACTTGATATGAGCATGTGATTGGAGGAATGAGGAGCGTGTCGTGATATGATTCAGGTGACTACTAGATAAAGGCAAGTGAATGAAGAAAACCTGCGGCGATAACCCCCGATAAATTGGGATATTGATGATGGTACTTGTTGATAGGCCTACACTGTCCTCTCATACCTTTTAACACTGTAATTTGAAAACATTGTAAAAATCATTTACTTTTAAAAGAGTAACCGTGGAGTTTCTTGCCGGCTCTTCTCCATAGGAAACAACCAATTGGAACCGTGCACCTAGGTTCTGACGTTTCATAAGTGCCCTTGTATGTTTATATGGACTTGGCATGGTATTTTGCGAGAAGATATTTTCACGTTCTAATAGTCAAATCAATTCCAATTAGACTACTTCAGTAGAATGCAAATGAGAATGAATGAATGTTAGTAAGTCGTGTCTATTGTATTACCTTCTTCTCCAACTTCTTCTTCTTCTTCCTCTCGCGCCTCCTCGCAGCGGCCTGGCGCCGCGACTCCTCGCGACACCGCTCGGCGTCCAGCTCCTCCAACAGTATGGTCGCGTTCTGATTGGCGCGCGCCGCCTGCGTCTCTTTAGCCGCGCGAATCACACGCACGCACTCTTGACATTTTTCGAGTAGGTCCTTGTCCGAGATTGTACAAATGTACCTGCAAATATGCTCATCGGTTTAGATAATCCTTGATGCAGAAATCTAAAGGTGTAACCAGACCGCGGTCGATCAACGTCGACCGTCGCCTCCAATCATGCCATCTTTTCTAACTTACATCCCAAAATAAGTCACGATGTCGTCGGTCAACCGCTGTCTGATTGCACCCAATAGGGTGAGATTGGTTTGAGAATCTTTCATTGTACAATAAATTAATAAAAACATTGACATATGTTATCTTGAAGTGCTTACCTTGTCATCTCCTGGTCTGAAGGGAACTGCGTAACTACGCCGACCATCCATTTGACCACTTTAGTGTGGCCCTTACGGAAGGCAGCCATTAGGCATGATACCTAAAATTAAAACATTTTGGTTACTTAGCACGTGGTCTTCGTTTAGCAGGGTCCCGGCCGCGCTCTACTGATACAGTAAGATAATATATTTGTACGTACTTTTCTATTGTCCTGTGAGTCGATGTCGGCGCCGGCCGCGTACAACATCTCGACTACTGCGAGGTGTCCGCCGTTTGCCGCCAGCCAGAGGGGAGAGTTGCCTTTCTTGTTTTTTACTTCCACTGCCGCTCGCCTGAAAGGACAAAAATAATTTAAAAAGAGTCCAGTGAACCTCACTGGAGTCTCAATATGGCACGACATATTCTTTCGTCTTTGTAAAGGAACCCGGGTGCGTCAATTCACATGATCCATTCGAACACGTAGTAAATAAACCGTATAACTTAAAAGCTTAGAAACCATCATCACGTTGGCAACTTTCAGACGCCCTTTACACCAAAAGACAAAACAAATGTGACAAAATCAAATCGCTGAGTTATCTTGAACATTTTTATATACGAGAATTGCATTTCTGAGTTTTTCTGGAATTAGTCTTCTGAAGTACGACAATTGGTCTACTGCATTAATGTCGGGTACTGACCTCTGCAGTAGCAGCTCCACGAACTTAGTATGTCCCTTGTCGGCCGCGATGGTGAGCGCGGTGTCGCGCGAGGAGGGCACGGGCGGCGCGTTGACGTTAATACTGACCTCTGCAGCAGCAGCTCCACGAACTTAGTATGTCCCTTGTCGGCCGCGATGGTGAGCGCGGTGTCGCGCGAGGAGGGCACGGGCGGCGCGTTGACGTTAATACTGACCTCTGCAGCAGCAGCTCCACGAACTTAGTATGTCCCTTGTCGGCCGCGATGGTGAGCGCGGTGTCGCGCGAGGAGGGCACGGGCGGCGCGTTGACGTTAATACTGACCTCTGCAGCAGCAGCTCCACGAACTTAGTATGTCCCTTGTCGGCCGCGATGGTGAGCGCGGTGTCGCGCGAGGAGGGCACGGGCGGCGCGTTGACGTTAATACTGACCTCTGCAGCAGCAGCTCCACGAACTTAGTATGTCCCTTGTCGGCCGCGATGGTGAGCGCGGTGTCGCGCGAGGAGGGCACGGGCGGCGCGTTGACGTTAATACTGACCTCTGCAGCAGCAGCTCCACGAACTTAGTATGTCCCTTGTCGGCCGCGATGGTGAGCGCGGTGTCGCGCGAGGAGGGCACGGGCGGCGCGTTGACGTTAATACTGACCTCTGCAGCAGCAGCTCCACGAACTTAGTATGTCCCTTGTCGGCCGCGATGGTGAGCGCGGTGTCGCGCGAGGAGGGCACGGGCGGCGCGTTGACGTTAATACTGACCTCTGCAGCAGCAGCTCCACGAACTTAGTATGTCCCTTGTCGGCCGCGATGGTGAGCGCGGTGTCGCGCGAGGAGGGCACGGGCGGCGCGTTGACGTTAATACTGACCTCTGCAGCAGCAGCTCCACGAACTTAGTATGTCCCTTGTCGGCCGCGATGGTGAGCGCGGTGTCGCGCGAGGAGGGCACGGGCGGCGCGTTGACGTCGGCTCCCTTGTCCAGCAGCACGCGGCCCACCTCCACGTACCCGCCGCTCGCCGCCTCCATGAGCGGCGTGAGGCCGGTCTTCGCGCGGTGTTCTACGTTCGCTTTGCGGTCCAGTAGTAAGCTTACAACTTCGTGTCGACCTGTTGACGGGTGCTATGTTAGTAGGACGTTCCAGAGATGGTGATGGGGAGCACATAATGTGACGACGCTTTGCTTCTTTTGCGCGTTTTGTTCTGAAGAACGTTTTTGGTGCTTCCCCATCTCTGTAAATTACATATTATAAAACGAAGTGTCTTCGTTTGCGCGTTAGAGCACTTATAATGCATCCGATTTACGTGATATTTGTTTTAATTTTATTCATGATTGAACCGAAAAGGACGTAAACGTATAGCGTTTATTATAATCTTGGCAATCACAAAGTAGTTACCTTGGAAGCAGGCGAGGGTGAGCGCAGTATTGCGGTTGGTCTCGATCTGCGCGTTGATGTCAGAGCCACAGTCTAACAACAAGCGCACGGCCGCGGTGTGCCCGTTCATAGCCGCCAGCATGAGGGGGGAAATGCCTAGCTTTGAACCGGTGCGGGAGTTGATTTCAGCCTGGAGGAAACAACAATATTTTAATAAGAACAAGTTTGATCCGCTACGAGAGCATAGTAAATAGTATGTCTATTTCAAGATGTCTGGGATGCACGTGAGACTGTTTACTGCGGTTGTAAGGTGAATGTTTTTGTCCGGTCAAAAGCCGCCTATTTCTGTCTATTCGGGTTTTCTAGAGATATGGTACTTTCTCAATCACTGCTACTCTTTTTAGCCAGAATCTACAGTGACAGCCATACAGAAAAGCACCGTCACGTAAAGGTTGCCTGGTACAAAATGTTTCAGCGGTAAGTCCGCCTTTGTACAATATTTTTTTACTTTTGACAACATACCTGATGCGTGAGCAGCAATCTGATGATGTTAACGTAGCCACCACTGGCAGCTAACGAGAGAGGGGTATAGTCGGAGACATTGCGATGTTCCTTGTTCGCGCCGCGACTCAGGATGAGCTCGACGACCTCGTAGCGGCCGCCGCTGCAGGCGAGGGATAGGGGCGTGTCCTTCGTGCGCTCGGATTGCGCCTCGATGTCCGCGCCGTGGTTGAGGAGGATTTCGACGATCTTCTCGTGGCCGGCTGTTGCCGCTAGGATTAGCGGGGTGAAACCCTGTGGAGGAGGTGCCGGTTAGTTGCGTATGAAGGAAATAGGAAGGTAAATAGTTCAGCCTGTTGATGTTCTGCCAGAGGAATTTGAGTTACTAATAAGACGGATAAACAATTTAGTTAGGAAATTCTTTTCAGAGCCTTATTATTTTTTTATACATAAAAAAAATGGAGGATAGGAGGTTTACTTTTTACATGTACGAGTATTTTTTCCAATTCATATTTTTCAGAGATAACATAAAAGAAATACATGTGTCACAAATGAATACAAAAGAATTAGAAAAGTAGAATCAGAGTAAGTTAGCTGTACCTTCTTATCCCGATGCTCGATATCGGCGCCGCGACTCAGCAGCAGCTCCACCAGGTCCTCGTGCCCGCCGGCGCAGGCCAGCGTGAGCGCCGTGTCGTGGTTGGAGTCGGTCTCGCCGTCCACGTCCATGGCGCAGTAGGCGGCCGGCGCGGGCGCGGGCGGCGTGGCCGAGCCGTACGCCTCGCCCGCGCGGCAGCCGCGCCCCGTGCCCGCGAAGCGGCCCTACGCACACAGTTACATCTTACTAGCTATACTTCATGGTTTGAGCCTCTTCATGACTTGTTTTTTAATAATGAATCATTCAGACATATTGTTCATCTGAACCGATACCTCTAAGTTAGCAGGTATAATAGTTACCTTCTTCTTAGCGGCGACGGAGGCATTATTGTGATGATGCGGCTGGTCGCGCTTGGAGTGCGGTTGTGGTTGCGGTTGCGGCTGCGGCTGCGGCGCGTGCTGCGGCACGTGCTGCAGCTGCGTGATGGGCGGCCCGCCCGTGTGCGGGGGCGCGAACGTCGCCGACCTGTACACGTACACGGTATGATTATTTTATTTGGAACAACCAACAATTACTATGTCCTGTTCTTCTTCTTCAAATTTCTGGTATTCTTTCAAACTCACTTAGCAGTCAGATTACTCGTAGGTTTGTCAAGAATGACGAAATAAACTATGTGCATTTATTTTATGTGACCACTCTCTGGTTATAATTTCAAAAACAATTCTATTCTCATTCAACAAACGATACATAACATATTAAAAAAAAAATGCATTTATTACATGACTGCTCAAAAGTAGATCAAAATTTCAAAAAAATTATGTCATTGGAATGAATGTATCCAAGTTGTTTTTTTTTTTTTTGTAAATTTATGTACCTATAATCTTCATAGGGCAGCGTGGGTGGTGGCAGTGCGAAGTGTGGTTGGAGATCAGGCTGGGGTTGTGGCTGCGGCGGTGGTTGAGAAGACGCCTGCGGCAGCGTCAGTATGTCGTTGTCGGCGCGCGTCAGGATGATACCACTTTCTAGGTTCCCAGAAGGCGAAGATGGACGAACCCGGAACTGACATCCATTGCTGGACTGAAAATAAAATGAGCTTTCAGTAAAATTACATCTTGGTAAGAACATGAACAAATTTGTCATAAATTTAACTACTGGTTACTGTATACAATGACAAGAAACTACTGTGTTTTAGAGAGTTAAGCGCCTCGTACCTAGTAGAGGGAACTCGAGCGGTTCAAGTTCGCCGAAAAAATTATCGCGACGATCGCATATTCGGACGATAATCGCTTTCTGTTAGGACAGCACTTTTAGAGAGAACCACTCGAGACATTAGTCTCGCATGGACACTTAAACAAATCAGTTTTATTTATTTCAAGATGATAGTAAAGCGAGTATAGTTACCGTGACGTCCACGTGGTGGTGATGGTGGTGGTGGTGGTGGTGATGGTCCTGGCGCGGCCAGTCGGCCGTGAGCGCCTCCTCCAGCAGGCGGCGCGCGTGTCGCTCGTGGCCCTCACCCTCCGCGCCCTCGCCGCCCTCCTCGGCGCACTTGGACGACAGGATCTCGTGCGACTTCTGCTGCATCACCTGCGCCGTGCCCGCATCATTCAGAGAATAAATCGCATGACACTTGCGAATCTATTCACCGTTAATGTGTTTAGAGATTATGGCATGTATCATAATTCTGGTGTCTAAATGGACTTTGACATTAGAGGATTTTTGCGCATTAGTGGCATTAAATGGAATCTTTGATCAACAGTCGTAACAATGTTAAGTATCTGGGGGCCTACTCCCTAAGCGAAATACGTAGTTTCTGCTGTCGTAATGGGCGCTTCGCTCTCCTTCTCACTTATGTCTGTAAGTGAGACGGAGAACGAAGTGCCCGTAACGACGGCCGAAACTACGGATTTCGCTTAAGGATTAGGCCCCTTGTTACGCTTGAGAACTAACGGGGCAGCATGTGAAAATGAATGAAAAAAATGTTGTGTGTGTTAAAATGTTAAAGGGTAACTTGTTCTGCAGTTTGACAAAAAAAAAAACTCGAGACGTAACTAAACTTATTTCAGCAGGTTTTTATCACACAATATTTCCTAATATCTGTGTCATGAGGAATTATGCCATTTGAATCAAGGTCGGAACAGCATGTCATCTCCTTCCATACATCCCAACCACCCGTCACCTCAGCGTGGTGTCCGCTACGTTACCTGCAGCACAAGCGAGCGCAGTTCGTTGGGCGGCAGCGCGACGAGCGAGGGCACCTCTCTCTGCAGGTAGGCCAGCACCGCGCCCAGCTCGCGCGCCTCCACGCCGCCGCCCGCGCCCGCTCCGCCCACGTCATCGCCCGCCTGCGCGTCTACCAGCTGCCCAGCGAAGAACACGAACTCATTACAACACACTGCTTTGAAGCGAACATTAGGCCGTCAACGGTACGCGTCAAGAATGAAAGCACACCACAAAGAAACGCAGGCCATCTGCTTAAGTTACAGGAGGCATGTAACATGTAACATAGGCCCACCAATATGAAATAAAAAACTACTTGGATTGTTTTGAAATCTAAAGATCTATCGACACATATCAGGGACGTGGTCCGTCAGGGGCTCAACAAAATATCAGTGTATACATTTTATATAAACTCGTTCACCCATTTCCGTGTCCGGGCCGGCGACGGAGCTTCAGTGCCTGCCTTGTGTGTGCCACGTCCCTGCTAAGTCCCGGGCACGGCCCTGATAAGTCTGAATAGACCTTAAAAGCCAACATTTTACTTGGAGAAAAAGGGCTGGTGCTTCATTGGAAAAAAGACAATCTCAAAAGTAATAAAAGTGGAAGGTGAAAGTAAATCTCACCTGTGCCGCAAACGCTTCAGGCCTCTGCTGCAACTCCTGCACATACAGCTGTTGTTGTTGTTGCTGCTGTTTCTTTTGTTGTTGCTGCTGTTGTTGCTGCTGCTGCGTCGCTAGCTGCTGGAATTGCTGTTGCTGCAATTCCTGCAGTTGGTGCTGTAAAATATGGAGAAAATAAGTTTGTTTGGATACAGATGATGGGTTCTATCAATGATTTTGTAAGTAAAAAGAGGTTGATAGGTTATACACGGTTCACAAGTGGCATGTCAAAATTTGGCTAATAAGCCACATTTTCTTCGTCTGTTCTCTTTTACGCTTGCAATAATTACGACATGCCGTCCTACTTCCACGTGTCATATAACAGTGTGCCGTTTTTGAAAATCGAATTTTGGGTAGGTAACCTATTTACGTCTTTTTGCTTATAATATCATTCGGTTCTATAAACATGTTTTTTACACAACAAATTATTATGACGATGATCATAGACATATTCTAGACGTACATGGTAACAACATACTTGGCTTTTCGATGCTAATAACGACTCAACAATACACTGCTTTACGTTGTAAATGGAACTAGAACTGCTATAATAAAGACAGTCATTATGAATAGTACTTCGTACAATAATCAAGGATTCTCTAATGTTATAAGCAACTCGCGAAGATTACCGCGACGGCACCCACTTCTCTAGTGTGCTGGCCGAGCCGTCGCAACCTTTCGAGCAGAAGGAACTTCCAACCGTACTTGAAGCATTTACGTGAAACCTTCGCGCGCGGACGCTCTTGTATCGGAGAGTTCTATAATGTTTAGCGCGGTTAGTAATTAGGGAAAAATTCAAAATCATTTATTTGCAAATATGGGTAAACAGTGTGCAGATGTTTTACATTCATGTAATAATTATATATCACAGTCTTAGTATCACCATATTTTACCTTTCGGTATGCAAAGTACGTAAAAAGAAAAACACAGAATTAATAAAAATTAAACAGAATAAATAAAATTAAGAATGAGATCACTTAAACTCGTGGAGTTAGTAACCTTCGTCGATTTATACTAAAAGGAAAGAGTCGATTTCAAGAATAGCACGAAATATTTCGTTAGACTGACAGTAACAAAAAAAAAAACTGGAATTCAGGTATTCAACTGGTCGTTTGTATGCTACGTCGTGGAACTTTAATACTCCACCTCGCCATAAAGGCTGAACGGATTTAGTACCTACACGGAAGATTTTACGCAGACACAAAAGTTACGAGCATTGTATATCAGTTACCTACACTAGTTAGAATGACGCTTAATCTACCTATATTCCAATACACATTACAAAGCAATTACATACCTGATTGAGGTTGGTAGCTAGTTGCTGCACTGGGAACAGTTGCTGCGGAGGCGGGTACGGTGGTGTAGTCGGCGGGTGGATGGTTGTAACACCTACATCGTAAAAACTACTGTTACTACACTGTTTTACTGAATATTACTGGACATATTGCACAAATAAATTAAGACCACTTACCTGCTCAATTTTTTGTTTAGGTTTGATTTTCCTATCGTCAGTACTCTTTTATTTGAATAATAAATACGGCATTTTGCCAAATTTTCTATACAAAAGCTGTTAAACTTTATGCTCCAGAGAGTTATCTGACCATTGAAGAATCGGCCCTTCAAGAATATTCGCTATGTGGTGTCGTTAACTCCAAGAACAAGCAGAATAATGACTGTTCTAGGTTCACCATACTAGGGCAACGGTGTAGGGCTACAGCCTAAACTGTAGATTATAGTCGTTTAGTATAGGTTAACTGTGCTTAGCAATTTGGTGAATGTTAACACTTCTTTTATGTGAATAAGGCAATGTCTAAAACTCGTGGTAAACTCAAATAGGATCCGTGATGGGACAGATATAAAAAGTGAATTCAACAAAAACAAATATTTTTATGATTAGCAAGAAAACACGTATTTACATACACAGAAGAAAGGATGGGATTATGATGGATTAATATGTGGGTCGCAGCACTCGCATACGCAAACGCATAAGTTTATGCTGTATGTACTCAAGAGCTTTGAGTATGCGAGCAACGAAGACTTTTAAGTGTGAAATCATACCTACACGCTCGAATCAGCATTTTTGTTTCTCTATCTGCTTGTCATTTGGAGGCGGCATTCGCAAGCATCCGCACTAACGCTTTTACGTGCGAATATAACTCGCTCTAGCGAATTACACTTTTGAATGACAGAAAGGAATAGAGATACAAGAAAATGCTGTTCTGTGCGTGTTAACTTGATGTCACCCTTAGCCTTAGCGAAACGGAATACGTGAAGCCAAACATAGATACAATGCTGTAAGGGTGACGTGTGACGTTCGGACTTGCCTTGAGCGCAGAACTGTAGGTCCAAGGCGTGCAGCGCCGACGTGGCGAGCGTCGGCGGACCTTCACATACAACGTCACCGTTTTACTTCATGATTACTTATACTTAACACTCGTTAAATCCTCAAATCCGCTAATTTAAACATCAGTTATATTTAAACCAGCTCTTAAAACAGTATGCAACATTACGGATTTGCTATTTAAGTAGGACAACTGTAGTAATCTATCTAAATCTAGGGTTTGAGTCTTCAAATATTAAGATTTATTTTTAATCCGTGGCAGAAAATATTAATTTGCAATATTATCTCCAAGTCCCTGTAACAGCGTCCCCGCACTATTGAATACTGCAAACTATAAAAAAAGTGTGTGGTACATACCTGCGGGGTCGGGCAAATCGAGTAGGCTGCGGTCGGCTTCAGGGAGGCAGTCCCGCGGGTCCCGCTGTAACAAAGTAACGTCAGTCGTGGTCGCGCGGCGCCGCACTACGTGCTACGTCTGGCCGCTACCAACGCCACCGAAAGAGTGAACTCACCCAGCGGGTCTGGCCACCAAGTGGACAACGAAACTGACAATTCTTTTCACAACTACCGTCATATTTATATTTAGTTGGGGACGTCCAAGAACCGCGCAGTGAGTTCTTACTCTTACGATCATAACGTTAGTCAGGTCTACGTGTGCGACGACGCTATAGACAATTTACTTGAGTTAGGTTAGTGAATGTAATTATAGTGTGACTCACGTTGCATTTATTTTTAATCTGGCATTTAATTTTAACTTTCTTGTTAACATCCTTCCACGTAAACCCCGGCGGGAGTGATACCTTAGCCATGGCGTGGTGGCAAATCTACACCGTGGGAAGCAAGCAAATAGAAATGAAATGATAGAATCGTGATATTAAGCCAACAATATACATATGTATCAATATTATACATTAGGTGGGGGCGCAATGGTTAATTTGGAAGATTTAATACAAATGAGAGGCATATAGGAAGCTTTACGATGTTAGGTTAATAACCCACACAAATGTACAAAGGATTATGTCCTTTATTCATAAACACTGCACATAAAAATAATCGTTATAAAATCACTGAAAATTCTTTTGAAAAAAAATATTTTTTGTTTATGAATAAAGGAGTAAAATCAAATACACTAGCTGCATAGATCCGGCGGGGTTGCCGCGGTGGTCCCAAAATTAGTTTACGAAGAAGAAATTGGTTAATAGATTTTAAGGAATTAAGCCAGTATTCCGGGATAGAATTTGAAAAGCAAGCGCTACCAAACAATAGACTGATAAAGAAAGTTCGTTTTTGTATCTTGAATAGAAGTTATTTTTTTACTCAGAAAGCTATTTTAAACATTACAGAAAATTAATTGAAAAAAAAAAGTAAAGATAACAAGTCAAAATAAACTTTAGTTATGCAACTAGCGTAAAGTTTTGTAAAGCCCTGCACTAAGCATTCAGAAGTTTACCGTGACGCTGGCATCTTTTATTAGGGAGGAGTAAAACTGTTTTACATTAATTTATACAACAGTTAGACACACATTCGAGAATGATAGTACTTAGGCCATTTTCCATCGCACAGTGAACGGGACGTCAATGAGAACGAGATGACCGAAGTAGCGACAGTACATTTTCTATGGCCGCGTAATCAGGTTTCTCGTTGATGTCCCGTTTACAGTTCGGTGGATAAAGTGTAGGATAGGACTAAAGTGAATATAAAATATGCCTTATTTGAGAATAGCTTGACTTGGGTATCTCTTTCTAGAATATGCTCAAATTATAACCCAAATTGACTCATTTTTATATTTTAGTACTTTCATAGTTACTTGAAACAATCACCGTAAACTTCTGAACACGTTCCTAACATTGTTAGTCTTCATGAACTGGGGGTTGAAGCTATTTGCCAATAGTCCCTAATTTGTTATCAAAGTAAGTTATGTGGGACGTTTTTACCTCTTTATAATATTCATAATCTTATAGTAATGGCAGAGCCTGTTTACAACGTACATCAAGTATTTGGAACCCATACTATAAGGCTTCAGAGATTTTTCTGTAGTTTCTGCCTGCCCCCATGGGCAGAACGCGTAAGTTCATGTTATGTGTATGATGACTTCTTGTGGCCATTACAAAGTGATCAAAACGTCGGGAAATGTAAGTTATGTTATTTAGCAATTGTACTCAAGTTTACGAGCTACACAATGAAATAATTGAGTATATTTGATAATTATTTGCAGTATAAGCAATAATTCACGTTGAATCGAGAAGTAAAAATACCAATATCTATTTGTATGCAATTGTAATTGAAATATAAGTCGTATAATTCCATACAAATCAATCGCGGGCGTCATTCTAGGTAATTCAGTAATTGGCTATGGGAAAACAGCATACGTGCTTGATGTATAGAGTTAGTAAAGTTGCAATGTGGTATCGCACATTTTCCCTCTAACAAGTTACCTTTTTGTTTAATTTAATGCGGCTCAGCGTGAATTATAGTGCTTTCAGTTTTGTCGACAGGTTGCAGTGTGACAACCGTTGGATGATAGACAAAGTGTTAGTTCATTAAAAGTGTTGGTGTCGCATTGCAGTCTGCCATGTATAAGGCCCGGTTTTTATCAAAGTTGAGAGGAGAAGTCTTGTAAACAATCAATAAGTTATTGTGTTTATAATTAGGGGAGATTATGAACTTATTAAGATTCACTTCACACCGCCGACAAGGAAGTGACTATAGTTTGACCGAGAACGCTGTTCGGCGCCTTAAAAATGTGCGCGGGGAGACGGGGGCGGGGCGGGGGGGGTCAGCGCAGACCGGTCATTGGTCAACGCTGCCCCCGCCTCGCCGTGCATTTATAAGGCGCGGAACAGCGGTCCCGGTCAAACTATAGCTATCGACGATGTTGTCGCTCAAGAAACGTACAATAGAGAGTTCTCGCCGGCAGTGTGAACAGCCAGATTTGCAGATAGATAGAACACTATTACTAAACTTATTGTACGTTTCTTGTAAGAAATAGCCGGTAGCTATTCGTTTCCTCGTCGGTGGTGGGACCGGTGCCTAAGAGAAGTTAAGTGAAATAATGTTAACTTATTGGTGGTTCAAGACATTCCTCCCATTTGTTGAAAACCGGGCCAAGCAAGTATTTTGAAGTTAGAAGCGTTATACTCGTGTTTGTGTAGTATCGTGGCCGTAGCGGTACGTACGTTGTCGTCGAGTATGTCCGGCGGCGGCGGCAGGTGATGGTCGGAGTGGGGCGGCGCGACGCGCTGCTTGCGCGTGCACTTGTGCTTGTTGGCGTCCGGCGCGCACACCGGGCCCGCCGACACCGCGCCGCCCGCCTTCTTGCGGCCCGCCACGCCGCGCTCTGCAGGGGGAGGAGGTACCACATGAATAAGAAAAAGACACAAAAAGGATTTATTGGGACTCGCACTGTCGCACATACTGAATATTAAAATACAATCATAAAAAATTATTAAAAGCAACAGTCTTGTACGACGCCGAGGTGAAGGAAACACTCCTTCACCTCGGCCTCCTAAAGACTGTTGCTTTTAATTTTTATTTAATTTTCTTTTTTCTTCTGGTAGAAGTCAAACACCATAATATTATTGCTGGTTGTTTTATCTTAGATTGCAAGATTGTTCGTGTTCATTGCGCAGGAAGGAAACCGGAAAAAATCTACAACTTATGTGAATTCTTGGAAACACGTTTCCGCGTATTCATTTCAGGGTAGTTTTAAAAAAAATGGATAAAGGAAATAACGTGCGTGCGTAACGTAGTTATGTGATGGTTGTCTCAGGAAGAGAATTTCAAGTATAGTAATATTAATTTTACAAGTAATATTCATACGTTCATTCTTAGTTTTTATGTCCATTTTAGCTGAAAACCAGTGTCAGGCACTTGCTGTTTGACATTTATGTTGAATTGTGCGTATTCGGGACGGCCGTGAGGCATAAAGTACTGTATCAAATTTATTGTTTTTTTTGTGTACTTAAATTGTGTGACTTCATCTGGATCAAATAAAGTTACTTTCTTTCCTTCTTTATTCACGGTATGCGGTCAGGTGTAGTGTGTGTACATACCGTCGAGGTAGACCTTGGAGAACTTGGTGGGCAGGTCCTGCGGCGGGTGGTGGTGCGGCGGGTGGTGCAGCGCGGGGTGCGCGTGCGCGTGCGCAGGCAGGAGCGCCCGGGCCCCCGCGTGCGACGGTATGCGGGCAGGTGTAATGTGTGTACATACCGTCGAGGTAGACCTTGGAGAACTTGGTGGGCAGGTCCTGCGGCGGGTGGTGGTGCGGCGGGTGGTGCAGCGCGGGGTGCGCGTGCGCGTGCGCAGGCAGGAGCGCCCGGGCCCCCGCGTGCGACGGTATGCGGGCAGGTGTAATGTGTGTACATACCGTCGAGGTAGACCTTGGAGAACTTGGTGGGCAGGTCCTGCGGCGGGTGGTGGTGCGGCGGGTGGTGCAGCGCGGGGTGCGCGTGCGCGTGCGCAGGCAGGAGCGCCCGGGCCCCCGCGTGCGACGGTATGCGGGCAGGTGTAATGTGTGTACATACCGTCGAGGTAGACCTTGGAGAACTTGGTGGGCAGGTCCTGCGGCGGGTGGTGGTGCGGCGGGTGGTGCAGCGCGGGGTGCGCGTGCGCGTGCGCAGGCAGGAGCGCCCGGGCCCCCGCGTGCGACGGTATGCGGGCAGGTGTAATGTGTGTACATACCGTCGAGGTAGACCTTGGAGAACTTGGTGGGCAGGTCCTGCGGCGGGTGGTGGTGCGGCGGGTGGTGCAGCGCGGGGTGCGCGTGCGCGTGCGCAGGCAGGAGCGCCCGGGCCCCCGCGTGCGACGGTATGCGGGCAGGTGTAATGTGTGTACATACCGTCGAGGTAGACCTTGGAGAACTTGGTGGGCAGGTCCTGCGGCGGGTGGTGGTGCGGCGGGTGGTGCAGCGCGGGGTGCGCGTGCGCGTGCGCAGGCAGGAGCGCCCGGGCCCCCGCGTGCGACGGTATGCGGGCAGGTGTAATGTGTGTACATACCGTCGAGGTAGACCTTGGAGAACTTGGTGGGCAGGTCCTGCGGCGGGTGGTGGTGCGGCGGGTGGTGCAGCGCGGGGTGCGCGTGCGCGTGCGCAGGCAGGAGCGCCCGGGCCCCCGCGGCCCCGCCCGGTGCCGCCGCGTGCGCCAGGCCCAGGGCCGCCGCCTGCGCCGCGCTCAGCCCGCTGCTCTCCTCTGCTGCTGCTCCGTTACCTGGGTACAAATATAGATTAGGAATCGCCCTGTTATACATGTGGACTACGAAGGTTTACAGGATTTGTTGATTAATTCTCAGACACTGTTACGTCAGTCTCTCATATGATTTAATGACTGATGTATCTGAACAACATATCATAGAGGAACCGCTCACAATAGAATGTTATCAAAAATCTGTTAAGTCCAGCCCACTCGATCTTAATTCTGTATTATATCACACAAACAGACAAGTTTCAGTGTGTAACCCACAATTCATTAGCAGCTTTAGAGTTGAAAGTAAAGCTGCTTAACATATTTAAAACGACATTCTGTTCATGTCATCTTCAAAATTAATAATTGCATTAAACGCTTAATAAATTTAGTAATTTGTGGTAAAAGAAGGCAGCATAACTGAGTGCATAGCCGAGCAACGCAGTCTCGATAAGCATGGTGGAGTTATCCTTCAGTTTCATTCAACCAACTCCTCAAAACAACGTACCTCTAGGCAGCATGACTGAGTGTGGATAATCGAGTAACAGCTGCACGACGGCCGTGTGGCCTCCCTTAGCCGCCTCAATGAGCATGGTGGAGTTGTCCTTCAGTTTGCGGAACGGATCAGCGTCGCACGCCAGCAGGAACTTCACCACGTCAACATGGCCGCCCGCGCAGGCGAGCGATAAGGGGGTGTGGTCGCCTAGAGCAGTCATGCGGTTTACGTCTGCGCCCTGTGGGGAACATAACAAAGTTTTGTGTTATTCTAGAAAGGTAAAACTCAAAGCATTTATTTCAATAAAACCATTCACAGGCCCTTTTGAATTGTAGAAGGTGTCGGTCATTCAGAAAGGTGAAGCTATAGTCCGTGCGCGACTGGTAGTCACCGCCTGAGGTGTGTGAGCGGTGAGACGGGGGAGGGCGCCATTGACAAAATTGACAGACTGAGTTAGCTGTACCTTTGTCTACCTCCCTCATACCACCACTCACATACCTTAGGCGGTGACTTGCAGTCGCGCGCGGACTATAGTTGCCTTTTCCAAAGTGTAGTAGGTTCCTATGCAGAAGAACGGGCAAGAAACTCCATGGACACTCTTTTAAATCATATTGTTGCAAAATATTCGTTACATAATTAATATTGTATTAATAATTATATGTGAGAACGATATAAAAAGACGTACAAGTTGAAAGAGTCTGTCGTCCTGTTTCAAACGCATGTGTTCGTATAGTTAGCGTCAAAAATATTGGAATGAATAGAATGTTCAAAATGGTATAAATTACCAAGAAAATTCAATTATATTATAGAGGTATGAGGAACACGGTGTAAAGTTCACTCATCCTCTTATAGAAAAGGGAGGATCCTCCGACCAGACTGGTGTCGTGTTTGGTGGGCTACTGCCCGGCGATTGATGTCGGAAGTTATATATACGTGACGTCAGGTCTATGATGCGTAGTTCGCATGTGGCGTTGTAGATGCCGCCACATTATCTCAATGACACAAGGGTGTATCAAAACGAACATGTTATAGGACTATTGCCATTCCGATAAGAATCTTATCCAATTTAAATAAAGATTATATTTTCTGTGTCCCCTTGAGTCCGAAAGGACATTACGCTAAAATAATGGACTATCATAAACAAACCCGTAAGCTTCCATATTCAACCAGTTTTTCTTTTTAGCTAAAACACTTGAAGTTGTAAGCGTTTTGAGGTTAGAACGTTCGACGTTCAAACAGTGCTGAATATTAGACATAATTTAAATATCCGTGCTCGTGTGAGCCCGCATTTATTCGATAGGTTAGTCATATGTACCTTGCCAACCAGGAACTGCACGGTGCACACATGACCAGCTCGACAGGCCTTCATGAGCGGCGTCCGGCCGCCCTCGCTCTCGTGCTCTAACTCCGCACCCGCCCGCAGCAGTAAGTCTGCCACGTCCGTGTGACCGTTCTCACACGCGTAGGTTAGAGCTGTGTCGCCCGTTTGAGTCTGGGCGTTCACATCTGCCCCGGCGTTTAGTAGGTAGCTGTAAGAAAAAGTGCGTTTAAAAAAAACAATGTAACTTACTTTTAACAATAAATTGAGTTTTAATTTTCAGCAAAACATTAGCGAAAAAAGAGCGATCTTTTATAGACACCCATTGGATGGACATTTTCCTAACTAATATTATAAATGTGAAAGTGAGTTTGTTTGTTTGTTACGCTTTCAAGGTAAAATGGATGAACGGATTTAGATGAAACTTGGCACATAGGTAGACTATGCCCTGGATTATAGGACAGGATTGGAGATCCCAATATTCCCACGGGATCGAGATTTATGCGAGCGAAACCGCGGGGCGCAGCTAGTTATAATTAGAGGTGGGCAAAGTGTATCATTTGCATCTGGATCAGTGAAATGATCCGAATCATTGATGTTTCATTTGGATCATTTGGAACATCGACTCAAAGGATATAAAAATACATAACGACAACGAAAAACTGTGAGAGTATGAGTGATACACATCTCATTTGGTATCTCTTACTGACTTAAATAGATTGTAATGTGTCACCCGCGCACTCGTGACACAGTTCAGTAGTACTGACTAAAGTAACATTACTCCGCGTCTCAGTCTATCTCTCTCGCTCGCTCAATGCTGTTCAGTCGCCTCGCAAGCGACGGTCACGCAGAAAGAACTCAGAGGCAAAGTAATGATTCAGATTCAAATGATGCGTTGGAACATTATTACTGAACCAATCTTTTGGAACACTTCAATGATCCGGATCAGTGAGTCGTAAAGAGTTACACACGCCTAGTTATAATTGTAGGTGAAGCAAAGCAAAGCAATGGCCTCTTGTGTTTTTTCTATTTAGTTCAAGTCCCAACTTCTGATTAGACTATGACCCACTTGCTGATGTGCCCCCAGGCACTTTTGATGAACAATGAATGCCACTAATACTGCGATTAATGTTCACGTCACCTATTGGAACCAAGTTATTTAAGAAGGTACCATCGCTTTAAAAGTAGAACACTGCCGTGGCGTCGAGCCAATAAAAAAGACAGAAATGATTCAAAAACAACAAATCTTCACAACCTAATCAATTAAACCCCTGTGGTACTTACCGCACAAGTTCTAGATGTCCCTCCTGCGAGGCTTCCATGAGCGGCGTGGAGGCCCCGAGCTCGGCATCGGCGCCCGCCTTGATAAGGAAGTCGGCGACCTCGAGGAAGCCGCCGCAGCACGCCAGCGTCAGCGCCGTCTCCTGCGTCTCCTCCGTCTGCGCGTTGATGGAGGCGCCCTGGCCCAGCAGGAGTGCCACCATCTCCTCGTGACCTTACAACGAACAATTTGTTTATTTTATTAAACTTTGTGTAATTTAAAAAGGACCTATAGGACACCTACATAGACTGAATGCCTTAGGCATTCTCTAACAGTCAATAGAGGGTGGTGGAGAGATAGAATGCCATGATGAGTGTAATGTAAACTCTTTTTGAATACAGATTAACTGACCTTTCTTCGCCAGCTATGTCTGCCAGTTTCTGAAAGCTTTATTTGCTCTCAAATCTTATGCCAACTTATGCGATTTCAGGCAACTAACCACAACAGCCATGCAATATACAGGGTGGCAGGGACATCGACGCGAAGCCTGTTACAATGGATTCTTAACTTCACTTCTTTTTTAATAACCGACGAAAATTTTCAACGCAGGGGTGTTCAGAATCGGGATCTCATGGCGGCATGGAGTGTGCGATTGTCGCAACCCAGCGCTGGGCCCGCCACAATTGCGGCGATAAGTACCCTCTTTGAGGAGTGGCTTGAGAGGCGCCATGGCGTCCTCACCTTCCGCCTGACGCAGGTCCTCACCGGACACGGTTGTTTCGGTAGGTTCCTGTTCTGCATAAGGCGGGAGGAAACGCCCGGGTGTCACTACTGTGTGGATCGCCCGGACACGGACACGGTCGGTCGGTGGACACGGTGGAGCATACGGTGGAGGTCTGCCCAGCTTGGGCGGAGCACCGCCGTGTCCTCACGGAGGCGATCGGCGGCGGCGATCTCTCGCGTCCGGCCCTGGTTCAGGCCATGGTTCGGAGCGAGAGTGCATGGGAGGCCGTCACCTCCTTCTGCGAAGCAGTTATGTTCGCGAAGGAGGAGGCGGAGCGCGCGAGGGAGATGCAAGCTGAACGCCCTCGCGGCCCTAGTCACCGCAGGAGACGCCCCGGGCGTCGGGAGTCGAGAGCCGACTTCCGGCCACCGTAGGCGCGGGCTTGCGGACGGTGAGCAATGGGCAGCTCGCCGTCCGATAAGGACCAGGCCCGTGTCGACGGCGCGTTGTGTTCCACGCGCGCCTCAAAGAGATGTCAGCACCAACTGAAGGGGTCGAAAGACCAATGCGTGCTGGGGTTGCGGGTTTGTCCGAAAGGGATATCGCGGCCCCGGCACACAGGCAACGGAAGGAACACGGGTGGGTTTTAGCGGGAGAAGTCATTTGATGATTTCCCATCCTCAAAAACAAAAAAAAGGGACGTTCAGAATCATGTACCTACTGAATCCAAGGTAAAAGTTTTCGCGTCGATGTCCCTGACACCCTGTAGTTTAGCAGGTTTTATGAAAAAACATGTGGTTAGGCTTTGTAAAACTGGGGATAACCGAAAGTAATGTAAAAGACACGAACCGCCGCCCATATTAAAATTAGTAACATTACAAAAAAAAAATGTGGTGATGTAATGCTAAGGTTTGAATCATTTCTCACACAAAATAAACAGCAAACTTATGTTCATACCTTCTCTAGCGGCCTCCATAAGCGGCGTATAACCTTCATCGTTAACCTCTTCGATGTTGGCCCCTCGTTCCAGCAGCAACATCGCTAATTCAACATGGCCGCCGCACGCTGCCAACGTTAGCGGTGATTCGAAACTGTCCGTTGGCATGTTCACCTATACAAACAAGGTTTTAATTAAGTAACAAAATATTTGTTCTAGACAATGATAATGAAAACAATTCTATGCTTAAGATTCGGTCGGCGACACCGATTTTGTAGAAAAAACAGCCGAAAAAAAAAACAACATATGCAGGTCTAAATGAAATGAAGATTGTTACTTATAGTAGGTAGATACAGTTCCGGATGCAACTGATTTTGTGAGGAGTTGAAGGGTCCTTAAATTGTAATAGCCAATCACTGAAGTGGAGTGTGAAAACGACGATATCGAGGACCTGCATGCGTCACCATTTAACAAGCCTCAGATGCTGCGAATGGTCTTCGTATTAACTTTTTGTACAGATGTAATTTGTATTAACCCTCAATTTTGTTTGTTCAAAATGTCACCAAGATACAAGAAGTCAGTGGCGGTATACTGGAGTAACCAGACATGACTACTACACCCATAAAACAGAAGAAGAATGGATAACACTAGTACAATTTTTATGTTTTTTCTGAGTTTATCTTGGACATAACTGACATTGGTGAAGGAAACACATCAATTTAGTAGATTGGTTTATTTAGTGGATTTAGTTTATAATTTTTGTAACTTTTGCATGCCTACTGGTAAAATATGGCTACACCTATTCCCATGTATTATATATTGTATTGCATTCACCATGTATTGTACCCATGTTTGCAAAATAAAATAGGTAGTTTTATCTTTATCGTGAGGAAACCTGGAGTCTAAATTTGCCAACTAGTTTTCAGCAAGTGTGGTGATCATTGCTTCTCTATGTGAGAAGAGGCTTTTGCCCTGGAGAGGGACAATATTAGGCTGGTATTATTATTATTATTTATGCTAATTAAATGAATAAATTCTTGCTCACACTAACCTGCGCCCCAGAGTCAAGCAGCAACCTCGCCACCTCCACATGCCCATCCATGCTCGCCTCCATGAGCGCGGTGTGCATCTCATCGGTCTTGTGCTCCCTATCGGCGCCGGCCGCTAACAGGAAGCGCACCATGTCCAGATGGCCCTTGTAGCATGCGAGGGTGAGGGCCGACTCCTTAAACTCGTTCGAGTGCGTGTTGATGCCGGCGCCGTGTTCCAATAAGATCTTGGCAACGCCCACGTGGCCGGCTGATGCCGCCTGGTTTTAGGAAAAAGGATCGTGTTACTGGTGTGATAAAGTTGTAATTTTGATGGCACTAAGAATAACACATCCACGAATGCAAAATTGCGCGGTTTGTTTACAAATAAATGTATGCACTTTTAATATTGCGTCTGATAAGATAATAGATACAAAATGTATTAAGCCGGAAAACAATAAATTACAATGAATAAAGAAAACAATATTGTGACTTTAAACGTATGAACACTGGAGTACCTATAATTTTAATTTCGATCAAACTGGAATTGACCTTTTCTAGACTATGTTCTTCACGGTTTAAGATAGAATGCAGTCTAGATGTAAAATTACACTTTATCTCACTAATCACATACAAATTAAGTGTAATCTACAAAATAGCTGTGTGAAAACAAAACATGTAACATATGATTCATTGGAGCTGGATTCGCGATAAATACGGAATGTAACTATGCAACGGTTATCTATGTCAATACATTGTATTGTTCAGATTAGTGTCGAGTAGTGCGTGCTGTATGTGGGCGAAGTGTACTACATCCAGTTTATCCAAACACCATAGGCAAAGGTTTTAAGGCTTTTAGTTGATGGAATAGCTGCGAAATTGGGAGAAAACATGTATCTGCTTGATGAAGAGCTAGTAACAGCAGACAAATAGAAGTTACATTCAAGTTCGTATTGCAGCACTTGGGACCATCAGCTCCGCTACCGACCTTAAGCCGTTCGCCGACGGTGACGCAAGTTACTATAAGGACTGCATACATACGTAATGCAAAGATTCACGTCTAGATGCGACAACCATCAACGATGCCCTTTACAATTCAGTGCCATGGTGGTCAAATCATTCTCATATCGGGTGATGAAATGCACCCGAGAAGAAATAGGTAGGAAAAACGTAAACCTACCTTTACCTATCAGGATAGGTAAGAGTAAAGATAGGTTTCTAGGTAGGTATCTATGAATGAGTCGTTACTGGTGGGAGTTAGAACCCGAAAGTCTGACAACCAGTCTTGCCAAGAGGTATTGTGATATCCAGTAACTGGGTTCTGGACGTCAGATAAGGAGTTGCTCCATTTAAAATATTGGTATTCAGTTACATCCGGTTAGACTGGAAGCCGACCCCAATATAGAAAAAGGCTACGCAGATGATGAATGCTTTACCTCCATAAGCGGCGTATGTCCGTTCTCGTTGTGGTCTTCGACATTGGCGCCGCTCTCGAGCAGCGCGCGCACGCACTCCTCGTGCCCGCCCGCGCACGCGTACATGAGCGGCGTGTTGCCGGAGCCCGACACGGCGTTGACGTCGGCGTGGTGCGCGATCAGCAGCCGGACGATGTCCACGTGACCCGCGCTCGCCGCCTCCATCAAGGGTGTGCAGTCGCCCTAAAAAAAAGAATTCAGAGACGTGTTGATGGGGGCCCGGGGTTTGTTGATGCATTTATTTCTAGCTGAAATACTAGGAAGTGGTGACGGGTGTATCTTTATTTTTTACCCGACTGCGCGCGCAAGAGTAAAGAAAGGGTTATATTTATCACGCGTATTTATTTTGCACTAAAATAACTACCACCAACTACATCAGACTACTTGAAAAGCAAGTTTGTTTTAAACTTTTTAGTTGCAGTCGGGTTTTTTGATGATCAAAAAGTGCCGTTTCCGAGTCTAATTTGAATACATGATTCATCAATATTAGGAAAATTGTTCATCTTTCTATACCAAATTTATAAGGAAAATTAAGTTATGTTTACCTTGATGCCGCGGTCCTCTACACTCGCGTGCATGGCTAGCAGCACCTGAGCGAGCTCGTAGTATCCCGCGGAGCATGCGAGCGAGAGCAGCGACTCGCCCTCCTCTGTGGTCTCGTGCACGGAGCGGCCCTCCGTGAGCAGCTTGCGCACGGTGCCCACGTCGCCGTCCGAGCACGCCTCCGCCAGCGACGGCGCCCCGTCCGCGCCCACCGACGACGCCACCGTCGGCGTGCTCCCGGTGGCACTCGACCCGCATTGTTGACTAAAAACATAACGGTCACAGAATATCAACTCTTGAATGACAAAGGCAAATAGATGGCGATATTAAAACCAATCAGATAAGATCAAAGCTTAAAACATCACTGTTACGAGACGGTCTCATCGAGTTGACGCGGACACATAAATGGAAGACGTCAACTCGAGAGGCTTCCCGCTCGCACACAAAGGTTACTCAATTCTCGGAATATCATCATTGAAAATTAAGACTTCAAAATACAGGGCAGTTTTAATGGATTTTTGAAGAAAGAACATAACATAACACGTGTTCTGCTGGCGCGTGTTCTCTATTTACGTATACGATAAATAATTGATGACGATACATTATAACATCCGATCGATAAATAATTGGCTTTAGTGGAATTGAAACGAGTTAGCAAGCTATCACTATTTTAATCATTAAATGAAAAAACCGGTAGGAGTTTACGGCCTTTTTTCAACTACAGACAATGTGCACATAACAGTGATAACATTATGATAATTTATATATAACAGTAAATAAATACTGTGAACTGTGACGTAATAGGAAAAACGAATATGTTAAACAGGGAAACTGTGTTTCGGTGAATGAAGTGAAAACATTATGGTGAAAGGAGAAATCGTGACGTAACGTTTGGTATTTTAAGATCAAATGCTGACCAAATTAGGAGCCTACATTATATTGAGCTGTAATCATATTAACGACCTATTCAAAATGATGACTAATGAACAGGTAGAATTTGATCACATAATTTATATTCAGAATCGTGTCTCTGTTATTCGTGTAACAAATACATTGATATAATAGCAGAGATTTTTTTATTACAGCTTTCGTGAGACACATTCATGTTTATTTTTGTAAGAACTTACTCACATGAACGTTTTGGGATTGCCCGACCAGTTGCGAATGACTCGCGTGATCAGCTCGCGATTGGGCAATCCCGAAACACGCAAATAAATAAAACTGTAAACATAACTAAGAACTTTAAAGATGTCTACTGATTTGTTCGATTTTTGATGATCGACAAGTTTAGTGTGATCAAACAAATTCGTTAGTCGATTTTGTTTGACCACAATTGTCGATCGATCGTATGTGTATGTAAAAAAATCACAAGGTCAGAAAAAATCTTATTGGTAGTCAGAAAACATAGCTTTGAATAGGCTGTGTTTTGGCGACCGCTTGTGTTAAAATCACACGTATCGTTCTTCAAAAACCGAGCAAATATGTAGGCACTTTAAGAATTTGTGGACCTGTAAATATCTAGACCAAGTACAGCCAAAATGTGAAGCAACAAACAGTTCTAGACGCTAAAAGATGTATTGGCACATCAAACTACAATAATTTGTAAAATGTGCGTACGCGAGCCCGCAGCGACGTCGAGACACCGAGCATTCTTGAACTGTTTACACGGTAATGCGTGCGACTCATGTGTAAAACGTGAAAAGCTCTCATATATCCACATGTCTTAACATGCAGTTTTAGCGGCCTTCGACTGAACTTCAAGACATGCTATTGTTCAACAGATATGTAAGGTGGTCAAGTTGGAATTATACGTACTTTTGGATGCAAATAAAGTACGTAGGTACCATTATCGAAGATTACTTAACTTTAAAAAAAAAAGTTAATAGTATATTCTCACAAAATAATGGGCGCATTCACAACGCGCATTTTTTTGCTTTCGGGACTGAAACTGATACCAAAACTAAGCCCGTCAGAGTATGGATAGGAAAAAAAGTATGTAAACATTGATTTTGTTTCATAAATGCTGGATTACTTCTGTATTAAAGTTGATGTTGCCTATCTATATATATAAAAATCAATTGCTGTTCGTTTGTCTCGCTAAAACTCGAGAACGGCTGGGCCGATTTAGCTGATTTTGGGTTTGAAATGTTTGTCGTAGTCCAGGGAAGGTTTAAACGGTGAGGTAGGGTAGGTAGGGTTTAGTGCTACCCGTGCGAAGTCGGGCGGGTAAAGCTAGTCTCTTATAAATGATTATTCCAATATTCTGTTGCACCCTTTATAACTTGTGTAGCAATGATATTACAATAAATTTGAATAAGCTTAAAACTGACAATGTTATTTTTAACATGGGTGTCCTACTTTCCTTAGTTCCACACTTCACCTTTTAAAGGCAACTAGGTTATACGTTTATCTACTACAGAGCCAAAATTGGGGCAAGTCGTCTAAAAGAATTGTTGAATGTGTTTTCCAGACTGATATCACAGACGACAGTCCCTAGAAGTCTAAGCTATAATAATAGCTGTTACAGTTTTAACTTACTAACCAACCTTCCAATTTGATTTTCTCAATTCATATGTACTTTTAATATTCGACATCACTGACATCGGTAAAGGAAAACATCGTGAGGAAACCTGGATTTATAATAGAACCTTGGCGCCCGAGCTAGACCGATTTTCGTCCCCTATATTGCAGCGTTCATCGACATCGTTTGAGCCGTTTTCGAGAACGTGATTATAAATATGTTTTACAAATATTGTTCATGTTTGTTTTGTTAAGTTATGTTATATTTGAGAAGATTTTATTTTTAATTTAAATTTTTGTTGTTTCTTTTCTTACTTTTTTTTTAAATTTAATTTTTTAATTTTAGGTACATTGTTTTTAATTTGTGGAAGCCTATAAATGGCAATTGTAAGCGCTATTGTACAAACTAAATAGATATTCTTACTGTAAGCTTTCCTAATAATAAATAAATAAATACTTTTAAATTAAAGAAATGAATCTGAAATCGGCAATCCGCCTTGAGAAAGTGTGATGATTAATGGTCGTGTATTCTCTGTATGAGAAGGGGCCTTTCCCTGCAGTGGGACAGTAACAGGCTTAAAAGAAGTTCGATCAATATGAATGATGGAGGGTCATAATTGATCATTGGCTGTCAGTCACATTTTCAATTTCTTAGTCTGTTTTCTTTAACAGTAAGTCTTCCACTGGAAACAAATACCTAAATAAGATTGTTTGACGGGATTTAGTGTTTGAATCGTATTATCGTATAGAATCTAGGATACAAGGATTGTCTAGATGTAGATTTATGTAGCACATGTGATTAGTCGTTTGTGCTCTCCGGATGAATCATCTGCAGTGAACTTCGCCAGTCAACATGTTAAATGAAAACAAGCGAAGCGGAATGGCATTGAAGGGTCTAATATTATTAAAAATGTTATGTCTTTTGTTCAAGAAATCATGTAATTATGGCGTATTTTAGTTAATAAAACACCGTGAACGCAAAATAAGTGTAGAAGAAATAAATTAAATGAAGTCTGAGCAAGATTGTTTATAGAAATCTAGACTTAAATAGGACCTTGAACACTGCATTACATTAGGATAGTAATTTAATTTCAACCCGCATTAGGTTCGCTTCTTTAAATTGCTACATTTTATTCAATTCGGACTGGAAATACCGAACTCATCAAGTTTTAAAACATTATTTATTTTGGACGTGTACAAGGTTTTAACAAATTTACAGATTTAAATATTATTTATCATGAATTCAAGAAACTTTGTGATTGGAAAACTTGTAATGGACGTGAGTAAATCGGAATATGGGATGGGGAACAGAGATAACCATAAGAAGAAAACTAAGCCAGGTTATGTTATTGTTGGCCTTAGCTGTTTCATGTCAAAAAAGTAAATAAATTAAATTAGTAATTAGTAATGCCAGTCATACTTTTTGTCCTGATGGTGGTGTCGGTGGTGCGGCGGTGGCTGGTCGCTGCGCATCCGCGTGAGTGCGGCGGCGGCCTCGTCCAGCGCACACGACACCGACGACGTCAGGCGCCGCAGCACCTCCGGGTCGGCGAGGTGCTTGCCCTCGCCGGATAGCTTGCCAATGCCTGTAGGGAAAGGTGGGGGTGAATTACTTGGGTACTTTGCGGTGGACGACGTAATGGAAAGTCTCAGTTTAAGCGCTCATCAGACAATGTCCGCGCCGGTAGATCGTAAGGAAATCTATGCAATAACCCACACGTAGGACAAATAGAGTGCCGCACATTTCGGCTATTTCATTGCAGTCATTTTTGGCCTGCGGAAAATGAGTCCATCGTTTGTTCAGCGCGTAATAATGCCATTTGGACTATGGCGCATGGAAATACCGAAGTATGAAAAAAAGAAGCTTTTTTAGTAAATTAAGTTTTATTTTTCCTGATTGTCTTGCAACCGTAGATTGTCTAGTACAAGGGCGTTACTATGACACAGAGATTTAGGCGCCGAGCAGACCATGGACAATAGGGACGATGCCTGGGTAAAAAAAAAAAAAAACTAATTAGTCCGTCAGTCAGATAATAAAAAAATATTAGACACGTATTTTTTTGCTTTATCATATTAATAAAAAAATACTTAGATAAAACGCATATTAAGTTGGGGAGTGGGGGTCGATACGTCACTAGTACGTATAAAATCTACATACTCGTGACTTCATGCCACATTTTAGCTCAATGTATCGCCGTAATCTTTAGATTACGTTAATAAAGAAAAAATACGTGTCCAATATTTTTTTATAATCTCAAAGACGGACTAAAAAAAAAATTTTAGTCATCATCCCTATTCGTCCGCGCGGACAAATTGTCTAGCGTTTGCACATTAGCGCCTTAGAAAAAGACTTTCGCACAGGTATGCGTGACATAGACGAACCTCTACAAAGCCGATTTTTATTCTAAAACACGATTTGTCATTTTAACTGCCAGGGCATAGGTTCTGAGAAAGGTTTACTTCACCGATATGTAAAGCCTCAAACGACTCAAGCCGAGTTTTCAAGTCATGGCACTTCAATGATAACAGAAACTATAATCCAACCAAAGAGAAATCCTTAGTGCCCGTGATTACCATTAAAATTACATGATTAGGCCGCAGATTGCATTGCAATCAATGGTTACACCACTGCAGATGTTTCTCAGTTAAGGTTGGATTTTGAAACATTACAAGCTAACAAAAAGTATAAAATAATGAATTACGAACTTACAATAGAAAGATCATAAATATAAGCATAATAGCATGATCAGTCTATAACTTTCCCACTGCTGGGACACAGGCCTCCTCTCTAGAGAGGGAAAGATCATAACACAAATAATTAAGAGTAGGTAATAGGGATGATGCCTGGGTAAAAAAAAAAAATTCTAATTAGTCCGTCAGTCAGATAATAAAAAAATATTAGACACGTATTTTTTGCTTTATCATATTAATAAAAAATGACTTGGATAAAACACATTTTAAGTTGGGGAGTGGGGGTCGCTACGTCACAAGTACGTATAAAATCTACTTACTCGTGACGTCACGGCACATTTTACCTTAATGTATCGCCGTAATACTAGCCGAGGAAAATATTATGGGCATTCGAAATTTGAATATTTAAAGAAAATAAAAACAAAGGGTTTCTGGAATTTTGTTCATTTTCTAAAATGGAGTGGACGCGCAAAGAAGACAGAGTCGCAGTAATTGCATTGCATCGTTGCGGTCACGCGACAACTGAGATTTTCAAACTGCTGAAAAATTTGAAAATTCCACTGAGATTTATTTATCGTACTATCAAACGATTCAGGGAAGATTCAAGATTAGAGGATAAACAAAGGAGCGGTCGACCTCGTACTGTTCGGACTCCAAACCAATCAAACCAATGAAGAAAGCGGTCATCAAACCAATGAAGGCGCGAATCCAACGAAATCCTGTCCGCAAGCAAAAAATGTTGGCTCTGCAGATGGGACTAAGCAGAACTACTGTTAAAAGGGTGTTAAATGAAGACCTAGGACTGCGTGCTTTTAGAAAAAAAAAACAGCACATCTTCTTAACGCACGGCTCAAGAAAATCAGACTCGAAAGAAGCCGGGTTTTGTTAAGGCGGTACGCGGGAAAAAAATACCGCGAAAACCTTTTTTCGGACGAAAAAATTTTTTATGTTGAGGAGAATTTCAATAAACAAAATGATAAAGTGTATGCACACTCTAGTGAAGAAGCGAACAAACGTGCGCCACGTGTTCAGCGTTGTCATCACCCTTCGGCATTCATGGTTTGACTTGGGGGGGTGTCCTATTTGGGTCCAACGGAGGTGTTTTTTTGTGAAAAAGGAGTGAAAACCAGTGCCCTCGTATATCAAAACACAGTCCTCACAAACATTGTGGAACCTCTTTCACAAAAAAATTTCGAAAACAGGCACTGGGTATTCCAGCAGGATTCTGCGCCGGCTCATAAGGCGAAAAGTACCCAAAACTGGCTCACGACCCGTGGAATCGACTTTATCAGGCATGGGGATTGGCCCTCATCCAGTCCAGACTTAAATCCCTTGGATTACAAAATATGGCAGCACTTAGAGGAGAAGGTCTGCGCTAAACCCCATTGCAACTTGGAGTCACTTAAAGCATCCCTGATTAAAGCAGTCGCCGATATTGACATGAATGTCGTGCGTGCTTCGATTGATGACAGGCCTTGCAGATTGAAGGCTTGTATCGAAGCAAGAGGAGGACATTTCGAATAATTTTAATGTGGTTTAAATCTGTATTTTATACCCTTTTATTTGATATATAAATGGTTGTATTGCGTAACTCATTGTGTCATTTATTTAACTTTCCATATGTGACAAAACTTATGACCAGACTACGTATAGTGCGCTATTCGGTAGGTAATGAGTCAGATCGGTTCACAAAGGCTCGCAAATTGCAAAGCTAAGATGTTCTAAGTGATTCCGACGCCAATATGTACAGATTGTAAGATGCATCAATTAATTAGATGGATTATCGTCTATAATATTAGCTAACAGGAGCCTAAAGTTCGCACAAAAAGCAAGGCCACTTATGTCGATTTTCTTAGACGTTCGTGAGATTATGTAAGTTAGACTAAGTGTTTCATATATTTAACGATTTCGAGCTTGGAATGTTATGATAGCAATGGCAGTTAAAAACTATTTTGCTCTTGGGAAAAACATTCGTTGTCTGATTTATCACCTGTAAACTTGATTTGTATTGCACTTCTGATGAATATAAATGTGTCGCTCCCTAAAATAAGCATTCAATTTCTCCTAATTAGGATACACGTATGACGTCACTCGGTACTTTTCTCCGATCAATCAACGCATAAACAAAACATCTATCGCAGCTGGATCTGTTATCTCACGCTCCTCAAGTATCTACTCAAGCTAATATGGCGTCAGATTATAAAATATATATTAATTAAGCATTATAGATCGTGGGAGCTTTGACTAGCGTTTTTACATTACTATTCTTAGTCTAATTGCACAGCAAGCAACGCATTAATGTCTGAAATTTTGGCGCTATCTATGGCTAACTTTCTCTTCAACTGAAATGTGAATTATAAGACCGATTTACTAAATAGCTCAACTTCAAAAGATGCAAGCCAGATGTGGTATTTGAATAGTTTTTTTACCACCCATTAATTTAACACATGGATTTTTTTGTATAGATCTTAACAGACTAAACTATGCCCCGCTCAATTCAGTTAAATAATATGGCATGTGGGTATATTGTACAAGTTCTAAAGAATCTTCGGATACGTAGTGTTAATCCAACTCTAACAACATAGATACGTAAACTTGCTCGCGCGTACTTTTAACATAAAGAAGTCAAAGCCCTGAGGATGCTGTCTGAATAAGTTTAATGTGTTTGTTAAGTAATTTTTAATTAAACAACTTGATAATACTTATACTTGGAGTACTAAAGCTGAGGCCATGTCAAAGAATCAACTGGCATATGAATTATTTTTCAATATATTTTTATCCTATTTTAATTTTTCGTTCAAAATAATTCGACAATGTCACTATTATTTATGTAAACACCCTTATGTGAAATAATAAATAAAAACCATTTAATTCTGACTATTTGTGTGCATTAAAAAAATATGACAATTATTTACTCGTAAGTACTTATCAATCAAACTTCGAGATACACACATCGGGTGTCTAGTGTTATGTTATCTTCGAAATTATGTATTTTAGGACCACGTGTTCTAAGACTTTTTGTATTATTTTTACTTATAGCACGTAAAGGTTATATACCTTTGAGTTATGGGATTTCAAAAGGAACTACACTTGAGAGCAATAAAATCGCACACCCCTTGTAATTTGGTTTATTACTGATTGTTTTCTAAAATCGAAAGATATTGAGTAAAAATCATTAGACAAAATTAAAGCATACAAGCTTAGCTTTACAAAAACATAAAATTAAAATCATTGACCTTCACGTAACTTACAAAAACCGACCGTACACCGAATTCCCCAAATTCACGCGTTTGCGTTGTCACTACTTGCACCCTTAGCCGCAGGTATAAAAAGGTCAGTTTATTGGAATTTTTATTCAGTTGCATACCGAAGGTCAACGTGATAACATCTCTACTGGAAGCATACGGATTTACTGGAAAAATATGGATACCACGCCCGCAGAAGCCGCTCAAGTTATTGCCTTGCTCGAAGCAGGCCATAACCAAAGTGAAGTTGCTCGACGGCTAAATTTGAGCCGCTACTCTGTTCGTCGTGTATACCAGAGGTTCCAAGAGACCGGTGGCTACATTCGGCGACCAGGATCTGGCCGGCGACGCACAACATCAGAGCGTGATGACCGCTTTCTTGTGACAAGGTCTTTGAGAAATCGGCAACTGAACACGGTTCAACTGGGACAACAGCTTCGAGAAGTTCGCAATGTCAGTATAAGTCGGTGGACAGTTCGAAGAAGACTAGGTGAAGCAGGAATGACTTCACATCGCCCAGCAAATGGTCCCAAATTGACCACAGCTCACCGACAAGCCCGGCTACAATTTGCTAGGGAACATTTAAATTGGACGTATGACCAATGGCGGGCTGTTATGTTCTCTGATGAGTGCAGAATGACTTTACATGGTCATGATGGACGCTCTAGGGTCTACAGAAGGTCATCAGAGCGATTTTCACAATGCTGCATAAGCGAACGTGTGGCTTTTGGAGGTGGATCGTGTATGTTTTGGGGTGGCATAATGTTGGACACTAAAACTGACATTGTATTCATCACTACGGCGAATACCGGCCCGAGATCGAGAAGTTTGACGGCTGCACGATACGTCGAAGAAGTGCTCGAAGAACATGTGAGGCCGCTTGCGTGGCTTATGGGAGAAGATTTTCTCTTAATGCACTACAACGCCAGACCGCATGTCGCTAGAACAGTTTGCGACTACATGGAAGATGTTGGAATCACCGCGATGGAGTGGCCAGCTCGTAGTCCTGATCTCAATCCGATTGAGCATGTCTGGGATGAGCTAAAAAGAAGAGTTCGAGCAAGAAGCCCTGCTCCTACGCGCCTCCAAGAGCTTCAACTTGCCATTGAAGAGGAGTGGAACGCCATACCACAAGATTTCATGGTGAAATTAATACGGTCCATGAAAAACCGATTAAGAGCTGTAATCAAGGCTAGGGGAGGGAATACACCTTATTAAAAAACAATTTGATCAAGCATTTTGAGTTTTATTTTTATTCTTTGTTAAGCTAAATTGGGTAATTTTATCCGTATGTTGGGTTTTGTGCCCTAAAACTCCCTATGGGTACTTTTTTTACACTGTATTTGATATCATTAGAAAGGTACTGAAGTAAACATTCAAATAGTGTAAGTTTTATTTTAATATGTATTCACATTTATGAAAAAAACTGCTTTAACAACAAAAAGTCAACGTGTGCGATTTTATTGCTCTCAAGTGTAGTTGTAGATTAAAAACATAGCATATTTTATGTGAAATGATTTTACTTATTTAAATGAAACATAAGGAAACTTTTAATTTGAATAGGGATGATGCCTGGGTCTGGGTAAAAAAAAAAAAGATATTAGTTCGCCAGTCAGATAATAAAAAAATATTAGACACGCATTTTTTGCTTTATCATATGAATAAACAATTACTTAGATAAAACGCATTTAAAGTTGGGTCGTTACGGCACAAGAAAGTATAAAAATCTAAATACTCGTGACGTCATGGCACATTTTAACTCAATGTATCGCCGTAATCTTACAACATCATCTCATCTTTCATCTTCTCATCTTTGGATTACGGAAAAAAAGAAAAAATCGTGTCCAATATTTTTTAATAATCTCCATGAGGGACTATAAAAAAAATTTACTCATCATCCCTATTGAACTATCGTGAACTAATGATGTTTTGCGAAACTAAGTTTGTGATAATCATTTCTTTCATAACGCGTTGCCCCGCACTCCGCAGACATCAAAGCATTGGAATATTTAGGTGCATACCGTTATCCCGCGGGAAGTTATGTGGGATCCCTAATTTAGAAGCCAAACAATCAAACAGTTGTCTGCAAATGAATACCGAATGAACTGACAAACGGAAGTAATCATAACTGTTGCCGGTTTAGGCAGATTCCATATTAATAAACCATATTATTAAGTTCACAAGATATATGTAGTTTTTACGTAATTGATCGTGTTCAAGGAATTCAATGGAGTACAAGATGGCACAATGGGGGCAAAAGGAATGTTATACATTTCATTCAACATCTATCGCACAAGTTTCTCGCCGATTTCCAACTGATTTCTTACTGTGACTGAATAACTTTAAATGACGATGAGCGCTTCTAGAGCAAACGATTCATCATACATATTCTATGGGTTTTAATAGTTTTTGGAACAGTTATTGTATCTATCTTAGAACATTTGTTTATGAATTAATACTATCATTGAATCATTCTCTACTAAAAAAATATGCGTTAAGCTCTATGAATTTATTTATGAGATCGATTGCCGTGACTACACGATTTAAGGCTTGTGCAGACCAGCGCGACACGAACAATACAATTTCTAAGAAAACTTCACAGTATAACAATAACCGGTGTCGCGTCGGGCGACAAGTCGCGCTGGTCTGCACAAGCCTTAAAGATGAAGCTTGCACAGAATCTCATCTAATTCTGCTTTTAACGCGACTTTTTAAATACAATCTTTCAGCACCTCCCATAAAAAACGGATCACGCGCATTATAAGGTTCCGTAGCAGAACTGAATATAAGAATTTAACAGACCGCAAAACTGACTTTGTATTTCATAATGATATTCAAACCAAATCAAATTCAAATTATTTTATTTACAGATCCAATTTGTTAGTTATAGTTAGTTATATTGTAAAGCACAAAGTTATTTCTATATACAGGGTGTTTGGCAGAACGTTGAACATACGAAAATGGTGGATAGGTGGGGTCATCTGCTACTTACTCAGCCCAATTTTTTTTGGCCCTGGCCCACGGGATATTTTTTAAAAAAATTTTTTGTCTTTCTTCTTCTTACACCACTTTCTTAACTTTAAAGTGTAATTTTTATTAAAAATGGGTAAAACAGGCAATATTTAGTATAATTTCAATCGATCATTTAATTTTCACCAACTTTGCAGTATTAAATTTCGTAAAACATTTCACTTTCCGTAAAGGTAGAGTTTCGTCAAAAATGTCCTACTTGAAAAAATTATGACATAACTCTTAAAGTTTTTTTTTTATAAAAGCAAATTACATACCATTAGAAAGCTCACACACTAGGGATGTTTTGCTAGAATTGGAACTCCTCAATCATTTTTTGTTTTTTTTTAAATGCAAGTTGAAATTAAGATTTAAGTATTTTTTACATCTTTCTGTAAGTTTGAGGACTCATAACTTTTTTTCTAGCTAACATCTGAATAAAGCAATAATTTTATAAGAATCTGTCAACATAAAAGATTTAAAAAAAATACTAAATATTGCCTGTTTTACCCATTTTTAATAAAAATTACACTTTAAAGTTAAGAAAGTGGTGAAACAAGAAGAAAGACAAAAAAAAATTAAAAAAATATCCCGTGGGCCAGGGCCAAATAAATTAGGGCTGAGTAAGTAGCAGATGACCCCACCTATCCACCATTTTCGTATGTTCAACGTTCTGCCAAACACCCTGTATATGAAAATATCGGATATTTGATGAACTTATTAACTGTTGTATTAACTGTAGATCAAATCAATTTTCTTGGAAATTGTTCATTAGGTGACAGAAACAGAATTTTGGTGGAAAATAAAATCGTTAACAACTTTTAGATCCAAGATATCCTTTTTCTAAAAAAACCAGGTGGGCGTGTTATTACGTGTATCCAATCAAGTCCCACATATACAAGATAATTTCACCAGAGATCTTTGTGCGGCAGCCAGACATTAATAAACTTCTACCGCAGCTATTTATAAAGGGGAACAGGGAAGCCTTACGAATAAATCAATCCATCAAACGAGCCTTAAAGTCCTGTGAAGCAATTCCCTTATAAAAAGACACATTTGAATAGCCCACGTCCGCGTGTTGCGCTTCCATTTGCGGCCGTTAGGGAGATCTTTTTCCGCGGCTGTTCGTGCACCGGTTACGTCACGAGCCGCGGTACTTGGGTGGTGACTGGCGATTGCCCGCCATCGCCATACCGATATCGTAATGAGAAGTCTCCGTATTTGCAACAGAACAATACAACGCTATTCCTACTTCGTGTCTAAATTAATTCTAGCTTAGTTAATAAGAGATCTCGACCTCGATACAATGGGTTAACAAGCCACCTATGAGTAGTACAACTATAAATTATATCGACAACAAGGACATTCCAACTATTTCAGAAATTCTATTTTCTCAAGGGCGAAACAACAAACCGCTGTTTATTTGCAAAATATATTACAATTTATCGGCATGAACAGTTTATGTTTACCAAATTCAAATATTTTATGCACTTTTACGGAAAACGACAAGGCGTAGCGTGTGGGCAGATTAATCATATAAGTGTGCTCAAAGTTTTTACTTTTAAATTCTTTCTTGGCAACTAGGTATGCACACAACAAGGTCGTATCCAAGTAGATTTTAGCCTGTATTATATGCGGCATTATAACATTATATGATGATCAAACCCATGGTACTTAATCCTATGTGTAATCGGCTATTGTTGGAATCTACTAAATTCATGAGTGTTACAGTTTAATTAGTCTTTGTGTTCGTAGCAGACTAACGAAACTTATCGATTTATTAAATACTTACTCAGACAAATAGTGAATGCAGCTATGTGTGCGAAGAGGTCAAGGCAGGTTGTGCTTTATTTTACTAGTCACAACTGACGCCCATTATTTGTTAATACTTAGTTACAAGTAGCGTTTTGAATGACACTCGATTGACTATACTTTTAAAATATTATGTACTATATAACCTGAATATATGATATGATTTATTGATTATAAATAGCAATACGACTAAGTTTTTATATTATTTTTTCTGTTGTTAAATATCTACTACATAATAAATCAATTCACGAGGTATCAAGTTTTAACCTTCCCATTAAATTAAAATAATATAGGTATTTATAAACCCAAAAATAATTAAATGATAGGTACTGTACATTGTTCTATTTAGGTACAATATGCAAATACTTCCTCACAAACAAAGCTCATAAAATTCAACATAAAACACTGAGCATTCTCACATCACTTTCAATTATACTGTGACTAGCAATAACATTTTAAATTATTTGTATCAAAAACGGATTGTTCACGAAACAGATAATGCGTCGATCACGCTAACATCTGGCCGCGGAGTCCCAGGCATGAGTGTAGCGTACGCCGAACAGAATGTAATGCGCGCTCAAAGCTTATCAATTGGTATGGGGCACTGGCCGTGGCGTGAGTAAGCGGAGCCCGCGATAGAGATGACGTATACTCTGCCGATTTACTACATATTTTATTCGTTGACGAGGAGTTAAGCGCGGCTTATCGTGCGATATTATAAAATCAATCGCGTTTATTATTACTCGGCTGCGATCTTTCTAATGTACCTAACTGGATTTGGAGAATTTTGTATATTATGGTGGAATAAATTCGATTCTAAAAAGACTGTTTTATAAAGTTGTTGTGCTATTAGATAAATGGTGCAAAATAAAGCGATTCATAAGTTTGTTATTTTATGCATAACTTAGTACATTTGTTTGTAGTGATCAAAGTCGCTAGTGCTTTCAGATTGGACCAAGCCTCCTGTGCGTAGAGTGGTGCGTCTTCTTACAAGTGACGTTGCACATTTCGGATGTCAAGTCTACCAGCACGATGCGAGGCGATGCGTTGGAAATCGTGTTCGAGTCCAATTCATGCAAACGTCTCTTTGTGATTTAGTATAAGCAGGCATGAGAGTGCATTTATGCATTGTGAATTAACACTCAAAACATTAACATAATGAATAGTGTCCATTAATCCTTGCGAACAATATCAGCAGTTCTATAGTAAAATTGAATCTGCAGATTTAATTTCTTCCATAAACATACCTACATTTAATTTAACTACATATAAGGAAACAGTGTTAGGCAAAAAATAATGACAAACTAGGCACCATGACAATAAAATTTGATCAATGATACCAGTCATCCATCAAAATTGCGCACAAAGTTTCCTATGAGAACGTTTTAACGTTTTTTAAGGCATGCAATATTATGTAGAGTGAAGACGCAGGCGCGAACGCAAGATGTAGAAGATTAAAATCTGGTATTAATTATATAAGGGTGTGAACATGATTTTGAGAAACTTAATAGCTTTTATGCAATAAAGGACTAAATGCTCAACTCAAGTGTCTTAGGACGCTTATTAACAGACGCGGATCGACGACGTCACGCGTGTGTCATCACACCAACAGCTGCTCAGAGATAAGTACCGTGCGTTTACTTTAAACCGGTAGTACTAAATGGCCGAACAGCCGAACACTAGCTTCCTGACTACTCGAATATGCATACCATGAACACGAAGAGATGCGCTAAGAGGAAAATTCCTTTTCCTTAATAAAATAATCTACACTACTAGGTGTTCTTAATATAATTCCTCCGTAGAAGTTCATTAGTGATAAAGTGAACCTTTTTTAATGATGTGAAACTTGATCATCTGTTAGTCGTATGACTATGTGTAAATTAAAAGTGACAAGATCTCAGTGGTGTAAAACTGCACTATCAAGTATGCAAATGATATAAATAACTATGCAAAAGCTAATATGAATTGCAATATTTACACAAGCCTTGCTTTGTTGATCAATATTATTATAATATCTCTCAAATATTGCACCTAATTTGTTGCAGAATGTATTTTCCATAGTCACTTTTCATTTGCTATTACTTAAAAATTAGGCACTTGACGACTAAATTTAAAACAAGGTGATCTTGGATACATACTGATAATTTTGTATTTAATACAGAAGTGTTAACTGCATTTAACCCTTTATAGGGCAGAAAAGAAATTTGTACAGCAACTGTAACCACCCAACTAATCTGACTTTAAGGTCGATTTTTAATTGATAAAATCAACCTTAATGTTAAACTAGTCTACTACAAACTTCGTTTCAATATAAAATAATAGTAAGTAGTGTTATATTCTGTGACATTACTGTTTACATACTGTTATACTAATATGCAAAGTTCATTCAACTCAGATTGCAACAACAATTTTTGATAAAAGTAGGATATAATGATGTCCAAAAAACAAATCAAAATGTCAATTAGTCAAAATATGTAGCACTGGTCAAATATATCGTGTAATGATGACTGATGTGTGAATGGCTTTTAACTTAATTTTGTTGTTTACCTTAAAAAGCTCAATTACAGTGATTATCTTTTTCTTGTTTATAGATAGTAATTAATGTTTTGTATCTGTTTGATACAATATATCAAATTCTTCATGTTTCATATTTTGTTAGAAGAGAGTTTATTTTGTAAACAATATTATTTGTGTTTAGTTTTGTGCAAGAGGTGGAGGTGTACAGTATGACAAAAATGTAGCATAAATTTGAAAATTTTCATTCATCTATTTCAATTTTACGAATGTATTTGGTAATATAACTTTAAGTTATTGTGTTTTCGTAAAGATCATTTTCACCTAAAGCAGTTATAAAGTTTGGTGATTTTGAAGACGTATTGTTTGAAGACGCACAGTTTTGATGGTGATCGGTTTTACGAATTTTGCCACTGCTATATCTAAGTTGTGTTGTACTGTACTAAAGTTCACTGAATGTGAAGCGCATGCTTCTGGCATTATAAGTTAGAGGTTAAACAATGAAATAAACAATAAGAACAATGCTTTGCATAATATAACCTTTAAAAATTAGACACATTGTTTTATAACAGGATAACAATTATGCAAATTAAAATAAACAAAGGTTAGGGACATGAGACTTACAGTAATTCATGATAATTAAAGCATTGATTTTAAACGAAGTGAAACTGATTGACAGAGGTAACAATATTAATGTTGAAACGGAGATTAGACGTCATCCATTACTTTTAAGGTAGTGGTGAAATCTATGAACAACAAGATCATCATAAAAATTCGAATAATTCCCTACTTCTATTATTTATAATGTCAACTGAATAATGTGCATAATTTTTAATGTGGCATGTGATCTTGTAACAAGTAAAAATATTTAGTTTTTGATTTAAATGTGGTGATGATGATGATAATGTATTATAAGTTTGTATGGTAAGTTATTTAAGTAAAACAAGTAAGAGTTTATAAGTGCCTGCGTGAATACCACAATATGTTGTTTTGTCATGATATATGTTGTGCCATAAGTTTTGTAATACTTATAATTTAGTAATATATGGGTAACATACCAGCTGCCTCAAGCAGAGCTTCAAGGCGCGCTTGCATCTCTGGGTCAACGGCCCGCTCCGGGTCATCGTGGGACAGCAAGAACTTGGATGGCTCTGCACCACCACCTTCTTCTTCCATCTCCGCCTGATTTACAAACATCAATGAATGAATTTTAATAAAAACAACTTTTATGTTCTAAGTATTTTGAGAAGGGAATATGAACTTTTATCTTGTGTGCAAAAAATAGTTACTTCTTTGAAATGTAGACTTTATTTTAAGTAAATAAAATAAAGCTATGCAGGAAAATCATTGTTGTTGAAAAAAAACCTAATTTATATTCAATAATAATCAAATGATTCAAAGGTTAACATTCAGTAAAGCAGTTATTTTGATACACTCCAAGTTTCACAACACAAAAAGCATTATAGGTTAGTTGTAGTATTTTAGATCATTCAACGTCAATAGGTTTAGCACAATATTGAATAATTTCAAGACATGTTTGTTACAGATTAGTAATGTTAACATAGATTGGAAATATTGAGATTCAGATAAATATTATGTTAGAATCACAAGGACCATTCAACATAAAGAAAACAAATATATGTGGTAATTGTCCATAGCACACACATTATGCAGGTTAACGGTAAGAGTCACTCAAACTGCAACAGCTATTGTTGTTGGTGAAGCTGTAGCACTGGGCACTGGCACTCAGTAATGTTGTCTTCGACTTACCAACAGGTCTGGCCTGCTAAGGCACAAACAAGCCAGCAAGATCTATAACACCAACGAGAAACATGTGAGATGTACTGACAATGTGGTGCGTAAGGACGAGTTTACAGCTAATCATTACTGTCAATGGTCCTTGCAATTCACCAGTAACCGTAGTTTTTGCGCGAATATCACTAGGCGTTTTGTACGACTTGGTCATTCGTGACGACAAAAAACATGCCATGATTGACGATTTTAATGACGAATCCAATAGAAAATTATATAATTCGCACATTCATAGTAAAATAACGTCATGAAAATCCATTATTCAGAGATTTACATCGACTGAATGCATGTGATCCGAGAAACATGGCCACCGCACATCAATCCTTATCCAAAACACAAATAGACAATGAAAACTCTCTTACGGCGGATTAGCCCTTAAACATCGTAGAATTACAAAGAATCAATTGAATACTGTCTAGGAGCGGCTGGCATAAATAATTTCATGCATTACTCAGTAGTACGTATGTACTTATGACTTTCTGACGTTTTACGGAATATTTGGCAAGCGACGTACTCTATTCAGAATGTAAAATAGATTAGTCCGTTTCAGCGTGCTACGCACGATTTCAAGCAAATATTGCTGCTAGAAGAGTAGTTTCGGTAATAGAAGAAACTGTACGGTTAGAGCAGACATGTACAAGATGTCCCTTGCAGTATTTAGAGCGGTACAGATAATCACATTCCCTCACTGCCACCGCCTCTGTCGAAAACAAAACACGTTTTACCTCGGACACAGAGTCATCCTCGCTTTCCGAAGAGTCCGTCATGTATTTGGCAGGCGCTCCTGAATACGTTTCGGTTTCAGATTTGGCCGGACTCGAAGCCGAACTTTGAGGAGTGGACGATTTTACCACATCAAGTTGCACATTCACCTTATCGATATTTCGGTTTTCAGACTGTCCAACATTCTGCATCTTTGTCCTAATCCAATATAACTTAATTAGTCTTTTAGTATCAACACTTTTTCTACGAAATTAACACGATCTTATATTACCAAACAAAATTTATTTCGTCATTTAGCCAGGTTGATACCCGCCATGTCTACTACTATGGCGAGGTTCCCGGATGCTTCAAGTAGGCTAACCAATTATCTCCCTCTGGTGTAGTAAATTTGAACTTTTCATGATGCCATCTACCACCAAAAATGCGAAATTCTACTCATAAACAATATTTTGTTCTTTTTTTAGTACTGCGCTAGAATGTAAACTGCCAGTTAAAATCTTTTTGTTATAATTTTTGTGTATTATTTATGTTATAAAAAGGAATTTCAAGTAATTTTTGTAATCTTTTGTGTGATGCAAGTAAATCTGTGTGCTTTTTGATAAAATTTACCTATGTTTCCCACTAATTACTATACTGTATTGTTTTCAGTTCCATAGACAATTTTTGGAATCATTCTTGAAAACCCTTTTAGAATGAAATACCTATACTTCTCTGAAAAAAAAAAAGTTAACAATTAAGAACATGATAGTACTTAGCTGCATTTCTAAGGCCTTTTTCGTTATAAATTGATTGTATATCCTGTACATAAATTAGTCAAGCATTTCATGAGCATTTCTGTCTGGATTATGGCAACTTTTTTTGATTCGACCAATCAACGTTGAGCTGGTTTTGAGTTGATTTTCTGTTCGCCCAATTATAAATATGTGATTGACATTTTGACAGTAATTAAATGTTACCATGTCGAACAAAACTGAACTTTCCGCGTGTTCCGTAACTAAATTATTTATTGTCTGTGAACTTTTTTCATTTTCAACTTAAAATGTTGCCATGAAAACAAATCTATGAAAATCTTTAAAAACAAGAAAAATGAATGAAAACACTGGTGTGAAAAATAATTGTCTCAAAGAACTTACAATTTCTATAATTTGCCGGTCGCAATGATATGATTGAGGAGCTGTAAATCAATGTGTGTGCATGTAGTGTTTTTTTATAGATTCGTGACTTTTAATTGGAAAATGAAACGGTATCCAAATTAATGTAAGAATTTCAGTGAAATCGAATTTTTTGTATTAAAAATGGTTGTGGTGGATTTGCATTATGTGTACTTGAAAATAAACTAAGCAGGATGGCGCGAGACGGTGACTTGCCCACTATTTTCAACCCCAAGCGAGTGCGTGCTCCTTCTGTGATAATAACGAGCGAAGAGGTGGTGGAGAGTGAAAGGGGTGGTGGTGATGCGGACAGGGACCGTCAGAATGGTCCACCGACACCTCTGAGTCCCCGGGCTCCGCTTACTCCGCAGGCATCAGTGTGCTCGGCACCTCCGCTGACTACACAGCCGTCGCTGCAGCAGGCCTACAGTGAGTCGGCCACTAGCAGTCAGGATGAAGAGCGTCAGCTGCGTGACAAGAAATGCCCTCGATCTTGTTGCTCAAAATTCGCCAAAAAGGTATTTTTTGATAATTTGAGACCTCTAAATTTATAATATTTGTATTGATTAGGGGAAATATCCCTGGACAAGTTCATATTAAAGCCCATGTCTCAGATCAATCTAAGGTTTTTGATCATAATTAATAAAATGTAAGTAGCACTTTTATTGATTCTTTTATTTTACTGAGCAAATAGACAGCTGATGGTACAAGTCTGAGTTATGGTGCATAGTGGTATAGGTCAGGACACACTTTCTGACCACAGTACCTCAATGACTGCCACCTATCAAGGTGGGAGTAATGATAAATGGTGTAAAAAATAACAAATAAACCTCCTTGTTTCAGATATACTATGGTATTTGTGTAATGTTAACATTAACTGCCAGCTGGGTGACATCTACCCACTGTATAAAGCACATGTATCTTGAAGAATACCCACCCTCCAGTCATGGCATGGTTTACAGCACCGAGTCTTCTCCTATGGTCAATAACTTTACTAGGCAACATACAAATGTAAGAACTATGTTTCTATTTTGTTAGGATGCTTTTCATCACAGTAGCAATTTCAGATTTCATCTCAGGGAGTGATCTTAGGGGTGGTCAGATGTACCATCAGCCAGTAAAACAATAATGGGGCAGCCTCATGTCTGTACCAGATCATGAGATGGTAATGTGCCATGGAAACTTCCTGAATCCACACTATTTCATCTGTCATACATGCTGTGACCTCTTGTAATTGAAGGTGTGCACCAGACAAAAACAAAATTCATCAAACTAATAGGTTTTATTGCTATCTACGTGAATGTGTGTAAAACTAATATTAAAATCCTTGTAAAAAAAAAATTGTAGTAAAAGATAAGTCTCTAGAAATAGTCCTCTCTAAAGGGAGGAAAAGGCTACTCAGCACTATTTTCTAAATCTCCCTTCTTTGTTTCAGCAACTCTACAATGCGCCATTCTTTACAGCTTGGTTTTGCACCAACTGGTTGATATTCTTTTACCCCCTCTACCTGATAGTAATGCTCATACATAACAAGTGTAAGTCTGCTAACGACATTGTGTTCGATGCCTTCAGTGACTTCAAAGAGAAGGGGTTCACTTTCGGTAAGTATCATAGGAAAGTAATTATAAAAAACAATTAAAAGATTCACATAATTTTGTAGTCGAATTATGATCATAAGGCACCTGTCCCATAGCCATTGAGGAAGCGATTTACTAACAACAATTTTCTTGCTCAAGAAATGTACAAATAACTTGACTTGTCGAATTCAGTGGGCGTAAAAAGAGAGGCAACTTCTAGGTGAATATAACTGTCGGTAATTAGCGCTGTGCGATCTGAATTGCATTTTATTGTGTCGTAGCAAGAGTCGCTTTTTATTTAAATGATTTTCCGGAGTTAAAAAAAAAAACAAAATTCAAAAGTCATTTATTCAAACTAGGCTGAGAATTAGCACTTTGTGAACGTCAAAATTACATAAGACAGTCCCCCAAAACGCCCAGCGTTCACAACTTCCTAGTGCTTTAGCTGGGAAGAAGAAGTGGCTCAACAAACTCTCCAGCAGCACAGCTGTCTGTTCAGTTAGAAACAATTAATTCTATATAATACTCGTAGTATGCAAAATAATATACATTATGCAAGACAAAACATAATTTAGCTGTAACTGGAAGTTATAAATGATAAACTAGGACCATCAAGGTAGAATAAAACAGTGAATTACTAATAACAATAACAAAACCATGATCAGCAAGACGACCAGGCACCACGAGCAGGACCCGTTCACGAGCATAATGCAAAGATCAGCCATTACCCCCCTCGCCATATTTGAGGGAAGGAGGCAACCCGACCCCCGACGCTACCGCAAGCAGTGACATCTAAGGGAGCATGAAGAATTTGCTGCCAGTTGCTCAGGCAAAAAAAAAAAGAAGATTAATTGTTGAGGTCGCTAGCTAACCACATATTGCAATAAAACTCATAAAAAATATTGTAATGAGTTGATAGAAACACCCATCTGTACTAATCTGTGCCTCTACTCGCTTCTCTTTAATCGGTGGCGGTGGGACAGGTGCCTTAGTCAGATGGCCAGCTGTTTGTCTGTGGGATGGCAACGCAATGTAGCCTTTCCCTTTTAGTTCCTAGTCAAGTACATCGTGACCAGGCTGAACGCTTAAAAAACTGAGCATGCATTAGTAAAAACCATATTCTTTCAAACAGCACGCTTCATAAGCCGATGCGGTCTTTTCTGCCTGCTGTGGACAGTCACAATCTACATGTACACATATGCACTGAAGATCTTGCTGTCCACTGATGTGATGGCACTGTTCGCCACCAACGTATCATGCATATACCTACTGTCATGGGTCATACTACACGAGCAGTTTGTTGGAGTCAGGGTGAGTGATGAATGAAGATGCCAAGAAAGCAATAATAATTCGTATAAAAGTGAAACTGGGCGTCACATACGCCCTAAAACTAGGGTAATAGCGCGATTTTAACGCGTTCATAGCGCGAGTGTCGCTTCTATACGAAGTAATCTCTTTTTATGCTATACGTTACGGCAGCGTATGGTACGTGTGATGTGGCGTTTTATGTGAAAATGTGAGATCGGTTTCATATAGCTAATATGACGACACCGCACGCATCCCGACATAACTTTTTATAATCGCAGTGTAAGTTCTGTACAAGAATTATTCAATGGCCGATTACGTAAATTTTCTCTTTTCCTTTCTCATAAGACTAGCTCTGGCCTTTACTACCTAATCTGAAATCGACCTCCCGAGAATAAATTTAGAACAGTGGTTTGATAAATTATAGCATTGCGACAACGTTCGGGAGAACGTCACACCCTCGGGGTAAAGTAGTAGATCATCCGTTTGATTAAGTTAGACAGTAAAAGCCTGATACTACCCTTGCTCTTTTCAAGGAGGGCTACTTTGACTTTCGTAGCCTATAGATGCCCTAAGGCCCACGGCTGGCGTGTTGCGTGAGTCCGATTTCACTATCGCTCGCCACGGCCAGAAATGGTGCCGTTTGTTCTAAACTCATATTTTATTTACCATGTTTTACAATCTTGAATCGTGGTCACGAATAGGCTCTTAAGGATCGTGTCGCCCGATTTGAGAGTTAAGGTTTAATTAATGTCAATTAGCATGGAATTTTGAAGCCATTTACGGTTTACTATTGCTTAAAACAGCATGAAGATTTGAATAGACTTAACTACTCTATCTATTTACCGTAAAATTGAGAAAATAAGAGCCATTTTTAGTATCTAAAAGCGTACAAACGTTTTTCCTTCCAGTAGGGATTCAACACAGTTTAATGTTACAAAGAATCTTAACTGCCAACCAAGATCACCAGAAGAAAAGGACATGTGCCCCAGAGGGCCACTTTTGACGAATGCTATCTAAACTAATAGGTATTATGGTACGAGAGCCCATGACCTAAACCATGTCACATCGTTTTACGGCTAAAACCGTATAAAATCATAAGTTAGATCATTCTGAACCCGTCTCGCTTAGAAGTACCAGTCCGAAACATTTCAGTTTTACGGGAGCCCATTTCTGCTATGTCAAAAAAAATTGGCAGACGGTTTCATCACAATATGTCTGATATTAAAAATGTACATAGGTTTCGTAATTTTATTACAAACAACTTTGTTTTCAGACATTTTGCGTGTGTTGCCTGAGCGCATTTTCTAAAATGTCAAAAATATTGGCGATCTGTGTCATAGCAATGTTTTTTTTTAAATCTTGTATGGTTACCGGGGTTACTGAAAACCTGTTTTCTGACATTTTTAATGTCACCTATAACTCCAAAAACCAAACGAACATTTCGGTGTTGCCCGGCAAACGCGCGATGTTTGTTACGCTCCTATTCCTCACGACACCTATGATGAGTCCGACAATGACTAAAAATGATGAATTTTATTTAATTAAACAGTTATTTTCCTAGTTTCCAATTGTCTAATTTATTTTTTAAAAATCGTTTTAATTTCAGTTCGATGGTTTCGGGTAAGCTTTTTATTAATCCTACGTAAAACCGCCGCAATACGATTTATTAATAATTTCTGAATATCGAAAAGTTGTCTGATTAGTTACGTGAGACACTAAATTTGTCTGATATGCTTTTTTCTATATCTGGGTCGGTCATGTCCAACTGTTTTCAGACAGAATGCTATGTTACCGATCGGTAAAATTTTTCAACATGTTCAAATTGGTTTTAAACACAGATGCTCATAGCCTTTTTCTGAAATAGTTATTTTTGCTATAAGTGCGGAAGGTAGGTGATTTGAAATCATCTTACGCACGTGTATCATACAACGTTTTACTATGCATTGTGTAGGGAAAAAAAAAAAAAAACGAGCGAGCCTTACGGCAGTCGCCTGCGATGTGTAACATCTTACATACCACGACGCATATAAATGATAAAAACTAAATTCATGACTTGGACTTTTGACTTCGACTTCGACTTTGACTTCGACTTTTTGATTTTGACCATTGTCATAATCATCGCCATCGTCATCATCATCATTCTGAAATAATAAAATCTCTGAGAGGAGACGAGCTGACGACGGCCTCAAAAAAAAAAAAACAGAAAAGTAAAAAGCACTAGTGAAAAAAGTGACACTTTCCGCACAAATTGACTGCTTGGAAAACGCTCTTTTCGAGCAAATGCATTGTAAACTTATTTATTCGCATCAACTGACCAATGTTCACCTGAAAACAAGATTTTTAGACGGGTTGCTAAGGTTTTATTTTTTTGCCTCATTTTTATTTTTTGTGAGACTACTGGTTTCTGAAAATTGTGTTTTCGGTATCTAAAATCTATCGTTCAACTACATTCTCAAAATCAGACAGATTGCTACGAAACAGAACGGTATTTTTTTGGACATGTTTAAAATAAAGAATTTGAATTTGAAAAATGCGCTCAAGTCAGATGTGACACGGAAAATTTCTGAAATTAGGTTTTTGGATTCAGAATAATCAAATCTATCGATTTTATACGGTTTTGTTCGTAAAACAATAAGGCAAACATTTTGGTCATGGGCCCTCGAACCATTATAAAGAGGCAAAATTGTTTGTTTGTTTGTAATAGGTAATCTCTGGAAGTACTGATCCAATTACAAAAACACTTTCACTGATTGAAAGCTACACTATTGAAGAGTGCCATTGAATATGTTTCATGGTATACTTAAGTTCCACGAAGTCGATGGCAGAATTTAAACTAGTGCTGAAACAAATAGAGTATAGATATAAGTATAACGTATCATACTATTAACAATATTGTAGATCGTAGCAGCGATACTATGCGACACGGGTATTGCTCTCCTGGCGTACATGGACGGCATCACGGGCAGCTCAACTCTTGGAGGCGTGGTGCTAGCTGCTTGTGCCGCCGCTGGTTTCGCCATATTTAGGGTAAGTTTTAGTTTTCCTAGGATAATACTATTTTTCCTCTCAATTGTATTAACAGGTGCATAAGCAGATCATTAAAGCAAACATAAACATACTCTATGAAGATAAGATGCAATGTAATAGGGATCATGCCTGGGTAAAAAAAATGAAATTCTAATTAGTCCGTCAGTCAGATAATAAAAAAATATTAGACACGTATTTTTTGCTTTATCATATTACAAAAAAATTACTTGGATAAAACGCATTTTAAGATGGAGAGTGGGGGTCGCTACGTCACTAGTACGTATAAAATCTACATACTCGTGACGTCATGGTACATTTTACCTCAATGTATCGCCGTAATCTTTAGATTATGAAAAAAAGAAAAATACGTGTCCAATATATTTTTATAATCTCAAAGACGGACTAAAAAAAAATAGTCTTCATCCCTATTGTCATATGTGTTAAAATAGATCTTGCCGCTACATAAAATAATCCCTTGATCGCATTTGACGTCACACAGCGACATTTTTCTTAGTGGACGTGCAGACGACCTCCTCCTATCGGTCGAACAATAGCCGATTAAAACGGAAAAATATAATACACTTTAGAAAAATATTGATCTTAGCAGAAAGCATGTAAATGTTTACCTGACTTGCGACCATTTTCGTCGTAAAAACATTAGGTACCTTCTAAAATTTACCCACAGACACTCACGAAATTGGTGGGCAAAGAAAATAGGCCGCCCTCTGTGTCCTTGCTATCAATAAAATAGAAGGTGTCATGTAGGGCACTCTTTCTAAATCGAAATAGAAACAATAGGTAAGTAAGTACATACGGAGGGTGTGAAACGCGACTCACAGGTTTTACGCAATATTACGCTCAAGCCTTCTATGTACATTCTACGAACTTCCTTTGAACATTTTTTAATTTTGGCTCAGGTGTTGTTCAGAAAAGTGATGGGTGACGTGAACTCTGGTCAGCGTGCCCTGTTCTTCTCGATCCTTGGCATAGTGAACGCGTCACTTCTGTGGCCACTGTGCTTGGCGCTGTACCTCACTGGCTCCGAGATGCTACCTTCACAACGCATGCCCTGGATATACCTGCTCGTTGCTAGCATTGCGTTGCTCAGTAAGTACAAAGCCTTTTCCAGTGTGTTGACGGAAATTAACTTCTTTCGTAGATTGGTGTATAATTTTTATTGAAATAATTGGTATGAATTGCAATTGTTCTAAAACTAAACCTTTTGAATCGTCAGAACTTTTTGAACTTGCTGGTCTGTGTTGTAAGCACAGCAGGACGCACGTAAATACATGTGTTCAGATTTGTATCTTTACAGATACAAACAAAATCCTAACTAAGTAATATTATAAATGCGAAAGTGGGTTTGTTTGTTTGTTACACTTTCACGCTAAAACGACTGAACGGATTTAGATGAAATTTGGCACATGGGTAGACCATGACCTGGAATAGGACATAGAATACTTTTTATCTCGGTAGTACGTTTCCGTGGGATAATTTCCGACATGCACGCGGGCCAAGCCGCTGGCAAAAGCTAGTAATTCTGTATTTTTCAACTCAAATATTGGTAGCTAATAGTGTGTTTCATTTTCAGTTTTCCACCTGGTATTTCAGTTCGGCAACATCATAACGTACAACATATTTGTTTCACTCTCTCTTATTACCGCAGTTCCTGTTTCTGCAGGTAAATTGACGAAGCTATGTCACAGATTAACACAGATGGTGCACTCCGCAGAATCATTTAAATAAAAAGCGACGCCTGCAACAACACAATAAAGTGCAATTCAGGTCGCACAGCGCTTATTAACTACAGTTATATTTCACCTAGAAGTTGCCTCTCTTTCTATCGCGTAACTCATACCTTCTGACTACGTTACGCCCACAGAATTCGACAAGTTGAGCCCGCCGCGTACCTACTTGTAGCTTCATAACTAAAATGCGGAGTGACGCATCTGTATTAATTTGTGGCTATGTCTATAATTACAAAATATTGTATTTTTATTGATGGCTTTTTTAAGCCTCGTTTATACGAGGAGAGTTTCTGGACTCGTAGACGAGAATCGTAAGGTTATCTAAAGCTCTCTTGTGTATACTCTTTAAGCCAAGAGCACATTGCAGCCTCAACGGACCGCACCGCAACGCAGTTTCATACAAAAAAGAAAATGTACGAAAGTGATATAGAAAGATTAATCTGCGTCAGCCTTTAGCCTCTTCTTGTGTAAACGAGGGTTCAGTTGATTGAAATACATACCTGTTGCATACTTGATAAAGTTTCTTTTTCATATTTATCGTAGCATTGGACGTTATCCTTTATGGGGTTCAGTTCGAAGGCATGAACTTGGCTGGGCTGATACTCATCGGGGTCGGCTTCTTCCTGGTTATGTTTCCGGACAACTGGCCCGACTATATCATGAGACTTTTGAGGTAAGTTATTTTATTCTGACCTTTAGATAATTTTATAGATGTATGATAGCTAAGATTATTGATGACGTCAATTAATGATCTTTGACTATAAATTTGTCTGTAGTACGAATCATCAATATTTGATGCTTGGAACACCACCCATTAAATTGAGACGAATTAGAAAAATGTTACTAATTTGCTTGTTTTACGGATTTTGCTTTGCCTAGATCTGTCTAGGACACAAATCATTGTTAGATCTAAATAATTATGATACCCGTAGTGGATTGTACGGCTACTTAAACACCTACTATGTAGTCAAACACCGAGCAACAAGCATTTAAAACTGTCACTTCGATTCGGAATTTCGAAGGCAGCTAATCCATACAAAGGCCGGCCACGTACAAACGGAATTCTATTTCGGAATTTCGCATCAGTGTAAATTTCGAACAGAGAACTACTGTAAGTGTGTGATAGATCCTTGATTTTGTATGGATTTGCTACCTTTGAAATTCCGTATCGATATTTTCAAACGGAATTCCGTCTGTATGTGGCCGGCCTAAAGGTCCCTGCATATTGGACGGTGTTAGGACGTGGACGGGGCGGATACGGAACGTGCTGTTGTGAAAACAAAAACGGATGTTTGATGCATACGTACCGCGACAGTGACCCGAAACTACCGTAGGAAAACCTGGTAACAAAAGATGGACTGGACTGCGACCGGAGCGACTGTGTATACCAAGCGGAACCACGACGGGCTTGCTAAACATTTTCACCGATGATATTTTTCCGGTCCCTTGGGTGCCACGTCCGTGCACCTGTGACTTTGTTCTTTCGTATACATTTTCTATGAGACGATGTTTCTAGATTGTTTCTTATATATTGGTTAAAATACGTTACGTATGCAGCGACCTTTTCTTAGGCCGGCCACATACATACGGAAATATCGATTCAGAATTTCGAAGGCAGCAAATCCATACAAAATCAAGGATCTATCACACACGTACAGTAAGGAATTCTCCGATCGAAATTTTCTCCGATTTCCGTAACGGAATTCCGTCTGTGCGTAGCCGGCCTTTTGTATGGATTTACTGCCTTCTAAATGCCGAATCGATATTTCGAAACGGAATTCCGCCGTGTGTATGTGGCCGGCCTTATTTTCGCGTAGTAGTACCTACAATATTTAGGATTAATTCGCGTCACTGTCGCAGTGCGTATGCATTAAACTCACGTCCGTGTTTTTATAACTCCACGTTCCGTCTCCGGGTCGTCCACGTCGTAACGCCGTCCAGTATGCAGCAACCGTAAATTGAATCCAATGTCATCATGCAATTAAGGTTATCATTCGCCCGGATATATCTGGGTTTTTGACCCTCATCCGGACTTTTCCGGCGTTGTAATTTAATTTCGTTTTTTTTACTGAAAAAATAAAAAGATTAAAAATTTTAACGTCCAGACTTTATGTAAATATCCGACTTTATGTCAGGATTTTTCAAATTTCAAAATGGTAACCCTACACGCAATCAATCCTAAATTACTGAAGCAAAGTTCACCCGCCTGGTTTCAGGATCATGTTCCTCCACACATCCAAAACTAAGCATCACAATCCTCCCACCAGATGGAGCCGCAGTCGTAAGCGGGGTACCAACGGCACGGGCCGCAACCGCGACGCTATGGACTACCGCACCGGGTACATACGCTCGCACCTGCGCTCGCCTTCGGGCCGCGTCAGGTGACCGCCCGAGCCCAGCCCGACCACCTAGCAGCCACTACTCGTGGTGTCCTGTGTGCCAGGATACTACGAGCACGCTGTCAGGAAATCTGTGTAGACAGACTTAGTGTGAACTCTTTTTGCCCGTGTGGCTTGAATGGTAAATCACTCTCATTGAAGTGAAGTGATAAATTACAAATCGCTTCGCTTAAAAACAGAACGATGCCCCGATCTAGAACATCCTTTATCGTGGCTGCGTTTAGATATCGCAACAGCTTTCTGTAGATCCGATCTGTAAGTCAGCGCAATGTTGTTGCGTGTGGCAATCCGCCAGATATTTGAGAAAATAATAAAAATCTCAGTGAAATAGCAGGACTTCTCAACTGAAAGTGATTTACTTATACAGGCTAGGTCAGTAACTATATCGCAAGGAAAAGTGAAGGACAACATCGTGTGGAAATGTGAACTAAGTGGTTTGAATTCGTCAACGGTCAGTGACCAAGCGTTGTGATCATGCCTTTTCAATATGAGAAGAGATTGCAGTGGGACAATTACAGGCTAGTATTATGTGTGTAATTGTATTGTTGTTATGTGAATGTAATTGTGTACGGCTTCACTTGTATATTTCGGAAATAGACGTCTTTTTTCGTACTCGGCTCTCGATAACGCCGTTTCATCAGTCGTCTGTCAAAGATTTAAATCGTTAGACTTCCCTCACAGTACTAAGGGCGCGCGAAAAAGTGTCCATGCTGAAAATGGTGAGCTCACACATCCCGCACGGAGCGATAGATACGATTGCCAGTATGAGTGAGGGAGACAATAATATTCAAATGTCAATTGACAACGAAACAGAAACGTGACCATGTTTTGACGCGGTGGGACGAATCTAACGATTTAAATTTTCGTCGTTTTCGGATTACTGACTTAATTGTAACTGGCAAGTAGAGCTCAGATTAGGTCCCAAGATACTTCAATCGATATTACCTAAAACGTTTTCGCTTAGACTAGTGGTTACGTAGTCTAGTACACGGTTGAAAATCAATTGATATTCGAAGTTTGCGCGAATTTATTCTTCAAGTTGAGTTTACTTGTTTTATAATCAGACGTGTTATTATATCATGTCCTAGCTGGACAGCTCTCGTATTGCGGAGCTATACATCTGTCGTAAAATCGCGTTATCGATTCGGCATTTGTAAGTTCGACAGTCGTGACGACGACGCTCCGCCCGGTTAGGGCCAAAACCTTATTTTATGACAAATAAAATCTAGTAGTATAATAAAAATGTAAGCAAGTTTTCGTAACTTAAACAAATATGAGTTTATGATATTAAATACTACAGCGCAAACTTGTAAAATACTCGTTAAAACACTTTCCAGCTTACTATTTCCTGCCCAATAGTAGGAAAAGCTGCTGTCCAAAATGTCCATTACTAATATTCCAATTCATTATCTACAAATCTAAGATATACCTATGTATAAATAGAACATTCCTACCCCTCTGTGTGACTTACGTAACTATAAAGTTCTAACGAAATCGGTGTACCGTGCCTAAGGTATGTGCATGGCGAGACGGGGGGCAGTGCAGGTCGCTCATTCGTCAACGCTCACGGTGTCTCGCAGCTCATTCGTCAGCGCTGCCCCTCGCCTCGCCGCGAATCCCTAAGGCGCGGTACTCGAATTCTCGGGCAAACTATAGTTTCATAGCAAGTTTTAGTGACTGCGCACTCGTAAGTATTCTTATCTAATGGTACTTGCATACTTATCTCGGTGTTGTGATCCACCCGTAGATTTAGTGTAGGTAAAGGACCATTTAAAGGTATGTAAAAAGTACAAAAATTAATGTAGAGAAAAATATCAATAGTTTCTAAATGCAACTCAAATTAAGACTTCAAGATTCTTTGTCCTAACTTCATTTTTCTATGACAATAATAATAATATAGAAACTGTCAATATAATTACTTATAGTACCCATGTATTGGCGAAATAGACTTTTTTTCATACCTTTAAAGGTCCTCGGGAATGGCTTCCGAATTTATAACTTATTACTCGATCTCAAAGAATCTAGTCAAATATTATAGTCAGGGTAAATTATATACTTAGAAATAACAATAATTTTATATTACTTTGAAGGCGATCACGTCTAAATGTAGCAGATCGATGCTAAATTGCTTATAAAAAGGGTATTTCGCATGCTATATGCAACACTAGGAAAAAGTATGGGGAATCGTAAAGAAGAACTTTTCAAGCACAGATTTGGAATATGCATGTTTGGTAATTATTTACTGGCCAGCCTAATTATTGGATATTGCTCATTCACGCATTTTTATCAGAGTAGCTAATATTATCATCTTTTAAAAATATGCTATTATAATGTCTTAGTACACTCGTTAATTTTAGGCTGTTCAGTAAATAGAGCGAAGAAAATCTCAATCAAAGTAAATTAAATATATCTTCAATCTTATCTATTCGTCTTTATCAAACACTTAAGTTTAAATCTCACGTTTCCCTATATAATGTAAGAATTACAACCGCCCCAATGTAGTGTTAATTCATATTATATTGTAGCACTTTATGAACTATCATAATATGTAATGTAAAAGTCGTAGAGTAGTGGTTAGTATCACATTATCCGTTTTCGGATGTTTTATAGATGAGTTACGACGTTTTATATGGATTCAAGATTGTAAGCTTTGTTGTCGACCGAAGGAACAGCTGATCATGTTGTTATTGTCATAGTGGGCACATGTAAGAAATGTTAGGTTATAGCTAGTTTCAGAGGCTACTTCGCCTAGTTCACTTGCGAATACGACGCTACTTTGATATAGCAAGGCCTTGGTATTGGACTGTAATCGATTCTAACGAGTATTAAAATCGATTACAGGCCAATACAAAGAGTTTGTCGTTTTATTTCTTCCATGTACGCACGATTGACGCAGACTGTTGTATTACGTCTATGATATCGATTTTTTGGTGTCGTTCACATGTTACTTGATGCATAAAGCGATATGCCGATTCGTTATGGGTTGCGTAAGTTAGCATTCCTGACCTAATGACGGAAGCAAGTGACGATCGCATCATAACGCAGATTAATTTTATTATACCTTGAAATGATTTCAGGTTAACACTAATGGAATTATGTGTCAAAAGCCACAGAGACTTAAGTAAATGGAGTACTTTTAAACTGATAAGATCAAGTGGGAAATGTTTATCGCATTTGCTGGAATGTTAGGTGGGCAGCTGTCTATGCGTTCGTCAACGCCACTTCAAAAGCTATGTCTAGACTAGACGCTTGAAGCAGGCATGCAATGCACGTGTTCTGTTATCATTTATCTATCAGATTCGGAACACGAGGCATACCACGATTGTCTAATGTCTTGTTTAGCAAGCTTAAACGATGTCGAGCTTCTCGCGGTGATCTCTTAAACTGGTCATTATCATTCCATTTGTTAACTTCTCTGTGCCAGTACCTACGCCTTTATAGCCTAAAATTCTAAGATTATTAACGCGAAATGGTCGTTTTGCTTGACTCGGATACATCGGCAAATAGAAGAGCAAGCATAGTTTTCGACTGCACAATAATGAATTAAAGTAGTTGTACGTAACATGTAAACGATATCCATTAGGTACTAACTTTGTATAATCACAGAAAGTTAAGTGTTATTAAAATTAAATGACATTAAGGGGCATGCGCTAAGGTAGCCCGCAAATTTCAAATTGTCTTACGTTTTTTGCAATTTGCAGATCAGTATCATATTGTATGTTGATCTAAATATGATTTGCGGCCGAATCAAATGTTTATTTATAGTATTTTAATCATTACAATCAGCAATACAACTCCATAAGTAAGCACAATCGTCAAATGTCATGATTTCATGAAATAGTCATTCAATGCTATTATATGAACTTAGATAGTGGTATTGATAATTTTTATGATTATAATTCTATAAATAAACATTTGATACAGCCGCAAATCATATTTAGATCAACATACAACATGATACTGATCTGCAAATTGCAAAAATAGTAAGGAAATTTGAATTTCGCGGGCTACCTTGATGCTTTCGTCTTAATGCATTAAAGTTATAACAATAATGTAACACACATGTTAACCATTGTTTTGAATGGTTTGTTTATATGTAGTTACGTGCCTTTACGAAGTTGAAGAGTATGTACGTACCTTTGTTAGTTGTTGATATTTGTTAGTGTTTGCGTTATTGTGTTTGATATTATTGTTCGAACAAAGTTATCTCAATCGTCGATAGTATTATATTGACTATTAGGGCCGAGTTACACCGGAATGGCAGCGGCCGGCAGCGACGCGGCGAGCACTTTCAGTGTGAAATAATTTTAAACTTTATTTATTTATATTTATAATACTTTATTGTACACCAGATTATACATTACATAAAGAAAAAGTAATACACTACAAAATATACAATTGGCGGCCTTATCGCTTACTGCGATCTCTTCCAGGCAACCTTGGAATGGACAGTGATTCTCTGGACATAAAATGGGGCTGTCTTTGGTGCAAAAAAAAGGTATATAAGTACAATATACTATAATGGATACACAGATAAGTGTTATATAATAGATACATACATACTAACTATATAAGCAACGAAAATAAATGACGAATATTATTACAGCTAACGATAAGAACAAAATCATTACGACAAGTAATGTTCTTTCACGAGTCTTTTAAACACAGGCAACGATTGTGCGCGCTTTATCTACATACTTAAAAGACCAGCATCGCTTGAAAAGGTCGCGTGGCCGCCCGCGGTGACGCGAGCGGCCGCGCGCCACGCGCATCTTGTCGGTGGTTCTGCCCGCGGCGACGCGACGCTGCTCGCGGCACCGCGCGTATGTAATGTAGAAACTAAACTAGTCATGAGGAGACTAGGCGCGTCGGATCTGGAGCTCGCGCGAGGCCGCCAGCGGCGACGCCGGGAGTCGCTGCCATTCCGGTGTGATTCGGCCCTTAGCATTGTGTTCTAATTAATCCTATTTCGATATAAGTTTTATGATACTCACGTAGTGTATTCCGACTTCGTACTATCCCATGACTATCCCTTTGCTAACTATTTTTATGTGTTGTTATATACCTTCGTTGTTAACGTATGCGGTCGGTAGTTCGGTACTTTGTTGGTTGTCTTTATGATTGGCGTGTGTGACTGTACTTCGTATCGTCTTAGCTCAATGTCTCCGTTGTGACTGATGTTTTGTACCAAGCTTACTGTAGATACCTATGTTGTTTATTGTCTCATTTATTTTAGATAATTAATTGTAGTTCCGTGATTTGTATTTCAATTATCTAAATACATATAAAAATTAAAATGAATAAATAAATCTAAACTCAAACTTTTGTAATTCGATGATCTCCATGATTAATGATGTTAAAAATTTTGTACATTGGTTATGGTTTCTACAGTCTTTATTGCTCGTTTTAAATTGTAAAATTTTAAAGACTGAATTAAATGGAAATTGACTAAAATTCAATTATGCAGTCATGGATGTTAGCCTAGTATTAGTTTATAGGAATTACTGATGATAGTGTTTAATTCGGTACGTAGAGTACGTAGGGTCGTGTATATCGGTGTTTAGATTTAGGTGATAACTGATAACTTGTATTTAGGACTCACCTGGTTACGTAGTGCAACCTTGTATGTGTCTAACATTAACTGCGAGTAGTGAACACGAGATAACACCTTGGCCCCTGTGATTCATTTTGTTAAATAAAGTAGAAGTAATTTGTTGGTCATGAAATAAAATTTGTCATAAAACATCGTCTTTTCATTACTCCCTGATCCATACTGAAATTATATTTATTTATTTATATTTATTTATTTTATTATTTATGTACACACAGTAAAATACATACAGATACGACATAATTATAATTTGAGTACAAAGGTACTGCTACTGGTACTGCTAGGTGCTGCTGTTTATAAACTTGTTTCCAAATGATGTTATTTCTGCTTAAACAAACATCAACTTTATGTCAGTCTAAATAAAGTTGATTTTAGACTGACTAGTACTGTTGAAAAACTCATAAAAAATATGAAGTTGTAGCGCAAACAGAACCTTATGTGTAGAGTTTACAGTTGTTTTTCTTAAAACTTGTGTTTGTTTACATGGTTGGCAAATAAATTGCGAACGCAGATTACTTTGACTAATGCCAGTCTTGTTTATTGTAATCATCACATTGTACGAAAAATATTGAAAAGATTTCATAATACAAATAAAAAAACATTCAGTTACAATTCATATTATCCTAGATAGTATTACATTAGGAGTCCATTTTCACATTCACATCATTAAGATTCCGTAATCACAGACGCTTAATTACGTAAGTTTCATCAAATATTACTACTGTTGACTCGGTCCCACCGCCAGATGGTGCCATCGTCACAACAAGTCAGCAGGATCTTGCCATTGCGGGACAGCGTCACCTGAGCAAAATTATTACGATTAGCTTGTGAGCTTTTACTGGCTCAATATTGGGATCTAGACAGACATCACTAACATTAAGCGATACCTACATTAATGCCTAGATAAAAGTGCGCTGTTGGGGTTTCAACCCTCGGCTCAGCGCCGAAAGTTGCAAATGCAACAGCACGCTTCTATGTAGGCATTCATTTAGGACTGCCTTTTGTTACAAAAAACCGGCAGTAGAAAAATATGTTTAGGAACATTGCCGAAGTTGGTAGAACTGGTGAACTGACTTATAGGTCTAAAATATGCCTCTTTTGCTTTAGTAAAAGGAGAGGGCTTTTTGACTAACTTGATACAAAATAAAAAATATACCTGTCTGACGGCTGCTACACATCTTGGATGCACCAGCTGCGATACTCGAGAGCCGCCCGCCACGTTGCCAAGCTCCCACACCATCGTCTTGCCGCATTGATTGCCTAGCGCTATCACCTGTAAATTGATAGAATACTCTTTATTCTGCCGGGAGTCACCAAATGCCAGAGCGCGGTCCGGTCCGGATCCGAACCGCCGACCTATTTTGTGCGGAGCTTAAGTAAACAGTAAAAATAACTAAAACTTAATCAAAATATTAAAATGAAAATTTTGATATTTTTTGCTAGTAATCGTCTACCAAACTGACGTCAATATTATAGAAAAACGTACCCCCAGTGAAACTAATTGGTGATCCCTGCTGTATCCATACATATTATAAAACAAAGTCCCCCGCCGCGTCAGTCTGTCTGTCTGAACACAATAATTTTAAAAACTACTGAACAGTTTTCAGCAATAGTAGGAGTGATTCAAGAGGAAGGTTTCATTAAGGTTTTGTGTAAATTGGCTAAAATATGATTATTGTGGAAGATGGTGGAATAAATCATACTGTGTGGAAGCTTTACTGGTGTGCGCCGCGTAATCCGTTAGAGATACATAAAAGTTATGTTCTACAGGTTTGTACATCTTAAAAAGTTCAAGAAAAAACTCCGCTGTGGCATATGTCTATTCTATCTTCTAAGGATGACCCACAATAATCATTATTATCTTTCAGAATTTGATAAAAAAAATATTGTTATTTCCGAAGTTATTATATTTTCAGACATCCACGTGGGCGAAGTCGCGGGCAAAAGCTAGTACCATATAAATTGCAGATCTATACGAAAATATATAAGTTTTACATACAATGTCGCCCATAGGCATGTGACCGCCCGTATTTTTCTGAATATTCATGAAAAATTATAGAAAATTAACTTTAAAAGGGGGGTCTATCTTTAATATTTTTCATGTTATTCAATTTTTTATGTTTTTAGTAGCGTTTGCCATATCTTCTATGTTATTGGCTCGATTTGTATTCTGTTTATTATTTCTAATAGCTTACGAGTTATTTCATCGGATTAATTAAAAAAAATTACTAAAATTTGTCGACTATGAAAAAAAAACGGAGGTGAAGATTTTTTTTTCCAAAAAAACATTATTTATTTTAAAAAACATAAGTGAAATTATGTTAATTATACATAAAATTATAGCGGGATACTGAAAAAAATAAAATAAAAAAAATGAAAAAAAAAACAATTAAAGATAGACCCCCTTTTTAAGTTTATTATCGATAATTTGTCATGAATATTCAAAAAAATACGGGCGGTCACATGCCCATGGGCGACATTGTATACCATGTGTGAAATGAATTTCTACATTTTGGTGGGCTATACGCCTATACCGTTGCAATGGGCGCTCTTATCACTAAAAGCGATCTTTTAGCTCTAAAATACAACTTTTTGAGAACATAAAGGAGAGTCTGTGTATCACAAAACATTCTTGCTTAGGTCTTTAGGAAATTCAAAGAAGACATCAAAAGGTTTGCATATTAGGGTGATATGATTATAATGTTATGCAGTTTAGCCTCAAGTGTAAAAGAGATTCTCACCCTTTGACTGTAGTCCACAGCAAACCGAATGAACCATATCTCACACTCCTTGTAATCAAACCTGTGCACTATGGTGACAGAGTTGTCGCCAGGACGTAGCTCCGGGTCTTCTAAACGACCTGGTTTCCAACAGATGATGGCGTTCTCGCACGACTGAAGAAAAATATACATGAAATAATGAATAAAAGAAAAGAAATAAAAGAATAATGAAACAATGATTTACATTATAGAAGAACTATTTGTAGGTAGAAGATATACCAATCAACAGATCTTCACAGGAACTTACTTTGGATAAAATGAGATCACCCATCCATCTAACACAATCCACATAATTCCTATGAATATCTCTCGTAGAAAAGTCTGGAAAGTGTTCTTTCAATGAATTGAAAGGCCTCAACGCTCTGTGTGGGTTGAAACTGTAGCTCTGCTTTATAGCTTCATGCATGGACGGCTTGTCCAGACGCCATAGCTTGAGCGAATGGTCCATGCCGCAGGACATGATCCTTTCACCTTTGAGATCGAAATCAGCACTGAGTACTTCGTCCCTGTGACCTTCAACGCCTCCGAAGATGGCTATGCAAACATCTGTCATGATGTTCCATAGTCGTAAAGCGTGGTCTTTGCTTGCGGACAGCAGTAGGTTCGGGTCTCTGGGATGGAATTTGACCTCGTTGATGGCGTGTCCGTGGCCTATGTAGTGTTTGATGCAGGTTTGTGTCGAGGGTTGGAAGACGCGCACGACGCCGCGGGACCCTGCCACTGCTAGGAGAGGTAGGTTGGTCTCTTCTTCATATGACCAGGCACATGTGTAGAATGTTTCTTCAACCTGTATGGAATTGTAGTTAATGCAAAATAGGAGTAAATAGGAGAATTTATCAAATCACATAAAAGTAAGTATTCATAAGTAATGAAGTTAAGGTGGATCCACAGTGGTAACCCGCGAAATTATTATTTGCAGGTCATTGTCAGGTTGTATCTTGATCAAAATATGATTTGCAACCATAACAAATATGTATTTACAGAATTATAATCATTAAAACATCTCTCTTAACAACTCTGAACTTAGTCAAGATCCAACCTGACACTGACCTGCAAATTGCAAAAAACGTAATATAATTTTTTGCAGCCTACCACTTAAGGAAAATATGTTATGCCAATTCATGCAATTTATTCATATTATTAGCGGGTGGCAAACAAGCAAGTAGCCCATTTGATAGTGATTCATCACCACCTATGGCCACTTGAAAGCTCAAATGTCTAATGGCCAATGGTAAATTCTTTTGGCTTTTTTCTGATACATGTTTCCATAAGGTTTTAGTAGGATGTACACTAATAGACTACAAATGTGGGGTCCAAAAAGAAAACCCGCCGTGCCGCATCTAACTTAAGACCAACAGTGGTGGATTTTCATTTAGACCCCACAGATAAAACTGGTAAAGTAAAAGAGCATCATTGTGTGCGTAATATAAACATGTATGTCCCATAGGCATCATTGAAACCATTATAATCATGGGCTTTATTTATAAACGTTGCTGAAATGATAAGCTACTGTTTAACCATTCATTTTTGTCATGTCTGTTAACTTTAAATGATGTTTATATATAAATACACTTTATTTATTTATTATATTTTTTGCGTATTTTCACAATTTGTTAATTACTTATAGTATTTCAAAGATCAAATCATTAAGAATAACCTATTCTTAGCTGTTAGTACAATAGAAAATCTGTTATTCGCTTACATCAGGATCAGCATAGCACTGAAGAAACTTGAAGCCACCGGAGTCAGGACACTCATATATGGACACTCTGTTGCTGCCAACCACCGCAAACACCTGTGGTTGTCCCTCACCCAAGTGGTGGTTGAATTGACAACCAAAGAGTGGCAGGCCATGGTCTTCTTTTGCACTACAGCTGTGGATCAAATTTGTTTAGTATGAACTTAGAAAACCACAAAAATTCTGTATTTATTATTGTTTGAAATGGTTTTTACTCTGTTTACTTACTTAAATTTGTATGGTGGTTTCACTTGCTTCGTAGTCTTTTTCTTGCCTCGTCTGCGTTTCTTCACACGCGAGTTTGTTGGAGTTTCGCTACGTGAAGTATTATCGGTGTTCGAAGTACTTTCAACGCTTGAAGTATCATCCTAAAACACACGGGATTTCTAACTAAAGTAAGTCAGTGACCTCCAGCACAAAGTCATTTGGACATTCATTACTATATGAAGCACATATATCGCACAGAAACCAGGCAAACTTTGTTTAATTACAAGTCACATTGTTGAGTCATTTTACAACATGAAAAAAGAGTTCGTACTCACGGCCTCATTCTCCGAAAAGTTCATTCTATTAACTATCTTTCGTTAGAGTAATGTCCTATAGTTTATTAATAATGATTTCATACAAATATTGAGATTAATTCCTAATTATTTCCCTTTGAGATCGTTTATCAGCTGACAACAGCGTCTGAAACGTCAAATGTCAAATTTTCGCGGGAGCCGATCCATCGCATATAGAGTGAGGTGCGTTCACAGAGTACAGTAGTACTATTGTTGCGTTCATTGTAGTTACATTTTATTTAGGCGAAACGTTCGAAACCTTATAATCAATATTCAAGATTTTGGCCTTGGATTCGAATTCGTAACTTCCATTTGTCTTTTTATTATTTTAACTTGTGTGTGCTTGTAATGGTATAATTTTGTTGGCGTTCTCATCTTTCTCGTGGTATCGGGTGTTACTAGTTTATGATAAACTCATGCTAATCTAAATTTTATTGGGTTCTAATAAAGTGTGAGGTAAATAATTAAACAAAATAATATACAAGCGATTTTATTACATTTATATCATGTCTTGTATCACTTTTTGTACAAAATATTTATACGACAAAATATTTTTACCCTTTGCTCATTTAACAAATAGAGTTACATTTAATATCTTAAAGTATAATCACAGCCATTGGTTATTAGATCCTAAAATTATGTACGTAATATAATATCTACTTATCATACTGTAATACTGATGATTGCATAAGTCTGATTAGGTCTAAATCATCATAGGTGTACAGCAGTTCAAAAGACTGCTTGCATTATTTGATTGTTAAACAACATGCTTATGCTGATAATATTTTATGTGAAATTAAAACTATAAAACGAAAATGTATAAGCTGCCTTAGTTGCAGAAGTTAGGTATTTTACAATAAATTCATTCGTACCGTACCTACAAATGGGGGCTCCGATTATGGTTCCTACTAACCACGGAGTAAATAGGTAATAAAATTTAGTGTTCAAATATTTACCAACGCATTATCCAACTAAAACGGACTCCACAAAATTATATCTAAACAAGTATGAGTTGTTTTTAGGTCTTTACACCTCATACTCCTGCGAGACTTCATGTATGCTTTAGAATAAAAAAAGCCTGTGATCTTCATTTATCCCATAATCCGCGCTTTCAGCAGCCATAATTCCAATGCATTTTAGTCCGTGGTCACAAAAAACTGGCCTTTTTAACAAATTACTATTTACAGGTCCCACAATAACGTTGATCAGTATGTTTCGAGTGTCAACCATAGGCAGGGGGCTGGCAGGTGCAGGCATGACGGAGGGCTAAACGGAGCCATGGCAGGAAGCGGCCTACACGGGCGTAGACGCCGGGATATCCAGGTCTTGCACATCCTCGACCCCATGACACGATACCTACAAAAATAGGGGAAGTTAAGTCAGCATTGATACACTACATAAAGATTAAGAATCATTCAAATTTGTACGATCAACGGCAATGGTAGCGGATCCAGGGGGGGCTAAGGGGTTCAAGCCCCCCAAAAGCGTTTGAGTTCTTCCGTGACTAATAGTGTATTTGATATTATTCTAATTAATTAAAGTTTTTAGCAAGTATTACACTTCCTAATGTACAAATGTCATCGATTATCCTTAACGAATTTAGAATCCGCGCGCCACTTATTCATGTATAGGTATTCAACGAGATATCTCTGGGAGTCTACACCATTTTTCTTTTGTTTCGGTTTCGTTGGGAAATTATCAAATAACTTCTCCCGCTCTGAGCGGAGCGGGAGGGCGTGTCAGACTCTCACTGAATAAAACCCACCCGTGTTTCTTCATTTACCTGAATATTGCCAGGGGCCGCGGTATCCCTTTCGAACTTTCCTGCGACCCCGGGATTCTACACCCTAACGAAGTCATTGAGGAATTTGCTAAAAGTAATCTGAGGACGCATGTAAAATGTTGTGTGCTATGTTTTGGTTACTTTGTTAAAAGGTATAACCTTCAGCGTGGCGTCAAGCCCCTCCCAAACAACAATCCTGGATCCGCCACTGATCAACGGGGTAGTAATAAATAAAATATAGTTAATTAACCATTTGACTTGACAATCCAAATACGTTAGGATTCAGTGATAGGTCCGTCACAAGAAGTGTCTGGATCTGAAGTAGTCAGTACTAGGGCTCTGGAACCTGGGATATTTCTTCAGAGCTAATTGTGACCGTGATCACCTCTCCTTCCCCTAGTGCTTACTACAAAAAATACAGCAGAAGGTAGGAAACTCACCAACAAGTGTGAAGTAAGGCTGCGACACGAGTAGTGGACCGCCAGAGTCACCGGTGCAAGCATCTCTGTCAGGTGCGTTGGCGCACAACATGCGCGGCGTCACCTTCCTGCGGCCGTACCCGGCGCCCGAGCACTCTTCTTGTGCCCAGATTCGCACAGCAGACTGAAAAAAATATTTATTAGAAGACCTATTTATGACATTAAGGGAGCTTAAAAACTTAAGCATTCACTTGTAATGAGCATTCTGGCGAATGTTATATTACAGAAAAAGAAACGGGAGCGTTTTAGCGAGCACTCTAGCGAGCATTCTACCGAGCGTTCTAGGGAGCATTCTATAGGACAATAAATTTGCTTCGAGCTTTTTGCCGAGCCGAGCCATTCTGTCATTGTTCCGCCGCCGTCCCTCTATGTCTCCCGCACCCCAGTTTTTTTGACGAGATTAACTAGAGCGTTCGCTAGAATGATTGTGAAAATGTTTGTAGCGATGTTTGGCTCTGTTCTATGTTCACTTCAACAAATTTAAAAACGGCGAATGCTCGATGTTCTGTTACAAGTGAATGCTCAAGTCTATCAGCACCTTTAGGCTAAGGGTTTCTGTTTGCCAGTCACTCTAGCTATAGTGGAAACTGAGTTGCATTATTGAGATATTACTGCGACAGGTATAAAAATAATTATATGAGTTCCTTTTTCAAGTGTTCTCCTCAGAGCAAGGTATTCGTACCTTGCCGTACCATCATACTTCGCATCAGTTTTAATTTTCATAATTATATTTCTTCTCAATTTTAGTTGGTACGGTTTCATAATATTTGTACCAACACTTCTTTTGTTATGGTTTCGTAGCAAACAAGGAACCCTTATGGTTTCGCCATGTCCGCCTGTCTGTCTGTCTGTATGTCCGTCTGTCTGTCCACGGCTTATCTCAGAGACGCTTAGTACTAGAAAGCTGTAATTTGGCATAAGTATACATATTAATCATGCCGACAAAGAGGTAAAATAAAATAAAGAAAAAAAATAGTTTTAGGGTACCTACCTCCCTACACGTAAAGTGGGGATGTTTTTTTTTTTCCTCTACTACCCCATGTTGTGGGGTATCGTTAGAAAGGTCTTTCAAAAATATTGTGAGTTAGTCACAACCATTTTTGGATTCAAGGATCCGTTTGCGAAATATTAAGCTTTTAACTGAATTTTTTTGTTAGAGTCAAGTGTCCCCCCCCCCCTTTCTAGCTAAATGGTTGTACTTGGACTTGTGAAAAAAATAACAGCAGTAGTATATATAACGAAATTAAAAGAAAAACTATGACAGCTAAGTAAGCTGTACAGGTTAACGAGAAATAATCAATCAACTTAAATTTGCAGTTTGAAAAACATGATCTTCCATACATTCCATATGGGAGAACACGTTTTTCAACGACAATGTTAAGTTTGTTCTTGGGATAAATTCATCCCAACTACGGAACCCTTCATTGTGCGTAGTCCGACACGCACTTGACCGGTTTTTTTTTAGTTTATATATTCAGAAATTTTGTGAACAATAAAATATATTCAACCTACGTTCCAGAAAAAGTGGCTAAATCATCATCATCTGCCTTGCCTTTTCCAACTATGTTGTGGTCATCTTCCAGTCTAACCGGATGCCGCTGAGTAACATTCCATTAGGTACTTATTTTATTTGCATTTTCCAACAATGAACATACAATACCTACGCACGCGATCAGAATGCGACAGGATCCATTTAAAATCAGGAAATGATTAATTAATTTAATTCTTGTCATAAGTTCAGTAACATTGTCAGGCTAGTTATGATGGTCGTGTGATCGTATCACATTCTGATCGCGCGCTCACTTCCTTACTTTCATCGGTATGTTGGAAGCGGGCCCCTTCTCGACAGTGCTGCCCCAACCAGTAACTATTGCTTCTTCTCCTTCAAGACCATCGACGTCTTCAGCATCTAGAATTTGTTTTTTAAATACAAATATCTGTTGGTACCTAAAATTGTCGTTGATGTCTTTTGTTCGTAGAAATTAAAAGTTAACTGCACATAAGTTTTTGCTAAAGAAATTGTTTGTAAAATTTTGTTTATTCTGCGGAAAATATTCATAAAAAGTTGTTAATAATAAAGCAATAAAATATTGGTACTGGCTACTTGAGATGACAAAAAAAAAATTGATGTCATAAAACCAAAGAAAAATAAAATTTTCTTTTTTTTAATTTAATGGTATCAAATTATTTTTTCCTGACATTTCAGCCAGTCTTTATACTTTTATAGTTATTACAACTTATATGTTTCATTCAATATAACTAAAAAGGTTTAGATTATTAGGTTCCAAGGTGTTTTTAACTTACCGGGTAGGCAGGCAGGCCTAAACAGATTATCTGGTAATGGATCAGCTAGTCTCAGAACAGCGATGTCATAGTCATAGGTGTATCTGTTGAAGTCGGGATGCTGCACCACATGGATAACTTCGAAGCCGTCGGACCTCGAGTTGTTCACGTCGTATTCACCCACGAGGACCGAGAGACGAGATGCTTCGATCCTGAACGTTAAGAAAATAAACAAACGTTAATCCATTTTTAGTTGCAGGTTATGGAGGATTTTAATAAAACAGTTCGGTAGAAACTTACTTCCAATCGGCACTTGAACTTACTTCAGATTTATTTGTTAAAAGCCAACAAAATGAGAAACAAATATTTTTTCTGTAAATTAATCTGGACATCAAACCATTTTTATGAAGTTTCGCTCCCTGGTCTTTACCGTTAAATACTTAAATTGAAGGGTATTGATTTAGATGAGAAGGTGGGCACCAAATTTATGAGACGGACATCAAAATAAAATTACGATCCGACAGCGTATTAAACCAACTGTATTCAAATCCAATAAACGTTTTGTTGATAACAGTACCTATAAGCTCAATATACAGTTAATATAAAATAAAGGAAATATTTATTTTACCATAGTCGAGGGGGTAGTACTTAATTTGACATTTATCACCAATAAACGTTCGAAATTATCTCGGTATTTGTATTACAGCTTCACGCTTCATTTAAAATATTTTCTTATAAGGGATCTCTCGTTAAAATATCGATTAAAATTCTGCACACATCGTTAAGTGATGCGAAACAATCGATTCGCGACACTACGTGGCTATTGGAGAGGACAAAAGGATCGCGAGCGCATCCAACGCGGCCTTAACCTCATTGGAATTATGTAACTTTACGGCTGCATAGCTCATATTCCGTTGCTCACATGCGAAAAATGATAAATGCAAAAACAAAAAAATGCCTCTACTAATATTCTTTCAGAAAAATAATTAGAAAAGTTAGTGAATGTAGTTTTGTCGGTAGTCTTCGTGAAAGTATAGTATAGTATTATCTAGACCCACAAACAAATAGGTACCTACTTATAATTTGAGTCAACTATCTAGGCCTCGAGAAGTAGGAGGTACCTACCTAACATTATATTTTATGATCTATGAAAATTGAAATTATCTCTATTAAATATCAAGATTTAAAAAATGTGGGGGGTTGTGTTTTTTTTCAAAACAAATTTGAGATTCGAGGATAAAAATTTGAATCCAAAAAGTGCTAATTTTGAAAAATACCTAATTAAAATTCACTGTAGCCCAGTGGGGAAAAGAATAAGAACAGTTTGCGAATTCCTTAAATATATCCTTTACTTACTCACCATTTCTCCGGGTAAAAACCTGGCAACTTAGGGGTTGCCTGGCAACCTCTAAATATGCAGTTACTCACTTTAAAAATTTGTTCGAATCCATACTAAAGTTTGTGCGAAGATTTGTCCGTTATGTTTTCAGGGCTGAACCGATTTTATAAAAGGATTACTCCAAAAAAAAACCCCCTAATAAGTAAAACCCAGTCTCAGACATTGAAGATGGCTGTTGAAGTTTGTTTGAAATGAGAAAATTCAAAATCTGAGCGGACGTAGTCGCAGGAAAAGTGCTAGTCATAAATATAAAATTCTACAGGCCTATACGTAGGCCATGCAACGTCAAGGTAACCTCGGCATCGTCTAACATTGGCCTCTGTACTATCAAACAAATATTTCAGGTCGTGGTCGGTAATAAATTAAAGATCATACCTGTAGGCTACTAGGTACATGTATGTGGGTACTCGTATATTTACTTCGAATTGTATACGAACAGTGCGCACAATAGACTTTTGGCTGTATGTTTGTGTCTTTGCGATGACTCATAATGTGGGATATCCCTCAATATATGTATTATGGCGTATTTCCCCTTCCAGTCCACTTCTGTCAAAATGACTACAATCGGCAGTGCTCACAGTTTGAGGACGCTGCTCCCACTAACTTTTTCACGATTTCTGACTCCCACGGGAAGAAAAAGTTTTCTGTTTTTCTTACACACATCTTAAACTATTAAATTATTAATATTTGTTTATATATATATATATCTATATTTGTAATCACGCTCTCGAAAACGGCTCTATTTCAATGAAAGTTGCAATGTAGGGGTTTTCGGGGGCGAAAAATCGATCTAGCTAGGTGTCATATCTGGGAAAACTTTATGTGATACAACGTTGATATACCTGGACGACATGTTTATCTATTTTCACCCGAGCAGAGCTCGGCGGTCGACCAGGCACTACTTAAAAAAGACATGAATGTATTATGATTATGTCGTATCTGTATCTAGTTTACTGTGTGTACATAAATAATAAAATAAGTAAATAAAAGGATCATCACAAAACTACCTTATACGAATAAAAGATAGTGCTTTTTATCAGCTATTCGGGTTACAGCGTTGCTTTTAATTTAGGGGTTTATTTATAATTAAGTAGTTTATGCATAAAGTTAAGTGACATTCAAACGTCACAATGTTCGGTTAAACATTAGCTAATCATGAGTTAACTTTAAGCAACGTTTATAAATAAACCCCATATATATTGTCATGGAAAGTTCCTATTTAATTTATCATGAGCCAATTTAGCATCTAAAGTCAAGGTCTCGCAGAGATGATTTGTGAATGTTGTCTTATTTTATTGTAACGTTATCCACTTGTGATTTGTAGACGGAACTTCCTCAACAAGAATCTTGATTTATTAAGTGTTACCTAAGTAGGATTTCGAATTTTATAAGCGGTTATTTTAACTATCTATATATTAAATGTAACTGTTTTGCCGTATTGCACAAGGGACCTAAGATACCCTAAGGGACACCTAAAACATTTCCTAGCGGAAGTAATTTTACTTAATATTAGTTCATTTTTGCAGGCTTTTTTGGCATTGTGACTGTGTGTCATTTACTCTAATTTAGTAACGATATATTATTATATTTATTTTAAAACCGTCACTTAAGGGCCGATTCGGGGTTCTTAAGAACACATTAAATCTCAATTTTATGGGTTGACAGCTCGACACGTTACCCTAATTAATAACAAAATATCCTATTTCTTTAAAATGTTAAAACAATATTGAACCTCTTACAAACCCATTCCATTTATATTTTATGGGAAGCGACCCGTGGCCATTTTCCACAAATATTCTGAGAACCAAAACGGGCTCAGGCAGTTTAGACGGACCCCTTTAAAACAATTGACGAATTGTAAAAGCAGCCATAAGTCTATTCTGCGAAACTGTCGGAATCAATCTGCCTAGCCTTTTCCCAACTATGTTGGGGTCGGCTTCCAGTCTAACCGGATGCAGCTGAATACCAGTATTTTACATGGAGCGACTGCCTATCTGACCTCCACAACCCAGTAACTGGGTAATACGATACCCCTTGGTAAGACTGGTGTCAGACTTTCGGGCTCCTATCATTATCCTATAACTGTAGTTATAGGATAATGATATTATTATTATTATCCTATAACTGTAGTTATAGGATAATGATACTATGATATGATATTGGATTAATTGTTTTATTATTCTAGCGGCTACCTGGAACACTTGAATAGGTTTCGTGCTAAAAACATAATTGTCTGTTTTATATAATGCAATATAATATAAATTGTAACTTTGACTTTTCCATCGCAAAAGGTTGATATTCCCTGGACCCAAAGCAATGGACAGGAATGCAGCCACATCTGGAGATCATAAATATCACGATACCCGACCTATTCGGGCCACTCAAAAACAATTCAGAGATTTTATGTCTTTGTTGCAAAAACTTGTAAAGAGGCTGAGGATTCCATGTGCAGCATGGAATATTTTAGGAATTTAGGACAGGGAGATTGTTAGACAAGAAAGACAGTTGGTTTTGAGTCGCTAAAGAGGACAGACATGTGAGACATCAGATTCCGTAGTCAGGGTAGTTAAGTTAGGAGGGTTGGTCTGAGACCACGGTAGGGTGTGGACGTAATATTAGGCCATGTCCAAGTGAGCTGTCGCAAGATAGCGAGTATTATATATTAAGTTAAATATAGTTGGGTTGACGCCCAGACTAGACTAATGTAGTATTTAACGAAGTACGAGTATGTGTGTGTGTTTGTTGGTGCAACTGGGTGAGTGTATGCTTGTTGGTGTGACTGAGTGAGTATTTCATTATAATAACTATCCTAGGCTGGTAATATAATTAAAGTTCTTGTAACTCAACACTTAATTAGTATCGTGTTTTATAACTAATGTTACATTCTCGTGTATTACGTGTCCATATCCTAATCCGTACCTTGGCAGATTATTGTCACTAGCAGTTGGCTATAGGGAAATGGCGAAGGCCTTCCACCATACTTGACTGGGCAGTAATGCCCCTGACTTATGACAACTGTTGACTTTGAGATGACGCACCACATTTGGAAGGCAGAGCCATAAATACTCACAGGTCATTTGGAATTGATCTAGGCTATAAAGCCAATCTGTAATTGCATTACAAAACAACCAAACGTTGGTGATGATTTCTGTTTCCCAGAAGGTTTTGCCACAGAATACCTTGCGTGAGGCGTGTTGACACATATTTCCAGGGAGTGGGGGTAGGCTTCATGAAGTACCTAAAACTGAATTGGTAGACGTTCTAAGAACGCTAGGGACCGTGTCTCATTAAAACCCCACCCGGCTGTTTGTAGGCCTATTACTGAATCGACACTATTTATTGAGACACGCTATTGGGACGCAACGCCGCTAACCGCCGCACCGCATCCTCTAAATGGGGCAGATTAAGGAAATATGAAGTGACGAACTACCACTTCGGTGTTCACCAGGTACGATCGTAATGTATTCTGCTAGAGACTGAGTCTACGGTGCGCTTGTGCAAGTTTTGTGTCTTTCATATTAGTACGCGACTAGAACTATTCAATATTAAACTTGTTTTCCTCAATAACAGTTGGACTTCGCAGTACTCTGTCTTAGGATTGAGTAAAACATTTATTTAGTGCTTAGGGAGCGTGTTCCGTTAGAATCGTATTAGTTCCTCAGAGGTTCTATGCGTTAGGTCTAACAGGACACGTACAATGAGGCAAACGTTGTTATACGGTTCCCGGTCTCACTGAAGTGGGTATATTGTAAACAAACAAATTAACGTAGTAGTACGTAATCGTATTTTAAGCACAAGTGTAACGATCCTTTTATCCCTTCCACCTTACCAAGTCTGTATTGCAAATATTGGTGCTCAACTGCGAGAGGAAGAGACGTAGGCGTTCCAACATTTATAATACTAAAACATAATACTATATTATATACTTTTGCATACCCTCTTGTCTTCTTAGCTTCATATTATAATACTTGTGTTTACTAACTGTGAATTCCCAATATTAACATCCCTGTCCAATCCTTGTCCCCTAGCTTTTCTAAGTCGGGACAAGGCAGTTTAGTTTATGGGAATTCTTCTCTTTCTTATATCGGTGGGAGGGTGGCCAAGTCTGGGACGAGCCCTACAGAACTGTGCGGAAAGGAGGGGCACAGTTCTTCCCCTACGGGGGAACCGATCCAAACACTAATATTAACACAATTAGGGAAAAACGAAAATTTTATCAGCCTAGGGTAATTCAGGTACCGTCACAGCATTATGCATACCAACGTCTATACTGACAGTTTAGGGGTAAGCGTATCGTCAAGAGAAGACGCAGCTGTCCTTACGTCATCCTGGCTCTTCATGCATCCATCCATATGCTAAGCATAGTGATAGTCTATGATCCAAGCACCATGAGACCCATTGAGACTCATCATTCCCCTATATAACAGCCGCCATTGCAATATCTGTGACTTCTTCAGAACATGAAGAAAAAATCTTGCGGTTTTGTAATTGGTATAGCAAATTGCAATTTCATAAGTTTCTTTAAAGAAAACCGCCTTTCAAACAATTAAAATGTTTTTCTTTTAAACACCAATCAGGGTCAGCTCAAGATATGTTTACAATGCAAATATTTTGTAAGTTTGCTGATAAAAGGGTCTTTATGTAACCACTAAGAAAGTGTGTCGGTACCCATTAAAGGTCACATGTATTGTTCTGAGACTTTAAGGGCAATGTTTGTACTTGTTATGTAAACAGTCCCAGATCTAGGGGGGGGGGGGGGGGGGGGGGGGGGGCAAATCGGGGCATATGCCCCGGGCGCCACCTTCAGAGGGCGCCAAATTCAAGCGTACAGACAAGTGAACACCGCAACTTGCATTACATTATAAAATAAATACGATAAAATGTGTATAATATGTTGCTGCCAAAATTTTCATTTCCAGCAAATTAGAATTTCGCGGGCTACCTTAGCACATCCCCTATAAAGGATTGGCAGGGGGCGGCAGACGGCAGTTTATGCCCCGCTTCAAACAAAATCTAGATCCGGGGCTATATGTAAATTAATATTGCGGCAAAATATAAACGATCTTTTTATGACATAAAAGAAGGTAATATTCTAGGTCAAATCACGGGTTTCTGAAGTATTGATCGATATTAAAATTGGATTAGAATTATAGCGAATGGCGGGTGTGACCTCGGTCTGTAGAATGTGAATATGGACACACTCTCTAACGAATTCCTTATTTCAGTTGCACATTGACAAACAATGTTTTTTGTCTTTTGAAAACATTGTTTACAGTTATCACCCACCAGACAATATTGCGATTTCAGCAATTTTGCGATTAACGAAAATCGAATAAGAAAGTAAGAAGTGGCACTCGCAATAAAATGCGTAAGTAACAAATTACCATAAATAAAAATGTTTGTGCGGTTGCAACAGTATTTTATTGCCCCCTCTTAATATAAGGAAAGCAGGAACAGATTAAGGGTCAAAAGCGAAGCCATAAAACATATCCCACAAGGAGGCAATGCTCAGTACCATACACACATGCATAGAATATACACGAACATGCACACGCATCCATGGTATCAGATTTTAACAGTTATCTGGATTGCATGGAATTAATTAAAACATCACTAAAACCAAAGCCCGTGAAAAGTTTTAACTAATTGCAATGCATTCTGTAACCAAATAACTGTTTCTTCGATTTTAAAAGAGGGTGAGGGTTCCGTATGGTCTTGTCTTGTCGTTATTTTTGGTGATGTAAGGTAGGTAGCTATAATTAATGGGATTGTTGATATTATTTTTCAGATCTGACAATTAATCATGCTCTCGTGAAGTACTTAAATTCTCGTATTAGGTCATCTCACCGAAGCTGAGATAGCTGATCAAGCAGCTAAACATTAATTTTGCCAATGGTGGTCCCTTGGCTAAATTAATCTTTAGATGTTTCGAGAACTTATTAAAAAGACCTGGGCATGGTACAGCTTGGCCAAAAAGAGTATAATCAAAATGAGGGCGCCACTATCGCACTTAGGTTACTTCGAATGGGAAATGAGTAACAGAATTTAAACAAATAGTTAAAACACTGTTTGTGGGTGACTCAAAACCTACTAGCACTTGTCGTCAAAGTAGTGCCATCATCAGTCTGCATTACTTAAATAAAACATTTAGTTCCAAATGTCACCACGTCAGACTCTTTTATGTCGACCTGTAATACAAAAATATTTTTGGAAATCAGCTGCGAACTGTGATCAATAATCACTATAATATCCGCAGACCTTTCAGGTATTCTAATCCTCACTCAGAGCTCGTCAAAACACATGACGTAAGGTTCTGAGTCTGAAACGAATTTATAAATATCCATTTATTTATTTGAGTAACGGAAACATCTTCCTTATGGTGCGCTGCTTGTACAAGCAATTAGTTTTTATTTGCAATAATGTTAATAAACCCAAATTACGCCATATGCAAACGGTACTTTACATAATTTTGTACATCCAGGAAGAAACAAGTTTGGTCCTAATTATGTTCCTTGCGGAACCCTTACGGAACATTCCGTCGCTCATGTACCGGTTTTCAACAAAATCGTTCGTGGTTATCAGTGGAACTTGCTTTACCCCTTGCTTATTAGTAGCTGGCAATGCAGTCAATATATTATGTAATTACGGGCTCCTGTTCGAAAATTTAACTTAAAAGGATTGAGACTCAACACTCGACAACATTACTTTAGTTTAAAGCCTCCTTACCTACATACATGGTACGCTTTTGGCATCTATCACTGGGAATTAGGCGAGGTGAGAGTTCAAAATTAAAAATTATAGTACTTTCATTCATGATTCATATCAAGATGGCACCAATTAAATTACTTTTTACGGTCAATGAAAGTGACTGTTTCTTTTGGATTAGTCACGTTAACAGTTAGATTAGAGAAAAGCTTTTGAGGTGCCGACGACTGTACAATACAACATTGGATGAAAATCATATATTGTGCGTAAGATGTATACATCAAAACCCAGCATACAATGATTAAGATTGACTTGACCTCATAATATGAATTGAATGGAGCTGTTAAGCACCCACAACGACTTCCGACAGGGGACAGGTGTTAACACGTCTTCGCCTACAAATTCTTTGATGACATGACTTGCTGAAGCCTCTATTAAAGTCAATAATCCACTTTCACCAATTAGAACTCACCTACATAGACTATTGTTTGCAGATTGTCCAAAGCAACGGAACCATAAAACCATTATTATCTTATGATGAGATATTCATGTCAATTGTATGACTAATAGTTTCATTTGCATGTGTAAATTGATAATATAGAAAGGTATTGTATCAATAAATCATTTAGTGGGCCATCATCGAGGCAGTAATGATTGGTGTAGGTTAACTGCTAGATCGTTGAATGGGTTACCGAATGAATATAACATTTGACCTCCTTTTTGAAGTCGGAGAAATGGCACAAAAAACTACTTTATTAGATGAGCGTGCTCATTATGAGAGTCAAACGAGGTATCCTGATTAGAAAGAATAAAAATGAAAAGTACCTATTATTATAAACTCTTTGAGATGGACTCAATTCAGAGCTACGAGAATCAAAACAGGCAACAGACATTGCAGCATTGTTTTAAAAATACTCAAATACAGAAGACTTCAATGTTCCTTTCTGTAATGTTTTCTACTTTCGATTTCCACTTTTCGATTGCTTTCTCACACCCAATATGGTGTTAACACAACGGTATCAAAAACATCAAATGTTTAAATAAAAATTTAGAGAGTGTAAAATTTACAAATACAGTGTTATTGTAACACCTTGTACGGATTTGGCGTTGCGAGAGGTCGAGATTGATATCAGATTAAGCTTCTGGTTTTAGTAACGACATTTAATATCTACATTTTGATCTTTAAAAGGTGTTGAGAAATTTAATCGTTCCTGTCGCAATTAAGATATTAATAACTATAAGGCTTTAGGGTGTGAAGAGTTGGATAAGGTTAAAGCTGATATTGTTGAAACTTTTACAGCTGTTTTTGTAGTAGGTATTTATGGATGTTTCAAAAGCCATAATATAACTACACTATAGCAACTACCTACTTATTTACTATGATCCAACTCTTTTATTTCGACATTTGCCTCTCCCTATTTTTCCTCCTGATTAAAATAATTCGCCATTTGACAGTTTCATAGAGTTCATTACAACCTTTAAGGTTGACCCCGAACTAGCTTTGTTTTGAATGATAAGCTGGGTGTTACGCACATTTTGTTACGAGGTCAAAGTCACAGTTATCGATCAAGGCTAGGGGACCTTTACGTGATTGGAGTATGATTTGCGAAAACATTAAATGATGGTGAAGTATCGGATTTATTTGAGAGCTACATAAGTGTTTATAAGTATGTATATTTAATAAGGAAATCATTATTGATAAACTAAATGAAGAGTTTGTTATTTTAGTGACAAAGGATTTTCGGAAATAAACAAATGTTTCATCTGAAATATTTAGATATTCAATCTTGATACCAATTTTATCCACGTTTTTGTAGTTGAGTGTGCTTTGAACGCGTATTTGATTAATTTAGAAGGGCTCGGGGATTTAAATTGAATTTTTTGTCTTTAGCTAAGATGACACTGACCATTATTTTCCAAATGTTTATTATTGACTTTGTTTTTTTGGTCTAGAGAAATCTATATCCACTCAGAACATAAAGAAATTTAACCGCCTGAAAGATGTGGTCTAGTGTTTACATCACCTGTATCAGACTCAGAGGTCCCGTATTCGATTCCCAGTGGGGACAAAAAAAATTGCTCGGTTTGGTTGGTGGTAGGGCTTGTTCTAACTCCACCTAGCTAGCTACCACCATCTTATCTAAGTCTGTCGCCATACCACAATGTTAACAGCATTTTTGTGTTCCGGCAGTCAGACGTAAGATAGCCAGTTCCTCTCTGGTTGAGGATTCCGGTTGAAGCTCGCTTCCACCTTCGGCCTGATCATCCCTTACCATCAGGTGCGATGCAGACCAAGAACTTCCCCATTGTGGTAAAAAAAAGAATGAAAGCTATTTCTGGAACTTTAGTAAAAATATCAGCACGGTCTTTTTGAGCTCAAGTAACTTACCCATGAACACAATGCGTAGCGGTGATGAGATGGTCTCTGGCAACTACGGTGGCTCCGCAGATGACCTTGCCATCTCTTTTCAGAGCCGCCAGCCACGGGAACTCTCCAGGAGTCACAGCTTCTCCACCAACAACTCGGGCACCCCGAGCCACCCCACAAGCTGGAAGAGGTTATACAAATGTTTAGCTTCAAAGATGACGAGGCTGAAGTGCATCCATTAAAGAGAAGTATAATAATGAGAATATGGATTGGTTAAAAGAAGACATGAATGAATGAAGAGAAGCTGAGCAGATCCTAAGTGGATGACGGTAGAGTAACAGGATAATACACAACTGACTGCTCAACAACTGTATCCGGTTAATTTTCAATCTTATAAAATATGTCCATGTGTCTAGCTATGGGTCTGAAGCTCAAATGGATGTCCATTCGCCAAAGGCGAAGTTTGCGCGCTTTGACCACGCTTTTCTCCCTTCTCAACTCTCCCACTCCTCCTTCTTATCTTGTGTCTCACTTCCAATGTCTATGTTCTTCACACACAAAGAATCTGCGTTCTTCTAACAATCTTCTCCTCTCTGTCCTTCTCATACTTCTGACTTTGTTCATTCTTCTTTTCATATTCAGTCCATTCTTCTTTGGAATGCGCTTCCTCTTGATATCAGGACGGCGACCAGTCGGTATGCATTAAAGCGGAAATTGCGGAGTTATTTTCAAAATAAATAGACTAGTCATCTCAACACCTCTCTCCCTTGAATTCGTATATATGTATATATATATAATATAGCTATATATTATAGTAAATATGTATGTATGTGTATGTAGTTTGTACTGTTGTACCGATTTTAGTTATAATGCATTAGAATACTTTTTTTTTTAAATCTTTGTTCCTCTCAAATAGAGCACCTGCCATCTAATCTCTTCACCACCCTTGGTTGACTGGTAGAGAATGCCTAAGGCATTAAGTCCCCTTTGTACTTTTTTGAGTGTGAAAAGTTTAAATAAATAAATAGATAATAATGGTGATTAATTAAAATGAGGTCTATATCAGTCTAGTTAATGTTACGGAACCCAGGTTCAGGAATAATAATTAGGAGCTTGATCAGCTTGCTTATTAGGTATATCCACTGATCTAGGCCTAGGAGCGTGGATCAGTTGGTTGGGGCTATTGCCTCATTGCGTTCTGAACTGTCGAATGTCTATAATGTCTATAATGTAATGTATATGTCTACAACTATCTATGTCTATCATCTTCTAATTTATCATTTCATATTTAACTCTTGGGAATTTACGCTCGTTACGGAGAAGTTATTATTGAACCGAAAATGTATAACAGGGTTTCTTGACGCGTTACATAAATCAGTTATAGATTTGGCTCAATTTTTTTTCCTGTCTAGTATTTCTCCTTTGAAGCAGGTCAAGTCCTGTTTACTTGAGGACATGTCAAGCGATGATTGAATAACTAAGCAATTGCTATGAACACTAGACCATGCAGACCACAAGTGTCACCAATTGATATTGACCTCATGACATTATCTGCATTTTGTTTTCAATAATTACACTTTTTGTTTTGCATAAATTTTTTTTGGGATTGTGTTTTTATTTATGAAGTCTGTTGGTAATGTTTTTCGTTTCTCTTTTTTTCAGGTTTTCATCAGGGTTTTCCTTTCCGTAACATATAATATCACGCCTGCTTTGCCGAAGGGTAGGTAAAGCAGAGGTTTTTCTTTCCATTTTGTATATCAAATTCTATATTTATAAATTTGATATTTTGTGAACCATCGAAAGCTACATCAACATAAAGCAACATCTCAGGAATTCAACATTTTAATGTTGCAATTTCACTTTGAATATTAATATTAAACGTAATTGAATCCATTAGAAGTCGCCGTACAAACGAAGTTCATTTGCATATTAGAAGAGAACGCAATGTTAGTAAACAAACATTCGCGCCAAAATGATCTCGTTTTATATTTTATAGTTGCACTAGAATTCATTAATATGCATGTTGCATTTTAGTACACGTGCACTTTTCGTAACTACAAATATAATGTATATACTCGTAGTATTGGAAACTGGGTCGAGAATTGCGATCAAAAATACGATATAGATAAGCCTTTTTCTTCGCACCAATTTCAACGGTATGCTCGAGTATCGAAAGGCTTTTAACTCTAAAGTCGCGGATGTAAGTAATTGTTAATCGATAACAGACAATAAATTCAACATTTCGAAGACGTTCTTTACACATCCGGGGCACTTAACACACTTGTGAAAATATCTCAGCGGTTTTATCTCAACAGGCTTATATGCCAATAAGCATCGCCAGTAAGTGACCACTCTCTAAAAGCACTTCAAACTATTAGCACTTATTTTGTGACATAACCAAAACTGAAGTAATGCCTATTGAATAAGAGATTAGAAATTAAAATTTGTGTAAGAATATATCCACTTGTCACAACAAATACTTCTCAATGGAAACGCTAGTTATGAAACCACTGCACTGACCGTAGGGGTCAGTCTGGGAATATAATTAATATTACTTACCGAAACTATTAAAATTTTAATAAATGTTTATTAGAAAAAGAACAGTAATTATTATAATATTCATAATCATATACATCAATCAGGAAAAAAAAATCGATGTCCAAAATAATGAAACTGAAAAGCACTTCACTATAACACAAAAATAATGAAAGCTGAAATAAATCCCGCAGTTGAAAATAATAGTTGGGTCACTCACTGCAGGGTCTGCAGGCAGCGGCTGCGGCAACAGCAGCGAGGAAGCAGAGGACGCGAAACATGTCTGTCGGAGTCACAGCCCACTCTATAGTCAGGGGGAGACGCCGGCCCAGCTATTATAGGCCGTGGGCGGCGCCTCAGATAAGGCCTCGGGGCCAGTGTGACAGACCAGATCAGGCCAAGTTCACGGCAACGCGTCGACTGAGCGAGTGACGACGGCCGCGTCACCCCACTCGCGCCGAGCCCGCTCGGGGAGCGTGGAAGGACCAGCGGATTAGATAATGACCTTGAAGCGATGAAACTGATTGAGCAACCCATCGCAGTGGTTATCATTGATTCTTTTAATCCGTTCTACTTTTAAAGATATGCATAATTACATAGGTTGCGTTTACTACGTCTCGAACTCTACATCATGCAATGTGTTTTGAACATGATCTGCACTCTATGAATGGAAATTCAAATTATTAGGGCAGATTGTAAATTTAAATATCTTATTCAGATGTAATCAGTTTTGACAATATAAAAGTTTTCCGTGGAGTGTATCTGTTTCAATCGATCTGTTGAATTAACGAATATTTACTGCAAATGAATGTGGTGGAGCGACTTGGTATTCATCATTCGATCGCCTCTTACATGCACGGCCAAGAGGCAAGCCCCCTTCTTAAAGATGCATAAATACAACACAAGGCTTGCCATTCACGTGCGACCGGTAGCGGAAAATCAAGTTCCGTAATTAGTTATGTCACATTATTACTCTGAGCTGTATTTTGTCACTAATGAATAGTAATGGGCACCCTTAAACGAACACGGGTCCCGTTGCATTCCTTATATGAGAAGAGTGCAGACATAATAATGAATGGGATCGCTTTCACGTTCAATTAGTTTAATGGATCGCTTCGAATTCTGTAATGTCTGAGATACCACGATGCAGCGACGCGTTTTGGTGAAATTGAGTTAGTAGCGCTTCACTACACATTTCTTTTGCAGTTTTGGAGATTTTTTTGTTCACCGAAAAAGAAACCATGGAGTGTGTTGTGTTTTCTTTTCAAGTTTTAACAATCTTTGGATTAATCATCATAAATATGTATGTATGCGTGTGAACTTTGTTATGCTTGCGTGGCTAGTTTAGCATATTTTTAAGAAGTGCGTCTCAAAATAACCTAGTATTTGAGTACATATTGTGTGTATAGAAAGGATGTCGCGAAATCGTCCGTGAGTGGGTCGCGTGTAGTGCGCATATATCCTTGCAGAAAGTCGAGCTTGAATGTTACACAACGTGCATTTAATTTCACCCAGTGCGCATGGCTCGAGAGGTTCAATTTAATTATTTTATATTTGGACAATCTTACTCAACTTATTACGTAATGTCAGGATTAAAGCGGTGTATTTTGAACGTTTTGCAATTTTTGATATTTCGGAACAAACATTAATGCAGGGGCAGTGCGATGGCTTCGCAGTGGCCGTCAGAATAACATCACGGCGCCATTTTACTTTCTTGTTTACGTCGAGTGCCATGGAATAATACTGTAATTGATGTTATGATTTATCCTGTGCGTAATGCCAGCATGCGTAAATACCATGTGATAATTTATTGTCTCGGTAACACTGAGCGTAGCGGACGCAGTAAAAGATATGTAACGTAAATGTTGATTGCAGAAAATAAACAATACCACGTAGGTACCTAAACAATAAACAATAGAAGAATTGTCACCTTCAAAAAACTCCAAAGTTGACATAACATTGATACTTGAACCTCAAATCTCGTCACTATCTGGGTTACTTCCCTGTTTTACGAAATGTTTATCAAAGGGTTACCCATCGCTTGTCTAGACAAACATTGGGTGACCTTGTGACTGTTTTTGAAGGTTAAATTCATGGAAAGAGCCGCGTGGTGCTGAAGATATGTGCAACGGTGCCAAGGCGACGGGCCACCCGTATGTTGCAGATAACGAGGCACGCCTACTCACAGTATTCAATCGAGTTACTATTGTTATACAATTCATTTCCAATTCGAGGTGTATTTTTGATATTTCCGATAGTGCAAATGAGGTGTAAAATTGTAATATAAGTGAGAGCTTCTTAAATTTAGATTAAAATTAGACTTTTAAGGAATGGCAATTTAATTTTAGTCGTTTTTAAATGTTGAGTTTCCTATTGTGGAAGGTAAAAGTTCACTTTCATATTGTTCCTAAAATCGAATGCAAATTATTGTGGAGTTCGCTCACTCGAGTTCAACGATTGCTTAATTTTATCAATAAATCTAAGTCCTAAGTCAAATGCGCTGTTTCAGTAGTCCATTAAAGTAAATTAAGCAGTATTCTGCTTTTATATTCAAAGTATGATCGATTGGTTTGACTGGAATATTAATTTAAGAGAAATAAAGAAAAACGTGATGTATTTTTTATTTATTTTTGTCTCAAGAAAGTTTCAATCACTTTCTTATCTATTTTCGGTGTAATTAATGCCGTCATGCACTTATGTTTGTCTTTTTGCAGTATTAGTTTACCTATTTATACACTTTCTCTTATAAAGCTTTTTATGTGAAATTTCCATTATGTTGTGACCAAGATTTTTTCTTTTCAATTTACTCTTTTCGCTAATCGCCAATCGAGATAAGCTATGACCAAGATCGCCAAATTCCGAAAATTATGTAGTATGATGTTCATCCATCGAAAAGGGGTTGAAAAGGACTATCACCTGTCTGGCTTAGTGATAGGTCTTTTCATACCCGTTATATTTTAGCTCAGCATTTTGCCTTCATCCATTAGCGAAAACTACTGTGAATCATTATGGATTAACGAAAATGATTCCCATGTTGTGACAGGACTGCCACTTTAGTTCCCTACTGTCACCAAACTGCCGAGATTACGCTCTGTTACAAATCGCGGGAAAAGAAGCCTTTGGTGGGAGATTTGACCTCTACGCCCGACGGCGGCCCGATAGGGACTGATTGCTGCTACTGCCTTTGACCCCTGACTTTGTTTCGCTATTACTTCTCCGAGGTAGTCAGATAGGAAATGTCGACTTCATCTAGTTTTTTTTTTTTTAAATTGTGGTATCGATATTCTATTTTACAGAATAAACAATTTCATTTCAGTTCAGTAGCTCATACGGCGGATGAGAGGCCATGGCAAAAATAATAACAAGATGCTCGGTCTGGTAGTATTCCCAAATCCTTTGCCAAGCTGTTTGACGTTGATGATGATTGATGATCATATCATGCCACACAAAGTGGATGATCATCATAATCATAAGCATTTCATTCAGTAGAAGACGTTAAACTAAACAGAGCCAGTACAGCCAGTAATGATATAAAATCGAGTACTTGAACATGACACACGTGGCAAGAAAAAACTCGAAAGAAAATTCTCTCGTAACAGTTTGATCAAAACCATTGGTAATAACAACAGTATCATATTTATTGATGCCTCCATGATTTGTGAACTAAAATAAACCCTATGCACTGACACACTTGGCTCAGCATTGGCCTGCTAAATCCCGGTATCGGCCTGCATACTCTCTGACCATGTAATGTTCCACTTTTTGATTTCATTGTAACCTCTCTGAATTGCAACAGTTTTAAGGGCGATCACGGAATTTATCGCTTTGTGTATGGAGAAATACTTCTACGTGTAGGGCTGTTTGCTCTGTTTTCCTTTTTTTTTTGTCGATAAGTAGGTATGTTAGTTTGCAAGGTGTGATGGGGTGAAACAAAGGCTAATTTACAAGGCTACAAAATTCCTTCGGGAAGAGAACATAATTGAGATATGGTTGTAATAATTACTATACAAACCTATCTAAAAAAATAATTTTATTAAACCTAATTTTCTTATCTTTACTTGTTTCCAAATGGAAACATACATTAGGAACCAATCCGGATGGTCAGATTTCTGTTAGGTACTCGTCGGATTTTCTCTAGTTTAATCATGGCGGACTTAGTGGGTATCCAGACAGCCCTCGGATGTCGAAATGAAAAGTAAACATGCTAAATGAAAAGTATTCCCATTCTTCAAATTTCGCTCATTAGCGGTGTGTGAAAATTAACAGGGATTTTACATGCGGGCGGTGGTGCTTCTCTATTAGACAGGGAATAGGGAAAACATCCCGTGTAGTTTTCATATTAGTTAATGAATGAAATACTACGAAATTCGATTATTACACGATAAACGAGTAGAATCGACTTCAGCTTTCACAGATTCAATGGGGTGTCCTTCAGGGATCTATTCTGGGACCGTTACTATAAACAGATATACAGAGTTAAATTAAATTAGCTAGCTAAACTCCGCAGACAGGATGGGTATCGATATCTAAATAGGATAAAACAAAAAAGAGATTAATTTGATGTTTTTCTTTTGTTATCGTTATGTTTGGGGTTATCAACCGCAGTTATTGTAGCCACTTGAATTATCAGTAAAAAAAACTGTTTTTTTTCTATATAAGCTTTACAGATGTAATGGATATCGATATCTAAACACGATAAAACATAAGAAAACAGTTTTTCTCTATCCATACTTCAAGTAAGTAACAATACCCATCGTTTCTGTGGAGTTTAGCTAGCCAATTTAAAATAATCCTGTATTTGCTTCATAATATTTAGAATAGAATGGAATAAACGTTATATATAATATTAAATGATCTTCTATTGGACACTTTAAATTGTAATAGTTTGTTTACATCTAGTTGTTTGAAGTTTGAAGATTTGGTTTTGAGATATGGAAAATGCTAGAGGAAGCCTTCACCTTCACCTCCGTGAGGGCCTCCTCTAGCATTTTCCATTTAGTTCGGTCTTTCTCCAATTTCATCCATCCTTTGCCTGCTATTTGTGTGATATCGTCGATCCATCGTTTATATTGGGTCTACCAACTTTCCCCTTTCCTTCTGATCCTTTCCATTATTATCATCAGCAGGTCACTGCTGGATACAGGCCTCTCGTACTGCACGCCTTCCAGTTCGATTCTCGGGAACTCTCATCCAGCTGCTACCAGCCACCCTGCGAAGATCGTCGCTCGCCAAGGTCAGCTGGGTTTGGCAGCCATTCGTAACCCGGAGTTTCTTCGCACCCTAACCTTGCCGTTACCGTGATCGTCGCCAAAATCAGAAATAGCAAGGCCGCTGGGAACTGGGGGCCGTGGTTCTATTTGGCTTGCGTTTGCAGGGTTTGTTCATAATCACCACGCTGGGCATGCGGGTTGGCGATCGCAGATTGCAGCTTCTTGCACTGGTGACGCTGCTGCCCGTCTAGTCGCCTAGTGCTGTAGTAGTACTCTGCGCTATTTAGTTTTGAAGTTTTTATTTTAAATTGTTTTGCGCCATTTATCGGTTGTCAGTGCCTCGTTTGTTATTCAGCAGGGTCCACCGTGCAGGTGAGGTTGACTTGGGGTACTGAGGTGGTAAGTGACACCACTCAAAAAGCACAAAATGAAAAGGACCATGAGGAAATCCTCATGGTCCTTTCCATTTTGTGCTTTTTATGGTTCATCTATTGTCTGTTAGACGGGCAACATGACCAGCCCATATGGCCACTTCATTAAAGTGCATGTTTGAACGCATCAGTTACCTTCATCTTGTTTCTAATAATTTCAATAAAGTTCAAATTTTATGGACTTTATAAATTTGTTGAATACACCTTTCTATTTACGTTGCGGTAAATATCAAGACACGACTTGGGTTCTATGAATGCATGGATCAATTCGAACGAAGCGAAGATTTTATACTTGATGGAAATTGCCATAGCGTCACGCAATTTGTAGGTATAGACATGGTATAATAATATACTTCGCCAGGTATGGCATTCCGAAACACAGTGGTCACGTGGGCAACACAAGTCTACGTCATCACATCTGTGTTACTAGAATTTTGTAATAATAACTCCCCAACCACCTTTATTACCTCTGCGAATCCTATAAAACAATGAGGTTTTAATTAACAATTACGTTGGTTTATTTTTAAATTGAATTGTTTCGTTTGATTAGACACACGAAACGACAATTTAAAAGCTTTGGTTTCTGAAAATCTTTCCTTAATCGTGTTTTGTTGCAATAGCGTGGCAACTGGATAGTGACGTAACCATGTGTTAGTCCCGGAATGCCAGACCTTTTGTTTTATTAGACCATGGGTATAGAGACAGTGCATCAGCGAACATGATTCCCGTTGCAAAGTATATTCTATAGGAAAAGATAACTTTATAAAGCAACGGAATCTTTTTGGAGCAAGTATTGAATTTATTGTTGTCTCGGCTCGATATTGCCAGTTTGGCCTAGTTACAATGTGCGGTATGGCGCCTGCTCCGCGGGTAGAAAGGTAAAAGCTTCTTACCTGGGCCCAAAATATGGAGATAACGAAGCATTTCAGTAAAGAACTTGAGTAAGTAAGCTCGTTCTCCTGTAAGCAAAGTGCCCTGCAATTCAATATGTCATTGATAAAATCTTAAAGAATGATAAAAAATGGTTTACGCCTTTACGGTAAGACTGGTAGTTGGAAATGATATGTGACAGATAAATCTTGGTTATATTTAAGAGCAATTTTAATTTTTGCACCGATACCGTTGCGTGCGAAAATTAATTCTCTTTTTATTGCACTCGAAAATTTTTATTTGTCAATGAGGCTGCATAAAAATGTGATGTTTTAAAGAACTGACTTGGGTGACTTGGTTTTGTGGTGGGTTGTGTGGAAAGTGGCACGGTGACGGAAAAGTTCTGTGAAAATCGATTGTGTGCGGATTAATGAGGAAAACGTCGTGAGGAAAGTTTTGAGTATGAATGTGGATTGCTATAAGAGTTGGGGAAGACCAATTATGATAATTATATGATATGCAGAAGGTTTCATGGTTGTTCAGTTCCCGTTAAACTAACTCTTTTTAAGGCCTACTGCCAAACATTTTACAGCAGCAGCCTTTGGGATAACCATACCCTAAAAGCAGAGACTGCCCTGCGCATTCAATACAACAATGCCTTCAGGGCGCTGTTGATGCTTCCACCTTACTGTAGTGCGTCAGGTATGTTCGTTGATGCGCACACTGACGACTACTTTGCGATAATGCGGAAGAAAGTTGCTTCAGTAATATCCCGAGTGAGGGGAAGCTGCAACAGCATTCTGAAGGTGTTTGCAGAGAGGCTGGATGGGCCTACAATGGGGAGGTTTACCAAGCTACTTGTTGGCAACAAAGCTTGTTAAACCTTTGCTTGTGATTCTTTTTGTGTTCCTGCATGTTACTAATACAGTTTTTAAGTAAGATGTAATACTAACACCGTATGAGCCTTGATGCCAATTGCTTAGAATTGCTTTCAATTTTTGTAAATTGAAAGCAATTCTAGTCAAACGAAACCAATTTGACTCAATTGCAAATCGAAAATGTGTTGCGTAATTAGATAGCTGATATTTTTTTTTTTTTTTTTTTATTTAGTTAACGATGGATGAACTGTGTGAAAGATGATATGGCTAGAAAGCGGGGGGGGGGGGGCTGATTACCGATTTGACGACGAATAGAGAAGTATGAAAGAAAAACATCCGAATTGATAACCTCAAAAGACATGCTGCGTGCATAATAAATACTTAGCTTTGTGCTTAGCGTATATTTGTCGTGCTTTAGCGTGGCAATAGCGGCTATTGTCCGACCTACATGTTCTAGCATCTGTTATTTCAAAAACTGAAATAAAGTCCGTTAACGTCTTGAATCTGTGATCTTCAACATGTTCCATGGTCATGCTGAATGGCAGTGTCCTTAAAAGAGTCTTGCAGTTCAAGTATCTGGGTCGCTGGGTCACCGAGACGCTTGTAGATGATATTGATATAGATAGGGAGCGCAGGGCTTCGTCTGGCAGGCGAGACAGTTCCAACACCTCCCTTCAGCTGTTCGCATGGAGGATGGATTTGGATCTGTATTGCCCAATAATGCGGTACTGGACCAGGCTGCATTTTGAGAATTCCGGATCCAAATCTAAATTTAGACTAAGATAAAACATATTTTAACCTTTTTGTTAGTGTAATATTTTAATTTATAATGTTTTTATTGATGATTTTGTAATATTTATCTTCAAATAATTCTTACTGTATCTAAAAAAATATTTCGCATGTATGGCTTAACGACTGGTTCTGAAATAAAATGTTTTTTTTATTTTTTTATTGTTGTTTACTTGAGGATCTTCCTGCGTGATGAGCGGAATAGCTAATGCAGTAAATTGCCACCTTTTAGATTTCTACCAGTGAAATCGGCCTTTTAATAACGAAAAACATAATTTTATTGTTTGGGTTACTACGGAGAGATTGTAGGGAAAGGCCAATGACCGCTATTGCCACGCTAAACGGCGAAAACTATAGCAAAATCCTTTTTCAAACTTGTGATAACTTGACAAAGTACTCAGTTTTGAATGCCTGGCATTTTCTTCAAAGCAAACGACTTCACAACGACTTATTGCGTCACAAAATTCCACGGCGCTGTCTTGTATACAACAATAATACTTCGTAAGGTTCTTTTAAAACCTATTCTCATAGATAGCCCGTATGTAATTAGCAATTTTGGGTCGATACTTTTTATCAGACTTCCTTTGCAAAAGTAATTTCAGTTTGAATTACGCTTGAACAGTTAGATGTTTATACGTAATTACTAGGCACTACATATACTTAGAGGTTTTTTTTACAACACGAAAATTGCATAACTAGGTTCTTGCTTTGCCTATAAATTATACAAAAATTTGGTATCTGTAAGTACTAATAATATTTGATAAAGCCAGATCCTGAAATTCAACTTATTGTTTCATTGCAAGATGCAACTGCAAATCATGCAGAATGATGATTATGTGAACCTGCAGATTTGACCACGGCAAACTCTTCTTATCTGCTGACCCTGCAAGAGTTAAAACTTGAAGGCGTACCTACTTATCACAATTTTCCAGATAGGTACCTAATAAGTAGGTAATCTAAAATGTAACATTATGTAACGCACTGCTTAAAAATCTTCTATTTTTAAATCGTGTGATTACACGATTCAGCACGTAACCGTTGCATCTAAACACAGTTAGGCACACAACAATCCTAACAAGCAGATCACTTACTATCGCATGTAGGCATCTATTAGGATCCCTCATGATTCGCTAATGCTTCTAATTACACCATTACAGATAATAATTCCATAAAAATTGCTTATGGAATTTGTGACAACGTTACTGGGTTATTTATAAGTGGTTGTGCGGGTATAGGACCATCACACGGTGGGCAGGACTAAGTGGAACGTAGTGGAGAAAGTGTTGGCAGCCTGGGCTCTGGCTGTCTGTGATCTGTAGTGTGTCCGGCGCAGGCGCAACGTCAGCCGCCATTCGTCCTCCTCCTTACGCACTGCTAACTGTTACCTCCTCGTGAGTTCCGATTTCATTTTTAACCTTGATTTTTTATTCGTGGTCGTGTTGTGCAGTGTTGTGTTTACATTCATACGGTTAGTCGTTTAATTTCCTCGAAATCTTTGTAGAATAGTAAAATCTATTAATTAACTAGGTATGTAGCCTCGCATTTGGCTAATTTAAAGTCAACTGTTAAAACTTTTATAATCATAGTATCAAACATTGATTTTCAACACCTAGATATATATCTACTATTCTACATAGCCATTTTCAAATATGTAACTCTAATAACTATTATATAGAAATTGCATATTAATAACTGTTTCGATTTAGACAAAATGCATGGTCTGCATTTTAAATTAATGTGTACGGAAAGACAGTTATTTCAACTTGCGTGGCTTTCTTTTAGTTATTAATCCCAGCTAAGACCTAAAACCTATTGTTTTCATGTTTACAATAGTATAGAAGAAATTCTCTGTAATTCGAATAATGTTGCGGCAAAACATGGCAAGACCTCAGCAATACTCATCATCATCATCCATAATCATATCGATTTCAATCGGCTGCACAGCTCTTACAAGTCCTTAACAAAACTGTAACCCTTGTACATCTATAGTTATCTGGGACCAACAAAGGGTATTTCTATTAATACATGACGAAACACTTTCATTTCCGCGAAATAGTCGGGGAGCAGGAAAACCGACGGCTCTCTACTCGCTAGAGAGGCCCGGGAACCGCGGAGTCGCACGCTGTGCGCATACCAATCGGGAAATTTCAATTTTGTTCTATCACTTACGATTCAACAGATTATTTATAGCCGTTTCGATTATGTTGTAAGACGATTTCTAGCGAATCATCAAGTTAGTGTCTTATTTGAATTAAACTGTGGTAAAGTGCGACCAATTTTTTCATTTTCGTAAAGCACCAAAACTTGACAATATTGTGATATTCATGGCACTTTACTTAAGGATTTAAGTAGTTCTTATTTTTATAATGTGTGGTGAATAATCATTAAGGTCAAAGGTCGGGACCTATGCTAAACTGTTCCGGCTGTTCGTAGAAACCGAAACTCTCGCAACACTTAAAAAAAACATATTCAAATTGGAAGAGAAAACTTTCTTGATATCAGAATTAATCTTATGACCTCAGCCGAGATACGAAGGTCCACGGAAAGCGGTACATCTTTTGTTTTGACGATCAAAGTTGCAATTTATGTTAGGGCCCAGTATAGGCCCTTGGTCCCCGAACACATCGTGAGGAAACCCGCATGTCTAAAACCAAAAATTCGAAGATATGTGACTTCTAGCAATCCGCACTGGGCCCGCGTGGTTGATTACGGCCTACTCCCTCTCACAGAGAGGAGGCCAACAGTGGGAACATTGTAGGCTGAATATGCATAGCCCCTTGGGGGTCCCACAACGACGCGACTTGAGTCCTCGATCGAATTAAAAAACAAAATAAATGCTAATGGATGCTGATTTGATGAGTGATCTTAAGTTAGCGGTACATCGGCAACCCGCAGCGGGTTTTTTGACCCGGTCACGTCGTCGTCGTGTCCTTGATTCTCCGTTAACGTTATCAGCAATGCAATCTCGTTGGAAACTTGATTATTATGCTCGAATAAGTTGAAATGAATTGTAAAGCAGGCGCCAGCGTTATTGTGTTTACGATGTGAGTTGTGGAATTGGGCTTATGGCCTTGTTACGTTTTCCTGGATTAAGAAGTACAGCACTTGCAGCAGTTCCAACTTGAGGTTGTCAGAAAGTCGGCTACATTTTAAAGAAATATTTAAATAGTCATCCGATAAAATGTACACTATTGGTATGGTTGCAGGACGCGGGCAGCGCAGGATCTGTCTTTGAGGCGTTTGCTTAGAGGTCTATATTCAGCAGTGGACGTCTTTCAGCTAATATGATGATGATAATCTTAAATGCGTTTCTAGATCTTCACTACGATGAACTGCGCGATCCTACTGGTATGCTTCGTCGGCGTGACTAGCTGTTGGGGTGCGAGCATCGAGCCACAAGAGAAAGAGAAGGGATTCATCGACTGGATCAGCAATTTGCTTGGCGGCAGCACTACCACTACCACCACAGCCAGCCCCGTGGTAGTACATGATCCTCCGCCCAGCTGCCCTGCTTGTCGTAAGTATCAGCTTGTGCAATTTTTTCGTTTAGATTTTTTAGGGGTATGAGGAACAGGGTGTAAAGTTCACTCATCCTCTTTAGAAAAGGGAGGATCCTCCGACCAGACGGGTGTCGTGTCTGGCGGGCAAATCGCCCAGAGGTTGAAGTCGGGAGCTTATATATATGTCCATCGTGCGGTAAACTCTAATTGCGCGATGCAGGATTTGTTTGACGTCAGGATGTTGTGTGACGTCAGGTTTTGATGCGTAGTTCACATGTGGCGATGTAGATGTCGCAACAACTTCTATCGGAGTAATCTCATAGGGCTGCTTCAATACTGCTCGAGGACAAAGTTTGACTTTATCAGGTACTCGGACATAAGAGTAAAAAATTCTAGAAACTCCAATATCTAGGTATGTAGGTACGGTTAGTGCTTGGTTTATGTGGAACATGGTTCATAAATTAATTGGACTCAAGACGGAATAGCCATTTAGTGATCAATCTTCTCTCACTAAGATAGACATAATCCTCAGTTCCTGACACAAACCTGTAAATTTCCAGAATGCGGCGTAGCTCGAACGAAGCGGCGCATAGTGGGTGGGTACGAGACCAAAGAGCGCGAGTACCCTTGGATGGCGATGCTGATGTACAACGGAAGGTTCTTCTGCGGTGGATCCCTGATCAATGATCTGTATGTCCTCACCGCTGCGCATTGTACTGGGTATGTTTCTGGTGCTGAAATTAACTTGGTTGTAAAATGAAGCAAAGAAAAACAGCAATTGTGTGGTATGCTCCTTGGGCACCATCCACCTAACGGTAGAATGAGCGTATTCAATGTCGCCCATGGGCATGTGACCGCCCGTATTTTTCAGAATATTCATGAAAAAATATCGAATATTAATTGGGGGTCTATCTTTAATATTTTTCATGTTATTCATTTTTTTTACCGACTTCCAAAAAAGAGGAGGTTATATGATCGTACCGTATGTATGTTCTTTTTTTTTTTCAGTTGTGGGCCGATTGTTTTAAATTCTTTTTTTTTGTATGAAAGGGTATGTATGTTCTCAAGTTGGTCCTATATAAATTGTATTAACTTTGCTTGGATGGTTTTTGAGTAAGCTTCAATAATACGTAGTTTTCCCACTTAGTATATGTGGATGATGTATATGTATTGTTATTTTTCACTTTTTAGTTGTGGTACCTACCCAGGTACCACAACTAAAAAGTGAAAAATAAAACATTTTTTTTTAATACAACAAAAATTCAAAACCAAAGACTTACGACATTAAGTTATTTTTCTCACTTTGTAGTGCTTTTTTTTTGGAAGTCGGTTGATTCTTTTTTGTAAAAAAATTTTTTTTTTTTGAATAGCGTTTGACTTATCTTCGATGTTATTGGCTCGATTTGGATTCTGTTTGTTATTACTAAAAGTTATTTTGTCGGGTTAACTAATTTTTTATTAAAATTTGTTGACTATGAAAAAAAAACGGAGCTGAAGACATTCTTTTCTAAAAAAAATCGGTATTTATTGAAAAAACACAAGGGTAAGTCCATAAAATGATTGGGGAATAATGAAAAAAAAATATATACAAAATATATATATGAAAAAATTAAAAAAAAGCGTTAGACCTTTTAAGGTTAATATTCGATAATTCTTCATGAATATTCAGAAAAATACGGGCGGTCACATGCCCAGGGGCGGCATTGTATATGTTCAACACAACTATGATGCACAATAGGTGTACTACTAACTATCAACTACCCCAAATATCTATTTCATCTGCTTGGGATACAACCTCTAAGTAGTTACTTTCTGAGCAGCATCTGAAAAGTTAAGTTGGCTGATGATTTTATGACTAGTTACTTTATTAACCTAAAGCAAAAAATCTTCAAATTCCGACGACTCTCTCAACAAAGCATCTTGTTTACTAACTACTGCCAGCGCCACAACGGTATATCGAGATCAAAAACACCATTGAATGACTAGTGCCAATTTGTATCTGCCTACCTACCTACCATAGCTAAGTCTAGGTGAAAAGGTGATGATCGTGCAATTGGCCATATGCCACTTGCATTCTGCCGGACGCATCTAAATGCTTTTGTTAATATTAAACAGGTGCACATTTTCACGACGATTTGATTATAAAACTGCCGTTGTCACCAGGTTGTAAACTGGGGCTAGGACAGTTTATGGTGTTATTTGGAAAACTAGCACTAGGTTATTTCTTTGCTCTCGGTAACTTTTCTTAGCCCTACAGTACAGCACTAAGTAATGATGCTACGCATTGAGTTGTAAGAAATGGCGGGTTAGGGGCCCTAACCTACCTACTTGAACTACCTACTTACTCGACAAAAATTGCAAACGAAGTACTTAGATACTCTCCGCTAATCTTCTTCTACCTACTAATCAACTCGTTACCGTCAACATAACAGAAATATTATGTAATTGTTGATCTGACTAAAGTACTATTGACATTTTACAGGTACCGCAAGGAGCGTATCACAATTCGGTTACTGGAACACGACACCAAAAACCCCAATGAGACGAAGACCATTGACAGGAAGGTGTCGGCAGTCATACGTCATCAGCGATATAACCCTGGCACTTACGACAACGACATCGCGTTGATGAGGCTTGATGAAAGGGTAATCTGGCACAGCATTGAATTTTAAAATAGAACTACAGTCCGAAAGTCAATAAATTATAACAATAGAAACTATAAGTGATAGATATCGAGATTGGTTATAGAGGATGTTGGGATTAGTGATGGGATTAGATGAATGATCAAAATAATATCTAACCAAACCAATTCGAGGACGTGGGGTGCTAAAATTATTGTGCTCGCTTCGTTCGCTCTTGCTGGCCAAATAACGCTTAATTCTGTATCTATGTTCAAAAGGAACTCTATTCTGTCCGAGGCGGGGTGCTAAAATAATAATATGTTTTATAGTTATTCTTATACTAGCTGCGCCCCGCAGTTTCACCCACATAAGGCTCGATCCCGTGGAAATATTGGGATACATTTTTTATCCAAATCCGTTCAGCCGTATTAGCGTGAAAGCGTAACAAACAAACCAACTCACTTTCGCATTTATAATATTAGTTAGGATGTCATTGAAAAATAATAAATCTCAAAAACAGCATAGTGCAACACAAAATAGACACTTCATATCTGTTTGGCCCATGAGCCACTCCCAGAAATAAATCCTGGATCCGCCTTTGCTCGGCATTTGTAGTGTTTTACATGCAGTCTTGCAGAGGACAGTAATCGGTGGCTTTAATTGGTGGGACCACTTACCCCACTTAAAACCTCTATCTATCAGGATTAGCATTATGATAAAAAATTAAGAAAAAACAAAAAGGAAAACATTAAGGTGTTTTTTTATTAGAAGAAAATTATTTAGACGTGTCAAGAGAAATTTTATGTCTCCATCATATCGTTTCGCTTATTAAAATCTTGTACATAAACAAAATAAATGGGATTGGCGAATAGCTACTTTGTTTTGAAGCCCAATTGCGTGACAATGAAGATAAATTCGCACTTTCCCGCGTTTATGGATGAATATTATTCGTCTATGCAGCGTTGAAATTCCTCATCGCTAACGAATTTCTTTTACTTACACTCTTTCGGTTGCCTTGGACCATCGTCTTTTTTTATTCACTATTTAATTATTTGTTGCTCAACAGCTCGGTTGTGGCTTCACGGGCTCCTAAGAACTAGAAATGCTAACAGAGTTTAAAATTCAAGTTGGTACTACCTAAAACTTTAATGCCTTGCATAGCTCCACAAAACAGACTTGAGAAAACGCGTGAAATTAAAATAAATTATTGATCGCTTTGGGGACTGCGGACGCGGTAAGCGAAGTGTCAACCTCCGTTTAGTTAGGGTGTCTTCATCATACGGTGAAGGCCGTCCGGAATATATCTATAAACATATTAATGCAATTTTTTTGTTCCGCAGCTGGACCTAAGCAGCGCCGTAAAGCGTATACGCAGGGATGATGAAGATGTAGGTACCACGAGCAGTCCCAGTAGCAGTACCACGAGTAGTCCCAGTAGTAGTACCACTGAAGAAACCGCCACCACACCAACAGAGTCCGCTACCACGCCCACAGAGCCCGCAGATGATGACCATAGAGTGCGACCAGTCTGCTTGCCCACCGGTGGACTGTCTTATACCCGCCAGTGCGGCATTGTGATTGGCTGGGGTGTTACTGATGAAGGAGGATCCGTCTCTAACACGTTGCAGGAGGTATGATCTTTACTTAGGTACCTATATAAGCTGATGAAATCGCATTGGAGATTTCATAAATACGAGTATAATGTCGGAGTGATATTTTCTAGATAACCATAATTATGATTGATAACACACTGTACGTAGAGATTTAGAGAGATAAAATAGAATAAGTAAACATACGAGTACATTGAAACTTATTCGTGACTTGTTCGTCAGAGTTGATGGAAAAGCAATTAAGTATTTATTAAAATATGTCCAGCAATTTCTTCTCGGGACCATCCATATACCTACAGCGTATTTGTTTTTAACGGCCATTCGTTTTTGTATAAGAAAAACATTTCAAGGTTATCCATTAGGTAATTACCGGGCACCCTGAATATTTATTACTTGGATATCTTTATGAAGAACAAATCATTATTGATTCCTGCCCTGCTCAATTGGTACACCTACCATTAACTACCCACCTACTTGGAGTATGTGGGTACGGCGTAACCAATATTGGAAAGCCCTCAAGTCTGTGATGCCACCCAGTGACCAGCCCCGGATCTAGTTTTTTTTTGAAGCGGGGCAAACTAGATTAGGCCGCGAAATTCAAATTGTCTGAAAATAAAATGTTTGCCAGCAACATATTAATCACATGTTGTTGGTATTATCGATCGATAATGTCCCAATCCAACAGGGGCGCCAAAACTGTTGTAAAAAAGAAATATTATTATGTGCTGCGCGTCTTATTTATTGCAAAGTTGCGGTGTGCTGGGTGGTGCACTTGTCTGCTACGCTTGGCGCCCAGCGAAGGTGGCGCCCGGGGTACGTGGCCAGGTTTGCCCCGCCCCGCTAGATCCGGGACTGCCAGTGACGACATTGCAGTTGCAGTAGTGTTCAGATTAGAGACTTCGTCAGTAATTTTCTGATATGACTACTATGAGCTTCCATTTATTTATTTCCAGGTGAAAGTGCCAATAGTATCAAACTCGGAGTGTAAGGACCGGTCGTACGGCAGAAGAATCACAGACAACATGATGTGTGCTGGTGAGCCTGATGGCGGTCGGGACGCCTGCCAGGGCGATTCCGGCGGACCCTTGCATGTGTTCAACGAGACCACCGAGAAGTACCAGGAAGTTGGTAAGTAGATAAAAGTACCTATCCTGTCTATGCATAAGGAGCTCCTTGTGAAAAAGGTTGTTTAGGAAAGTACTAAGACTACCTATCGCCTGATCGGAGGTGGGCCGTCAGACACTCCATTCTGTGCCAATCTATCATATTAAAATTCCTTTTAGTACGCATTAGTAAGTTGGCTAAGTTCAGACGTGACTCCTTACGATCACGTGGTTATTTTGCTGATCTACGCTAACAAGATTATTTTCATTTTCATTGCATAATAACACTAAATATTTATACCCCAAGAGACCAAGATTGACGGTAGAGTCAGTTTCCCTTTGTCAACACTTCTACACCAATATTATAAAGAGAAAACATTTGTATTTTTGTTTGTAATTAAGAAACTCAAAACCTACTGGAACGATTTTTAGGGTTCCGTAGTAAACAAGGCACCCTTATAGTTTCGCCATGTCCGTCTGTCTGTCTGTCTGTCCGCGGCTTAGCTCAGAGACGGTTAGAACTAGAAAGCTGTAATTTGGCATATGTATACATATTAATCCTGCAGGTACCTATCAGAAGCAGGTAACCTGGTTCATTTACATAAATTAATTCTTAACTTTCGACTGTTCTAGTCCCAACTGTTGTCCGTGCTATGTGCTTGAATAATTCATTTCCAACATAGGGTTATATTGTTCGTACTTGGCAGGCATCGACGTCAAGTCACGTCAAGCTATAATACGTCAATCAATCACGTGTTTCAGGTGTGGTGTCCTGGGGCGAGGGCTGTGCGAGACCGGATAAGTACGGAGTGTACTCTAGGGTCAACCGATACCTGACGTGGATCAAGAGCAACACGGCCGACGCTTGTTACTGCGACTGAACGCGAATGTACAATCATATGCAAAAGTGATGCGACAAAGTTATGACAAACATTGTTGGGCTAAGTTATTAGATATTAGATTGGCGTCGGAATTATGCATAGATGATGCAATACTTATTTTCATTTTCAACAGTTTGCTTAAATAGACAAGACAACAGAATGAATTTCATGTGATACTGAAAATATGATTTATGCAGACTAATCTTTCGAAAATAAGTTATGTTTTTTAAAATAAATTCTAAATTACTGATTGGTGCCAATTTGTTATGTGTTTTCAAAATAGCGAGACAGAGAGAGGGTAGTGTCGTGTCACACTAGCCTCTCTCTATTTCGCAATGCACAATACTGGTGTGCAAGACAACTTAGTGTTTTACAATGTACAAGATTTACTTTTAATTCAGAACACTAGGTATGATCTGTAATATTTTTGTAACTTTGTCACTTGACTTTTGCATAATATAATTAAGTTTTTGTTAATAAAACTATAGTATTTATTTAATAAATTATGTGGGTTTGATTTTTTGTTTCACATAATTTTTGCTCAAGTTAATAAATACTTTGATACCTACAAAGGTTTATTTTATCTTGATCTGGAACTACTAATTAAGTGTTGTAATGCATGGGTCAATGTATGCTTGAGGTACTCATATGAAAGAAGAAAACACTGGTTCTATTATGTATAATATTATAATTCAAAAGTTGACATTTATTTGATCAATATTATTATTAACAGTTATATAAGAGAATCCTATACTACCCAGAATCTACAGTTTATAGAAGAAATATTTGTAATAGTATTCAGGTCCAATGTAATCAACCCTACAAGTAACAGACTATATTTAAACTTTAGTAGTTGACTGTACATTGAAAATCTAGAATAAACATTTAGCTATATTTAAACATCTATATTTCTGCCATATCATATGCAAATACTATAAATAGTTGTAGCTATCGATTTCAATTTAAGTCTGCAAGAAAGAGAAAATATTATTTGTTGTCTTATCCTAATATTTTCACAAAACGTTCTACACCATACACAACTACAGAAATGGGAGAAAATATTAACGAGTCAAGTGAAAATGTCTAAATAAAGAGGAAAGTTCAGACAGAACGTTGTGGTAAATATGGCCAGGACTTGATAATTGATCCAAACCTGGTGTGTTTGGTGGCATCCGGGGGTCAGTTCCCGTGGACGTAGATGTGACGGTCTCTTCAATCACTTCATTGCCATTTTTCACTATTCGCCTGGTTTCCACTGATCCGTCTGGCTTTGTTACACTGGTTGTGATAATGGTTTGACAGAATGATCGACCTGGCACTAGCGCTCCATTAAAGGGTGTCAAAGGAGGAGTGTCTCTCTTCTTTTTGAACAGTCCCGATAAATCATTAGATGTTATTTTTCCATCCAAATCTTGGTCTTCTTTTAGATTTACCTGTGTATGTTTTTGGTAGCCTGGTTTCAGGTAATAGTCTCTTATCTGTTCTCCGTGGAAGTGTTCCTGGTCACCGTGTTCCGGAGGCAGTGGGTGGATGGTCGTGACGGAATCGAAGGGGCTGTCGTTCATGAACGATTTGATGTCTCCAAACATAGAACCGAAAGATCGGAGCATATCGAACATTTGTCTGGAGAACTCTTCATGCATGTCAATGGCTTCTTTATAATCTTCCATTTCGTGTCTAGTGTAAAGTTCATCACCGTCATCTTCATCGTCGGAACTCCAAATCGGATTTCTAAAATCATTTTGAGGCGGATTCTGTCTTATGCCAAAAAATATGCGTAATTTATCCATGAAATAATTTCTTTCCATAATGAGTTGAACTTGATGATTTTTCCGGTAATGTTAGCTGCTAATCCGGTTGTCTTAGTTGTTTTTGCTTGTAAATGTTGATTATTTTATTGCGCAACAAACAAAAATTATTCGACAGCTGACAGCTGTTTTCTTATTTCAATCCAGTCCGAGATAGTTGCATAATTGTAGCTTAGCAGTACATCGGTCGTCTCTGTTGTTTTCGTTGTGCTAACCGCTTTGGTTGAAGCGATTTGGAAAAAGCAATGCTAGACAAATGTTATTTTACAATCGGAACGTTACGCGTTCAGGGTCAGTAATGTCAACTTCTGATTTCCATTCGTTTGTAGAAAGTACTAGAAATCAAAGATAGGTAATTTAACATTATGGTTTTCAGGTTTTCAGGTCAAGGTAAAACACAGTTGAATTTGTTAAGCAAAAACGTACGTAATACAATAAAAATACCACGGCATCGGCAGAAAATGGAACACTTCAACTCGTACAAGTTCAATCAACTACTCAAACAGTTTCCGAACGAAAAAAAAAGTCGAAAAAGTCCACGGAAACGCCTCGGCACCGCTGTGCGCAGTGCTGCCATATAAACAGATTTCTCCGTTTGTATACAGATTTTCGATTTATGATACAGATAAGCACTGGATACAGATTTTTATATAGAATTTTCTAAGTCTATTGATTAAATAGCCTAATCTGCTTTAAAACGGAACTTAGGTAAATAAATCGCGATATATAGTACTGTTCTGTCAGTCAGTGGCCAGTTTCACTTATTTTTCAAACGGGGAATCCGCCAATTAAAGATTTTGGCGGAAAAATCCCAAAAATCTGACAACCAGTCTTAACAAGGGGTATCGTCAGGTCGGGTAATCTTCAAGTAAAATATCCTAACCTTATGTCTATGGTATCGTCTATGGTTCACATATCTCATTTGACAGTTCCCTCCCCTCCCGCCTTCCGTACTTCTGCCTGAATGACGCTATGTTTGTTGATCTGTCACAAACTTTTGAATTTGAAGTTTGTTTTTCAAAGTTGATCCTTGATCGTGTGAAATTCTACGTTGATTTATTTCCGTAACTAATCCTCTCGATTTCTGCAGCTGTAATATTATCGTGCAACATGCAAACATGCAAGTGCTGTGTTATGATTTGTGCTAGTAGACGAAAGGACGACAGTTTTCATTATGTTTCCTAAAAGTGAGATAGGACTCAAAGAATGGTTACACTGTGAAAGACTGCGAAGCTTGAGCTTCCAAAAACTTCGCAAACAGTTTGTATGTCGAAATCATTTCGAAAAGAAGTTTCAACAACGCGCGATATAATTCGTCTTTGCCCCGACGCCTATCCAACGTTGTGTACTGCTCGCGAGATATCCAGTGGTCTCCCTCAAACTGATGCATTAATAACCAACAACTCTGGTACGTACCTATTTGAATATTATGACTTAGTCAATTTATATTTCATTTATGATCTGTACATGTTTTACTACTGCACTACATGCTAACTTGTACAGTTTATTAGTGTAGACACTTTGTTCTCAACAAGAAGCATGCCCTCAGTTTAAGCAGTAATATTTAATGATTTTAAGTATTTAAAACATTCAGAGACAGTGGACGAGACACAATTTATGTTTGATTGTTATTACATCTATAGGTGTTTATACTCATTTGTCTGTCATATCGATGAGCCTTATATTAGGGAAATAGGTCACGTAATCATGTTGTCAGTATCTTGGTGCCAGCACTAATTGTGCAGGGTGCAACGGACTGTAATTTAAATATTATTGTTCTTGCAAGCTCCTTCAATGTTTAGTTTTTAATAATGATAATTAATATGAGTATAAATTTACATTTCAGAAATGGAAGCAGATGTAATTTCTTCATTACAGACTTTGCCGTCTACATCTGGATGTGGACATAAAGTCATTAAAGGACCATACCAATAGTAGGTAAGAAATACAAATTGTTTAAATATTAGTTATGGGAAGTAAGTACCCTTTCATAACTATTTTTGCCACAACTGAAAATCATTTATATTCTGTCAGCTAAGATTAGCAACCTTACATAAATGAACATTTAGTGAATTTTAAGTTATATTTATATTCATTTGTAAGATTGTAGATTTTCGGTTGTTTGTAAATAAATAGTAATAGTATACTAAATTACCTAAATGGTCAGAGTATATAGGGGAAACCATTTGATATGGTAATCAATTAAATTATTTATTTTTCAGAAGTTGTTCATTGTACTCCATCTACAAAGAGAAGACGGCGTATCAAACATACGAAAAATAAGCCGCATTGTTCTAGGCTTTACAAGGAATACACTAAGTCAAGAAGGCAGCTAATATCAATTTACGAGCAAAAAAGCCATTAAAATTTTTAACAGAAAAGACTTTTGTAAAGCTCACTGAAAAATTAAATCCAATGGCAAAAGCTTTTTTGAGGATGCAAATTAAACAGTTTTCTAAAAAGCCAGGGGTCGGCGATTCTCGGATGAAGAAAAATTGATAGCAATGGCAATAATGAAAACTATTTATTTTGCCATCCAAATACACATTTAACAAAATTATTTCTGAGTTAAATATAGAATCAGGTATCAATCCTCAAATATTTGAAGCTGTGAAAAAATAGGTAAGATTTTTTACATTAAAACAACTTTCTCTTGCGGATTCTGAGTTACTTTGTTCCCCTGAGTCCTTTGAGCTATCGAACTGTGTCGAAGCGAAAGCATTCAAAGCTCAGCAAGGCATGGAAGACGAAATGTCCATTCACGTGCAAGAAAAAGCAAACAAATACTTAGAAAATCATTCTGAACAGAGTCCTATTATAAAAAGTATTAAAAATCATATCAAATCTAAGTGTTTGACTTCATAAATTGTGAATTGCATGAGGATGCTGTTTCTGAATGCTTTCTCGCATTGAATTTAAGATTAGCAGTATTTAATTGGTGTAATGTTAAACAGAAAAATGTAAATGTAATGTAATGTTAAAATATTAAAAGGCACAGATATCTTCCGACTGAAAAGTAAACCTTTGTTGTCTCATGTGTAATTAAAACCATTGAATAAATATAAAATAAAATTAAAAAATAAAAAGAAATGAAAGTAAGTAATAAAAAAAGTTTTATTTTACCCACCATTCCCTTTCTAACTTATTTGTAGAAATTCATATTGCAATAATTGCAAAAACATTGCAATTATTGCAATATGTTAAAAGTGAAATTAAAATTACCAATTCGCAGCAAGAAAAACCGTTTAGGATGACGCCTTACCACGCCTTTGCCTACAATTCCGCACCGGAAGCAACACTACATTAAAAAAAAAAAAGCTGTCATCCATGATATGTGAACCTTAGCCGAGTCGATTTTTACTCTATGAGAGTGCCCTGTCTGAAGCTAACTAGTCTGTGGGTATCGTGTTACCCAGTAACTGTGTTGTGGAGGTCGAGGTAGTTGATGAATCAAACCTATTCTCATTTTTTTACAAAAGAAGCTGAATAAAGTAATTTGACTGCATTCGGTAAGTAGGTATATTATTCTGTTTTGGTTCTTTTGACCATACATACAGATTTAATACAGATGTCAAGTTAAAATAGTATACAGATTTTAGCAGTTTCTACTACAGATGTAAGGATCAATGCATCTGGCAACACTGGCTGGGCGATTCTTCCGAGCTCTTTGTTTATAAAAGTTTAAGGTCCGAGAGTGTAAATGAGTCCTTTTAGTTTTCTAATAAAAAAATTCCTGTAATTTTTTTTTGATTCTCGAAGATCTACCGGGTTTTCCAGTTTAGTTCTCGATTATTGCACAATTTGCTAGCACAAAACACAATAAGCAGCAGACGACCGACTCAACAAATATATAGATATATATGTTTGCAAGGCCAAATTTGTTTTAATTTATTGAACTTTATAGTAGTTGTATTATCATTATAAATACAATCAATAGGAAGAAAAAAAAACAAAAATTCAAAGTGTCTTGTTACACGAAATATTTTAATTAAAATTGGCAATTTTTGTCTCTTTCTCTCTTATGATCGCGACGACTCGCTATCCTGCTGTCGTTTTTGACATCGATTTATCTGATTAGTAAACAATGGTGGAACAGAGCGCTGGTATAGTTGGCAACAGTAGTTGACGGTGTGGTGAATGATTAAGTTATTTATTTCTTCAATTTATTAATTCAGAATACGAGACGATACATATTATCTGGCAGTTCATAAGCAGCGAATAAATAATTTTTCAAATACAATTGGAACATGACACCGACACTCCGGTAGAGAAGTTTGCTTCGTTTATTTTATAAAGGTATGTTTAATTTTTTTATTTTTTTTAATTATAAAGTCGTCTATTTTAATTTGAAAATCGTTGTCTAATTTATCTATCTTGTGTGTAGTAATCAGTATAAAAAGGGAGCCCAGTTATTTATTAGAATAAAATTATTACGTTACCGTGCGGTGGTACACCCATGCGACGCACACAGCATAATGCATCAATTCGCATCGCTACACGCTATTTCATTTATTTGATAATATCATTTTTATTTCTCAAATTGATTTCAAGGTTTGTTTGCTATGTCAACTGGAATAAATATTTAGATTTGTGGTGTTTTTAGCTGTGTGAAGGTTTGAACGGTGGATGTTTAAAACCGGTTTCATATCCGTGCGTTAATATTCCAGTTGTGGTGTTGTGTATACTGGTTAATACAATGCAAAGTGATAATTATGGAGCACTACTACGGGGCAATGGTTAGAAATTCGTTTTACTTTATTAAATAATCCCATATGTTGTAGAATAATATGCATTCTTCTTTAAACAATACCAGTGTTTAAGTATATGTATGAGACATCTACAAAAAGGCTGCCATTTATTAAAACAAACTTCTCTTAACTGTAAAAATAGTAAAAAGGTTGTAGGTACCTACATGATAAATGTTGCTGACCTCTTTTGTCACAATATACCTACTTTCTGACAAGGTAATTATTTAAAATTGGTGTACAGAATAATTAACTCATCATTAATATTGTAATGTTCTTATGAATCTGAAATAGGTATTTTATGTCTTCTGTTGGTAAGTAAAATGATTAAAAAATACTGTAAGTACCCATCTAATTCAAAGTGAAGCAAACTTAGCAAAAAAAAAAAATTGTATAAGTAGGTACCTATAAATTGGTTTTTGCGAAATAGCATTGTAATGTGTTGTCTCTGGGTAATCATGTTATTACTGTATCTAAACACAGATGTGGGTACCTACTTATTTAAAACAATTTTCTAAGTGACTGATTTTTGTTCTTAGTTAGGGTATTTTTTATTTTATTTGGCACACACTTAGTTTAACTTTATGATAAATGATAAAACAAAACAGATTTTTTTCTTACCCAGAATTCTCAAAGAAAGATAGAACAATAATTTTGAATTTGATAAGCAATTTTTGGCAAAGTTTAAAGAATAAATGTCATGTTCTTAATTAAAAATAAATATTAACTGAACGAGACAATATAAGTTTAATTAGTATTTATTGATTTAATGTATAAAGTGTTAATGTGACAATTAAATATTTATGTGTTTCTAATACCTTTCTTAACTAAAAATAAATAAACTCAAAGTTAAGTTTCTCTGTGGCTAAAATTTTCTACTCGCTGAAAAGTACATAATATTTGTCACTGGTCAAATCACTACAGTATTATTAATTTAAGTAAACATTTTTTTTTCATCATTATTATTTATAGAGAAGGTTGAGTAAAAAACTGCTGATGCATATCTTTTTCTTAGTTCTATCATAACAAAATAAATGTAATCAATAATTATATTCGTAAAAAGGCGTTTCATTACGCACATATAAAATTTTTTTTTTTTTTTTTTCATTGTCACGATATTATTTTAACTGTGCGAATCGTCGCGACATGCATGTCATCGTCCTTTTTATTAGGAGCCACTAATGGTCGTTACTCAGTTATGTAATGAAATTCATGCAGTTAGACGCTTTTGTCTTGTATCTACATGAAATTATACAATTCGGTAATCGTTTTACTACGCTAATAAAAATGTATTGACTGGTTCATTTCCTGACACCGGAAAAATTGCTGTAGTACCTATTTATAGCAGTGTTTTGTTTTCCTGATTTGCTAATGCAAACCCGATAATTATAATACGGTAAATTATATTATACTAGCAGCGCCCCGCGGTTTCACCCGCATAAGTCGCGATCCCGTGGGAATATCGGAATAAAAAATATCCTATGTGTTAATCTAGGTTATAAACTATCTGTTTGCCAAATTTCATCCAAATCCGTTCAGTAGTTTTTGCGTGAAAGAGTAACAAACATCCATATATCCATCTATACTCACAAACTTTCGCGCTTATAATATTAGTAGGATAAATAGTTTTAATAGATATATGTATATCCTTATAAACGAATAAATATTTATTCCACAATTTTCGATATTACCTACCACTGTTTGTCTCTGCATCACCCAAAGGTTAACAGGTAGAAAATGCCTATGGCATTAAGTCCGCCTCCGTACATTTGTGTGCTAAAAGTGATAAATAAATAAATAAATAACAGTAAAATTTTCCATTGGGATCCGTTACGTAAACGAAGCCAAAGGATTATGTAAGGAGTGAAACAGGTGGCTTTCTATAGTTTCTGCCTACCTCCATGGAAAGAAGGCGTGTTTATGTATTTTATCCTCTATCAGTGCTTTTTAATCGAGCGACACAATTAATAACTCAAACCGTCTATAACAGTAATTGATGTTCTAAAAGTCTTCTAAATGTCAGGGTTAAGCCCACTTCAGTTCAGTTAAGAGCGGCCAACCCGTCAAACTTTTCATACAAACGCTCGTACGTGATTATGGCGTTGTAACACGTCTTTCTTTGAAATTTTTATATTTTTTTATATGTATCTTGTGCACTATATCTAGGTTTCTATGAAAGAAAAAAAGAAAAAAATGAGAAACAAATTTAGTACTTATAAGCCTCCAAAAATCTGCTTTTTTGCACAAATTTTACCCGACTTTTGGCCGGTCATAAGATACTCATAATAATTGGTAAAAGTAAAGAAAACATCTGCATAGAAACCTCGCACATGTAATGGAAATTCTAAATGGCAATTTTTTTTTTTTCACAAACTTGCAAGGTTTGCTCAAAAACACGTTTTTCCTGATAAAAATATTTACACACTATTTTTCGTACAATGTTAGCGCGTTCTCACTTGTTTGTTGGCAGTTCTCACTTGCGCTTGATGAAACAACAAGCTTTTCGACCATGCTCGCGTTGACGATATATGGACCGGGAAGGGCCCTCGTAATCTAAAAACTTATGATGAGTTTTCGTTTTAAGCGGAGTGAATAATAGGTATCTACCGCAACATAAGCACGCTTAACATGACCACAATAGAAACGGGTTTTGTCGACGGAAGAATAGACAAAATGACAGATAAACAATCACAATCTGTCATTTCGTCTATTCTTCCGTCGACAAAACCCGTAGAAAACTCATTTCTTTGGTTCATGGTTCACCAAGGTTAAAAAAATTGTTGCATTACGATTCCGAAGTTATAGCTATAAGTTAGTGTGGATTGTGGGGTGAACGTCTCCACACAATCCTCCCCTCAGAGCGCAAGCAAACGGCTGCGAGTATCGACTTGGTTTCAATTCCAAAAAATAGTCAACAAATAATCGTAACATACAGTTTAACATACTTCCTTTAACTTCTACGTATACATTGTAAACCAGGTCGAAATTATCATGGTTGGAGACGACTATTTCTTGTCTATTTTGTGACACCAAATGCGAATTAAAAAATGTAAGCATTCCGCGGTAATCAGGTAAGGATTGTGGCGAAAATGGTTCATCACGTAGTCCTCACCAAGGCACCTTTATATGTCTAAAATGACTTAATGACTATTTTCGAGATTTGGCATAATGGACGACTATTTTTGTCAATTTTTTGGAATTGAAACCATGTCGATACTCCCAGCCGTTAGCTTGCACTGAGGTGATGATTGTGTGGAGACGTTCACCCCACAATCCTCACCAACTTGTAGCTATAACTTCGGAAGTTTAACCTTGGTGACTATTTATGACTATTTCTTGTCAATTTTTTGGCGTTCTCAAAACTGACTTTCATTAAGTTTTCAAAGGCGAGGATTGTGTGGTGAAGGATACGTTAAAAATAACAAATGATTAATTGCTGAAGCGTCATTCCTTTGACTTCCGCGTCATACAACCACCACCCTTATTGTGGTGTGACTTATTGATATTTGGCTTCTCTAGGTGAGACATTCAGGACTGTGACGCACGGCAGACGCCGGAGACAAGGAAATAAATGCATTTAAGTGGTTGTCCTGTACCAAGCCACAGGAGACTATGTGATTTGTTTATTAATGGTAAATGACTCAAATATTATTAAATAAATATTCATGCATTGTGATCTGTCTAAAGTCTTTCAAAACTTCACAAGTATGTGAATTCGTGGCTTGTTTGTATGTATCGAGAAAACAATAAAAGAATAGATTAAATACATCACAATCAAATCGAGAACGTAAACACTTATACCGAATGACATACAAAAATGCAGGGAAGCCACTGAATGTTATCAAAATTTGGGGAATCTCATTTACATTAAATGTCACTACCAAACCAAAAGTATTGTTTTAAGAACGAAGCTATAATAAAATTGAAAAGCTATTATAATGAAAGTCTTTGATTATTGTTATTTTGGTTCCGAAATTGACTTTCTATTACGGACAAAATATCGAAGCGTATCTACTATCGAAGCCAATTCCTGAATCCTGAATTGAATCACAGATACTTACCTAATGGAGTAGTCAAATTGCAATGGAATTATAAAAAAATACTAGGCAGTGAATGGGTTATTCGACTAATTCCCATCAAGCGGGATTTGTATACATAGTTCTGAACGACTGGAAGGTTACTCGAATCTGCTGCTTAGGAAATGCTCCAAAAACAGATCGACTTCGTGACAATGCGTCCGTAAATAATTGTCTTTTATGTTCAAACATTGTCCTGCACAGAACGTCGTTCGCTTCTACAAATGACCCTATTGTTGTTGCGGCTATTCATTGTCATTCGTCTTAGCCGTCATTAAAGTTAACAGCCCGTAGAAGTCCACTTCTGGACTTTAGACAGGACTCCCCTCCCTGGCTATAACTCAAATCTGTTTAACATCTTTTTATAGGTTCTTCATCTACATTTCCTCTGTGACTCGTTTGTATTGCATCCTTTTTTATCCTAATAGAAAGTGTAGGTAATGCCATTCGTCACAGCGCGTCGATGGCAATCTAAAATGCTTCAGCCCAGAACTAAGCTACGAATTCGTTATCAGTAGCGTCCATTATTACCAGTGACGTGGAAGTTTAGGACACGCAAGACGTGATATCTAGTGTCCCATCGCTTGCGGAACAGCACCAATGCCATTATCAGGTTCATATCCAAACATTCGCATATTACTCATGTGGCCATCCAAGACCATCAAAGAAGTTCATAACTAACCGCCGCAAGGACTATTCTTGCTTGCAGCGCTCGGCGGCTATACAACCGGGACTGTAACAGATCTGGTCCAGATGTGGTCATCGTGTTCACGGGATTTTGTTTTCGAACTGGTTAGATATAAACTTCTTTGAATACCTATATCGTCTTCTTCTAAGGCGAGCCTAATGTCGTCTATCAGGTACAAATCCATAAATAAATGTCAGTAGGCTAATGTTGTAGGTCAATCGTTCAGCATTACTCAGGTAGGCATTTTATTGTCCTCCCCCATAAAGAATTAGGTCACAGTAGGTATTGCAGGAATTTATTGGAATTCCACGTCTCACCGTCCGTTATATCGAGCTGTTCGTGACTTATTTCATAAAGATTTATGCACTTGAAGTAAGTGATAACAAATATAATAATATTTGTGTTTCCGTTTGACATCGTGCTCGTACGTTTTGCTTTGATACTATATTCCATATGTTTAGGTAAAATAAAGATGAACAAATCGTAAAAAGGGTTTTTATATATGACACTTTCTTGTTTAAAAATACGTTAAAACCTAATTAAATATACATATTTTAGATTTTGACAATAGTTTCCTCTTGTGTATGTATGTTAAACTGAATCATTTATTCTTAAACTACTCTACGTAGATGTAACTGCTTGGGTTCAATTTTTTTGTTAGATTTATAATTATAATATTTTGTAATATGTCTATTGTAAAGAGCCCAAACTCTAAACGTCAACGAATTATAACGTTGCTAAATTGAAGAGTACAACTGTGACGCAGCATGACAACTGAAGTGACAGGAATTACGTTTAGCCGGTTACTTGACAGCTGTCTCGTCACGTGGTTCTTTTTTGTTTACTTTTATTTATCTACCTAAACCTATGGAGTATAGGTACTGGCAGTTCTTTTTGTTCTCATTTTCTCATACGTTTTGTAAGTTTTCCATGTTACCACTTAGTTCGATATACCTTAGGGCCAGTGTGCAAATGAAATTCCGCAATAGCCATTCCGTTTTGGGTATATAGGAACCTTGAACCAATGCTTGGAAAATATTAACTAGAATTAAAAAATGTTTTAGCCAAAATATTCAAAACGACTGTCGACTGGAACAAGTTTCGTTCATCTACGACGTATTATGCTTTTACTATCGTATCTCTGTAACATTTAAGCTCATTAACATGAACAATCATATTGTTAGTTTTAGTTATATTTGGGATCCTATGAAATTTTTATTCATCAGCCGTTGCTTACGATGCATAAATAATAAACGGCCTGTCCTCCTCCGAACCCCAACTCGTTTGCATGTTAAATATCTCAACATAAAACTTTTGTTTTTCCGCTTGTTTTGAACTTGAAAATTTTTCGTTCCTTCACGAAGAAAAGAACAGTTTAAGACACGATAAATTTTAATGTCCTTTGATGTCTGTCAAGACAGTCCCTTTGAGGCTTTGTATATTGATCATCACCATGTCCAAGGAATCCAACTATAGTAATAGTATATAAGTAAGTAGTTTTCTTTCCTAAAAAAAGAAGAAAAATGTCATCAACTCTAGAGAGATACTCGTAAAAGTCGTAGAACTGACTGAAGAGGCTCTGTCAAACGACAAATAACCAATTCCACTGAAGATTCCACTTCATCAGCACCTACTTTCAATATGCAGTTTTTGGAAGAGATCTCGAGTTCGATCCCAAGGCACGCACCTCAGACTTTTCGGATTCATAGAATAGAATAGAATAGAATAGAATAGAATATACTTTATTTGCTTTGAATGCAGGTACATACAAATAGGATCGTAAATAACATAATAAAGAACCGTGTACATTCTGCCTTGTTGGCATGCAAACACAATAATTATTATACAAGTTATCAATATAGGTTATTAAGATGTATCATTTAGGAAATCCTGAACAGAATAATAACATTTACCTACAAGTAATTCAGTAAAACATTTTTTAAATTTCATCAAGGGCAAGGTTTTCATATGATCGGGAATTTTATTAAAGACAACAGGAGCCATACAAATCACATTTTTTTTTAATAAACTCGTTTTAAATGTGCCTGTGTGAAGTAAATTCTGATATTGTGATCTTAATGATGTACTCCGTTTTCTGGTTTCTGTTAATGTGGCAAATAAATTACGGTTTGTTTTAACAAATATTGCTAATTCGAGGATATAGAGGCATGGGAAAGTTAATAGTTTCTGAGACTTAAATATAGGCACACAACTGTCAGTAACTTTGAGGCCAAATATAGTTCTCAAACAGCGCTTTTGAGCTTTAAAAATGCTTTCTCGTTCACTACAATAACCCCAAAATATAACACCAAATCTTAAAATAGAAATTACAAGACCATGGTAGGCCACTAGAATTGTTGACCGATTTACTTTTTTGGATAGGTTGTATAACATAAATGCGGCTGTGCTCAGACGTTTACAGATATCTTGTGCTTGCGGCTTCCATGTTAACTGGCTATCAATTAAGATTCCTAGAAATTTTGTGCTATTCACTTTATCGATAGTTTGGCCATTGTAGTTGATATCCATGTCACCTGTAGATATACGTTGGTGAAAATGCATAGTTTTAGTTTTTTGTAGATTAATAACTAGGTTATTATTGTCAAGCCATTTTATTAAACTGCTGATCGAGTTATTGATGTCATTTACGTATGAGTCTTTATTGGTACATGAAACAATTGAAGTACTGTCGTCTGCAAATAAAATCATTGGATTAGATATATGGCGTGGCAGGTCATTAATATAAAGTAGGAATAGTAAAGGTCCGAGGACACTTCCCTGCGGAACTCCATATTTTATTTCTTTAAATGACGATAAAGTTTTTTGTTCCTTCCTAGATTTTAAACATAAGCGTGATATCTCTGTACATTGTCTACGGCCTTTGAGATAAGTTTTTATTAAGTTAAGAGCATTGCCACGAATACCGTACGCATCAAGTTTGGTTAAGAGAATATCGTGGTCCACGCAGTCAAAGGCTTTCGACATATCGGCATATATTGCACATACCGGTATTTTGGAATCTACTTTAGGCATTATTTCATGGAGAAAATCAAAGATGGCCATGTTAATATTTTTGTTTTTCCTGAAGCCCATTTGTTCGTCACATAGTATGTGGTATTTAGTTAGGAAGTTGTCAAGAGATTCATAGATAACTTTCTCTATGATCTTGGAGAATATAGAGATAAGAGCAATTGGCCTATAATTTACCATTTCTTCTTTATCGTTTTTTTTATATACTGGTATGACTATTACGCTCTTGAGACTTTCTGGAAATACGCCAGACTGTATGCTTACATTAATAATATGAGCAAGGGGTTCAGCTATACAATGTGCAACAAATTTGATAACTGTTGTTGAAATGCCATCGAGGCCAGAGCTCTTTTTATTTTTCAGGTTTCTAATTATACGCATTACATCTTGAGGTATAACAGGGGCCATAAATATTGTATGCGGGTTTATATTTATGTTAATGGTATCGCATAACGTATGTTTAGGTATGCCAGAGGTTTGTTCAATGAAAAAGTTATTAAAAGATTCAGCTATTAAATTAGGGTTTGATATTATTTCATCTCCTTTTTTTATTTGAGAAATGGGTTCTCTTACAATTTTGTTGTTATTAATAATTTGCCAGGCCGTTTTGGATTTGTTTTTTGAGTTATTTATTAAGTGGTTATTCTGCGCTTTTTGTGTAAGTTTAATAATTTTCTTAAACCTCCTTGAATAAATCTTAAATTTATTTTTGTTTTCAGACGTTGGTTTTAGTCTCTGCTGCCATAATAGTTGCCGTTGTTTTTTGCTACATATTCGTATCCCGCGAGAGACCCATTTTATTTTTTTCTCTGATTTTATAGTAACTAATTTACTCGGGAAACAGAGATCGTGTAACAGTAGGAAAATGTCAAGAAAGTTATCACAGGCTTTGTTAGCATCCTCTGTATTATATACATTAGAAAATGATAGTCATGTACGTGTTGTAGAATTATCACTTGCTTCAAAAACGGGAAAGGAAAACATCTTGAGGAAACCGGCATGCCTGAGGGATATTTTTCGACGGCATGTGAAGCCAAGTCAGAGGCCCATAAGCGGCTTAAAATCTCTGACACCAGGTTAGTCACTAACCATACGAAAAGAAGAAGATTGGAAGAGACACATATTCAAATGCTGGCCCAAACTGTGTTGTAAAATACTGCTGTCGATGTTGGCTAAAAATGGCTAGCTTTATTTTTAATGAAAAACTAATTTCCTTGCAAGCGGACCATAATTTAATCTAGTTAGTCTCACCATATCATATTGGTATTCTAAGCTGGCACGGCTAGCCTCGGTATGTGACGATTACATCAATGACATACCTAGTGACTGCCGCTACCGCCGGCGCCGACCAGACTTTCTCTAAAGAGTTAGATCGTGTTTACACTTTTACTTATGCCGTGGTTATTTGAATCTGTATCGGATTGCTTTTTGGTCATACAGAGTACCTACAGCTATTGCTTAGAAATGCTTTCAACTACGGTGGTACAATAATTGGCATTCGAAATCATGTACTTAATAAAAATCTTAAATTCATTCACTGACAGACATCGCACAACCTACCTGTGCGTTTCCACTGACGAAACATCACAACAAAACATGTTGAAATCTCTAGTTCCTGTCAAACATTTTATGGAACATTGACGGAAACTTAAAGATGTCAATATGTTTTAAAGAAATAAAGAAAACATTTATTTGGCCACTGTTCGTGAAACACAAAAATACAAACAAAATTAAAAATGTGTTGTTTATTTGTGTGTGTGTGTGTGTGTGTGAGAGAGAGAGTGTGTGCGTGTGTGTGTGAATGTTTCGCCAGTGCAAACGCACAGTAAGCTGCTGGGTTTAGACATTTTGAATAAGTTTTTCTTAATAAACTGAAAGTGAGCACTAAGGCAGGGTTTTTCACGATTCACAGGATTTAATAGGGGATGAAATGTATGGAAGTTCATCATTTTTGCCGATGGGAAATAATTCAACTTCAAATTTCTAAATTATATAAAGAGAAAAGATTTGATTTTTTTGTATGTTTGTTTATTACGCTTTCACGCAAAAACGGCTGAACGGATGTCGATGAAATTTGGCAAATGGGTAGACCATGACCTAGGTTAGGAAATAGGATACTTTTCATCATGAAATTCCCTCGGGATCGAGACTTATGCAGGTACTGCGCAGACAATATTTCTGAAGGCTAAATTACGCTTTCGTGGATTAGGGTCTATCAATATAAATATTGAGGGAATAAAATGAACCATTATAAACGAAGTTATGATTATACGACAGATTTCAATCTACGGTGTATTTAAGTTAGTTAAATATTCATAGTCTTTGACGCTGGGGGATAAAGCCCGGGTGACACGAGGCTAGTAAATCAAGCTAGTGAGCCAAGCTAGTGCTGCCAAGCTAGTAAGCTAGTGACACTAGCTTCGTGTAGACGGAACTAGCTTCGTTTACAAGCTAGTAAGCTAGTGTGGAAGCTAGCAAGCTAGTGCCTCAAGCCAGGATAGTTTTATAGCTTGGGGTTCTATTTTTCAAGCTAGTAGGCGCCCCCCACCACCCGTTTTACTATCCTGGCTTCGTTACTAGCTTCGTGTCAACCGCGAAGCTAGCGAACCTAAGCTAGTGTGCAGTCGGAGAGCGTGGTGAGAGTGCGTGCAATTTGTTAAAATGCCGAAATTAGCGGACGAAATTAATTTAAAATTCGTTCAATTGTACAGAGAAGAGGAATGTTTGTGGAATGCAAGTATTCCATCTTACAAGGACAAGCAAATGCGAGACTCGTCACTAGAAAAAATACGCGACATACTAAATAAAGATGGAATAGAAATGTCGATAAAAGAGATTAAAAATAAAATTAAAAATCTAAGAGCTACATATTGTCAAGAATTAACAAAGATAGAAAAATCTGAGAGGTCTGGAGCAGGAACTGCAGAAGTCTATAAGCCAAAAATTATTTGGTTTGAGGAAATGCATAATTTCATAAAAAAGGTGCCAATGAAGAGAAAAACTTCGGTAAGTTATTTTAATATTATTTACTCTTTACAATTATTTACCTTAAAAGTACTTATTGAAATATTAATAATCGTCGGCATTTTTAATTTTTCTTGTAGTTTTGTCTGAATTAACGAATCATTCTTGCTTGCCATGGTACTGCTCCATCATTGTTGAAATATCTCTTAAATTTCTCCCTTTTTTCGATAGCTGACAGAGAAGAATGGTTACTTCCCTGTCGACTGATACTGGGTAAACATAAATTTTCCATTCTCCATGAACCGGGAATAATGTTTCCCGCTTCAATGTCTTCTTGGTCGACATCACTACTAATGCAATAAGTGCTTTTTTGCTCTTTTCGTAACCAATTATGCAGAGCACATGATGCTAGTACAATTTTGTCTACTGTTTTTACGTCAACTGCGATTGGTCTTTGATAAACACGAAATCGGCTTGCCAATATGCCAAAGGCATTTTCTACAGTTCTTCTGGCTCTACTTAGCCGGTAGTTGTATACTTTTTCTTCATGTGTTAAATTGTCACCTGGGTACGGTTTCATAATATACGATTTTAATGGGAATGCAGCATCCGCCAAAATTACTCCGCCTTGTGGTATAAGGTTATTTTCTAGTTGATTATATATGGAGCAATTCCTAAAAACACTTCCATCAGATGCCATTCCACAGGCGCCGACGTCAATATAAATGAAATTATAATCGTAATCAACAATAGCCATAAGAACAATACTGAATGTTTTTTTGTAATTAAAAAACAAACTTCCACTGTTGCCAGGAGCTATGATTTGAACATGCTTCCCGTCGACGGCGCCATAACACGCTGGAAAGTTCCATTTCACTCTGAAACCATTTTCTATAGCTGCCCATTCTTCAGTTGTAGTTGGAATCTGTAACAATATTTTTAACAAATTTTTTATTTTCAGAACAATCAAGATTCTCCAAACAATAATAAAGATGACAACAGTGCAAGCAACAGTCAGTCATTAGAACCACCCGTAGCAGAAAATCTGTCAGAAAAGACAGTTGAAATGTCTCAACCTGCAAGCGAAATGTCGTCTATTCAAGATAAAACTTCTAAATTTATTTCCCCCGGAAGTAACATTCCGCAATTTAAGAAACGGAAGGTTTCGCAAGTGAGTTCATTGATAAATGAAATTAAGGTGATTGAGGAGGATTTAAACAGTTCACGAGAATTTCAGGAACCAGAGCTGGATGAACATGAGATATTTGCAAAATATGTAGCAAGTCAGTTGAAAAAGCTTTCACCCGGACAGGCCATTTTAGCTAGGGATCAGATCAACGCAACACTATCCCGCTGTCGGATGTATGATTTAAACTTCGGAAATACTACATTTTCGTACCAGTCACCTATCAATTCTTCAGACTCCAATATGTCAACCACATTTTCTTACAATAGTTCTGCAGCAAGTCCACTCTACACTAATCCACCATCACAACTACAACAGACTGAGCAACGTGATGAACCCATCATCCATCCGCCACCACAGCAAGAGTTGGAGCAAGATGAAGATCCCATCTATCAAGCATTTCAAAATGCTTGATACATTTCTCGCCATTTATGTAGCGTAAACGTACATTTTGTCGTCATTTATGATTTCTCATTTTGTAATTTAGAATTTAATCTCGCCATTTATGTAAGCGTAAAAGTACCTACTTTAATTTGAAATAAATAAAATTCTACATACCTGTATATCTTTCTTTAATGCCTTATAAATTTCACTGCAAACTTCTGGTATGAATCTAGATATAGTAGATCTTGAAACACGATACATGTGACTTAACTTCCTGTAATTGACACCAGATGATAGAAAATCTAGAGTTATTTCCAATTTTATTTTAGCCGGTATGGCTTCTCTCATATTAGTATTTAATTTTTGTATTTGTGGTCCCACTAGATTCAGTAAATTGTCAAAAATATTAGGTGTCATTCGCAAAATACTCTTGAATTCGCCGGAATCCTCAGATCGCAGTTCTTTTAAAAGTAATGCAGATGCTCCATGACTATGTCTTCTTAAGATCCAGGGTCTTGTCCAAGTACGCTTTTCTTCTAGCAGAGCTAATATTTCATCTAGCGCATGTTGACACAACTTCCGAATTAACTTTCTTAGTAGAATTGCTTTTCTCTTACGCACACTGTTCATTTTTACGTATACGTGTTATCAGGTTAAGCACAACTCACTACTGACTTGACTAGCTTGAAATTTCCTAGCTTCGTGTAGACAGCACTAGCTTGGTTACAATCCAGGCTAGTAGGTAAGCTAGAAACCAAGCTAGTGACCCCTTACTAGCTTACTATCCTAGCTTCAAAATACTAGCCTCGTGTCACCCGGGCTTAACAGATAATTGGAAAACCTAATGGCTGCATACTAAATTTATCATGCACACTGTGTCGTCGAAAACTTTCAGTCTTATGAATTTGTCATAAGTTAATCGTAAAATTTTCTTTCATGAATACACCAAGATGGTTTTTTACTATAGATAAATCAAATCAAATATTTTATTGGAACAAAAACAGGCTCACAATTTTTTTAGTTTTCGTTATCACATAGCTACATTAGTTTAAAAAAAAAACCGGCCAAGTGCGTGTCTGAGCACGCACAATGAAGGGTTCCGTAGTTGGAATGAATTTATCCCAAGAACAAACTTAACATTGTAGTTGAAAAACGTGTTCTCCCATATTTTTCAAAAGTCCAAGTACAACCATTTAGCTAGAAGGGGGGACACTTGACCCTGACAAAAAATTTCAGTTAAAATCTTAATATTTCGCAAACGGATCCCTGAATCCAAAAATGGTTTCGACAAACTGCAAAACCAAATTACAGCTTTCTAGTACTAACCGTCTCTGAGCTAAGCCGCGGACAGACAAACAGACTGACATGGCGAAACTATAAGGGTTCCTTGTTTACTACGGAACCCTAAAAACTGTGGTGCAGCACTTGCATGCAGCCATTAGCGCACACCTCCAAGAGGGGAGATATCGGCGTTCCAGCATTTATAATATAAAAGCAATAAAATAAAAAATTGTTATAAAAGAACCTAAAGTAAAAAAAACAACAATTTTTTTTTAACCTTTTCTCCCTTATAAAGACCATTTATCCTAAAAGTTGGCCACGTCACAAATAGCTGTCAAAATTTTGCCTGTTTTGATTAATTTGGTAATATTAGTTTAAGAAAATAAGAAATGTGGCTAACTAGCGAACTAGAATATTAATCATGAATTGCAATTATAACATGATGTTTTACCCGTTTTAGATGTAAAAAAGGCATTTTTGGCTTTTTCTAAAACTAAATATTCGATGTTACGATATTAATTATTGCATTTCATCATCTAGTTCGCTAGATAACCACATTTCTTATTTCCATGGAGTAATATTGCCAAATTAATCAAAACAGCGAAATATTTGACATCTGTTTGCGACGTTGCCCACTTTCAGAATAAACGTTCTTAAGGCAAAAGCGTCAAGGTAGCCCGCGAATTTCAAATTTTCATATCTTTTTTGTAATTTGCAGATCAGTATCATGCTGTATGTTGATCTGAATATGATTTGCGGCCGTTTCAAATGTTTATTTATAGAATTATAATCATAAAAATGATCAATACAACTCTAAGTTCATTTAATCACATTGAATGACTATTTCATGAAATCATGACATTTGACGATTGTGCTTACTTATGGAGTTTTATTGCTGATTGTAATGATTATAATTATGTAAAGCCATATTTGTTACGGTCGCAAATCATATTTTAATCAACATAAAACCTCACACTGACCTGCAAAATATAAAAAACTAAAGAAAATTTGAATTTCGCGTGCTACGTTAGCGCATGCCCCTTAATCAAAATGATCCCCAGGACTTATAGTGGTTGCTTTGCATGCTCATTTGTACTGCGTGTAGGGCTCAAACCAAATAAAAAACCAAGACTTGTCGCTGACGTAAGGTAAACATTTTTGTGAGTCCTTGAGCATCGGTCTTATTACAGCACGGTAATCAAACTATACTCATTACTCAGATAAATCGAGATTCAGATCCAGCCTCAATCAGAGATGTGTACTTACCTATTGTCCTACCTATTGTTGTATTAGCATATGCATCGGATATAGTTTAATAATTAGTTTTGCTAATTTATTTAATCATAACATTATCACTATAAAATGACAGGGCGATAAAATAATTTCAATCCATTGGAAAAATCATTTTAGGTACTTATTACAAATTCTAACGGTAATCAAGAATATTGTTGAATAAAAAAAAAATACTGCTTGAGTGTGCAAAGTTCAACCTTCTATTTGAATCATAGTTGAATAAATTGTTGTAATGATCTACTTCTCCAAATATATCCATTTTGATAGTAATTATTCAAAAAAACATAAATATTTACAAACTCGACAACGCAGATAGACTTGAACAGAAAAAAGATTGACATGACAATATATGCTCAAGCGCGGTCTCGACCACACTTGGGTGATTAGTTGATTACAGACCCAATCACTGCTTGGGTTCGATTCGTAAACTGAGTAGGTAACGATCTAAAATGGAGCCAAACTCAGCTGAACTTTGATCAATAAATCTATGCTTGAGGAACGTTCTAAAATTAAAATCCGACTCAAAACTAGTTTTAAACAGAGATCAATGCTTGAGTTTCCTTCTGTAATACGGACCTAAGTGAGGTGTTGTTTGATTGTAAATGGTTGTAGGTAAATGTGTGTGTGAGCGTGTGCACAGAGCGGAGGTGTAGTTTTGGCATGCTTGACTGTATTGTTCGCAGCGCTATATCTAGTTTTTTATATTTTGCCGCAGTAATAAGGATGAGGACAAAAAAGTATTTTTTAGTCCGTCTTGGAGATTATAAAAAAATATTGGAATTTTTCTTTTTTTACGTAATCTAAAGTGTAAATGTGCCATGACGTCACGAGTATGTAGATTTTATACTTACTTGTGACGTAGCGACTCTCACTTCCCAACTTAAAATGCGTTTTATCTAAGTATTTTGATATGATAAGGCAAAAAATACGTGTCTAATATTTTTTTATTACCTGACTGACGGACTTATTAGTATTTCTTTTTTTTTAACCCAGGCATCATCCCTATTACCTTCTTTATTCCATTGACAATTAATTATCGGGCCAATCGAAAATATTTGCATAGAAGCCGACTTGGTAATAAACAAACCCTAAACAGCTGAACGGTAAATTAAATAAAGTTACCTGATAAATTACCTTATTCATACAATATATTGCGGTGAGAATTGCGGTTTAGCACGCGCGTTGCGGGGTTACGAAGAGTGGGAAAACCCATGAGAAATAACGCCTGTACCTTGATAGGGGTACGTACATACAAATTACACAATTATTGATATTTTGCTAGTTACCTATAATATTTATTAAAACTATAAGCACAAGTAAAAAATACCGTCCAAAGCATTTTCTACCAGTCAACCTTAGACTGATGCAGAGACAAAACATGGCAGGTGCAACATACGTGATAGATAACGCGAAAATAACTTTAAAATACAAGAATAAATACAAAGATTACATTTTAGTCATTTTAGACCTTGTTTAGACCTTGACATTTTAGTTGTCTTACAAAGGGCCACTCAATATTCCCGATATAAAATCCCTTTAAGAGCGATTAAAAAATTGTTACAATATATCTTTATTTTTTACTAGCTTTACCCGGCCCGACTTCGCACGGGTAGCACTAAACCCTACCTACCCTAATTTTCTCACCGTTTAAACCTTCCCTGGACTACCACAAACATTTCAAAACCAAAATCAGCTAAATCGGCCCAGCCGTTCTCGAGTTTTAGCGAGACTAACGAACAGCAATTGATTTTTATATATATAGATGAATATTTTGTAGTCATTTAATACATGAATTGGGCTGCTTTTGTAAGACAACTAAAATTTTACGGTGTTTAGGTATAATAAGTGCAGGCAGTATTCTAAGTGAGATGAGTGCGTAATAGCCGTAATAGGTAAGAAGACGAAATTACTCTAATTAATTACTGTCTGTTTAATAAGTCGACTAAAAATTATGTCTTTAAACTCAGTCTTTGCCAGAGATCAATAACAAAGTCAGCCATTGTATTAGTTTGACGAAATCACGAAACCTGCTCATTGGGGATACGCAGTGGTAAAATTATACACGGGACTTGCCGTTTTCAGTGTACATATACCTACCTACCTACCTAATGTCACAGAGTAGTTTATGCTTGATGCTAACACTGGCGACACTTAAATATTATGTCGACGACATCTAGTTTTTTTTTTTTTATATGACTTGTTTAAGTGATGCCGACATCTTATTTACAGAATAAATAATTTAGTTTCATTTCAATTATGCCTAAGTCTCACTAAATAAAAGCATGCTGTTGGATTTTCAACTTTCCGCACTGAGCCGAGCATTGAAAATCCATCAGTGCTGCAGCTTTTCAATCACCAACTAAATTAATTTTGGATCTAGTTAGCTTAGCTTTATGTGAATCATTACAAAGACTAAGTAAGCATGGTTTGTACAGAACGGATAATAATATACATTGTAATATTGTAATGTAATGATAGGTATTATTTTGCGTCCGACGTCTATAGTTACATGTAACAAGATCCTTGTTTACATAATAAGACTCTATGATTATATATTCAGATTCTTTTGCTGTGTATTGTTTACAAACTTTTTCTTGGCATTTCCAGATTCCTCTAGTATGTTGTACCGACTTACAAGGTTGCCCACACATAATAATCACAATAATCTCATTAAAATAATAATAATACCAGCCTGTTACTGTCCCACTGCAGGGTAAAGGCCTCTTCTCATACAGAGAAGGCACGAGCATGGATCACCACGCTTGCTCAAGACGGGTTGGTGATTTCAGACTTATATTAACTATATAAGTCCAGGTTTACTCACGGTGTTTTCTTGCACCGATGTCAGTAATGTCCAAGATAAACTCAGAAAGTGCAAATGAATAAAAAGTCACAATGGTACTTGACTGGATTTGAACCCACATTAATTAGAATTATAATCTCATTATAATTCTAATTAATTAATCGTTATCGTCATCGTCGTCGTCATTGTAATGATAAGTAATGATTTTATCGTAAACCTGAAAACCGATTACCTCTGCATGCCTCAGGGTTTCACAGACTTTACAACGAAGTTAATCAAAAAGAAAATTATAGTCGGATTGAAAATCAATTTCAATTTCTTCTTATTACAGGCCAATTTCCGCGATAATATAATGTTACAAATAGTATAATTTTTCTTCCGACCCACAGAAGTGACGGAGAGATAAGTGTTTATTCTCGCAAATAAAACATCGTTAGTAAGGCGGAATGGATGTGATTACTATGATTAAGCCTATTCATACAACTTGATTCATACTCAAGTTCTGTATATTTGCGTTATATTTTACTTGCTCTGAATTTTTGAAAGCCATAGTAAAACCAGTTTTTGGGTCTATGGTATACTAAAGCTCTATGTTTAGCAAACAATCTAACCATCCATTTCTACAAATTATAACAGAAAAGACACATAATTTAGTGTAGGTTCTCTGTGTATGTACTTAAGATCAACACAGACCATCCAGTTCTGTTCAGTCAATCCAATTCTGTATTCAAAACTTAATTTGAGTAAATAAATTGCACCTAGAAATCTCGACAGCTTTAAAACAAGAATCATGCTTGAGCATGTTTCGTAATATATTTCGTATGTCTAGAACAACATGACTGCATCAATGAGAAGCAAAAAAGTGTCACGTGAAAAAACTATATCATTATGTTTGAATAGCATATTCCTTCGTGTCATTGAGACACAAAGAAAAACGCTACTTTACCCAGGGCTATGATTACTTTAATGCAAACGTCTCTGTGATTACAAAGTTCGCACAAGTAATAGGTAGCCAGATCAATTTTTGTTAGAAAACCTGTTTTCTTAAGAAGTAATTTAAGCTAGGTATATTGTATTGGTTTTTATATTTTTATGTAATAATTTTAAGGTTATAGGTATCAATTTAGTATTGATCGTCCAGTGATTTGGAAATAGAATCTCGAAGCAATTATTTATCAATTTTTATATTTTTGAGGGTATTTTTAACAAACATTAACAATGAATTACTAAAAGGTCAAATAAGCCTTAATTATGCTCAAGTTTTGTAGAAATTTTGTATTCCGATTATTTATTATTATAAGGCAATGGAATGGAACTTTAAATAACAGTGTCATTAATAGTAAGTAATAACTGTTGTTTGAAATTACCAGAACAACGCATACGATTTACCAATAAAAGTCAGTTGTGATGATTACTTGTGTACACCGAATATGTAGTTTTAGATGTAAAAAAAGAATTTGGAAACTTTCGAAATGTCTTTTTTACACCTAAATCATCAAATTCAGTGTTATAATTTTGCAATTCACTATTAATATACTAGTTCGCTAGTTAGCCACATTTCTTATTTCTATACAGTAATATTGCCAACTTAATCAAAGCAGGTAAATATTTGACGGCTATTTGCGATGTTGCTAACTTTTAGGATAAACTCTCTACTAATTTTACTTATTTTACTGTAAAATGGAACAGAACCAATGGATAATAGGTATTATAAATCATTTCGATAATACCATCCACTGTTTATGTTCTACAAAATAATAATTAATTAAAGTAATGATAATATAAGGTTTATCACTTTAGCGTTAACTTGTTGATGTTCTGTGACCTTGCCATCAATAACAATGCCGCAGGTGGTTCGTGAGATTGATGTAAATTATATACTAGTACCTACTGCACCTAGTAATTGTAGTTTATGTACTTTAGAAACGCATAGTTATGAACAATGCCTTCAAATACCAGAGGCATTGTTTAAAAAATATACCTAATTGTTGGAGTAGTTTCAAGATAATTTTGCGACACATTTTTCTGCTTCCAGTGCTTGCTTCATATCAAACTAACAATATTCAATTGCATCTACAACAATAGACTCATTAGATCTACTACAAAGTACTGTATTTCGTGGAATTAATCGATCAAGAATGAATTGGCTAACGCCATTCGGGTCATTTCCTAATTATTCTTAAGTAATTGTGCCGTTTGGTTTCTACTGCTAATAAAACTTAAAATTACCTTTAAGGGTATCGTTAAATACATTAGCTTCGCAGTTTCCAAAGCTATGCTAATATAATCGTGGCGTATTTTGATGATCACTATCTGCCGTCACGCATGGTGACGTCGATAAAACCCTGTGCACCAAACTTACATGGCATAGGTATTTTATAAACTTCTACACATACTCGTCTAAAGTCATCTTTCTAAGCTTAGTGGCTTGTCTTTCATAAAAAAAGAAGCGTGTCAACATGCGCATTAGTTACCCAGCTCTCAATTACCATATTTATTAAATCTACAATGACACGTAGATATTAAGATGTCACTATATCTAGATATTTATCTAAGCAATCAACCACGTGGAGCGTTAAGCATGATTTGAATATCTCAATGCAAGTCGGTCGGTATGTTCAATATGTTCTAAGCTTTACGACCGCTGTCCTGTTTTTTTCTGTTCTGTGCCGCTGTCCTACCGTTGTGCACGACACGACCTTTACTGCAGCCAGTGCGTTTTGCTCCGCCGCCTTCACTACACTGGTTTCACTATCACCGGCGTTAACGTCTTGCTGTTTATTCGTAGTGTCCATAATAGTGTTTTTGTTAACGTGCCCTTTTGGAATTTTGTTTGTTTTGGTAAGTTGTCCTTTCCCTTATAACGTTAAAGCTACTTGATACATATGTTGTTTTCGAACAGAAAGTGTCTCGTCACCAACTTTAAAAGTCCTTGTATCTCTGGCCAACCTTGTCGGCATTTTATAGTGACTGATAGTTTTTGTGTGACTAAAAATAAAACTTGGAAGTTTAATTATCTAGTTATGTTTAAGGTTCATAGGCATATAGATCATATTGTAGAAAATGATTTAATACAATATTTTATGTCTGTAGAAAAATAGTCATTTTACGCTTCGCGTTTTACATTTTCATACATTATCAGTCAGTGCTTCATTTGGTTTCGTTGAGGTGCAAAATATTTGTTCATGCCACGAAATGTTTACACAAACTGATACAAAAGGTAATATTTACTATTCAGTTAAGAATTCGTCATTCTTCAAATAGTTTTGGACAATTTGCTTGTTTATACATATTACCAATTCCATCGCATAATTTATTATAACTTCAGGCTGTTTTTGTTATGTCGGGCCCCTTTTGGGAAATATTTGTGGAACACAAGATCTCTTATGTTTCATACTTCCAAGTTCCGACGTTGCCATTTATCTTTTCATGGTTGGGCATCCGTCATCAAAATTCCGGAGAATCTGCCAAGATATAACATGACCTTTTAAGAAATTATTTTGGAGTATTTTTGGGTTACTTCCTTAAGCTTAAGGTGAGACTTAGTAATCGTATCTTTTAATACTCGTTCTTTTATTCTACATCCCATTATTACCCACTTCGTCAAGCGGAACGAATGCCTTGTTTTGTTTAGCATTGTCAGTTATTTGTTTGTGTTTCAACAACTCTGCAAACTCTATCTTGAATATCGTCGATTGCTTCAGATCTATTGTTTGCCGATAGTAAAAATGCAACTACTGTGTAATAAAAAGTAGTTAGTTTCTTTACCGTAAAATCTATGTTGCAATTCGTTTTCGTGATTGTTGTAAAAAAGCGATAACAATCTTGTCGTTTGTTAGTTTAGCTGACTAATTAGCAATAAGTACGAGTTTCTTTGAAGCTCGAGTTAAACTTAAAATGAAGCCAAGCCTTCCATGATTTTATGAACATCATTAAGTATATTTTACTATGGACAAATGAACTTTTAGCCGATACAAAATGTAGGCTCGTTGGTGGTCATTAATGGGTTTTACCAATTATTTGAGTTTCAAATGGTGGTGTAAGAAGCAACTGATAATCACCACTATCACTAACCTTCGTACTAATTAAGACTAATAACACGATATTGATAGTAATTATAAATAAATACTTTAGGGTTGCATCAGTGGTTGAAAAATGCTACCGAACGTCTGCGAGACTTCTGACTCAGTCTTCATTATGCTGGTCCATCAAGTCAAACGAGGATATTGTATTTGCAGTTGTTTATGTTATGATGACTACTACTTGTATGTTTATTAAAGAAACTTCTCGAATGATACGTGTTACATTGTATTTCTTTTACCAAAATTTGTGTTCTTTTGTTTAGTCTATCTCGACAATTTATTCTATACATTATGTAGGTAGGCTTCCAATTAAGTTCTTTATTCAAATAAGCTATCACTAATGATTTTGACTTATTTCTCTTTAATCAACCATTCTGCGTATGACAGCTTCCTTAGCATGGGTTTTCTAGTGGTAGTAAAATACTTAACATTATTATTGTCCTATCGTTTCGTGTGGTGTATTAGCTAAATGATTTATAGAGACATATATATTTTCACAAACGGAGCAGTATTATGATTTATTTTAACATTGTTTCCATAAATAAAAGAAATATTGTGGCAGCAGCATCTGATAGTATCCAGAAGCCGAACCCAATGTAAAAACAAAAAATATTCCATTTGTTCTAGCCATGCAATTACATTATTGTGGAAAGGAATTGGGCTGAATAGGTTTTTCGGTAAAATAATATACACAAATGTTAAGTCATTAGGTATACGTATACCTGTAGATCCATTTTAATCAAGAAGTGGTGGAAGCACTTCGTTAACCAAATAAGTAGGTTGATCGTCAATTGCTGTTGTTGTGTTGTTGCCATTTGTTTCCTGTTGTAAATGCGCTCCCTCACCGGGAACATTCGCCTGTAATGTAACCTTTGCGACCTAGCCGCGTTACTACTACCTATCTACCTATTTAATTATATGTATTAGCCGATCCTGCTGCACGCGTGGCGTATGACCACCAAAGAAACGGGTTTCGTCGACGGAAGAATAGACAAAATGACAGATTGTGATTGTACAATCGTAGTCTATCATTTTGTCTATTCTTCCGTCGACGAAACCCGTAGAAAACCCATTTCTACGGTTGTCATGCTACGCGTGCTGGTTTCAATTATCGCTCTTCACTACCTAGCAGTTGACGGCAAACTATTTGCAAAGCCTAGCCGTCACAGTGGAATCTTGGAATGTTACATTACAGGTGAATGCTCTCGGTGAGGGAGCGCCTTTTGTCAGCTTGATGAAACTGTGCTTCCCATTTTGAATTACACGTGGGTGTTTAAAGCAGCTTCAGTAAATTTACAATTCTTTTTTTGAGAGCAATGTATTATGGGGCTCTGCTTTCATTACTTTATTCTTTCTTTTCTTTATTTCATTACTTTATTCTTTTCTTTCTTTCATTACCTTTCTTACTACATTGTTTATTTTTTCTTCTTATGCGATTAGATTTCGGAGTACAATATCACTCAAACAAAAAAAAAAAAACTATCAATGTCAAACCACTGGAACGCATAGATATCTTAGGGAATGTATCCTATGAACTTATACGTATCGGTTGGTCCCAATCCCTAGTAACACGTTTATCTTGACATCAAGATAGGAAGCTTAAATATTGTTATTTTGAATAGTAGATTAGTTTTTTATCATACGCTTTATCTCAAACGTTGATCAGATTTCTTATCTTTATTGATTGATAAAGTCAATATTTCGTGGACAAAACTATAACTATTCAGTATCTCGACTCGATACGACTCAACGTATCCTACAATGAAATCTCCCGGTAAGCTAAATTAAATTTTCTTGATGGAAGCATTGATTTCTTTTGTAGTGTAGTTAAACTTTCAAAGTGATTAAATGTAGCAATTTGCGTGTATTAAGATTTTGAACGAAAAAAATACAATATAGCAGAATTATTAAGATGCTTCCGAGTGTGGTGCAAGTGTAACTGCTTCTCAGTTTGTCGTGAGTTTATAAAATAAATTTAGACTTGTTGCTACAAATTGTCTTTTTAAACGTGTCTCACTTGTTTTGAAAGTTTAGAGAATGACAGAGTCTGGCAATGCTAGAACATTCTGAACCTAAAAGTCTGTGTGAGAGTTCTTCGGTTATGTTTTATTAACCCGAGAAAAATGGTGTCTCCGTCGCGTTAAAATAACAACTCTGTGAATCTGGCAGAGGTGTTTGAGTCACGCTTGACTGTTTTCCTGAAGTAATTAAGTAACTCTGTGCGTAACAAACAAACACACCTAAATCGTTTTCAAATGTTTACAAATTGCATTCTGTTTCTAATTGAGCTTTTCAAATTACATTAAATGTATGCAAGAATTTCGTTTCGCTTAGGAGATATCAGCGTGGTTAATCCTAAATAGGTACTATTCTCATTTTTGTTCGAATGTTATTAATATGCTTGTTACAAACTTTACCTACGTGTAGATATATATTCGACGTAGATATATTTTTAAATTGTCAAACACGTGAGGGTCATGTTTTGTTAGATCTCGAGTTGGAATTCTGGTTTTTTCAACTCAACTAAGAAAAAAACAACAACAAGCGTGACTACAATTGTACTATATTTACATAATGATGGGTATACATTGTGATGAAACAGGTTTTCTCAGAACAACCTAGATAGATAGGACCGTTACATAATAATGTGAATTGTGTTGGGTTTACAAGATTGGATGCAGTTGAATCTTATCAAAATGTAACACATTCTCTTGCTACTGATCACTTAACACCCTGAATCTGATTAGATAAAATCTCTAATCTCTACAGCAACAGATATTCATAGTATTTGTTAATGTCATTTCAGAATCTTCGAAGCCGAAGATGGCGGAGGGTGGCGTGACGGGCGCGCTCCTGTACGCAGTGAGCGCGGCCGTGCTCGGCATGCTGCAATTCGGCTTCAACACCGGCGTCATAAACGCGCCGCGCCCCTTCATCGAGAACTTCATCAGGGATCAGTATGACGCCAGCCCCAGCCTTATATTCAGCGTCATCGTCAGTATCTTCGCCGTCGGAGGTATGATCGGGTGCCCCTTCGCCAGCTGGATGCTAGAAAAATACGGCCGCAAAAATGCCCTTCTCGTCAACTCGATGATCGGTGTTCTCGGCGCTGTGTTTATGGGCTTCAGCAAACTGGGTGACTCCGTCGAAATGATCATTATTGGTAGATTCATAATTGGCATAAACTGCGGTTTTGCGACAACTGCATCGCCCACATACGTATCTGAAGTAGCGCCCGTAAGGTTGCGAGGTGCGTTTGGAACAGTAAACCAGCTGGCGGTTGCATTCGGACTGGTCGGTGCACAGATTTTGGGTATCGATATGATACTGGGAAGTAATGAGGGCTGGCCGTGGCTGCTTGGACTTGCGATTATACCATCAGCCCTTCAGTTCGTGATGGTTATTTTTACTCCGGAAAGTCCTCGTTATTTGCTGCTGGTCGCTCGTGATGAGGAGAGGTCAAGGGCAGAGCTCGTTAAAATCCGCGGCACTCAGGAAATTGACGACGAGATCAATGACATGCACGTGGAGGACCGCGCGGCCAGACAGGAAGAGAAGTTCACAATTCGGGACCTGTTTGTGATCAGGGCACTCCGAACGCCTCTCATTATTGGTATCGTGATGCATCTTTCTCAGCAGCTGGGAGGTATTAACGCGGTTCTGTATTACTCCACGACGATATTCGAGAGTGCTGGACTGACGCAGGAGAATGCGAGGTTGTCATCAATCGGTGTCGGAAGTATGTTGTTCATAATGGCTCTGGTGTCAATTCCTCTGATGGATCGCTTGGGTAGGCGCACGCTCCAACTGGGTGGTCTCGCCGGTATGGCGGTGTTTTCTGTGCTCATGACCGTCGCCTTCTTCACGTATGAGAACAACACTACTATGAGCATATTTGCCGTTATCTTCACGTTCATGTACGTGGCGTTCTTCGGCGTGGGTCCAAGCTCGATTCCGTGGATGTTACTGTCGGAGCTGTTCGGGCAGGGCGCCCGCAGTGCCGCGGTCAGCGTCGGCGCGCTCGTCAACTGGTTCGCCAACTTCATCGTAGGCCTAACTTTCATTCCCATGTCGGAGGCATTCGGCAACTACGTATTCTTGCCTTACACCGTTCTCCTCATCTTATTCTTCATCTTCACTTATCTCAAGCTGCCAGAGACAAAGAATAGGACGATCGAGGAGGTGACAGCTCTCTTTAAGAAGTAATCCGGACTAGACTTAAGCGACATTCCTTAGACCTAAGAATATTGATTGCATCACTGCAATAACAACACAGCATTATTGTGATAGAACTGTATGAAATTCGATTTACTAGAATATTATAGATGAGCGAGTGTTATCTACGTATGTCCTTTCAACCAGATTTGTATAAAAATGGAAAGACTGAACACCACACTTATATTAAATGGAGTCGTTTAAAGATTCTTCATACTTGATATACCTTTAAATAAAGTACTTATTTAACAATAAAATTAATACTGTATAAATATTTTAGAAGACAATTATGCATTAATTCCAATATTTATTAAATATTATGAATAAATATTTAGAAATCATGATATATTGTAGTAAAGTATAGTAATATAGAGGTTCATAAAGTTTCACTTCATTAGCTAGTGTGCGCAAGAGCGCCGTAAAATACGATAATGTCCAAGAACAACATTTTATTATTAATTTATTGATAAATGCGTTACAATTTTTTTTAAATATTATTGTTGTATTTCCAAAGGTTTGAGGACCAACAGTTTATTTTATGTATTTTTATTGTTATTAAGATATTGTTTATGATTACGTTTGTTAGGTGCTGCTGACAGCGAATTAAGATCAACACACTTTAGTTTTTTTATAAGTATCTTTGGTGCTTTTTTTTCTATTGTCTATTCTAGTGCCTTAACTTTTTTTCTACAGTGACAGTTAGAGCAGTTTGTAATGCCTATTTTTCCGTATCCATTGCTCCATTTGTATAGTAAGGGTCAATCAAAGTATAGTATAGTAAATAAGATACTTAGTTCGCGCCAGCGCGGGAGTGGGGTAGAGGTCCCAGAAACGAGAGATCTCGAAACTATTCTCTCGCTAGGACTCGGAAACTATGTTTTCTCTCCCTAAGGCTCGAAACTATATTTCATCACTAACTTATTCTTTCACTGAAAGAATCTCGAAACTTACCGCGCTGCAGCTTACTTTGAGTCACAATTATGCCAATACAGGCCATTACTTATAGGTACCATTGAATGTTCGTCAAATCATTATTGTCAGTGAAGCATATTTTTCCATATGATATTATTGTAGTATAATAACGTGTTAGTGAATTGTATACAATCTACATATTTACACTTTCTATTACATAGGTACACGCCGCTTCACAGGCGGTTAGGAAAGCAGAAAAAAAAACAAAGTACCCGTTATTGGACATTTTTTCGATAAAATTCTATGTCTTTCCAGTCCTCCCAGATCCATAATATATCAGCTGTGGACCAACTTAAATTAATGGGACAATTAACATTAGAACATTTAAATTTCTGCCCGTAGAAAAATAATTAGTTAAGGCTAAACATGCGATACCTCAATAGTTGATAACATATGAAAATACACTTTTTTCTAATATTTAAAAGCGTTAGAAAACTATTTTAAAAGTAAACTTTAATCAATAAATTCATTCGTTACCTCATTCATAAAATCTAATTAAATGTATTAAAAAAAAAACAATAAAGCAGCTGCGCTTTTGCTAGAATAATTTTGTTGAAGTACAAACAAATGTTTTGTTACTAATTGGTGCGTTTACCCTACTTGAATTTTTAAATTAGTTAAATTTACCTAAAGTTGTAACCTGTAGTCGTGGGAATCGTTAAAGATTAACCGTCCCAATGTACCTTAGTGCCAATTATGCGTTTGTACTAGAAAATTTATTTCTTAATTAGAAAGAATGTAAAATGGACACAGCATAAAATAATTTGAAAATATTATTAAATTAGGAAAAACTCAGCTCAATCTTCACAGTATTTTAACTTGCTATGTGTATTTTCGTGTCTATATCATTGTGTAACGAAAGGAGTTCTAAAATGGCAACTCTACCATTTGCCTCTTGCTCTTTGAGTTTATGTGCGAGCGAGAGAGAACACAGGAACGATGGTGGGGTTGCCATTCATATTACCTTTTTATATAAACATGTTGCATGTATTATAGTTACGTGTTAAGTTTATTTATTAACTAATAATGCTCGAAGTCGTGAATGGGATTATTTAAAAACCACAGAGTTGGTTAGGAATCAGAAAAGACAATAGTGAATTGTGGCATAAACCTTGTTTTTGAATAGTTCCATTTTAGAGTTGAGCAATTAAATGAAAGGCCTTTCTTAATTCCAAATAATGATATTATGTTTTAAGATATACATTTTTTCATCCATCGCAATCTTATTACCTACTGAGAAATCAGCATAAAAAAACTAAATGATTTTAACTTTTTTGGACAGTGTACTTTTAAATAACAAAGATACGTCAATGCTTAACGTCGCGTCCTATTACAAAGCGATCGTCACACGAATACACGATCGTTCGAACGTGTTGTTCGGTGAAACTGGACGTGTGCTCGCGCCGACAGAGGGCGCTTTCCGGTTGTCCGAACAAAGAGTGACATATGCACTTGAGCGATCGCACATTCGCGCGAAGACCGCGTTTATATAGGACGCTACCTTACTCTTTAAAAAATGTATTTAAGATCAAGCTTTGCCGATACTATTTATTTGGTAGGTATGCTTTAACAAAACTATCTTACAAGTATATATTATCTACATAAAACTTTGGGTAAAGTCGAAACTGTACTGCCGACAATATCTTTTTTATTCCATATTTAAATACAACATGCAGCTTTTTTTCATTTCTTTTTATATTTTTTGCACCTTTTTTCTGTACATAAAATCAGACACGACAGCAATAATGAATAATGTTTTACAATATTTTTCTGAAATGTAAATATTTTTACTTGATTTTTTACACTTTTATTGTGATTATTATAATGATTGAATTTTAAATAATTAAACTATTATTAGTAAGTATAGCTATCGGGTCGAGATACACGACAGATGGTGTCTTTTAGAATTGAGCTATTGAATATACTGTCGTTCTGTTTTATCGACCAATCAAACGCTCCCAAGCCCGTCAGCTCCAAAACGTTGCATCTCATCGTTGCGTTGTCTCAATCGATAGTTTATATTATGTAGCCTAGTAATAAAACACAATATTGTACCTAATTGAAACAAATTATTAAAAAAACAACAAAAATAATACGAATTTAATTCGTCTGTTGATATTAAATTATTACTATATTAGAAAAATGTGTTTTGTTTACGATTCTATTTACACAATTTTACTTTTATTATAACTAGTCAATATTCTAAAAAAAAAACCATAAATACTTCGATCACGAAGCATAAATAGATATAGAACTATGAAGTTATAGACTGAAATACTTGAAGTAGCTACAATGTCAATGGAAAAGTACGAACTTATCTAACCACATCATAAAAAACCTTGAGAAATCATTTAGAACAAAAACCTATTAATTTTTTACGTCATTTAATTACACACGCAATCCTATAACTGATTAAATAAAAATATGTAAGCGGTATTGGCAATCAATTGCTTTCGAACCTACCATAAAGATGAGATAAGAGTGATAGATTAATTCGATTAAAAGGCATAGTTTACGATAATACAATCAATTATTCTTTAATTCACTCAGATTGTAATAATAATTAATTGTACGCATTGTAATTTGTCTCGGACATTAATTTTGTCACTACCAAAGTCCAAAGTGCGAGACAACAATCTGCGTTTTGTCACAGTATAATAAAGTAACAGTACCAATTATGTCTTGGCAGTGACCGCGCGCTTTAGAAGTGCGTCTTTTTGGCCGTTTTCTACGAAGGCATAATGCTGTTCCTTTTTTATACTGTGCTTTTGTTGACTATTTAAGAAGGTAGGTATAATTAACATATCTAGAAGGTAGTCGTAATCGAGTCTACATACCTATCTAGACTATTGTTAAACTTTGTTTTAATATGAGCAAAAACATCGAGTTATATCTGAACTATATGGAATTATTGTAAACTAAAACGATTCAGAAATTCCTGTACACTTGTGCCATGTTCAATTATCACCGCACAATGCGGAGAACAGTTGTAGTGCTTCATTTTGTTCTTCTTCCTCCACTTCACCCTCCAACCAGAACGTTTCCATGGTGCCTTTGCCCTGCGAAAATGGACCAGAAATGAAAATGTAACACCTTTAAGGCATTTGTCCACCGCAGTTGTCACTGGGACGTTACCGACGGCGCGCGCGGCTAGCGTTGAGACCACCTGCTCCTCAGTTCGCGGGCTGCCTCGCCCCTCCGCGCCTACGCGGGCTTAAATTACACTCTAGGGGTAGGGCAGACGACGGTGAGCAATGGGTAGCTCGCCGTCCGATTAGGACCAGGCCTGGGTCAGAGATGACAGCACCAACTGACGGGGTCCGTAAGGGCCAATGCATGCCAGGGTTGCGAGTTTGTCCGAAAGGGATATCGCGGCCCCGGCACACAGGCAACGGAAGGAACACGGGTGGGTTTTAGTCAGTAAAAGTCTGACCCGCCCTCCCGCTCCACCCAGAGCGGTAGAAGTTATTTGATAATTTCCCACCCACAAAAAAAAAAAAAGGGGTAGGGCAGACAAGACTACGTGGAGTCGGTTTTGCAGCGATTCGTTTCTGTTACTAACTTTTGTAGCAAAACATATTGACTTTTTAAGACAATATTTTAATTTTAATAAATACTATTTTATAGAAATGGCAATATGCATAATAAAATTATTCCAAATAAAATTCTGCCATCTTAAAAGTATGCCATTTTAAATTCGGACTTAAAAACATTCGGCCAAACAATAATTAATATTAAATAATTTTTATGCCTTTAAAATATTCGTTTAAAGAAGATTATGCGAAGTGTCTCATGCCATGCCAAATAAATTTCGGAGCAACAAGATTCTGCCCGATAGAGGGAACCCGGTCATACCCTTGAAACCAGAACACAGCAACGAAATGGGTATAGTTGAAATTTCTAAGTATTCACACCAATACGACTTAATATTACAACATTAATGTTCATATTCGTATTAGCTAATGTAAGTAAGCGTTTGATAAGAATATGAACATTAATGTAATAAAAATAAAGTTCATATCTATGAACTACGTATGAGACGATTACTTAGCATAGTAAAGTCAAAGAGCGGTCCATGAATCTTGCCCTAAAACAGTACCTACATATACTAAAAGCGTGTATGTATCTGGGCTACGAGTAATAGGTACCTTGACTTTGATGAGTCCCCTCGATCTGAGCCGGAACCTCCCTGCCGGTAACTGTGCGGCCGCGACTGCTGATATTTGGACACGCCCAGGCTGAAAGAAAAAGAGGGAGATATTTAACTTAAATTGATAATCTATTCGAAAGTAATATTTTTGACGAGAGGAAAGAAGGAATCGAAGGATCATGTCATCATCAGCCTAAAACAGTCCACTGCTGGACGTAGGCCTCTTCAATTGCACGCCATTCAGCTCGATTCTCGGCAACTCTCATTCAGCCGATACCAGCCAGCCTGCGAAGATCGTCGGTCCACCTACCCTGAGGGCTGATTTAGGACCATGTGGTTAAGACCTCAAAGCTAAAACACCACGGTGCTCCTTCCAAACCTTACACTCATAATGATGATACACTCTTGTGTAATCATCAACAATAATAGGTAGGTATCAGCAGGGTCGGACTGAGCCGGAAGGGCCCGGGTGGCTGACCATAAGCTCGGGGCCCGAGACTAGATGATGGTAGATGGGATACTATCGGAAAATACTGAGATACTTACACAAATTGAGATAAACAAAGCTGGGGCCCGGCTGGCTAATGCCACCTCGACTATATGGCCAGTCCGACGCTGGGTATCAGAAACGTGGTTCAGCTATGCTCTGGGACCTCTAAAGCAGTATTATTTAAATATTACTTTAGTGTGGGAAAGAGATGAAGCTGTACAGGACGTATAGCTCCATCTCTTTCCCCCACCGAAGTAAGATTAAAATAATACTGCTTTAGAGGTGGTGGTAGGCGGTAGACCCCCTGAATTTAAATCGCTACCAGAAGAAGTCAATATCAATCTTGTTTTGCCGTATCTACCTACAGCACAACAATATTGGTTGCCAATCAATAAAATTGATAAAAAATGAAAACACATACTTCTGAAGATGTCTGCATCCTGCTCGCAGTGTTGACGGTATCTCCCACGAGGCAATACCGCGGCAAACGTAACCCGAGCACGCCAGCCACGACTGGACCAGTGTGTATGCCTGTTGGGTTGGGATACAAAAATACAATTGAAAATACGGTTAACAGACGTCTGAATAATCAGGTGTCTCCTCATCTCCTATGTCCTTAAGCACGATCTTTCATTATGGCAATCTACATAGATGATTCAAGGAAAATTGACATCACATCTATTGCCATCCAACGTTATTGTGAAGATGTCAATTTTACTTTCACCACCCACGATCAGAGAGTAGTCATCATCTGCTTTTTTCATAACTGAGTAAAGCAGCCCAAGCAACTTGTTAAAAGCAACTGAATGTTTACAACAACAAATTAAAATTAAACCGACCAAGTGCGTGTGGACCACGCACAATCAAGGGTTCCGTAGTTGGGCTGAATTTATCCCAAAAACAAACTTAACATTGTAGTTGAATAACATGTTCTCAATGTATCAATATACGTCACGGTTAACTCTCCAACTGCAAATATAGGTTTATAGTAATTAATGAAAAAAAAAAAAGTTTTTCTAAACCAAATAAAGATAAATTCTAATTAACGATTTTCGGAATATTTCCTTTACATTTGCTGTGAGATCTAGCTTCCTGCCAAATTTCGTGATTTTAGGTCAACGGCAAGTAGGTACCCTGTAGGTTTGGGTTTCTTTACGAGTATCAAAATATGGCCGTATTTTTTTATTGCGTTGACTTTAAAGTTTGATTTTGTTAGAGCTCCAAGGGACTATAGACCTACGTATTTGATATTAATTTTAACTTGATACCTCTACGCGTTCCTGAGAAACAATACGGCCATGTATGCGTCATATTTTGATACTCGTGAAGTATCAAAATATGACGCATAAATGGCCGTATTTGTTTATTGCGTTGACTTAAAAGTTTGATTTTGTTAGAGCTCCAAGGGACTATAGACCTACGTATTTGATATTAATTTTAAATTGATACCTCTACGTGTTCCTGAGAAAAAAGGTCTTCACAGACTGACGGACAACGAAGTGATCCTTTATGGGTTTCGTTTTTTCCTTTTGAGGTACGGAACCGTAAAAAAACAATGGAAAGACGACCATTTCTTCCTAGTATTTACCTATAGTGAGTGCGGGGATGGCTCGCGAGATGGCGAGAGCAGCACTGGCTGCAGAGCCCGCGTGCGTACGTCTGCGTTCAGGCGCTCCAGACACTAGCATGTACACCGTGCCTACTGTCTCCACCTGCAGATTAACACGTAGCTTAGCTTAGGAATTGTTTTACAATTAGTTGACACATCACTTCGAAATTCAAACGGGGTCGTGGTAAGATTTCGCAATGTTTTGACTTTAAAGTTTCCTCGTTCATTTTGATTTCTCCTGTATCGTGGGTTTATCTACAAACATTCTATATCCTCACAACCAGCTATCTAATTACGCAACACATTTTTATAAATGATTACGAGTAATCTGGTTTCATTTTGACAGTTCAACAACATTCATTGCGTTATTTACGTTGTCGAGCAGATTTTTTTTTAAACTTATTAAGTAAGTATTGGATTAGCAATTTATTTCAAAACGATTCAGATTCTGATTGATCGTGTATTACGCAATTAGGGTTCTCACCTGAAATAATTAGGTCACTCAAACCTGTGACACGTAGGGCAGAGCAAATCGAACAGTCATTGCGACAATCGTGCCGTCTGCTTCAAAAACGGGTTTTTAACCCGCAGCTGAAATTGCTATGACTAGATAATAAGCAGAAAAAGAGTGTCCTTTCCTACCTTATAAACTCGATGTGTGTCAAGAAGTCTGTCGATCCTGGAGTACACATCGTTCATGTAAGCCACCACCTGCATGACGTCAGCTCGGGTTCCTGCCTCCGCCAGTTGTACCGCGCAGAATATTATTGTTACGTTTTCAAACGCCTGAAACAAATGCAAGAAACTGTTACTAAAGCTGAAAGTTATGACAAATGAAACAGGCTGTAGTACTGTATTCTATTAGTAGGTATCATATACATTTAGGACGAACGAGTTATTTATTAAAATGTCCCTTACAAGTATCATTACACTTCAACTTTGTAAAAATTTAAAGGCAGTTTTTTTAGTACTTCGTCCAAAATGATTGTATGTTACTGTATTCGTATGGCGTTATTCTGAACCCGCCCAGCGTTGAAATCTGCTGCTCCATATATTTGGACCGCTACGGTATTGAGTTTTCTATGAAATAAGAGATTTATTTTTTAATAGCCGACCAAAAATTTCAACGCTGGGGGGTTCTGAATAACGCCACCAAAACGTACAAAATACATGGTAACAGTGTTCGCGTCGATGTCTCTGCCACCCTGTACATTTTATTTATATGTATGATTATAATTACATATGTGTGCTGTATGCCAGAAAAACCAAATCCGGAGATGTTCATATCAAAGCAACCTGCAAATTGGTCTCGATATGTGCGTAGCGTTTACGTAGCGAGTTCGTAGCGTGTCGTAGCGAGTTCGTAGCGTGTTGTAGCGAGTTCGTAGTGTGTCGTAGAGTTCTTTTTTTTTTGACTAGGTCTTCTCGTAGCTGACCTCTGAGGTCATGACTACTTAACCGGACTTTCTTGTGGCTGCCTTAAGCTACTACAATCAAAGCCTCAGCCAGGGGCAAAACTATGCTAATTAAAACTAGGCGAGCGCTCGCTAAGGGCACCCCCTGTGGGGTACGAACCTCGACTTAGGGCGTCGCTGGGACGACGGCAGCAAGATGGGACAGGCTGGATCAAAGATATATCATTACTATTAATCGGGGAATGTAGCGTTCGAATAGTGATATTTTGTTAATGTATGAAGTCGATTTAATTTTTGACATAGTCTTTACCAGACAAGCAGCCATAGGATCCTTTCCCGCCCTCAAATGATCAGCAATTCCTTTCGGTATCATAGAATACAGCAGCTGATCCCCCCTCTTCTTCCACTGATCCAGAAGTCTGCAAGACTTTTCTAATGAAAGACTCCTGCTCTCTGCCTTCTCGAAGAGCAATTCCAACCGGGAGAGATGCTGCCAACCTTGCAGAAGCATTTCTTTGGAGAGTCCGTGTCCGTTCATGTCGGCCAGGGAAAGCCCGGCTTGACGCAGTTCATCCAAGTCGTTGAAACTGAAATTAATTAAATAGTATCAAAGTTTGAGTTGTTATAGATAGATATAATATGATTCTTCTGATTCTATAATATGATTGAATTGACACCAAAATTGAGAAACGTGTAATAATATATTAAAAAGTTGTTATAGGCTGCATTCCGAGTTACGCTGTTATCGATTTGAGCGTGTTAACGCCCGTACCGAATAAGCGTGAGCGCGATAGCGATGTATCGTGAATCGCCATAGATGACGTCACGACATGCGCCATCTTGCGATAACGCCGACCATGCCTTTTACTAATATTACCGTGAGCGCTGTCAAAAATTATAGTTGTGCTGTTTTGTTTTGAGTTGCATCATAATTTTAACTACTAACGTGGCATTTTCGAAATTGGGCTTCTGGATACCGTGGCCACCTAACCAACGAAAACGAAGAAATGTATAGTTCAGAAATATGATATGCAAATTTTGACGTTGAGCGAGCACCGTGAGAGCGTTCACGAGCGTTCCGAATTGTTGACAGCTCTCAGCTGTCATAATCGTGCTATCTAAATCGGAACGCCAATTATTGATGTCAGTGCTGTGAGCGATTACGTTCTAATTCGGAAAGCGGCCAAAGTATGCGTCAAACTTTATGACGGCTCTGAAGTGCGCTACTCGCTGCGCAGTACCGCACCCCTCACTCCTGCTGATACGTGAATTTGTTACTGCGCAGCGAGTCGCCTCATGTTCCGAGCCGCCATAAAGTTTGAATCGGGCTGTAACTAAATTATCTAGTGGCTAATTATGGGTATTATGGGTATATTTGTTGAATAGTTTACAAGTTATCTGTTTCAATTTAACTGATTAGTAACACATTTCATCATCATCCAGTTTCATGGTTGGTTTAACATCCTAGTCTCGTTGCTGAGGATACATACTGGTGAAAGCCAACGCAAAGTGTATCACTTACATTGGACTGCAGAGAAATATAAGCGCATCTATCTCCTCCAGCAGATAGATAGGTCCTCGCAAGAGGATGGAGCGAGCGCCCTGTGAGCCTCTCCTGACCTCAGCACCACATCGAGCGCCGCGGTACCGTAGCATTTCTAGATCAAAGATCATGGTCTGCATGCACACGACCTGGACGAGAAAAGATAGGAAAACGTTAGTACGGATGATAATAGAAGCAAGATTTACAAGCTGTCAGTAGGTATTTAAAGAAGACTTACCTTGTCCCATGTAAAAGGTACTTTAGGCTTCCTCAGACGTAATATTTCGGCGATAGCAGATTTTTCTATGCGGTTGAGAGGTCCACCCCATGCAGCTACCAACTGCAATTACAGACACGATCTTTTGATTGGTTTGGATGTTTGGCTGAATGGATTTGGATCAAATTTGGAGCACAGCCTACGTAGACTATGACCTGGATTAACCTATTGGATATATATTTGGTTACTGCGAGCAACAGCTTGGAAACTGCGAGCAATAGCTTATAAAGCTATATGCCTTATAAAGCTTACTTACTCTTTCTCCAGCCTTCAGGATTTTCATTCTACGGTCGAGGAGCACTCCGAAGGGGAACAGCTGCAGTAGCAAGGAGGCTGGTACTGCTGGCAGCAGGCATGGCAGACTCTTCCGTAGCATTAACGATTGGACCTAAGATAACAAACAGTTTTTTTACATTGCTTGTGGAATTCTAACCAAGGAGTTTTCAACATCATAGCTTCTTTTTTTGCGGTGTCGTGTTTTTCTGGCGAATCTCCCAACTTTTATTAGTTTATTCGAGTGCTCATAGTGTTGATAGATAAAGTAGATACGTTTCTCTACGTGAAGGCTTATTTAACAGATCTACAGATTAAGAAATAAATTCGTATCGTGTAATTTATTTTTCATTTCTCATACTTGGAAAGTACATTTGAAACTACCTGATTAGAAGGATGAAAAAAGTACTTTTCGTCCCGGGGAAACGGTTTTCCCTGCTGTCAAATTTTAAACTATGCAAGCCTTCTCCCAACTTTTTATAAAGCCACTCTGTTATACGAGTATCACGGAGTATAATTGTAAATGTAACATGACTTTATACTTATAATGTACTTTTGACAAATTATTATTTAATATACATTGAGCTAAATATTTACCATCATCAATGATAAAAAATACTGGCTCGTAGAACAGACACAGACAAAGAAACAAATAACCCTTTCTTGGTAGTCTGGTAAAAAGGCGGGAAAGCGGCAATTCGATCTTCAGTTGTTTTGTCAAGTGCTAATTATTTTTTGTATAAAATGAGTTCATCACATTCAGATATGGATTTGTTTAACCAATTAGGTTTTTATTTACTATCCTCATATTCGAAATGAAAAGCAGAGTGATTACCTCGGGTGAAAGATCAATTTAGGCACTCGAACTCTAAGATATGGGCTTCTGCTCTGGGGGAACTCTTCTGACAGAGATTATGCTTTTAGAGCCCAAAAAAAATGTTTGAGAAGCATAACTGGTCTCAAACAGACAGATTCATGCCTAGAAGTGTTTCGAAAGTTAAAATTTTTAACTCTGCCTTCATTATATATTTATGAAGCGGCTGTAATGATAAAAGGCGATATTAGTAAATATGAAACACTTAGAAGTGCACGACACAAAAATGAGTTATCGGGTATTAGATGTAGAACTGTTAAATTTAAATCCAGTATATTTGGAATAGGAATAAAGATTTATAACAAATTACCAAACTATGTGAAAAGTAGTTCAGAGATCAATAGTTTTAAACAAAAGCTAAAGGATTTTTTGCTAAACAAAGCGTACTACTCTATAAACGAGTTTTTTAACGACAAAAATTTGGGTTAGTCTAATTGTTTTTTCCTTTTTATAATGACTAATGAATGCAATGTAATTATGACTTTTTTATTTTATGTAGTAAAATTTTACATGTATAATATTTTTGATGAATAATTTTTAAATTGACTAATGTATAATAACTTTAAATAATGTATAATTTTGACTAATTCGAATTAAATTTTACAATAATTTATTAAGTTCCTAAGTAAGAATTAAATTTATAAATATTGTACACCTTATAGGTATGTTACATTGTTACTACAATTATAACCATAACATCTCTATTGACATGTAACAAACAATAAATGATTTGAATTTGAATTTGAATTTGAACTATCGGCATCCTCGCTAAATTCGTGCCTAAATAAGTTTCTTTCTTGTATAACAATTTTCTATTGATATCAAAATCACGGCTGATTAACATTACCATCATGATTTTTGAGATATTAGTTTCTTTAGGTACCTACTTCTAAACGAAACCTGCTGTTTCCCAACTTCTTGTAATTTTAAACTGTAAAAAAAAAGGACTAGCCAATGTTATTCTAATACATTATTTTAGCGTATATGTATTTCAGAGAGAAAACATCTCATATTTTATTCAGGGTTCACCCTTTAATTTAGTAAAGTAAACAGTCCACGCGGAGAGTAGATTCATGTTGTTACATTTATGTGCCTCGTTTATGTGTATGCTAGCGGATGGCGTAGTAAAACTCTACTAGTATGTAAATGGTGTTGGAACGCTACCGTCCTAGGGCTTCTAGTTTTCTGCTTGTTGGTTGTTACGGTTTTTGTTACGTAAAAACTAAATTGGTTCAGTATCTGTAGGTAAACTTTCGTGATAATCAACCTGGCAGAAGCTCACGTTATGGCCGAAATTTGTCAAAAACTCAGTTAACACGTGCAGTGCGAGGAGCCCTCCAGCACGCGTAGCATGAGCAACTTTTTGTCGACTGAAGAGTAGACAAAAATGACGTTCCGTGTAGACAGTACGACGGCAGCAAAGTAGAAAGAGTCAACTGCACTTTTTACGAAATTCACTCTTTGACAGAATTCGACTCAGAGTTCATTGTTTTGTCATAGGACTTGTTTTCTGTTTGAACACACACACACAAAATATATTCTTAAAATGACGAAGTACTGTGTTTTGGAACAAAAAATATTACAGTAATATTGGCCTTAACCATTTCCTTGGTAATGCCCTATTAACTAAATGATGTAAAATAGAAGATAGGTTTGTTCTTCTATTAATTGTCACAATTTTGCATTCAAAACGTTCTTCTGTAAAATCATGATTTTGTAGATAACCGTATATACTTTGTGGCCGTCGAGTAGAAAGTTTTCTACTGTCTTTAGCATGGCGATTACAAAATTAAATTGTCTTTACTACCTACCTTAGACAACATTCAGTTATCAGTGTGATTTTGACAGTTTGGCATAGAAAACTTTCTTCTGAAATAGTCTACATGTAGAAGGACCTAGACAAAGATTATTAGAAACGTAAGACAAAATGACAGATTGTAGAAAGATTTCTACGGTGCGATGTCAAAAATGGAGAAACGAATGTCACTTTGTATAGAAAGAGCTATGTCTATTCTTCGTAGAAATAGAAAGCGTCATGCTACGCGTGCTGGAGGGTTTACTCTAGTCGCATATGGGATGCCGAGAGCCCTCGCGGTGGGGTCCTTTTAAATGTACGTTTTTCTTAGCGAATACAGCATTATAAAAAATGAAAATAAAATTTGTTGTTTATATTAACAAGATTTATTATCGTTGGTTTTCAAATACAAGCATTTTTAGTTTCGAAGAATGGACCGATCGATTGTATTAGAGCACAGAAAGTATCAGTTAAGTATAACCTTATCTATTATAGGTATGACGACAATTTTTTTTTAGTCCGTCATGGAGATTATTCAAAGATATTGGACACGTATTTTTTCTACAGATAACGGCGATACATTGAGTAAAAATGTGCCATGACGTCACGAGTATGTAGATTTTATACTTACTTCTGACGTAGCCACCCCCACTCCCCAACTTAAAATGCTTTTTATCTAAATATTTTTTTATTAATATGATAAAGCAAAAAATACGTGTCTAATATTTTTTTATCATCTGACTGATGGACTAATTAGATTTTTTTTTTACCCAGGCACCATCCCTATTTAGACAGATTCAAAGTTTTTTTTTTGTGTAAGTATGAAGTAGTAATCGATGTACTACAGAATTAATATTAAAAATAAATAACAGGTTCATACAGAGTAAAGAGGTGATAGTAGATAGGCTTCTCATTAATTCATGGCGAAATTGAAAATAAGAGATAGCTTCGAAAACAATTGTAGCTTTTAAGAGATTTCCCATATACGTAAGTAAGTAAGTAAGTACAGGATCATAGTTTCCAACATTTATTAGCTAAATATACTATTGAATAAATTATTCTACTACTATTTATTTTGATGTTAGCCGTTCCTCCTTCAATTGCTCAAATGTAACAATTTTTCACTTGAATCGATAAAAGCAATTTTGGTGATTTTGCAATCATCTCACTGGCCTTACCACAGGGTCCAACCGGTTGGAAAAACGGCCCGACGCGACGGTTGTCCTTTGGGACCAAAATCAATCAGAGTCGGGGTCTGGTATGGCGGGGTCATCACAAAATCTCGCATTTGCGTTCTGATTTTTCGTGTCAACAGACTCAGAATCAGTGACAATTGCGTTGTATCGAGATACATAGATAATACACTCTTTATTGTGCATTGGGCACTGTGTAATTTAAAGGACACATTTGCAACAAAAAAATCGGGTTCAATTCCTAAATAAACTACATTCCTTTCCTCCCAAATCGAAGGTACGTTCTTGAAAATCGTAATTTTAATGTAGTTGTTGACATAATGGACAAGGTCCTGGACAGAACCGAGACAATGACAAAGCCAACAATAGACAGTCAATGCGACTGTTTTGGCGCAAGCGATTCTGATCAACACTCTTGCTCCTTAAACGGAGTGTTAATTGTTTGCAGGTAAATTACAAAACTGTATTTTATTGCATCGGATGCTATCCGTGTGGTCTCGTTACAGCACGATATAAGACGATATTGATTATATTTTCATCTAAATTCAGTTAGTAGAGTCAAAGTGATAGGATTCATGTGCAGTCAAAGCATAATGCATTCTGTGATGTGACTTTTTGAAACCAATCTACAGTCGTCAGAAAGTTTGAGTGTTCCTACGATATCACATAGGTATTTGTGCCGCTACTTGTATATGCCTCCCACAGATGATCACATATATTTGCTGTCTTCTTGAGAACCGATATTAATGAATTAATTATGAAATCAGATATAATTGCCGAACTGTCCATCCTAACTAATATGAGAAACGCGAAAGTGAGTTTATTTATGCTTTCATGCTTTAACGGCTGAATGAATTTAGATGAATATGGCGTATGAGTAGAGCATGACCGGGTTAGGACATAGGATACTTTTTATCCCGATATTTCTACGGGATCGAGATTTATGCGGGTAAAACCGGGGTGCAGCTAGTAGTAATATATTTATGCTCGTGCCTGACTTACATGCATAAATCAAGACTATCGCGTGTGAGTTTAAATTAGAGCTGCAACTGCCATGAATTGAATTGGAATGTTGGGAGCAATTCTTGATCGTTATCAAGGTGAGGCATGCGTAAAAGCTACACGCATAATAGTAACCAACCCAAAAGCTTATGAGAACCAATGACCAAAACCATAAAACGTCAAAAAAACAATTAAGCCAATCGAAGTTCTCGACGTCAACCTGTCCAAAGTTACCAATCTTTGGAAAGTTAGCAAATTCTACCTAGGATGTGTGAAGGCTTGGTGATAAAACTGCCTACTACAGTATTAAAGCCAGTCGATGTATATTGCATGTAAGACAAAACCGGTTTTAATCCAGCTGAAGTTGAACTAATGCCTAATAATAGAACTGAGACCAGTACGCAGCGAGCAGTCATCTGTGAACTAATGTCACACGATCAATGCCAACTAAGCGTTTAAGCCATTCCATTATCTACTGTACACTATACACGTATTTAACACCGTACTCACGGCTACACATCAAGCTATACATGTCCAGTTTATGCTGATCTCGCATTCTATAGGATTTCAGTACAATGCGAGGTCAGCTTATACTGGAAATGTATAGCTTGATGTGTAGCCGTGCGTACACCATTATCTGTTTATATCCAGAAACGGTTTGTAGTTTCACATTTACGATATCGCTATTAGAAAGATCTATTGGTCTGTATTTTATCATTTGGTCTACCTATAATTTACGAATTGTAACAAAAGCCCTGTCCGATCCGTAAGGGTGTTGTTAAGATAAGAATCGTACTGGCAGTATATAAGTGGTAATTTTCAGGAAAAAAGAAAAACAAAATTCGTCGTATTTTTTTTGAAATTTTACCGCGTTATTACATGGAGCGCGGGGGTCCGTCGTTTAGCGAGTGTCGACAAGTCATAACTGTTGAAATTTTCCAATTTTTAATGGACTTTGGATAATTTTGGTACTAATATCTAACTAACGTAATAAATAGCAATAACTTTTTTATTTTTAATAATGTTGGTACATGATGTTATAAAATAAAAATATTGTGACACTATGTGCTGCCGTGGGGATCCTGCCGTTTTACCGAAAATATTTTGCCCAAATTTCACTACCCAAACAAATTTTAGCAACTTTTTTTTTATACCAATGCAATGTTTGGAATGATTTTAGTACGCACATTTTCATTTGGTCAAATTTTTACTTGGCAGAATACTATTTGCCCATTTGCCATTTGGTCTTTAATCAAATACACACATTGCTCACAACAGAAGGTAATAGGTGTACATTACCAAAAAGTAGTTTTTTTGTGAAAATAAAAAAAGATATTGCTATTTAAAATTCATCTTTTTAGTAACTACCAATAATGAAATTGGGGTACAATTTCATTATAAATTAGCAAATGTTCTACAGAGGTCATAAGTTATTACTAAACGAAGGCCCTCCGCGCCCTATGTAATGACCTGGTGAAATACCCCATTGAAAAAAAATGCGGTGATTTTTTTTCTTTTTACCACAAAATTACCAAGACTGTCAGTTTGATTCTTAATAACACCCCTCACAGATCTGACAGGGTTTTAGTTACACCCTGTATATTTATAAAAATACTGTTATGTAACAGTCAGCATGTTTAATTAAGGGTCGTAAAACCTGATTTTATGTCTGCATACACCGAAAATGGGGCAATGTTTCATTACGTACGCCATTATTTCAGGACTGCAAGTGACAATTTTACGATCCATTCAAGTTACATCTATTTTGTTGGAAATATCTTTTGATTAGTTTCAATTAGTTTCGATTCTTTGGCATTTAGCTGATAGTCTCGTAATTTAATCAACTAGAGTAGGTACTATTGAGACGGTCACCAACCCGCAGAATTCTCAGCTTCTCAGATTACCAGTTGTCAGTTTTACAATCAGACAGATTCCTAATTCATCAAGCACAATTGAAATTAGTCAAATATGGGATGGAGCAATGTATATAGCTGTCGTTTACAAGGCTTGATCTTTTTGTTGTCATACCTAATTGTGGTTCACGATAATTATGATGGATTCGTTTCCAATCTATGAAAGTATTTTTGGTTACTTTAGTGACACCATATACAGGGTTGAAGAATTGAATTGATGACAGATGCTGGTAATGTTTTTACTTGAAGTATTAGTTGAGAAAAACTGTTTTCTTATGTTGTATCGCGTCGGTTACTTAAAAAAAGAATCTGCTGTTCCATACACTTTGACCGCGTAGGTATCGCACTTTTCTATAAAACAGCACATTTTTTTTAATAACCGGCGAAAAATATCAACTCGGGGTTGCGACCTGCCGGGGTTGCGAGTTTGTCCGAAAGGGATATCGCGGCCCCGGCACACAGGCAACGGAAGGAACACGGGTGGGTTTTAGTCAGTAAAAGTCTGACACTCCCGCTCCGCCCAGAGCGGGAGAAGTTAGTTGATAATTTCCAAGCCTCAAAAAAAAAAAAGGGGTGTTCAGAATCATGCACTGAATCCATGGTATCAGTTTTCGTGTCGATGTCCCTGCCACCCAGATACGATACCCAACACGTCTGTGGAGCTTACACAAAAAAAAACTGTTTTTTATACTGATATTTCAAGTGAGAGTACAATATATGCGGTGGACGCCAAAAAAAAAAATTGTTTGATCATGTATCGATCGATACCCATTGCCTCTGCAGAGTTTAGATAGTCAATTTAAAATTACCCTGTATACGAGTACAAGGGCCATACCAATAATTTAATTTACTTGAATCACAGGCAGTTATCTCGTTTTACAGGTCAATACCAATTTAGGGAACCCGTGAAAGTACTGTTATTTATGCATAAGCCTTGTGCCACAATATAAAGGGGCTTAATAAAATGGCGTAACAGGTAGAGGACAATAGCCCGTTCTGAATAACTGTTTACTGTAAATACCACTCGTTTAGACGAGATTGTTTCATTACCGAGAGAAGTATCGGCGATTTATTTGTATGTATTTCTTTTTTATTTAGCCCTTTGAGTATACAATTTGTTTGATTTGTTATAAGCGTTGTTGTAGAACGTTTCTTTGAGATTTGAGATCTTTGTGCTTGAGAAATAATAATAAATAATAATAATAATGAGGAGCTCGTGGCTAAGTAATAACAGCAGCTCGGTTCGATCCATCAGGTTAAGCTACGCTTGCCGGGGTTGGTATGTGGATGGGTGACCATCTTAACATAACGACACTCCTCCGTGCCTCGGAGAGCACGTTAAGCCGTTGGTCCCGGCTGTCATACATACGAGTACATGGATCTTTGACAGTCGTTACGGGCCCAAAGTCTGACAACCGGTCTTACCAAGGGGTATCGTATTACCAAGTTACTGGGTAGTGGAGGTCAGATAGGCAGTCGCTCCATGTAAATACGGTATTCAGCTGCATCCGGTTAGACTGAAAGCCCACCCCAACATAGTTGGGAAAAGGCTAGGCAGATTATTGTGCTTGAGAAATAACTCGACGATGGAAATAATTTGTTTCTAATTCTGTTTTCTCTCGTTTCTGTTTTCTTTGCACAAAATCTTTTGTTGCTAGGGAGACGCAGACTCCTATGTATGACGGGGTGAATGAACTATCATAACAGTCTTTAGATGATTAGGGGCTGTCATCTAGGGTGGATTATGTTGATGGATTTGTCGGCAAAATACCTACTGTTTGATCCTTTTATGTGTTTGAGGTAAATGATCCTAAAGCAAAGGAAGTAAGCACAGACTTAAGGTCCTCTATGTTATTATCCGATGAAGTCTCATTTTGCTGAGAAATTGTGATCAAATGGATAACTAAGCGGTATTTTCGAAAACAAGCTCTTTATCTTATTCGTATGAAACATAGTTAATTGATTCAGACGCGACTTTGCGGAAATCCATTATAAAATACAATAGACGACGAATATTTAGTAACCTAATCCGCTTAACTGTTCTTAAACAGTCATAAAGTACCTTGTAAGAAATCGACACGTGTTTCACCTCTCAACGAGGCATTCTCAGGATGGCGATTGACTTGTTGTACCCGGACCCGACGTGTGGCCACGTCAAGCGTCGAGAGCAGTGTGAAAACACTGCACTGCTCTCGACGCTTGACGTAGATTAGGTTACTAAATATACGTCGTCTATTGTATTTTTTCGTATGAAACATGAAAGTTTCCTTGGAACTCACCCTGGGAACAACATGTAATTACCGGACACATGTCAATATCATGTTTTATTACCGAGTCGTATGTCCTACATAACTGCTCCTAATTATGTGTGAGCCCGGTAACTTAATACAGCAATTAATTTGGAAAGAGATAACTATAAAATAGGCGACACGCGAAAGATACACTTGCTTTTAATTAGCAAGATAGCTATTCATTCAGCTTCGGAAGTTGCAGAAAGATTTGAATATAAAGCGGTTCGTAAAGAATTGATGATAAACTTGGCTCGGATTGCTATCGATCTATTCAAAATATGAGTAAGATAATGATGTAAAAAAGATTGAATTTCAAAGGTTCTTCATTCGTCTTTTCACGACCTTACAAGCAAATATTATGAAAATTGTGTAATCCAGATGTTAATATAATTTTGTACTGAAGTTATGAAGTTATCATAAGAATTCTAAATAAAAATCTCACAATCACGATCCGGAAAGCTGAAAATGCAATATTTCATGGTTACGACTCAATAATACATTTTCCAGCAACCTGAAAACTTTTACTAAGTTGGATGATAGCTAGCAAGAGGGTCGTGTTTATATAGTAATAAATCTTCTTCAATGAACCGAGTATTGTACCCTGCGGAACAACTTCGGTTTACGATACACTTTGTTCCTTATTGCATTTGAAATAAAAAGATGTACAAAATACTTACATAATCGCTGTTATCGAACTCCAGCCTCAGAACTGCCACGTAGTAGTTTCCCTCCATGCTCTCTTTCACTACAGAAACCTTCAGTTTTAGCGAGAATATGTCTTCCGCTATCTCATACAGCTGACCTGAAATATGACGTAATTTATTATGTGGACCCAAAATAACATGGTCTACGGAAAACGTACGTACGTAGTAATACTAAAATATTATCAATATTTCCATTTTTGAAGTCTTGCAAAACCTGTCCGTCTGTATCAATCACTCTGCCGTTTTTTTGTATGGTTCGGATATCTTAGGATGAGGTAAGATAAGGTTATGTTAGGCTTCTAGAGAACCACTCGGTGAACATCCTCAGCACATCTGAAGAAGCTTTGGAATAACCAGTAATACGCTACGTACCAATGCATACTTACCCATAAAACCATAGAGATACTGATCGGGAAAGATAAATGGTTATACCCACTACGTGTCGCCAGTGGCGGATTTACAGTCAAGGCCTAGGCCTCCGGGCCATGTAGTAAGTATCAGCCGCCCCTTCTCAACACCCATCATTTAGACTACATAATAAAACTTTATTGCCAACTTTTATCGAAATCGGTTCAGAAATTTTGTTAACTATGACGCGTTTCAATTAGTTATTTGGACATATTTTTAAATGGATTTAAGTTATTATTGTTATACGATGCGGTGCAGTGCGGCCCGGCATAATGTGCGCGAACGTTTAGAATACATACGTATATATAGGTATTTTGAGTTATTCTTGTTATCATTCGATCAGAGTAAATTTCCTGAATAGGCTGCCCTAGGCGCGGGCCTACTGTGTGACGCTAGTCAAAGCCTCTTCGGTAATAGACTGAGTGAGAGAATTCCTTATAGTTAACTGGGTGAACACTAAGCTTGCTAATATAGTGTTACAGGTGTCTTGAAAGTGCAGCACATTTAAACTCTCTCCACATTTAAGTCTCAACCACCCAGAAAAGTCATCGAATGCAGTCGCTATGGCCGGCTAGAAAATATAATCATCATCATTGTGTCTTTGATATCATAGCTTTAATACTTACCCATAAGATAATGCGTATACCCAGTCCTGCCACTGCTGTACACGAGCTCAGCGCCGTGCCTGTGCGCACGAGTGAGCTGCATGCTCGGGGAGCGCATGCGCGGGAACGTGAAGCGCATGCGCTGGTGGATGTTGTCCACAGACTGCAGGAACGTGCAGAAGTAGCGCCCAGTCGCGCGGATCATTGTGTCGTAACTGTGGAAAAGGGTAGACAAGCGAAAGGGATAAATGATAATTTGGGCCCGTTGCTGTAGCTTAAACCAGCCAAAGCTAAGCTAACGAAACAAAAATAATTTAAACTTTAACCGCCTCTGAGGTCATAAGACCCCCTGTCTCAGACCCAGAGGACCGGGGTTCGGGGTTTCGGTTATTTTTGGTTGGTGGTAGAGCTTTTTCTAAGTCCGATTGGCTAGCTACCACCACCTTAGCTAAGTCTGTCCTCATAACAATGTCAACAGCATTGTTGTGTTTCGGCAGTGGTAAGATAGCCGGTTCCTTTGTGGTTGAGGACCGGTATCCTCAACCACAGGAACTAGTTATCTAACTTTGGTTAGTTTCACCCGGTGGTGAACCTCGCTTCCACCTTCGGCCTGATTATCACTTACCATCAGATGATAAGAAGGCCAAGCGTTTCCCCGTGGCGGATAAAAAAAATGTAAAGGGAGATAAATAAACATGGCGCCTGTCTTCCTTGAACGGATAGACAGAGTTGTTGAAACATCCACATTTTGCCATTTATGTTATACGGGCCATGTAATAGCAATCAACCGGTAACAAAACCAAATACCACTTTGCTAAGGACCGAGCCCACAAGAGCTCAGCGTGACTCGTCTTAAAGCAAGTTTTATTTTTTACCCACAGATGTCACTGCTGTCAATTTAATCTTTACTAAGCATCTCAAGTTCTCTAACTTAGATTAATGATCGCAGCGAAAATGTTTCTTAAGTTCGAAACCCAAGTGTATTTAACGCTATAATATTATTATGAACCTACAAGGAGAAACATTTTTACTTTAAATAAACTATTCATTTGCAAAGTTTCGAATGGATACGACCAATAGATGTGGATGAAGTTCTGTTTCTTAGATTTTCTTAAAATATTTAGGCGTGGTAAAAACATGACACATCGACACATTTTTCTGCAATTGCTTCTTAACGATGCCATGAGCAATTTATGTATGTATGAAAAGGGCTTCATTGCTTATTTAAATAGTAAATCGGGGTCAGATCTTATCGACTTCGCCTGATTTGATCCATGATACTACTAACAGTTTGAATGACAGCTCAATATTGGCGAGGGCTTAGATAAATTTGCTTTGACACATTATATAACCGTACTATATGTTACGAAAAAGATTTGGCGGGGAAATGCCGAGATAGGGATGTTGCCGTTAACCCTGAGGCTTATTCGACGTAAAGATAACTTATGAAACTTCTCTTATCGAAAAAATGTCGGCCTTCGAGCCGAACATACGCAAAAGTAGGTACCTAAGCATAAGTTTACACATAAAACGTGAGAACGATAATAGCATCTGTGTTCCTAAAATAAACTACACTCCATTTGAAATAAGATTAGACATGTAAACAAACCTTTTTTTCAGTTCCTTCAACCGATTCTGATTTCTATACCGTAGACATAGGGATGGCATTAAAAGCAAAAAAGTGGTTACAATACCAACTGTTTACTGCAGCTGCCAATTTTCATGCCACCAACGCATTAGAAGTCAAAATCGGTTGGACGGACTGTAAAAAAGGTTCAGTTAAATGTCTAATCTTATTTCAAATGGAGTATGGTGAACGAATTAATAGAATAATCGAAAGTGTAATTTTCTAGCAAATGGTCTAACTTACCCGTAATTACTGAAGAACTTCACGAAACATCTTCCAAAGAAATGCATTACTTTCTCAGGGGTTCCGAACTTCTCCCTCATATAGATGAGCTTGTCTCCACTGACCAGGCCGATGCTATTCATCCGCTGCCGAGAGGGGATGATGGACCCTCGACGTTTGTACACGTCCAGAGCAACCGTGCAGCTAGTCTTACGTGCTGCAGTCGTTTTCAGTATAGAGTTTCTTTTCACAGTTTCAGTCTCCGGGGAAACTGGTTCGGAAGCAGGTACTAACTTCTCTAAAGCAGCAGCTTCTCCAGTATCCTGGCTTGAAGCAGGTTCCTCAACATGGCTCGTTTCGGGAATAGGCTCTTCAACTGTCTCCTTAACCTTGTGATTTTCGAACTTGAAACCAAGACTCCTCCTGTGGAACTCTCTGGCGACAATTTCAGCTTCCTCACTGATTCTGGTTTCGTTGATTCTGCCCGTAGATGCTGCTACGGATGGCCGTATCTCTTCTGACGAATTGTATGCATCGATTTCTTTCTTGGTGACGCTTTTTAAGGCGTTGGTGGCTGTGAAGGGGCACTTGTAGCTTTGTGATCTGTTGTCAGTGTGCACCGAAGCGCTTCGCCAGCTTGGTTTAGTTTTTATTGACTGTTTCCTGGGAGATGGGCTGCTTGGTCTAGATGGTGCAGGGCTGTTCGGATCCTTGGTGATCAATCGAGCAAGAGCGCTCGCGAGTCGCAGCATCAAGGCATCTGGATATTGCTAAACCACGAAGAAAAGTAAGCAGTTACTAGTTAACTGATTAGATAGATAGGTACTTTACTTTTGTATGCTAGTATAGGTACCTACTAGCATACAAAAGTAGCATTGTATAGATTATAAGTTACCTGAGTGGCACTGAAGACAGTATTCCTCGCGCCCGACTCCCGAAGAATCGTCTCCCATATTTCCTCTCCACATTCATCCTATAAAATACAAGGATTTTAATACATAAAGTAATAACTATTTACACTAGGTACTAAATACAATAACTAACTATACCTACAAATAAATACAAAAAACGAACGGACACTTAGGCGTCGAAGTATTCGTCCGCATCGCTGTCATCTGTCATATTTGTGTTAAATACTGTAAAACATTAGATTACAGCTTGAAGAAAGCAATAACCGTAGGTACCATCGCGGGAACTGGTGGTTGACCACTACCAGACCTTATACCAATAAGGTCGAAAAGTGGTCGACCACCAGTGACAGCAATGGTACCTACTTCAGAGACAGTTCAAAACTCTACCAATAAATTGTTATATGTTGTAATAGCCGTACCATATAATCACGGCGGCATAAAAATAATAATTTTAGCTTAGTAATCCTTCCACGTATTGCCACGGACAGTTAATATTAATTTCGTAACAGGGCGCGTGTGACGTCGGATTTCGCAACTTTTATTTGCAATCGTAATTTTACTTGTTTGAAACACTGATGGGTGTCTGGGAATTATGTTTGTTGTTTGACTTCGTGTCGTTCGCGGCACATTTGGTATATTTCACGTTATATCATATCAAGTGCTACGGATGGCAAAGATAGAATATTAAACATATTGTAGCTGAAATTGGCAAGAATTTCCTAGAAGAAAATCCCATTTGGGATTGTAACTATGTGATCCGTCCTTTCGTGATCCTTCGCTATTTCCTGCAAATTGTTAAGGAAGGGATTAACTTGTCTGTTTCATTCTAGGTCCTTTATGGTCTGCCTTCCTACCTTTCCTTCACATAAGAATTACTAAACGGAAGCTAATGAGGTCTTTACAAAAACAAAAATCAAATCTATCATTCATGATTGATCGAGTCTGCGTCAAATAACATGTTTTGTAGGTAAATGTAACGATAACATTAACGTTTAAAATGATATTTTTTGTATGCTAAGTTCAAACCAATTGGTAGCTCTAAGAGCGAAGAAAATCTTTACTGCAGTTTTCGCCACTGCCAAGCCAAATCTAATAACTAAGGAATCCGAACTATAAAATGGAGTTGCAAGTGTTCCAGACAAAGACAAAGTTTTGGTAGAGATTAGGGGTAGGTATGCCATTTGTCGTGGAGCGTGTTCTTGGCACTTTATTTGATAAATCTACAGACGTTTTTAATTGCAACGGACTTTTGGAATTCTTTCGCAAATTAAAAAGCTTTTTAATTATCTGACTTTCATGTTTCCAAGTATCTTTTTGGCATTTCAAGGAAGGAGAGGAGAGTATTGTAACAAAATGACAATTGTAATTCGATAATGAAATTGAATAGATTCGATAAATCAAGTTTATTGAAGCGGATTTAGGTTGATTTAGCTGCCGAAATGTTTATTTAGGTTAGTAACTATTATTTTAAAACAAGATTTGTATGCTAATAATATGAACATGTGTATAGACATCTTGAATTCACTGATAGACAACGCACAGCTCAAACTACTGATTTTAGAAGCTTGAAATGCATAAGTTTATTATTTATTGAACGTGAGCACTATATGATGATTTTTGAAAATTCGTCAGCAAAACAGGAGGTTTGTATGGAAGTTCGTAATTTTTGCCGATGAGAAATCTCATCGAATACATGGCATATACATAGTAAAGATCAAATTCGTATACGACGGGTTAATCTACTCTGCGTTCGCAATGTAGTTTCCAAATATGTAAACAAATGTGTTTTTGGAAAAATTACTTTTATAGCCACGCATAGAGTTCAGTTTGCGCTACAACTGCATTTTGTATGTCTTTTTCAGTATTTGTAGTCATTCTGAAAGCAAATTAATTTATAATAGAATAAAGTTCATATTTGCTTAAGATACATATCATCAGTTGGAAACAATGATTTGTATAAGGAATACGTGCCAGCACGGTGTTATCTACTAATTTTATGAAGAGGAAAAAAAAACAAATATCTTCGGATCTACTGATCCGATTCTGATAATACTTTCACTAATGGGAAGCTACAGTATTGCCGACTGTCTTAGGATATACAATATGTACAAAAAAAACCTGTCCGATCCGAAAGGGGCACATAGCAACTGCTACACTATACTCGTACTGCAATAACATTACCAAAAAGTATTTAAAAAAAAATGTTAATAAAAAAGTTATTGCTATTTAAAATTCCCATTTTTTTACCAAAATTATTCCAATTCCATTAATAATTTGTTTAAATTTTCAACAGGCGTCATAAGTTACGTATGACTTGTAAACAACCGCTTAACGGCAACCGCCCGCGCCCCATGTGACCTGGTAAAATTACCCATTGAGAAAAATATGCTTTTTTTTCTTTTTTCCTCATAAATAGCCTCTCAATACGATTCCTTACAACACCCACACGGAATGGACAGGATTTTTTTTACATGTTGTTTATTATGTAAAAACAAAAAAAAAATACTCTGACGAATTCGTATGGAGAAGCTAGTTTTTTTGACTTTGTGATTTATGGTTGTCCTAGCTATTTCTTAACGCACCAATGATCACAACTTGAACGCAAACATCCGGAGTTGGAACAAACATGTGTCTTAAAAATAGACTTTCCTACGAATATATGTATAAGTCTATAAGCTATAAAGGCGGATACCTACGAGCTTCCGCGCCCTTCCGGCCTTTGTAGGCGTAATTAATTAATTGCCACCCTTAACATAACGACCAACATATAGATCATTAATAGCCTTTGTTGACGTTCACGTGTATCACTTCCAATTTAAGGAAAAATACAGTATTGTGGTTATACCTAATAAATAATCTGTTCTGTTATGTTGAGATATATGAGGTAGGGTTTAGGGTATTTCTCAAAAAAGACAGGAACCAGTAGCAGCAGAAAGCAAGCCGTATAGTAAAATTACTGCTTGCTACCTACCTACCCTACCTTACCAACATACCTACGTACCTACCCTACCTACCCTAACCTACCAACATACTTACATTACATTTTAATTAAAATTTTGTATGCCTTCGTGGCAAAACATAGCGCTCAAATATGTTAACACCAACACCATTATGTAAATACCTACCTATGTTTAACAAATAAAGATTCTGATTCTGATTCTGATTACCTACTTACCCTACCCTACCCTACCCTATCAACCCTACGTACCTACCTATCCTACCTGCCTACCAACATACCTACCTACCTACATCCCTATCCTGCCTACCTACCTACCTTACCCTACCTACCTACCTATCCTACCTCTTTACAAACATACATACCTTCCTACATACCTACCTACCTACATACCTACCCTACCCTACCTACCAACCCTACCTACTTACCTATCCTACCTACCACCGTACCTACATACCTACCCTACCTACCTACTCTACCTACCTTCATACCTACCTACTCTACCTGCCTACCTTCGTACCAACCTACCTACCTACCTACCCTACCTATTTACCTATCCTATAGCTGAAACGCTAAGAAAGCTAAAACTGGTGTTACTTTCACCTTATACACTCATCTTAGCTAAAAAGCTATTTCATAAACGGTATTCATAACCCAATCTAATCTCATATCACAGAAAAATGCGGCATCATACACTGAGCCTGGAGCTAACAGGACGCGGTATGATCACTTAGTTCAGATTCTTTAAGTTACGAGGCCACGACGACGACGTAACATCTCTCTGTACAGCAATGTTTATTACTTAGGTACTGTATACTCAACCTGTAGGTATAGAATTCCCGTCGAAAGAAAAGCTACTCGGAACTAGGGTTCAAGAAATAAAATATTTTATGATCAGAGTAAGAGAATAAACAGTATTTTTAGTATATTTTTTAATGTTTTAAATGGATACATAATTGTACTACTCGCGCAACTCATCAATTTAGCACCAATTTTGAAGGCTCTCTCTCACTCTCACGTAAGCCTCACCAAATAGACAAGGAGCAACTTTAAGGTTTATCTAATCTCATATTCGAATTATAAACGTCAAAACGAGTTTATATTGACGTACATTATAAACACAATGCCGAAATTTAAAAATAGAATCAGATTATCTTTCTCTCTTCTCTAACAAAATAATGATAGAAATAATTTTTTTTTCTATTACGATACAGGGCAAATCCAAGAAGTTAATATCACCAAGGAGTTTCCATCTATTTTTGCAATGGAACGTTAGCGGGGGACAGCAGCACCGCTCTAGCGCATGCGCGGCGATGAGCTGGGTGCAGGCGCCATTCATACGTTTTGTGGAACTGAATTTCGTGGGATTTTTTTATTCTTGATCTTTTAACTATGATCTTTTATTTAGTAGGTTCAATCCCAGTATGAGAGTTGATAAAGTTGTATGAAACTGCACATAACTAGGTATTAAAATACTCGTGTGATATTATTAAAAACCTCGCCTGCGGCTCAGTTTATTTTAATTTTATTTTTTTATATAGGGCATCTCGCAGTTGACCTCTGAGGAGGTCGTAGCTGCTTAACCGGACTTTCCTGTGGCTGCCTTAAGCTTCTACACTTAAAGCCTCCAGCCAGGGGTCGGTTTTTAAACACAAACTCGTGTTTTAATACCCCTCTTTATGCAACAGTTTCAAAAACTACTATTTTGTAAGTATTACACCACCCTAGATGCCTTGTCTTGCCAACATTGGACGAATGTAGTAGAATAAGTGAGCTACACGAAATAGTTTTATAAATTTTCCCTTTAATAACTTACATACCAAACCATTTCAGTACATTATATTTAGTGTAATCAGTTTTGTTCCTTCTTGGTATTTTGTATCAAAACCTTATCAATTTTAATAGTTTTGATTGTCACTGACCACATGTACCTAAACATGACACAAACATAGGAATAATTACATAATTGTTTATGTAATTCTTCCTATACTAATAAGCGAACAATATTTGTGTATATATTTATATACATATATAATTGTAATCACGTTCTCGAAAACGGCTCTAACGATTTCGATAAAAGTTGCAATATAGAGATTTACGGGGGCAATAAATTAATTTAGCTAGGTCTCATATCTGGGAAAATTCGATTTCTCCGTATTTTCATCCGAACAGAGCTCAGTCGCTCATAGTTTAGAACAAGATGGCTACCAGAGTAATGAGATGGCAGTATGAAATTAGGAAGTCCCTACATACTATCATGGCAGCATGGAATTAGTAAGTACTGTCATGGCAGCATGGAAATAGTATGAACTATCCTATACTATTAAATGAGCATTCTTTATTTTCTCCCGAGCAGAGTCAATTCACCAGCTGCAAAATGTAAGTTTGAAATCGCATTTTTTTTGGTGTTAACGCTACCAATTAACGATTTTCGGACTTTTTCCTTAACTTGTGCTGTGAGACCTTGCTTCTTGCCAAATTTCATGATTCTAGGTCAGCGGGAAGTAACTATAGGTTTTGATTTATTTGCGTGAACCAAGATATGTCGCATACATGGCCGTATTTTTTTATTGCGTTGACTTAGAAGCTAGATTTCTTAAGAGAGACCATAGATGTACATATTTGATGTTAATTAAAAAAAAAACAAAAAAAACAACTCGATACCTCCACGAGTTACTGAGAAAAAGGGTCTTGACGACTGACAGACAGACGGACGAAGTGATCCTTTAAGGGTTCCGTTTTATCCTTTGGATGTACAGAACCCTAAAAAAACAAGGATTTTTGTACATGAAAATAATTTCTGGAAACTTACCACTATGAAGTGCTGAACACTCTCCAATAACCACCCATACATCTTGGCGAATAATATTTACTTGATATTTGATTAACGATTTGAATTTTTCTCAAAGAAATCAGCCTATATCGCGAGAAACTTCGAAGATACGCACGTAGCACGCATAAATCTAAAGAGCGTGGAATGTGCAAGTGATTCTCAATCACAATTTGAGTATTTCATTGATTAATTAATGTCATACATTGTCCTTTAACGTTCACTTATCCATATTTAAAACCTTATAAAAACTTCCAATGCCTAATTTAATCAGTCCTCAACCCAAATAATCCCGCGATTGTCCGTAAGCCACAGCCTAATTTTTCTCCAAAAACTGACACTGACAAACAATCAGTGTACAAGTTTTGATACACAGACTTTTGTTTACGTCCTTCGCAACCTTGAGTCGCGTTTACCCGGTAAGGCTTTCGCGGGACTACTGAACGGATAAGGGAGCGAACTGATACTTAATATTCTATAGCCAAGCTGCCTTTGATGTGCGATGTGCTAAGAAATCTTTGGTAACTTGTTTAGTGTTCCTTGACTAATTAAAGATTCAGTAGGAAAACAATCAATATAATTATAATATTTTAAATTACCTGCTGCTCTTGTCTTGTCTAATATTTTGATGATGCGGTTAAAGTTTAAAAACGTACCGCGTCGATGGGGCGGGAGAGGGGGAGGGTTAGTAAACCCTCACCCCCGTCAGTGATGCATACTTATTTTTTTTTTACAAAATAAATCTCATATAAAAAGGTTGATAAATGAAATGTAGAGGTGGAGGGAGGCGAGAGGAAGAGGGCAAGTCATCTCCCCACCCACCTGTTTACAGGAGATAATTTTTTTCATGGTCAATGTTAAACGTCTCGAAGCTCAAACTCAAAAAAAATAAAAAAATATTTTAAATATAAAAAAATTAAGTAAGGCGTAGTCGACGGAGCACCGCTTCGCGAGGCTCCTGTTTCTGTCTGCAGGGTTAAATTAAAGGAACCAAACACGAAGGAGATGACGGGACCTCGTTTGCTCTCGCACTTGAGCCCCATCATCCCTTTCGAACCTAACCTGTGCGAGCCGGGGTCCCAAAGTCTCAAGCTCGCTAGGCTCGCTCTTGTAGTTTTTTTGAAACTTTAGGTTTTTTTCTCGATAACTAGGCGTTTGCTAGCTGTGATATTTTGGGAAAGCGAGAACATGAAGACATCTATATGCAATGGATGCTTCTCATGCGGGATCCATAAATTGCAGTGGAGCCAATACTTACGTTGCTTACCTAAAAAAAAACATTTTATTAGAAAAAAAAATGCGTCTCTGGCAAATAAAAATGTTGCTGAGGGTTCTCTAGAACCCTCAAATAACCTCACATTCTTTCTAGCGAGGCGGCACGTTTCTGAACCCAACCCGATGATGCTCTTGCCATATTTTTTGAGACGGTCTTTTTCTTGTGCCAATCCCCACGCTCCTGTGACGGCCTCATCCAGGTTTTGCCCGCAATTGCTACATTGTCATCCGCCCATCTCGCCGGACGACTGACATCTCTTCCAGTCCTTGGACGCCACTCTGTCACAGCCTTACTCCACCTCTCATCACCCTTGGAGACAATAGTACTTACTACAACGCACTTTACATTCTTTTTTTGTTTTCTGTCTTTTATTTTTTTTAATTTTTACTTTTAGTACAATGCGTTGTGTTGTGTGTCTTTTAGTCTGTGCTAAATAAATGTATTTTCCTTCTTTCTTTTCTTTTTCTTTACTAACTTAACTGCCCCGTTGATCTAGTGCAATGGTCTTCAAACCGCGCAATTCCTTGGCGGCCCGGCAATAGCTTGGCTGAATAAAATTTATTTACCTATTACTATTCATGTTAAGAAAACAAAACAAAATAGACCAGCAAAAATCCCTTAAAATACATCCCCATTTCAGATGTTTTCCTAAAATCAGAAATTATGCACTGAAAATGACATCACTTTTTGGCTCCACATTATCTATGCGAGCAGTTATTTTCTCGAATGAAAAACGTAAAGTCCAGGACAAGGACTAGAATTACAGCTATTCACCTTGAAAATAGTGAGAATTGCAACAACAAATAATGGGGATATTGATAAATTAGTTAAGAGTAAACAATGTCAAACAGATCGTTTATTCTGTAGGTGGGCAACGTCGCAAAAAGATGTCAAATATTTCACTGTTTTGATTAATTTGGCAATATTACTGTGTGGAAATAAAAAAATGTGGCTAACTAGCGAACTAGAATATTGATTATGAAATGCAATAATTAATATCGTAACATCGAATGTTTAGTTTTAGATGTAAAAAAACTATTTGGAAACTTTCCAAATGCGTTTTTCACACTTAAAATGGGTACAACATCTAATTCATTGTTGTAATCGCAAGTCATTATTAACATTCTAGTTCGCTAGTTAGCCACATTTCTTATTTCTATTCAGTAATATTGCTGTAAGAATCAAAACAAGTAAATATTTGTCAGTCATTTGCGACGTCGCCAACTTTTAGGATAAACCGTCTTAATATCATTTGCTATTTCTAGCCTTGTATAACTTTATAATAAATAATTGCAAGGTAACTTACCTATAAGTTTATAATGGAATATACCTAATCAATTTCGCTTGTGTTGCGGCCCGCCGAACCAAAATCAAAGTGTTCTCGGCCCTTGACTTCAAAAAGGTTGAAGATCTACTTCGACGGATCCATTAGATCAGGGATCTAGTGGCTGCAACCGCGACTGCAGAGCAAAGGGGCCTGGGTTGGATGATAACATTATGCTAAACTATTAGCCCTATAATAGCTTATTGGGCAAAGCAAATTATTTATTGACAGATAAATTATTAGAATTTGAAAAGTAATGTATCATTGAGGTTCCCCATAAGGTGTTTCTCAGTAGCAGCCCGTAGTTTGGATTTGTGCCCGGTTGCGCCCCTATTACCCTATCACACGATACTTAAACTCCTACCTAGCCCATCCAGGTCTGGCGGCATCTCCATTGTCACATGCGAACTACGCATCAAAAACCTGACATCACACAAAATCCTGACGTCACACAAATCCTGCATCGCGCATTTAGAGTTTACCGCGTGAACAATATATATAGCTTCTCCGACATCAATCGTCTGGCAGTTGCCCGCCAGATACGACACCCGTCTGGTCGGAGGATCCTCCGTTTTCTATAGAGGATGAGTGAACTTTACACCGTGTTACTCAAGCCTCTAAACAGGAATACAGGCATGATTTTCCATTATGTTATTTTATGGTAAATTCACATAAACCTGAACCTAATTCGGAATGTACCCATTCATATAATGATGTCATGAATACGATTGATCAATCAGCAAGTTGATAGTGAACTGAATTGGTTCGCTTCGGCGAACCGCATTGAGGGCAATTGTCTGTTACGTCGCCCTTCAAAGGACGCGTGCCTCGGACTATTCATTTACCATTTATCTTTATCAACTATTTGTAATAACTGTGGTGATATTTTTAGTTGTATGCTCCTAAGCATTATTTCAAGTCACATTTGTGAGGAAACATAACATAACATCAGGCCTGTGTTCCTCGAAGGGTTGGGCAGAAGTGTAACTATAGTACACCCACATTTCGCTAGGTATGTTTTTAGTCCCACGTAATAGGAGGAGAGCCTATTGCCATCTATTGCTTACTACTTTTAGAATGTATTGTTTTGTTAGGGTAGGATGGCATACGACCACAGCTATCCTCTGAACATCACTATGAATAAGTAATATATTAATAAATACATTAAAGTTATATTACGTGTAAGTTGATCATTGAATGACGATAAATTATATTGAATAAGTAGTTTAAACATAACAATTTCAGATGAGAATATTTTCTTGTTACATACTTTTTAGAACGTGATTTGAAAGTAACACATTTTCGTAAATGATTACGACTAATCTGTTTCATTTTGACAGTTCAACGGCATTGATTGCGTTATTGAGTTGTTTTTTTTTCGAACTTATGAAGCAATAGATTATTTACCAATCGCTTTCAAAATGACTCAGATTGTGATTGATTGTGTATCACGCAATAGGGATGATAACTAAAAATTTTATTTTTTATTTTATTGGACACGTATTTTTTCTTTTCTTACGTAATCTAAAGATTATGGCGATACGTTGAGGCAAAATGTGCCATGACGAGTATGTAGATTTTATACGTATAGTGACGTAGCGACCCCCACTCCCCAACTTAAAATGCGTTTTATCTAAGTAATTTTTTATTAATATGATAAAGCAACAATACGTGTCTAATATTTTTTATTATCTGACTGACAGACTAATTAGAATTTCATTTCTTTTACCCAGGCATCATCCCTATTAGGTTGCTGGTTTGGCGTTTGAACTTAATTTATATTTAAATTATTTTGGCATCATAATTTCGTGACAAAGTATTTACAGACCCGCTTTTTTTATTTTTTTGAGGTTTTTTTGTTTTACATGTACCTAGGTAATATACTAGATTTACTCATAAGTTTATGTTTAAAATTTTGAGGTATTCGTATTCGGCCTCATCCGGTTGAAATGCCGAATGTATTCGGTTTAACTGATCATTGTAAATCAGCCTTTAGGGCAAAATAAATTAAAGGAATCCAATAATCTAACAATCGTATTTATTAGAAATCGTTTATTGTAAAGGGGTCTCTCAGGTCTTTAATATCCCACTTTGTGAAATGAATCCTGCAATGTTTGTGGCACAGTCGAAGCCGATGATGACCCGGCAATCGATGATGGCCCAGCCACTGGTGCCGGAGCCATATCCGCTGCGCTGTTGCTACGAGACGATGTCGAAGCAACTTGTTGAAAATGTTTTTTATGCTTTAGCATTAAGTATATGATTATTCATAGCAATTGTAGAAGCATTCCGCCCAGTGCCCCCGCGAGAAAGCACTGCGTTGCACAACGTACATCGCACTGTTTTATTATGATCTTCGATATCTTTGAAGATCTCCCACACACGCGACTTTTTCCGTCGTCTTAACATCTTTCAAAACACCCAAAACACCAAAATTTTAATCAAATAGTCAAGAACTGCACTAAAATCTGGCACCCGTATTGTGTTTTCATACGCAATGGCAGTGGCGGGGTGCAGTGGGTGTCCTCGTGCACATATGGGAGTGTCGCGAGGAGGCGAAACGCCGGGGCGTAACTCCGCTGCCGCATGAAATCACGGCACAGCGGACAGAGCTCCGGCGGGATCTCATGGCGGCATGGCGCAATTGTGGCGATAAGTCTCCTCTTTGATGAGTGGCTTGAGAGGCGCCATGGCGGCCTCCGCTCGTTCCGCCTGACGCAGGTCCTCGCCGGACACGGTTGTTTCGGGAGGTTCCTGTTCCGCATAAGGCGGGAGGAAACGCCCGGGTGTCACCACTGAGTGGATCGCCCGGAGGACACGGTGGAGCATACGGTGGAGATCTGCCCGGCTTGGGCGGAGCACCACGTCTGTCCTCACTGAGGCGATCGGCGGCGACGATCTCTCGCGTCCGGCCCTGGTTCAGGCCATGGTTCGGAGCGAGAGTGCATGGGAGGCCGTCACCTCCTTCTGCGAAGCAGTTATGCTCACGAAGGAGGAGGCGGAGCGCGCGAGGGCGATGCAAGATGCGCGCCCTCGCGCCCCCCGTCGCCGCAGGAGACGCCCCGGGCGTCGGGAGTCGCGAGCCGACTTCCGGCCACCGTAGACGTGGGCTTGCGGACGGTGAGCAATGGGTAGCTCGCCATCCGATAAGGACCAGGCCCGGGTCGACGACGCGTTGTGTTCCACGCGCGCCTCAAAGATATGTCAGCATCAACTGACGGGGTCCGTAAGGACCAATGCCTGCTGAGGTTGCGGGTTTTTCCGAAAGGGATATCGCGGCCCCGGCACACAGGTAACGGAAGAAACACGGGTGGGTTTTAGTCAGTAAAAGTCTGACACCCAGAACTTCTCCCGCTCCGCCCAGAGCGGGAGAAGTTATTTGATAATTTCCCACAATGAAAAAAAAAAGGGTTGCAGCGGGTAGCGAGAGGCGAGGTACCACTCACTTCGTACGCGCGCGGCGCTTTGGAAATCTAGCGTGTATAAACGTGTTTGCGCAGCAAAACTATAGAACGGGGAACCGAATTATCCGGCAGTATATTCGGTTCGGAAAGAAATTAACCGAATATTATTCAGTGAAACCACTATTCGCCGCATCTCTACTCTTAACCTTTCGAATTCCTCAAGAGATCGTAAGTCATGAGGACTTTTCAGCAATTTATTATGATCCAAGGAACAAATACGTATAAATGATCCATCTAAAGACCTGAGTCTGCTGAGGGCCACATAGGCCTTTGTTAGCGAACAGTGACTTAACCAGTATTTACTATCGCAATAAACAACATAAGCCCAAAAAGCAAGGTCATTAAATTGGAGTAGGTATTAGTACAGATTAGTACAGATGGGACACTCCGCAAAATCATTTAAATAAAAAGCGACTTTTGGTACGACACAATTAAGTGCAATTCAGATCGCACGGCGCTAATTACGGACAGTTATATTCACCTAGAAGTTGCCTCTCTTTCTATGACGTAACTCTTATACCTTCTGATTATGTTACCTTTCGCCCACTGAATTCGACAACTCGAGCCCGCCCGCGTACCTACTTGTAGCTTTATATACTAAATGTGGAGTGACCCATCTGTTTTGATCTGTGGTTTTAGTCAGTAATATAAGTGTTACCGCGTTTACCGCGTGGAGGTACTCCAGCGTATGTCATTATTAATACACACATTTTGTTAAAAAAAAAAAAAATTGCTTATGTATCACAGTACTACTACCTTAAATTCCTTAGCACGATCCTCAGTTATATCGAAAATACTGCAGCTTTCATTTTGAAATAAATACAGGGTGTTTGGCAGAAGGTTGAACATACGAAAATGGCGGATCTGTGGGGCCGTCTACTACGTGTCTAGGTCCAATAACAAGACCCAGGCCACAAGGTTTTTTTTTAATGATTTTTTAAATTTATTTTTCGGAATTTATCGTTGCCAAAACTTCAAACGTCAATCATTTCATTTAAAAACAACAAAACTGGCAACATTTTATTTTTATTTTCATCTAAAGTAACTGTAGAATCTTATAAAACTCGTATTTGACGCAGATGATTGCTAGAAAAGTAAGTACGAGCCCTTAAACTACAAACAAATAAAAAATAAATACCGAAAGCCCGACTTTGAACTGCGTTCAAAAAAAAAACTTACAGTGATAGAGCAGTTCTAATTTTAGGAAAACATCTTTGGTTCATGCCCAATCTAACGGTATGCAATAAGCTCAATTTATTTTAAAACAACTAGAACAATTCGCCAATTTTAACTGTCTGGGACTTTTTTCACCAAAAGGATTGCGAAGGAAATTTGCGAAAAGTGAAATTAATTAATATACGAAATATTTTTTTTTTTAAATTTAAGGTTCTAGAATTATTCTAGAAAAAAAAAATTGCCAGTTTTGTTATTTTAAATGAAATTATTGACGTTTGAAATTTGAGCAACCACGAATTTCCTTTAAATTTAAAAATATCATTTAAAAAAATCCTTGTGGCCTGGGTCTTGTTATTGGACCTAGACACGTAGTAGACGGCCCCACGGATCCGCCATTTTCGTATGTTCAACGTTCTGCCGAACACCCTGTATATGTATATGTGATTGACGAAAACACGATTCCATAAAGTTTTCTCTATAAGAAAACTATACGTTGTAAGTAACTAAAACAATCGCCTGCGACTCCTGCGACATCGCGAGTCATTGCGTGTCCGCGTAATTTCGTCGTGTCCGTCGGTCAGTCTGCCGATCGTCCGGAAGTTGCACAGGCATTTTAGTATGAGACTCATCATCTGCCTAGCCCTTCCTCAACTATGTTGGGGTCGGCTTCCAGTCTAACCAGATGTAGCTAACAAGAAGGTGTATTCTGTGCACCGGTAAACAATGTTCTACTGAAATTCAAAAAATACAGTAGTCGCATGATGTGTAACATCTGACATTTCACCATTAACAGAGCAACATTAAGATAATACTTAAGCAACATTAAAGGGGCGGGGCCTCGTCAAGGTCGTTTCTGGTGACTAACTCTAGCACCGCGCGCGCTCATTGGTCAAATTAAATAGCACGCGCTTCCTCCGCTTCCTGTTACACACTTCCGTCCCTTTTCACGAAATCACTCCCACAGATTGGAGGAAAGATATTACACATCAAAAAACAATTAGCGGTGGCTCTCCATGTAACCGAGAAAAAAAAAACAAATTCAATGCACAGGCGTGTGTTGTTTGATCCCATAATTAAAGTTAAATAAAAGATTATAAAATTTCCGAATGACATTTTATTTAGATATTTTCGGGTACAACCGCAGAAATAATATGAAATACCTACCAAATTAGAGTTGTGTATGCGTAAATATTCATATCTTCACTGTGCGTGATCCGATAGGCTGCACTTTATTTGCATAATACAATTTTAATCACAACCCTAAGGATTTACTATTCCATTCAAATTCAATTCAAAATCCTCTGTTTCAGAAATTCGTCTGCTCAACAACATAAAGTCAATTCAATTTATTCATTAACAATTTACATTGTGTTTTAAATAATTCTGGTGTCAGTTCATTTCTTTTTTTAAAGCAGTAATAAAACACGTATCATATTGGTCATTTAAAAATGAACACATCAAAAACAATAATATTATTCAATGTCAACTCACTAAAATTAGGAAAAGAAAATCATTCAAAATATTATAGTGAGAAAATATTAAAATTATGAATGTAAAAATAATTTTCCATTGTTCATTGGTGAGTCAATTCGTCGGAGATGCTTCATCAGCTTGTATAGTTTCCGAAGTTGCATTGTCATCTCCGGCAAGGTTACCAAGCTTTTATAACCCACATGAAGCATTCCTCATCGTTGTGCACGTTGCCGTTGTGGCTCCAAAGTAGTCTGTCTCCAATTTTATTCGTTTTCACATCCAGCTTGAGTCCTTGACCATACTGACAAGTTATTATTAAGAACACGAGTCTACGATTTTTAACCAAAGGCTCCAAATAATATCTATCCTTGACTTCGTCAGACTTAGTCGAGCCCCAAACCTGTCTCTCTCCGATATTGTTCATATTTATGTCCAATTTCAAGTACATATTGCGATGAGTATTGTACAGTTTGAATGTGACCCCGTCTCTGTTCCACACGGGGAGGAGCTTCCAGCTCACTCTCTCACTAGTTAATTGACATTGGTTATTGTCACCCCAAGCGAGACTATCATTGGAAGAGTTAGTGTGTAACTCAAGTTTCAAAGGCTGTTGGTATTGCATATTGACTATTGTTACAGCGTCCTCGTTGAAGATGTGTTGGAACGACTTTGGGAAATAATTGCGAACGATGTCTTTAGCACCACCGTGCCACAGTTTATACGCGAGGGACATGACGTTTCGCGGAGCAGAGCTAATAAGCCTAGTTAACATTTCGTTGATGAATTCACTACCACATATACACTTTTGGACCATATTCACAGCGGTATCATAGTTACCGTTGACGACATTATTGTACCATTCCTCCATAAGAGTTTGAGTATTTCGAAAAGCCACGTGACTTTCATAGTATATCGATCCTTGAAGTTTGCGAGGCGGAGTTGCACTTGGACTAGAGGTCAAGGCTTTTCTCAACAATTCGACGGTCAGTGGGTCGTCTTGGACGGCGAACTCCGAGATCTCTTGAGAGTCGGTGTGCACGGGGTCTTCTCGGACACAGTCGCTGGTGTCGCAGTTGGTGTAACTGAAGACGGGGATCCTGTTCGGTATTTTGCTGTCTACGTCCGGGCTGCTCATTTTTCTATAAACAATCAAAAATTAATATCAATGATAATAGAGTTAAAAAAAACCGGTCAAGTGCGTGTCGGACTACGCACAATGAAGGATTCCGTAGTTGGGATGAATTTATCGCAAGAACAAACTTAACTTTGTAGTTGAAGAACATGTTTTTGCAACCGCAGATTTAATGGTCTATTATTACACGTTAACATGTAAAGCCTACTTAGCTGTGATAGTTTTCCTTTTAATTTCGTTATATATACTACTTCCATGAATCTTTCACTAATCCAAAACCAACCATTTAGCTGGCAGGAGGCGGGGACTCTAACAAAAATTAACACTTTAAAGCTTAATAGGCCAAGTGCGTGGTCCGACACGCAATTGGCCGGTTTTTTTATACTGGGTGTTAAAGAAATTGCGTGTCATAGCTTCAGGGTGAGCTTAGAGTCGATATAGGAACCCTTAAAAAATAAAAAATAATTACCATTAAAAAAAGTTAAAAAAAAACGAAAATTATCATAAGATGAACTTACTACTAAATAGCAATCGTTTATTATTACTTCCTTTATTTAACTTTTTAACATATAAAATACATCTTTAAATATTTCTTAAAAACTATATAAAAAACATTTAAAAATATAAAAAATAGTGTTCCGCCGGTGTCGGGAGCAGGGTCCAAGCTACCGGTGGTTAGGACTGCAGGGACAGGATCCTCCTCACAATGCGAGCCGTATCGAGGAGTACTGCTTTCTGAATCAGGCCCTTGATCCAACCGCTTAACGACAGCCTCGAGAGATGTTGGTCGAGGCTTTCGGCCATCAGGCCATTGGCCGTTACGACAATCGGTACAATGATAGCCGAGCTCACATTCCACATGTCAACAACCTTGTGTGCTAAGTCGAGATATTTTATTTGTTTCTCTTTCTCAGCTTTCACGAGGTTCTCGTCATGCGGAATGGTAACATCGACTATCATTGCGCAGCGCACTGATCGATCTATCACCACTATATCAGTCTTATTGGCAACAATAGTCCCGTCAGTAATGATAGACCGATCCCAGTACAACGTGATATGGTCATTTTCGAGAACTGGGTCGGGCACATACTTATAATCCGGTACCTCAGAGTCAACAAGTTTATATTTCAAAGCAAGTTGCTGGTGAATAATCCTGTCCACTTGGTCGCCTGTGTAAGTACTCGCCGTTAGCCAGACGCGAACAACCAGAGATAATATGTCTGATGGACTCACCCAGACGATGGCATGCCCGACACACGTCAACCGTCTCGTCCATCATAATATGTCTCCGGTAGTTATTCGTCAAGATAACTTCGTCCATAATTGCACAGACAAAACCTTCAGTTTCCCCGAAAAGGTCAAAGAAACGTAGCCAGGATACGGACGTTAAGAAATCTACACCGGGCTCATGAAGAGCCCGATAGTAGCGCCCGTGAAGCTCCTTGCTCTGCCATACCTACTTGCGGTCATCTGTAGTAAGTACTACAGGTTTGCGCCTTTAGTTTTTTAGTTCTCTTTAGCCATGGAAAGCGGGGTGAGTCCCTTGTCCACTGCGACCACATCACGGTGCATACCCACTTCGGCTTTTAAAAAATAATCCCTGAGGCTGCACACCTCGCGGTTGTGGAGGGTCTTAGCGTTTAAAAAGCCTCGACCCCCGCACTTCCACGGGATGTACAGTCTCATCACCGCTGAACGTGGGAATAGCTCCTTAGTACCACGGGACCCATTCCTACATCCAATTTGAGAGGCAGACATAATTGAATTACTGTCAATGTGTGTGTTGATTTTCGCTCTCAAAATGGATGTAAGAAGTTTATAGACCGTCGACAAACATGTGATCGGTCTATAATTCTTGGGTTCCGCAGGACTACCTGACTTATGGAGCAGGTGGGTAATGCCTGTTTTTAGAGACTGTGGTAGCGACTCAGACTCCACGGATGACTGGAATTGAGATGCTAGGCGAGTGTGCGAACTATTCAGCCATTTTAACCAAAATTTGTGCAGTCCGTCCGGTCCCGGTGATTTCCAATTCGGTAACGGACGGACTGCTCTGGCTACGTCTAATGGCGTGATTGACACAGGTTCCATTTCTGGGATAGTTTTACACACTCGCTCGACATCCTGCATCCAGCAAGCCTCAGTGTACACCGACCAAACCGACTGACAGTGAGCACCGACCAGATGCTGCGCCAGAATGCACTCGTGGCGACATCATCCGGGCGGCACACGTCGGGCGCATTTCGTTCAGGTCGGTCCCAAGCTCTATATACCCACCTCTCATCGCCCTGGAACATGCGATTCTGTGAGTATCGATCAACCCGCCGCTTATACCGCCGAATACGGCTCGCCCATGCACAAACTCACCGGACATGTATTCTTGAGGGCTGATTCCAGTCCCCGAGAATGCCCGTCTTACAAAGCGCATCACTCGTGGTCGTGTATTGCCCTCCCTGAAGCAGTATAGTTTGCCGATGAGCACCCTGGCCCCATCGATACGTCGCTCGATTCTGCACTGCCAGGCTGGTACGGCTGGTTTCGGTTGAGTAGCTACATCACAGTTTGGGCACTTGACGTTAGCTAAACGACATGCCGCAACAGCCGCACAGTACAGAATCGAGTGTGTGCCAACAAGATCCTCGCTGCTCTCGAAAAAAAATCTAAGCTGCGAGTCCAAGGCACACACCAGCGCCCAATTTTTTTTGTGCATGGGTAGGCGTGGTAATCAAGGTCTAAGATCGGTCGGAGTGTACCTATACTCGCGAAGCGCATCCTCCAGTGCGCTCCTCAATCGGACGTTGCACTGGCTACTTACTGTGGTAACCCTATCATGCTCCTCTTCAACACTACTATTGGACCGCGGCGGGATTACATCAATAGGTGACACTTTTGCTGCGGTTTGTGCCGTTTATTATTATTATTTATTTATTTATTCGGACAACACAGATCCATAATGTTAGTAATACCTTAAAGCTAGTGTTAGTAGTATATTATTATTATTAACAATTTTGAAATTTAAATATTTTGCACAGAAGACGGCCAAGTAGTGTGCAAATTTCTCACTTGGCCATCCTCTCCACAAAATGCCTAAAAATAGGAGAATAAAAACTCTGACAATGTTTTCAGAATGCTGTTGCTACTGGCCCGTGTTCTAGTGACTAATAATGCGACATGTTTTCGAATAATCGCAAGAAAGCCGTCTGTTCGATTCTGTGCAAACATTTTCGACGCACTACAGAAACGGGGCAGTCTCAAGAGCACCTGAAAATATTATTATATTGGACGCGTAAGACATCTAACGACCTTTTGGTGTAAGTGTGTTAGAATTGTATTTAGAATTGATTAAAAAAATGCTTAAAATAAGTTTTTATTTTGTTTTAAATGCTAATTAATAATTTCCTAGAGTTACCTACCTCCTACTATCTAACGCAATGAAATACCTACGCCCGAATACTTCGATAACGCCGGGTGAAGGATAGGTAACTAGGTACGTAAATTACAATTCCAAGTATTACTTCTTCCTACATACTATAGCGTGCGTTATATATATAGCGTTATCCAGTAGCGGATACAGAAAAAATTCAAGGGGGGGGCGCTAAAAGACATCTTGAGCTATGGGCGTTATATTGTGTTATAACCATGTAGGTAACCTATTTGTTTTAAAACATTATTTTTTGACGTGCCCTCCCCTTGCCGTGAACCGCACATTGTTGGGCTGCATGGGGGGGGGGGGGGGGGGGGGGGGCGCCCCCTCCGAGCCCCCATATGTATCCGCCACTGGCGTTATCTCCTACAAAATTAAAGCCTACAAATGAAAAAATCTTGTTTATCTAGTAGCTATTCAGCAGCAGTAGAAGAACGAGTGGGTATTTTAAAATGGAATCATGTAGGTAGGTATTTACAATGATTGCTATTTTATGTTAGTAGGTACTAAATTAGGTTGATCTTGCAATAATTTTGTTAAGTTTTTTTTTTCGAGGTTTCCTTTATCGATACTGAACCTACCCCTAAGCTATAGCACGCAATTTATTTAAGAGCGTTTATTCTGAAGGTGGGCAACGTCGCAAATAGATGTCAAATATTTCACTGTTTTGATTAATTTAGCAATATTACTGTGTGGAAATAAAAAATGTGGCTAACTAGCGAACTAGAATATTGATTATGAAATGCAATCATTAATATCGTAACACCGAATGTTTCGTTTTAGATGTAAACAAACTATTTGGAAACTTTCCAAATGCGTTTTTTACATCTAAAATGGGTACAACATCAAATTCAATGTTATAATTAAAATTCATTATTAATATTCTAGTTCGCTAGTTAGCGACATTTCTTATTTCTATTCAGTAATATTGCTAAATGAATCAAAACCGGTAAATATTGGAATGTTATTTGCGACGTTGCCAACTTTCAGGATAAACCCTCTTAACAGCCTGTATAAGAGTTCCCCCGACTGCTATGACAATTTTATTTCTCTTCGCTTCGCTTTCTACATGTCGTGGCCAGATCTTAGAATTGATCATTTCATGACATGAACATTGACCGCTGGTCACATCATGATGTGGTCTGGCTAGATCTTGATTGAATACTCAACGTTTAACGACATGAACAGCTAAACGCACGACTACTTCATGATGTGGCCAAACATTAGTGATCATATCGTAAAATTATTAGAGTATCCACCGGTACGGGCGTTGATGTCGCTTTGTTTTTGTTGTGAGGCAAGCATCATGATGCGGCATACAACAAATCAAACAAAGTAGGGTGACCACGCATAAGAAGTCGATGGACTTTTATTAGGTTTCCAATTAATGTATTATGGAAAGCGATCAATTTGGAAATAGCGCCTGCCGAAGCGTGAAATGCAACATGGTACTTAAAATTAGTTTAAAAAATAAACAAATTTACGCCGCTTGTGGCACCCCGACCAAATGGGTTAAATTAGGAACTGTGACCAACAGCGCGCGAGCCGAGCGAGCGAAGCGAGCGGTGCCGCGGCAGCGGCCGGCGAGCGCTACTTCCAAGTTTTTCACAGTTACTTGGCTATTTTTACTACACCTTAAACCATGGTTACCCTACATTAATGATATGGCCAAACGTCGACTGACATATCATTAAACGTTGAAGTTTAAACGATACGGTCAATTTTAGTATACCTTGCCCTGTGCCAGTCTATTCTCTCTTATTGTATCCCTGTATGGGGTGGCACTGATAAAACCGCGGTGTTGGGCCTCGAAAGAGCGCAAAGGGCTTTATTAAAAGTCATGACCCACAAACCTCGTCGATACCCAACACTGACACTATATAAAGACTGCAATTGTCTCTCTGTAAGGAAACTCTTCATCCTACGCATAATACTCAAAAAACATGCTTCTCTTCCACATATTAAAAATAGAACAGTCCGTAGCGGGAAACCCATTTGTAATTACAATCAAATTAATACAAGCTTCGCGACACGCCAATACTCTTTTTTAGCATCCAAATTATACAACAGCTTGAACAAATCAATAAAAATACACACATTAAATCAATTTAACCTAAAAAAAAAAGTTACCTATTACTTGCTAAATTTGACATACGACGAAACTGAAAAATTACTCACCCGCATTACATAACACGTTACCTCCTATTACAGCTCACATAACACCGCCACATACACTCACACAAATATACACCCCCTTACAAACGCACAAACTCACACATACACGAACACTCACACACACCTATGGCAACACCTCTTTTTCATACACCTCTCATTTATATTCATTTCGTTACCTAGTAGATAACCCTTTTACATTTACTTTTGTTACATCTTTGTTGCATATTTTTTATTGTTTACCTAACTGCTTAGCATTGTAACGGCTGACAAGACCCCAAGAAGGAATCACTGGCTCTGAAGATACAGGTTATGCCTAGTTTCGGAGTCAGGGTTACAACACTTTATTTGCCAAACTTAAGCCCTAGCTACAGTACTCAATGTAATTTGCAATGTCCAATCTCCTTTTTTTTGTTTTTTTTAAGTCACTGCGATGTATACCTTAGATTAAGGAAGACCATCTGTAATAAGGGTTGTGAATAAACATTTATTATTATTATTATTTCGAGTTCTTTCATTTTCTTCTCTTATATGAGAGTACAAAAACCTTGCACACGGGTCGGAACCAAGTGTGTAAGGAGGAATTTAAATAGAGAACGTTGATGATATTGTGGAAGAAGTAAGGAACTTCCGGGTGATCCGACAGGTGTTGAGAATTGTGGCTTTTTGTATCAGGTGCAGGGTATGAGTGGGCATATGTAGAGTGTTAAGGCTTTGTGTAAGAGAATTTGGTACTATACCAGTGGATGAGAGTACTATAGGGACGATGATTATTATATTATTATTAGCAGGCCGTTTCATGAAATGGTCAATCCTAAGATCTGGCCACGAATATTAACTAATGCAGCTTTTTTTTTTACTGTTTAGCTTAATTTTTGGCAGGGCTGTTGTGTTTATGTTTTTTTTAATTTTTAAGCATAAAGGTGGTTTTATACTCTCACGGCGAGGCGAGGCGAGGAGTGGATGGCGTGGGGATGAATATATGAAATGTTTGTTTTGCATGTACACCAGGGTTCGCATAAAACAAACAAGTTGTTTTAAAACACGTTTTAAAAAAACGTTTAAAACAGTTTGAAATAAAACAATGTTTTTTATTAAGCGTTTATTTATTTATTTATACAGTTTCGGACAACAATAAAATCCATATTGTTGGTGAATAAATACCTTTTATCTTATGTTAGTAATACAAAACACACTATCAACAACGGCAACACAACGAATTAAGTGTCTGAGGCAGGTTGCTCAGAGAACGATCAAGCAAGAGATCAGCTACCTAGTTGACCATCCTCTCCACAAAATGCCTCAGAACAGGTGAGTAAGGATTCTCCGGCACTCATTTCAGGATACTATTGTTACTGACCCGCGTTCGATGCATCAGTGAAGCACCTTTTTGACTGCGTGGAAACCGTCAGTTCGGTTTTGCGAAAAAATCTCTGATGCACTTCAAAAACGGGGCAGTCCCAACAGCATCCTAAAAACATTATTATATTGGACGCGTAAGGCATATCGCGATCTTTTGGCGTAGCTGAGCCATAGCCCCCCGCATACAAACCCTCACAGAAAGCCTTGAATAGGGTGATCTTGACTTGTTCACAACAGCGGGAGAATCTACGGACCAACATATTACCTCGGACCGCTAGTGCCCTACGTTCCCTCTCAATGTCTGCATTATCCTTATAGTCGTCGGCAAGCATGTGCCCCAAGTACTTAAATTGGTCCACTTTATTAATACTCATGCCATTAAGGGTGAAATTAGGTGTATGGTTAGGGCATTTACCGGCGGCCTTGTATTCGCACTTCTTAACATTGTAAACCAGGCCATGCGTACCATCGTACTTCTCGCAGACCAGCAACCAACCCTGATGTACACCTATGTAAAATGTATGCCAATAAATTACGTATATAGTTTTGGAATGTGCTTATCAAGGCCCTCAATTTGATACCCTGTAATAAAAGAAGATTTTTATGGATTTGCATTTGTTTATGGAGCCATACTGCCGCCATGTTGTTTTTTTACATGCTGAATACTATACACACATAAATACACTTCAAGTTGGTAAGTAGCTTTATTTTTGATACATTAGTAATTTGTTAGGATTTTGAGCCTTACTGCTTTACTTTACTTCTCTTATTTCCTTTATTGTGTATTTAATTTTTTTGCTGTCTATTTGGTTTAATATTATTGGGTAAAAACCAAATAGCCCAACAGAGAGAGCAAATAGCCAGGTGACGACGACTAAAAGTACCAAGGATATAGCTCCCTGATTCGTTTCGTAGTGGCTGGGTTCCGAGAAGGTCTCAGCATATTTTTTCTATATTCTCATTGATATTAATTTTTCATTGTTTATTTTTACGCACTGAAGTTCAAAATGCGTTCCATTACTGTCTGGAAGCTTGCCAATCGACCAAACTACATCACCAACATCGACAAGTGGTTCCCTTACTCCGAAGTTCCTTATCTCGGAGATGGTGAAGATACCTGCTTCCCTCAGCGATCTGTTCAACATGTTGACTACCGGGGTTAAGGTACCTTACCTTAATCCCGTGTATCCGAAGAAGGCATTCGCGGCTTCTCAAACTGCTACAATGTCAATCATCAGTACCAACTGGTCAGCAGCGGCCCGGACGTAGACAGCAAGATATCGAACAGGATCCCCTTCCTCACTTACACCTAATTATAATGCCGGATCAAACATTCAATTTTCAAAAATAATAATAAACAATTTTATAGAAAATAATTTCAGAAGTACATTGGCCTTCAAAACTTAGTACTTACCATGGTCTAATAAAACAAGTTCTGGCATTCCGGGACCAACACATGCTTACGTCACTATCCAGTTGCCACTCTATTGCAACAAAATACGATTAAGGAAAGATTTTCAAAAACCAAAGCTTTTAAATTGTCGTTTCGTGTGTCTAATCAAACGAAACAATTCAATTTAAACATAAACCAACGTAATTGTTAATTAAAACCTCATTGTTTTATCGGATTCGCACAGGTAATAAAGGTGGTTGGGGAGTTATTATTACAAACTTCTGGTAACACAGATGTGATGACGTAGACTTGTGTCGCCCACGTGACCACTGTGTTTCGGAATGCCATACCTGGCGAAGTATATTATTATACCATGGTACTTACTACACTTTTAAAATTACAATTTCTCCTAAACTATAGCAGGAAAAGTTTTGAAATAAATAACTTCTACAGCAAATTTCATCAACTTTCTTTGAAATTGTAAAAATACGAGTATATTGCCATTTTTAACTTACTGGCAAAAAACTCAAAGAACATTTACCTACCTATGTATTTTTTACGCCTTATTTACATTTGAATAACTGGTATTACCTCCTCCGGCTCTGACGGCAGCTTTGAGCCGGTTTAGCATTCTGAAGACGAGGTTTCTGAGGTGATGTTGGGGAATATTCTCCTATTCTTCCAGCAGGGATTGTTATAGGCCCCTGAGGGTGATTGGAGGTGGTCTACGGCTTTGACCAGCCTCCCGAGCTCATCCCAGGCGTGCTCGATCGAGTTGAGATCAGGACTTCTTGTACGACCCGTCCCGTTATCCTGCATCAGTATCGATCCATAACCCATATTTACTAAATATGGCTCTGCATACTCATTAAGGATCTCTTGAGCATATCTTTCCCCAGTCAGGGTACCATTTTCTATAGCCTGTACGACCTTCCGAAGAGATGCCAGATCATACGTGTACAGAGCCTCCACCTCCACCGTATTGGACTCTTTCTGTGAAATCGACCCTTGATCCCTTATGAGTCTAATATCTCAAATTGCTTAGCATGATCCTCCGTTATCCGTCTCCGTTAAATACTGCAGCATTAAATTTGAAATAAATATATGTTGTAAAGTTGAGGATTAATGTTAATTACTATGTTTGACGAAAACAAATTCCATAAAAAAATTACGAAATAAAAAAAAAATCCTCCAAACCGAACAATTAACCTCTGGTATTAAAAAAAATATGCAAATTAGATCACGAAACTTTGTTTAATAACTGAACTAACTATTTAGCAAATACCATGTTTTTTTTTTCTTCTAAATACCATTATTGTCGCCGTAAAAAGAAATTACCTAAATTATTGGCACCTTGTAGCAGCTTTCTCCCCACCGCTCAGTATCGCATTCACTCAGTCCGCGAGCACTACAGTGCGAGTGAGATAAGGAGTGAATGTTAATATTAAGGCGACGATAACCGACTATTAATGATTTTATTCTGAAGATCACGTCTAAACGAGTAGTGTTAATGATTTGGAAAAAATATAAGTTAAATTAGAGCATTTTCTTAATAACTTAATCTGTGAATATGTGCGTTATCTGTGTTATGTTTCTATTACATAGTGTTTATTTAGTAAATTTATGTCTAACGTGGATAAAAAAAAGCAGAATGACGCAAAAACTATCAAGCGTTTTTTTCTGAACCTTCATCATTTTAAACATAATTTAATTATTTATCTTTTAGTATACGTGTTTTATTAAAATACCTTTTGTTTTATGTATAATAAATTAATAATACGTCAAATTTGGGACAGCGCTCCTTGACAGGCGAATTCTATTACTGGCTGGACATACACGACGCGTTTCGTGAGCTCAGCACAGAACACGCAAGCTAACCACTCAAGGCAATGGCCTTGAGTGGTAATAATACTAAACACGGAATAATAAATTAGGTATGTATTTACTTGTCAGCAATAATGTCCTCATTTTAATTTTTTATATGCGCAGTTGTCGGTTTCTCCTGTTTTATACAGCCAGAGCTACAACAAAAATGTATTTAAATTTAGGTGAATATAGGTACCACCAGCATGGGCTAAAGTAGGACGATTGTAATTGTGCACAATGTACTGTAAGTACGCAATACAGACGCAAAAAATTACATCTCCGCAGTCAAGGTCATACTAGTTTGTATACTACTTACGAACCAAGAACAATATCCCACAACTATATCAATAATAGCCTCAGACCAAATAAAAAACCAAGACAGAGCGCTGTCAACAATAAAGTGAAGCCATTGTCGTAAACATGGGTGCACTTTGTGTGGTGTAGTTTGACTGTAGTGTAATTGTACAAGGTTGTAAATGTGTCCGTATGAGCGTGTATGCACAGAGCGGCGGTGTAGTTTTGGCATGCTTCACTGTATTGTTCGCAGCCCTGTGTCTTGGTATTTTATTTGGTCTGAGAATAGCATTTAAGTTTTTTTTAAACTAATCAGGACTGTCCCTACAACGATGTAGTATGGTTACATTACATTACAATACTCACCTCGTCTCTGCATTTACGACTCGAGAATTTTTGTTATTTGATGTTCTCCTAAAACAGAAATATAACAATTATTTAAATTAAATAAAAGTATGTTTACTACAACTAAGTCATACATTTATTTGAATATTTTATTTAGGTAACCTACACTAATTTAAACTTTAGATAGAGATTTAAGATAACTTTATTTCGATTAAAATACATTACTTACCTCAGTAATCTATTTTTTTCCAGTATAAGGCGTTTCTTTTTCAATAATTTAGATTTACCAGCCATTTTTAGACCGAAATTTAAAAGTGAATGAAATTACTCTGAGCGTTAACGTCTACCCGTGACAGTGGTCAGCGAGGTACTGCCGCCCGTCGCCCCCGGCACACGCCGCGCCCCGGGCCCGCAAGACCCCCGCTTCAACGAGCACCAAGTTTATTCGAAAAACAACCCACCTTGATTTATCAAACACGATAGAAATAAAAGCCGTAAGTAAACTAGGGTAGTAAAATAAAATTGTCTTTTAGATGGAGCAAGTTACATGAAAATACGCCCGATCGTTTTTTTGTCCGCGTTAAAAGCGTTTACGTCTAGCGCGGGAAGTCAAGTTTAGGTAAATTCTTTGCAAAAATCAGTCACATAAAAGCACGCGTGCATGTGTGCGTAGAGTTCGCTTTCCCGCGCGTTCGCGTTCGCTCTGTTTATAGTCAGACTAACCCACTTTGATCCGTTCAATTTAGAGCAATAATGTATAGTAAATAATTAATTGGAATTTAAATCCTATAATTCGTGTAAATAATAATTTTATAATATTAAAATGAAACAGTTTATTTATCTTACGATTCTTGTCGTGTTAATTTAACATTAGGCATAACAATTTGATGAATCATATTTATTTGTTAATGTTCATCTACGGATGTTATTATTACTCCGAGCAACAACAAGCTCAACACGTCATACTCATAGCTACATTATGGGTACTGTTAACATTAGCATGTCGGTGACGTGAGCCCATAAGATTTTCCTCTACCAAAAATCGCTCAATGCGCTCAAACAAGTTTTCGCTTTAAAAAAAAGTGTGCGATTGGGGGAACTCCGTCTGGAACAAAGTTCGTTCTCACGTATCATTTAAAACAAGGCAGATGTCGAAATAATTACAGCGTCCGCGCTGTATCTTTTTGCAATACAAAAGTATATGTTCAGTATTTAGAAAGATAACAAATTACAAAAAAGAAAATTCGTCTTCGTAGAAGACGGTGGATCCTCTCCATAACATCGAATGCAAACCATATCGGATGAAATATATCGTCTGTACCTGCTCCAGATCGAAAGATGAATTTCTTCTAAAGCTTCACTAGTTCTCTTCCAGACGTCGTGGAAGTGAGCTGAATGTAAACGGGGTGAAAACGACACCCATAACGAATAATTTGAAAATTTTCGTAGCCGCCATCTTGAATTTATATGTTGACCTCACTGGTGCCGATTCTCTTGTACACCGAACTATCACAAAAATTCCATACTTTTGAATTAATCATATAGCTATTCTCCAATAATTTAAAAATTTGACACAACTAAAATCGAATTTGACAACCGCGACTCCACGTGGTACTTGTTTGCCCTAACCCGTGTTTTTTTTTTTGAGCTGGAGGCGCGCAGTGGGGCAGCCTCGACATGTTTATATGGATTTTTTCACTGTGTCTATGGGAAAAATGTAAAATTATTACCTCTCCACATTCTCTGCAAAACTACACGAGACTCGCGAGACTAATCGAGGCATGAGGAAACATTCGTCTATATTCTTGACTAGCTTTTGCCTGCGGCTTCGCCCGTGTGGATGTCGGAAAATATCACACGGGTACGTACTACCGAGATAAGTTAAATACCTAATATCCGAAGAAAAGTCATTGATTCCTACCGCTGCGCCCGCGTTGTCGGCAACCATAATTATTTTGTCACGTGTCATTTTGAATCTGTGATATACGTATTCTAAAGTATTAATTTTAATATGATGTCAAGGCATATTTTAATCTAAATTAAATGCCCAATTTAAATAACATATTTTATTGAATAAGGATAAATAAAATACCGGTCAAAATAGCTTCGGAAATAACAATGAAATTTTTATCAAATTCTGAGAGACAACAATGGTTACTGTAGGTCATTCTTAGAAGATAGACATTATGTTATCCCGGACTTTATTGTTGAACTTTTTAAGATATACATCCAATTCTGTAAAACATACATTAATTTGATGTATCTTTTACGGCTTACGCGGCGCACGCCAGTAAAGCTCCCATTCGGCATGATTTTTTCCGACATCTTCGACAATAATCGTCATATTTCAGCTAATTATTACACAAAACCTTCCGCATGAATTACTCCGTCCATTGGTGAAAACCGTTTGAAAATCCGTTCCGTAGTTTTTGAGTTTATCGAGTTCAGACAGACAGACAGACAGACTGATGCGGCGGGGGACTTTGTTTTATAATATGTAAGGATAAGGATGCTCGTGTGTATATATTATCTCATCATCATCTGTTACGGTGTATGGCAGTCGTTCACCACCTTCGCTTATTCCAACGTCTTCTCGTAACATTTTTTTTAACGTATCAATATATAATTGTAATAGACTGCATGCAGCAGCGCATGATGCTACAGCGGTAGATATTTTCAAGACTTCCATCTTGGTACGAGAGTCCAATACTACTGTGCCTGTCAAGAATGTAGAGCAACGCTCTCGTCTCGCACTGTCTTGGCAAATGTTCTCGTCGAGACCTCCCGCCGAGAATATGGAGCAGGCGTTAGACATTACTTTACAAATTAATTACACAATGTTATAATAGTATCTAGTTTTTTTACCTATATTTGCAGTCAGGGCCGTAGCCAGGAATTCACTTCGGAGGGGGTTATGGCCCAACAATTTTTTTGAAAAAATAAAGTGTTTCTGATTTCAGAGAGGATAAATAAAGAGTACAGATTTGTAAAAAATATTAAGTATTATTTATTGTTATGTCTAAAACAACATATTTGGTCTTTTTGCGGAATATGTTTTTTTTTCGACGATCTTATGACATTCTAATTTAGAGTTCAAATTGATGAAGCGTTTAGTAATTATCTATTTCAATAAAGCCCTGTTTCTCTCGTCCCGTCACTTTGCAATCATAACCAACACGGTCCCAGGGGGGGCTTTAAGATAATGGCGCCGCTATGGAGAATATAGCATGCAAAAGCGAGAATACGGAAATGCGGTAGTGGGGCGCGTTATTTCAGAGTGGACAAGCTATACATTAACAGCCTTACTAATAAAAATAAGTTAAACATCTGTTTAATGGCTGTATTGTTATACAGTGTATAAGCTGTGAAAAGGAGTTACACACTACCCTTACTAATAATCAGTTTTTAAACAATGAGTTTTTTTTTTTTTTTTTTAATGGCATCTCGCAGGTGACCACCTAAGGGGTCGTAGCTGCTTAACCGGGCTGTCCTGTGGCTGCCTTAAGCTGCTACACTTAAAGCTTCCAGCCAGGGACAAACAATGAGTAGTTACCCACTGCTTATGACAGAAACCACTGGCAACATTAGAAGGTGCGTTCTGAAATTGGTACTGCGTAATATCAGTGACATTATTTCATTTGGGAAAACATTCATAACTTTGTAGTTATAATTTTGAAAAATATAAATTTAAATAATTACGTTAATTTTATTTCCAAAACTACTGATTTTGAATTCTTTTACGAATAAAAAAAATATTTATTGTTAATTCACTACAAGTAAAAGCTAGTCAATCTTGAACGTCAAAATATCTCAAAGCGAATTCAGTACGATTGAAATTGTAAAAAAAATGAAGATATTTTTTTTTCTACAATATTAAATGGCTGAAATGAATGATATTTAACTAATTAAAAAAAAAAATCTTGGACAAACTTAGCTGAACCTATATTTCAACCGAAACTCATTTTCTTGCTAACAGAAAGGATATTAACGATTTTTGTAACATTTTCTTTGTCTTGGTGATCGAAATTTTGTAAAAAAAACCATGGTTTTCAAACTCAATAAGACAAAGGCAACTAGTTATTTTAGGTTATACGATCGCTATACAAGGTCCGAGGGCTGAATAACGGTTGTACAAAATCTCATTGTTTAAAGACATCTGTTACACCAGATGTACACAACTGAAACGTCAAATATCGTTTATTGGTAACGTTGATGTTATAAGCCTGGTATACGTCGTGCATAAAAGTTTACTAGTAAGGCTGTAAAGCTTCGTGCAGACTAACGCGACGCGATACCGGTTATTGTTATAACGTGAAGTTTTCTTAGAAATTGTATTGATCTAGTCGCATCGTGGTGTCGAGTCGCGCTGGTCTGTACGAGCCTTAAGAGGGTTCGAGGTCTGGACCCAAAACTATAAGGAACAACTTGATTTTGAAATAGCCGCAATAGATATTATAATTTTACAAACATAAATACCAATTTAATTAATTAATTAAAAGGCAACCGATGTGGACCATCATCAGAAAAAAATATTCCGGGGGGCGGGGGGGGGGTGGGGGTGTAACGGCCCTTTTTGCAGATTCACTGGGTAGATTTTTGTTTAATTGGTCAGTTGTTGATGATTTGTAGTGTGTACTTATTTATACGTAGAATGATATTGTTTACACTCAGCGTCTTTACGACAGTTAACACTTGTGGACCAGCATCCTAATTGCGTAATGCACGATCAAACACAATCTGAATCATTTTGAAAGAGATTGCTAATGTATTGCTTCATAAGTTCGAAAGAAAAAATCTACTCAACAACGTAAATATCGCAATGAATGTTGTTGAACTGTCAAAATGAAACAGAATAGTCGTAATCATTTACGGAAATCCAGTCTGCCAGTCTGCTATTTATGTAATTGTGTAGGCAACACATTTTTTTTTATGTTTATAATATACAGGGTGGCCGGGACATCGACGCGTAGCCGGCTACCATGGATTCAGTACATGATTCTGAATCCCACTGCGTTGAAAATTTTCGTCGGCTATTTAAAAAAAATCTGCTGTTTCATAGAAAAGTGCAATACCTACGCGGTCAAAATGTATGGAGCAGGTGTTTTTTTTTAAATAACCTTCGAAAAATTTCAACGCAGGATTTAGAATCATGTACTGAATCCATGATACCAGCTTTCACGTCGATGTCCCTACCACCCTGTATAGTGCTCACATACGAGAGAATAACTTTGTAGAAGAATCACATAACTTGCGAAATGTGGATGTAGGTAGGTACTGCCTACAGGGATCATATTAATTAGGTCATATTTTATCTTTACGTAGGTACTTGTAGATACGTGATGAACTTATCGCCTTGCGGCTCAAATTCCCAAAATAATAATTTTTGTATGTAGGTTGCGGTTACCAGAACAGATAACTAGTTTTTCTATTAAAAATATTTAATATATAAGAGCCGACATGCTGAAAACTATACAAACATAGGCGTTACATTTCAAGTTGGTAAGTAGCTTTTTTATATACTTAAGAGCGTTTATCCTAAAAGTTGGCAGCGTTGCAAATAGCTGTCAAAAATGTACCTATTTTTATTAATTTGGCAATATTACTGTATGGAAATAAGAAATGTGGCGAACTAATAATAATTCCAGCCTATTAATGTCCCACTGGAGAGCAAAAGCCTCTTCTCATACAGAGAAGGCACGAGCGTGGATCACCACGCTTGCTCAAGACAGGTTGGCGATTTCAGACTTATATTAACTATAAGTCCAGGTTTCCTCACGGTGTTTTCCTTCACCGATGTTAGTAATATCCAAGATAAACTCAGAAAGTACATATTAATTGAAAAAGTCACATTGGTACTTGCCCGGATTTGAACCCACAACCTCGTGCATGAGAGGCGAGGTCTTAACCACTGGGCCATCACGACATTAGAGAACTATTAACTATTACTATTACTTAATAATGAATTGCAATTATAACATTGCATTTGATGTTGTACGCGGTTTAGGTGTAAAAAAAGGCATTTGGAAAGTTTCCAAATACTTAAAAAAAAATCTAAAACTAAATATTCGGTGTTACGACATAAATTATTCTTATATTATATCATAATCAATATTCTAAGTTCGCTAGTTAGCCACATTTCTTATTTCTATACAGTAATATTGCCAAATTAATAAAAACAGCGAAATATTTGACATCTATTTGCGACGTTGCCAACTTTCAGAATAAACGCTCTTAAAATCATTTGTTAGGATTTTGAGCCTTCTTTTACATAGTGTTTTTTCTTTTTTTGCTGTCTATTTGGTTTAGTATCATTTTTTTTTTTTTTTTTTAATAAAACGTTGCCCCACACTAAGAATTTCTTCTTGTATCGTGGGTGCGTTTACAAACATAGAATCTCACATACACTAACACCCAGACCCGGAACAACTACTTGCAGATCATACAAATATTTGTTCCGTGCGGGGATCGAATCCGCGACACGTTGCGCAGCAGTCGATCGCTCAGCCACTGCGCCAACCGTGTCGTCAAAGGTTTAGTATCATTGGGTAACAAGTGTAACAACCAAATAGCCCAACGAGAGACGGTCCGTATGGATTGATGAGCCATGTCTCATATTTAAACGCGGGTACTACCAATATTTAGTAGTAAATTAACCGATTTTGTAAGCCCAATCCCGGAATTTGTAGTAAAACCTTTAAAAAGTTACAGGACGTTTAGGGTGGCTCCCCAATTCAGACATCTGATTTGAGAAGCCACCTTAAAATTTGGTAGGATTTAGTAGTACTTATGCGTAGTCTGTATAAAATAAATAGGTTTTGTAGGGCTCAATTTGAGATACTCGTAGGTACAATGCTTTGATTTTTAATAAAAAACCATAAATTTCACCGCGCTGTTTCTCGAAAAGTAATCAACGCAAATTTAAGTTGGTTAACTTAAACTTGCGGTTTGAAAAACATGATCTCCATGTAAAATTTCTACTACGTACATATATTTTCAATAGACCATCAGGATTGAGGAGCCACATAAAATGTGTTTTATTAGCGAAATTATATAATTTAACCATTTTATTTTTATAGTATAAATTAGAACACATTTACTACTAAATTATACAAAAAATCTGTTGTAATTGGTTGATTAATTTCTGAGAAGCAGCGCGGTGAAATTTATCGATTTTTATGAAAAATCTAAACATTGTAGCTATCTCAAATTCAACTTTCTGACTAATTGACCGACTATTTGACAATTCAAAAGTGCCTGTAAATGGTTTAATTGAAATAAATGCTTTGAGTTTGAGTTTGAGCACTACAAAAACCTTTTTTTTTTGTTCTGACTCCGCTTAAGTACAAATCTTTTAAAATTTTCAAAAATATCCGTCGTCTAGTTTTCAAGTTATAAGATGGCTCCTCAATTCAGACGTCCGAATTGAGGAGCCACCATAAACGTCCTGTAACTTTTTAAGGGTTTTACTACAAATTCCAGGATCGGGCTTACAAAATCGGCTAATTTACTACTAAATATTGGTAGTACCCGCGTCTAAATATGAGACATGGCTCCTCAATCCATACGGACACAAGAGTGAGACCCAATAGCCCAGCGACGACGAAAAGAACCAAGAATAGCTCCTACGACGTGGCTGGGCTTCGAGTAGGTCGCAGCATATTTTTTTACTCTATTCTCATAGATATTTATTTATCATTGTTTATAGATTAATCTACGCACTGAGCTTCAAAATGCATTCCATTACTATCTGGAAGCTCGCCAAACGACCAAACTACGTCGACAACATTGACAAGCGGTTTCCTTACTCCGAAGTTCCTTACCTCGGAGAGTACGACTTGTTGAAGATACCTTCTTCTCTCGGTGATCCGATTCAACATGTTGACTACTGGGGTGAAGGTAAGGTTGTATCCGAAGAAGGCATTCGCGGCTTCTCAAACTGCTACAATGTCAATCATCAGTACCAACTGGTCAGCAGCGGCCCAGACGTAGACAGCAAGATACCAAACAGGATCCCCGTCCTCAGTTACACCAACTGCAACACCAGCGGGTATATCAGAGACGCCTCCGTTCTCACTGTGACCGCCGTGGGAGCAAACATGAGCAGCAGCTGTGCTAAGGACATCGCTCGGATCGTCAACAGAGATCATGGCAAGGTGGTTGTGTACGGAGTGCAAGGCGACTCTCAAGAGATCTCCGAGCTTGCCGTCGAATTGAGGAAAAAAGGCTTGACCTCTAGTCCTGGTACAACTCTGCCTCGCGAGCTCCAAGGATTGACGTACTATGATTGTTACGTGGCTTTTGTAAGTACTCACACTCGTAAGGAGGAATGGTACAATAATGTTGTTAACGGTAACTATGACACCGCTGTGAATATGGCCCAAAACTTTGGAGCTACTGATGGAGAATTCATCAACGAAATTGTAACGAGGCTTATCAGCTCTGCTCCACGAAACGTCATGTGCCTCGCGTATAAACTGTGGCAAGCTGGATCTAAAGACATTGTACGCAATTATTTCCCCCAGGCGTTCAAACACATCTTCAACGAGGACGCTCTGACAATAGTCAATAAGGAATACCAACAGCCTTTGAAACTGGATGTACACACTGACTATTACAATGATAGACTCGCTTGGGGTGACAATAACCGAGGTCAATTAACTAGTGAGAGAGTGAGCTGGAAGCTCCTCCCCGTGTGGAACAGAGACGGGCTCACATTCAAACTGTACAATACTCATCGTAATATGTACTTGAAATTGGACGTTAATGTGGACAATTATGGAGACAGACAGGCTTGGGGGTCGACTCAGTCTGACGAAGTCAGGCATAGATATTATTTGGAGCCTTTGGTTAAAAATGGTACTCTAGTGTTCTTCATAATAAATTGTCAGTATGGTCAAGGACTCAAGCTGGATGTGAATACGGATAGCTATGGAGACAGACTACTTTGGGGCCACAACGGCAGCGTGCACAATGAGTATGAACGCTTTAGGTGGGTTATAGCAGATTGGTAACCTTGCCGGAGATGACGATGCCACTTCAGAAACAATATGAGCTGATGAAGCCACCTTAAAATAACTAAACTAACCTATAATTTGATTCACCCGATAAACAATGGAAAATTATTTTTATATTCATCTTTTTTTTAAAATGTTTTCTAACTAACCTATGTTACTGTTACTATGTTAAAGTTTTGTTTATTTTGAATATTATAATTAATATGATTATATCTATAATGTTGTAACTTTAAAATGAAAATAAAGTGTTAAAAATGTAATTGCTGTGTTTGCTGTCATTGACTGAAATTTTGATTAAAAAGAGCCCCTTGATCCCCATAATTAATAATATTAAGCATGTAGACAACAAGCTAAACAGAGCCTGCATTACCTTCTGGCAGTGAGGTAAGAAGTGGGGCCTATCCCCAAAATAATACTATGGCTGTACACCGCAGTGATCCGCCCTATGATCGCTTACGGGACAGTTGTCCGGTGGCCCCGCACTCAGGTGGTTGCAGCTTCCAACAAACTACAACGCATGAAAAGACTAGCCTGCTTGGCGACCACGGGCTGCATGAGGACTACTCCGACTGCAGCAATCGAAACCATGCTGGGACTGCCCCGCTCCACCTGTTCATACATCAGGAAGCGATATTACGTCTTAATGCAATTACTCTCTGGGGTAAGAGAGACACACGACACACCGCGATGCTTGAGGGACTCAATAATGAGATCCTTATTACGAAAGCCATAAATGACCGGGTACCCAAACAATTTATCTACGATAACAAATACAGGATCCAACTTCACGAGGATCGCCGATGCGAGGGTTTGCGCCCCGCAGAGCTACGAATCCTCACCGACGGATCCAAAACAGGTAGTGGCATAGGTGCCGGAATCTTCTCGGAAGACTTCAACACACACATAGCCACACCATTGGGAGTCCATGACACAGTGTTCCAGGCTGAATGCATGGGTATATCTCTTGCCGCTTCAGCCATCATGGCCAGGGAAGTTAAGGACCACTCGGTACGAATACTCTCAGATAGCATGGCTGTTCTGCAAGCACTAAACAGTCACATTGTTGACACTGGGCTGGTAGGTAGCCTTAATAATATAACCATTCAATGGATCAAAGGACACAGCGGTTCGCGGGGTAACGATGCAGCCGCCGAACTTGCCAGAAGGGGGTCGAGCATGGCACCAGTGGGGCCTAAACCCATTGCGCCACTCCCCTTCGGGTACCTACGCATTCTTCGTTGCTGGCCTTCTTTGAGGAGCTGGGGTGGATCGAATAACCGATTTTCCCATCCGTATGCAAAATATGCATTTTGACGTGGAGTTGCGGATACCAGCCCGTATTACCTATTACCTGTCTATCACAGTGGGCCCTATCAGAATACCAGCGCTGCGGTATTTATTTTTAAATATCGACGCATTATGCTGAGATAGTGGCCTTTTTGGCCTCGCACAGGTCTTTACTTTTCTGTTTGTATTTTTATTTTATATTTTTTATTATTACTTACTGTTTGTATTTCTTGTGTGGCCCAAATAAAATATTTTTCTTTCTTTCTTTCTTTTATGTCGCTAATCAACCAAACTTATTAGGAGTTTGCAAATTCACTTAATTTGTTATACTCGTATATCTACCTTACACCCCCTACCTACTCATGGAGATAAACAACTTATAGCATGTATGAAACTGATGCCTTTTTTTCAATGTAATATTTTTGGCACTCTCTTTTACTAACAGTAGGTACTCCATACAGCATGTTCTAATGTCAGAGATTTTTCACAAGAGCGTCCGTTGCCAATCTAATGGCGCTTAGCAATAAAAATCGGCGCGCGCGCCGTTGACCTGTACAATTAAAAAGCGGTCGTTTGCTTTTAGTATTGGTGCGTTAGTGATCGCAACAGTATACACCACACTAAATACACATTACTTCGCGGCCTAGTTAGTCTGAAAATAGGGGCGAGCAACATTTTTATTACATTTTAAAATGGTGGTTAAAAATATTCCTTGATGGTCTTTTAATACCTATTCCACGTCATGGCAATGATAAGTCACAATGTTAGATTAAAATTCGAAGGATAATGAAATATGAAGATAATTTGTTCCCTGTTAGTTGCTCATGTCGATGTCAATGTCACCTCATTGTGTAAGGCACACAGCACAATGGAGTTGAAGGTAGGACAGTTCTCCTGCATGTACCATTTGTATAAAGTTAACTTGAACCACACGCACGACCGCAGTTTAAACGAGTGTTATAGCTAGTCACCTGCAACATCTTCCTCACCATCATTACAGCCAAAATATCCTCAGGACATCACCTCCTCCGAGAATAGTCACATTGACGGTTTTCGCGCTGCCCGCAACTTCCTCTAGGTCTTTGGTCAACCATCATGTATTGACCAATTTTAAAATGAGCTCATAATTTTCTTGGTTAGATACATAAATAGAATATACTTGATATATTATGCAACTTGATTGCTTGTTGTACTGTGTTGTTAAGGGAGTTGCGCTAAGATAACTCGCGAAATTCAAATTTCTTTAGTGTTTTGCAATTTGCAGGTCAGTGTCAGGTGACTAAAATATGATTCGCGGCCAAAGACGCAAAAAACGTGAGAAACTTTAATTTCGCGGGCTACCGCTTTCGCCTTAAGCTAACGAACAAACTTTTTGTACCACAAGTAACATATTGAAAAGAAATATCTAAAACAGTCCAACGACTAAGCCTTAGTATCGTTATTAGTGACTACCGCGCGTGACTATCATGCTCAGCGAATGATTTCCTTAGTTATAAGAGTAGATAAAACTTTGGAAAATAAAGGCAAGATGCTTTGAGCTACCAGTAACGTGGAGAATATATCGATCGTGCTCTTTGGAGTATTTAAATAGATCTTCAAAGTAAAGTGTTTAGAAATCTGGCAACTACGGGTTATTGGTTATATGTCGGCAATCAATTAAGGGGTTTTAGGAGAGGTCATTTACAACTAAATGACCCCTTTTGCCTCTTATGCAAATATCAACAAATTTCAAGTTATTTGACATTTTATATTTTTATTTCATACATTTTAAAATATAAAATATCATATTATTCGAAAATGGTTGATTATGGCATAAGAATCATCAGGGTCCATTTGATTGCAAATGACCTCTCCTACATCTCTATAACGGATTGCTGACTTATAACTAATGACCCTATATGTATATATGTGTCTCTATAAGGTCTCTAGATAAACAACTTGAGATTATGGTCGACAATAAATTAGTTAATAAAGCAGCTGACGTAGCCGAGGCGTTTAATGAGTTTTTTGCCAACATACCTGTAACTACGACTCGCTCCTTAAATTCATCCCCGTCTAAAGCTGAAAACCTTTTGCTTAGTAGTGTATCTAAAAATAGTCCCTTATTTAGCTTCGAACATGTAACGCCTCGTGATGTAGTTAATGTTTTTAACACACTCAAGTCTAAAAACACTGGTGATTACTGGGGCATCTCCATTAAACTTTTAAGTAATATAATAGACATCGTAGCCCCCTATCTAGCTGTTACTTTTAATAAATGTGTTGATTTAGGAACTTTTCCTGACCTCATGAAGAATAGTAAAGTCATACCACTATTTAAATCAGGTAATAAAAACGACGTTGGCAATTTCAGGCCTATTTCTATCTTACCAGCATTTAGCAAAATATTTGAAAAGTTAATACTCAAGCAGTTACTTAGACATTTTAATTTAAATAGCCTCCTTCATAATGAACAATATGGCTTTACAAAAGGTCGTTCGACTACAGATGCGGGTGTTGCTCTGCTGAAACACATATTTAACGCATGGGAGAACTCGCAAAATGCTATTGGGGTTTTCTGTGACCTCTCCAAAGCCTTTGATTGCGTGCACCATGACACGCTTTTGCGTAAACTGCGTCATTACGGTGTTCAAAACGAAGCTCTCAACGTTATAAATTCTTATTTACACAATAGGTCCCAATGTGTAGATGTTAATGGTGTGAAATCTTCCGGTCTACCAGTTCAGTTAGGTGTACCTCAAGGCTCAATACTAGGTCCATTCTTGTTCTTAGTGTATATCAATGACTTACCATTCTATTTAAAGGGTATCTGTGAAGTTGTACTGTTTGCAGATGATACCTCTCTTATTTTTAAAGTAGACAGGAATAGACAAGATTTTGACGATGTAAACAGTGCTCTCTCAATGGTTACGGATTGGTTTACGACAAATAACCTAGTTCTCAATGCCAAGAAAACGAAATGTGTAAAGTTCGCCCTACCAAATATTAGAAATCTAGGACCCAACATCGTCTTAGATAAAGAGGTGCTTGAGTCTGTAAACTCGGCAGTTTTTCTGGGCATAACAGTAGATGCTAAACTTCAGTGGGGCCCACATATATCGAGCCTAGCGGGAAGGCTCAGTTCGGCCGCCTACGCCGTCAGGAAAGTAAGACAATACACTGACGTCGATACAGCTCGGTTAGTCTATTTTAGTTATTTTCATAGCGTTATGTCCTACGGTCTTCTGCTGTGGGGCAAAGCTGCTGATATTCAAAATATATTTGTCCTTCAAAAACGAGCTGTTCGAGCTATTTACCAGCTAGGTGCCAGAGTTTCTCTGAGAGATTTTTTCAAAGATATTGGTATCCTCACGGTGGCGTCCCAATTCATCTTCGCCAACATCTTATATATTAGGCAAAATATACACTTATACACTAAAAACAGTGATTTTCACAATGTTAACACTAGAAATAAGGACAAACTACGAGCTCCCTTTCTCCGGCTTCATAAGGTTCATAACTCATTTGTTGGGCTTGGTATAACCTTTTATAACAAGCTACCCTCTTCTTTGCTAGATTTGCCTTTTGATGCGTTTAAAACGAAAGTAAAATCCAAGCTTTGTTCAAAGGCATACTATTCTATAAACGACTACTTAAATGATAAGAATAGTTGGTCGCTGTGATTAACTCAAGACAATGTTTATGTTCTTTCTCCAGATTACCTACTGACAAGTTATATGAGTTTATATAATTGTATTTTTTTATTTTTTATTTGACTTTATAAGTCAAGCTATTTTTAATTTTATTTCAATTTATTGTTGACATAATCTACTCATTACAATGTTTTTTCTAATGAGTTGTATTGCAATATGTGGTTAGCTAGTGACCTCGACAATTGATCATATTAGTTATTGTTATTAGTAATGAACTGTTTGTTTTATTTATTTTATCTCGATGGTCCTAGTTTATCATTTATAACTTCCAGTTACAACTATATGTAAGCGGGCACGCCCTTTATGCCTGGAGGCTTTTATTTAGATAAGTTCTGTTTACGTGTAGTTTTTATTTCTGCCTGAGTATAGTTCTCGATGATGTTGTATGGTATATTGGCGTGTGCTAGCGAACATATGGCTAATAATTTAAATTATGTTTTGTGTTGCGTAATCTAAATTATCTAAATTATTTTGAATACTATTATATAGAATCTTATTTTTTTGTTCTTCTAACTGAACAGACAGCTGTGCTGCTGGGGAGTTTGTTGCGCCACTTCTTCTTCCCAGCTAATGCACTAGGAAGTGGTGAAGGGTGGGCGTTTTGGGGGACTGTCTTATGTAATTTTGACGTTCGAAAAGTGCTGATTCTCAGCCTAGTTTGAATAAATGACTTTTGAATTTTGAATTTTGAATTTTTGAATTTTGTCATATAGATCTAAGAAGCCTACAAACCCTGAAGTTATAAACGTTAACGTTTCTGGCTGAAAATGGTAAGTAGGACATACATGTCCAAATTAAAGCCATCGCGTAAGTATCTTTGAAATCCTCCTTTAGTGCTGAGGGTCTTGTTGGTGTAGTGGTAGCAAACTTCACCGTATTCTATCCAAAGCAAATTCTTTAAGCTGTTTATTAAATAGGTTTTACCTTTGCCTCTTTCATCATGTACATGTAGGTAAGTATTACTTTCTTTTCGGTGTTCCTTTTTTCCTTGCCTTGCTTAACTTAAAAAATCTTATCTTCATTTTAAATCCCTACTGTGTTTAAAATCAGCAGGTTACATTAACCAATTGTTGTCGCCCCCTGCGCTCCTAGATGGCGGTGCTCACGGGTCATGCGTAGGCGCATATTTATTGGTATCCCCGCGAGAGGCAGCGCATTCGTGGAGGCGCGGGCGGGCCGCGCAACCCTTAGCTATCTCAAGAACATCATAGGTATGTTTCACTGTTTTTGCATATTTATTTTGTGTATATGCTATTTTGGTTTCATCTATTATATTGTCCAGTTTCTAGCTAGAAATAAGTAGTGTATACAGGGTGAATTTTCCAAGTGTGCGTGATACCATTTTAGTTTTCATTGAAATCGGCCCCAAGATTCCTTTTAAATAGTATTTTTGCCTGTTTATTATAGTTTTTTATTTAAGATCTACTGTTTGGTAATACAAAAATGGGGTCTATTTTTATTCGTTCACTAGTATCGTATTCACAAGCAAATTAATTTTATAAGAATGAACGCAGTCGCATGCGGTCTACACTAAATGCTTTTGAAAGAGCTTCTATAATTGGTTTAGATCGTAATGTCGAACATCTAAGCCGGCTCTTAAACTCCACTTAGGGGCGCCGCCGCCGTAAGTTTCGACTTGCTACAAGTATGTATGTAACATAATGACACTTTGAGCAGGAGGAACTGCCAGCGGGAATTGGCTCTTTGGTCGATTAGAATTTTAGTCGGGTTGAAATGGTTTTTAACAACGGTAACGCTTAGTCAGGTGAAAATGGTGTTTTTACGCCCAGATCTCGGACAATATAACCAACAGTACCGACACCGCATGAATCAGAGCGCCTAGACCTCGTGATATTCTATCAGCGATAAAGATGATAGAAAATTCAAAAATGTATTGGATTGACTAAAGCTATCGAAAAGCTTATGTCAATAATGTTGAAAGTCGTTGTTTCGTATTTTTATACATAACCTTTTACCTTTTAGGGTGTTTCTGTAGTTAGCAACAATTAAGATATCAATAAGAAATCTTCTAATTTGTGGCGGTTATCTTCATACGGTTAAATATACAACAAAATTAACAACCGATTTTTGTAGTTGGGAAATAAGTAGGTTACTGGCTGGGTAAGCAAGAAAAATCTTTTCCTAGCGTATATGGGACTCGGATCGTAACACAAACTTATCAAATAGGTTACCATGTATACAAACGAATCTAATTAATATACAAGCCGCAAAAGCACACACCCTGTGGCGTATAGTTTCCACAATATGTACCATTATGCGAATATTGCCCCCCGATGCTTGCAGTGTTTGGATTGCACCAATTTGCATCTGTTGGCATATACTTAAACAAACATTGTAATGTAGACTATCACTTAGCTTATAAGTTATAAGTACATTTACTTGAATAGAACAGCATTGTGTAGAGTAGTAAATTGCATGAATTTTAGGTTAGGATATTTTTTTTTTTTTTCTAATTTGTTAATTGAATTATGCTTGTCGCAAAAACAAAATTCTATAGAATAATATATTTTACAACATTTAACACAATTAAACCTAAAAAAAAAAAAATTACACTTGGTACGAAACTTTGTTGTCCGAAATTAATAAATAAATAAAATAAAATAAACTAAATGACTAATTATACAAATAAAAACATTAGGCGTGGAAGTATTCGTCTGCATCGCTATACAGTATGTCTAGCTTTTGTAACAAAATTGTCATGGCTAGGGAAAACTTTCTTGAAATGTTTCCTGTAAACCAATGACTGATGTCAGCTTCTTTCCAAATCATTGCATTTTAATTCTTTTCTGAGGCTTCCTACTTATTTTAAGAGACGTGGTGTGGGAAAATTTTGTTACTTTTGATGCGGTGGTTGAGTAACATGACAGAGATCTTTGCATACGTCTTCTTCTTCTTTGTCGTTACCTCAATGATAAAAAAAATGATCACGACTTCACATGACGCGTCTCTAAGCAATGCGGTCTTCTGAAGTGTGGACCGCTTCGTAAATGCTGCCTCCAACAGCCTTCTTATACGCGTCTGACCATCTTGCCGGTGCTCTGCCTTGAGCGCGTTTTCCTTCCACACTGCCTAGTAACATAAGCCTTTCTAGACCATGCTTAGGTGACCGCATTATATTATTGCATACGTAGACCATATTAAATAGGCACGTAGGCCGGTGTAAGTAAAAAAAATACTGTCCGTGGAGTTTCTCGCCCGTTCTTCTCCATAGGTACCTACTAGGCTTTGGGAAGGGCAACTAACTTCATCTTTCTGACTGACCGACCCCTTGACAATTCAAAAGTGCCTGTAATTGGTTTATTTGAAATAAATGCTTTGAGTTTGAGTCAAGAAACAATTTTGATTTTGTGAAAGTTGGTTCATTGGTTGGCGGTATAAATATTCAATAGCTACTCAATTACAACCTATTTATTTACATATACATTCCACAATGTGAACCTACCAGGAAGGTTATACAAAGGTATGATCATTGTGTACCCTGTCGGGAAAATAAATAGGCAGATAGTAAAATTAATTAGGTGATAATCCGTAGCATCAATCACAACGACACAAATCAAAACGATTACTTCTTCCGTCAAAACTTATTTGAAAATTTATTAACTCGACAGGGATATATATGATAACCCTTTTTCTGAACAGTGTATACCAATGTATACCTAGCCATATATGGTTCGGCGATTTTTTATCTATTCTGTCTGCTACGCGGACAGTGAAAGCGTGAACCAAAAAAATGTTGTCCGGTAATCCAAATATGTAAAGGTATGTAAGGGAATGTTATTTATGAGTTCAAATTCCAAATAGTTAGAAAAACTACCCAAAAAGACTTCGCAAAGCTGGCTCTCTCTTTTCTGGCGCCCCTGCACGCCACTATATTTAATAAAAAATGTTAAACCTCACTATGACCTAACAATTCTTTAAAATAATCAGGCTGTTAATTAAAATGCTAAAATCTCAATAAACGAAAGTGAAACCGTTTAAAAAAAAGAATCATAGACTATTCTGTTTAATAAACAAATTAGTTCAGACACGGAGTCGGTCGCTAAAATTAATTATTATAGTTGCCAATTGCTGGTTGTCATCTCCATATAGACAGATGTGTTTGTTAGAAAGGTTACTGGAGCGGCCGCTACTTGCTCATGACATCTTTAGATGATTGAGGAATAGGCCGACTGGCCGAGTCGACGGCCTGGTTTGATAGCCTTGGACGCTCTATGACGCTAATGTATCGTCAACATTGATTTACATTGCCGTTTATGAAGATCTATAGTTTGAATATTTTAATGTATACGCACTACTGACTAGATTTTCGAGATGGCGTTGTTGATTGATAGGAATTCGTGTTAATAGCGTCCAATAAACATTTTATTGGCCATTTTCATTCTGAATTTTGTTTCTTGAATTGACTGGACTGATTTGTAAATGCTCTGAAGGTAACACTTGTGTATGATCAATTAATTTGATCTAGATTCGATTTTGATTTTCATTTACGAGTATATTCGATCTTATTAGTATCTCGTAACCGCGCAGTTTAACACAATTCTGTTGCGTAGACCTTCTTACAGCCTTCATACGTAGATAGTAGTTTGTAGTTTTCAAGAGAGTCCACACACGAGCTGATGCTAGGGTTGGAAACTATTCACGGCTCACTCAAAGTTTTCATGGCAAGTTTTTTTTTCAAAATAAACCGGTTGTACTTATTTCTTCTGATTTTTTTTACCAATTTATTGTCCATTCAGGCAGCCATGCGGTGGTTGAAGGCTACCTGGTTGGCGCTGCTGGTGCTGCCAGCTGCCTGCAAGGAGCTGTTTGAAGGTCCCCTCCGCGAGGAGATCATTCAGGAGCTGCCACAAGCTCAGGATCCGGAGGACTACGACTACAATCCTCTTGGGGAGGACGAAAATGGTATGGTTTTCTGGAGTTTAATTTTACCCTACGTTCTCTTCATCAAATTGACTGAAACTTGAAAAGTCTAGTAGTAGTAGAAAAATCTCAAGTATGAGCACTTTATAAATTAGTTTTTCTTGTCATTTCCATATCTTTAAAGTGTGAGGGTAAATTATAATTCAATTTTATTAATAAAGAATTTTTGACTAGGTACCGAGGAAGAGCGCTGTTAATTTAATTATTTGACTGTATTGTATGTATAAAAAATTTAACAGTGTCGTTTGAGAATTCGGGGTCGTCTTTCTTTTAGAAATTGTGTACAATATTCGGTGAAACATCTTAATTTATCTTGTTCCAGCAATAACCGAGAGGCATTTTCGCGAACACGCCAGCAGTGAGTTTATTACTTAGCTTACGACTTTGCTCCTTGTTACGAAGTTTCTTTATTTCATCAATGAAGTTTTTCTTGTCTTTGTCTTCTGTAGCGTGTTATTTTGTGGTAATATTGAGGTTTGTTACAGGCACACCGACATACCAGAGACAGACGCCTAGAGGTAAATAATTTTCTACATGTAAATGACCAAACGAATAAATAATGGTTCACGTGAAAAATCTGGAAGTCATGGTGGAGTCATTTGCCTCTGATGCAGGCTGATTAACTAGTAACCACTAACCATCTTCTATACATCTATATACACAAATAAATAAAATTGAAATGTCTGTTTGTAATGTCAAAATAACAGCTTTTTACTAAATGCTTACTATTAATACAGGGTGGCAGAGACGCGTGAAGCCACTATCTGTGTATGAACCAGCGCTCTAGACGTTGAATCGCAATATTATGCGTCCCCGATATTAAGGATATTATGAATTTTCTAATTGAAGTGGACTGTATATTTTAATAAAAGATTTCTTCTATTCTTCTTATTTATTTCGAAGTTGTTTTCTTCTCGAGAGCTGGGAACCGACTGTGTCCCTATGGCCCAATGGCCCGCCTTTTATACAAAATTGCTTAAGCCTACGTTACCTTAACGAGGCCTCTGATTTTTGAGACCATTCTAATTACAATTTTCGCTATGGTCCAGCTCTTTGGAGCTCTGTTTTTAATAGTTCCCTAAGTCGGATTGCCCTCAAACTTATACAAAACATAGCTCTTATATCCTCCTGTCATAACACATAACAATATTTAATGTATCTTTATGTACTAAACAGTTTCTAGAACATTAACGCTTAAAATATCTCTTTTGAACACTTTCACTATACAAATCTGTTATTATCTTTAAAACCCGTGGACCGATTTACAGAATTGGAACGCAGCAGGTAGTTTTGAGCCTAGTCCTCTTATTTGACACTAAGATCCTGAGGATATCTTTACATACAAAAAACCTCATTTCAAATTTACGTAAATATACTAACATTTTTCTTCATACATTAAAATCACGAGAAATGCTACGTTGTTGGTCTTATAAGATTCACATAAGATTCCTTATACTAATTTAACTAAGTAGAAACTAATTAGAACACAAATAAAACCTCTTAAATCTAATTAGAAACTAAAAACTCACTCGCAATGGTGAAAAGTCCACCGAGCTCCCGCCGCTACTTGTGCTACGGTGCACAGATAGGGTCTCGGTTTTCATATTCTGACTAACCACTTTTACATATGAAGATCGTTCATCATCACACCGGCACACAACTTTGTCTTGTTCACCAATAGGTTGCACATGCTCGGCGTCCGTTACACTAATGGACAAATCTGTTACGAATTAACTCATGGTTACTGAAAATATTATTTAAAGTATTATTTCCTTTCTGATATTATATGTCGTAGGATGATTTGATAATTCGAATATTCGCAAAAACCCTAGGATACCCTAGGGATATTGCGAAAACACGGATAATTAGACAATGGTGAAAACATTTCTGCGAGCAACTTGGAAGTAGCGCTCGCCGGCCGCCGTCGCAGCTCCGCTCGCTTCACGGTTGGTCACAGTTCTAACCTAATTGTCTAATTATCTAGTCGCAGACAGATTGTACTGGGTGAAATAGGTTAGGTTAGGTTAGAACTGTGACCACCCGCGCGCGAGCCGAGCGAGCGTAGCGAGCCATGCCGCGGCAACGGCCGGCGAGCGCTACTTCCAATTTGCTTGTCTAATTAACCGTGTTTTCGTAATATCCCTAGGGTATCACTAAGTTTTTTGCGAAAATTCGAATAATAACAAACAAGGGTATGACTATGATGCAATACACTTTGTCTCGCTCTAACTCACTCCATATTCGGCACCGGTTTATTCCTAGACGCCTTACTTTATTTAAGGGACAATCGTGTTGCGGTATCGCGCTTAGCTATAGAAAAGTGTTGAGAGCGAACATGATTGTCCTTTTATCTGTTGCAAACATGAAGGCCAACTCTGTGCGGTAAAAACCAATCAACTAAGGTGCTGGCTCGAAACAGATTTGTATGATTGTTTTCAAAATTATGCAGGACAATGTCTGTGTACTATTCAGCACCATCCAGTGCTGGGCCAAATACAGGAATTGGCTTTACGCGACAGGGACATCGACGCGAAAACTGTTACCATGGAACATGATTCTGAATCCCCTTGCGTTGAAATTTTTCGTCAGTTATTTTTTTTTAAATCAGTTGTTCCATACATTTTGACCGCGTAGGTATTGCAATTTTCTATGAAACAGCAGATTTAAAAAAAAAAAATCGGCGAAAAATTTCAACTCAGGGGGTACAGGTACTCCTCGCGGCTTCGGGGGAGTAGCTAATTAAATACTATAATCAATCGATTTAAAAAAACTTGAACAATAGTAAAAAAAATGGTCTTCAGTTCCAGCAAGCCCCAAGTGTGTGGACATCGGTCGCACGTGGTCTGAGGGAGAGAACTGGAAGCGAAGCAACTGCACTCTCTGCCATTGCCACGCCGGGCAAGTCAACTGTTCCCAAGTGCCTGGTTGCCATACTACTGGTATGTTTTCTTTATATTCATCAACTAGAAGTGAGACAACTGCACTCTGTGCCACGGGCAGGCAGGGCGAGTTAACTGCTCCATTGTACCTGCTTGCCTTAGATACTACTGGTATGTTGTCATTATCTACATCAACTGGAAGTGAAGCAACTGTACTCTCTGCCAGTGCCACGCCGGGCAACTCAAGTGTTCCCAAGTGCCAGGCTGCCATACTACTGGTATGTTCTTTTTATCTTTATTAACTAGAAGCGAGACAACTGCACTCTCTGCCACTGCCACGCTGGGTGTTTCAACTGTTCCATTGTACCTGTTTGTCTTACTACTGGTATGTTCTCATTATCTTCATCAATTGGAAGCGAAGCAACTGCACTCTCTGCCAGTGCCACGCGCCGGGCGAGTCAACTGCTCCATTGTACCTGCTTGCCTTAGATACTACTGTTATGTTCTCTTTATCTTCATCAACTGGAAGCGAAGCAACTGCAGTCTCTGCCAGTGCCACACCGGACGAGTCAACTGTTCCATTGTACCTGCTTGCCTTTGCTAGTACAATATACTGGTACAATATGTTTGCCTATGGTAATCAAATATCCTGTCCTTATCTCCAAGTTTAGTTTGTCGTTGGGCACTTTAGTTTTATGTTCATTTCATTGTATTGGCATGACGAGCTTCCACCATCGATAGCCCTTTATACACCCTTTAAGCTACGGGTTCCTGGAAAAGCGATGGCCGCCACATAGCGGCCGCAGTGACGGCTGTCATGAAAATGATGGCACCGTGGTGTTGTACTATAAAGTACACACGTCGACATAGCAAGCTATACATTTCCAGTATAATCTGACCGCTCTTTGTACGGAAATCTAAGACAATTCGAGATCAGCTTATACTGGAAAAAAGTAGCCGTATGTATATACTTATTCAATTTACCATACTTGTTGACACTGTAAGTTGAAAACATTGTTAAAACAAATAATTTTTTAACAAAACAGTAACCGTGGAGTTTCTTCCCGGCTCTTCTCCATAGGAAAATACCGGCTACTCGTGAAGCTGACCTCGCATTGTAAGTACATAAATCCTAACCAGTGCGAGATCATCATAAACTGGAAATGTATAGCTTGATGTGTAGCCGTGTGTACCTAGCTTCTGACGTTTCATATATGCCCAGGTTTTTAAGAAACAAAACATGTTCATTTTTTTTAATGCTGTACATAATAAAGAATATTCTATCTATATAGGTATCTAAAGAGAAGAATTATCTCCAGCTACCATAAAACCAAAGTAGGTATATAAACCATCTTATTCGCTTAAAGCGTCAGATCGCTTTTAGGCATATGATTGGCCATTGTGACACCATAATATGATAATATATGTAACTTTAAAAAGTTATAAGTGTTTGTAATTTAAATCTCGTACATATATTAATAGTAGATATTCTATCTATCTAATTTCTGCAGCTCCAACTCGGCCAGTGTTCGTCGGCGTGTCTGCGCAGCCGCAGACTCCGGTGCGTGGGTACTCTGGTGTGCCAGGAGATGAGGGCCCGCCCGGCCCCCCTGGAACACCCGGACATAACGGCGTCAATGGCGCCCCTGGGATACCTGGACTCGCTGGTCAAATGCCTGATGTAAGTGTTTTATGGAGATTCTGAACAGACTGAAAAGTGAAGAAATAAAACTGTATGAGTAATAAAATACATCAAGTAAAAATAAACTCTAGAAAGACGTTTACAGGTTTAAATAAATAATCAAAAACTTGATTGCAGAGCTCATGAAGTACAAGGAAAAAAAACAAAAATAATGAAGTATGTTAAACAAATGAAAATTCCAAAGCCTTTCTTCTCTTGCACAATAAAATAATACATTTACGTGACTATTTCTAACCGCTATTTGTTCAAAACTTATTCGAAAAATAAGATGAATACTTTATAATTGCAAAAACCGCGAGAACGTGCTCTAAAAAAACTGCAAATAACACTATCAGATACAACAAGTCAGAATTCTAAAATACGTCCCCTTAATATTCGTCCGACTCAAAAAAAAAGTTTTGTTCAGGTGAACGCATACTTAGCTCAACTGGCGGCTACAGCTGGAGGTGACAAAGGTCCACCTTTCGACCCGTACCAGTACATGCAAGCTTCAGTCGGCACTCCAGGCATTCGAGGAATAGCAGGTAAGAAGTAAGCTCTCTTTATAAACGTTTTGGTTTCCGATTTTCTGAGACAGTATGTAATGGATAATTTTATGATATTGCTCTTCTTAATTTTTACACTAAAATAAAAACATTTTGACTAAATTAAACAAAACTGCTGCGATATAAAGTCATATAGACATCCTAGGAATGTGTTGAACAAACAATGACATAAGCTTTGGATTTCCTCTATTAGGACCACAAGGACCACCCGGCCCGCAAGGCTTCCAAGGACAACGGGGCGAGCCAGGAGAACCAGGGCTGCCAGGACAACTAGGACCACCAGGCGAAAGAGGACCCCAGGGACTACCGGGAAAAGATGTAAGAATACTACAAATAAAATCTTTGATTAAGGGATCGGTCGTACCGTTGCGACCAAGTCCGCGATTCGCATCGGTTTCTATAGTTTACGTGGTCGCTGCGACCACAGGTCGTGGTCGTGGCTGTCACACACAGGACAAACGCCACTTTCGAATAAAATTTGTATGAACTCATATAAAAGTATGCACACGTAACATCTAGCTAACTGAAATATTATTAATAGCATAACTGAAATAATACCGCTAAACTAACTTATTTAAATAAATGTTTTGATATTTTGATGTTTCGATTTAGGGCTCTCCCGGAGAAGATGGTGAACCAGGTCCTTCAGGTGCAATTGGCCAGACTGGACCTCGAGGCACCCCAGGAGTACCCGGTATCCAAGGACTTAAAGGGCATCGCGGTTTCGACGGCAAGGATGGTGCTAAGGGTGAACAAGGATTATCAGGAGAAAAGGGACCAACTGGAATGCATGGACCAATGGGACCGACTGGACCTTCGGTAAGTCATTGAAAATATTGTTAATTTATTTTATTTTTGTGTGGTGTGGGGAAAGTTAGTGACTTTCCTGTGTAAAAGTATTCAATAAGTATTAGTGAAATTGGTTAAACTTGTCCAAAAATCATGCTCTAAGACATACAATATAGTATTAATTGTGTAACAACTTATAATCAGGTTTATGATTATACGTAAGTTGATACACATTAACGCTGTTGTTAACCGACTTCATTATTGTTGTTGTTGATCAGGGTCCCGTTGGTGCAAGAGGCGAGAGGGGTCGTGAAGGTCCTCCTGGGCCTCCGGGTGTCCGAGGTGTTGATGGAGCACCAGGACCACAAGGATTAATGGTAAGACTGGTTTTACATCGACTGGTACTACAGCTGTGTTCTTATAAGCTTCAGATTCTCGTAAATAGTTGTTAAAAAAAGTTTTAAAATATTGATATTCAAGAAATAACTGTTTTCTATCAGGGTAACGTCGGTAAACCAGGCTCACCAGGATTCCCAGGAGCTCCAGGCTTAAAAGGTGAACAGGGTCTTTATGGACCGAAAGGCAGCCAAGGAATGCAAGGACCACGAGGAGAAGCAGGTCGTCCGGGACAACCTGGTGAAGTAGGAGCCTCTGGTATCCCTGGTCGTGATGGAATCTCAGGCGAGAAAGGAGTGCATGGACAACCGGGAGCGTCTGGCCCACAGGGATTCCCCGGACCTAGAGGACTGCCAGGTATGGCTGGAGATTCTGGCTTGCCTGGTTCTAAAGGGATGCCGGTAAGATAAAGACTTATTCATTATTATATGTTTGTAAAGGAAGGTTTAAACATAATTACGTATTAACTGTTGTCATTTTTAAAGGGTCAACCTGGTGAAAGAGGCCAAAAAGGTGATGGTGGAATCAGGGGAGAATCTGGTTCTCCAGGACCACGAGGATTGCCCGGTAATATGGGTCCAGAGGGCAAACGTGGAAAGAGAGGTCTCAGGGGACCTGCTGGCAATATTGGACCCCAAGGCGAAAGAGGTTTAATGGGTATGAGAGGTCTACCCGGCTCAGATGGACCGATGGGTTCTAAAGGTCAGCTTGGAGAGAGGGGAGGTGTTGGGCTACCTGGGTCTAAGGGAAGCTCAGGAGACCCTGGTAGGCCGGGACCGCAAGGTCTGCAAGGACCACGAGGTTCTATCGGAAGGCCTGGAATGCCAGGAAAGACTGGTCCTCAAGGTGAGAGGGGGATACCGGGAGCTGATGGTAGACCTGGTGAGCAAGGATCTCAGGGAATACAAGGACCACCTGGCTTAATGGGAGGGCCTGGAGAACGGGGATTACAAGTAAGTAAACTAACTTAGATGGCAATCTTTTTATAAAAATCATTCTCAAATCAGTATGCAATCAAACAGCTAACTTTTTGTCGTATTAAATAGGGTGAACCAGGAAAAGACGGTGATCCAGGCCAGGCGGGGCCTAACGGCCCTAAAGGTGATGCCGGCCGAGATGGTGCAACTGGTATTCAGGGACCTCAGGGTATTGCTGGGCCTGCGGGTGAAAGAGGTCCGTCAGGCCCTGCGGGACCTACTGGATTCCCTGTAAGTATTTCCCCACGATTAAAATTATGTTAGAGCATAAAACTTATTAACTATCCAATTCATCTATTAATAGAAATTATATTTATCAGTAAATGCACACACCAGTAACATACTTTTTTAGATAGACGCGGACAAAATGTAAATAGCGTATCATACTTTGCTTTGGTCACTTAACTTGCTATAAAAGTATACAGAAGATATCTGTTTGTAGTGTTCAAGTTCCGCAGCGTTATAACCTCTATCTATCTTTTATCCAGGGTATGCCAGGAGCAGCTGGCTTACCAGGTTCACCAGGAAAACAAGGAGAACCAGGTATGACAGGACCTTCCGGGCCGCCAGGACCATCAGGACCTCGAGGAGAGAGAGGCTTTACTGGAGATCGAGGACAACCTGGTCAGCCTGGAAGCACAGGAGAGAAGGGAGAATCTGGCGCTCAAGGGTCTGATGGACCACCGGTAAGATACAATAAATTAAAATACTACCAAGTCTTTTATCTTCGTCAGTTTTAAAATTCTTTCCTTTATCAAGTCAGGACCCATGATACCTTTTGAAGCTAGGGTACTGAGCAAACAAACTATATTTAAGTTCTTGATAACAAGGGTAAAAATTGTATGTACACCTTTGACCAATGTCGAATTGACATCAAACTAAAATATTTTTTTTTTTTTATTTGTGAGAGTCTGACATGTAAAGAAGATGCAAGATGCCGTAGAATGAAATTCAGCCTAAATGTCATTCTGCAGTATTGACATTACAAAGAAATATAAAATGCTAATTCGGTAAAACAATTCTATCGTGGAATGCGCAGACAAAAATAGCCCTTACGGTGATGAGGATGTGACTGTATCTAATTGAAAGTCAAAATAAAACGTTTAATAGTAGTAGAAATCATTATGTTCAAATCTCATCAATAATGTTTTGCTGTCATCTTTGTTGTTTCCTATTCACAGCTTTTTTTAAAGAAATTTTTCTTATATTTTAGGGTCCCGAAGGACTCCGAGGTGGTAAAGGTCACCCAGGATCCCCGGGAGCGATGGGTATGCCTGGACAGCGAGGACTTACTGGAGCACCAGGGGACAAGGGCGAGAGAGGCTCTGCCGGACCACCTGGCAATGATGGATCCCCAGGTATTTTTTTTTTGTGTAATAATTTTACACGTTTTCACAGTAATTTTAATATTTAAGAATTATATTATTATATAAAAAAGAGGCGATCCTATTGTCATCAACTAGCCATAGACTCCAGCACCATAATTGCGTAACACACGATCAATCACAATCTATGTCATTTTGACAGTTCAACAACATTAATTGCGTTATTTACGGTGCTGAGCATATATTTTTTCGAATATATGAAGAAATGGATTAGCAAAATCCACAAAAATTTGGGTGCGGGCCGCTCCTGAATAAAAACCAAGTATTTACTTCATAATTAAAAATAAACAAAAAAATTGTTTTCCCTTATGGGTACGCCAACCTGCTATGATGATTACAGTCTTACTTCTTTTGTTTCGTTTACTTTCATGGTCATACACACGTCAGCTGCGTGTACTACTCACCTGACCTCTCTGAAGAACATCTCCAATAAAGTCACTACATGACCTTCTAGGGCATCCCCTTCGACACTACTCACAGCTGCCTTGTACATATCTACCTTTTGACCACGAAAAGACGGCTAGCCTTTCATTCATTAAATAAAACAGCAAAATAAAATAGCTAATAAAAATATGTTATTACCACAGGTCGCCAAGGAGAACAAGGTCCTCAGGGTCCAATTGGACCCGTCGGTCCAGCTGGAGAACCCGCAGAGAGAGGAGAACCTGGTTCGCCTGGTATTCCTGGAGAATTAGGGGCCCCAGGTTCTCCAGGAGAACGAGGACAGCCTGGACCACAGGGTTCTCCTGGTCTTTCTGGCCCACCCGGCCTTAGTGGCATGCCTGGTCTGAAGGGTGAACGAGGTTACGGCGGTTCAAAGGGACAACAAGGCAATACGGGAAGCCCAGGTAATTCAGATACTCAGATCAGATACAGATACTTTCTAGTCTAGAATTATCTGTTTATACTGTCTACTCACGATAAAGTTTGTGATTTTGTGATACAAGCAGTGGGTGCTAATATTTTAATTATTTTTGGAAAGGTGTGCCCGGTGAATCTGGCCCACGTGGTCTGCCAGGGTTATTTGGAGCCAAGGGCGGTCGCGGTGATCATGGACCGAAAGGAGAAACAGGACACGCTGGTTTGCTCGGAAGACCTGGAGATTTAGGACCACCTGTTAGTACATTATATATTAAGCATGATACTAAAATAAGTATATTCTGTAAATTATTGTTATAAATCTTTGTCTCAAAAAAAAATACATATATAAATGTGTAAATCATGATCTTTTTGTGTTCAGGGCCCACAAGGAAGCACAGGTCCAGCAGGAGCCCCTGGTATCTCCGGCGCTAAAGGATCTACAGGTGATTCAGGCAGGCCAGGCGCCCCAGGTCCAATGGGCCTGACTGGTCCTCAGGGATCTAAGGGGCCAAAGGGTGAAAGAGGCAGCGAAGGTGAAGCAGGCTTGCAAGGTCCTAGTGGTGCACCTGGAGCGGCTGGCGAGAGAGGTCCAGTTGGGTTACCTGGCATTGTAGGACCACCTGGACCACAAGGACTTCGAGGAGCTCAGGTATATAATACATAACTAAATATAAGTTCTAACTGCAGAATTTTTTAAAATAAAATGCTATTCTTGAAAGTGGTGGTATTGGAGGGCTTTTGATTGTTTTCTTTGGCCCATGCAATCAAAGATCCATAGGTTTTATTAAATCTCATACACTTTACTTGGAAAATTTTAAAAACAGGTTTATATTTGTAGGGTGAAAGTGGTGCACCAGGCAAATCAGGTGCTGACGGTGCTCCTGGACAATCTGGAACTCCGGGTCTGCAAGGCCCACAAGGACCAATGGGCGAGCCGGGTCCAGAGGGGCGTCCGGGCAAGCAAGGCCAACCGGGTATCTCTGGAAGACCTGGTGATAAGGGACCGCTTGGACCTCCAGGCCCATCGGGACCAAGTGGACTCCCAGGATTACAGGTAATCATCACGAAACTAAGTTCTATCAAAGGTAGGATTAGTTAATACAAAAAAAAACTATATTTTTCATTGACAATGAAAAATAAAAGATAAATCTAATTTGGAGACAGATTAATTATTTCTACAAATATTTTGGCAATACATATAAATCGTTGTTATTAGGGACCACCAGGTCCATCAGGACCTTCCGGACCCACTGGCGAACGAGGACCCAGAGGTGAAAGTGGACCACCTGGAGTGGATGGACCACAGGGACCCTCCGGCAAAATGGGACCTTCAGGTCTTGACGGAACCAAGGGAGAGCGAGGCGAGGCTGGCGCAGACGGAGCCAAGGGGCACGCTGGCTTGCCAGGTCTACCCGGAATGCTTGGCGCCCCAGGAAGAACAGGAGAACGTGGATTACCAGGACAAATGGGACCACCTGGAAAGGATGGAGATGTCGGATCACGAGGTAACTTTATTTATATATTTATGTATACACAAAACACTTTTGGTGGGTTCTTAAGTTAGTAAGTTGATGACGACAATGAATATTGACACTTGTAAAATCTTTTTCTAAAGGAAGCCCTGGCCGTGACGGAAACCCCGGCCTGCAAGGACCACCAGGTGTGCCTGGAGGCCGTGGACCTCCTGGAGAAGCTGGTAAACATGGAACTCCTGGGCCTGCGGGTCCAGCTGGACCTCCCGGCCCACCGGGAGAGAGTCTGGCTTATGACACTGCTGCCTTAGCTGCCATGTTACAACAAGGTCAGCAGCAATTACGTTTAGTCATAAAATTTATATCTTAACATTTAATTCAGACGTTTTCAATCAATATTATATAAATATTGGAATAGATTTAACAGAAAATACAAATACCTGTGTAATTCCCACTAACAAGAAAAACAGATTATCTCAACATAAACCCATAAGTCCTTGATCCCAAAAAATTTTTTCATCAGATCATTCATTTATTTTGCCTCTAACAGGATCAGTGAAAGGCCCAGATTCACTCGGCGACGACCCGAACTCGCTTCCTCCTCGATTCTTCAAAGATGATATGACAGCAGCTGAACGCAAGGAGGTTGTGATGAAGGCATACGAACGACTCAAGGTTTCTCTTGACAAGTTCCTCAAACCAGACGGTTCTAAGGAAGCACCAGCTAAGACCTGCGGGGATATTAAGTACCATCATCCTGAGTTTGAAAGCGGTAAGAAAATGAACCTTCATAAGTAAAATTAAGTCGACTTTAATTTAAACTTGTGCAAAAAAAGTATACCTACCTTGATAGTATATGTATGCCTAAAATATCTGAGACCTGGTTTCTCTATAACAATGCTCGATCATATGGCCTTTATTTTAATAACATCAGAAGCTTACATACGCATCTTATAAAGAGAGTGGGAGTTATGGCGGAATTCAACCGAGTATAAACCCACGGTTTCACCTTCTACCATGACTTGGGAGTGCGAAATTCTCGGTTTGCTTTGGATTGCTCGTAATTTGATTTACTCGCGTCGCAGAACTAAATTCAGACCAAAGTGAAACTTACAACCTTAGATAACATTGATAGAAGATTATTAGTATATTGTATTCAAGATTTGTCAAAATAAACAAATATGTTAATTTGAAAATATCTCGCAGGGCAATACTGGATCGACCCGAACGGCGGCAACATCAACGACGCCATCGTGGTGCACTGCGACATGGAGACCGGCGGCAGCTGTGTGTTCCCGAAGCCGATGACGTCACAGGACATCGCGTACGATGGCAAGGAGCATGAGCCCTGGTTGAGTGAGATGGATAATGGATTCACCGTGAGTTTTCATATTGATTCCAATTATTTTTTGATGATTTGTTAAAAAAATTGTATGCTGGACAAATAACAGCACGGGTGGCACAGTTGCATAACATTATTGTTTTGCTGCGCTATTGGTTACTGGTATTATATTTTAAAACATGATAATTTCTCAGATTACTGACTATTAAACCCTGACAAAAAATGCACCTAGTAAAGTATTTACGGGTTTCTCTCCGCATTTGACAGATGTCAAAATATGGCAAATGATGGCTCTGTAAAAACCAATATTTGCCTTCTGCTCTGGGGCTCTGCTTACCACTACCACTCACCCTTCATATTATTATTTATCAAAGGTTCTGTTCTAAAACCTCTCATCATTTTCTAGATCACATACAAGGCAGACCACACACAACTCACATACCTGCAGCTGATGTCTTCGAAGGCAGTCCAGAACGTGACCTTCCACTGCCGCAACACCATTGGCTATTACGACCCGACCACCAACAACTACAGAAGAGGCATCAAGTTGTTGGCTTACAACGACGCGGAGATCCTGCCTAAAGCCAACAACAGGTTGAGATATACGGCGGTGTTGGATGAATGTCAGGTGAGATTATAGTTACTATGACGAATTTATCACTACTTACATATTATGAAAAAAAGTCCCCCTCCACGTTCATCTGTCTGTCTGAACGCGATGAACTCAAAAACTACCGAACAGATTTTCATACGGTTTTTGCCAATGGACGGAGTGACTCAAGAGGAAGGTTTGGATGTATAATTTATTAGAGTTTTGTGTAAATTGGTTAAAATATGACGATGTAAAATACTCCAAATAGGATGAACATTACTTACATTTTAATCTAATCCACATGCTCGACGCAACAGACGTATACGACTCTACGACAGAAACAAAATTTTTGCCATTTATGCTCTACTACACGTGCGAAGGCGGGGTGGGTTAATATTTTGCACAAGAGTTCCTTAAACAAAGATAGTAAGGATTTTTCAAATTCACCCCCTAAAAGGGTTAAAAGTTTCTATGAATTTTTTAAATTTTTGCTGATGGGCAATTCCGTCGGAAAAAATGTATTTGTATGTATAGTCATAAAAGCTATGTACAGTACCCAGACGTAGAGTACGTATCAGTGACGGAGGAGACGTTCTACAATGTCGAACACTTTCTTAAACTTTAAGGGATCTCGCTCACTAGACGGCCACGATCACAACCAGTGGTCACAGCGGCCAAGTAAAATATAGAAATCGATATGAATCGCGCACTTGGTCGCAACGACCAATTAGCCGCACACCATACGATAACACTAGATGGCCATGACTAGCCGGAGTCGTGGCCGTCTAGTGCGCGAGATCCCTAAGTACGAGTACCATATTTACGATCGGTTAGGTACTGTGCCCGCTTCGCAGACTGTGCGCCTCACCTTATATCGGTCATAAACCCAATGAACTGTGCAAAACTGATAACCGAACACCCGTAAAAATGAAATTATCTCTAGAAACATCATTAATCAACTACAGATTTTTGTCAATTTCGCCGTCATGCCAAGAAAGCATTGACATCAATATTGATGATACGCAGCTCATGGCTAAGTTATAACCGCCGCCCGGGTCGATCCATCAGGTTAAGCTACGCTTGCAGGTGTTGGTATGTGGATGGGTGAGCATCTTTACATACCGAGACTCCTCCGTGCCTCGGAAAGCACGTTAAGCCATTGGTCCCGGCTGTCATTCGTGGATCTTTGACAGTCGTTACGGGTCGTCAGAAGCCCGAAAGTCTGACAATCAGTCTTACCAAGGGGTATCGTATGGGTTTTACGTATGTTACTAGGTTGTGGAGGTCAGATAGCCAGTCGCTCCATGTAAAATACTAGTATTCAGCTGCATCCGGTTAGACTGGAAGCTGACCCCAATATAGTTGGAAAAAGGCTGGGCAGATTGATTAATTGATGATAATTTTGTCCACAGCACAAGAGTTCGAGTTGGGCGCGCACCGTTGTTGAGTTCCAGACTGACAAGCCAGGGCGTCTGCCACTACTCGATGTGGCCGTCCGGGATGTCGGCAGACCACACCAGATGTTCAGGGTTGAACTCGGGTTAGCTTGCTTTAGCTAAACGATGAGAAAATTACTACGAGGTTCGAAAAGAATGATAACTCCGGCTCAAGATTGATTGAAGTTTAAAATGAAAACGGCAACCCCTCTAAATCAACCGAAAGTTTATTCAATTTCATCAGTAAACTAGCTGTTAAAACTCTTGTTAGTTGTTGAGCGAAATAGCAACAGCTAATCAAAGAAATTAACACAAGATAATCATGACAATAGATCAAATTGAGTAGGCTTTCAGTACAGATGAGGGGAGAAATTAATGCCAGCAACAAAAGCACAAATGACCTACCGAATATTCTTATTGTCCTCTCGCATTTATATACCTACTTATCGTTTAATAAGATTTATAGTTTACGTATAGGATCTCAAAAACATTGCAATTTATTACTTTTAAGAACACAGAATATTCACTCTATACAATAATATTAATTTTGTGCAATCTAGTTAAGAAAACTGCCATTACAAGCATTTATTATAAAGTTTATCGTTAAGCCAACAATGTACCTATCAAAATAGAATAGAAAATTAAACAAATAATATTAAAAATTGTAATAAGTACTTTAATAATAATAATCTTTCCTCTAATGTGATTCACTATGAATAATACAAGATTTTATTATACAATTAAGTACTTAAACATAAGTATTATTAGGTCGTCACAACATAGTTTAATAATATTAATAATTTAATTTACAAAGGTCCTCTTAGGCTGTGTACGTGTACATAATGTAAATATCAATGTAAATATCCTTATTTTTAAGTAAATGTCATGTGATTCCTATATTCGAGTTTAAGGTAGATTTAAGCTTATTACATAACTACTTATATACAAATTAAATAAATATTCTTAACAATAAGCAATTTATGAAACAGTACAATAAATCAAAGATACATTTTTAACACACATCTTTCTTTTCTACGAATATGTTTCCCACTAACAAGCGCCTCCAAAGTCAATTACCCGCCATAAGTTTCTTAAAATGTATTGTCTAAGTGTTTTTACGTATAATTACTATCTTATGCAAGACATTCTTTAACATCATATTTCATACATAAAACATTAAATATATATAACCTTGGATATAATTTTAATTCAAACATCTCAACAATTGAAACAACTTTTAAACATCAACTGCTCTCCACCTTTTTTAGTTACTTACCTAATTAAATTTACAATTTTTACACACATCTTATTTCCCACATTTCTCATCCTCTTTCACACAGCCTCCATTTCACCATCCCTCCAATTTCCAAATAAAACTTTACTGAACAGTGGAGTCGCAGGTGTTCTTCCTCATGCAGGTCACGAAGGGTGGTACGTTGCAGGTGCACTTGGTACAGTTGTCTTCAACGGTGACCTCATCGCCGACGATCAGCGTCGTGTTGCCGAAGACGCACGAAGCCGTCAGGTTGCGAATGTTCAGACCACGGACCACTTTGGTCTTTGTAGTTTCTGCAGAGAAGAAGTAATTTTAATATCTGTTACCGATCTGGCATAATGAAAGTGATGTTTTTTTTAATTGACAACCTATGTAAATTTTCTGTCATACTCGTACAGCACCGTATAATGATGAACTTCGTTAGTTTATTATCCATGGGAAACCGATATATTGTGAACTGGTATCAAACCTGCTTGCGACGTAACGCACCTTGCGCTAATAATAAATAGCCGGCCGCTGCCGCAGCACCGCTCGCTTCGCTCACTTGGCTGGCATGCGGTTTGTTCTAACTTAACTTAACCCATTTCACCCAGTTCACAATTTTTTGACAGTTTATAATGTAACGGAAATAATACTGATAGATTATTGAACTAACGGTTCTCGCAATCTTATGGTGACATAGCCATTTCATACAACTGTCAAACATTACAGTTGTGATTTCAGTATATTACCTACGGACAATTTTAGTTGGTACGAGTAGTTACTACATAATTAATTTCCCTGACTACAAGACAAAGCGTTGGGTTTTAGAGACAAAATAATGTGCTTTTAATTCTAACGGAACCTTCTTCAAACCTTGCTGGCTACCGTTAGTCGGATCGACCACTATCCATACCTACTACTAGTACCACTTCCAAAACTGCGTGTGTTTTATGTACCGTAATCGATGCTGTAGGACTCTGGTTTGAGCTAAGAGTGTAGCTGTATGGTGCTGATGACGCACATCTTGTTACTAACTGACTAACAGACCTAAATGTCAATATAGCAAGTTAGCAAAACTTACGGCACTCAAATCCAATAGGACATCCGCGCATATTCCCCGGGAATACCGGCGCACAGTTCTGCAGTAAATCGTTCTGGTAGTGTATCTCGATGCCACAGTTGATGTCCCGGCAGTAGGCAGCGTTGTCAGTCGCGTTGAAGTCTTTGGTACAGACACACGTCTTGCGCGTGTTCTTGGGCTGGTACGTCTGACCCTCGCGGTACGTCTGGCCGTCGACTTCGCAGGTAGCCAGCTGGGCTATTGCGTCTTTGCCTGGAAAATATAGGTTAATTTACAATAAGGTTTACAGGCCATGTGACGGAATATACAATATAAAAATTACACGATTCACGGTTCGATTTCAGGCACGATTAATTTCTAAAGATAAGCTGAAAACGAACTACTTTTGTAGCTCTACTGCTAATACTGCAATCGTTAATCGAAGGCTTCTTTTAAAAGAATACGTAGAATCCTAGAGTCCATGAAAAATATAATCTCAAGTTAAAATTGTTGGTAAAAATATTCACAAAGTTGAGGTCATAGGTAATATCGTAATATCACATATTGGCACATGGCCCAAGAAGTTGCATTTGTTAAGGTGAGTTTATTTCGTAAACAAAAGGCAGACACCTCAATGTTTTTAAATAAATATTTATGTAAACAATAAATATTTATATAAACAACACACGTCTTCACGAGTCACGACCTAAAGTCAAGGTGATCTTCTTGGTAAAACTGCTATCATCATTTAAGGCCTTATAAAGATCCTGCCAGGGTCGCGGGAATATCCGAAAGGGATACCGAGGCCCCTGGCAGCACACAGCCAACAAGGAACATGGGTGGGTTTTAGTCAGTAAAAGTCTGACACTGACACATCGAATCCGATGTTGCAATGCTACAACATATGCTTGAAGAGTTTTTTTGGCGTATTAATCGAAGACCCAAACCATCAAAACAGGACGTCTTCGATGGGCAGGACATGTCGCAAGAATGGACGAGAACAGAGCACCTAAACCAGGGACTGAATTACCCAAAAATTAAGGTACCTTTAAATTTCGGTATGACGTCATACCGTTAAATAAGGGTTACCAAAATATTTCGATACCGTTATTTTTTTCAGTACTTACCGGAATTTTGAGGTTTGGAAATGCATACCGGTATATTTCGATAGAAGTACTAAAATACACAAGTTCGACCCCCCGCGCACCCACGCCGCGCCGTCTAGTTTTTCGGTACCGAAATCGTGTAAAGGTTTAAATAACGGTTTAAAAAGGTATCGGTATAGTTCAACCCTTATTTTATTCCGGTGCCGGTATATTTTTAGAAAGAAAGAAAGAAAGAAGAAAAATAATTTTATTCGTCACAGAAACACGTGCATAAAAAATAAAAATAAACTCGAGTAGGTAACAAAACAATAACAATACGTATACAATAACGAGTACAAAACAGAAATAGTAGGCAGCTGCTGGCACGTCATGACTGTGACAAGAAGGCTTCCACTCAGCATGATGCTGTGCTATGGAGACCCACAGCACAGCGCTGATTTTCAGTGGTCACCCGAAAAAAACCGAGGTATCTTTACCTTTAACCGTAACCGCTTTCAGTCCCTGACCCAAACGTTTAGTGGATAGTAAACCGGATGGCCGGAGAAGTCGAGGGCGGCCCAAGCTCAGATGGTTGGATGGCGTAGCCCAAGATTTAAGAACTGTTAGAGTGAGAAATTGGAGAGAAAAAGCCGCGAAAAAGGTCACGTTGGAGAAATATACTTGACCAGGCTAAGGTTCATCCGCGGCTGTAAAGTCTTAGATGATAATGAATCGAAGACTGGGCCTCATCACGGACTAGGGCCGCGTGGTGGATTACGGCCTGCTCCCTCTCACATAGAGGGAGCCTATGTCTGAGCAGTGTGGACGTTATAGACTGAGTATGTAATCTCAGACAAAAGTGCCGAAGCTAACATTGCTGGCTGGTTTTACATCATTGGCCATGGCATGAACTTCCTAAAAATCACGTGAATCGAACAACTGACTCAAGTTATAAGTCCATCAATGGACATACTGACATTGCGTTTTTTAATACGTAAAGAAGGATAACTAATATGTAAAACGTTTTATGATTTCATACATGACGTTGTGTCTTTTTAATAGCACTAGACACCTGGAAGTGGATTCCACTGTCATTAAGTATAAGTTGACAATAGATCGTTGACAGTAATCTTGCCATTGCTCCGGTCTTTACGACCGCTTATATGGAGGCCCCTATTGTCTGCCATACTGTAAAAGCCATTAAAGAGTGTGTCATCTAAAAATACGGCTGATTAGCAAGCAATTGATTTGTTTTGACACACCAGGTGCATCGTTAACATTCATTGAAATTTAATTACATTTGATGAACTCATAAGTTACTCTGTTAATGTTTTCCTTTAGAACAGTCCATAGATTCGGTATTAATATGTAGTTAGCTCCATAAGGGAAACAAACGGATGTTTTGTTTATAGATGTAGATTAACAATTTAGGTAGTGACGTAATTTTTTGAGCATTCATCATTTTTCCTTGCGCGATTTGAATTTTTCAAAGCACGCACGTTTTACAAATGTGATTGTGCTAACTTCTTAGGTAGCCATATAAGTTGGCAAATAAATGATATAATAAATAAATGAAACTAACTTACCAGTCTATCAAACAAAACCCTTTACCAAGAAAGACTTAAAACGACTCATTTCTTATCTACCCCTCTTAAAATTACAGTCACATCTGCATACATTACTTTAAACAAATAGACGACATTTAAAACACAAGAACACTTACCACAAACGGTTCCAGTGCTGCAACACGAGTCTACCTCATAGGTGTTGATACATTGCTGCTCCATATCGTTGTCGAAGATCTCAACACAGTCTACGGCCGCGCAACTGAACTGTGGCTCTCCGGAAAACACGCTGCAACTGCAGGCTTGCGAACACGGGTTGCTGATCAACGACTGTGGTATCGGGGATCTGTCACCGTAGGAGACGCCTCTGGAATAGACAATGACGTTGGCTATTTAGATGGGATTGCTACGTGATGAAATTTGTTAAGTCTAGACTGGATTGTTTAATGTTAATTAAAGGGCGCCAACCCTTTATTTGAATATCAGTCAGGTTCTCGATGGTTAGGAGAAGTACTCACAAAATAACGTAAACAGCAAATATATTTTTTGGAAGCTTAAGTTGGACTTTTTCTGAGAATTCTAGCCTTAATATAGGTACTTGCTGGTCTCTGACCTATTTAAAAATATTAATTGGAATTACAATATCCGAATACAAATCGGAATACTTTCTTTTTGTTACCTAAAGCTACAATTTACAAAATTTCGTGGATTCAGTAAAGAACCGTAAATTATGAGATAACGTTGAATTTAGTGTTAAAAGCAAAAAGGTGTCATTTCCGGGTCCTCGTAACTTTTACCGTGGTCATAATTTTAATTCCGAGATTGCCCGGAGGATACAAAAGAAACTTAATTTTTTTTTTCCCTAATCCAGTACCAGTGAAAGAGCCGATGGTCTACAACGGCTCTTTCACTGGTAGGTACTGTACTGTAACCCTGGAAGAAAATAATATTGTCTCCGGGCTGTTGAGCCCATCTAACAGGCATTGGTCCTTACAACCGCAGAAATTTTCCATGAAACTTATACAATAGCAAAAGCTAGACCCAGCCCCCTAATTGCGAAACATACGATCAACAATGAGACTCTCAAAAGAGATTTCTAATCCATTGCTTCACATGTTCGAAAAAAAAAACTACTCGACAACGTAAATAACGCAATGAATGTTGTTGAACTGTCAACATGATTGTGTTTGATCGTAGGTCGCAGATCTATTTAAATAGTAAAATTCCGATTTGGATGTTTTGGAAATAGAAAGGAGAACACTTTGATAATAAGTGAACGCCCTGAGAATATTGATAAAAGAAAATACAGAGACAAATCCTCAACATATTAATGCCTTTAATTTGGTGAGCATAACCATAAGCATAATCAGCCATAATGTTCCCACTGCTGGGACCCAGGCCTCTTCTCGATGAGAGGGAGTGGGCCGTCATCCACCACGCGGGCCCAGTGCGGGTTGGTAGATGTCACATGTCTTCGAATGTTTGGTTCTAGGTTTCGAGAGCAGTGGTGATGAAATAATTTACACAAAGTAAAGCGCTTGTCAAGGTTCCTGGAACCTGAAGGACCTGTAGGTCGTAGGTTCGTAAGTCGTGGCCATACCACCATTACATACCACTGGGTCATCACTGCTCCTAATTGGTGATGACACTTTAATTAAGTAAAAGTTAGTATGTGGTTTAGTATTTTGCCCACATCTTGTTGTTAGTTTAATTAGTTTAAGTTTCAAGATTTGGGTTTGAGATATGGACCTCATCATGGGCGAAGACCTCTTCTAACAGTTTCCATTAAGTTCGGTATTTTAATCCTCATTAAATAAAGTCTAGTTGTACACGAAAAGCACTCGAAAGTTCTAATAACAAAGTTATTTAATTAACAAGCCCATAAAGTTGTTCGATCGATTTAACACAGTTAATTAAAAGCGAAGAAGTGAAGGCGGGTAAATTGGGCATTCAACACACAATTTTATTTATTACGAAACTTGTTGAAAATTATAAATCGGTAGATTTATTATGAACATGTTAATTGGTGCCTCAAATGATGATGTAACCCTTCACATTTCCCGGGCGACAGGTATCTTGGTTGATTGCCTGAAATTGTGTCAAAACAGGGCAATATGCTTCAAAAGAATGAATCATGAACATAAATTAATATCTACTGAAAATTACAAAAATGTAGTCTTGATTATGGCCTCATCGTAACTTTTAAGTGATTGCATCTTATGCCGAAACGGTGCTTAGTAAAATTCAATTTTAGCGCCTGGTTAATGTTATGTTCAGGATCCGAAACAAAATGCAAAAAAAAAACATGTTCATTCACTTTCTTCCACTAGAATAGGTGCGGAGTATTTTCCAAAAATATACTTAGGTACCTACTAAAAGAAATGGAATGGATATTCATCATACCAATGTTATTTATTTATTTATTAAAACTTTATGCACAAGTAAAAAGGCGGACTTAATGCCCGAGGCAATGTTCTGTGTTTACCTTAATATCCTAAGAATTATCTATGATTTATATCAGCATATCTAAACTGTCATCAGATCAAGCGCAAGGTCGCGGTATTTCCCTGCGCAGGCGACGACGGCCGCGCGAGAGGTCACCGTCTTTTTGTTAATTCAAACTACTGGGTGCTTCTGGGTATTCCACGAGGTCAGGGTTTGGGTGGGTGCTTGTATTTACTCTTTTATTATGTATACTTAGTGTTTTTGTTGGATTTTTTTTATGTTTAAGGCTGTATGGTCTGAGTCAAATGTGACACTGGTAATGTTTCGTTAACGTAAGCAAGGACTTTGTTAAACAAAAATGTGTATTTTTTGTTAATTTCAAAATATACTTAGGAACAAGATCTTATCAGCATTTAAAAAATCTTATAACAGGTAGAAGGAAAGGCTTAGAAGGTTTAAGAAAAATTATAATGAATCGGACTTTCGTTTGGTTCGCTCATATTAACTCAATCAAAAAACGGGCTATACTCACTTATAGTAGCACTTAGTAGGATCAGGATGTAGATCAGGGCAGGTGAAGGCTTCGGGACACAGCCCTCCGTCTTCGCGGGCCACCGGCGCGCAGCCCAGCTCGTTGTAGAAGCTTGCCATGTCGCACTCGCCCGCCATGTCTGTTGACACCGTACCCAGCACTGGAAACAACGAAGTTATCGACATTACTAATATTTTATTTTATTCTATTCAGGAAACTTACAGCTAGCGTATTAACAGGGGGCCTACCACCACCTCTAAAACAGTATTATCTTACTTCAGTGGGGGAAAGAGATGAAGCTCTACAGGACGTATAGCTCCATCTCTTTCCCACACTAAAGTAATATTTTGTACACAGGATTTGAGAAAAAGGTCGGTACAAATTTTAAAAAAAACAACCCGATCGATTAATCCTACTCAATAATCGTTTTAACGCATAACAGTTACTTTTCCATGACGAAGATTAAGGGTGTGTTTAAACTGAAGCGGAGACGAGCGGAGAACTGCAGGAATTGACCAATCACAATGTTTGAAATCCTCATCGCTTCTCTAGTCTCGTCTGTGATGAGACGATTCCTGCACGTCTCCACTTAGCCCCTGCTCTTCTCCGCTTCAGTGGAAACATACAAGGGTATGTTTCCACTGACGCTGACGCTGACGCTGGTGTAAGGACACCAGCGTCTTCAATCATAACGTGATAATTGATGGTGAGATTAATATGTTTGTGATGTGTAACATCTTTCCTCTCGCTTTCCTACAATCTGTGGGAGTGATTTCATGAAAAGGGACGGAACTGTGTAACAGGAAGCCGGGGGCGCGCGCTATTTGATTTCACCATTAGGCGTGCGCGGTGCTAGAGTTGGCCGTCAGATAGGACCAACCCATTTACCGAAAGGTTGTAAAAAGGACGATGATGTTAACGATGACGATAGCGATGAATATTGTTTATATCAATACGTCAGCCAAGATATCAGATGTTACACATCATATGCGACTCTGTAAGGCTCGCTCGTTTTTTTTAACAGCGACAGTTTTTTATTATAGCACTCGTTGTTTCTATGGTCGGCTTAACAAGAACGTATCGAATTTGCGTAAAATTCACGTGAATTAATCAGATCAAATGCGTGTTGGTATATAATATTGGTGAGTGCTAGCTGACATATGGGAAGTAATGTTATTTAATGTTTTGTGTTTCGTAATGTTATTTAATTTCCATACATAGAGTCAAGTTCTTCTAACTGAACAGACAGCTATGCTGCCGGGGGGTTTATTGCGCCACTTCTTCTTTCCAGCTAAAGCAATTTAATATTCTTCTTTTCGAGTGGTTAGTTAATAACCTGATGTCAGAGTCTTAAAACCACCCATGGGCCTCTAAGCTTAAAGCACTGGGAGGTGGTGAAAGGCGGGCGTTTTGGGGGACAGTCTTAAGTAATTTTAACGTTCAAAAAGTCAATCAATCAATAAACTTTTATTCGTGAAAACAGGTAAGTATTACAATGAAGGTCTATGTTTAGTCGAGCTCTATGTTCTACACTGAAGTTGGGGTACAATAAAATTTATTTTTTATTTTTTATAATAAGTCTGAATCTAAACAATACAAAACATGGGTGAAAGTCACGTTCGAGTAAATAATGTCAATTAAATGTATTATTAATAAATTATTAATCAATTATTATTTTATTTTTAAATGCATGTCAATGGTAAATTATATTAAAGGGCTAGTAATGTCATATTTCATCATATTGTAAATAATGTCAATTGAATGTATTATTAATAAATATTTAATCAATTATAATTTATGTTTATATGCATGTCAATGATACATTATATTAAGGGGCTGGTAATGTCACATTTTATCATTTAAAAATTCTTCGACAATTTGCAACGTGCTGATTCTTAGTTTGAATAAATTACTTGATTTTGATTGGTACATATTATTTTAACACAAAGTAAAGGGATTCAGCACATATTTACCTATCTTTCATACATCAATTATAATATGTACAATGAGTACCAGTTACCATCCTTGGTTGGTTACGTAAATAGAAAAACGTAAAGCAATTTTCTTAATTACGTTTGCTCTTAATTAGGAAAATATCTACACTTACCAAGGTACTTGTTTATTTTAGCTCTCAATGTGAATCTTCATTTTATTATCGAATGAATTGAAACTCCCAATATTAGATATAAAAACGAAACACGTGATAATTAAATGTGATAATTAAACAGACTGCATTTGTTCTTAGATCAATTACATAGGTATTTATTGAACAATGCAGATTATACTGTATGCCTCATGCAGTACTACATATAGGGTAGTACTGCATAGGTACTGCATAGGTAGGATAGGATGTGCACTGGAAACGCAGAGTAGGATGCCTTCAGGCTAGAATCTAGATTGAACCAATATCTTCGCAGGTTTGCTGGTTACGAATAAACCCGAATCGAGTTAAGAGCGCTTATCCGAAAAGTTGGCAACCTCGCAAATGGCTGTCAAATATTTACCTGTTTTAATTAATTTGGCAATATACTGTATGGAAATATGAAATGGGGCTAACTAGTGAACTAAAATATTGATTATGAAATGCAATAATTTATATCGTTACACTGAATATTTAGTTTTAGATGTAAAAAAAGTATGTGGAAACTTTCCAAATGCGATTTTACACCTAAAACGGTTACAACATCAAATTCAGTGTTATAATTGCATTTCATTATTAATATTCTAGTTCGCTAGTTAGCCACATTTCATATTTCTGTTCCATACAGTAATATTGCCAAATTAATCAAAACAGCGAAATATTTGACAGCTATTTGCGACGTTGCCCACTTTCCGAATAAACGCTCTTAAGTGAGACGCATGTCCAGCACTTAAGCAGCTGACACTAGTAAGAACGCATCCAATGGACTAGACTGGTAGGTACACTAACAGACACTACTTAGTTACTACTCTGCTATCGAGTTGAACATAACTAGAATATCCGCGAAATTTCGCGTTGTTGCATAACTTTTTAATTACTCAAGATTTTTAATATTCATATTCTTTATAGCTATACGCATTCAAAAAAGAATTGGCTTATGTCTGGGGGAGGCATGAAAATATAGTAGATAATAATTCTATAGACCCCCCCCCGGGGTTCGACCCCTTAGCCCTTAATCCCTTCATACTTTTTAACGATCTAAGGGGTCATCATTAGGTAGGACATAAATGGACTGCTGTTCCTAAGTATCTATTGGTATATGTAATAGCTTAAGTACATAATGTTGAAATTCCCAAACCACATGCATTTGATCTCATTGTGGTTACAATATCAGTTATGTGGTTGGATATAAGAAATAGCAGCTTCTCAAATGCCTCAAAATAATATTCGCAGGCGACATCTCAAGAATGAAAACTTGGCATAAAGACTCATGGCCGTATAGAAATTAAGTTTTGTTCACGGTTTAACAAATTTATTACATTATTATTTTGCCTAGCACCTTATGATCTGTTAGTACAAACTAATAGTTACCTTCCATGAAAATCGCCCCAGGATGCTTCATTGTAACGATCTACGGAGAAGGCCTACAGGTTCAAAGAGGTACCTACGTAGTAAGGAAGTTAAGAATTGTAAAAGAAAAATAAAAACAAGACTTACTGAGCATCACAAAACCGACGACAGCCTTCATAGTTGAATGGTTTACGGAATAAAAACAATCAGTAAAAAACTGCACTTTTTTGTTTACAATGTTTACCGTAACAAATTGTTTGGTTGGTCAAAATACACGCGCAGCTTTGACGGTGGCTGATGACGGAATGAGCCGCACAGCCGCAGCATGCAAATCAGGCCTGCGTGCGCGCATATCGGCTATCCCACTATTATGATTCATGGTATCTATCATTCATGTGATTATGGATATCTCATACTGGGTTACCTTGCAAGCCAAATCATTTGTATCTGCATTTTAACTTGAAGTTATGTTTTTTAAAATATTTTGCTTTGATATTTTGAATTTTAGCCTTTCTAAGAGCCTTACCGGATCAGTCTTCTAGATTGACGATTTTGGAAAGCTTCTTAAAAAACTCTATGCCATGCTTAGTTCATCTTTCATTTTAGATGGAATTGTTCATGTGTTATATCCATAGCTGTTAGGTAGTTCTGTTTTAACGATAGCAATGATTTCATTCAAACCTTGACCGATATAATACACAGTTTTTAGGGTTCCGTAGTAAACAAGGAACCCTTATAGTTTCGCCATGTCCGTCTGTCTGTCTGTCTGTCCGTCTGTCTGTCCGCGGCTTAGCTCAGAGACGGTTAGTACTAGAAAGTTGTAATTTGGCATATGTATACATAATTATTCATCATGCCGACAAAGTGGTACTTAAAATAAAATTAAGAAAAATATTTTTTTTTAGGGTACCTCATACACGTAAAGTGGGGCAGTTTTTTTTTCCTCATCTACCCGACGTTGTGGGGTATCGTTAGAAAGGTCTTTCAAAAATATTGTGAGTTTGTCTAAACCATTTTTGGATTCAGGGATCCGTTTGCGAAATATTAAGCTTTTAACTGAATTTTTTTGTTAGAGTCAAGTGTCCCCCCCCACCCCTTCTAGCTAAATGGTTGTACTTCGACGCTTGAAAGGCGACATTGACTAAGCGACATAGGGCTAATTTTACAGGAGAACAGTTTAAAGATTGACTTTTCAGAAAAAAAATCATATAAATTCTTGTAACCATTCCACAGGCGTAATTTTTACTGTTTTGAAAATCTTATTTTATCATCTACATTGTGGTATATGCAACTATTCAAAAACACTATTATTTCAAAAGTTAAGTGTCGGTTAGTAAATTTTACCAGAAAATTGAAACCGCAAAAATATACTAACCGACACGGGTCGTTATAAAAAAGTACAGAAAAATATAATAAAGAGAAATTATATCGAATTGATATCAGAGCAAAATAACCTAACCAGAATCAAAAAGGTTGCGAAATAGAGGCAAAATTGCTTAAACTTAATTTTTAAATTGACGTGTCTCAGTAAATTTAACATAAGTAACTCTTGTTGTAGAAACTTGGATTTAAAAAAAAAACAGGAATGACAATTAAAATGCACTTATAAACTGTATTGAGCTTTATTCAGCCGTTACACTTATGAAATACGAGTATAGCTAATACATATCTAAGGCCGCTTGTAAAATTGTTAAAGGTACTTCTTAATCAAATAAAACGAGAAATACAAATCAACAGGCACCAATTACTTATTATTACTAGTAGAAATTGGTGCCTTAGTGTTGATTTGTATTTCTCGTTTGACCATAGTGGCAGTGCCATTGATTAAAAATATTTAAATGTCGGTACGTACTATTTTTAATCAATAGCACTGTCACTTTGGTTAATTACTTACTAGGAATATTGGAAATTTTTAGTTAACTTTTGTAATAATGAGATTACCAGATAAATCAACAATTAATCCACACTTAGGCATAAAGCCCTTATTATGAATCTTATCCTATCAGTGGCACAATATTAATTCGACTTGGACATCACTTACTAACAATAATGGGCATTTCAAAGTTAGCATTTGGTATAGCGAGATCGCAAGTTTCATTATTAAGTCATAATAATTATCACAATCATTGAAATGTGTGAGTATACCACCACAACTAGTAATTCTAATGACTATTCGTACATTGAGATAATGTTTTTAATTCTAAATAAAAAATAAAATCGACTATAATAGGTATTTAAATCTCTTAGACATGAACAAAGTTAAACACCTTGAGTAAAATAAAACAGCAAATAAAAAACTTCTAAGAAAATCAACTTAAATTCGACGGCCTCGTTGGTGCAGTGGCTTAGTTGCCTGCCTACTAATCGCGAGGCTCTTGGTTCGATATCCAGGAAGGTCACATTGACAAATTTACTATTTTTATAAGGGTTCCGTACCCGAAGGGTGCCATACGGAACCCTATTACTAAGCCTCCGCTGTCCGTTCGTCCGTTCATCTTTTGGTCAGCGGGGTGATCTCATGAACCGTAATAGGTAGACAGTTGACATTTTCACAGATTGTGTATCTCTATTGCCGAATTCACATGACATGATTTAGATTAGCCTAATAATACCTATAATAGAGGTAAAATTGGTTTGTTTGTAAGTTTGTATAGAGGGGTATTTTTTATTTTTGAGAATGGGATATCATCAAATGACTTCTCCTGCTCTGGGCGGAGCGAGAGCACATGTCAGACTTTTACTGACTAAAACCCACCCGTGTTCCTTCCGTAGCCCGTGTGCCGGGGCCGCGATATCCCTTTCGGACAAACCCGCAACCCCAGCAGGCATTGGTCCTTACGGACCCCGCCAGTTGGTGTTGACATCTCTTTGAGGCGCGCGTGGAACACAACGCGCCGTCGACCCGGGCCTGGTCCTTATCGGACGGCGAGCTACCCACTGCTCACCGTCCGCAAGCCCGCGCCTACGGTGGCCGGAAGTCGGCTCGCGACTCCCGACAACCGGGGCGTCTCCTGCGGCGACTAGGGGCGCGAGGGCGCGCATCTTGCATCTTCCTCGCGCGCTCCGCCTCCTCCTTTGCGAGCATAACTGCTTCGCAGAAGGAGGTGACGACCTCCCATGCACTCTCGCTCCGAACCATGGCCTGAACCAGGGCCGGACGCGAGAGATCGTCGCCGCCGATCGCCTCCGTGAGGACACGGCGGTGCTCCGCCCAAGCCGGGCAGATCTCCACCGTATGCTCCACCGTGTCCTCCGGGCGATCCACACAGTGGTGACACCCGGGCGTTTCCTCCCGCCTTATGCGGCACAGGAACCTCCCGAAACAACCGTGTTTGGTGAGGACGCCATGGCGCCTCTCAAGCCACTCCTCAAAGAGGGGACTTATCGCCGCAATTGTGGCGTGCCCAATAGAGGGGTAATCTCCGGAACTACTAGTCGGATTTGAAAACTTCATTTTACATTGCATAGCGCGGACGATGTCGCGGGCAGAAGCTAGTTTTAGATAAAATAATGAATAGAACCTATTTAATTTATTTCAGAATAAAATAGTGTCCAAGTGCTCCTCAATTGTCTGCACCGTCACGACGTGTTACTGAGGACGAAGAGAACTATAACCGCGAGGAAGTGTTCCTAGCTTTTACAGAATTTGATCCATATTATTATAATGGTGCAGGTCCCTCGCATTGTAATGAAACTGTCTGACGAAACATCAACTTACCTCCGATTGATGATGACGCTTCAGGTCCTCCGCAGATCCAGTTAAGTACCTCGCAGAGTGACGAAACCATCTCACAAAACATGGTACCTCCGATTGATTATGACGCTTCAGGTCCGTCGCAGATCTATTTCGGTACATCTAGCTAAACCGTCTCAAACTCGAGTTAGAGACGGTTTAGCTAGATGTCTGATAATAACTAGATATTGTGAATTAATTTTTAAGTTGATTTTCTTAGAAGTTTTTTATTGACTGTTTTATTTTACTCAAGGTGTTTAACTTTGTTCATGTCTAAGAGATTTAAATAACTACTATAGTCGATTTTATTTTTTATTTAGAATTAAAAACATTATCTCAATGTACGAATAGTCATTAGAATTACTAGTTGTGGTGGTATACTCACACATTTCAATGATTGTGATAATTATTATGACTTAATAATGAAACTTGTGGTCTCGTTATACCAAATGCTAACTTTGAAATGCCCATTATTGTTAGTAAGTGATGTCCAAGTCGAATTAATATTGTGCCACTGATAGGATAAGATTCATAATAAGGGCTTTATGCCTAAGTGTGGATTAATTGTTGATGTATCTGGTAATCTCATTATTACAAAAGTTAACTAAAAATTTCCAATATGCCTAGTAAGTAATTAAGCAAAGTGACAGTGCTATTGATTAAAAATAGTACGTACCGACATTTAAATATTTTTAATTATTCTACAGTTTTTAATTATTCTACATTTTTAAAAAGATTATACTTACAGATTCGTTGAATTGTGATTGTTTACACATTTTCTTCTTTGGTCGCAGTACCTTATCGTTACGTTCAACAATAGAAATATAAATAACAGGAAAAGTGGCATGGGGGCGTGTCTGTGTCCGCGCGTCCTGATCACAATGCTCATGCCTCAGGCAAATGGCCGTCTCCGCTAACTAGTGCGCTTTCGAACGCGTTCGTGATAACATTTAAGAATACCGTGTTGTTCAGTGGTTTCTTGTAAAAATCTAAGCTAAACTAGAAACTTTATAAATCATAGAACCACTTTTCATAAATCAGCACAAGTATTTTACAATATTTGTGTTGAAAATCATGAAAAACAACAAATCATGAAATATAACTGATATTCATAAACAATTCCTATAACTAAGTAGCCATGGACAGAGATAGAATAAGCAAGTAAATTTAAAAATATTAAAACCCCTGACAACGAATAAATAAACTAATACACAGGCAGACAGAGGTTTCAACCTTATAACAGTCCTCGAGATATAGCGTCGGGGGTTAAAAATAACAACACGCACAATAAATAATGCTTACAAAATGTACTTAGGACACCAGATACATAGGTACCAACTGTAACTCTTCATTGGTCTTAATTCCCGAATGTTTGAGAGCTTCTTCCAAAATACTATGTGCACGTTTTCTTCCATCCATTGTTCTGAAATATACCTCATGCTGTATTAAAATAGCAATAAGGAGATTAAAAAATCAGTATCAATTTCATACGCGCGGTCAACTTACAGTTTTCGTGTTTATCATTTGAGGTAGGAGCGAGCGGGAGCAACAGCGTGACTGCAGCGCGCGCGTACTATCGAAGCGACGTCCCGTCGTACTCTATAGTTCCTTTGTTACTTTGAAGCTAGCTTCACTGTATGCGCAAACGACCGTGCACGTGTCACCCGTAGGCGTAACCAACATTTTGTAAATGACTAATGCGAACTAAATATCACCTAAACACCTGTATGTGAGGCCCCTGTAGGATGTAACCAACATTTAATAATCGTATAAGTTCAAGTATAACTTGCCTAAACAGTAAAACGATAGTCGAAAACGGCAGGTAAAAATTTACTAACCAACAAGAGATGGAGTTTCTTAGATCGGTAATCTAAGCTGAACCAGGTTTTTTTTTTTAATGTCTTATTTTCTAACTAAACGCCATTTAGCAAAAAAATAAAATGAGTTAAAATGACCTAGATGATAACTAAAAATCTTCGTTGTCAGGGAAAAACATACCATACGCATAAAAATATATACAAGAAAAATAAGCTAAATGGAGAAATTACGGTGCCAACCTAACGTAAAAATTGACCAAGGGCAAAAGTTGCATATTACGATTAGGACAACCACCATTTCTTAAAAAGAGGTTAAAAATTTCGTTGCTAAGTAAACAAATAAAAGTGAAAATTCGTAAAATCCAAAATGCTGAAGCGACATCAAAAGTCGTCGTAGGAAGACGTAAGTGCGACCAAGCGACGCAGAAAAATCAGGCGGTTCGAAATATGTATGTAACTCAATATGGCCCAAAATGTCGCTAAGTCAATCTTGCCTTTCAAGCGTCGACTTGGACTTGTGAAAAAATTCACAGCAGTAGTATATATAACGAAATTAAAAGGAAAACTATCAGAGCTAAGTAGGCTGTACAGGTTAACGAGTAATAATCAACCAACTTAAATTTGCGGTTTGAAAAACATGATCTCCCATACATTCCGTATGGGAGAACATGTTTTTCAACTACAATGTTAAGTTTGTTCTTGGGATAAATTTATCCCAACTACGGAATCCTTCATTGTGCGTGGTCCGACACGCACGCCGGTTTTTCTTTTATCGATACCTTTTTAAGGTGTCAATTAAGATATCCTGAGAAATCGGTGATATCGAAGATTCATTATGCCATAATGTGCTGTGCAGTATTGATTTTGTACACTGTACATTTTTTATGTTTTTTTTTGTGCTAAAAATTTCATTTAAGATTTGGACACCAGATATTTTTGTCAACTTATTGTACTCGTATTCTTGCAAATAAATACTATTCTTATTCAGGATTGATGTTCTTAATTTTATATATTTACAAGAAAGACCATAGGCCTATCCAGCTAGTTAAAGCCTCTCTATTACATATGTTAGAAATATTTCTGACAGCCGACTTGATGGAAAGTGTGCAACAATAATTATGAGTGAGTGCTCACGTGCATCAATAGGCATAGCGTTACCAATTCCAAAAACTTGTATGTTCAAGGTTCCTCGGTAACACTAATCTTCTATTTGGCAATAAATAAAGACATTGTATCGCACCAATCTATAATAGTGAAGTGAATCAGTCGTGATAAGATAGCTTTATCAATACTCCACTTCAAAATATGGGTTTGTCTCACACATATACCGTATCATTTTAAGGATAATGTAATGTTATCAAAAATAAATGAAAATTAACTTGTAATACTAATGTCAGTCGATACGGAATGAAAAAGAAGAAATAGTTGTTAACTAGAGTGCGCGTAAGATAAGTCTGCGCGCGACTGAATTCTCTTCTTTGAGAGTCTTGTCGTATTATGTAAGGTCAAATTAAGTATATAATTATTTAATAAATGAATATTTCAAGATTAATTATAAATATAAATTAAATATTTTAAATACGCCAGCGCTACCAGTCGCGCACAGACTTGTCTAGCACCTTCGGCGCCAGTGTATCATTTTTGCACACACTTGTTAATACAATGTGTATCAAAAATGATACACCTGGCCCATCGCGTTCAAGGCGTTGTGTATCACTAATGCACACGTTTTTCATACATTTCTTTAAGGAAAAATCAAACGCTGGCCTGGACGAATCTTTTGGTGTATTTGGGTTTGGGGTACCATCGAAGAATTTCATATCTAAGCAATTTGAAAACAAAATCTCGTGAACGCGATGACCACATTTGTTACCGCCCCGGTTCTATGGCGGCCGAGCACTGCAAGCAGAAATAGTCCTTACGGTGCATAGATATGAACTTCTTCGATGGTACGACTTATGCTTTAGAAAATATAAGCCTTTGAGTCTAAATGCAACTAAAAATAAAACAAATAGCTACTTCTTAAATTTTGGAAATCATGCTTGGCGCCGAAGGTGCCAGTGCGCTCTCTACCAATATAAAACAATACCATAAACAATAACAACTGTTTAGAAAAAATAAAGATTAACGGAAATGTCTCCGATAGACTGTTTATTTACTTAATTCACTTTACAAAACATGTACACTAGTTAGTAAACGTTTCTAAGTATAATGTACTTATTCTAAAACCTCACTCTGTTAATAATGACTGAAAAAAAATACTTCATTACTTTAAATGATTTCTAACAATTAAACAAAACTGTACAAGATTTACTTTTTCGAATATAAAACAGTACGGTGATCCTGTAAAAAATGGTGTTTTTTTTTTTTTAAAACCGATGTACTATAAAAACTACATTTACTAATAAAAAAAAATCGTTATAAGTAGGTAGTACAAGAACCACGAAAGAACCACAATTTTAATTGCAGTTGTTCTTGGATGACACAAAAAAGTTGGTTTCATACAGTTTATGTATACGGATAAATAAATATCGTTTATTTATTTAAATTTTAGTATGTTACAGTATAAATAGGTAATTTTAGTGTTATTTCACATGAGGACAAGGACCTCGTATTCAGCTGAGCTCCTCTCTTCACCATCGAAGGGATAATAACAGGTGCCGTGACTAGGCTGGATCTGAAATTGAGAATAAAATATCTTTATTTGTTCGTGTGTGGCTAAGTAATAACAGCCGTACGGGTCCTGGGATGTATCAGGTTAAGCTTTGCTTGTCGGGGTTGGTCCGTGGATGGATGACCATCTTAACATACTCAAACTCCTCCGTGCTTCGGAAAGCACGTTAAGCCGTAATTCCCGGCTGTCATTTGTTGATCTTTGACAGTCATTACGGGTCATCAGAAGCCCGAAAGTCTGACACCAGTCATACCAATAGGTACCGTATTACCCAGTTACTGGGTTGTGGATGTAAGATAGGCAGTCACTCCAAGTAAAATACTGGTATTCAGCTGAATCCGGATGGACTGGAAGCTGACCACAATATATTTAGGCTAGGCAGGTGCCTTTTAGAATTAAACATTAAGCCCCGCTTTCAAGTGCATGATTATGGATTACAATTGTCTGGTATGGTTCTTCTGGCAATGCTTCCCGATATGAATTAAGTACCTACTTAAGTAGTTAACTATAAGTTGGTGTGACCAGTAGAGAAACTGGTCATGTTGATATCGCACAAACAAAATCGCCTGAACGGGTCTTACAGAAACCTTTGATATAAATAAATTCAGACAATTTATTTTGTTAACTATTACTAGTATACAACAGTTTATGTGTAGCAATTGTTGCAAATTCCCAGCAGTAAAAAATAATATTTTGAAACTTATTGCGAAATCGGTCAAAAAAATCTGTACTTTTTGCCTTCATCACTCCCTTAATGTTTATGCTGGGAAGGAGCGGCGCAAGAAACTCTCCAGCAGCACGTCCCTGACTATTTGATAAACAGGGTTGTCAATTAGGAAGTATACACCTTTAAATTAAGATAATTTTATTACAAACGAAAACAGGACGTTTGTCTAAAAGTATATTATTCAGGCTTAGCAATTTTATACGGTGAATAAGATCTGCCTTATCTGCTCCTGTTTTATTCTTAAAAATGCGATCGCTTTTCATCGTGTTTGTCAATAAATTCCATCTTTTTCGCATACTTTATTAGGTTTGTGCTTTTCGTATTTAAGCTTCACCACGACACGTTCCTTTAGATAACCCCATAGAAAAAAGTCAGGACGTCTCGAAATCCTCAGTGATCAAAATTGTATTCGTTGTTTTTAACAATTTTTTTAGAAAAATTGGGTCGTTTTAAATGCGTTTAAAAACTTCAGAATGAGTGTATGAAAGTATTGCGGTGGTCATGGTCTTATAGACCTGTGCATTACAAATTTGCCGCATGTTCACTAAATAATAGACACTAAACAACTGCAAAATTTGGCGTCAAATCACAATGGGGACAAAAAAATTGTATACTTCTTAATTGACCACCCTGTAGAAGCTTGTGGCTAAGTAACAACAGCCGCACTGGTCGATCCATCAGGTTAAGCTACGCTGGCCGGGGTTGGTCAGTGGATGGGTGACCATCTTTACATACCGAGAATCCTCCGTGCCTCGGAAAGCACGTTAAGCCGTTGGTCCCGGCTGTCATTCGTGGATCTTTGACAGTCGTTACGAGTCGTCAGAAGCCCGGAAGTCTGACACCAGTCTTACCAAGGGGTATCGTATTACCCAGTTACTGGGTTGTGGAGGTCAGATAGGCAGTCGCTCCATGGAAAATACTGGTATTCAGCTGCATCCGGTTAGACTGGAAGCCGACCCCAACATAGTTGGGAAAAGGCTAGGCAGATTGATTTAGAAGCTTGTAAATCTACTTAAATACAAGACTAAGTAACTATCGTTATTATTCCTCCATACCTTGCCGGGCGTGGTGCATCCGTCGTGTGTGACTCTTCCGAAGTACAGCTTCTCTCCGTCAGCGGTGACTCCTGCGGCCACAGCACCAGGGGGAACTGCGCCTTCTGTCGAGAACTGCCACGAGAACATGGCGGGGACCAGGACCTGGAACCAGGGTTGTGGTCGGTTAGTTTATATAGAATTTTCCACTATAATGACTATTTTTGAATTGTCGAACAAGTTCGGCCAGGTATACTCAATATGATTAAATTCTTAGATAGAAAAAGTTTACTCGACACGGACATACTTCAACGGATGACGATGTGCAATTTTTTTTTATTAACTACCACTATTCTAATGATTTTCCGGCTACTTATCAAAGCGCATAAAACAATAAAAACATTCAGTTTTTCCATCGTTTTTCTTATTTGTAAAAACTTTACAGTTTAAAATGATTCAGACTGTTACCTCGAACTGGTCCTTGACGATCTCCTCGCCACCCCAGGCGACGTAGCAGGCATTCTTGTTGGGGATGACCTTCGCGGGCAAGATGTCGCCCTCATGGGGGGCCCTGCCGGCGTAGATCTCATCACCATCGGCATCAGTACCCACGCGCAACGCGCCGGGCGGGATCGAGCGCTGGCTCAAGCATGCCGGGACCCAACGGTATGTACCTGGGGTAGGACGAAAAAGGGTTAGTTATTTGTTTTCACTAAATCTTTTAGGTATGACAGTGATTATTTTACGACATAGAGTATTGCATTATGTATCTAATTGTTGTGAAGAAGATCCCAGTGAATCCAACAAAGGTGTCCGATGAAAACGAGTTGAAATTGAACCTTGATTAGAATAGATGAAAACCATACGCCAAGTGCAAACACACAAGTCAAGGATATGTTCTATATCAGCAATAAAATTTAGGGTACATATGAGACTTCAGCCTGGGAGTGAAACCCAAAGTGCAAACATAGCCAATTATTTAAAAAAAAAACAATAATCAATACGGGTGTAATCAATACTCATTACACGAGCATCTCTTGAAATGAGAAAATGGTTATGGACAAGACAATGGTAACAGAGAAGACAAGAGGTATTACTCCAAATTGTACGACAGAAATTCAAAAACCCCAGAAAGAAGAAAACATAGAAGATGAGGGTGAATGACTTTCCACAAAATATTGACAACACAGAAGCTACGGCCAAAACTCTATATGGATGAAGACTTCTAATTCCAAACACTAACAAACTAATTATACAATGACATGTTGAGACGTAAGTCTGGATTGGACAGTCACCATAAAGAGGATTGGCCCAAACATGGCGCAGGTACAATACAATCAAGCTTTTATTCAGAGTTAACACCTTCAGTAAATTCCTACATAATGATGATGTGTGTATCCTAAACTATTAAATGAGCAATATTTATAATCACGTTCTCGAAAAGGGCTCTAACGATGAAAGTTGCATTATAGGGGTTTACGGGGGCGAAAAATCGATCAAGCTAGGTCTGATTCGTTTTCTCTATTTTCACCCGAGCAGAGCTCGGTCGCCCAGGGACTGAGTAATTTATAAGGAAAATAAATGCGTTTTCAAGTAATCCTTATCGATTCAGTTGTAATAATATTTTACACTGTTCGTTTCCACCGATTCATTGCGAAATTATTTTTATCGCGTGTTTTTATCGGTAAGACTAAAATGTCCAGGATTAGATTAATGATGATGCAATGGTGTTTCCGTGTAAAAATTATGTGTAAGTATTGATTAAAAATGATTTACATGTTGATACTGCGATTTAAGAAAATGTGTTGCAATACGGTACCATGAATGTCTAAAATGCAATTTAAAGCGAAGTAGTTCCATAATAGAAATGACATTTCTAGATTCCTAACAATATGAGAAAGAAGGTGCTATCTCCGGAAACCCAATCCAGACTTACTCCACGGCAACTCGACAGTTTCTCCGGGCAATTCCGGCTCTGCGTTATCGACCACAGTGACTTCTCCGCCATCAGGAGGGGGCGGTATCTGTCCTCCCGGGTAGGGGTAGAAGTACGCAGGGTGCATCGGATAGTAGACTACCCCGGGGGGGCCGGGGTACATATTTCCAGGGGGACCGGGGTGACCGGGAGGGGGGGGATAATGAGGCGGCGGTGCACCCCAACCATAGTACGGCCGATCTGCACAATGATGCTTTGATACATTTTCAAATTTTAAAAAAGCAGTTACTAAAGGCACACTCATAACATTAATTAGCAATTGTCCAGTTGCACATGTTAGTATTCGCCACGTCTACACTTGATGCTTTTATAATGAGGATTTAAATACCTATGTAAATATTTAGACAACCCCAAATACATATGTCCACGCAATCACACCATTCCAAGGTTGCCTGGAAGAGATCGCAGAAAGCGATAAGGCCGCGCATTGTATGTTTTGTAGTGTTAAATTTATTTTTTGCTAAGTATTTTCTGATGTACAATAAAGTGTATATAAATAAATATTTAAGAAACTAGAATTACCGTTAATAACTCATTAGGTATATAATAAAATATTGATTGTTTTGACCATTCTGTGATAATTACTGCAAAACTATTTAATGATTCATTAAAGAAATATGTACTATCGTAACATTAATTTGGTCGATCCAGTAGTATCGGTGATTATTACGTGGCCAATAAAAGTGCTATTGATTCGATACGAGTCATTACTTCTATTGTAGTTTTGCACTGCTTTGATAAACCAAGTACGTAAGAGTATTCATCAAGTGCCTAGTAAATAAGAAACATCTAAGGACGAGCCCTAATCACTAATCTTATAGATAACAAACTATAATTAGAATCGATGATGGACGTGCTTGTTTTTGTAAAGAGAGTATTATTTTACGCCCTTTGTCGCCTAATATGTATATCTTCATTGAACTGGATTCAAACATTTCTTGTAAGAACGCGTAAAGCTCATCACACACACTGAATATAATATATATTATAGCGCTTAAAATCCTTAAAGGTAAAATATATATTATCTTCACTGTGTGTGGTGTGGTGTCCATTAAATTGTACGGTGAGCGATATGTCGAAGATAATATATATTTTATATTATCTTCAAAGTGTGTGACGACCTTAAAACATTCTCTTCTTATTCATATATAATATTTTATAGTTGCAATACTTCATGCGTTGTTGTGGAATCTCTTTTGAAGTGCTTGCACCTGTATCTATGTCTCAACAACAAAGTCAAGTGCATCATCCTCATCAGCCTATTATTTACTATACCACGAACATATGTTTACTAGTTTATACAGTGTTACATTTACTGTAGTTACTTCGTCATATTATTGTACCAACATTATGTTTATATGTCACTTTATTGTTTATCGATGAAAAACACCTTGGTCTCATAGATTAGATACAGGTATTGAATAAGTGCTCGATATATCCTGTAAACACATTATTTATCTACTTATGAAAGTAATCACGATGTATTAGTCAGTTTAGTTAGTATTTGATATATGACATACCTTATTATTTATCAAAAGATTTAGGTTTTTCCTTATTACATAATTATTATTTTTTATAAAAAAAAAATTGTGGGGCTTATTATTATTCCTTGAAGCATTCATATTGACATTGGTCTATAATTCTATATGTTTGTTCAAGGCTTTTGCGATTAGATTAGGGCTTTAAGAATTGTTGTTAATAAGTAGTTATTACTGTTTCCGTCCTATATGAAATACAATGCTGCAACGGTAACTAATTACGGTAAACGCTCAGATAGGGGTCTCATTGGCCTTTCACAGGTCATCAATTTCAACATTACGACGGGCTGCTTTCAGTAGATAGATCTATGTCTTTTAAATTATATTTTCATAGAAATAATGACTAATAAGTAAACAGAAGTGGGTCAATAATCGTCTTAGTCTACACCGCAGTCTTTAGCGGCATTGTTTCAGCTGAAAACAAATGAAGCGCTGCGCGTGAAGTATTTACATGACAATGAGCACAGCGCGGGCGCAGACAAAATAATATCACCTAGAACCTTCTATTCAAATAATAAATAATATACATGTAATAAGGCTTAGGTATTTCATAAAATTATTGAAAAAATTAATAAATTGCAACCAATATTTTTAAGATGAATGGTTTAAAAATACAATCTATGAATACCTAGATGTCTGTTTCAAAACAACATCTGTACAAACTAATTGATTAATATCAAATATGTAGTTGAAAGTAGATACCTAATTAATTGATGATGCAAATAATTATTTCTAAGTAGTATTTTACACTTTCAAAAAAAGAATGTAACTTGTAACTCATTTCTCCATTATCTTATAACAAGTTTTACAAAAACTGAACGTTCAACAAAATTACAAACGCTGACAATAAGTCACATTACGAAAAACAACAAAAATAATGTCACGAAAAATTAAGGAAAATGTATAATTATTTGAGAACAGTACATTCTAGCAACTATTGTTATCACATATCTTATCACATGTTATCTGGTAAACTCACCTGCCATGTTTTCAGTGCTCTCGTTCGCTAGTGACTGGCTTGCGCCGGCGACTTGTTGGTATTTTATTACAAATGTGACTCATTAGGCCAATGCGTTGATAACGAAGCGGTCCTTCTTGTGGCATGATAACCGCGTTGATCAATTAGCAAAAGAAAGTGTGATTGCGTTGTGAAGCATTCTTTTTATTGCATTTGTTTTTCCTGCACTTCTGCAGACCTCTTCCTCTTCACGTACAAAGAGCAAATGCCTCTTTACGTGCTGAGAAGTAGCTATTTTAGACGAATTTTCACATAAGCCTCAGATTGTTTTTGCTGCCTACGTATTTACATAGCAGAACTGTCATTTGCACAGATGGGTGTATATTTTATGGATGAGTAATCGCGATGATCAATCGAACGTATTCTGAATGTTGCTTCATAACTATATTTACATGACATGTAGTTGTTTTAACTACAACAACCTCATTTCAATCAGAGCAGTGGTGGCCCTGTGGTAACGGCTGCGGTTACGAGTTACACGGCGTAGGTTCGAACCCTGATAGGTGCTTTTCTCTCGTGAGGAAACCGGCATGTCCTAGAACCAAAAATTCGAAGACTTGTACCAACCCGCACTGGGCCCACGTGGTGGAATACGGCCCACTCTCTCTCACTAAGAGGAGGCCTTTGTTCCAGCAGTCCCACATTATAGATGAAATGTTGGATGCATCTCTGTTTTGGTTCTAATGATGTTTTAATATTTTAATTGGCCTATATATATAACAGTATAGATTAATTCCTAACAATGTTAATTTATAACATTATGTTTTTTGCCCCCTATCTACTTAATGAATTATGATTTGCCCACCTATGTGCCCTACCTATTTAAGTGAAGCGACTTCCACTCGAACGTGAAAGTCGTAAGACACCACAATATAATAACAGCCACATTTTTATAAGAATTGAGCTCCAGAATTCCGGTTTTAGCAAAATTCCAATATTACAATATATTTCTGTATCGTTTGTAATATTGGAATTGGTGTGATCAAAACCGGAATGTCGCTATCGAAAAAAAAATATAATTTTGTCACGGCTTGAGGCGCAACGCCCGCTTCCACACCCCGCCAAGGCTCAGACACAGATTACTATTCGTTCAATTTCGTTCGGTCATTCGCTTTCCGGAATCGCACACGCCGCGAGAACGACCGATTTTTGTTTTAACCGTTAACATTTTTCCTACATAAAATACTAGCCCTACATTTCCATAATATCAAATAATCAATAAATATTATGCATTTTGTATGCCGTGAAATATGCATATTGCCTGCAAGGGAAACTTTACCCGAAGAACCTTTTATAAGCATATCTATAATGTGCAAATATCTTAATATTATGGCAACATTGATTGACTTATGTGGCAAATAGGCTATATGTATATAGCAGTACTGATTATCGTGTTTGTTGCTAACTTCGCTTAGTAGCTTGTTGGAAGTCGTCGAATGAGGTGTGTGACGGGCAAATTTGAATGCAAAGTCAGGGTAACATTGCTGCCGGGGTCGCGGGAAAGTCCGAAAGGGATACCGTGGCCCCTGGCAACGTACAGGCAACTGAAGGAACACGGGTGGGTTTTAGTTTTAGTAGTAGATAATTTCCCACTCAAAAAAAAAGGGTAACATTGCTCAGTCATTTTAGTAAAAAACTTTTCATAGAGTCGTTTACATTCCTAAAGTAAACGCCACCTTTACCAAATTCTTGTACTGGTTTATATGTTATCTGCATAAAGGCCTTATTTGCGTCAAAAAACCAATGTGGGCAAAGTTGGCTAAAAGTCCATATAACTTCGACCGCCAACAAAATCGAACAAATATTGAATTCAAAGTTGAATAATAGTAAATTTAGCGATACCAACACCAGCACATGATCTTACAGTTGTAGCTGATGAAGGAAAATAATCACATCCCCCATAGAAAAATCATAAGTATTCAAATTTTAATTATTCAAATAATGTGTGCAAAGTTGGCATGTTTCACGGTAGCATTTTTAAAGGAAGATTCATACTCCGGAATTCCTGAATTCCGGAACTGTATTGCTTAATAATGACACCCAGTTCCGGAATTGATAAATGGTCTGACACTCAAGCCCTAGTCAGGACTGGTGACGCGGGAGCAAGCGACGTACAGTTGTCCGACTGAGAAGCAGCTCGTCCTGAGGTCGACAGCTGCAGCCTTCAGGACCAATTTCCCATTACTTCCGAAGTTTTTTATTTACCTGCGTTCCTGCATATACTAAATGCCTAATGGCACAACACTATTACACTGCCATGTTGCATTGTTACAGATTATTTCTGACGAACAGCTATCACTAAAATAATATTAAGAGCGTTTATCTTAAAAGTTGACAATGTCGCAAATAGCTGTCAAATGTTTACCTATTTTGATTAATTTGGTAATATTACTGTATGAAAATATGAAATGTGACTAACTAGCGAACTAAAATATTGATTATGAAATGCAATACGAACCAGTTGAACAAACCAAGTTCGTTGGGGGGACCCAACGAACTTGGTTTAACTGGTTAGAATACCAGTACTGGAACAAACCCGTCAACTCAGGTGGTACACCCGCTCCTCTCAGCTTATCCCAAAGGACATCATATGACCACAACGTCAATTGCCTTGGAGAGATCAAGGAAGCAGGCATACACCGGAGTACTTCTATCCTTATAGTATTGGAACGCCTGCTTTAGACAGAGTATAGCACTCTCAGTGGAAAGTCCAGGCCGAAACCCAAACTGTGCATCATGTAAAGTAATCCATTTGTCAAGTTCCTTGTACAGTAAACCGTCCAACACCTTAGCAATTACAGTAGCCCAGGATATCGGTCTGTAGTTCGCCTTGTCAGATACATTCCCAGTCTTATTTTTCACGATTGGTACCACTATTGGTTTGAGCATATCGGGTGTAAGGTATGAGTGGCCAATGCACAGCGTGAAAAACAGCCCCAGCACACCTGAGGTGCTCAATGCTGAGCAATCGCGAAGCGGAGACTTCCCCTAGCCATTCTTTCGATTAAGTCAACTACCTGCTTGGCAGACAAACGGATCGGTTCATAATCACAACTAGTATCATCATCGATCACCCCCTGAGCCGGCCCAAGTGGAGATGATACCATAAATCGATCTTTGAACAACAACATGCGGGCTATGTCCTCCGGCGAACCACATTCCCCCACACTCATAGGGCGGCCCGGTCCAACCTCCAGCTTATTGGTAAAACAAACTTAATAAAACGCATAATAAATCATCAATAGTTTTAATTAATTAGTACAAGATTTTAGCGTTTGCATCACAATTTTTGCTATGCCTTTAAATTCTTGCAGTGCAAACTCAGAGTTGGATTTCCTGTAGTCCTCCATGGCAGCGAATGCCATTACGAGGTCGTGAAGAAGATGGTGAACTATTTCAACCAGTACTTTATGAGTAGTCCTTGGACCAGTCTCCGCGACGATCATGGTAGCCGACACCTGAAAGTTGTCATCAAAATATGATACCGAAAACCTAGGATACAAAAATGCCCTTCCCACAGAAAATTATACCGTTTTTAGAATAGAATAGAATATTTATTTGCGTTAAACATGGTATACAAGGGTGTTAAATACAAATTGAGGCACAAGCATGTTTAGCTAGGATAAAACATAGCATGCAAAATTTTAAAGACAAGTTAAGCAACAACAATCGTTAAAATAAAAAATAAAAATAACATCAACATTTTTTATCTATAAATTCTTTTAAACTATAAAAACTACACTCGAGTAACCACATATGAAATTTAATTTTAAATAATTATGTATTTAAAACATTGAAATGCCTTGGTATTTCATTATAAATGCACACACACATTGCCAAGCAGTTACTATTGTACTTAGACAGTCTAGGCAAATCATTTAACACTAGTTTATAAGGATCTCGTCGGTTCCGAGGATTGACATCATTTGCAGTCTTAAATAAGTGCTTATTTTTCATGACAAACACGCATATTTCGTAAATGTAAAGCGACGGTAACGGTATCAAACCAAGTTTTTTAAATTTTGGTCGACATGAGTCGTCAGGCTTAAGTCCACAAATTGCTCTCATGCACTTTTTTTGAGCGATGAATGCTCTTTGGAAGTCAGTGCTGTTACCCCACATTATTAGTCCGTAACGTAACAACGATTCGACGTACGCCATTACAGCAGTTTTTATATTAGTTACATTTTTTACTTGTTTTAATGCATAAACAAATTTATTAATTTTAGTGCTAACATTGTCTATGTGCTCTTTCCAGTTAATGTCTTTATCTATTATTACACCTAAAAACCTGGTACGCGTTACTTCATTGATTTTATTAATATTGAGTTTAATGTCATTTTTGGAATTATTTGATCGATTAAATTGGATGTAAACGAATTTGTCAAAATTTATCATCAAATGGTTAATGTCAAGCCAATGCAATAATTTGTCAATTGTATTATTAATGTCCAGTTCATATTCTGAAATGGTATTTAGTTTTTTATTAGATGTCACTATAATCGAAATATCGTCAGCAAATAATACGCATTTATGTTTGGTTATTTTTATGATGTCATTTATATAAATGAGGAATAATATTGGGCCTAGCACACTTCCCTGTGTGTTTAGGGTTTCATAAGTCCGATAAAAACTTAACCCTTATAGGATCGCTCGTGTGTCTGACCGTCTGTCACAGCCTATGTCACAGTCAATTTGCTCCGACTCTAATGGACCAATTAAGTTGAAGTTTGGTACACATCAATTTCTGTCACCCAAACACGGACGCTCACGACGATCACTTTTGGGAGACAAAAATAAAAAAGAGTCTTGCACACTAATTAAATGACTTACTGTGAGAGTTTCAACTATGTTTTTTTTAACAATTTTAAAATAAATAGTTTTAAAGTTATTTATGAAAATTGATGAGAATTGACAATCCCATTTATCTCCGAAAAAAATACAGGAAAACCTATAAGAAGAATTAAAATAACATGATAAATCTCCCAATATTGTGCGTACAAACTTACATTTGCAGTTGGAATGCATGAGAGAACATGATTTTTAAATACAATTAAGTTTGTTCTTGTGATAAATTCATCCCAACTACGGAACCCTTCATTGTACGTGGTTCGACACACACTTGGCAGGTTTTTTTAAGAAAAAATTACCTTAGCTTTCCAAGATTCAATGACTTCCCCCATAACTGTACCCCTGTGCTTCACTCCTATATTTTCTAGATTATGACGCAAAATCACTAAGTGGTGTCCTCGACAAACTTCTGCAAAAGACACGAAACTATTGAGTTAATTTTATACCACTAACTTCAAAGTTATTCAGTGCTCTTTTCTTACCTTTTGAACAATTTTTTTCGTCTTCTGCTTTAGGACAATTTTTTATTCCGTTACAGATTGATTCAATAGGTGTAGTAAGGTTCTTAACATCATTACATGCAAATTTGGTTAGCCAGGGTTCCGCTAAACAAGCCTGAATACAATGCTTGGTACACCTGCGAAGAGCACAAAGTCCACCTCTACAATAACACCCATTCGGTGATATTAAATTTTCGTTGCCCATGTGAGAACTCTTAAGGGCAGTAACCAATTTTTCGTTAATTGCTAGTAGTATGAGATAATGATCATCTAATTCTTCAAGCTTGACAGTTTCCTTCAAATCATCATAAATTGACACGAGCAGGTTAAAAGCCTTAGATCTAAGAGACTTTGTAGTGTGCTTGTCAATATTTGTTCTAATAGTTAGCTTCTGCAGCTTGCGAACTAATGCATGCAATGCAAGTAACTTATGCTGGCTAGTAATGAGTTCGTATGATATAGATTTAGTTGCCAGTAAATCAAGTAAACTGCTGTACGATTTTGCTGCTTCAGACTTAGAGGTAGTGACATCTAAAACAATTAATTATTCATTATTTTGTGGTTTCGTTAATTCGTCAAGGAATAAATGAACTAGGTATATACATACTATAAATACCAGCTACACAAAAGTTCTCATCAGTTTCATCAAAACAGTCCAGTTTCCCGTCACAAACGACATTAAGAGAGACAGCGGTAGCTCCACTGAGGGCCTGACATGTCCAGTGGTTTAAACTGTATCTCTGCCAGCATACACGTTTACACGCGGCCGGACATGTCGGTGGATCTTCGCAAAATTGTCCTGCACAAACACATGATTTCGGGGACCAACCGGCTTCTTTCGGTGGTTCATCAAATTCAACAACGTTAACAAGACTATCAACATCAATGTCGTTAAACTTGCGAAAGTCGTTGTTGCCTTGGTGTTCTGGATCTGAAATACGTGCACAAAGCGACCCGTCCAGGGCGTAAGATAACGTACTTATTATCTTATTTACATCATTTACGGTCTCTTTTACAAAGTCCTCATCAAGGATTTCATATTTGCCTTTTGCTCCTGGAATTGGTGTTTCTACATGTTCCTTCAAGAAATCCATTTGAGTCTGTAATACATCCCGTAAAACTTGATTTTGTGACAACAGAAGGTTCTCTTCAGTTAATGCGAAACATTTACGGTTTAAAGATGCTTCAACTTTTGACATAACTCTCGTAGCTGAACGGACCTGTTCCATTGCTGTAATTTTAGTTAAAAAAACGTCGCTTACTATGTAGTTATATAAGTGGTTTCGGTTGATTTACATTACAATATGAAATAAAATCCAAACTGGGAAAAGAAGAGGTATTCGAATATTTCAATTTGGTTGGACAATATTGAGCTAAGAAGAATGAAGGGAAATTCGAAATGCCGTTGGTACAACGACACTTGACATGACCTGACCACATCACATCTGCAGCTGCCGTGTGCCAGTGTCATCAGTTGCATAGGCTCCTATAACCTGTATTACATTGTGCCTATTTAGGTTCTTAGTTCTTAGCAAGTTTATACCTTGAGCAGCACAGTTTTTTTCATCAACGCCGTTCAAGCAATCAGAGACATTGTTGCAAAGACTTTCAACGGGTATAACTTTTCCCTTGTCACATGGTATTTGATTAATTTTTTGTATACTAAGACATGTGTCTTCTACCATTTCATCACAGCTTGAATTGACAGAAGTACCATTCAATGATTGTGAAATAAGTTCCCTGTATTTATTAATTTCTTCAATATCCATTACTACCTTGGTTTTCTTTGAAATGTATTTTTCCATTTTCTTTGCCTTTTTCGCCTTCTGATCCTCTTCTAAAATGATTTCTTCTGAAACTGGTTTTTGTACTACCTGGCTATTCATACGCCTTCCAACAGCTTCACTCTCTAACATTTTTCGCATGGATACTTCGATTGCTTGTGCTATGAGACTACTATAAACTTTAAGTTCCGCGTGCGTGTTGTGAAGCTGTATGTGTTTTTGTTTAGTGGAATCCATAATTTTTTTCTTAATTTTTTCTAATATCTGTTGTTTATTTTCAATTGTTTTAGCATTTTTCATGAATCCTTTCGCAAGAGTCTGAATTTTATTTGCAATATCTTTTATAATTTCTTTTCTGGTTTCAGAGTCGATTGTCATCCGAGCCTTTTTGTCTTCTTCTTTAGTTCTACGAATAACATTTTCTTCTTTTACTGCTATATCATGTTTAATGTTTTCCGTTTCATTTACGGTGAAAGAGTCGTTAATTTTCGCTTTAAACTGTTTCATAATTAAACTAATATATTTGTCTGCATCGGGACCAATCATATTTGCAGATTTCCTTAATTTATTTTCTATTTTCTTTAAAATCGTTTCCTTAGTTTCATGAGGTGCTTTAGATAAGGCACCATATGTTAGATTGGATACTTTGTCCATAATTTCTTCGATAATCAGTGGCTTTATAGGGTTATTACTGGACGCGCTTTCTGCTGAAATGTAAATAATGATTGTAGTCTAAACTGTATTACTGTCGCTGAAATTCTATAACTAACTACTAAGTATGTTATTGTACTATGAATACAGGGTGGATTTTTGAGATGGGGCAGTAAGGCCAGCTACCTTAACCGTTGTTACTACAGGAAAACGGTCTCGGAGGTGTGATACTCCCACCGCGACGTCAAATAGAGACCTAACCTAATCTCTTTTTTTTTGTTCCGGGGTGGAAAATACTCATGGATGTCCTCCGCCCTGGGGCGGCCGAAGGGGTCTGTCAGACTCCTACTGACTATAAACCACCCCGGTGTTCCCTTCCCAGACTTGGACCGGGGATCATGAGATCTTGTGCGCTTATCATGATCCCCAACTGGTGTCGGCCCGATTTTGCGGGGACCTCTAGCCCGCGGGGGGAGTGAGGTGCGAGACTCCCCCCGCGACGTCCAATAGAGGCGCGCGTGGAACACTACGCGTCGCCACCTCGAGTCCTGCTGGATGGGGGTGGTGAAAGTCCCCGAGTCCGCCGTCTCCCCGGACCTGTTAACATGCTCGCTCATTCCCGAATGAGCGACAGCCGACAGCGACGGCTCGGCTCCGACTTCTGATACGAGGGCACGGTGCGGCTCCTCTCATGCGGTACACTCTGCCGGTGAGTGCAGTGCCGCGCCGTGTCCTCCCGACAGTGGATGCAGCGATGGTACCGAGCGTCCGGCTCCCTGTTTATGCGACACAGGTACTTCCCGAAGCAGCCATGCCCCGAGAGCACCTGCGTTGCCCGAAACGACAGGGAGCCGTGCCTCCTCCCGAGCCATTCGTCGAGCAAACATAACCTAACCTAATATTATCGGAATATTATCTGAATAACCCCGGGACAGATTTTGATGCGCCTTGGCCGGAGTAAAGGGTGAAGTAATGTCTTCAAAACCACAGTGGTATTAACCGTGGGTGTGCCGCCCATGTATTTTTGCCAACTATCCTTTAAATTCCTGTCGTAATTTGTTTCCCATACAAAAATGCAATGGCACAGTCGCGCGTATTAAAAAAATGCAGCAAATAATAAATAATGCACACAATAAGTAACCTGATTCAACAATGTTTTGTCAGGTGAACGTAAGTTATATGGATTAAACTATAAAACAATGTTATTATAGTAAATTATTTATTTATTTGCCCAGAAAGACGTGTCTCATATTCCATTCCTTTGTGTTATTCTTTCTTGTTACTTTGATATTTTGTAATAATAGAAGTAAATTCCAAATTTTGTATGGCACCTCTATGCGTCAAAAAGTTACAACGAGAGGGCGTTACTTTCTTTCGATGGAGCCAATTTGTTTTGTAACTGATGGTTTCACTTCGTGCGCGTCGTAAAGAGGACAATTAATTACGTGAATTCGGCAAGTACCATACTTTACAGTGCAGCATGTCAGTGTAGTTGATGGTTAATTATAGTCAAATGCATGTTTCGCGAGTAAGTCGAGGGTGAAATTACAAGAATATTCAAGTTTTTTTTTTTTTTTATGTCAGGGACACGTTCATTTTGTTAATTTGTGTGACCATTGTGTTATTAGTTTTGTGTCACTTTACACTTAGGGCTTGTCACAGTATATTCACTTAAATGTGAATAGTAATTCCATTTCCATTTTAGGAAAGATGCCGTTAACGCCCTCTGAACAGCAAAGACGTTACCGAGAGAGAGCCTTTACAATCAAATCATCCACAAAAATAGAAGGGAGTACAAAGAAAAGAATTTGATTAGATTCGTTGACTTTGTTGTGACTCTGCCCTTACTCTTCATTTGTGTTACTTTAGTGTCACGATAACCCAAAATATAATTCATCTGAATTATTTTGCAGTATATTGCTAATCCATTGCTTCATCCGCGTACCGGAAGACGAAGCGTTGGAAGGCCTCCCATAAGATGGATCGATGACCTTGTGAAGGCCGCAGGAATCCGCTGGATGCGGGTAGCAGAGAATCGAAGTGGCGGTGCTTGGGGGAGGCCTATGTTCAGCAGTGGACGTCTTTCGGCTGAAATGGTGATGATGATGATGATTGCTTCACATGTTCTATAAGTTTATCTGCACAACAACGTAAATTACGCAATGAATATTGTTGAACTGTCAAAATAAAACCGAATGATCGTATAAAGGGCTTAGTCATCTGTGAATCTCCACCTGAGCAGGTTTTCTTTGCTTCGGCCTACCTGAGTCCAGGTAAGCTAAGGCAACTCATGTCCAGGTAGATGATTTGCAGCAGCAGGAAACACTATCTCGCAACCGCTTTAGTCTTTCCTTAGACCGTTCACCAGTGAGTGGCAGGACACACTTTAAAAAGCTGTTGCGGCTTTTCAGTCTTTGTGACACGAGGATGTTACTTATCGTGCAAAGGGTGTCGTGTGTCGGAAACCATCGGCACTTTTACTTGAGCTTGCCACCGCTGTACGAACTTCTGGTGGCGCTATTCCAGCTAGGGACACAGCATTTGCACCGAGGTCGGTTTGAGGCAAACAGTGATGATCCGATGATCCGGCAAACGTTTCATCCATCACCTGCAAAAAATATTGCGCCAGCCCAGTAGTCCTTTATCGTAAGGTGAAGCACAGTCATAAAATAAATGCATACCTACCCTTAAATTGTCACAACCATCAATTAAACAGAAACCGAATAATAAAGTATACCTAACGGACGATATTTTAACACTTAGATTAAAAATTCATCGCAAAAGTAACAAGCTCGCTGGCTAGTTGGTTAAACTGCCGCCGGTATTAGATTAGCAACATTGAGCGATGTATTTGTATCCACGACGAGCCGTACTCTTCTTAAAGTATTCTTTAAGATAATCGTAACAAATTAAATAATATATACAATGTTGCCCATGGGCATGTGACCGCCCGTATTTTTTTGAATATTCATGACAAATTATCGATAATAAACTTAAAAAGGGGGGTCTATCTTTAATTGTTTTTTTTTTTCATTTTTTCATATTTTTTTTTTTTCAGTATCCCGCTATAATTTTATGTATAATTAACATAATTTCACTTATGTTTTTTAAAATAAAAACTGTTTTTTTGGAAAAAAAAATCTTCTCCTCCGTTTTTTTTTTATAGTCGACAAATTTTACTAAAAATGTTTAGTTAATCCGATAAAATAACTCGTAAGCTATTAGAAATAATAAACAGAATACAAATCGAGCCAATAACATAGAAGATATGGCAAACGCTACTAAAAACATAAAAAATTGAATAACATGAAAAATATTAAAGATAGAACCCCCTTTTAAAGTTAATTTTCGATAATTTTTCATGAATATTCAGAAAAATACGGGCGGTCACATGCCCATGGGCGACATTGTATAGTAATATAACATTTTAGAAATTGAGGGGCCCCCACGTAGTTACGCTGTCTGTAGGTAGGTACATACTAATTCCATGGTTATTGCTACCATAGTGGTGACGACTAGGTCTCAAGCTTGAATCTCTAATACCTACCTAGTTCTTTTTATGAGTTTCCGCGCAATAAGTTTAAACGATCACGCGTTAAGGCTCCTGCAGACAGGCGCGACACGACGCACAGTAGGCTGATATGAAACCGTAGAGGACTTAGGAATCAAAAAAAAAATTGGTCTATTTAAAAAAACAAATACGCAAATGAAATCTACTAACTATCACAATATAATATTGTTCTATGACTTTACATTTTACCCATTATTTTCAATGCTATGAATATTTAAAGATTTTTTTGTATGAACAAAAACATAAATTCATGATGGAACAAAAAATGGATTGAAGATTTGAATAGGACAAATTATTATCTTATTTTTGCATATAATCTGGTACTGCGACATTGTGCGATATTTTTTTGCAAACTGTTTTGAAAAAAAAAGTTTTACCTTGTGAAGATGTGACATATCAAATGAAAGGGCTTACTGTAAGGGTGTCAATTTTTAATTTTTATAATTGTAACATAAAAAGTATTATAGTTATTTAAGAAAATAGATGATTTACCATTTTTTTCAAAATTTCACCCTTGTTCCGGAAACTACTGAGCATTAAATTTTGAAAAAAATACAGAAAGAAGTTCTATTCTTATAGATTACAGGAAAACCTATAGAAATTTGCCATGTTTTTTTAAAACCATAGACTTCTGTCTATTATTATATTATATATATATATATATACTAGCTGACCCGGCGAACTTTGTTTCGCAATCAATCAAAATATATAAACCCTACCTACCCTACCTACCCTACCTACCCTACCTACCTACCTACCCTACCTACCTACCTCCCCTACCTACCTACCCTACCCACCTACCTACCTACCCTACCTACCTACCCTACCTACCTACCTACCCTACCTACCTACCTACCCTACCTACCTACCTACCTACCTTAGGGGTATGAAAAATAGATGTTGGCCGATTCTCAGACCTACTCTATATGCTCACAAAATTTCATCAAAATCGGTCAAGCCGTTTCGGAGGAGTATGGCAACGAAAACTGTGACACGACAATTTTATATATTAGATATATATATTTATATATATATATTCTATTATATTATTATTATTATAACTGATTCGTCGAATTTTTCCACAAAACCTCCTATAAAATTTGGCTATAATATTTCCGACTCTAACCTCTGTTCCTTACGATGAGCACGTTCCCATTTCCTATTAATATTATAACAATACTTTGCACAGAAAGAACACCTTTAATGTTTTATCATATTCATCATTTAAACCAGATAGTTTTGACTTAATGACATCACGAAACATTTTTACAAAATCCTCGTTAATCTTACGTTCACAAAAATCAAATAGTAATAGTAGTCAATAAAGGGGTAGTCCGTATCTAATGATGGGTAACAACGAACTGAGGTCATCGTTTGACGTTTCCTGCCCTCTCGGTTTCCACCTACCTGCACATTTACTGCCCTCTGATTGGCGCACGTCACTAATGACTCACAAGTGACTGCGCGTCTACTGATAAGAAAACCGGTTTGAACGTATTTTGAACACAAACAAATGACGTCACGGAAATGGTGTGGAATATCGTTGCACGTACTTGTAGCTAAGTCTAATTTGACTATATTTTGCAATACAATTCTAATACGTGCATCAAAATATTTTATTTTTTTCATACAATTTTTTTTTTTAAAACGTTGCCCCACACTACGAGTTTCTTCCTGTATCGTGGGTGCGTTTAAAAACATAGAAACTCACATTAGTGTATGTGAGTTTCTATGTTTTTAACCACACCCAGACCCGGAAAAACTACTTGCAGATCATAAAAATATTTGTTCTTTGCGGGGATCGAACCCGCGACACGTGGCGCAGCAGTCGATCGCTCAGCCACTGCGCCAAACGTGTCGTCGTGATATTGAAACTGCCTATAACTTATGAAACAATTCTATTAACAAAAAGTATTGTATTAGTATGTAGATTTCAAAAATGTAGGTATACACGAATCCTTAAGTCCGTACTTCGCGATTTCAGTCCACTGTGCGACGGTCCGACGCGATTCTGTTATAGAACAATTTCCATGAAGTTTTCATAGAAATTGTTTAAGTACTTAGGATCTGACATTAGAAACTACCTGCCTACGAATTTTACCATTTATGTACCTACATAACATAACTAACATAGCAACTCGATTTTAAATCAATAAAATTACGTACCACTTGTTATATAATCTTTACGATTATTGTGGATTAATAAAATTAAAGTACTTACCTAAATAAAAGTGCAGTAGGTACAACGTCCCTACGGTGTTAATACCTACCAAAGGGCGAAATGACTCATCGTGAGATATGCTGGAGAATTAGGATTATCACCAGAATGGAGACAAAGATTTGATTTCCTCGAAACCCATGCTGTCGAATATAAACTATTGCAAAGGTAGGTATACAATTCATAGTTCTTAAAAACAATAAGTTCGTTATGTACCTACAAATCCGCCCCTAAGATGACCCACTCACCCTACCTACGGACAAAGACGTGTTGCTGAAGTTTGTTACGCCACTTGTTTTTCCCAGCTCAAAAATTTGGTTTATCAGCTAGTTAGGTACAAGAGGACCACCAAATGACGCTACTTGGCAACTACATTGAGAGTTTAGTGAAGCAGTTTCAAATTTAAAAAAAACTAATGTAGTACTTGAACACAAGCTGGGCTAAAAGTAGGTAGTGAAATTTGATTTGTTTTTTTTTTTTAATTACCTATATTTTAGTAGATATACTCGTATATTTTCAAAGTCGTTGAACACAAGGACTTTGAAAATATATATCTACTTAGGTACTTATTACCACTATAATTAGGTACAAAATACTGTCGATTTTAGTATTATTATACTTTATTTGGTATGTATATAGTAGTATCGTTCCTACCAAGAAAATATAAAAATATTAACATATTTACCATTTATACAGCAAGCAAATGTAAATAAAAACAGAAAAATAAAATAAAACCTCGTGAAGGCTATTCCTTTACACAAATCCATTGCTATTTTCTTACTGATTTATTCAAAGAACCATAAAACATCTGTGAAATTGTCGTTAAACAACACATAACTATAATTGATGAGATATGAAAATAATTAGGATTTTTATTAGAAATTTTAGAACGCTTGATAGAGACAATTAAAAATAGGCAAACGTGAACATAAACCAACCTACCAATACATAGCCATAATATTATGGTTAAAATAATAAAAAATAGCTATTCCATACATTTTGATTGTGCAAGTAAATACTTAGGTACATGGACAAGCATATGTATCAAATTTATTCTTACTCTAAAGGGAAGAAAAAGTTATTAATATTCATGAGCACCACTTTAAAATAATCATCTTACACTAATATTGGTTGAATAGAGCTCTTTGAGCTCGTCCCGTCCGGGGAAGTAGGTAACTACGACCACCATTACCACCATTTTCTTTCTGCCACCAAGCGTTTCTGTGTTCCTGTTTGAAGGTGCCGTTGTAATTACAGTTACAGGCAGAACATGAGACATTTTCAGCTTTGCAGATGTCCCACAGAGTACTTTTTAAAATACGAGATGTCCTTATATAAGCAGATGACCGTTGCGCCAGATTGTTTACCATCCAATATCAGAAAAACGATTTTTTTACATAAACCGTCTACTATTCTGAGACAAAAATATAATTTTTATAATAAAAACTTCAACAACCTCAATTAGGTCATGGGTTGCGGTCGTATATTCGTTTTTGTTTCGTAAAAACTCTAAAAACCAGTAAAAACAAAACGCACGATTTTCTGTCAATGTCATGAATTGTCATGTCATAGTGACACTGTCACAATATAACCTCAATCCATTCGTTTTTATCGCATGAAATACTTAAATATTTTGCACTAACCAAATAGAAGCTACGGAAAAATACAATTATGAATAGTTCTATAATAAAACTGGCCCAAGTAAATATGATTTTGTTTTTATTATGCTTACATAACTTCGCATTGATTGATTTAAAATCTTGGTTTTTATCTTTCTAGTCGAGCTTTGCTACGACTGGCGTTCTATCGCAATGTTTGCCTGTACTAGCGTCGCAACTGCACACGTCTGCTCCGCTATGCAGAGTGGTGTCGGGGAAGTACAGAATCACAAAGAAACGGGACAAGCCACTGACATACGAGATGGCAAACCCTCCACATTACATTGCTCATCGTAAATCTTGGAACTCGTGGAATACTTGTAAGTTGAAAGAAAACAAGGATTTTTCTTTTTGTAACATAAACCTTAGATATGTTTACATACTTAGCAACAGTACTAAGATTAAAAAATAGCTATTGTATGTTATAGTGACAGTTTCACACTGTGTTGCATGTTGCGAGCAATACGTAACAACCACAGTGGTTTAATTATTTGTTTTTAAACATACAGCAGTTGCTTTTCCATTATTTGAAACCCTGCCTGGTGATAAACCCTAAGCTAACTTTACAATGCTACAAAGCTCTATTTTGTCAATACGCATCTCTGATACCTTCCTAGATATAGTCTGGCACCGTTATTGCTTTTAGTACATCACTGTGGTACACACATTTAGTATATCAAAACATCCTGTTATATAAGTTACTAGCTTTTGTCTGTGACTTCATCCGTGTGAAATTTCAGCCCCCATCCCACTGCGTTGCATCCCATCGCCTGCCCGCGTTATTACTTTTCGCTTAATGTTTCTTCTGTTTTTTTTCTTTTTGCTCAGCTCCTAACGGTCGTAGCGTGATGGTATCCATTGCAAAAAAAAAAAAACAAATCTGACTGGTAATTCTGGAGGCTAACCCTACATACAAACTTACAAATTAACAAATTATACCTCTTTATAATAATGTTATAATTATAACTAAAAACGATTTGAAATGATTTCCCAAATATTGTTAGTACATATTAGAACATTAAAATAGTTGTCATGTTGCTTTATCATTGCTAAAGAATCTTTCCCACCACCTGGACATTACCATGGGTTATTCCAACTCAGCCTCTGTAGGCTGTTGCTCATATTATTACAATTATTACTGAACATCTTATTTTATTTATTTCAGCAACTATGAAAGATGGTCTCAGACGCTCAGAGACAGCTTTAGAAGATGAATTCATTAGAAGGTTTATGACTGGCACCTGGCATGGACTTGTTTGCAGTGAGGTAAGGCTGCATGCCATAGTCCCGTAGTCTTTCTATTCCATTTCCATAACTATATGAGAAGTGCAAAAAAAATTTTTGAAAAAGCTGTGTAAAAACAAAGATAGTTTTTTATTTTAAAGGGTCCCCAAAAAATTGCCAAGAAAAAAAATGTTACTCGGAAACTATCAAGAATTGCGGAACATTCATGGGATATTTCCGGATACGCCTGGGCATGAGGAATCAATTTTTTTTAAATGACTTCGCAATTACCACTACCCTCTATATTGCGAATATTCTTCATACACATATGTATTTCCCAAGTTTGTCAATAGGGCTTTTCCATTTTCAAAACAACACAGACACAACAGACTTAATTTGTTTAGAAACCACATAGTACGAGAGCCCACGTCCAAAATCATGTGGCATTGTTTTACAGCCAAAACCGTTTATGAGAATGAAGATGATTCTAAACACGACTCAGTGTGCAGTACCGGTCAGAAACATGCCAGTTCTAGGGGGCCAATTTCTGCTATGGGAAAGAAAACATTGCTGACCGTTTATTAATCACAATATGTCTGATATTAAAAATGTACATAGGTTTAGTCATTTTATTACGATTGTTTTCAGACAGTTTGCACGCCACATGTGAATAGAGCGCATTTTCAAAAGTGACCTGTCTCATATCAACCTGGTTAATACTTTTTTTAATCTTTTGTATGGCCGGGGTTACCAAAAACTTGCTTTCAGACATTTTAAATGGCACAGTATAATTCTAAAAACGAATGGAACGTTTTGAAGTCCCTCGGCAAACGTGTTTATCTCGGCTCAGTCGCAAAATGACCACTTCGCAAAATGTCTCTTTCGTAAAATGTCAATTTATCAGAATATATTTTAAACAAAATTACCCTTTTTTCCACTGTACATGCAATCCATCGTATCAGTACAAAATCGGTCAAGTGCGAGTCGAATTCGTGCACAGAGGATTACATACTTAATAAACTTTTATATAGACAGAAAAAACACCACTTCAGAAATATTGTACTTAGCTACAAGTACAATATTTCTGAAGTTATGTTTTTTGGATTCAGACTACTAAATCTATCGATTTATACGGTTTTGATCGTAAAACGTTGAAGCAATAATTTTGGTCATGGGCTCTCGTACTAAGATGAGTACCGCCAATTTTTGCCATGTTAAGATTTATTTCAAAGGTATCTTCCATGAAAGTATTAATAAAATTTCTTTATTTCATGTTTCCAGATCATTGTCAAGCGTCAATTCAACCACATAAGAGTAGCGGCGATAATCAGACGTGCTGTATCGCCCTCTAAAATGTATTTCCTCCTCGGCTACTCAGAAGAACTATTGGCTAACTGGCTACAGTGTCCCGTCACCCTTGAATTACAGACAGTGGACAGTTTCAAAGATGTTGTGTTCAAATATATTTAATTTTGTAGTTTTATCTGTAGTGAAATAGTGTAATATATTAGGTTTATTATTAAAAAATGTATGTAAAATTGATTTTCAGCTCTTATTATTTTTACGGGTCTATTATCAATAATCCTGCCGTTGTTACTATTTGTTTTTGTTTAAGGCTCCAGCAACAAACACACACCCACTGTCCAATAGATTATTTCCGTTTATTATGGCGCGATGTGGGTGTACTAACTCAAACCATCGGAAGATAAGGACATGATGCTATATTGTCTGTTAGTTAGGTTCAGTGCAGACCAGTGGATTATCTGATTTCTTTCATAACAAACTGTCATAAAGAACAAATGCTTTCGAGTATGCTCACACAGGCTTGTGTGCACTTTATAAAACCTAAAATAAAGTCGAGTATTCAATGTCATCACAATTTCCTGAGTTGAGCCGACTTTCAGTGAAAACCCGCTTTCTGTTTGTTCACCCGTAGGCGGTTTGTCCACCGCACCGTGAACGGGACGTCAACGAGAGAGAGATTCCGATTTCCGAGAGAACGCCGAAGTAGCGACAGCACATTTACTATGGCCGTGCAATGTCGTTTCTCGTTGACGTCCTGTTCCCGGTAGGTGGTCAAATATGATAATAAAGTTTTTTAGCGAACAAATGTAATGAAGCACAGGGGCCGTAATAGGCCATGTTAAACCCATCTTTGTTTCAGTGTAAGAAGAGATGGAGCTATACATGACGAAAAACACCCTTCCTTTTTATCCCGATGGCTTTAACACGTCATAGAACGGCGAACGGGATGGGCAATAAATGTGTTGCCGCTTGGCCACGGGGACGGGCGTCGCGAATGACGGAAGTTTGCACGTACGGCAGTAGCGTTAGCCGCCGCGACCAGTATAGACTGAAAGCGAAATATCTTTTAAAAGTTATCCCGATATTATTGGAGAATAGTAGTAGTTTTGGTTCAAGACGTAATATTTAGAATACAGACTACTTATATCCAGATTTTTTTTCGATTATACCCAAATGGGCGGCGAAACTATTGTTATGAATATTCAACCACAACTGTCGGTCGATTCTGTAAAAATATTAACGTGAAGCTTAGGTGAAGTGAGCGTGAAGTGAGCTGGCACTGCCACAGAATCGACCGGCAGGATGCTAGGGATTAACACTATTGACAGCTCACTTCACCTAAGTTTCACGGTGATATTTTTACAGAATCGAACGGCTGGAGAGAAAGTTCAATGCAGGTAGGATAGATGGCCTAGCAATTTCGGCAAATTTTTTTTCAGTATTCATTATTTCAGTATTATGAATATACTACATTTTTATACATTTGTTTTAGTCACTAGATGCTTCGCCATTTGCGCCGCGTGAACATTTACTGTAGCGAATATCCCGTAGCCAGGCGGTTAGATTGTAAAAATGAAACTCCAGTAATAAAATTCATGTTATAATTTTTGATTCCTTCAAATATACATAATGTATCAACAAACAGAACAGCGAGACGCGGGCCGCGCGGCCGCACGCTAACAACTGCCGCAGCCGGCACATACAAGCACACACCTTGCGCACGCACATTACCGCTCGAACACAGTATCGAGCCGCGACCGAACTTCTGCACATACGCTTTGTACTTTATAGATCTTTTTATTACACTTATACGAGAAACAAACACCGATTGTTCCTGTGAGTTAGTGTGTATGTTTGTCGAGTATTAATAATAAAAATTAAAGTGTCTTGCTGAAACGGAGTTCATCACTTCAATGTCAGTGTCGTTCTAAAGTTGGTCACAAATCCAAGCGGTGTCCGTTTCTAAATCTGAGAGTATTTTGTTACATTCCATTTTCCATATGACAATTTCTCTAAACTCGTAAATGCCTATGGTGTCTCTCTCAGGTAAATTTGTATTGTCTATCACAGTGTCGTAAAGCATTTGTCCTTACATACTAGTGAGTTAAACATTGCGATCTTATTATTAAATCACCATAAAACACATTTTGTAAACTCGTTAAGGTGCTTCAGAAAATATTTTTAATAATCATGATATCCTTTTTTTAAGTCTCGAACAGTCTTTCATATTGAGCTAATTCGGTGCCTGTGGAATGTCTGTCGTGCATCGTGATAGACACACGTTGTATGTGAAGGCTTAAAGTGTTCCGTAGCTGTGTCTTGGTTGTGTGCGCAGAAGTCCAAACGGCTGACAATATGCGACGGCTCGCTCGTTGTTTAGCATTAATTGTTATCGAAATTACATATTTACAAATAAAATATACACACAACATGAAGGCTTCTCGTGGTTAATTCGAATCACTATCCAAAACTTAGTAGCATCGTTGAAGCCTCCCGTTGGAAGAAGTAACAGGATTGTACAAACATAATGTCTGAATATTTACATTAAACACATGAAGATAATATGATACACATATGTACAAATAATAATGATTCCAAAAGGAATAATTAATAGCACGATATTGAAATATGTAGTTCAAAGACGATTCATAAATGATTAAGCGCGGAGAGGTTTCAACGACGCGAACAAAAAGTGCGTTTCACAATTTTGGATGGCATCAGTTTTTGTAAATCAATAAATATACTTACAGTGGAATATAACAAATGTAATGTGCGATATAAATTCCTATTTCAACGCTACACACTGCTACAACTATTAAGTAAAAATGTCCATCAAAATTCTATTAAAAATAAGAGATCATACATGTTCTACAAATAAGATAAACTTGTTGCAATAAAGCTCTAGATTACTCATAAGCGATACTTACGCATCGTGATTGTGTTTTTGGATTGTTTGAATACTGTATATTGTATGTACCGGACTATAACATGATAGTATGATAATTATCCATGGTTGCGCGCGTGTCCGGCCGCTCACTGTTGCATATTTCTTCGTTCGGGTGAAGAGCTTATGACCGCATCGTATTTAAAAGCAATCGTCGCGCAAATACGCGATCGGTCGCGTGCAAATGTCAGTTTGTTCGGAAAACCGAAAAGCGCCCTCTGTCGGCGGGACCACGCGTTCAGATTCACCGAACAAAACATTCGAACGATCGTGTATTAGTGCACGATCGCTTTTAAATAAGACGCGGGGTATCCACAACCTCTACATGCGAGTTTTGGTGTTAGGTCAGACACAAGACCACCATCTTCGAAATATCTGCATACGAGTGTAGACCATACACACTAACAAACATAATGTTCATTTCTATTACATTATGTTGTGCACAGATGCACATATGTACTACTGGAGGATTACTTTTAATATTGTCCCGCGTAAGTATAGCTCAGAATTCAGAATCGTGTAAAGCCAAATCTTAGCAGATAATTGTTGTCCTATTGTATTGCTATTGTTCCGAGGTCGACTGTACGTAGCCCTATATAGTTATTATGCTTCATAAGATATTGTATCGTATAATTACTGACAACACGGTAAATGCAAAAATACTCACTACTATTTAAAAAATCTATTTGTGGATATTTTTAAAGAGAAAACATTGGATCGTTTCGAATACTCATGTCAACTTAAATTTAACATTTGAAATTGTCGCGTGCGATGAAGGCAAATTGGAAAATCTTCGTTGAAACCGTTCCGCCGCAAATGTAAATAGATATTAATATACACTAGACTTAGGTAACGACTCTCCATACTTTGTGCTCTGACGCAGCGGAACAGTTCCCATGTGTGACGTCACAAGTCTTACAAACCTACATTAATGTACACGAGTACTAGAACAAGATCATCATGATATGATTTAAAATCTACTGTACTTAGAAAATTATACAGCGTCAGTAGTAAAATTTGATTCGTATAAAACTTCATTTTAACTCCATTTATCCTAAAAGTAATAATTCAATATACCCTTTTTATGATTTGGCTTAATTTTTCTTCACAATACATCAGATAGATTACAAGAGAGACGTATCCCTATCACAATGACATTAGTAACATTACAAATTAAATACAACAGCACCTGTCGTTGATATACATAATAATATAATACACGGAATAATAAAAATATTCAAAAACAATTATTCGATATAAATAATTCCGATGGAGATGACAATAATAAGCGTAGATACAACTATGCAGTGGTCCAAATAGTTTTCGTTTATATTATATGTGATTTAATTATTTTTTTGTAAATATCCCTACTTATTTCGATGAAACAACTAACGCTTCACAACGAGAACATTGCGCAAGAGATCGATCGATCGTAAACGGCTGGCTAGAACGACGCGGTTTTGAACGTTGTTAGAGGATGGTTTCAAAATCGTTCGCTCTGTAGCGAGTCGGATGCGATTTATCAACCTGCGCCGATGACTAGGTTATATACATAGCGCACTGATCGACAACACGACGCTAGATGACCAGAAACTAATGTCACAGACAGTATGTTCAGGACCGTCCAACCCAGAGTGGAACCATTCAACGTTGCTAAAGGGTCTGGAAGACGGGCGTGACGCGACACCGGTAGAACAATTTCCGTGAACTTTTCATAGATATTGTTCCATCAGAGTCGTGTTTGCAGCCTGCCTTAACGCGTGTGCGTGTGTGGTTAAAGACCGATCAGAGGCTTCAAGACACGTGACGCCATAACCACGCCTACTAAACTATCGACACTCACACAAACATTTGTACTACGCCAGTATGCTATACTCGCTATTTCTAAAAGTGGAGCGGTTCACCGTCGGACGCCTCCGGAACGTCGATAAAAAAAAAGTTACTAAAACTAAAAAATAAAATGCATCTAACATCGTTTCGCACATTTTGATCGGACCTCTCGTGAGACGACGCGAATACTGAACATGTTTCGACAAAACCAAATGAAACACCTTAACAAGTAGAATAGTAACCATGATGCGTTATTGAAAAATGGGGGGAGGGTCTCGATCGTCACATAACATAACCTACTTACACCTAGGGGGGGGGGGGGGGGGGGGGGGGGGGGCGCCCGGCGGCGACACACCGCCGAGGGAGACCATTCGTATAAAACTCAAGACTTACACTAAGCTACACAACTCTCCACTTACATACGCAGCCACGTGTATACCACGGGAGGGGGTACGGGGGGATAAAGGGGGGATATACAAGTCTCGCTGAGTAGTTTGTTGGTACACTCGATGCCACAATTAACCTAACTCCGACCAAGCGGCCGCCGCTCTACTTTTGTTCAACGCCGACACCGCACGACTGTACCGCGACAACCGAACCGAACGTCATCGAGTCTACTATACCGATAGAAATGCCGTCTAATACCTAAACCACTTAATAACACTTACCGATCAGTGAGACAGTCTTCACGACCAAGAAGTTTACGTAACACTGGAGATTTTCGGCGTAAAAATGAATAAATTATAAGAGACGAGATTAACAAAAATCCTACCTAAGTAAACGGATGCAAATGATGGTGTGGAGACAACGGCTCAGCACCTCACTACGAAAGGCACTCAGCAGACATTACATCTCTCCAATGTCTTTTAAATTCATCGCTACTTTTATAACTATTGCTTCAGTTTTACATCAAACTTCTTGTGGACTGTGCATTGGACACGCAACGACCTAATAAAATAAAATAGAATGAACCTAACCACCACTATGTGTACATTGTTCCATGGAAGCCTGTAATACCTAGTTGTTTGCCCCGACACCAAAACGTTCGTGACAGATAATATATTTATGAAACAACACTATATCACCTCACATTATCACTTAAGATATTTAAAATTTATTGCATACACGTGATGTCTCTTCGTAGGCAGTGTTACATTTAACAATGGTCTCTATATAAAACTTTATAATAGTTAATTAAGTATCAAAAATAATTCAAATATTCTATTACATTATTAAAGATTTATGATAGCTATCTTACAACCCGGCCCTGAAAGTACCAACTATATCGCACTTTGTATATGTATAACAAGTACGTAAGTAAGATGCGTGCGCGCACGCTGCTCTCGTCGCGACGCCGGGACGCATACACAGAGTAAATAACAAATGGAATGCTAAGTATTGAAGCCACCTTGATTAACAGCTGCGCGGTGATAGAGAAACGGTAAAATTGATTATTATCGGCGTCGCTTCATACGGTGTAGTCACAAATAGCGACTGTCACGACCAGTTGTTTTTTTTTATCTAAGTATAAAACTTTCACAAGCACATTTCATTCAGTTATTACTCCGTGTGAATGTCCCAATACGTGCCAACATTTGTAAGGTTAAACACAAAGCGTGTAAGCTCAGAACACTAGTCTCACTGATCCACGACGAGTAGTATCGATCGAATCGCGAGGGTACTGAAAGACATCGATCATTATAACAGCAACGCTCCGACACGGCAAATAACTTGTCGTTCAAGTTAGGATTTTAAATCAAATGCATTAAAGTTTATTTTACGTGTTGCGGGTAGTGAGCGGCCGGGAGCCGTACACTATTCTGTGTAGCCATTGTAAAATAGACATTAATGCATTTGATTTAAAATCCTAACTTAAATGACAAGTTCTTTGCCGTGTCGGAGCGTTGCTGTTATAATGAGCGCTGACCGTAAGCGTCCCTCGCGACTCGATCGCCTCACAGACACGTACATTGCATTAACATCCCAAAAATATTACCTAAATAATATACAGTGGAGGAATTTAGATCACTAATTGATAAATGGACGTTTGAAACACTCACACATAATGAGGACGTAGATGTTGATATTGTTATTAACTTTGAAATCGATTGTGATAAACGTATGAATTAATTAATTATTAATTGAAAAATAAAAAACCCTCAACGACGCCGGAAAATTAAATATGCAAGTACAAAATGAGAAACATCTAATATGGCGCCCACTACTGCTAGGTCTTTTATTTTTCTCCGCAGATAACAATAATTTAGCTGTATTTAATTCTATTCCTCAACTGTATAATATAATACATCGAAAAACTAAGCGTAAAATTGCTGTCGTAATCGACTGAAAAAATATGTATCTTTACCATTTTTCCATACAATTTTATTGACACAATAAGCGTAGTTCTCATTTAGTTCATTCATATTTTATTGAATCAATATTAAAAATTACAACTACATAATTTTATTCAGATTCGTTATAAACAATTGCACTGTCATTCGTCACACACTAAACTAACTTACAATCACTCCTAAAAATTTGAAAGGCTTGCATGTTTCAATTTCCATGCATCTAACTAATATAATACTAGTCTGCGGCCCGTTATCTGTTCACTGAAACGTAGAAGTTGAACTAGTTGTAAAAACGCGCGCGAGCCGCACATCCTCTGTTCTAGCGCACCGCTTCACTTTGTACTCTCCGAGGTATATCATACATCGGCAGTGCTACGATATTGCCTACAAGTCATTTTTATAAAAAATATATCATGTTACGACACCTCTTAAGCACGAAATTCAGCGGTATTAAACAAATCGAAATGATTATAATAAATATGTCTCTAAAATATTTCGTTCATTTAACTATAGTAAAATCTAATTCGCTTTAACTAATCAACGTTACAAGCTGTCTAGACAGGGTCATGTTAACATCTAAATATTGAGCAAAAAAAAAATTTCGAGACAGTATCAAGTACTAGGGAGAACTAGAGTAGTAATAGTCCAGTGAAGAGAAAACGACGTTCGGTATCATCTATAACGGTTTACTAACAAAACTAACGTCAAGTCCGGAGACGGGAGTGTCCAAACCATGCGATATAATAAAAACAACGCAGAGTATACTATGAGATGATTTTAAGTAAGTACTTAAGACTAAGTTATTTGTACATAAACGATTCATAAGCTAGTTACTGATATTTGTAAAGATTATTTTAGAGTGAACTTTGATATTAGTGGTTGTAGTTTGAAATATTCGACCGCGGTATTACGGACTGAAACAGGAATTAATTAGAGAATTTTAACGGGGCATAGTAAAGGCTAAATTCGTTTGAAACTATGAACATTGCCTGGATCTCCGACCAGTTCAGTGCAATTAGCCCGAGTCGTGCACGAAATGTTTGTTCTTTATGAGAGTGAAATATGAAATAGATAGTGATGACGTCATATGCGCACGCTAGAGGTACATGTCACTCGAAGCTCAGGCAATGTTTAGTGTTTCAAAACGCGTACTAGATATAGGGCGAGCTGGGAAAAGTAGCAGTGAGACTTGTCATCATCGGCTCCTACTTCTGCCAAAACGCATTCACATCCTAACGCCATATAAAAGTTATAGATTTCTATTTTTAATATACTATAGACAGACGCTTCATTGTACTATAGTGCTCCTAGTATATCTTGACAGAGAACAAAACATAGAACTGAATTGGTCATTTTATTGCTGTTCGTACGCTTTCAACTGTCAAGATATACTGGTCGGACTTCACGGTCAGATTAAAGTTAGCAAAACTCCGCAGACATGATGACTATGGATATCTAAACACGATAAAAAAATATCGAATGATTTGACGAAATTAGTTGCTTGAAGTATGAGTTGAGAAAATATTTTTTTTACAATAAACAGATTTTTCTAACTGAGATTTCAAGAAACAACACGACTTAAGACGTTGATAGCGATATTTTTTTTCAACCCTTTTTTTATTTGTTTTATTATGTTTACATATCATTACCAGTCACCTCAGCGGAGTTTCGCTGATTTAATTTGATCATGTATAGTAAAAGCATCGTCGTTACAAGCTGTGAAGTTCGGTTCCTATTTCAAAACTAGCAAACACTGAGCGTGTTCTGTTCGTTTGTCGGGAGTGCTCGGGTGGCGTCGGTTCACTTCGGGCGGCGGCGCGGTGCGCAGTCGTGTTAGGCGTGGTGGTGTCGCTTGGCGCGGCGCGGCGCGCGCGGCGACGCGTGCTACCTGCGCCCGATCAGACCGTTGGAGTTCGCGCTCGCCGTCGGCGACATCTCCAGCTCCACCAGCAGCGGGAAGTGGTCTGCGATACAACATCAAACATTCAATTAATAAAAAAGGCTTTTATTCTACTACAAAATTACACATTTTAACAACATGTTTGTAGCATGCGTACACTTAGATTAAAGTATCATAATATATTTTAACATGCACAATCCGATTTTTTATTTTACTGTACCGAATAAAAAAAAAACATTGAACATTATTATGACTCAATTATTTAAAAAAGATCGAAAAAACTCCTCGCAAATTAAATGTATCATTTAGGAACAACTTACGCAATGGTGACATGACATCAACATTAAATGGTATAATTACGATGGTAAAGATAAAAAGTCTAATACCGATTTTGAGCGCAAGCGAAAATTAAAATCTTTGTCCAACAACGCAGTCATATACGGTCAACCACGCAACAATTTGACAATTGAACCACAGTATAACTTAGTAACAGTATTATGTCTTCATAGAAAACAGCCGAAACGACGCGCTTTGAAATCTCAGTGTATATCAGTACGCAACATTTCATTATTATACTGTACTTGAACTACGAAAAACTTACAGCTACGAAATAAAGGCGCTGTGAAAGTCATATTGTTGCTATGGTACGGGTGTATGACTATAAAGGCTATTTATGTTTGCAGTAACTCACCTGAAGGTATGTGTGGATGGGGACATCCCACCACCTTGTGCTCTCGGAACCACTCCTGCGACAGTGGTCCTAAGAGCCCGAGGGGCGTCATTGATTGCTTACTATAGAATATGTAGTCGATTATACCCTTGAAGTCAAACCTGGAAAGCAGAAAATAAATATTTAATCAGGTAGTATTACAGTTTTATGAAGATATTCATCTGGTGACGGAACTCAAAAATGATCCCAGATTCCCGCATACGATACTCAAGTATACCCTGGGAGGCGATTTTTAACTGTTTAAATATGCCTGAACCTGACGTCCGTCTCACTAACTCGTAGTTCGACATTGGTAGAAGCAGCAGAGAGCGATCCAATGATTGGAAGCGGTCTAGTCTACTGAGTGAGTCTAATATCCATAATTAAGGTTATTGGAAAGCAACATTGCTCAAACATACTACATAAGTATGTATATGGTACATCTTTACTAATATTATGAATGCGAAAGTGAGTTTGTTTGTTACGCTTTCACGCCAAAACCGCTGAACGGATTTGGATGAAATTTGAGTAGACCATGATCTGGCTTAAGACTTTTTACGGCACTTTTTATCCCAGTAGTACGTTCCCGTGGGATCATTTCCGCCCTCCGCGCAGATGAAACCAAAGGGAAAAGCTAGTACTACATAAGGCTAAGCGTTGATTGGCTATGAGTACCAGCTACCTGCACAGTGTTGTGGAGTGTAATGATGTTTCAATTTTCTCTCAGAATATGAATGCTCTATACCATCGCAGTAAGATGCCAAGCTGGTCAATGTCATGGATGTTTTAACCGTCGAATCAATGACCGTTAGGGTAGACGTGTTCTTGAGTAGAGACCGCGAAGCGGCAAGCGGAAGGTAGGACGCCTTCAGGCTAGGTGGGAGGACAATCTTCACGAAATGGCTGGTAGCAGCTGGATGTGAGATGTGTGCCAAGAATCGAGTTAAGGCGAAAGCGTCAAGGTAAAACGCCCGCGAAATCAAATTTTCTTACGTGTTATGCCATTTGCAGGTCAGTATCAGGTTGTATGTTGATCTAAATATTGCCAAAATAATAAAAACAGCGAAATATTTGACATCTATTTGCGACGTTGCCCACTTTCAGAATGCACGCTCTTAAATAGTGTGGAATTGAGAGGCCAGCAATGGACTGCCGTCGGGTCATCACCTGACAGCAGTCCATTGCTGCATCATTATGACAATACTCACGTGTAGTTAGTATAGGGCATGATATCTTCGCTGTAGGCGGAGGCTAGCTTGAAGTTGTGCGTGAACTCGTGCTCTGACCCCGGCATGCGACGGAGTGAGCCTGCGTATCCGAGCTCTTTGAAGTCGCGATGTTCTGAGGATACGCGACCCGCTGATAGGAACTCTACCACGCCTGGAATGTGACACATAAAGGATTTAGTTAAGAATTGTTTAATGGTTATTACAGGGTTTGCACTTTGTGTGGTGTAGTTTGATTGTAGTGTCATTGTAAAAGGATGTAAATGTGTGCGTGTGAGCGAGTATGCACAGCGCGGCGGTGTACTTTTGGCATGCTTCATTGTATTGTTAGCAGCGCTCTGTCTTGGTTTTTTATTTGGTCTGAGGGTTTCACCTCGGGGAAATCCTCATTGATACCCTCGGTTTGGGGAGAACGGAGGGTTAAGCCTCGGTCACACATAACGAATACTCGCTGTGTGTGACAGGCTATTCGCTGCGAATAGAATCATTCGCAGCGATTTGAATTGAGCATGTTTAATTTTACTCTCTGCGAATGCGCAACCGCTGGGAGAATTCACTATGTGTGACAATACTCGCTGCGAGTAGTCATTCCGCTCAGCGCGCCGCTCCAGACTACACGCCCGTGCTTCAGTTCGTTTCGTCACTGCATAGATAGATACGTGTGTGTATACAGAGTAACTTGTAATTTGACGTATTCCCTGTAGGACCTGATAATGTGACTCATTTGCAACAATTAAGCACCCTATAAACCCTAGGCCAAAATTCATGGGATTCAATAAAACACAGGTTAGGTATATGTATTTTTGAAAATTTCCCAGATTTCGTCACTAAATATCACTTTTCGCTTGACTCTCAAAGTGAATGGCCTTCATTGCGATTCCATTGGGTACCTAATACTTTAATAAACCTTTCGATGTAACTAAGTTTTCTAAAACATCAAACAGTTAAAAAATTAAAACGAAATGAAGACCAATTTGAGAGTTTAGAGAAAAGTAATATTTACTGAATTCTTGGAAAAAAAAACAGCAAAAAACAGTTTTCACGAATCACATACATTTTCACCTAGGTTTTGTGGGGTGCTTAATTGTTGCAAATGGGTCACACAATCACGTCCTAAAAGGAATCCCTCAAATTACAAGTCACCCTGTATACGATGAGTCAACCAAAAGATTAATATTCGCTTCTTGTGATTTGTGAGCTCAATCAGCATTTGGTTTGCTAACTCTGCACATGCCAACCGAATACACTGTTTTAGACGTGTGCGGAGCGCGCGAGGGAGATGCAAGCTGCACGCCCTCGCGGCCCTAGTCACCGCAGGAGACGCCCCGGGCGTCGGGAGTCGAGAGTCGACTTCCGGCCGCCGTAGGCGCGGGCTTGCGGACGGTGAGCAATGGGCAGCTCGCCGTCCGATAAGGACCAGGTCCGTGTAGACGGCGCGTTGTGTTCCACGCGCACCTCAAAGAGATGTCAGCACCAACCGACGGGGTCGAAAGACCAATGCCTGCTGGGGTTGCGGGTTTGTCCGAAAGGGATAACGCGGCCTCGGCACACAGGCAACGGAAGGAACACAGGTGGGTTTTAGTCAGTAAAAGTCTGACACACCCTCTCGCTCTGCCCAGAGCGGGAGAAGTCATTTGATGATTTCCCATCCTCAAAAAAAAAAAAAAAAAAGACGTGTGCTACGAATAAACGACATATTTGTACTTGGGGCACCGACAGACTGTCGAAATTCTTGTTTAGAACTCGCTTTGTGCAACCGAGGCTTTATGTCGGACTCCTACCGACTAAAACAACACAGTTCGTACTACTATGAGTCGGGGGCCCCGGAGATACTTTCACCCCAAAAAATTCCAACGGAATTTTTTGGGAGAGACCTTTGCCCAGCAGTGGGATACAACGTAGGCTAAAGAAAAAAAAGTAATTATTTTTAGTTGCATTATCTATACAAATACAAATAAATATAATTGAAGTGTCTGGTTGTATAATCAAAACAGACATAGCTTTTTACTAAATGCATTATGAAAGTATTTAAGTACGATAGCTATAATTTAAAAAAAAATGTTAATATAATTTTTTTGTCTGTCTGTCTGTTTATTCCGGCTGATCTCCTAAACGGCTGGCGCTCGCGCATTAAAAGGCCGTTCAAATGCGCCACCGCGACGGCAATAGATTTGTGCGCGAGCGATAGAGATAAGTAATGAGGGGTCATTGTACGAAATTCTTTCTGCTTTGCGACCGGACTTTAGTCGAATATAAAATTGCTGCTCTCTCTACACTTCACTTTATTTCACCTAGCTTGTGAAAATTGCACAAAAAATACAAAAAATAATACAGATTTCTCTATCTTCAAAGGTTGTTGACCTACAAAATCCAGCAATACATTCATTTTTATCATAACAAACTTAAGCCGAAAAGAAAAAAGTAGAAAATTGAGCAATTGATTAATAGGTCCACAAATCGCATAAACCCAGCCATATATTGTGTCCAATCTAGTAATCGAAGGCTTAGCAAATGTCGTAAACTCCATATCGGGCCCATCTTTGTTTTGGGTACACTCGTAAATGACAAACAGACGAATAAAGTGGCTAAGTTACTGGCGTACTGTGAGAAAACAGATCGATACATCTGTCCACTTTTTTTGTTCTACGAATTTGTTAGTTTGTATCCTTTTGGATTTTGTTAGACATTCATAATTCTATTGCAAGGGGAAACTCAACAATATCATGCGAAAGAAATCAAATTCTGGAAAACAATATGTATAGCGTAAGAGATTCTGAACTCAGCGCCCTAATTGTGTAATACACGATCAATCTCAATTTGAATCATTTTGAAACAGATTGCCAAACCATTGCTTCATAAGTTCGAAAAATAAATCTGCTCAAAAACGTAAATAACGCAATGAATCTTCCTAGCACGGCGGGCTGCTGCAAGTGCAGAAAACCTGAAACGGAGCAAATATAACATCCATATTGGTAGCTATATTTTTGAGCCGTTTGGGGTTGAAACACTAGGGTCCGAGTGCTCAACGAGTATTTCGGGACATTGCCAAGCGGTTGGTCGACTCTTCATGTGACCAGAGGGCTGGCCAATTTTTAGGTCAAACATTGCCATCCAACGTGGCAATGCTGCCAGCCTTTTGGACTCTTTCCCACTGACAGCGATGCGGACCAATTTTTTAATACCTAATGAGTTCTTCCTTTATTTTATTTTTTGCCTCTGTATACTTGTACATAATTTATATATTTTAATGTTAGATGTATATTATAATTTAAGATTACGCAATGAATTTTGTTGAACTGTCAAAATAAAACAGATTAGTCTTAATCGTTTATGAAAATGTGTTACGTAATTAGATAGCATTGGTTGGTTCTTGTTAATGGAAAATTATTTTAGTAGTATTTTTGTATGTCAAACATTAACCACTTTGTGAAGCTAAGATCGAGGAATCAAAGATCTCCATCACCAAGAGTCGTTGGAATACCGCGTCGCAAGTATCCTGAAAGACGCTTCGAGGTTTTAACTTGGTTATTCAGATGTCGTCCAACAAAAACGAAAGCCGAACGTACTGGTACCATAACTATTTGCAGGGGTAGTATTATGGAGTATTAATGCCATCATTATTCCACTGCGAAAACGGGATGGTGTTATCGGCCTTGTATAGCTCCGTCTCTTTCACTGGAAAAATGGTGGCATTAAGAGCGTTCATTCTAAAAGTTGGCAACGTCGGAAATAGCTGCCAAATATTTACCTGTTTTTATTAATTTGGCAATATTACTGTATGGAGATATGAAATATCGCTAACTAGTGAACTAGAATATTAATAATGAATCGCATTTATAACACTGAATTTGATGCTGGAACCGTTTTAGTTGTAAAAAAGTAATTTGGAAAGATTCCAAATCCTTTTTTTATATCTAAAACTAAATATTCGGTGTTACTATATAAATGATTGCATATCATAATCAATATTTTAGTTCACTAGTTAGCCATATTTCATATTTCCATACAGTAATATTGCCAAATTTATCAAAACAGCGAAATATTTGACAGCTATTTGCGACGTTGCCCACTTTCAGAATAAATGCTCTTAACACTTTATAATACGGCACCAGGGTAGTGTAAGCAGGTAGGTCGAGGTGACAGCTGACAGTAATAGCTGCACCGCACATGGTTCAAAATCGCATGACACCTCTTTTTGACAGCAAGTCAGTAAAATCACTCACCACTATCAGGCAGCGAGTTGAAGTCCCCGCACAGCAGTAGCTGCACGTTATCCCTCTGGCCTGCCAGACGCAGCGTCCGTGCAGAGTCTTCGTGAATCGTGCGCAGTTCATTGCTAAGCATCATCGTTTGAATGAGCTTTACGTCGCAGAACTCCGGGTCCCAGTGGATGTGAGCGGTACATACTAGGATAGGCTGGCCTAACATTGATGAGTCTGTTGGAAGTCCTGGAATGTGGAAAGAAACATAATAAATACATTGAGCTTAAATTATCTTTGCATTTTTATAACACTGATTAAGTACCTGGTCGACCGAGCTCACCTCGATTTTTTGCCCCGTAAACCATAGGGGTTCAGGGATGCAAAAAATTGCAACTTTCATCGAAATCGTTAGAGTCATTTTCGAGAACGTGATTACAAATATATACACAGGGTGGCAGGGACATCGACGCGAAAACTGTTACCATGGATTCAGTACAGACATGATTCTGAACACCCCTGCGTTGAAATTTTTCGTCGGTTATTTAAAAAAAAATCTGCTGTTCCATACATTTTGACCGCGTAGGTATTGCACTTTTCTATGAAACAGCAGATTAAAAAAAAAAATACCAATGATAGTTTTGTTTCAGAACTATGTTGATGAATCCATGGTATCAGTTTTCGCGTCGATATCCCTAACACCCTGTATATATATATATAAATACAAAAAAGGTCTGTTCATTTATCAGTAGGTATAGGATAACAATAAAACCTTAGTCAGTTACACTAATATTATAAAAACAGTTTTTTTTTTCTGTTTTTAAGTTGAAAGTAGTAGTAGTTAAAATACTTATTAAGTATTTTAAAAACAACAACAAACAATTAGTCTGAGAGTTCAAGTGTCTCATACAAAAAGCTGAAGGCTACAAAACCTTTTCAAAGAGCATGTAAATATGTCCATGTATAACAGATATAAATACCTCCATTTGAATGAAAGAGAAAATGGCTTTTCACATTTTCAAAGTATTCAATTACAAATTATAATATTAAACGAAACAAAATACTTAGAAATAATTAACACACTATGTAAATCATTCCTCAAATTGGCGCAACTTGAAATTTTAATTGCAGCCCCAGCTTACCAAGAGATCAAAATAGCGTAGAAGTAGCAACATAGGTAGGTACTTAAAACATTCCTAGTAATTTGCCTACACGCGCACACTATCACACAACCTCGTAGAACATCTCGTAACATGTAAATTATGTTATAATTCTCGAGATTATTCACTAAGATAATATACCTAATTTAAGTGCAGACCATAGTATATTACTTTCGCGGCCAGCAATTAGGGCATTGAGGGACAGTCGTGAAAATGTGGGCTGAGGCGAACCCGGGGCACACATGCGTAAGACCATCAATCATCATTTTCTCAACAATGCGCGGAAATTCAAACTAAATAAATTAACTATAAATTCCAGAATCAAAGACGAACAAAGAAAAGTTTAAACGCGCCAATATGTTAATTTGTTTCTTATTTACTTTAAACAGCTCTTGCTAAGCCAGTTCGAAATTTTAATAAAATCCTTGTTAAATAACCTCTTTGGTTGCTATGTGTTGAAGTAAAAAGTTAGTTCCATTTTTAAATAACACGACAGTTATGGGTTTTCATAGTAACATTGCCGGCGCTCGCTTGTTTTTGACCAGTACTGCAATTTCGAATTATTTCGAAGAAAGTTGTCAAAATAATGTTCGAATTTCCAAGTATGTTTGAGAAAATATTTTTTCCATAGACCTGAATTTCGAAGGACGGTAGGACCTTTTTACCTCAATAGCTCTTGAATCGCCAAGAGCTATTGGTTCAAGATGATAGGTAATCTAAAGCCTTCTTTCGTAAAGACAGGACATTCAATAAAATTCATCCCTGTCCAATGTTATGAAGCGATAACTAAGGAACGCCGATGGCATCACTGCGCAGACAGCGTCGATAATCATGCACTTTAGAACGCACTTTACTTAATAGCAAATATCTTACTTTCAGTTTAACTGGGAGTAAAAGTAAATGTAATGTCTAATGTCGGGTCTAGACTACCTACATTTGTAATGTAAAGTGTAGTGGTGCGTGCACACTGGCATGTGTGGACGTAATTATCATGAATTTAGACCAAACACAACACGCGAGTGACAGAAATAAGTCACATTACTGAATATTGAACCCGGGTATTACATAACACGATTGATAAACCAGTCCAACTATTTCGAATATTACTAGGCAATAATTTCAGGAAATTGTGCAGTATGTTAAATAACAGAGGGCGTTTCCTTAAGAGAGTTTATTCTGAAGTTTGGAACGTCGCGTCATTAGCTGTCAAATATTTACCTGTTTTGGTTAATTTGGCAATATTACTGTATGGAATTATGGGTAACTAGTGAACTAGACAACACAAATTAATAGCGCGGAATGGGAGTACCCAGCGTATTGGCATTGCCCAAACCGGCCGTACTTCCACGTTGAGTGTTTCTTTTACGTTTATATATTTTTTTTGTGATTTTTTTATTATAAAAAAAGACATGTATTTTTTTGCATGTATGGACGTTATACTATAGCGGGTTAACGGGAACGTCTTTCATTAATCAACATACTGTATATCAACATTTTTCACAAAAAAAAAAATGCCAATATTCCTTTGACCGTTTTTAAAACAGTAGGTATGTGTGGAAGTGGGCCTCCCGTGTTTAGCAAGGAATGACGTCACGATGTCGCCTAAGTCTATACCCGCCGTAACGTTAGCTGCTTATATCAACGTGCTCAAGTAATAGTCGATCGAAAGAAAGTAGGTACTAATGTCTGCAGAGTAGATAGGCGACCAGTCTCTACTTAGTGCACTTTTATCAATTACTTTCCATATTTGTGTTAAGCTTTGTGCAGACTAGCGCGGCGCGACACCGGTTATTGTTATACCGTGAAGTTTTCTTAGAAATTGTATTGTTCGAGTCGCGTCGCGCCGTCGCGTCGCGCTGGTCTGCACGAGCCTTTAAATGTGGTTTTACAGAGGAACTTAGAAATTGTAATTTATTTGCTGCAAAACCTAAGTAAAGAAAGAATTTGTAGGAAATTGTGTTTTTTTTTTTAGATATATCATTGTAAATTTTCCTAATAAGTTGATTGGGGGTTTAAGGACGTTAATGATTTGCCAAAAAGCTCAAGAATCTTAAGCGGAGCTCGTGGCTAAGTAATAACAGCAGCACGGGTCGATCCATTAGGTTAAGCTTGCCGGGGTTGGTCCGTGGATGGGTGATCATCTTCACATATCGAGATTCCTCCGTGCCTCGGAAAGCACTTTAAGCCGTTGGTCCCGGCAGTCATTCGTGGATCTTTGACAGTAATTATGGTTTGTCAGAAGCCCTAAAGTCTGACAACCAGTCTTACGAAGTGGTATCGTATTTGTGTTTTGTTTTGGTGTTTTTGTATTACCCATTTACTGGATTCTGGAGGCCAGACAGGCAGTCGCTCCATGTAAAATACTGGTATTAAGCTGCATCTGGTTAGACTAGAAGCCAACCCCGACAAGGCTAGGCAGATTGATTGAATGATTTACCAAAAACATGAACAGAATTTTGGAAAATCTGTCTAGGTATAAGTACCATTATGGCAAAGGAGAAAAAGTCCTCACTTGAATAATAATGAGAATTATTTACACGATAGGTTTCTTGTTCTTTATTTTCCGACGATAAAATCTTTATGAACAAATACAACGTGCTATTTTATTCTTATTGCCCACTACATGTACCATCGAAGAAGTTCATATCTATACACCGTAAGGACTATTTCAGCTTGCAGCGCTCGGCCGCCATAGAACCGTAGTGGCAACAGATGTGGTCATCGCGTTCACGGGATTTTGTTTTTAAACTGCTTAGATATGAAGTTCTTCGATAGTACCATCGAAGAAGTTCATATCTAACCACCGTAAGGACTATTCTTGCTTGCAGCGCTCGGCGGCTATAGGACCGGGCCGTTAACAGATGTGGTCATCGTGTTCACGGGATTTTGTTTTGAAACTGGTTAGATATGAACTTCTTTGATGGTACGTGTTTCGCGTGCAGAGAAAGTACTAAGAAATCGATTGCAGTTTTTAGGTTAATAGACGCCTGATAATTACGAGACAGAATGGCGGAAAAAACGGACACGCTTTTTATAGAATACTTTTAGAAATTCGCAACGGTCGGAGCTTCTGCAAATATTTTTTTGCAAAAACTAAATTAAGCTATAAATTTTTCTTTTTTTCTTATTGTGGTCTGAATTGTATGCATAGTTTTTGGGGCTATAGAACGAGCGATGACGAGGTCGTCCGGAAAAGGAAGTAGGTACCTCCATAATGCGATGACGTTGAAATTTCGCCTGTTGCTTAAGTTTTTTGTTGGTCCGCTTCCGCAGGGCAGTGCCGCAGTGGCGTTATAAATTTATGAGGATGAGTGGCGAAAGAGGCCTCATAAATTCATATTTAAATTACAACGTTTGCGTCAGCGGCTCAATTAAGGGCTAAGAGCGTAAGCGTCCGCTCATACTTTATTTAATGTTAAGAATTTTGGAATTAGGTGGGTGCTTCATCTTTTGAATATTTAATGCCAATGGCTTACTATTTTATTACTTTTTTAACTTGAACACAAACGAGTTGCTTTTGGGTAATTTGAGTATTTTGCTAAATTGTATTGTTGTAATGCTAAAATGAGAAAATAAGTAATTAGATTTTGAAAATAACTTAGATCTTATCAGTATTCCACTAAAGTCCTGTCTTAAATAGAAAAGTAGGTGTGACTACCTATATCTACACAAATATTATAAAGAGAAAAGATTAGTACTTTTGTTTATAATGAATAAACTCAAAAATTACTGGACCAATCAATCTGCCTAGCCTTTTCCCAACTTTATTGGGGTCGGCTTCCAGTCTAACCGGATGCAGCTAAATACTAGATTTTACATGGAGCTGCCTATCTGACCTCCACAACCCATGTAGTGACTGGGTAATACGATACCCCTTGGTAAGACTAGTTGTCAGACTTTCAGGCTTCTGACGACCCGTAACGACTGACAAAGATCAACGAATGACAGCCGGGACCAACGGCTTAAAGTGCTTTCCGAGACACGGAGGAATCTCGGTATGTAAAGATGGTCACCCATCCACAGACCAACCCCGGCAAGCTTAGCTTAACCTGACGGATCGACCCGTGCAGCAGTTATTACTTAGCCACGAGCTCCTCAACCCTACTGGACCGATTTTAAAAATTCTTTCACCAGTAGAATATTATCAATGAGTAACATAGGCTATAATTTATAAAGATATCACGCGGGCGTATTCGCTAGCGGAATCTAGTCCATTATAAAAACGCTGCACCAATTAATCACCACATTTTTTAGGGCCACACACTCAAGTGCATGCTAAAATTAGTACTTACCGTTTTCCCATGCCGCCTCTTTCGTCTTGATAAGGGCGGCCAACCCTATGTTGTCCTTCGGCATGACACGATTTAACATATTATCTGAACCCTCACTGTTGGCCATCGCCAGTTGGTTGAACTCTATAAGGTGTTCCTTCACTAAGGCAAACCTGCAATACAATGTAAGAAGGCATAAAAAAATTAAAAATAAAAGAAAAAATGTGTGTGTGACAGCTCCGACCCACGACTAGAGTTTACTCCTTAATACGATTGTCTTTGAATATGCAATAGACAAAGAAGGTAAATAAAGGCGTGCTAAAAAAAAATGGCCGAAATTTCTACATCGGAGTGTGATATATGTAATATGATTTATTCAAAATTTTTATCAGTGTTATTTACGAATAAAACAAGTGTAACGCTTGAATAAATTTCACTCCTCATAAAATTTCCATCGGGTCTTTTATGAAAATCGATTCTTAAGGAGTAACCTTGGGCACGCCACAATTGCGGCGATAAGTCCCCTCTTTGAGGAGTGGCTTGAGAGGCGCCATGGCGTCCTCACCTTCCGCCTGACGCAGGTCCTCACCGGACACGGTTGTTTCGGGAGGTTCCTGTTCCGCGTAAGGCGGGAGGAAACGCCCGGGTGTCACCACTGTGTGGATCGCCCGGAGGACACGGTGGAGCATACGGTGGAGGTCTGCCCGGCTTGGGCGGAGCACCGCCGTGTCCTCACGGAGGCGATCGGCGGCGGCGATCTCTCGCGTCCGGCCCTGGTTCAGGCCATGGTTCGGAGCGAGAGTGCATGGGAGGCCGTCACCTCCTTCTGCGAAGCAGTTATGCTCGCGAAGGAGGAGGCGGAGCGCGCGAGGGAGATGCAAGCTGCACGCCCTCGCGGCCCTAGTCGCCGCAGGAGACGCCCCGGGCGTCGGGAGTCCAGAGCTGACTTCCGGCCACCGTAGGCGCGGGCTTGCGGACGGTGAGCAATGGGCAGCTCGCCGTCCGATAAGGACCAGGCCCGTGTCGACGGCGTGTTGTGTTCCACGCGCGCCTCAAAGAGATGTCAGCACCAACCGACGGGGTCGAAAGACCAATGCCTGCTGGGGTTGCGGGTTTGTCCGAAAGGGATAACGCGGCCCCGGCACACAGGCAACGGAAGGAACACGGGTGGGTTTTAGTCAGTAAAAGTCTGACACACCCTCTCGCTCTGCCCAGAGCGGGAGAAGTCATTTGATGATTTCCCACCCTCAAAAAAAAAAAAAAAAAAAGGAGTAACCTAAAAAAAAAATAAAAAAAATATCAAGAATCATCACACCTGTAATCCCCGAAGGATTAGACAGAGTAATAAAACAGTAATACACCCACATTTAGCCAGTTATGTTCGCGTTGTACCGTATGCACCATTGACCTGCACCATCAATGGTGCAGAGGAGACTGCATTGATAATATGGTCTCATCTGCACCATTGAGAATAGTGCAAACGAAACTGCATTGATAGTATAGTCTCATCTGCACCATTAAGAATGGTGCAAACGAAACTGTATTGATAATATGGTCTCATCTGCACCATTGAGAATGGTGCAAACGAAACTGTATTGATAATATGGTCTCATCTGCACCATTGAGAATGGTGCAAAAGAAACTGTATTGATAATATGGTCTCATCTGCACCATTGAGAATGGTGCAAACGAAACTGCATTGATAGTATGGTCTCATCTGCACCATTGAGAATGGTGCAAACGAAACTGTATTGATAATATGGTCTCATCTGCACCATTGAGAATGGTGCAAACGAAACTGTATTGATAATATGGTCTCATCTGCACCATTGAGAATGGTGCAAACGAAACTGTATTGATAATATGGTCTCATCTGCACCATTGAGAATGGTGCAAACGAAACTGTATTGATAATATGGTCTCATCTGCACCATTGAGAATGGTGCAAACGAAACTGCATTGATAGTATGGTCTCATCTGCACCATTGAGAATGGTGCAAACGAAACTGTATTGATAATATGGTCTCATCTGCACCATTGAGAATGGTGCAAACGAAACTGCATTGATAGTATGGTCTCATCTGCACCATTGAGAATGGTGCAAACGAAACTGCATTGATAGTATGGTCTCATCTGCACCATTGAGAATAGTGCAAACGAAACTGGATTGATAGTATGGTCTCATCTGCACCATTGAGAATAGTGCAAACGAAATTTCATTGATAGTATGGTCTCATCTGCACCATTGAGATGACATCAATGCGGTTGTAGGTATTTCCTCAAAGTATTTCTTCTTTGCATGTTTTAAGTCACATGTAATAGGGGACAAGCTTATCGCCATCAACCGCGCACTAATCCAGACTTCGGGCTGCTACAGAGAAGTTCCTGATGGAAAAACCCAATAACACTTAGCCCGACCTGGGAATCGAACCCAGGACCTCATACTAAGTTACTACTACTACTGTTACTTGCTGCAAGTGTTAGTGCGCTTGCGACAAGATCAGGCAGCAAAATATAAAAACAATTAAGTTTTATTAACACATTTTATAAACGGCGCGATGGAATGAAGTCATAAACCTTTTAATATTTTTTTCTTCGACGGTTAAGCGTATGTTGACTTTTAAGTTTATAACCTATGCGAATGGTAAGCGATATCTTGTGGGGGCGTATCGACATCGTCGCTGTTATGAAGATAAATCTTAAGAGCTTAATATAAGTACATTATTTTGTTTTATATTAAAAAGATTATATTTTTACTTGTTGTATTTAACACGTAGAGCTTTCGATTTGACATGCATGTTCATTATGGGATTATAAATATTAAGTTGTTATCTTAGATGAGAGAATCTGAAAATCGCGAATTATTTTCCTCACCATTGCGCTGTTATTTTGGTTTACAATTAGGTGTCTGCAGTCTCTTTTAATCGTTAAGTTACTTGTTGTCAATGTGTCCCTTTTTTACAAATAAACGATTATTACTGAATAACGCGGAAATACAGACAAACGCGAAAAGCGACTTTGTTGTATAATATGTATAGAAGTGAAACAAAAACGGCACATACTTAGCAGATCTGAAGAAGATGGCGCACCCGTCGACATACTTCCTTTCGGACTCGCCCATGGTCTTGGCGCGCGACTTGGGCGAGAAGATGCCGTCGTACCCATCCTGCTTCAGCTCGGGCAAGAAGAAGTTGTAGAACTGGTCTGTTTCCACTTCCTGTATCACAGAGTAAGCAGTTAGTTTGTTTTTATCCTTGCACAGCCAGGAACGAAAGAAGAGGTCTATAAATGAAAAAAAAGAAGGGATTTACAGTAGTCGCATATGATGTGTAACATCTGACATCTCACCTTGGTAATATGCGAAATTAAAGGGGCGGGACCTGCTCAAGGTATTTTCTGACGGCTAACTCTAGCACCGCGCGTCATTGGTCAAATAAAATAGCGCGCGCTTCCCCGGCTTCGTGACACACTTCCGTCCCTTTTCACGAAATCACTCCCACAGATTTTATTATTAAGATTTTGATTTTCATTGCAGTAAACTGAGAGGAAAGATGTTACACATAAAAAAATTAAAAGGTTTTCTAAATCTGACCATATTGAAATGCAACAATAGCAACCTAATGGGCATACTTAAATCCTATTAGAATGTTTACATCAAATACAGATTTATATGGATCACATCTAGAGCAGATCACGAACGGTAAGAACGATTATAAACAGGGCTTTGAGGGCTTCGATCTCCAAGTTAACTATTTCAAACTTATAATAGTTGTAATTTACGCGTTACATGTCACTGCCTACCTATCAGTTCCTCGGTCTACTTTCCACATTCCTGCTATACGTGCCAGGTAAGTAAATAGGTGTACTAGCCTGTAAGCTGATGATGTCTGCGGAGTAATGTCTGATCTCGTCGAGGATGCCCTTCTTCCGGTAGTCCCATTCGAGTGCCCAGCTGGGGCAGTAGCCGTACATCTGTCGCGTCGCATACTTGTCACATAGCACGTTGTAACACATCACTGTGAATATACCTGCAAACGAAACAGATCGAGTTATTTGTACGTTGATATAGAGACTTCTTGGTGTACTGTCAATAATTATAAAGGACGGACGGACTCCTGTTGTGAAAGCGTCTAATTTTTCCGTTTCCAAAGATAAGTGGAGCAGCCGCCAATTGCATGTTAAAACATAATACTAATTGCATCCAAGTAATAAGTATTGGGTGTGACAACTTGACGACAGACGCTTCGCGACATGTGTGAAAAAGAGGACGGCCGGTATTATTGAGAGCATAAATGATGTATAATTTTAAGCAGCACGGCTATATCTAGGCTGATGTCTGGAAGAGATTAAAACACTTAACTTTTTTAGTTACGGATTTTACAGAGAACTGTCCTAATTTTGGACTCGACCATATATCGTGTCTCTTTGATGAGGCTTAGGTACGGCACCATCACCTCATAAACACGGAACGTGAAGACGCTTCTGAATAAGTAGTAATTCTTTCAACGTCGGTGTTGCCGCGTCGTTTATCTCACGACACCATGTTGGGTGAGCATCACCGCCAATTAGCAGGCTCCGACACTTTGTTACCAGTGTCCGCACAAATCGCGTGACAGAAAAAAAATGTTCCAATTAAAATAACACTTGTATTACGCTGCACGTGCGGCAAGCACGCGACACAATGGCTTTGCTTTTTCTAATCATATCTCACAGGAGGTCCCGCGGCGACCGTTGCTCCGACCACACTCGATTATTCTTTTCGCGCGTTTTTTTAGGTCACGAATTGAAAATAGCCAACAGTTTCCAGATTTTGTGGAATTTCGTTTAGAACTGATTTGAGACGTAAGATGCATGCGTACGACAAATTGAACTAGAACTCTCATACATATGTGATGAAGCCATTCTACACAATGGAGACATTTATGTAAAACGGAAATGTTCTCATTCAGACTGGTTGGAAGGTTGGAACAAGGAAATTGGGCATCATAAGCGTTCCGCGAGTTAACAGCGACGGATTCATTCCAACGTATCCACTCATTACGTAAACTAAGGTGGCACGACCGTGCTCTCTCACGCTCCACACCATTATCTCAGATTTATGCGGACGCGGCGCGCTCGCACCCGTCTCATTACGCGAATCAAAAGGTGCGCTGCGCAGGACGATGAGGGCCGCTCGTCTAAATGTCAACTTCGTGGAAGACCTTGGCGATGCAATTATCTAGATTTAATCGAGCCGGTCTCAGTCAATCAACGGACAAAGAACCGGGAGTGGAGGCTGTAAGACAAAGCGGCGCTGACGGGCACACGACAGCTGGAAGGACAAGACAATGCGTGGAGATCTTCCACGGAGCCGTAGTCCGGACAAATTGATAAGGATCGCGCGCTGCGCTCGCGCTCATGCTAATCGACACAAAGTCAAAGTCACCTGGCGACACTCGGCGACGATCAATACGGCCGCAGCACGTGCTTCAAATACGTCCATTGTATGCCCGATGCGAGCGCGCGAGACGCGGCGCACATGCCAAATGTCGCGAAACAATACACGCATCGATAATCGCTCGTTGTTTAAGGAACTATGGGCGAAACGAAAGCTCCACACCAACACAATAATAAATGGTAATGTTGTCGAACATGTGGACGCGTGTCTTCATTTCAAATAAATCTACGACGATGATGAAATAGTACGTGTACGAAGCACAAACAATGGGAGAAGGTGACACTAACTGCGTGTGGTTACAATATTCCTGATAGCTACGACCATTGTGCGCTGTACGTTATGGTTTTAGCGCCGAAGCGTGGGCATATCAAAGATGTCATGTACGTATATTGTAAAGTAAACTTACTAGTGCGTGTAGTAAATATATAAAAGCAAAAAGGAAAAGGCGTGGCGACGGAAGTCGGCCGACTAGTGAGGCATGTCACGACGACCCGCTGGGTATTTGCACCGCTCGCTCGCAACACTTCGCTTTTACACGTTTATCCTGAACAACGTAATGTTCATCGTGTACCGCGTGAATGCCTACACGAGCACACAGATCATACATTATTGTAATCGACGTCCAGCAGTCAAATCTTTGAAGGCAATTGAATTTGAAGTTACCGTTAGCGTGGTCGGTTATAGTCACGCTCGCGTAATGATTTCTAATATCATTACCATTCGTGAGAGATCAACACATGCCTTTTTTGCGCGGTGAACACAGCTCATTAGAACCGATTTAAGTATGCAAGGATTTCCATTTGGATTGGCGTTGTAAAGAACTCATTAGATCACGTTCGGTCAGAGCCCGGTGTGATCAACAATATGACGTAAGAAGTCTCAATAGGTGCTAACAAGATGTTGTTAGTGGGAGTCGAGACGTAACATCGGCACTTATTGCCGACCGCACTGCTTCATGGATTTCACCTTCAGCTAATGGGAGCGAATCATGCGATTTCGCTGAAATTCTAATTTAATTTTAGCCAAGAGAAGCAACTCATTGTAAAGTTTTAATTGTATCAGTAGCTAATGTACGAGTATATTATATTATTAAATGAGTAATATTTGTATACAGGGTGGAAGGGACATCGACGCGAAAACTGTTTCCATGGATTCAGTACATGATTCTGAACCCCCAATGCCTTGAAAATTTTCGTCGGTTATAAAAAAAAATGCTGTTTCATAGAAAAGTGCAATACCTACACGGTCAAAATGTATGGAACAGCAGATATATTTTTTATTACCGACGAAAAGTTTCAACGCAGTGGGGTTCAGAATCATGTAATGAATCCATGGTAACAGTTTTCGCGTCGTTATCCCTGCCACCCTGTATATACAATATATTCTATACTATTAAACAAGCAATATTTGTATACGTAGTCGAGCCATAAGTTCTGTCACATAGGTAAAATTTAGAATGCAAGCCGAGGTAAATATTATGGGCATTCGAAATTTGAATATTTAAAGAAAATAAAAACAAAGGGTTTCTGGAATTTTGTTCATTTTCTAAAATGGACCCTGTTAAGCAGAAAAGATCCAACCAGCAATTTGTCCAAAATCGAGTTATATATATAGTTAGAATCTACGCATCGAACTTTATATACGCAAAAAAGATCCAAGCAGTCTGATCACTTTCACCAAACAAACCTCTATGACACTACATGTACCAAAACACATTTAACGTTTTAAAAGAAAAACAAAAAAGATACATGACTCTTGGATCTCAAAAAAATTAAATGTATTTTTTTTTTTAATCCAAACTGGTTGGATCCTTTCCACAAATTTTTTTTTCTCTTTTCCTTTTAATGTAAAGTGTACCAAGCGCCTCGGATCTTTTATGCAAAATAGTTTTGTTGAATCTTACATGATTACACAGGAACCAAGAGGTTTGACAGTTTATTGCGTAATACGAAATTTCAGATTAAGTTTTAACAGATACCATATCTGGTAAAACCGTTTTAATTTTTTATGTTTTAACTATTTTTATAGACAATAATTATAATAATAATAATAATTATTTAACAAACTTAATAGGAAAACTACCTAAGTATGTTTCTCATTATTGTCGCCAGAAAGCAGGAGATGCAAACTTTTTAAGACCCGACATGAACTTTTCAAAGATTTACCAACTTTACTGTGAAGAAGCTACTTCTGCAGGAATTAAGCCCATTTCATACCCAAAAGCTAAACAAATATTTTTAACAAAGTTTAATCTCCGCACTAAACCATTAAACAAAGACACCTGCAATAGATGTGATTACTATGAAAATAAAAAGAATACAACTACAAACATAGAAGAAAAGAACAAAATTATAAAAGAACATGAAACGCATCTCAAAACTGCGGAAGACCTACAAAAATATATGAAAAATGACATAATTTTTGCCAAAAATAATACTAACTTAGAAACTATAACATTTGACATGGAAAAAACACTGCCACTTCCGCGTATCCCAACAAACATAGTTTTTTACAAACGCCAGATATGGTTGTATAATTTAGGTATACATACAGGTTCCAATGATCAAGGCCACTGCAACGTCTGGGTGGAAGGCGAAGCAGGCAGAGGCGCACAGGAAATTGGATCTTGTCTCATCAAACACCTATCGGAGAGACTTAAAGAAGGAGTAACGCACCTTATTCTGTGGAGCGATTCATGTGGCGGCCAAAACCGCAACATCAAGCTGACTCTTATGCTGAAAGCTTTCTTAGAAGACCACCCAACGTTGCAGCAAATAAGCATGAAGTTTTTAGAATCGGGACATAGCTTTTTGCCGAACGATACAGATTTCGGTAAAGTAGAAAATGCGTTGAAGTACCAACAAAGAGTGTATTCGCCTGAGGACTACATAAATGTCATGAGAACCTGCAGGAAACAAAAGCCTCTTCAAGTTCACCGCATGGAATCAACAGATTTTCTTAGTTCACGTGCACTGGAGAATATTATAACTAATAGAAAAAAAACACTTTCGGGAGAAAAAGTATCGTGGCTAAAGACAAAAGAAATTTTGCTCAAAAAGGAGGCTATGTTTTCTTTGTTCATGCGGTACAGTCAAGATGATTCTTTTGTAGAAGTAGATTTGAAAAAAAAAATCCGCGGCAGAACACGCTTGATATCAAAAAATCTTATGCAAATGCTTTGGCCTCATGGTAAGATGATACCAGAAGCTAAGTTGAACGACATCAGAAGCTTAATGCATTTGATCCCGAGCGATGCTCAGCCATTCTACGAAAAAATGACTGGTGACTAATATAGAAGATGATGTAGACGGATTTTCGGGGGAACCAGATTTTGAGCTTGAAATGGAAGAAGATTGCGATCCAATTAGATCGATTGTGGATTAGAACTTGATTAACCCTTTCAAGATTTCAATTAAAATTAAAACTTACAGATACTATCGCGTTTTATTTGCTTTCACAATATCAATTATTTAAGCCGAAATTTCGGACACTATTTACGATCCTTTGTCATGGGACAAGTCTCCGAAACGTCGGGCTACATAATAAAGTAAAAGTAACTAAAAAAAATGCGTTCCCTATAATAAAGATTTTTAAACCTTCATATATTTTTATTTGGATCCCCCGTGTAAAAATATGACCGACAATTTTCTTTTTTGCATAAAAGATCCACAGGTAGTTTTTTAAGAAAATCAGGAAACCTGTGTTCAACTTGGCTGTGGTGTTACATTTAAAATAATGCTAATTTACTGTGTTACCATTACTAACTTTCCATTTTTGTATTCCTCTACTTGTAACTTTTATATTCACTCCTAAACTTCAAATCGTATTTACTCAAAAGTAACACAATGTTGGTTGGATCTTTTCTGCTTAACAGGGTCCAAATGGAGTGGACGCGCAAAGCAGACAGAGTCGCAGTAATTGCATTGCATCGTTGCGGTCACGCGCCAACTGAGATTTTCAAACTGCTGAAAAATTTGAAAATTCCACTGAGATTTATTTATCGTACTATCAAACGATTCAGGGAAGATTCAAGATTAGAAGATAAACAAAGGAGCGGTCGCACTCGTACTGTTAAAAAAAAAAATACCGCGAAATACTTTTTTCGGACGAAAAATTTTTTAATGTTGAGGAGAGTTTCAATAAACAAAATGATAAAGTGTATGCACACTCTAGTGAAGAAGCGAACAAACGTGTCCCACGTGTTCAGCGTGGTCATCACCCTTCGGCATTCATGGTTTGGCTTGGGGTGTCCTATTTGGGTCCAACGGAGGTGTTTTTTTGTGAAAAAGGAGTGAAAACCAGTGCCCTCGTAAATCAAAACACAGTCCTAACAAACATTGTGGAACCTCTTTCACAAACAATGTTCCAAAACAGGCACTGGGTATTCCAGCAGGATTCTGCGCCGGCTCATACATAAGGCGAAAAGTACCCAAAACTGGCTCACGACCCGTGGAATCGACTTTATCAGGCATGAGGATTGGCCCTCATCCAGTCCAGACTTGAATCCCTTGGATTACAAAATATGGCAGCACTTAGAGGAGAAGGTCTGCGCTAAACGCCATCGCAACTTGGAGTCACTTAAAGCATCCCTGATTAAAGCAGTCGCCGATATTGACATGAATGTCGTGCGTGCTTCGATTGATGACTGGCCTTGCAGATTGAAGGCTTGTATCGAAGCAAGAGGAGGACATTTCGAATAACTTTTATGTTGTTTAAATCTGTATTTTATACCCTTTTATTTGATATATAAATGGTTGTAGTGCGTAACTCATTGTGTCATTTATTTAACTTTCCATATGTGACAAAACTTATGACAGACTATGTATACTCGTATATATAACATAACATAACATAACATCACGCCTTGTTACCCCGAAGAGTTGAGTAGAGGTACCGATAGTAGGTACATCCACATTTCGTCAGTTATGTTTAAGTCCCATGTAACAGGCGCCGAGCCTATTGCTATCAACCGGGTACAAATCCAGACTCCGGGCTGGTACTGGGGAAATTCCTAATAGAAAAATCCAATATATTTATTTATAATCACGTTCTCGAAAACGGCTCACAACGGAAAAATCGATCTAGCTAGGTCTCATATCTGGGAAAATTCGTTTCCTCCGTATTTTCACCCGAGTAGAGCTCGGTCGCCCAAAGTTTAGAACAAGATGGCTACTTTAGAATAATGACATGGCCGCATGGAATTAGTAGGTACTATACATGGAATAAGTATGAACTATCCTATACTATTAAATAAGCATTCTCTATTTTCACCAGAGCAGAGGCTCGGTCGCCCAGGTACTTAGATTTAATAACGGAAGAATAATTATTGCAATCAATGGAGGAAACTTCTTAAGGACATATCGTATAAGTGAATTTAAAATAAATGGTGAGTCATTGCAATTGAGCCCACAGTCATTTGCTGAAAGTGTATAACTGCGTCGACTCGTTGTATACTTGTATTGAACATGGCAGTATCGAACTATCGACATCTGGCGTCCAAGGCATGGGAGCGTCCTTCTGTTGTACGTCTTTTTCTACAAAGGCAATTGTCTTTCTGAGGAATATATTATGTAGTTTGATAATGATTCAATTATTATTGAAAAGACTATTCCATTCTTTGATTAAAGACATAACAATGAAGAAGGTGGTAAGCAAAGCTAATCATACCTAACTGCACAATGAATGACAGCGCTCATTAGTTCTATTTACTGCTATTACTGATATAGACGATTAGAACATTCTAGAACATTAAACTAGTGAAAATGACAAATTGCCTGCAGGTCTCTAAGTTGAGATCGACGCCATGCATCAAATCGAATGTGTTGAGACTCAGGGATTTCTCTTAGAATTGCTGACAGGTGTAGAGAGCAAAGATGCATTCGCTAAATCATGAACACACATTAATCACACAAGTAGGGGTAACGGCTAGCTAGCTTCGGAGTCTGAGAATCTTTCATGATTTAAGAAAAGGGAGATGGTGTGAACAGTTATTAAGTTGCAAGATTGTGTCGATCAGAACATCTCACTCTAGAGTTTATGTCGGTAACAAAAAAAAAAAGAAATAAACCAGTTAGCTATCGCGTCTCATCTGAATATAATGGGGGGAGGCGCACGGCCGTCTGTTTATTGGCGATGCCATTACGTGGGTATTTTGTATCACGGCAGACATAGGAATTATTTATTCAAGTGTTGTAAGCGTTCATTGTTTCATGAATATTTAAATAAACTGACTGAAAGGTCACCATAGGGATCAAGAGTTTAAGAAAAACAAGTGTTGAAAACATGAAGGTTGAAAGTATTCACATTATAGTTTGACTCATGAACTGAAGAGACCTTACTTTGTGCAGAGTGTACTCGTAAACAAGCTACGTGTATGTTGGAATTTATTCTGTCACACAATCTTGGAGCAATATACCTTGCAGCCATCAATTGATTTTTATACGTCGTATTTATGAGAACGAAGGAGTCTCAAGGTTTATCGACTGTCGTCTGTGAGGCTTGTTTACGTCTCCATGTGAATTATTCACTGTCTGAAGAGAGTAAGTTATCCAGTCTCAATATAAATTTTTGCGGGATCCGCGGGTTCACGGATGCGAGGAGGTCGCAGCCAATGTCTCTCATTGTGCATTGTTTATCCGCGAATGGCGAGACGAAGGGCATTTCCTCTCTTCCCGTGCAATCTGACCATGAGAGCGACTAAGCGCGATCGACTGAATCGGTTTCTAGGTGTTTTGTAGATCGTTTCCTATTTACGGTTGATAGATTCTTAAGTAAACAAGAGTATACGATAGTCGCCATGTAACAAGAAGGTTGAAAGCGTAATGTCGTTGTATAAGTGTCTAGCTGCATGGATGGCCGGCCTGATTTACGCAATGAGGCAAACGTCCATATCCATGCAAGTATTTAAACAAATCAGGAATGTGGCATGTGCAACGATATTAATTATTTGCCAATAGGTGTAAGGTGTTCGAGCGCCTGCCAGGCTCGAGCGTCCGCTTTGATTTATGTAAATTGGGTACGCGCATCGTGCGTCGGGAAGCGGCATGAGTGCCGGCCAGGAACGCGTGACGGGATCTAAACTCCGCCGGCAGACTCTTCACGATTACTTGTTACTTAGAACTGCAAGCTAAAATATATTTCATAGTACTCCATAAAGTGCTTTGCGAGGAAACGTAAGAAAATCTATGTTTTACAGGCGCATTGAATAAAGATTTTCTACCAAGAGTGTTTATCTCGTTCCTCGTTAGATCATCTTGATATAATCGCACGGCATCTTGCTTAGCACACGGGTAATGCTGTTGAACAAGTAGGAATATATGCTAATAACATAGTAGGTGTACTTTGAGTACAAGGCTTTTTTAACAGGGACATTTATTCTTCGCAATTGATAATGTTATGTTATTATTAAGGGCCAAGGAGTCACAACTTGATTAGTGAAATGGTAATATAAATCTTTCGTAGACGAGGAAGCTCCACCTCTCGGAATTATTCAAATGTCATATAATGTTAACTGTGTAACGGTATTAGATGAGAGACTACAAGGACCAGGACCAAGCTAGTATCCCTAGGGTCTCCCACGGGTGGAAACATTACCGTTGCATGGTAGGGCGGGCTCTGGTTGTTTATTTATGAGACGGGCCGAATGCGCCGCGCCCATACGTGCCACTATGACACTTTATTGATGACGAACTTGTTGCTAAGCTTTTTGTTATCGCTATTAAATAATCTCGCGCCGTTCTTGGCTATGAATCGTATTACTCCTACGAATAAAAAGGCACAAGTGTGATGGTATCGTTTAAATTAATGTTTGAACGAGCAGTAACTGCACAGTGCACACTCATGTTATTGTAAATATTTGTTTTGGGAAACTAATTGTGTGGTTCAACAAAACATGGTTTTTAAATACTTACAAGTCGGACGTGTCCTGTTCGGTCGGGTCAATGGTATCCAAGGCCTCTGTGGCGGTAGAGTGGCAGAAACTGAAACAAAATAACAAGAATGAGTTAATATCTGTGAAAACTAGGAGAAGAGATTTCTGACAGTCGCCGATTGCAGTGGACTCGATATTCGATTTTGATTTGCAAAAAATAAAATAGATCTAGAACTGATTGTCGATGAAATAAATCATTTGTATGCATTCGCAAAAAGTTGGCGATATATTTTCAAATTGAAGATCGTGCATGTATATTCATTACTGAAAGCTATCAACAGTGGTAGAAACCTTATAATATTTCACGAAGGCGAGAACAAAAAGTTCTCACTTAATTTGTATCGTTGGTTAACATCTCCTATATACATTGCTGTACGAACAAAGACACCTAAAAAACTTATTCTATTGTTCTGTTCAGTATACGCAACGAAACGTCAATTCGAGCGAAAAATCAACAAACGTGCGGTGGTCACTACCACAACGGTACCGGAACCGCATTTGCAAATACCGGTCCGAGCAAAAACTTAATGACTCGCCTCGGAAAATCTATGAAAATAAAACAAACATGCCTGAAACCTATGTTATAGAACAAACAACGGAACTTCTTAATGAGATCAAAAAGCTGTCGGGAAATGGTAGTGCACACCGTAGAAAAAGAACTCAGGATATAAATTTTTCCTCTAAATTAAATACTTAAGCTGTCACTGGAACCAGTTCAGTAATTTCATTAACAGATTGATACTGTTGAAAGAAATTAATAACAGTCGTCGAGACGTGTCGTGTAAGGTGTAACTTGTCCAGATGATCCAAGCGTTTCATACCGTTCAATGGAGATTAATAGAACAGAACTTTGTATGTCCATCACTTATGATAATATGACGACATTTGGTCACGAAAAAAAGATGGCGATTTACATAACTTGATGTATAGTTTTAGCTCGCTCAAATTGCTCTCAGACGGGCGATACTTTATTTAAGATTGATTGTTCAATGAAATATTGATGACAATTTATGTTTGCTCGCAGCGTGTACGTTAAATTTAAAGACTGTATTACCATATTTTGCATAAAAAAGATGGTTGTCACAGAAATGGCTGACGAAAATCGTTTGAGATTAGTTCAACATTTGGATGCAAAATTAAGTGGAATGGTATTGCAGAGTGTTTTTGCCAAAGTTGAGTCGTAGCAACGGACCGAAGCCACTCGTGCGTAAATCATAATATGAAAACGCCCGTCGCTCTGTAATTATGTAATGGGTTATGCCTCAAACAGTGTGCTCGCTTTTTGACGCTCAGATAACCATCTATTGAATGTTGTAATGAAAATATTAATTCGAACATGGGTTTCGTGATCTTGTGGCTGATTTTTATGATTTGATTCTAGATAAGATAAAGATAGGAAATATTAAGGAGGTTCTTAGACGAAATTGGACGCTGTGTTGTTTTTTTTTTTTTTATCGATAGGTCGGTAGATTTTTTATACATTCATGAAATGTTTACTTCTCTGCTCAAAGCGTCATTTAATTTTGCTAAGTTGTGTGTAAACGTTTTATATCCTGGGGTTTTATGAATGCGTTGTGTTTATTGCGTATTTATACCCTTTACTCTTAGATGAAAGTAAGGAACACAGTTATTTCTTTGCGGTGGTTTTATGACTTTTGGGTTCTTAAGTTTTGTAATTTTTATTTCTGTTAGTTATTTTTAAAGCCCTTTTTAAATATATATGAAATGTTAAACTAGAAGAGGCGTAAGCGGTATTGTCACCTTAACAAGTTAGTTATTGTCTGTCGGCGGGCGTCAGAGTGAAGTTGCGGGCGGACGCGAGCGCGGGCGTCGTCGTCGCCTCATTACACTTTGTAATTAGGCCCGTGGGCTGCGTACGCGCCGCGGCCCTGCACTAAATCACGACAGGCTCGCTTTAACATGCGCGACCGACGCAACTGGCGTCCCCCAACACCCATAATCCATACCGACACAATGGACGTTTATGGATGTGTTATTGAATATTAAACGCTAAAAAAGCTGTTCCGACTGCCGCTGGAGTGATGTACTTTACATATTTAGAGGTAAACAATGTTGTACTTATCTCGAGTTGCGTGTGACTCGCCGAAGTAAAAAAAAACACAGATTCGTGCTGAAACAACTTTCACGAGAAGTCATCGATTCTCCTCACCTCGTCATTATTTCCGACAACGCTAACAAGACAAGACAGGCACAAACAAAGTGGTGTTAGGAGCGACACGGCAGCGTGGCGGCGGCGCGAGTGAAAGTCGAATGCACTACAGCCACTAGATAGGCTGGCTGTGATAAGCATCGACACGCTCTTCACATTGTTCGCGCTCCGATACATGAGATAAGGCTTTCTCTGTTCTTCTCTCAGGAGCTACCGTGAGAACGCCCCTTGTATCATACGACTTGACATTTGCAAAACAGGAGCATTCTTTATCTGATTGAATATCAGCATAACAACTATCTCTCATATCAGCAGTTAAGAATATGGAATGTGCTCGTGCGGGTCACGGACGACCGTATAGGGCTAAGTAATTTTTCAAGACGGCAAAAATGGCTGAAAAGCTCATAAACTTAGCTGGATGAAAATAATGAGAAGTAAAAAATCTGTGTAAACATGCTAGTAAAATTCCAAGTAAATAAAATATTTTACCATAAAAGGTACCTATAATAAAAAATAGGAGTGATATCAAACGCGCCGAGGCCACAGGGTTAATCAATTCTATGTAAAACATTTTCAGTCCATTGACTATCGTATCTTCGCTAGACGCCGGGGAGCCGATCGAGCAAAAACCGGTATCCCCCCTGTTGCATCACATTCTAGAGCAAATATTATATTGAAGCCGATTAAAATCTTTGATTGAAGCCCATTTCTTTGAAAAACTTAATACAATATTTTGATATGAAAATCTATATCGTTCGAAATGATTTTCAATATTTTGCGCACGCTTCGAATAAAGGATCTCTTACATACGTGACCGAACCGTTTACTCATCGGTATTGTGTCTCGGTGTTATTTTATAAGCGAAAATACAGAAATACAGTCCCCGACCATATCATGTCGTCTGCGTGATCTGACTCCACAACTCCGGTAAGTGCTGTCACTCTGGACATTTATATGATGCTGTTGCATTTATCCATTTTCGTAATGCGACATTAATGAATGATATGTTTTGTGCATTCAATAGGCGCGTACGACATTTTATGCAGGACAAATTCTCCACTAATCCATCGAGCGTACGTCGAAGAACTGGAAATATATAGCTATGCATTCTCATAGCTTTACGATGTATTTACATGTTTACATTCCATTTACTTTTAGACGAGGTAACAAAACAAATAAATTGATATAAATTAAGAGCTGCTTTTGCTGGACGAGAATTACATTGGAATAGTCCATTGATGTAGTCGCGAACTTGGATATGTTCGGGCAAAGCTTTCATCAAGTGATTTTACGATTATGTTCATGGATCGTGGTCAGGTCGGAATCGCTTAGTTTCATGTATTTGTGCTGTAGAGCCAGTAGAACAAATACTAAACAATTCTTGAGCTTATCGTAGATGAGGAAAAGCGCTATACTAAAATAATTACGAGCTAATTCTGGAAAGGCATCCCACTTGAAATTTTCACGTGAATTGTGTATCGTTTTAACGATCGGAGCGATGACCTCGTCGGTGATTTTATCACAATGCGACGACGACATCGTAAAATACATATTTTCGCGAAAAGCGCGTGATGTCACCTTTAAAAACATTTTACCGTCGCATGTTCAATAAAACTCCAACATTCAATGAAGATAAACTCAGATATGATGACGACATTTGGAAAGATACTCGATGGAAGGAAATGGAGCTTCCTTACAAAGATGAACAATCTTGCGTGGAGTACGCATTAGTTCACTTCAAAGGGCGTACTTGTGCAGTGCGTGTAGCAAATAGCTGTTTATTGCGCACATATTGTAAATAATTGCATGTGGGGGGTGAACAGGCGAGTTACGTAACTGAAGGAGTAAGCAAATGTGTGTTTATGAGCACGCTAGCGGATGAGCGATCGTCGAATAGGTCGGCTGGCGCACGCCAACGACAGTGGGCGGACCTAACGACCTGCCTCACCTACCGATTGTTGCAATTGACCCAAATGGACCCCGTTGAACTGCGAACTACAAATCTAACAACTTTTAATAGATCAACGATGTTGTTGTGTGACACCTATTTTTAATCTTCTTCTTGAATATTATAGAATTATCGTCTCTATCAGTTTTTACCAGGTTAAATATAATATTTAAACGATTGTAACGTGTCCTACACATGAGTCATACATATATGATGATGCTGTTTATTATCGTGGACGCAGCCATCATTTAGCTGTAACATGCACAGCAGGAGGTGCCAGCAAATACTTATTTTTGTTATACTTCATCCAACACATATTATACTAATGCTAAATTAATTTCTTCGAATAACTACATAAAAACTTAAAAAGAAACACGCTTAGGTACTTACTTATTTATTTTTAAATAGTTTATTATTCTAACTACGTCTAAAGATGTGGTATTTTAATTTAATATGGATAGTTTTTTGTGCGATGTCAAGTAAAACATTTCGTGGTATGGACACAATGAGTTTTTTGCTGCGTTGATTCAAAATTCTGCGGTACGCTGTGTAGCCACCGTATTTGCCCACGCACAACCGCACAAGTGTGTCCTCCTGCGCGACCGTTCACGGCCAAGGCCAAACAGATAATAAACGCGTAATGACGAACGAGTGCTACCGAGCAAAAAGAAGCGCGCGCGCTTGCCCACGTGGGGAGTCTTTATGAATCTCCCACAAGATTTAATGACTTGGAAAATTACGGAGACTAATAAACCTATTACAAATGAAACTGTCGCGTGACACTAGATCTTATAGAGTCACATTAAAAGAAGGAAACATTTTCAAAATTATTTGTGCGGTAGTGTCATCCACCTGAGAATTCAAATCACCATCAGATAAATGTTAGCTGTAAGTGGCCGGCTACTGTATGAGTTTCATTTAGAGATACATGGAGCCATCAAGGAGGGCGATGGCCGTCGTAAATCACCGCCGCGCTCACCTCTGTCACTAATGGACTGCTGTCAACTAGACAATCGTACAACACAATTATTGTTAAGTAAATTGAACACTAACCAAGAGTACCTGAAACTTTTACTAGTCCCAAGAAGGGAACTATTAAATCTCTCTGAGATCACTATCCGATTATTGGATTACTGTCTGTATTAGATGAACTGTGTTCTATATCAAAAACAATCAACTCTACCGGCCTGGTATTTGCGCTCTTTATTATAGTTTGATGGTCCACTGTGAATACTTTGTTATAAAAGTGATTACACGGCCTTGTTACGGGAAAATTCAATTTGTCCGCACCGTTTCACGAGGGTGTGGCAGCGTTCTCGGGAGGTTTTTACGTACTGATAAAATCTACATTGGAAAGATAATCGCTAGTGTATTCGTATCACGCGCTCTCATTCCTTCAACCTAGTGCATCGTACTTGGAAATGTGCATAGTAGTGCGTGTGTGGGTCGCCACCGACGCTAAATTAATGCACGCTTGGACCTTGAAAGGCGAGGTGAACGAACCGACTGACTAATAGGTGAACATTATGTTGATTGATTACCAAATACAACGAATGGTGTTGGTGAAGTGAAAAGTTAAGTACTTTGTCCAAAGCTCCAAGATAATATTTCATCTGTTGAAGTGATCTGTCCGTTGTGAACGCTTCACTTGCTATTCCTTTCGTAGAAACAATACAGAATGGAGTCATGACCGAAACGGTGCGTACTTAAGATGTACGCATAGGATAAGTCGTATAAATTATACGCAGGTTTCTAGAAGATGGCTCATATAGACGTTCGTATGTAAACAGAACAATCTACCATCAAAATGTCACAAATGGCGACGTCAATGTATCCGTGTCCGTAGGGCCAGCTCGAAAACGGCTCAGTCATGTCATTCCAGCTGCGATGGCACGGCCGACTGTGTATTACCCACTTTACCGGACCTCCCCAGAGTTAGGAATCTAGCCATCTACTATATGCTCGGTGACTAATATTCTGAACATTTACAAACGAGGGACATTTAGAACTGCATACATTCACGTGCAGCACGCATGAGCGAATTCTTATCTTCGTATTCGTAGCAGAATTTGAATAACAGTTATGGACAAGTTATTTCAAGATTAGCATAAAAGAAACTTTCGGACCTTACATGAGCTTTACAATAAGTTGTTAAAGTAGTCCTTTACCCGAAAACGATAAAGATTATGAAAGACTTTAATGAAAATGACGAGGTTAACGATGGACAAAACGAAGGGGCGTTGCACGACATATAAATCGTGGATAATGTTGGTCGGTATCGCCGGGTTTAAAATGATCAACATAATATTTAGTGACAGATGGGCGACCAGTTATCATGATATCGGGTATAATTGCCATCAGGAGCGGTCAGGTGGAATAAAATAAATCGTCACCAACAAATTGCCGCCTCCAATCGGGCTGGTATCAACATACCGTAGTATCGGGTGCGTCGCCGGCACGACAAACAAGGCAATTGCTCGCTCGTTCAGGCAGATCGCTATCGCACACGCCACGGCGAACAGCCGTCGACCAAATATCGCCTGCGTACCTCGCGTTATCTGGGGGCCAATATGTCCACGTTGAAGCCATCCATTCAATTTGTATACTCTTATTTGCATATCGCTACACATTTAAAATGAAACATCTTTGTGTCCTTATGCTCATCTTGTGAGATGTTATCGTTTCTTTAACGTTAGTACTTCGTCTAGTGTTTTCGTTGTATATTAATATTATTTTAATTTCATAGTTTTTTTTTATACCCAAGATGAGGCACACAATACATTTAGTAAGTAAACATATCTGGGTAACAACATTTAAAATGCAATACAACAGTAATAATGACACATAAAAATGCAATAAAGCCGTGACCAACTTGGGGAATTAAGTTCAGTGGTTGAAACTGAAAACTAGCGCAGTAGTACTAAAGTGTGCATTATAAAGAACATTAACTTCCATACACAAATCGTGTCTAATGCGCAGTTACACTAATGTCTTCGTGAAGTACTCTACAAAAAGTATGTACTTTTGTAGGAGACAATCCATGAAATATGAAAGCAAATATTGGAACAATCATCTCATGGCTTTCCGTTCGCAGTCGGGACCTATTATGTTTCGACCTCCAATCACATTTGATGTCGGCGATACGTTATAACGACTCGGTAGAAAGTAACAATGGGGCATTAGTATGCATTTGCAACTTTTACTTCATCAAGTCTCGTTAGCTATTGTTGAAATATTGTATGAATGTTAATAAAATGACTTGTAAATGACAATGACAGTTTGAGTAATGATGACGGGTTGAAAGAGGTGTGCCGTTTCGCGAAGCTGTTTGACATATTGATTTTACTCGGAAGAGGTGTATTAATACTGCAATACTTTATTACTGTGCAATTGCGGTTGAAATTTGATGAAATGCAACTGAACTTACAATACAGATTTGCAAGCAACTGCTGACAAGCGTAACGTTTAAAGAATATTGTATGGAATACTTAAATTTGAAAATTTGTACAACAATAGTCTATTGCTAACTGTGGAGGCTTGTAAATGGCTTGTGATAGCTGTAAACCACCCTAATACAATAAAATAAAATAAAATAATAAATTCGTTTTGATTACATATTGCTACGGCGTAGAAGCTACGCCCACGTGTTTTGTTTTCGAACACATTTATTTTGACAAGTTTCAACAATGACAGTCATCTATAAAATGATTAGAAGGTTTCAGATGAAAATATCCTGGAAGCTTTTCTACCTATAAGTACAACAGACACTTCAATGTACATAAGTCAAGTCCGCTGCAACAACTTACACTTGAAGTTATCTAAAAGGCACATAAATCGAAATACATAAAGCATGTTGTCAAGAGCTACAGGTGAAACCACATGACTCATGTTATTGCTAACCAATTTTGCAACAGATCAAAAGATCACCGAAGATAACTCGATATGAAAGTTGTTGCAGGTCTGACATGCAACTAATCACGCCAGTAAACGTTGAAATAGGCGGTGAAAATAGATAGATTTTTGATGGTAAATGCACTGGGCGTTTAGTTTCGAGCAACTGATAAGAAAAACCCTAGTATGAAGAGAAATCTTGGACATCTTCACCACAGCAATCTGCGAAGGCAAGCGCTGTGGAAGCAGCCAGTAACTTTTACTATCGCTAAAGGTTGCAAGGTAATTAGTGTCTAAATAAGCAGTAATGACCAAGTGAGTGGCATGTTTATGCCGCATACAGACATTGTCCCACTTCTCCTAACATTACCATGAATATAATTACTATTTAGTTGCTGGACCATTAACAAGTGTGACACGGCAAAGGCCAACTATCAAGTGAGAGTAGTAGTGGCAATTATATTTATGTAAAGGTCAATTGAAAACTTTCCCGTATCGTTTGAATACCAGTGGCTAAGGAGTCTGTGACGATCGTGAACTATGGCCGGTCGTGACCAAGAAAGGCGAAAGTGAACGGGTGAGGTGTATTGTATCAGTGAGCTAATATGCTCGTGCCACGTGAAAGTGCTTAGTGATCGATTTTTCATTCTCGTGCATAAATTATAAACATACATTATATGTCATCGTTCGTGTGTTTGTTAATAAGATGATGATGAAAGGTAACAGACGCGATCGCATTAACATTCCAAATGACAAACAAACATTAGTTCATGGAAAAGTTGACAGATTCTTCTTAAATATAACACGTGTCTGGACTTAACTTGTAAAACAATTTATATTTCTGCGTAGCTCTGCCCGCTAATACGTTGTCATAGTAGTTTTAATAGAACAGAGTTGACGGAAAAATGAACTATTTTCAAGCGTATAACGGAAGCTTAGACAAGCGGGCTGGTGTAGTTTTTACCGCATAAAGCATATCGCCGTGTGTTATCTGAACTTGTTACAAGCGTTGTTGTAAATGTGGTCTACGACTCTTTTTTCTGCCTAGTTGAAGCGATAATGCGAACGGAAGCCCGCTTAACACATTACTGGGATGTTTATAGGCTGTTACTGGTATTCTTGTTTTTACAACGCTTTTAACTTAATTACAGTTGGGATGACAGATACGCGCCAGGTCTAAGCGGTCTGGTCAACGTCTTCCTTATCTGAATTCAATAGAACATCCATTACGTCCTTTGCTGGAGTCTTATGACGTCGAAAAATCCTGTGCATTGAATTATACGCACTTAATTACGCAGAAGTAATAGTGTAACCTAAAAACGGAACGCTAAATATACGCGCCGTGAGGGACTTTGTTGTCTGCCCAAAATAGAACCCTGTCGTATATCTGATCGCCGCCCATCTGTCGTGTGTCTCGCTAATGAGCATAAAGCTTTCAGGACACAGAGGATGCTAGTTAGCTAACAAACTCACAGGCGACGAGGTGATAATAACTAGTGAACTTTAACCCCTTAACACTGTAACCTTTCACCGCAGTCCGCCCGACGATAGGCGACGCTTAATCAACCGAACACGATCGGCTTCCGTTACTAATTCATGTACCTATGTTTAATTATTGTGTTGGATTTTGGTTAACTCTTGTTTAAATAACACTTCGGCAAATCATTCTGTATCGAATAGTCTTATTTGCCGTGAACAGGCGTGTTAAATTTCCGCTCTAACTATTTTTTCCGCACTAGGGCATCGTGTCAATACTGGTGCAGTCTCCATAGTGACTGTTTTGTTCTTGAGGTTGTTTTTGCTTAAGCCAAATGTTGGAAGGAGAAAGTATAAAGAGTTTAAGAGGCAATTGATCTTTGAAAAGCAGAATTATATCCTGAACTTTGACATTGTGTGGCGAGGGTTTAGGGACGTCTTGTCTTCAAAAATTTTCGAAACAAATCAAAGGTTAACAAATGAGGAATTGAATTGAATTTGAATTAGGATCAAACCACTATTTATCCACTATTTTCAATCGATAAAAACGTATGTTATGTGTACGTATGTGTGTTACGTGTATTATTATAATTCTTAAATTCAATTCTGTTTTAATAAAAGAGTATAACTTACTGACTATTTAACTAATAATAAAATGTATCACATTAAACACCCAGTGCTCTTTTTCCTCTCTGCTACTTGATCTATGCTGTGCCCGACAGGGCCCATAATTGTGACTAGTATAATTATTTCCCTACCAACTATATACGTTATAGTACGCGATAAAGAATTCAGAATTGAATTAAATAGATCCTTAAAACAGTTTTTTGTTATTTAATTGCTTGCGCTGTTAATAGTTAGTCTGACGAAGTTATTTTGGATAAGCGCGGTTTTGTGAAAACAAATCAAATCAGAATATGGGCTGATTTGGAGCACTTGTTTGGTTAAGCGCGGTTTTCAACGTAACCTCCTCAAATAATAAATGAGTATTACCACATTGGCTGACGATTGTTGCAGACAGCTATGCACACAAAGTTTTGCCAGTCTGTTACTTTATCAATACAATTAGGAAATATAGGTACGTGGATTTGTGATGTTAAAAGATAAAACCACAATTTTAGTTAGTAGTTTATTTTATAAGATAGTTACATAAGGTGTAATACTTAGATCTTCAAGTACAATATGGCCTAAAGGATTATGTGGTTGGACAGCTTTTGTTTACCACTCAATCTCTTCGCTATTATACACTCAAGCTATTATTTACCACTCAATCTCTTCGCTATTATTCACGCAAGCTATTATTTACCACTCAATCTGTTCGCTATTATTCAATCAAGCTATTATTTACCACTCAATCTCTTCGCTATTATTCACGCAAGCTATTATTTACCACTCAATCTGTTCGCTGTTATTCAATCAAGCTATTATTTACCACTCAATCTCTTCGCTATTATTCACGCAAGCTATTATTTACCACTCAATCTGTTCGCTATTATTCAATCAAGCTATTATTTACCACTCAATATCTTCGCTATTATTCACCACTCAATCTCTTCGCTATTATTCACTTAAGCTTAGTGGCAAATTATAATTTACCACTCAATCTCTTCGCTATTATTCACTCAAGCCATTATTTACCACTCAACCTCTTCGCTATTATTCACTCAAGCTATTATTTACCCCTCAATCTCTTCGTTTCATCGCAAAATAATGTATAATTTTGCTTTATGCCTTTACCGATGAACTTGGTATTTGCTCCAATTATAACAAAAGCTAATACATCACAGTAAATTTTTTGCATAACATGATTTCAAATAACGCTGACACATTAACTAAACGTTCCAGCTAAGAGAGTAGGAAAAGCATAACTCCACACGGAGACGCAGCTATCATAAAAAACGTGGCAATTACTTAGTTCGCGTCATAGAACTCATAGATAACGTTAGTGCGTTGAACCTCCTCGTGCGTGAAAGGCTCTGGGCCGCAGACCCGTAGAATATTCCGCAGTGCAATAGTTCACCACCCCGCGTGCAGAGGTCGCTCCGTGCGGCGGGAAAGTGTGGGATGCGTCAACTGCGCTTATGCAATTTGATTCATGGGCAGTTATACTGCTAATTCGTTACTTGGTTTCATGTATAGCTTGTTTTGAAATAAGTTAAGAAGCGCTGTAAAGTTTACCGGACTTCCATTGTATCTAATTAAATTTTTAACAGTTCTTGATTGCGTAAAAGCCATTCTCATTAACATGTATTTAAATCAAAATCGGTTCGTTACCAAGAACTCATTATGAAATTCTTAAGTACTCATTTAATTCGTTCAGGGTTTTAATCGTATTAAAGCATTTTAACGGTGAGAATCAATGAGTGTACGAGACTCCTGATTACGTATTGTTTTAATTACGTTCAGTCTACTAGTACCATTTAAATGGTAGATAAGGAACTAATACTGTTTACTTTAATTCCCACAGCAATACGGATACGAAGTAACTAGCAATTATCTTTACAAGTTCGATTAGGTTGTGTTCTTATAATATTGCGAGAAACTAGCAAACAAGTAATGCGAAGCAAGGGCGTCGCCAGCTGATGGCCCAGGGAGGGGGGGGTCAAGTTGATATACAGGGTGTCAGGGACATCGACGCGAAGCCTGTTACCAAGAATAGTGCATGCTTCTGAACACCCCTGCGTTGACATTTTACGTCAGTTATTTAAAAAAAAAAAAACAGCTGTTCCATACATTTTGACCGCGTAGGTATTGCTATGGAAACGGACCTATTCTGAAATTATTCAGAATAATTGTAGAGCTGAAACCTACCACCAACACACAGATACGAATATTACTTCCCAAACTCCCCAGAATCCAGATTAGACCCCGTTTAAGAGATATGGAACTTTAAAAAACCCAATAAAAGTCGTCCAAATAAACGATATTGGCTTTATAGATAATGTAGTTTCTGTAAATTAAAATGCCTTGACAAAAAAACGAAGCCCCTTGGCGACGCCCTTGATGCGAAGTTGTAATTGTACTGAAACTTTAGTAGCTTAGCGTCCATAATCAGATGAAATAAGACAGCTTTGTAAGAACTGCCATTCTAAATTTTGTAACCTTGTTGCTACGAGGTTACGAATTTCGTAGCAACTGCGTAGACACAAAATCCACGATCTAGAACTTTTGAAAACAAATTCGTTTCTTTGAAGTACATACAGAACAATTGGAGCAAATTAGTATAAGCTTCATCGTTCATAAATAACATTAGAGACAGCCCCCCCTAAACCACGTGGGGAAAGTCTGCTAACTTTAAACTTATTCCCTAACTTACGTTAGTGCCCTTTGACATTTTAATATTAAAATATGATACCTATCTGCCAAACTAATGACGCCACAAAAGCCTCGATCAAATTATACAAATGAGGGGTTAGTCTCGTCTGATGTGAGTATGTAATTGTTTAGTCTAGGTAATGGTGCAACGTAATTAAAACGCCGAATATAGTCGCAATATCGTCTATTGTATACCCACGCTCGATTCAATTATTATTTTAACAAGATACTGCAGATAATTGGTTGTAAACAATGGTAGGCCAATAACCTTTTAATATTACCTAGTGTAATAATGAACGTATCGTTAAGATTAATATTAAGATATGTAGTTATTATTGTAAAGACCTCGTAATAGGGAAGATGACGACATTTTTTTTAGTCCGTCTTGGAGATTATTAAAAAATATCGGACACGTATTTTTTCTTTTTTTACGTAATCTAAAGATTACGGCGATATATTGAGTTAAAATATGCCATGACGTCACGAGTATGTAGATTTTATACTTACTTGTGACTTAGCGACCCTCACCCCCCAACTTAAAATGCGTTTAATCTAAGTATTTTTTTATTAATATGATAAACCAAAAAATATGTGTCTAATATTTTTTTATTATCTGACTGACGGACTAATTAGATTTTTATTTTACCCAGCCGTCATCCCTATTGTTGTACCACTTTTGACAACAATTATTCCAAGTGAATTAAACCCTAAGGTGGTAAAGCAATTACGAGGTCCACTTCGTAATTGCATCTCTTAATTGCTTTACCATACACCAAATTGACTAAACTGGCACAGAAGTGGAATTGGCTTTGCATCTGACAATTACAGTAAATGTTTGTCAGTTCCCGTTTGACATAGAAAGTCGAGACAATGGGACCAAACTGATGGATTATCGTAAAATATAAGTTTCTTAGTGATCTGCCATTATTTTACTGAGTCACTCACTAAGTTATAAACTCCACTAAAAAGAAGACATTGATGTCCTACATTCCGCTAAACACATGTTTAATAATCCAGAACAATAAACGTCAGATACAACGCTTTCCATTCAGCAGATGTAGTGGAAAGAAATGCTTACTTCGACACGTTTCAGGCAAATTCTTTAGATGGCGAATATCACAAAAAAAGGAGTCCCTTGATACAAAATAAGTACAAAGTACGCAATGTATTTTTTAAGCGTGACAGCCGAGATTGATAGTTTGCTAGTGAAAGTGAAGTCGTGAGGCGACTGCAAATACGTGATAGGCTTTTGAACAAATCCAGAGTCGGAACTCGCAGCAGTCACAGCTAAGCCGAACGCCTTTGTTACTATACTTTTTTTATTTTAGCCGGGACTATGTTAGTTTGGAAGCCGAATTTATTATTCAAACGAATGGATATATTTTATTTTTCTTGTCGTATCCAAAAAGATGTTTATTTCCTCGCCTTTTTTCCTGAAGAAAGATCATTGACCGTGTTTTAATGAATTATGAAGACTCTTTTTTATTACTGTGGAGATTTTGAAAGCTCTGAAAGAAGCAAGCAGAAGAAAAAGAAAACATAAATAATCTTGATCTTCAGTCCTATCAAAGATACGTTATTTATATGAACATTAAGTCATAATATGATTGTATTTTGTAAGTTTTTCTTGCAATTAATTACGGTAAACTGGAAAGCCGTATGATATGACGAGCTTTACGGACATCAAAAGCACACAATGCTCACCTTGTACATAAAGTTCTAGCCGTCTCTTTAGTCATATTACTTGGAAAGGTGCACCGCCAGTAATATAAGGCGTCGTAATTCGTGATAGCTCATGTTGTAGGATTCTTGAACTCTGCGTGCAGTGTTGGAGAATAAATAACTAAATCATTAATTATTCCTACGCCGCAGCGGCGACGTGAAATATTTAGAAAACGTCCTACGCCCAATTTGCGTGAGAAAGCTGCTAAAGAGCGGCGCTAAATTAACTTTTACAATTAATATGGATATTCGAGATTACTCAAAGGCCCTACACGCATTTGTGCCGTAGGCGGTTCACGTTAATTTTGCTTTTAATTAAATCCTTAAGAAAAAGAGGCTGAAACTTCAAGATATCAGCTAATAGCCTCCGACATTTATAATGTACAGGAGTAACCTTTCATACATTAGTAAAGCTGAATATCTTGTTTCTGCTACACCATCCTCTTGACTGGCAAGTAGGTACCAATCATCATTTATTACAACTGTCGTGTGGTTTTCTTGTTTTATAAGTCTAAAATTACCAACACAGTCGTCTGTTAGTATCAGTGGGATCAGAACCACATCATGTCGTAGCAATAAATCTCCGACTTTGAATATTTATACGCTGGAGGGCGCTTGCCAACGAATGTTGCCCTCGTTGCCTTAACTGTTGAGCGTGTATCAACGTTTTCCACTCATAAATATATCGGAGCGTTCACGAAGCAATAGTCCGTGAACTGTTCGCGAACTGTTCCTGTACTTTGTACTTTTGGCTTTCAAATTAGGCGCAGCGCAAAACATATTCATTGTATTTTGTCATGCGATGCTCTAACTACAATGAGCCTCGTGAAAGGTGAACAACCTAAAGTTGTCGTTATCTCGACAAGTAGACACACTACATTAGACATGTGACATCATTATTGTGACAACGCGGTAAACATTTGTCCTGTTTGATGTGTACTTTGTTTATCAGTTTGGACATAACAAAATCTTGTAGTCGCCCTTTGTATAAACACGTGTCGTTTATTAATAGACAGTTGACCAGTTCAAAAAAAGACATACATTAATGTGCCACAAATAAAACATTTAAAACACCCACAAATAAACACTTAGCGGCACATTGTTGAATCAATTAGTGCGCAATGTTAATGTTGATAATAAACGATGCAATCACGTAGGTACATCAGGAAGTCAATAGACCTATCAGCATAAAATATGGATCTCACGAAGTAATTTCTCTACAATGAAACCGCCAGTGGGTGTAATGTAACCAACTGTCACGTTTACCGCCCATTAAGAATCAATAAGACGGCCAAGTCGCTGGTTGTAATGAAGCTGTTTGAAGGGTTTTGGCGAATGACGTTGGTGGCAGTAAAGACGTCGGAATTACCACTATCTCGCAAAGGATTTGACAAGGGTTCAATGTCATAGCCAACTCTCCCAAGAAAATTCCACAGTGCGTTGACTTGAACAGTTAAGCTTCGGTTCAAACTGATGTCTAGTGTTGACTTATCTCAGCAACAAGAACAGTTCGTTGGTAAAGCGATTTGAACTTTGATCTCAACAAAACGTATTTGAAATGAATGAGAGGTAACTTTCAGGCTAGATGTTCACATTTATTTTAGAACATTGTCCAGTGTTTTTCAAGAAACAAACAGTATGCATAGTTCAGGGTTTTGATTTTGAAGTACCAAATTTTTTGCCGTTTTATACGCTGTTCTGCAACAGATGGTCAGTTAACATCGTGTCCAAGTAAATCAGATCGAATCTATTAACATCGAACAGTAGGCAGGCACCACAAATCTTTATAATTTTATGGACATAATAAAAATTTAATTACTGACAATTCATATAAAATAAGAAATTTATGGTTCCCGGACCGCTTTTCTTTGATCCAAATGCAAGTGTCTGGATATCGACCGAAAGGACATTTGTGCGCAAAAAAATAATCTATTGAGGAAGCAAAGCCGACGTTTTTGCGGCTTGCTATTAATCGTGAGGCATTGATTGCGGGCGACGACGCGGCGGCTGCCAAGGAATGACCATTGGCGCAGGTGTAGGCAGGAAATAACGCCATTTATGGGCAAGGCAGCCGCTCTAGAAAAAAAAAAGCTTGGCGGTACTGACTAAACTCGTGATGAGAGAAAAACTGATGGTAATAGTTTAGGGCGAAAAAAAAAATAAACATGCAAAATCGCGGGCGATTCAAATTGAAAGGCGAGTTGAAAGCTTATGATTAAATAAAATTTCAGGCGAGCACCGTGAACGGTGTATGTTTTTATGATGTAACAAAAAACGTGATGACTTCAATCTATAAACGTAAGCATTGCACAAAAAACTTGCGAGTCGATTCTATGGGAATTTGTTTATGGGTTCTGATGATATTAATTATTGCTCGGAGCGTTTTTTGGCAGTAAAATTTAATCCAGTAAGCCAGTTAGACAGCGCAATCAGATAGCAGTTAAGTGTGCTTAGCAACTATCTACTTGTTACTGTGTTACGTTTTTTGCTGTTATCAAGATTATACTCTTTTCATATTATATTTTATGAATTATTTGTTCTTATTACAAATTACTCTCCATATATTTACGTGTAATAGTTTTATTTACGTATAAGAGGAGCTCGTGGCTAAGTAATAACAGCCGCACGGGTCGATCCATCAGGTTAAGCTACGCTCGCAGGGGTTGGTCTATGGATGGGTGACCATCTTTACATATCGAAACTCCTCCATGCCTCGGAAAGCACTAAGCTGTTGTTAAGCTGTTGGTCCCGGTTGTCATTCGTGGATCTTTGGCAGTCGTTACGGGTCTACAGAAGCCGGAAAGTCTGACAATCAGTCTTACCAAGGGGTATCGTATTACCCAGTTATTGGGTTGTGGAGGTCATATAGCCAGTTGCTCCATGTAAATTACTAGTATTCAGCAGCATGCGGTTAGACTGAAAGCCGACCCCAACATACTCGTAGTTAGGATAAGGCTAGGCAGATATATATCGTTTTATTAACGTATACTAAAGTATAGATAAAGTCACCGGTGTGTTCTAAGGTCTTAACAGTCGTAAGATGCGACTTGAGATTGTACCAGGAAAATGCCAGCAAGTACTATCAACATATGTAGGTATCACCAATTCCCAGGATTAGTCTTTGCAACGGTTGAGCATGCGTCACAGTTTGTGTCAAGAATTCTTTAAAATTGAGATAAATGACGTAACTACTGCCGATTTTTACTCAAAATTCATATAAATAAAAAAACAAATGTCAAAAGTCATTTATTAAAACTAGGCTGAGAATCAGCATTTTTCGAACGTCAAAATTACATAAGACACCCTTCACCACTTCCTAGTGCTATAGCTGGGAAGAAAAATTGGCGCAACATACTCCCCAGCAGTAGTACTGCATCTACAGACTCCTAAAAGACTGGATGTTAAGCGAAAATTCAAATACATTTAAATCGTGTATGTACCCACTTATCATTGCGCGTTGTAACCTCTTAATTTTGGCAGCCGCACACTTTAGAATGACTATAATCACCGCGAGAGTCGCCTCGTAAATCTTAGTCTAAATTACAGGTTAGCATTTCACGTCACGAGCGAGTCGTCGTTACCGATGACTCAGTTCACATCTAAAGCTGCGTTTAGATAAGAGAAACGGAGCTAGAACATCTGATAAATTCTATCTTTTCCGTATTTAGGTACTATGTTTAGAATAGTATGGTACTAAGATCTTAGACAAACTTAAGGCTACTCTTCTGAGCCTTGGTAATTTTCTTCAAAGGTTCATAGCATTCCGAGAATTGCTTGATAATTTAGGGCAGTAAAGGCTCTTGCTATATATTGATTTGAAGGGTAGTGGCAAAACAATGCATGTCACTAAAACAGGATTTTGTGTAATCAACATTTTAATGTTTCAAAGTTTATAACTTTTGCACCTGTACAGGGTTTTGAAATATTGAGGTTATGAAGGACTGTGATTGTTTTTACGCTTTTTAATTATACTACATAAAAATACGCGCGAAAACATAAGTGCTGCCATACCTACTTAACTTATATTTTAATTTTTTGTGACATTCCGTGTTTTGCCCCTGTACCCTTCATTTGTTCTAAACGCACCTTAAAGCTTTTACGACTTGCCTATACGAATTAATTAAAAGCTAAAGAGTTCATACTGAGAACATAAAGCTCTTTCATAAATTCAGCAAGTGTAATTTGTGCAAAAAATTGTATGAGTTATGGGTCCTTATCGCGCTAAAAGTTTAGTATAGTGCTTAATTGTTATGAGTCGTTTTTTTGTACTTCATACGTTTTACGACCAAATTCACAGACGTAACTCATTTATTCAAGTTGTAATTGTCTCTTCAGTACCCTAATTGCGTAAGACACTATCAATTACAATCCGAATGATTTTGAAGGATATTGCTAATCCATTGCCTCCTAAGTTCGACAAATTTGTCTGCTCAACAACGTAATTAATGCAATGAATGTTGTTGAACTGTCAAAATGAAAGCCATTGTTACTGTTAGTGTGTTACCCAATTACCCCGCCGGTTATTGCAGAGACAAATATACTATTCAGAACGTCTTAAAATTAAGCATAGTTCATTATTTGATTAGGTGCTGTACCTGCAGATACGACATACAGTTACACGATCTACTGGAGAAAGAACAGTTTTCCACATAACGACAAATAAGTAGTACCTAATAAATACCCTAGATTCACCGATGTCGATACTGAATAGGCTATCAAATATTCCACAGCAATAATAGCAATGCATGTCTATCACGACCCGACATAGCAACATTGCGGTAGGGACATGGATGCAAGTAGCAAAGTACAATTTCATGTCTACGTAATAGACTCATCAAGAGAGAATGCTATTTTACAGCGAAACAGCGGTATTGTGCCAAATACCAGATAATAAACGTACCTTTCCAGCCGCTTTGCCATCTAGGCCTTTAAGTAACGGGTGAGGTGAATTCGCTAAAATTATAATGAATATACCGCTTAAAGCGCTTTTCAGATTGGAAATGTAGACGGTGAGAATTCCAATGAGCGTCAACGTATGCGAACTTGTTATCTGATGTCATAAAATAACAAAGTTACTAGTAACTACCTGATAAAGGTACTATTTTAAGGTTAACGAGATTGAATTGATATTTCAATTCCGATGTTCCAGTGTAAGATTTGGCAAAAACCGAAAGCCCAAAGAAAGCTTTTCCATATTTAATGCTTTATAAATATTCATTTCATTAACGACCTTTTTGTTATCTTAAGCCGGCTTGACCTTTTTTAACGAGGAAAAAAAATACAAGTAAAAACTTTAGTTCATAAGTTAAGTTAATTAGTGAGTGTGTCAAAATGGTTCCGGATTCGTCGCAGACGTGAGCGAGTGCAGAAAAAAAGGCTGCACCGACAATAGTCACTGCGAATTTGAATCGGATTGTCTTTAGGTCACGATTGTAATGCAACGACAAATTCGAAGTAGGATTTTGCGTGTAATTTAACTGTACTCTACTTTGGTTGACTAATGAACTGAAAATATCGGAAAACTGAAAGATATGTAAGGAAAACAGTGTGTAATGCGGTGCGAAAGGTCTCTTGTGTCATATTCTATAAGCCCGACGCTTCTGCGTTAATAAATTATTTCGTAGAACGTCTATTCCAGAAATAGAGGCATGAACAAAACAGCACGGTGGGCTCTCCGTAGATAGGTCGTCGACCCACAACAGCTGTGCATCAGAAATACTATTCGAGAGTAGTTGACGTGCATCAAGCACCACACACTCGTTGCCTACTTTCGAAGCAGCAGTTACAGGCCAGACGTGCCACCGAGCAGCCAGCCAGCCGATGGAAGATAATTAACAACGAAATTGTCCGGAGACAGCTAGGCGCCTTACTTCTGTGGCCCGCGTTGCATTACGCTCCGCAATAATAACATACCGCACAGCCGACACAAGGCAATTAAAAAAAGTTGGAACGCCCATTTCCCACACATTACTGGGTGAATGCTGCGACTGTATTGCAATATGAGCACTTAATGCTACAGGCTACAGCAGGACCCGGCGGATTCTGAGCCAGGGGAAATTGTTTGAATTGAGGTGAAAGCAGCCGCGGTGAATCCGACAATTACCGGATAGTAATGACTGTAATGACAACAATATTGCAGAAACCGAGTGTAGCCTGCAAAACGACGAGTCGATTAGGCAGTTTCCAAACAATTTTATAGTGTAGGCGCCGAATGACTACTAGGCTCACGCTCTGATTTGCATATCGCCAACGAAAGTGTAGCGTTGAGTTAGATCGACCTACATACTCACACCGAAGCACACGCGCCGCGCCGGTAGCGGGTGCTAATTTTATACATGCATACTTTTAAATACTTAAATTAAACGGTTTTGGTGTCTTACATTGACGAATTAAGTACAGAGAATCGTGTATTTCGAGGTAATATTATAAATGAACGAGAAAACTAGTGGTACATGCAGAACGGCATCGGTCCAAGCAACAGGTATTAGATGATCAAAAACCGGTCCATTTCAATATTAGTCGCTCTAGTTGTAGCGTCTCGCTCCCGATTGTCGTGCGAAAAGATCGCATGAATTCCCGGCGCGAATCAGCAGCTCTCTAATGGACCCTCGAGACGGCGTGGAAATCAACTTTTATGGATAAATGCGTTGCTAATCGGCAGCAAACAAATTATAGATTGGTAAATCCATCAGCGCGCAGCGGGGTAAAGTGGGCCGGTGAAAAAGTGAAGTTTCGTCAAATGCACCACTTACCTAATTTACGAGAGCGGAACCGAAGCAGACCGAAGCATTGTGTCGGAGCGCTTAGCACTGATCCATTGTGGGAAGTGTATTAGATAACGTGCTCGCGAGAGCGCGCACAAGACAATCACAATGATTTCGCGTTCGAATTTGAAGAGTGAGAGCGATTTTTCGCTAGAAAACAGAGTAACAAACAGAATCAAATAGTGAATTCACCATCAGAAATATCACTCGAGTATTCCCCGAAGCGACATGTCAAGGTTTAGTAAACCCTTAATTATTCATTCGAGTCCCATGTAGTAAAGGAGATCCAGGCGACGAATTTAGGACTCCAAGCTAAGGAGACGCGCTCGTAACCACAAGAAAAACAAGTCTAAGTTTGTTATAATTTTCATGATATTTTCCATTACGCACGTAAAGATCAATGATTAGGGGACGTCGGAACTCGGAACGCGAAGTCAGATAAAATCAGGTGCGCGTGAGACCGATACATCGCTAGTAGTCTTCCCAGAGCATATCACCGTTCACACGCTCTTGAGATTTCGTGTTCTGTCACAAACCTACGCAAATCTCATGTTTTGACACAGATGAATCATAGCCCGGAATGCCTTGGAAATTACTTGTTTTAAAAACAGTTACTTTTAGCATAAAATTATTTGTCTATAAATCATCAGTGCATTCAGGTAAACGTTTGATCGTACTGCTCATAGGTAATCCTGTCAGTGGTCCATTAGGCCCGCGCGCACGGCCTGGCGTGGGTGCCACAATGCCACTAACGAGAGGCCCGATATCATCTGACAGACAGGGACATTAGTTAATGCTCGAGAACCAACACAAAGCGGGATAGATAAGAAAAACCGTACAAAAAGTCCAACTGTGGTCTACAATGAAAGAATGATGAGTTCTGGCGTGGCATATACAAAAGATTGTGAAACGTCATGCGCTGCACAATGGAGAGAGCGACACGAAGAGCGAGCATCATGCATTACTAATCATGGTAGCATGCGTCTCATAACTATCTGAGCCAGCTTCAATGCACCGACTGTGTGATAAGCACGACACGACACCTGGAGACGACTGGTCATAAGTTTACAACTCGCATAATTTATTTATTTGATACCAATATTTATTCAAATCTTTAGGACTACTTTCAATGCATTCAAACTTCTTCTGTTCAATCAATCTGCCTAGCCATTTCCCAATTATATTGGGGTCGGCTTCCAGTCTAACCGGATGCAGCTGAATACCAGTATTTTACATGGAGCGACTGCCTATCTGAACGCCACAACCCAGTAACTGGGTAATACGATACGCGTTGGTAAGACTGGTAAAGTCTGACGACTTTCGGGCTTCTGACGACCCGAAACGACTGTCAAAGATCCACGAATGACAGCCGGGACTAACGGCTTAAACGTGGTTTCCGAGTTACGGAGGAGTCTCGGTATGTGAAGATGGTCACCCATCCACAGACCAACCTCGGTAAGCGTAGCTTAACCTGATGGTTCGACCCGTGCGGCTGTTATTACTTAGCCACGAGCTCCTCTTTGAATTCAAACTTCTTCTAAGGTGTGTCAAATCAATACTTGCAAACTGCATCAAATGTAAAACTTACTCATGTCAGTTTTAAAAGCGGTTACGACATACTTTGAGGCAACTGAATATATTGCACTAAATGAGTTTCATTCATTAGCATAGTTATGTGGAACAGGAATTTGGTTTATTCAGAACAGAATCTAGTCTTATATTACTACGGTCTACGTAGCCTTAGGCTTGGTTGAGCTTTAATTGGAATTGCCGGTGCAGACAAATAACAAAGATGGAATTTACATGAACATCTTTCATCATAAATTCAACAGACACAAGGCGTTATTAAGTTTAAAACTTGCTTCTTCATTCTAAGGTACCGGAGCACTAACTAAATTACTTACCACGCAGCGACAACAATCACATACAAATGGGACATTGTCGCCGAGTACAGTTGACAAAATGCAATTTGTTGCAACATAATCTACATTTAATTCATATTCATGGGGTATTATACAAACAAGTTGAGCGTTTAGCGCACGCGCCTGAAAATGATAGCATTCGTAGAAGTGTTTGTAGCGGCTATTACGACACACTTCATAGTCGCTTTCGACAATACAATGTCTAATGTAAAACAGAGTGATTCTGAATTGTCTTGGAAGAACGTTCCATCTGCGAGATTGCTGTTAGGAAACAAAAATTATTTTATGCAGAGAAAAATTTGGAATGAAATAGAACATTGATGATGGAAATTAATATTGGATTTCTTATTTGTGTCATGTATTTGTCATAAACTGTTTTCATCTTGCATAAATTGCTCAATAATAAAAGAAACCATGAAATTGATAAACACATTCAAATGAACGTCAACTTCGTAAGTTTAATGCGCGGAAATATCAGATTGTGAAACTGTCGTAATTAAAGCGACCTATCTCGATCCGACCATTAGAGATGCTAAAATCTTATCTGTTTCGCCACACTTCATCGGCGAGAAAGATGCTTTACGGCTATGGAGGTCGCATCGCAACGCATCGATTGCGGTACAATTACATGACTCGACACTGCGATAATTTACTATCATTATTGCGCACTGTACATATTTATGTGTCGCATACATTTCGAAAGCCTTGCTTCGTGATGATTTAAGACAAACCTGGGCGTATTTCGATCGGAAACAACGCAATAACAATTAATCGATGTCAGCGCCCGGATACTACATTTTGCTGGAAAACTAAGATTAATGTAGTAGGTAAACACGAAATATCTCGATACGATTAAGCTAATGACCGTCTTCGATATAAATAACGTCTATATAAAATAGTTTTACAAGTCATTAAGAACTCTACTTACTATACAACGATTCGTTGTACATACTCGTTTAGGTTGTCGAAGATAATAAACACGGTAGTTTTAATGTGGAATCAATTTAATTGGAAAAGAAATCAGCTACATAACGAACAGCACAACATATGAAATTAATTTCTTCCTATAACCAATTATTATTATACCCGTGAGATTTTCAGTTATTAATTTGTTTGGGATGTGAAATAAGACTTACGCCTACTTCCCATGTGGATAGGCAGACACTACAGATCACCAATTGGTACGATAATTACATACTGCTTTTGCTTTGTTTACGTCCATGTTTCTGGTCATAAACGCACGCCGGTTGAGAGTACGACGCACCTGACCTTTCTGAAGAACATCACCATTACGGTGAAAAATAATGATAAGGGATAAATGTCCCGGCGTTTCCACTCACATCTGCCATGTTCAGGAGTGACATTTTCAGGTTGATATAATATAGGATATGATATGTTAATATGTGCAGTCGAGTTGAGGTCGGTTGTACGTCGGTGCACACAGCACAAACAGCGGCCCACCACTGCGCTCTAGATACATTATTCGCGAGCCTCGTTTACTTTTTCATCTCCTCTCGTTATAGTTTATATCGTGACTGTTTTATAATTTAACTGCGACATATACAGAGTTACTGTTCCAGCCTAGATTTTATGTGGACTTGAATCTTAAAAGATCTTAAGTAAATGGAAACTTATCTTGAAGTATCTCGTAAATACTGAGACCAAATCGGGATGTAACAATTTCCAGTAAATAATGATAATAATTAAGTACTAGAAAGTGGCGTAAATTGAAAATAGTAAAAGTCTTTAAAAGCCAGGTTAGTTTAATAACTGAGCAATAAATCTGAAAAGCGCAATATATGGTAGGTTTTATAGACAGTCGTAGTTGCGGTGTGCAAGCGCATTCGCCTCACTTTCACACTTTCACTGGGGCGACGCCCCCGCGAGGCGCATGCGCTCCGCACCAACAATGCGACCGAACGTTGCAAAACTGATTATTCAACACACACAACAACGTCAACAAAAATGAATAAAACGGGACCGCAATCAGCTATCGATATGCGATACGATAAAAAGATCCCGCACCTCGAAATGCAACTCTAAACGATTTTTTCAAAAACTCAGCGTGAAATGGTGAAATCGTTGAGCTGAGTCACGACCTTTCTTATAACAAGAGTAAATAAGACTATAATCCAATTTAGATAACTGCGGATTGAATTTTTGGAGATGCTCTTAATGCGCGCGCAGGAAATAAATATTGCGACCGAATTGTTGACTTGTTACTAGTTGATATAACAGTACATGCTCGTGATGGCCGAGATAAGTATCATTTGGAATTACACAAAAACAACGAGTTCGACAAAAGGTACAAGCACAGAGTAGACAATAAGGTTTTACAGTGAATGGGACCATTGAGCAATCAACGGTAAAAATAAGCGAGTAACGCAATGAAGAATAGATTGAACGGTAACAGAGGCAAATAAAAATAATTTGAATCCTTTGTCTTGAGTACTCGAGCGCAATCTTGCGTATGGTAGCAATTACGTTGTAAAACGAACCGTATTTGAATGTAATTAAAATCAGCATTTATACGGCGAAATCACGAGTACACAACGCACAAACAGAAACGCACATGGCGCGCATATTACAGATAATCGCGATGCATTCGAGTGAACGTCGAATCACGGCGTGTCTGAATCATGCCCCCTATCCGTGTGTAACCTTGTTTAGTTCGAAGGCTTTTTGTGTATTTATTTATTTTTACTGCATGTTGGCTGCGGTCGGCCGGAGCAGCGTTGCTTCAAGGCCCACTTGTCCCTTCAGTTCTGAATACGGACCCGGTTTACCTCCAAAGATACAAGTTTTTCAATGCACTACAGAAGCTCTTTTGAGCATGATTATACAAAAAAGGACCATGCTATGAGGAAGAGCGCGCAATGAGAGGTTCTCAGAGGTATAATTGCATCCAGTTCCAGAGTTCAAGCTAAGATTGCCGAGATACAGTAGTAAAAATGTGGAGATCTACAATGCAGCTTGGTATTTCGAACTGATTTTAATTGAATGGGATCATTTCAACTGCGTTATTTCTTTGTAGAGAATTTGGACATAGTTCCTTAAAAACAATCAATTAGTTATCAGCTAATTGTAAAATAAAACCAATGTAAATAAATAAGAATCGTTATTAGAAAGTACAGCTATTATATTATCTAAACTCGTGTTACGCGCAGTAAACGCTTTCGTTGCACCTGAATTGGAATCGACTTTCAATTACTACGTAAATTGCTGTTGCCTTAGACTTTCCACTTCTCCATATTGTAGGAATATTTTTTGGTTAAATTCTGCTGGTCTTTTGTTACGGAATTGTCCGATTTTCTTTCAGTTCGATTTTATTCAGACAGCCCGTCGAACTGTATCAGCTTTACTTGCTTTGATTACATTTTTGTTACTGTTTACTTTCTTGACAAAGTTTTCTTTATTATTACTACATCATCTAAGCCTCGATTAAAATTTTATTCGGCTGCAGGTTTTTTTAAAGGCACAACGCCATAAGTTTTAATATTGGAGCGGCTTGTGTTAGCCATTCTAACAAAATTCTTTCGACGAACTATAACCGCAAGCCATTTCATTCGGCTTATCGATCCTTTCAGTTGTGAATTCAGCCACATGCTATTTTCCAGTAATACGTTCTTGTGGTGCAATACATAATTTGCAGTGCGTCCGTGTGTTAGAAAATACACGTACATTTTGATCTTAATTAGATGGTGCAAGATAAGTACATTATGCAAACAGGTATTTTGTGTACAGCCGTGGCACAAGGACAATAGTGGTATGAATTGGTTAAATACAGATCATTGTGCTGGCACCGGCATCAAAAGGATCTCTTTGTATACGGAAAACAATAACACACGTCTGTTTTGGACCACATGAATGCTAGGCAAATGACTTTAATAAATAATCTTAATAGTTCATCGTGTAACAATTTCTGGTGTATACTTTCGGATTTATCAGTTCCCAATTCGGTTTCTATTATAAGTTAATTAGCATCAACATCCTGTTCGATATTGACTACAAAAACTCGATTGTTTTGCAATAGTTTCGATACATGTGGGAAATCGATTTTGACAATAGACTCGGGGCATGCAATAACGTGGATTGTAACGGATTTGTCAAAGAATATTGATGTTGCAGTGTTGAGGATATTTATCGTTCAAAGTACAACCGTTCCGTTAATCTGTTTATGTGAAAACCTTTCTTTTTCATGGATTTCGTAAAAATCGGTTCTTATTATGAAATGTCTGGTTTCCCTAAGGGGGCTGGGCTGGGGTCCAACAATAGCTTTATATAAAACCAGATGTTTGTGGGCTCATTAACAAACGCTCGACCATTTTCCTTAAAACAAGGCGTAATCAGGCAGGATGTAACAAGAATGCTGGAAACTCCATTTAGCCATGCCTCCGGATTCGAACGTGTCATTTTGACAGATCATGTAGGGTACACAAAAAAGGGACAAAACAACTAAAATCGGACCAGAAAAAAACTGTGTTCTCATTTCAAAAATTGGACGCGCCTGTTCACATAATGGTTTAGCCGGACGATGCTAATTGCGTAAGAGGCGTACGTAACGAGGTCTTAATTGGAATGCGCCCCAATTAATGTGGACTACGTTCGTTCCGTGCGAGTCCATTTTGGAAATTGGAACGTATGTTTACGCGCTGGTTCCCGGGTGAATGGCCGCCGGTGAAAGTTGGGACGCGGATATGGGTCAGGTGGTCATTTACCCTCAGGTAGCAGCCGATGTCGCGTCTCTTTTATAAATACTCCACTAAAGTCATGGAATGGTGTCACATTATACTAGCCCTGGGTTCGAGGTAAAACTTTTGCTTCGTCACAGTACCTATATAAGCGTGCCTTTCATATCGTACCTACATACTTATCAACTTGTCATTTTTTGGGGTCAGCTAATACGTTTAAACATTTAAGCTTCTTCTTGTCATTTTGACAAAGGTTGACAATTGATTGCTAGTAATGCATTTAGTCAGTTTCCAGCAGTTACATTTAGCAGTTAACAACTGTTGGAAACTGATAAACACTTTAACAACACAATAGTAATGTTAGTACTCGCAATACTGCATTTAGTCCGACTTTACGGACCGTATCGTTGGCCGGCACTAAAGCTTTTTGTAACAGTAAACAACAATAACGGTAGAGATATTACCATTTATTTGATTTTCTGAAATCGACCCCATTAAATATACGAAATCATCCTGCTCTGAAGTGAAGTGACTAATACGAAAATCGCACTATCGCCGTGTGACAACGGAAAAAGCAATTTTACTGTTCGTTTCTCGTTTGATAACGTTTTAAAGCATCAAATGCGACAGCTGTGCATAATTTATCATTCTTTTGAAACCAGTTGTGAAATAACTATTAAATGGGTTGCCTCAAATTTCCAGTGCAGCTCCAACTTTGGCCCCATGCGGCGTCGTTAAAAGAATTGATTAACATAATAGTGATGGTAATTATTCTTTCTGTCCGTTTTTGGATCCCTCGACCATGAAGCTGTATGTATGGTAAGGCCTTGGTGCAAGGTACACACGTAAAGCTACTAATGTTTTTTAATGCTTCGGTCACTGTCCATTGTGCTGCTTAATTCTTTACCCAAAAAATCCTAAAACGGAATCTATTCTTTCGATTAACACGGTGGTAAGTGCCATAAAAACTGGATACTGTTCCCGCACTGAGTTTCTAACTTACATTATGGGACTCAAGGACAAGCCGTCCGCCTTTCACCTCCCACGGAGCTACAAGAGAAAGCCCGCTTTTTCGGAGCAAGTTTTTTCATCCTCTGACCTCTTTCACAGTGCGAGGTGGTTACGCAACCCGAAGCGTCAAGGCCACTAACAAAGATAGTTAAGTACTTAATGTTATGTTACTGACAAAATTGAGGTATCGCAGTAGGGATATATTAAACTGAGACACGAAATAAAGCAAATGGTAGCCTACCTTTGAATAGTGAGTGATCAAAGAATAGATAAAAAGCGGATTCCGCGTGAAGGATCGAAAGGATTTGAAACCACTCGTGCGTGCGGCGATCGCTGTAGATCTCGGATAAGGATACATTCAATACATCGAATAATGTTTATCGTTAGACATAGCGTTTTAATGAGCACGATGACTGATAGTAAAAAAATCTGGGCTCGTATGTACGCTCTCTTATGTTCAATCGGATCACTGCAGATTTAGTTTATTCAAGGCCGCCAGCAAACGGAACCGCATTGAATACGGACGCTTCATTTGACCAGTGGATTTTAGTGCAGATTGCCACCTTATTCGGACGGAACAGCGATTTTATTGTAGACATAACGCCTTCCTTATTGCAGTCACGTATTACCCGTATTACGACGACTTGAGTCAAATGTAGGGTCACCGTTTAATGTATTTTCCTCTATTATTTTTAATAGCGTCAAGATCGTTTTGTAATTTTGTTTTTGCACTAAAGATTTCGTTTATCAGAAAGATTTGAAAACGATTTAATCAGATACTTATCGTTTAATGTCAATGAGGAAGTAACGCGCAATGCAACACCTGTGCCTACTTAAATAAGAATATAGGATAAAACAAATCACGCACGTCATTAACGAAGCGTTCTAAAAACAGAAAATGTAAATACAATTGCATGAACTAAAGCAGGAAAGAGTTTTTCAGGAAACCCTAAAACTTGGTAAAGAAACTTTGGAAAATCGATTCAGAACTCGGTTGAAGCAAACAAACGACACAATTTGTTGGAAAGTTAATAGTAAATAATCGACTGTTTGGTGCCAAGAGTTAGAAAGCGTGTTTCCAACCACAGACGTTGAGAAATAATTCCTTCCGAGTTTATCAAGAGTACATAAAATAGAATAGAATTAAGTAATATCAAAAGCCAGTCAAATTTAAAAGCCAGATTACTGATAGTATGGCTGAGTATTACATATGCGATGCACAGGTGCCATTTGTATGTGATGACAAAAACGTAATTACGAGGCAGGTACACTTAGGCTTGTAGAAGAAATAAACGACAGTAATATAAATACAATCACTTTCGAATAGCATACCGCTCGAGTTGAATGTAACTTTTTGTATGCAAATGAAAAAAATAAACGTACGATAAACAACCAGTTTAAAATACGAAGAATTGATACAGAGGTAGTTTCATACAATGAAATGAAGACGATACTTCTAAAAATAAATATTCTCCGAATGTCCAGCGCAGCTAACTACATAACAAATAATGGGAAGAAAAAAAAGGTCGGACTATAATAATCTATAACGTGGCGCTTTATTTTGTTGTAGATGATAGGTTTGTATGAAGTTGCGCTTACTGAGTCCGAAAGCTCGCGTCTCCTGGGCTTACCTGCAACAAAATAGGGATTATGTAATAAAAAAAAATCACCGATAATCAGATACGTCGGAATTATGAATGTGTACATGATTGTAGAAGCCAAAAGGAAATAAACGAATTAACACGTTGAGCTTACCAAGTCACAGCCCTACGTTGAATGTTAGAGGTAGCGTGGGAACTTTTATCAATATCACTATGATAGGTCATTATTGTGATACAAATATTTTATATGAACCAGATATATAAGTAAACAAGTCACGCTTGGATTGATTTATGCAATATAAAACTCAGGCGCTTATTGGTTTAGTGTGTCAAGTCACGATGCTGCAATGCAACCACTACTAAGGATGTGGGAACCGAGAGAATCACGTTTTTATCAAAAGGATTTGTTCAAAGAAACAAATCTAAAAGAAAAACCTAAATTCACATCAATGACAGACCATAAATAAGTAAAATATCGAAGAAGCAATAGAAAGGGATCACATACAAAGAGAAACCTAAACTGGAATCAATGACAGAACATAAATAAGTAAAACATCGCAGAGGTCGTAAAAACGGATCACATACGTGAAAAAAAGTGTTGAAATAGCAAGTCAAAACTACTTTGCAACATCACACAAATTGGACACGTTGAAAATGAAACCAGCTTTTCCAATTTAATAAGTAAAATTTTACATTCCCAACCAGCATGTATTCCAAGAGGCAGAGCAAACAAAACAATAATTCATAGTAGCTGTTCGGACATAACAATAACTTGGTCAACACTCAACCGCGCCGACGTCCGCTTTCGGAAGAGTTCGGCTTAAATCAACGTCACAGCGTCCACCGACAAGAATAATGGTGACCATTAACTTTCATCACTTCACACACACGCGAATATTTCAATAAACCCGGATTCGAATGGGACAATGGTTGAAACATTGCTTTATTGCTTTTCGAACGTTGGAATAGCGGCCTTCGCAAGTCAATTTGTGTGTGATACGCTTCACTCATACTGATAGGTATAAGTACAAGCATTTATCATTTATAGAACAGACCTACATGGTCGTGAATTCGTAATATGTTGTTTATTGTTTCTATCTGCATGCTTTATGGGACATAGACATAGATGTCCAAATGAACCCAATAAGGATCTTTTTCGTGACAATGAATGTCAAACTCTGTAGCTACGAAGGAATGTCAGTAAACATTGTTTGTTTTTTTTTTTAAATGGACAGCATTTTTATTATGCTATATAGAAAATTAAGCGAGTAACGGTGGTAATTTAGAAATAATAAATTCGTGAGCTAGCTGAATGAATATTCATGGAACGGAACCATTTGCATGAGTAATTGATAGAAGTAAAACATTACTGTGACAGGTTAATCGTACTAATTGAACTGGGCGACATTATCTTGGACCAAGAAAATGTTGTATGCACGCATAGCGTTAAATGGAATTGTATTAACGGTATTATAATGTTTCACTTATCTCGAAGTGGCCAGTTCAGGTTTTTTTTGTTTTTAATTGTCAGCTACAACAGAGGTAATAAAAAGATTAAGAAACATCGCTACCCGGCCGTTATTTCATGAATAGATCGATCAATAGTTGGTCATTCTCATAAATTATGATATATCTCATATAATTCTTTATCATCGGATTCTGTCTTCTGATCCTTGAATAGCTGACCTTATTTATTTTCGGCAAATATCTTACACAGAATATAGGAAGTGATCGAATTGATCATGATGTGGTGGAACAAGTTCCCATGTTTAGAAATTTATGGTGCGTTTTTTGTAACTTGAAATTCGAGAACCCAGAATCAAATCCGAAATTAATGTAAGGAAAGATATTTCAGAAGGAGCAATGAGCCTTATGATGCCATTGGTATGACATCATAAGACTACGACTTCGATATAAGACTACGTAAGTGCAAAGAAAAACTATACCCAGATATTATTAAGAATGTTGATCACAACATTCTTAATAATATCTAATTTAAAAAAACGGGTAATTATTAGGATCACCTTATAATAACTTAACACGTTCAGTGCCACGAGCCCTCCTGGAGGGTTCATCTAGTCGCATATGGGATGCTGGGAGCCCTCGCGGAGAGCTCATTTTAAATGAAGGTTTAACGCTTTTCGTAGCGAATACAGTATTATAAACCGTGAAAATAAAATCTATTGAATATTTTAACAAGATTCATTAGTATATGCGTTGGTTTTAAAATCCAAGCATTTTTTAATGTTTTGTTCACTGTTACAAATAATCACAAAAAATTTAAAAAGTTGGAAACAACGTATAGCGACAAGACCCCCTGAAAACACTATTTTACTTCGTTTTACAGTTTTTTATACACGGTTTTAAAGCTAATACCGTTGACTGTCTGCGATAGTCAACTTTAGTGCAAACGTAGTGCCGGAAACCCTCCTGGAGGGTTCATTTCCAATATGTTTGGCGGCATGTCGTTAAGTGATCAATTTGATTGTGATCTTAGGCAAAGCTACTGATATCCGAATTAACGTCATTGCTAAAAGATGAGGTAATTATCTTAGAATATCCAAAGCCAAGAACATGCTATGCATATAAATCAAGAACATGCTTCCTCTCCTAATAATATTTTCAATGCTTCAAGTTAAAATGTAGGGTCATTTTCAATTTAGTATGTAAGACAGACATAACTCACAGTCACAATCACAACTGTCTTGTTGCGTTGCTAGGATGTATAGAACACAATGAAGCAAGCGTTCTCAGGAGTTTACTTAATATAAGAGGTTGTGGAGACATAACAACTGCTAGATAGACAACACGTCAACGACAGATATATCCTTCCAAGGAAAACTTATATAAGCCGGTACGTTTATTGTTAGTTATTATCTTTCGTACATCTGTGTTCGACGCGTGTGAACGACAACATAGGAGTGCATCGCATGACTAATCTACCCTCTTAGCATTCACACAGCGAGCTGAACTTTACCGATAACATGAATCGCTTGCATCGCGGTACAAATGACAGACACTGCCGCTTTTGCATAAGACAACATGAGTGTATTCTCATACCTTTATCTAAACTGCTATCTAACAATCGATCATCTGGATGTAGCATTCATGCATTGGCATCCAGACATACATCCAAATAACAGACAGGTGAAGTGGCTTTGAAATGTAAGTGAATGACTTTTTGAAGGCTTTACTTGAATTTGCTCCACAATCTGACCTAGAGTAAGCATTGAAAGTGTCATTTTTACGAGTTGTAAGCTGTAAAGTACTGACCTCACTCGACTGCCTATCCACCTACGCAATGAGCATGTTGCTGAATTATAACCGAGTACAAACAACATGCAATGCTCTTAATCCAACAATGACTTCCTTACGGGTCTAGGAGTTTATCATTTGTATTGTAAGCGGTTAGGATAAACTAAATCTGGTTGAAGCGTAAACAGGAAGTTGTGAAGTCTGAGCTGATACGCGTTGGATAAATCCTGTTCAAACAGAGTATTACCTACAGATAAGGCAAGTTACATTCTAGTTCCTTAGACCGTAATTTTATTTATAGTGTCCATCAAAAGGTTGGTTTATTGTTTGTAAAGTAACCAATGAGCCGGAGGCGTCAACTAGTTTAAACATTGACACGTAAATGTGTATTTAAATGATGAACTTTCAGAAATAAATCATAACATTTATCATCAACCGTCCGCCATATTTTGTCAATGATGCGCGTCACGCAAATATCGAGCTGTTCAGCGAACAACAATACGAAAGAATCTCGTTTTATCCAACACAGTCATGTTCACTCGTACACACACTAATACAGATCCGCTACAGTATCGGTACGTTGACCGCCACTAGTAAACACGTGATTAACACGAGTAACAGCGATAAACATGTCTGACACACTCACACTTTAACACTAACACGTAGCGTGCGAAAGAGATGGCTGTTCGACCGGATGTCTGTTGGTTACTGCAACGCGTCTAAGCGACGTCACATCGCACGACCGCGTATTCAGCCGGCGGCCGCCATTTTGTACTCAGTGTAGCGTTCGCACGAACGTGAATCGACGCGTATCTTGTTGCAAGTTTAAAAATATGGCGACGGCAATAACGGACGAATGGACTGAGGAAAAATGTATACAGCTGATACGAGAATTTAGAGCAAGACCTATTCTGTGGGACCCAAAGGATCCGTACTTTTTTAAAAAGACTATGAAACCTAAAGCTTGGGAAGAGATAGGCGACAAAATTAATATTTCTCCGGATAAATGTAAACACAAGATGATCATATTAATGTCATCTTTTAGAAGAGAAAAAGCCAAAATTATGCACAGCATCAAAGAAACATCAGGTGACATAATTATTTATTGTATGTTTTTTCGAATGTAGAATGAATAATGGTTAATATGTTTACTAATGAATATACTTATTTTTATTTTCAGATCCTACTCAAGCCTATAAGAGCACGTGGTTCGCATTTAAAGATATGGCCTTCTTGATGGATAAAGAAAATGAAAGAAAACGACGATTAAATGTAAGAATATCTTTCTTATTTTTTTAAAGTTATCAGTATGAATGCACATAACAACCGACTGTCGTACTGTCATCCGTTTATCTACCATGCATTTCAGTTATTACCTAAGTCCCTTATTTTTAGATTAGCTCAGTTACTTATTGTTTTATTTTTTTTTATGTTTCATACGAACTGAATGTTACATTAGTTTGGCAGTCAACAAGCATTATGATTTGCATTTAGTTTTATTTTATAATTCCAGGGCACAGAAGACGACGAAGATGATGATTCTTTTGATTATATACAAAACACACTATTGAGAAACCATATCGGTACACCTGTACCAATGAAAAGGTACCGTCGAGAATCATTCTCCGTCAAGAGAGAAGTAATCCAAAAGGTAGTAGAAGCAGCACAAGAAGATGATGAAACGTCTATGAATTCCCAATCGCATCCGACACCAGGTCCCAGCCAAACGGTGGCAGAAAGAGACGAGGAGATCAAATCATTTACGTCATTCATAGGAAACAAAATGAAGAAATACTCAGATGCTACCAAAAATTCCGTGCAGCAAGCCATTTGTGAGGTAATATTCAAAGCCGATCAGAATTACTACGAACCTCACTGTTTTGAAAAGTTTACTATAATAGACGATGATGACCCTCTAAACAGAGCAATTTATGACGCACAAACCGGCACAGTGATTAAAGTACAACATGATTCTGAAGACAGTGAATAGTTCTAGAAATAGTGTAAGATACTTAGATTACGTTTTCATCCAGCTGCGAATAAAGTATTATTTTAATACGAGCATGTGTTTTATTCCCCTTCGGTGCTAAGGTTTATAATCTACATAACATACGTGTATATTCTGGTGTCAACGTTAACATGCAACGCAGAATGCCTTTAGGCTGTGGTAAATTTGTAGGGCAAGGGACGGGCACATTGCGGCCAAGGATATCACGTATTGAAGAGGGGAATCTATTTAGATTTACTAATGGACAGAGCTTTTGCCTTGCTTTATAGATGTTGTTTTTTTTACTGAATAACGAAGTTACTTTTCGAGGCTTAGCTTTTAAAATATGTTTTCTGTAAATATATGAGCATTCATTAATATTACTTAACAATGAGCATTTACATCCTATTCGAGTAATTCAATATTCATTGTAACAGATTTCTCAAGACTTCATGAGTAATATATCAATGACAGATTATCTTGTGATCATCAATAATAATGTTAATTTATTGACAATGTTAAATATGCGTTCAGACAGTTTCAATGGAACTATTAGAATATAACACAATGGCATCTTGTATAGAATAGGTTAATCGTTGATCTGGCGACTTCTGAGTATAGCCACGTGTCAGTCTCTAGCGTTACTGACAAGTTAATAGCTTCCTTCATCATACTTAGTTTAATAGGGACGAGTTTGTTTGTAAAGGCTTCGAGTAAATACATTTAATCCGATTAATTCTAACCCAACAAACAGTACTAACAGTCTATCACAGATTAGTTAATAGTTCCATGGTTACATAAAGTGAACGCATAGAACATTCATGGAAGTGGGTTCCCTGGGGTTCGCAAGTGATTTACATTTTAGTAGTTGATTATTATCTATGCCTTCGGAAATTCACTATAGCGCTCACAGTTTGTTGTCAGATTTTTCTCCTCTGTGGGTGACAGATTCATAGCTTTTTGAACTAACTTTAATAATAGATGTATGAAGATTCGATATTCTACATAAAAAATACACTTTAAAGTAGATTCAAAAGCGATCAAGTCTAGTGGTTGATTGATCATAAAAGTAAAGGGGATGGCTTTTCGTGCGGAAACTTGAAATAGAACGAAGCTGGTCCGCTTCCAAATATGCATTGTTTTGAAAATATATCTTCGTTTTTATAAAAAATTACTAAAAACTATAATCATATTATCGCGTTATACTTATACCTGATTACTGATTAGCTGATTAGATATTTGGTATGGTAATTAAGGGTTTTCAAATAATTGTATTTGAGGACAGTATACACTTTATCGTTACGTCTCTAAAATTTTATGTTACGATGACCTTACTGGACAATAAAGATGGGGTTAATCGATTTTTAATTAGCATAGGTTTTTGATAAATGCGATAAGTGAAATGAAAGTATCGAATTCAGTCCCCTATGTGAACAGCCTTTTTTAGAAGTAAGGTACTTACTTATCTAAAGGGTTCCAACGGGAATAGCATTAGACCGTTGTTATTAACTAAGACACCCCAACTAGCGCGGGCGATATTTTTTTGGCGCACTGGATTTTCAACTCTCGGTGTCTAGCCGAGCATTGAGAATTCAACACAGTGCACCCCAACTCGTCAACAAAATACACTGTTGGAATTTCAACTCTCGGCGCTAAGTGGTGCGTTGAAAACCCAGTGCACGATATAAAAATCGCCATTGGGAACGAGGCCTCTCCGTACTAACTATTAAGATTATTGATTTACTTCAATGCATATTTGCATGTGTCACTGCAAATTAAATGAATTATAAAAAAAAAGAAAGGAAATTGTTTATTCTGCACAAATGAAACGCACAACCTATCCTATACCATTAAATGAGCAATATTTGTATATATATATATGTAGTCACGTTCTGGATAACAGCTCTAACGATTTCGATGAAAGTTGCAATATATGGGTTTACGGGGGCGAAAAAACGAATTAACTAGGTCTCATATGTGGGAAAATTTTCTTAATTTTCACCCGAGCAGAGCTCGGTCGACCATAACTTGCAAAAAAAATATTTAAATACACACAGCCAAAAACCTCGTATTCAAGCAATATAAAAGTAATAAAAAAATAGTAGAGAAGAAAGAGAAGGAAGAAAAATGAAGAAGAGAGGGAGGAAAGTAGTATAATAAACTAGAAGTCAACCAATCACTTAATCATTTGTTCGGGCAGTCATAATTTTACTGTTAATTGCAAAAGCCATAAAGCTATAATTAATTCATAGTCACTTGGAATTTACGACTGGTAATAAATATTACGAAGATGTTTCTTTCAACGCACCAGGATCCGTACAAATTATTATTGATCTTTCTTTGTTTGTCGTTAAGTTTAATGTTACAATTAATGAGCGTTCATTAAAAGTATGAGTAGGCCGTATTGCAATACTATTTATAACCACACCTTATTATTAAATTTTAGCTGCATTTATAGACGTCAATATTAGTGGTTCTATTTTTTATTTATTCATTATTGAACAAAACAAAATATAAACAGAAACTTCACAAAAACCTCAACTACCTAGGTTTGTCTGGATGTTGAACAAAATAGTTTTAAGCAATCTTACGTCTTATCTTATCTTACAAACGTTAATCTTATTCGAGAAAGGATGATATTCAGGATGAAAAGGGAATCAATGATAATGTGTTGGCTGAAAGGGGAGTAAGGCAGAAAAAACAGGCTGACCTAAAACAAATGGGGCCAAGGCAGGCAAAGGAAGATAAATCAGTGTTTAGTCTTTAGGACTGGGTCAAGTCTCGGGTCCAAAGCCTGTATAACTACCGAACAAACTGAATGCTCTCTTATTGCCTACGATGCTTTTGTTACCAACCGTTCTGAAAGTGGAACATCCAATCGAAAGTCCTCAAGTGAGTCACTTGGGAGCTTGGGAGCATTCTACCTCCCCTTCATTACTTAGCAGTCCCGCGTTCAAGTTACGCGGGTCATTAAACAATTTCAATAGGACTTTGAAACGCGGTTACCCACCGATCTAATGTTCCTGGATGGGCTGTTACGTTTAAATATTTATAAGGTGTACGTTTGAAAGTTTAAATGTTTGAGTTAGTTGGTCAAGTACGTGCTGTTCACGGCGATTTGATAGTACAAGAAATGTAATCAGAAGGTTACAATCGAGATAACCAAGAAAACTAAGCTTAATATGAAATCTTTAAGAAGTGTTACTCCTCAATCAAATCTAATCTAATATAAGATTTTATTGAGGAGTAACACTTCTTAAAGATTTAATATTGAAACTATGTTTGGATTCCAATCCAATTTAATCTGATAAAAAGGTTTAATCGAAGCAACATAGCCTGAGGACACGAACGGAAGGATGCCCAAACTTTTAGCAAACAATTTTAAAATATTCAAGGTAGGTATAACCGGACGCCACCCAGACCCAAAAAGTTCCTAATCCGATTTTGAAATATTCCGAAATTCCGATACTTCTTCCAGAAAGTGTATGTATTTTATATCTTTTGGAGTACCTCCGACATTTTCTGTTATATTGAACCCAATGAAAAGGCATCGGAAGATAAAGGCAGCGTTCCAGAAACGGAGATATTCTTCAAATCCAGAATGTGACGTCACGTATTTAAAGGTTATTGATGGCATGGAGATTTTGTGACTTTATTGATAAAGGAAAGCATTCATTGGCTATTTTATGTTTGGTAAACGGAGGTTACATCAATATGGCGTCAATTTAATTTGATCATTTGGTTAGATTGAAGATAAACTGAGCTTGATAAACTTGAATGACATAGATGAATATACACATTGTAACATCGAATCAATTTTCACGCCTCCCCCTTAAGACGTAGGCCAACTATTTTTTAATATTCGGATAGCTCATGTCATGACCTAAAGAGGTGCCATAAAGAATTTGAATTAAAAATCTCGACTAATTAAATAGTTATGCAACAGTGCAAAATATCGCGGGTATTTTGGTGTTTAAATATTTTAATAATTTTCGTAAATCTCAAACACTGTCTCACAATTATTGCAAATACCTCTCCGTCGATCCCACTCCGAGGAACTTGATCGGCGGTGGCAGCATAATATTAATTAAAAAGACCATGTCCCGAATGATCGGCAGCTTCGATCAAACCGGAACACATCGTTTAAAAGGCTTGACCTCTATCAAATGACATCTCATTGGTAATATACATAATCAAATTTTGTACATCATACACACCTACACAGCCCTTCGAGGTTTACAGGTGTCCGTTATATAACAACAGTGGATATAATAGTTCAAAAGTGCCTTGCAAGGGCCTATTTGAAATAAATGATTTGACTTTGAATAACCCCAAAAATACCGGTTATAATATTGTATTGAACAAATTAGTCTTTATATGTTCATACATGAGGTAGGTGAACATTAATATATTCGATGAGATGAGGACGACGCCCTTCATCTCAGCAGGTACGCAACATATGGAGAGTTGTCGTGCGCTTCTACAGAAACGAGGTTACATGTATTGTGGTTCTAAACTCCTTCACTATAACCAGGTGGTTTGCGACGTGGACAATGGCCATCAATAAATACAAGTCAGTAATGTTGACACTAGTTTTAATCCCGTTTTCACGAACATCATCAAAGACTTCAAATTCATTAGACCAATTATATCTAACGACATAATAACAATAACAGTGTCCACTAATAAGCTCCACTTTTGATTAGACAAGCCTATTTATTATCATTATTCTTACAACTATAGCCTGTATGGGACCGTAATAGGCTATTACTTTAGCGAAACAAGACCAATTACTAGCTAATAAAGAGAATTACCTCGACACAGAAAAAATATTTTCTTTAAATGTCAGAGCGGTCAGGTCGGCCGCATAATGTTTCCGCAGGGAGTCGTATTTCGTCAAAAATCTACAACAATCCAGTTACTAGCAGGACACGCCCAGTCTCGAATATGAACTGGCGACGTGCACGATCTTCATTACACGCACAAATAACCCCAACTCATAAAGGTCACGAAGTAAACGAGTAATGAAAACAGACTTGAGATCTAACAAATGTAACTTATCGTGACTTCGCCCACGCATGATAGCATCGCGCCGGCGACAATGGGCTCAAGGAATTGGGCCTTCGGGGACACGTATTCTACTCGGAAACAATTTGTGTATGGGTTTTTATCTCAACCGAGATGCAATCTTAAAACCATTTGAATAATGTACCTATTGTTAAAACCGGCTTGCCCCAAAGGTCTAGGTTATGAGGAAAACGTTAAATACATGTCATACATGGACCTGCCTACAGTGCAAATGGTGAGGTGCTTGATAAATGAAAGTGTTTTATGTGTACTAAGCACTCCCTGTAGAATTAATCGCACCATTACGCCGTGTTCTGATATCCTAGACGTCAAGTTATAATAATGGTATAATTTGTTGTCATTATTTTATGACGCAGTATCAAGGGCGGAGCCGAGTCGGTCATCTATCATAATTTATGAGTCAGCAAAACAATGCGCGAACTGTTTACATGTTAGACAGTAGGTAATAACGATTGTCTTATTGATCATAAGCTACGTGTTAGGCGTCTTGACGACGCATTTATTACATAGCTTTATTCTGAGCAAATCAATAAGTCATTCCTGATGAATCAGCGAAATTTGACATCAGGGGGCGATGGCGAATCTAATCTTTGTGCACGTTTCTAAGTTTACCTACAAACTATTCATACGAGAAGATTGTTAGAAAATTCAGCTTATCCGAGACAGAAGCAGAATTGAGGTCCAAGTGGGATTACGTTAACGAGCTCATAATAGGATTACGTACGTCGATGTGTCCCAGTTTCGACGGCGCACCGTTACCAGTCAACCCACACCCGTCGGCAGTCTGTGACAATATAATGATTGTGTGTTTATCGGTACAACACATGATAAGTGCAATAGCTATAACTACAACCTATCGGCTCTAGTCAAAGTCGATAGATCTAGCCGATACACCAATGGCTTCAATACGAGCTTATCTCAGTTGTAACGCGATGTCGATCGTGTTCTAATCGTTGTTGCGATTGTCAATATTTTGATAGAAGGTGAAAGCTCGAAAATCTGTTATGAACCGACGACAAATTTGAACCGAGTACAATAATTTTCAATTCACATCACGCAGCGTAATTGAATGAACGGGCGACGCGATCATGGACCGCGTGCAATTTCACTCGGCCGTGACTCACGAATTAGAGCTAAGTCGAGATCGTAATTATGCTAGAGTTATTTCGTGTACACCCACTCACCCAGTCACGGCTAGATAACAAACGCATCATAAAACACGGTATTTTAATCAGTGCTCAAATTAAGGTCAATAATGAAGAGTCCAATGTTGAGTCGAAAGTCCACAATAACGCTGAGCGCGCATCCGATACAGCATAATGCATTGATTTACTTACTGTAGGAAATTTGCGTAAATCAGCTATAAATATTGGCAAACAAGCAAAAACGCAATTGCCCGAGATAAAATCTTAGGTCATTTATTTGAAGTGTACCAAAATAAAATATAAGAACAAGAGGATGAAACGTAGTTACTGCACAGTAACTAAAGTCAGCAAGAAATAAATTTATAGCTGAATACGAGTCTGCCAATCAAAAAGTACTTACGACATTCATGCAGTATGACACGGCTTAAGCGTTAGAGGCTTATAAGCTCAGGCCCTACGTCATTAAAACTAGATATGAAGTATAGATTAGTTTAGAAAGTGTCGTGTCTCGAACAATGCAGGGCAGAAGTGGAGCAGACTGCGACAGTGTTGCTCTCCAATTAACAAGATAAAGCGAATTGAGAGAAACAGCAGCCGAGCACAAAGATCAAACTAGTAATGAGGTGTTAGAAAGCCAACAATCGCTCGATGCCATCTTTGATATGTGACGCGTAGGATGATCAGGCAGACTTTACTATGTGGTGAGCACTCCTAGAGTCATAATATCAGATAAATACCAAAGATTCATAGGTTTCTATGTGGGCGGCAGTACTTATCTATGACGGAGAATCGACATTTGAAAGAAGAATTGAATATAGTTTTATGTCTACTGTTTCCACCATTTATTTAGATAATGTCAAAATGTCAAGACAACATCGAATAAAAACGACCAAATAAGGAAGAAAAGCCATCATTAGCTCAATATAATTTCTTTATCACTGCTATAAAGTTACATTATTACACAAGCCTTTGTTTGTGTTGTTATGGTAAAAGTCACAGTAGAAGCGACACAAGACGTTTCTCGATATACAGTTCATCTAACTTGAAAAATCATGAATAAAGTGTGTCCTCTTCAAATAAAACGGTTCACAATTTATGGCTGTTAAATTAAATCATTGCAGTCGGTCATTTCACTTTATGAACAGCATATTGTTATACAGTTGGGTGACCGTGGCGCTCGCGCATTTGTTAGAGGTGCGCCGTCACCGTGCGGCACGCCTGCGCTGCCTGCGCCTCGCTGCACCGCCCTAATTATTTTCGGTGCATGACTGCCTGACTTTGAACGTCCCACCCCGTATTGTCTGGCCGGATATATTTGTATCGGTATTCATGTACGCAGTAAGCAATACGACACAAGGTACACGACATGATACAATCCTTTTAAACATTGTAAATATTTATGTATGACTTAAATCCATAAAATATTTTTTTATGCATCCTGTCCGAAATTGTACTGAGGGTTGAGCCTGAGGCCTGAGATGTCACAAAGTATTACGCAAAATGTTTCCCAATAAACTAAGCTTGTCTTTATTACAACAATAAAAAGGATGCCTGCTATTTGAGTATTGACCCATTTCGTATATAAATCAGATTTTGTCTTTCTTGTGGTTAGACATTGTAATTCTTATTCTGACCGGAAATCACATAAAAACGAAGAACATAATACAAAAGTGGTGAACATTATTTTTCTGAAGATGCTAGCTACCTCATTTAAATAGGTTACTGAACTAGTTTGACAGGCCATTTGAAGAGACGGTTTAAAAATCTCACCACCCACGCTTATTTTAATTTGAAACAACAATTTGGATGAACTCAAAGAAACGTGTAATCCTAATAAGAAGTCGTAATTAACTGCCATCATGAGCATAATCTCTTGGCAGCATGCCCGATGCAAAGCAACGTTTTTACATTTTTTACACAAAGAGTTGAACAACTACGTGTCCCAGAGAATTTATTGTAATTGTTCGCATATTAAGCAAGCTTTTAATTTATTATAAAGTTTTTACAAATCCTTTCATCTGAATGGTTCTCTTCATCGCAACGACAATGTGGGAGGAAATAAGCGACTAAATAATAGCCGTAATTATTATGATATTAGGTAAGGCTGGCCGAGATGATTACATAAAATTGATTTAGTCAATCACAATCAGATGGAAACATCAAAGTAATTTTAATTCGTGGGGAACTTCATCCTCGAAAATGGGCAGACATTTTATCACGTCTAATGCAAAACGTCAGGGCTGAGGACCAACAAAATGAATATGATGTCACATGCAATTTATAACGACCTTCCTTTGTGGTCACGCCCTTCTAAAAACCTTCACGTAGCGGACAACATTAAAGCATAATTTGTTTTATACTCTTAATCCAATTGAAAATTCATTCGACGATGCCGAAAACACATCATTTTTCATCATAATGTCGGGACGGCAGGTACGAGAGTAAATTTGTTCGTTGCCGGAGAGTAAACGGAAATTAATCAATCTGCTCTCAGTGCAAGCGCCAGCGTTCATCCAGACGTGAGGCGAAATTCATTAGCTTATAAAACAATGACCGAAACATGCGATGGGTAACATGTTAATAACAATTATAGGAGATGACTGCACCCCTAAAGGAGTGTTTATTTATCTCTAGACTACAGCTAAAGCGTGCAAATAACGTGAATGCATTTAAGTTATGTGGATGGGCATGTCACAGGATATGCGCTCCGTTGCGCCTGCCTCATCAGATGTCCCCTTTGAAAGCCCAACCAAACGAATACCAATTTCACCGCTGCCAACTGGCGCGTACGATGAAATACTGCGAGCACGCTTCAAAGGATGAAATGTTTGATAAAACGTGACATGAGTTGATGACTTCTCGTACTATATAGCGCTCGGGTGTTTCATAAGCGACGAACACTTTCACTATGCGGCTTCATAAATCCAGCAACCCGAATGCCTAGGCACAAGCCTCATGGCGCATCGAGAGGCTTAGGAAATCGAGCGCAACTGAAACTGGTTGGGTAATCGTGCCCCTGTGAACAGGCACACGGCCCGGCTCAGCACATCGGGTTGCACAATGTGAACGATGATACAGAGACAGGAGCTTTGTCACGATTCGTGACACAGAGACTGTGAAATATAATACAAGTGGGTTATTTAGAACGTGACCACACCGCGATACATTACCTGCCATGCTGTGTGGCATTGCGCCCATTTTAGGATGAAAATGGACATAAAGACCAAATAGATAGATGTCTATATTGGCATGAAAAATCTCCAATATTGATAGTCATACGGAAGAACTACAGGAAACGAGATGAATGAAATCAATTTAGTTCAGAATAATTCGATTAAGTTCGGAATAATTTAATTTGCGTCGTTTAGAGAGGTCCAGTGCGAATTCATGAAATTCCGTTTGAGAGGACAAACTGGATTGGACGTCGTATAAATGCGTAATGGTATTTAGGTGCTTCTGGTTTTACGCCAGAAGCCATATTACCTGCACACATAAACGATTTAAATAGCCGTTTTGACTGAAGATGTTTAAGTTTAGTAAGGATGTCATAACAGGTAAAATATTCAGATGCATCTTTAGTCGTTTTTTGGCAACAAAAGTGCAATCCTTACTACGAATATGGCGAACCAACCAATGTCAGTAAATAACTTGTTAACATGTAGTAGATAACCTTATACGCAGCCAAAGAAGGAAATAAGTCATCGTGATAGGAGGTAGGATTTACATAATAAGTGCGCTGACATCGGTTTCACCTTGACTGTTCAACGAACAAAAAATACATTTTCATTCACGATTTAGAATTTACGTACAATCTATTCTTAAGCTGTCATGTATTATTGAGCGATCAACATAATGCGGCGATTGATACTTTTATGGCACATTTATACGTGTCAATAGTAATTTGTTTATATGAATAAATATTAGATACATCTCTATAGACAACAAAAACAGGATTGATAAACCAAGTACTTGAACAGAAACATCCGATTTTTACTCTTTTAAATAACGCTTGCAAACAAACCTTTCATGACGCTATAAAGCGCTGCAAGTAAAGTAGAATGAGCAAAGGTGCCGCGTTGAGATACAGATCTATTTAAAACAGGAACGCGCACAGGTGCCGCTATCGCACCGCACCTTTCAAGCAACTCCCGGCTTTATAACCATGCGTGTTCAAATCAATAAAATAATGAAACATCTGTCCACAAGCGTATAATTATTATAGTTTTTATTACTTTGCCACTAAGTCCCTTTTGCCGATCATTTGTATTCACATTCAAAGCCCACGAAAAGCAGTGGAATGTTACTCAACGTCCCTTCTACAGTGCGATATCCTTGGCCGGAGCGACCCGGCCCATGCCCTACAGAAGTATTAGCATATACCCAGCAACTAATGCGCTACTGGTTGCATAACTTCATACTGCATATTATGCAACCTTTATTACTGTGCCGGTATTTTTAAGGATGCTTGTAAAGATGGATATTATATGGAAAGATTCGATATAATATGGTCCTCAGATATGCAAAACTTTCATTTTAGTGTGGATATCGTCATGTATGTTCAACGTCTGGGAATGGCAAAGGGGTTTGTCGAACACCTATCGACTTAAACCCCAAGGTGGCCGCCCCTCAACGCATATAGAAGGGGGTCTGGGGCCGGGATCTACGATTAAACGCACCGTGTGACGTAAGAATAAAGACATCATCTGACCACAGATACTAATTTACAGAACACATAGCAAACTTGTCCTGCACCTAAAAAAAACTCAATGGATATTGGTGAACGGTCAAATGAAGGAGATGGCCATCTAGTGCCTTCCACATAAAAGTCACTCAGTCTAATAAACATAAGCCAAGGTGAATAGAAATTTGGAACAGTTGTCAGCTTTTAGTACGCTCCATTTCCATCACTTTTAAATGGGTTCGTTTTAATCAGTTTTCTATTATGTAAACAGTCGTAATTCGTGTTGTCTACGTTAACTACATTGATTGACCACACATGTTTAAGAAATATTTATTGCGTCATAGCATAATGGGATGGGCATGAGAAATAAGCAAAGGTGCTCAAGCCTAAGACTAATGTAATCATATAAATATATATTTATTATACTTCAACGTGTTATTTTATAGTTATTGGTATTTATCTTATCGTAATATGTGGTTATAAAGCCATTCCAATATCGCTACCAGTTAGAATAGGCATATAAATCCGTGATTCTTTCGTAAAGCTCGATACTGTCCGAGATGAGGATGTTGACATTAGATCGTTCTACGGTGATAATAATTTGAATACACATGACTATAATTATAAATCAAACCAAGATTTGTAAAAGACTATGTGATTATCTTGGGAATACTTATACGATCTCACAAAACTTTTGTAGCATTTTATTTTTCTTTGGAAGTATCGAGCCACGTAACTACAAGCACAAACATTGCCACTACAACTTGCTAATTTGAAGAGCTGTGTCGGCAACTTTGATTTGTTTTCCTACTTGCCGTAATCTTCCACTAAGGCAGTAAACACACTCGGTATCTCATCAGACTTCTCAGACACATTTGATTATTCTGGCGTCCGTAATCCCACCGTGTTAGCCAATTTGATGTGCCTTCCAATAGATCTGTGTGTCGGATTGGGTTTCTCGTCGGTGTGTTGTCCGCTTTACTAACGACTATTCTCTGAACACTATAAAATCTACTGAGATGTCAGCATGTCTCTATAAGCCTCCCCTAATACAATTAAACTTTACTACCCAAGCACTTCTCATATTAATTAACCGAGTTCCGTCTTAATAGCGGTACCAAGTATGTTATAGTTTTGCTCACGTTGGTAATTACCCTAATTGACATAGAGAACGTCCTAGTTGTGCCACTGATGATCTTTATTTATATTATATCTGGAGCATTGAATGGTGTTCCTAGTATTTTTATAAGATTTTATTTTCCCTAGCACGACGCCACAGGAGGTCGTGCGTTTTTCTAGATGTACTCTCATAAAGCAGGTTTTGTGTTTTCATATCATGTTTTTCTTGTTGTGTGGACTGTTAATTTTTGACAGTGTGAATGTACTTTTAATTTTTGTTACAGAGTATTTGTCGCGTTACCATCGTATGCAAGGACCATGACATGCAGAAGTCCATAAAATACTTCTTTAGAAAATAAACATATTCAGTGAGTGCCTTTTATGGGCATTTAGGATAATGCACTCGTTTACGTTGCAATGTTTTGTTACAGTATAACGGTAAAGTCTTGCAAGCAGCAAGGCGTGGGCCCCGCTGAGCGGAATTCGTGAATTTAAGTATACCGACCCATATATAAAAGTAGATATTTATAGAAATAGAATCATGTTCCTAGTATAACGATTTAGTTATAAAATAAGGAATATCTTTAAGAATTAATCGGTTCATTCACATACGAGCATTCCGAAACAAACGATAACCTTCTAGAGAATATGGAATCAAATCGATTCTCGATTATATGAACGTGTAAGTGTTCCTAGTATTGCACAGGACTCCACATGCCGAGGTAATGGAAACTAGAGTTATAAAACTAAACCTATTGCTTACCATTATGGTGACCAGGAAAGGTTAGATTTAAAGCTCGTATAAGCCGACTGTAAAATGAAGTTTGGAATGTTTCCTTGTAACACAACTCCATCCTTCTATAGGTTTTATGTGTTTCATCCGTTTAGATAACGAGATAGTGCAGAATCGATTAGATTAGTCGCACATTTGATGGCCAATATATTTTGTTATGACTGCCCTATGTAAATTGTGGTGAATACATTTGTAGCGGCATCTACATCGCTACATGCAAACTACGCATCCAAGACCTGACGTCACACAAATCCTGCATCGCGCAATTAGAGTTTGCCGTGCGATAGGCATATATACAGGCTTCCCGACTTCAACCTCTGGGCAGTTGCCCGCCAGACACGACACCCGTCTGTTCGGAGGATCCTCCCTTTTCTATGGTGGATGAGTGAACTTTACACCCTGTTCCTCATGCCCCTAAACATTTATAAGCACATGGAGGTGGTCGTGGATATGTTCAGCTATGCTTGCCGAGGTTGGTCCGTGGATGGGTGACCATCTTTATTTACCGAGACTCCTCCGTGCCCCGGAAAGCACGTTAAGCCGTTGATCCTGGCTGTCATTCGTGGATTAAACTTTGACAGTCGTTACGTGCCGTCAGAAGCCCGAAAGTCTGACAGCCAGTTTAGACTGGTGAACACACTTTCGGGCTTCTGGCGGTAAGCCAAAGATATATAATATTACCAGTTACTGGGTTGTGGAGATCAGATAGGCACTCGCTCCATGTATAATACTGGTATTCAGCTGCATCCGGTTAGACTGGAAGCCGACCCCAACATAGTTGGGAAAAGGATAGGCAGATTATTGACATTTATACGCACATAGCCCATTCAAAAAACACTGGTAGAAACGACACTAGATATAGATAGATAGATACGTATAGATAGATTACATATATAAACTCATGTTAAGCAATTTAAACCAAGGAAGTACATCGTACTAAGATAGTTTTGCAGTCCCAAGGAACAATAACAGCTTGTTAATGCCGTAGTAATGAGCTTCCTCGTTATTAAGCCAGGCAATTGGTTTAATCGCCACGCAACCACCAAGCAACTACTCATGGTACCAAATTAAAGGCGTGTAAATTATATGCGTATGATTGTAATTTTAATATAATAGGCACAGGTTTAGTTGCTAAACCCTGAAGGCGGATAATAATTGACTTGGGTAAAGCAAGCAAAAATTTTATCCATGGCAAAATAATAAGATAACTTCAATGCTATACGGACCAAACACTCGGTACAAGTCTGAGAGAGAAAGAAGGTTCAATGCCAGTCAAATAGGGAAGGTCTGTCTGTGTTAGCCCTCAATAAACAAACTTTCGCTCAGTAACATAAGAAGATATGATTACACACATAAAGAAGGGCTGTCTTGTATATCGCAGGTCTGCCAACAAAACAAACAGAGTTGAGAAATGAGGCCACACGAAGGGCCATACAGTCGAGTACGAAAGTGAATTACACGGCCCAAGGCTGACCGGTCTCTCCTCAAACCAAGTGACCTTTACCACTCCAATGATATCCTCGTTCCCGCGACGCCATACTATATTGAAATACCAAATGTGTGACAACCACTGAAACTACTTTAAAGTATCTTCAGCTTTATTGTTGAATGCAATAAAAGTTTGCACAACTGCAAAACTAAGTTGGTTTTTTACAAAATTATATTCAGAGTAGATATGAGCATTTTTATAGTTTTGAATGTTATTATTAATAGATGTTCTAAAGGTCTTCCACACATTTCATTAAAATAACTATCAGTTAAATGCAGTCCAGCAAGCAAGAGAATTATAATTGAACTTAAAAAACTAAAAATCATTTATAAGATTAAATGTGTCATTAACCTAAGACGCTTCATTGCCAAACAATACACTAAATTAACTGGAGAACGCAAGAGTATTATATATCTAAACAAAAAATGACAGATATGAAAATATTAATTATAGTTATGAAGAAACATGGCCGTCACAGTTTGTCAGTCAAGATGTGTAACTTAATAATGATCGTACCTACACAAAAACTGAATGATCTTGTATGAAAAAATCCGCTTGAAGCTATCAAAATAAATCGACTTTTTATTGCAGAATGATTATTTGAAAAATCTATAGATAATTCAATTGAACTCTAAGATAAAAAACAAACTTAACAGTTTACCATGATTGATTAAATGTTTGACCACAAGATTGGCACACATTCTGTGCTATTTGATTTTTTCGCTGTAAAAGGAAAATACCACGATAACTTGTTCCTAGCCAACTAACAAGAAGAGTAGGTAAGTATCGCAGATGATATAATAACACACGGTTATTATCTAAATAATGGTAACGATGACGATTGGGTTTTTGTTGGATATTTTCTTCTAGATATTCACGCACTTTATCCTTATAATAACGAAATATATCATGATTAATTAGATTGATTTTGATAAGTGAGAAAAAGCTCACGATAGGTATTGACAATGATGGTCAATGTACTGTAATGACCACTGCAGAAGCAATCTTTGTAATCCAAAACATGAAAGTAGAAAGAAATAGTTTTCCAAGGCAAACAGAGCTTCATAAATAGGTCAAGAAACCGCAAAGAAAAAGAAAATTGTTCTATGAAAAGCTTATGTTTAAGTTAAAAAGAAATAGCGGAAAGGCAAACACGTCATTTCCTACGAAACAGAGTTGAAACGAGCGGCGGGAATTTCGTTGCATTACTAATAAAGTCTACACACGAACAGACACGCAGCGCATTCACGATACAAGTCCCTAGGGTAAACAAAGCTTTTTGGAAACCATTCGAAATAAAAGGTACTCTTTCTTCCTTTTAACCATGACAATAATTTGTATGCTGATTACAATGTTATATAATCAGTCGCTCTATATAAAATGCCGTTTTTTTTAGCTGCATTTGTTTTAACTGGAAGCCGATCCCAACATATTTAAGAAAAGGCTACGCAGTGTTGACGATGACAAAGATAAAGAACATTCGCAACGGATGCCATATGAACAATTCTCGTTCTAAATGTAGCAGTTTACATCAGCCCAATTTAAATGTAAAAAATATGCCTGTAACCAGAGAAGGTCTTATTAAAACGTGACCCGTTTTGGATATAGCTTGAACTACGATTACTCTTAGCGATGATGAAAAACAAAATTTCTAGAAAAGAAGTCTAGGTTTTTTTTTTATTGTCATAACCTGTTTCTGTTACGTTTACTGTAACCTTTAAATCTGCAGTCATTTAACAAAAACATGTTAAGTTCTAAGACAGATATTAAGTTAGAACAATGAAATCAGATGTCATGGTATGGGCATGTGTTACGAAATAATGAGGAAAATGTCGTCAGGAAAGTTTTGAGTATGAATGTGGATAGCTATACAAGTAGGGGAAGACCAAAGATACGACGGGTGGACTTTGTGAAAGATGGTATGGCTAGAAAGATGACTACTAATAGAGGAGTATGGTAGAAAGAGACATGTTACACCGACACCAAATAAATAAGGACAGGATAAGACAGGGATAAGGGCAAGAGAATGCTGATAAAATAAGAACGATGAAAGCAAACGGCACTAAATAAGAACGTTCACATGAATAAATACTTATTAAATATGTAACCATAACCAAATAAGACCATGTTTTTATATAATATCTTTCCATATTTTGATTTCAGGAGCAATAAAAGGGTTTTCCGCTTAACAAACATAAGACTGTTCAGAAATGTAAACGGTGTGCGTTAGCTCTAATAGAAATGTTATTTATTCATTGGAAGCAGTGATCCCGACGTATTGGTTAACCAAATATGCCTTCAGCAGTCCCGTTTGTTTTCGAATATAAAGTTGTAAACAATCTCAATCGAATTTAAAATTACTTTATTTTATGAATAAATCATTACAAATGTCTTGGAGGAAAACTTTGTATTCCATGTTATGTATTCTAGCATTGTTACATAACGCAACTACCTACGCAGATACATAAATAAAGAAGACGCTTAGGTTTAATATATATGATTTGTATATTAAAATAATCGTTTATCTTTACGATTATTGTAGATATTAAATAAACATAAAATTGTATTCAAGCTTTGAAATTCAACAGTTTAATAATAGCAATGAAGCACTTTCCATGTGATGTAATAGTGAGCCATGTAATGAGTTTCCTTTTCCAAGAGAACCAGAAAACGTTATCCGAAATCAACGAGTTTATGTAAACTTAAGCTAATAAATTGAGAGTCGACTCGTCAAACGTAACATCATTAATGGCAGCATGCTAATATATTACGGAACACTAATAATATAATTAGCTAAGAGAGAAGCCGCTTTATTTATAACGTTGAAATCGGTTAAACAAACCCCAGTTAATTGACTCGGGCGTGACTTTGCGGAAATCCATCATAAAATACAAAAGACGACGTATATTTAGTAACCTAATCCGACGATTGACGATTGACTTGTTGCGAACCCGGACACGACATGTTGCTACGTCAAGCGCCGAAACCAGTGACACTGCGTGCGGCGCAAGTCAATCGTCATCTTGAGGTTGCCTCGTAGAGAGGTGAAACACATGTCGATTTCTTACAGGGTTCTTTATGACTCTTTAATTAAGCGGATTAGGTTACTAATTATACGTCATCTATTGAATTTTAAAACTAAACCAGTCGAGATTTAAACCGGCACGAATCTCAGTAACGCGGTGGCCGAAATAAGTATTTTAGATAAAACGTTGATATAAATAAAGATATTTCTAAAGCATGAAATAATAAACGAATCAACGAAGACAATATTTCGGTAAATGCTCTGATAAACTAGTCACAGTAGTCACCTACTTTTAGTTTTATTGAGCACGTTTCAAAACATTCCGCGATCTGAATAAATTCTGCGTGTTTTTCGTCAAACGTTTATCTTCCCTTGTCTTTATCCTGTAGAACGCTGATAATACTGTTAAGTGGAACATGGATAAGTTGGTACTAACAAAACAAACAATACATATTCAATCAGGCAGCTTTGCTTTCCTATGTCCATATCATGTTTGGAAGAGCAATGGTAATGCATCTATCATCATAATGGACCGTAACTGTCCGCTTTAGTGGTGAATATTTCCCTTCTAATAGGTCGCGATAACGTGGTCAACGTCTGTGTTAGAGCGCGCTATATTTTTGAACGTTTGGTAGCTAGATCGTTATTCGACGATAGCGATGATCACGCAAGTCGACGCTAATTCCTATTCTCATGATCGGCAAGCGACACCTCCGGATGCGGCGGGTGGTCTTTTCTCAGTTAAGACCACACGAACATATATTTAATCAATCCATCGTAACCCAGAAGCGGGTTACATCCATTACTTATCTACTAACCTGAAATCACTAACGGGAAGGCGTGTATCAGCGCTACATAAACTACTTTGCAAATTATAATCACATAAAATCACGTGTATGATTCAGTTTTGCGGAATAACCGGGTCGTTTCAATAACGTTTGTCAGGTAACACGTAAATCTTGATAAGTGCGGACACCTTATGGAAACTAGCATGGTTAACGTGCGTGTTTTCCTCCTTGTTTGCGCACGCTAGAAAAACTACAGTGAGGGGACAAAAGCTTTTACATTATGTATTTTAAGTTGCATTGGGAGGAAGGGTGAATGTGAGAATGTAACCCTGTTTACGTAATATAAAATTTTCAGTTAAAGCACCATAGTGTAGGACCAGGGCTACAAAAAAAGGATATTTCGAAAGGCAACTCAAGTTTTGCTTAGTCTATTTTTTTTTAAATTGGAGCAGTAGTGTCATCACTTCCCTTCAAACAATAACAAAACATTTTATTTGCTTAATGAATGATCCTAAAAAATTAAAAGCGGCCAAGTGCGAGTCGGACTCACCCATGAAGGGTTCCGTAGCAGCAAGTAACATATTATAAAGGTAAATTGCGGTTTACGATTTATGACTTATTAAAAAAAACTACTTACTAGATCTCGTTCAAACCAATTTTCGGTGGAAGTTTACATGGTAATGTACATCATATATTTTTTCAGTTTTATCATTCTCTTATTTTAGAAGTTACAGGGGGGGGGGGGGGGGGCACACATTTTACCACTTTGGAAGTGTCTCTCGCGCAAACTATTCAGTTTAGAAAAAAAATATGTTAGAAACCTCGATATCATTTTTGAAGACCTATGCATAGATACCGCACACGTATAGGTTTGATGTTTTTTTTTATTTTTTAGTTTAAATTCTAAGTATGGGGAACCCCTAAAATTTATTGTTTTTTTTTTCTATTTTTCTGTGAAAATCTTAATGCGGTTCACAGAATACATCTACTTACCAAGTTTCTACAGTATAGTTCTTATAGTTTCGGAAAAAAGTGGCTGTGACATACGGACGGACAGACAGACAGACATGACGAATCCATAAGGGTTCCGTTTTTTGCCATTTGGCTACGGAACCCTAATAAAACGCTTTAATTTTTTTTAACTGCTCAATAAACCTGTTCCAAGAAAATGTTATCACGTTGGTAACTTAACTAAGAACCTTTATTATGTAAGTTTTCTTCGGCTTAGGTAGAGACTTGGATTTTTTGCCATAAAATCGTGCGAAATAAACGTGAACTCATTATTATGCAAGCGAGGCGTGGCTCAGACGGTGAAAATAGTTACGTCATACAGTCACGAGAGCATGCGAATGAGTGACGAGGTAAGTTAAGTATAAAGAAATTTAACACACTTCTTGTCAACTTGAAAGCCGTTTTTGCGTACATGTTGTGTTTAATAATGTAATATAGAAATCTAAACTATTATGTGCCAAAACCCAACCTCAATTCTAAAGTGCTCCCAAGGGCGGTTATCTGCTTTAAGTGTTCTTCGAAACCTAAAATTCTGAACAGAAATTAAGACTAAATTAGAAACTAACTAAAGCTCAAAGTTTAATTTTCGACATCGTAGTCCTTGTCCCAAAATTGGAACTAGTTCTGAGACTGAATTTGAAACAAGTTTCACTACACCTTTAACGTCCCAATTTGAAACTTTTATCAAGATGAAGCCAGAATTTAGTTACAAAATTATTCAGAACACATTTCTAACACATTTTGTGCTGACTTGCCGAGTGGAGTTGTAATTATGAACCTGTCTTTAATATATCTAAACATGGTATTTTATTCTGATAAGAGTCGACAACTTCGGGCATATTACCAAGTACCACGAATGTTATACTGCGATATAATTTTTAAACTGACATTTTAATTACTGGTGAATCCCTAATGCTATGTGTAATTGAATCTCGATACGTAAAGACCAGCCATTGAATTATTGCAATGGTAATTAAGCACGTCTGGAGAATATCTCACAATTTCAATTTGAAATTGAGTCCATACATCGTGCGTGTGGTGTGCTCGTAAAATAGCTAACTAGAAACAGTGCTATAAAAATTGTGGCTGGAAGATATAGGATAACTGTCATAACCGTCAGTTTGATTGAATGTTTATACTTTGTTACTGTGGATTTCAATTGAAAGCTAGAAATAGAACGACTTACATCTGGATTTCTTTGCATACAAATTGCTTTTGGAGTACAATGTTTTTTTAATCATAAGGCTTATTTTAATAACCTGCGAGTATTGCAATGTGTATATACAAGGTATCCTGACATGATGGTACAGAGAAGTCGTAATTTCATGACAATATTGCAGTAAAAATAAGACATACCACGTAAAACATAATCATTTAAGCTTTTAATGTGAGTAAGCGATACAAGTATTTTGAATTACAATTGACACATATCCATTAGCAACTTGATTAGCTTATAAAAAATAAGAGCAGTTGCCATGAATTTTATTATACTTGTAGATATGTTTGATAGAATGACGACGGGTTTTAGAAGAAAAAAGTAAGTACTTATTTAAATAAAAACTTAAAACAGAAGTACTCAAGTATAAATTCCTAATATTCTTTTGCCGATAGTACTGCAGCTTTTATAACTTTTCTACGTTGTAGGTTATGTATCGAATACAATAAAGGCCGCCCACCTGCGGTACACTCCCCAGAAAATTCCGACCTTTCAGGCTTTTCAATGCTCACGAATACAAAAGCTAGAAATTATAAAAGAAGACGTCTAGATATAAAAGCTTTGGGAAAGTTTGAGATGACCACGTTTGTTGAAAACATATTTTATCAATAGTTACCTACATAGTATAAACTAACCGCTTAGATTTTCTAAACTCCGCAATGGATTTTGATGTCGTTTTCAACATAATTTAGAGGATGTATTTAGGAAGGTTTATATGTATAATATTTTGTCATCTTCATTTCTTTAATAAATAGAATGACTTGGCCATCGCACGGCAACATAATCACATAAGAATAATCGACTATTTTAAATAGCCTTAATTAAATAAAGCGCAGCGTTTATATTAGGTAGATTTTGTTGTATGTAGATTTTAGATTCTATTACCGTGTGCAATTGCCAAGTCAAAGCCAAAATCACGGATTATTAGGAACAAAGTATGTTAAAAAAAAAACAGAATATTTTATCTTTAAGTACAAGTATAATCTAATTGAATTCTGGAAAATTAAGCACCGTGATAAACGAATCTAACCAAAATTTTTACCGTGTAACGAAAAAATGTATACTCATGATATCTCACTCCACGTTCTCCTCCCCCCTTGTGATATTTCGTGTTTTTTTCCGACCCCCCCCCCCCCTTTCGAGCCTCACGTGATAAATGGACGATCCCTAAGCAGGGGCAGGTTGCTAGTTATATTCATAATTCAAAGTCGCTTCATTACAGTTTATAAGAATTTCTCGCAATCTAAGCAATAAGATCTTTTGATAAATCTCCACAGGCTGTTCGCAAGGACATTGCGTGATATCAGAGCGTTGCTTAAGACGCAGGTATATGCCAGTGACCTTGAGTGTTTAGCTTGCGTGTTCTGTACTGACCTCACGCAACGCGTCGTACGTCCAGCCAGTAATAGGACTCGCCCATCAAGGAGCGCTGTCCCAAATTAGACGTATTATTGTACATATAACAAAAGGTATTTAAATAAAACACGTATACTAAAAGATCAATAATTAAATTATCCTTAAAAAGATGAAGGTTTTAGAAAAATACTCTTGATAGATTTTGCGTGATTTTCAGTTTTTTATCCGTGTTAGACATAACTTTACCAATTAATTTCACTATATATTTTTTTTATTTTTATTTTTTATTTACCATTAAAAAAAAAATTACAAAGTGTTTCAGCAGAATAGCATTTTTAAACCACTAAGGTTTGTACTTAATGCTAAAAATAATATAGACGTAATCTAAAATATTCATATATTAAGTTATTAAGAAAATGCTCTAATTTAACATATATTTTTCCAAATCATTAACACTACTCTTTTAGACGTGATCTTCAGTATAAAATCATTAAAAGTCGGTTATCGCCGCCTAGTAAGATTTCATACTGAAGATCACGTCAAAACGTGTACCTTTTGTTTTATGTATAATAAATTAATAATGCGTCTAATCTGGGACAGAGCTCCTTGACGTGCGAGTCCTATTACTAGCTGGACGTACGACGTGTTGCGTGAGCTCAGTACAGAACACGAAAGCTAACCACTCAAGGTCACTGGCATATATCTGCGTCTTAATGTAAGTACTAAGTTTAGTTCGCACATCATAATACAAGGCTGCTCGCAACTTACATGCGATGTTAACATTAACCTCCAAGGGCTAGATGTCTGTCAATTTAATTTTACTGCTTTGACTGTAATCAAGACTTGGTGCCGCAGGTTAGCTCAGTCGTAGGTTATAATTTTGTATTTATTAAATTGCATTAAAGATATCTGATACTTTAGAGCCCACACAGATGGAGATGTGTTTTGTTGCTGCATGGCAGAACTGGTAAGAAAAACGTCAGAACAGCTTAAAGTATTAAGGTAATAAAGTATGGATCCATGCCATCGTATTTAAGTGCATTTAAACCGCATCGAAAGTAAATCAATATGTGGTCTGAAATATGCTTTTTTTTTTGCAGGCAAATATGAACCTGAACTTACAACATATTTATTTTGCCGACAGTATCAGCTCATATCGTTATAAGAGGTAGTTAGTGGTCAAACGTGAGCATATCCAATGAAAAAAAAAACCTGTCTGATATTCTTACTTTTTACCCGTCTATGGCAAAGCTACGAGTAACAGGAAGAGTTATTATTTTAGCAGTCTATGTATGTAGGTATGTTTGGTTTTACGTGTGTTCCACCGTAGTACCTAAACTACTTAACCGATTTTGATGAATGAGCTATCAATAGGTCCGTAATAATGGTCCGGGTGACATAGGCTATAGCCTAAAGTCCACTATACTATATTTAGAGAGATTTTATATATAAAATCTATATTAAATATATTAATTTTGTAGGTGTTACAGGCATGCGACCACGGCTTTACCTTGACCATTTCTGTACCTATGTCTTGATATCTGTCTGAAATATTTTCTTGTTTCGTACTTTTCAGATCACTTTTATTTTGCCGTGGTCGGGTTACAGATTTTTTTATTAAAAAATAAAATGCTTGAAAACAGATAGCTTTTTTGGTTTAAATCCAAATACGAGCCCCGTCAGCCCAGCCTACGCATAAGGAAAAAAAGGACTTAATAAAATTATTTTACAATCAGAGAAACCCATATCCCCAAAATCCTACCCATGACGCTTTAGTTTAAGTATTTTCCTTTTCTTCACCTTCCATTTTGTCTAAAGATTATCCTCGTTTAAATAATTTAAATCATTTTCTAAAAGTTTAACCGGACGTTCTTGACGAATCATCTAATGAATATTGTAACAGTTACAGAAAAAACTTTACGTCACGACTGATACCGATACCAGTCGAATAAGGAAATAATTATACAACAAGGCCCGTGAATAAATAAACGGCAATAAATGATAATTTTCGAGCGAATCTATAACACCACGTTCATAATATTATTCATGAATAATCAATCAAAACGTCTAATCATGAATAAGTAGGTGCATTACTACACCTCGATTTTATATATTAATTAAAAGACACGTCAATCAATAAATAAAACTGATAGCTTTAAAACGCAATCGACGAAGTAAATGTAAGCAGTGACTGACATTATCAATGGAGATAGACACGCGACAGTAATATGTCGATAAAGGTTCAACTCTACCATTAAACGAACGTTCTCAACGAGTTAATATTTTCTATTTGTATTCACGACTTAAAAAATCCTTTATCAATTTATAAAATGCAAATACCAACATTGAACAAAGTTTAATAATTACATCTTCATCGTTGCATCAACTTTCTGCTAACAGAGATTATCCACAGTTAAAGTAAACAACGGGAAAGGTCGGTGGAAACCTTGCTTCAGAAACGAATAGGCACTGAGTTCTTAGAAAACAATTGCCTATTATGGGCGTATATTCCCAAGCGCTAGGTTTTTGCAAGAGCTCATACAACATGTCATTCTTGGGCAACGAGCGGACAAATGAAGGGGTAAACAATAAACAATGTCAATCGCAGTCCACAGACGTCCTTGGCTCCGTGGTTGTGACACCAACGGTGGTGGATTAGTTGAAGAAGGTCGTTTGTGGACACGCTGACAAACCGATATGCAGGTATTGTTGCCAGAAATTTCGATTCTTTTCATTGGTTGCTAATGAGTTCCATCAAATGAGCACAGTGAAAAAGGATTTCAACACGTTTCTAATCATGATTGTAGAAATAAAGTCTGTCAGCTGCTAAACAGAGTCTGAGAATGAAATTATTCTCAGTGTCATAGATGAATTGTATATTTATTCAAAAGTTGTTTACTCTAGCGCCGTTGGTTAAAGCTTCAGTGATATTTTGCCTCTAGGTTGTGACCTCTAAGCCCTATTTCCTTCGATTAATAGCGTTATTTGTAATTCAGCGACAACTTTAATGACAACACTTGAGTACGTTCTAAATATGTAATCTACAATTATGTTTGTAGTGACGATCAGACCATTAAAATCCCCATCATCCATGTATTGTCTGTCAGTCTTCAGCTCGCCAGCAACACAACATCAATTGTTGTCAAACCCAAATCAAACAAGAAGAGTTTACATTAGTCGACATTGAGTCTGCTCGAAGGAATCGTTACAGGTTTGCAATCAGGGAACAGTCCATTGACTTTCATACCAGCAACGACCGTCATTATTAAAACGGTTAGGTAGGTACATACCCGGCTCCAATTAACCGTACGCAGTTGTCCGATGATACGTACCTGAAATGAAAAAGAACCAGTTTACTTATCGATTCCCAGTACAATTAGAAGGCTTCGATTACAAGTCAATTACAGAATGCATAAAAAACCATGACAATGTTGATATAATAACGTAGACATCGGAATATTTAATATCGATCGACAGAAGATTGTGTTAAGGATATCCAGATTTTCATGTTTAAGAAAGCTGACATTTTGAATTCTTGAAAACTATTTGTGTCGATTTCTGATTGTGCAATATCGTAATCGTAATATTTCGTTGCGAAATCCCAAGCGTCTGGTACGATACTCTTCGGTGTTGCGGCACAGAATCGCGCCCGACTTCGTGAGAGGTTAGATTGGTTCGAACTTGCGACTCGGCAGATTCAATTATATTTAATCGTCTCGAGATGACAAAACCCCTATTACTACGGCATCGCAGTCTAATATTTTATCGATATCGATGACGTTTTCTATTATCGTTTATCTATTCAGACATGTAATTCGACTGCGTATTAATACAAATTATTGAAACCGCAACAATAAAATGTGAGGAATATGCGTTGACATCTAAAGGTTTGCAGCTGTTATGACGATTCGTTGTAGTGTCTTTGCATTGGCCAATAAGCGGTAATTTGATGCGGCGTCCGTCCGACAACTTTAATACTAAGTATCGAGATGTAGAAATCGACAGGTGCGTAGGGACGTCACTACCGGTCGGCGGCTGATAAGCGAATGTATGCCGGCCGTTCACCTGCGCCCACTGACACACTGTTTCATCTCTCTCGCTCTCGTTTGGTGCGAAGTACAATAAAAAGAGACACAGGTATGCATGCACGTTTCAGCGAAGAACAAAGAACTGCATGAAACAATTCAAACAATACGTCATGCTACATTTTCAATTTGTGCAGAAAATGCCTGTATTGTGGTAATTAAAGTGACGTTATCCCACGGTATAACAATGTATTCTGTGACATAGTAGGAGTTTAATTCGGTATTGTACTCAGTGGAATCCTATTTACAGTTTTTAATGGACATACGTAAAAAAAAAAACAGAATATACATAGCATGCCATACATATCGAGTAATGAATTGTATTGTTAGACGTAGGCACTAATTAGAAGCTCCATTGTTTTATAATCAATCGTCAATATAACATACTTATACAATTTTCCATGTCTGAGTTAGTCTTGGGGGGCTAATAACATTAGTATAACAATGTACATTAATATTTTATGTTTCAAGGAATGGAAAATAATTGAGCGATTGTTATGCAGTACTGCTATAAATTATCATATTACTAAGGTATACAATACTCTAAAACCTAACAAGCTGCCAGAGAAGCTCTACACGTGCAGCTTACCATAATGGGCTAACAACCCGTCCATCTTCACGTGAAATTACAATGTTTGAACTCAATATCTGATTGCTGCATGTCAGAGTAAAAACGTGTGAGATAAATTGATAGATACCATATTACATAAAATATCGTAAGTATTACACGAGGCAAAAAGTCCAATACTAGACTAAAAAATACAAAAGACATGATACTCGATTCTCGAACGAGAACGACCGCAGCACACATAAGGCGCTTACGTTAGTTATCTGGCACCTAGACTTTATGATATTTATATCGCAGCCGTAATAGGAAGTAAACTACCAATATCAACTAGTTTAATTATCAACTTTTAACGATGGAATTGATTGTAGCTGATCAACCTCGCAAATCGATTAAACGCATAAAGAAATAATGATCGCTTGAATAATTATGACTGCGATATAATTAGGCTATAAAGAATCAATCGCATTCATTAAGTAGATACGTGATAATAAAGATGCTTACCGCAGTTTTGAACAGTAGGTTCTATTTTATCTTATTCATAAATGGCTGTGGTAATGATTGGCTGATAAAGGAGATAGTTAAATACTTAATTTTTGCTTCTAGCAAATAGCGGTAATTGGAAGTTGTACGCCAATGTAATAAGAATGGCATTATAGGATGACATTAAACGGTTTTATGCAGTCGGTTTCGTCAAGAAGCAATTATGACGTATATTATTACAGGCTATGTGCAAACAAGCAGGTACAGGCTCGTCGTTTAATCCTACATGCGTTGAAAAGCTACGTGATTGCATAGTAGGCTTTAGCGGTATCGTCAGTTCGTCACACATCCGTAAGCTGCAGAAAGCTCTGTAGCACAGATTGCTTGATAATTACTTTGTAGCCCGTAAGCTTAACACTTTTTTCTCTACGTAGTGTAAGTACATATAGTTCAGGATATGAAAAGCTTAAACTTAAGGTTTAATATAATCACATTTGCGTTGGATTTCAGCCCGTGGTTTCGTGTTGAAAGTTGGCCGGAGTTCAAAAGTGAGTAAAGAGAATCCGGATGCTGTGGATAAGTTGTGTTTTTTATGTGTAGGCTAGGCACAATCGCGGTCACTGGCGGTAAACCACTTTTCAACCTTATAACTAAGGACATAGGGGTGAAAAGTTGTTCACTGCAAATGTCCGCGGTTGTATATATTAAAGACCAGTAAAATAGTTACGTAAAACACATAAAATGACAATTGATTGCATTTTCTTTAATTTTGACAGTTCTGCCACGTTCATTGCGTTATTTACGTTCTTAAGAGTGATGCGCTAAGGTAGAAATTCAAACTTTCTTATGTTTTTTTGCAATTAGCAGGTCAGTGTCAGGTTCTATGTTGATTAAAATATGATTCGCGAACGGAAGAAATATGGCTTTACAGAATTATAATCATAAGAATCAGCAATACAACTCCTTCTGTTAAAACAATCCTAAAATGTTATGATTTCATGAAATAGTCATTCAATAGGATTATATGAACTTAGAGAGTTGTATTGATGATTTTATGATTATAATTTTATAAATATTATTTGATACGGCCACGAATCATATTTAGATCAACATAAAACCTGATACTGACCTGCAAATTGCAAAAAAAGTAAGAAAATTTTAATTTCGCGGGATACCCTGACGTTTTCACCTTAAGCGGATAAATTGATTAAATATATGAAGTAATGAATTAGAAATATCCTTAGAAACTCTCGGATTGTGGTTTAAACTGTGATACGCAATTAAGGTGCTGATAAGCCTTTTTAAATCTTCTTGTCAAGTCGTCAAACGGCTACTGCATTTGTAATTAGCGAAAATTGAATTTCCATAAGTAAAATAACCGGTTGAAACTAGGACTTCAACGTCAAATCGATAGGAAGGTGAGTTAACATTAGCAGTTTAATGATTATATCGTGACCCACATCTTCGAAATAAGTCCAAACATCTTTATTATTCTTACACGCGGATTTTAATTTATTATCAATATTCATGTCAGTTTTATAGTTGTCAATAAAATTATGATTCTTTACAATTTTTTGCACAATCTCATCAAGTCGTGCGGTATTTTATTAACACTAAATTAATTGAGATACTAATGTAGAGAAGCCCAATTTTGTACTCTTTTTATAGACATGTTTGTCTAAGTTATTCTTGATTTTAGCAAATAGAGAGGGACAATGGATTTCTAAATAGATTTTGTACAATATTCTTTCCTCAATAAGCTGGTAACGTCACTATGGGTAAAAAACTGTTTGTAGGTATCACCACTACATAAATATAAATCTATTCTTCCAAGTCCGTGAATACTGCTTTCATATTCGCCGTGCACGACGAAAAATACATAAAAATAAACAACAAAAGTATGTGTTCTGCTCAAGTTCAGAGTAAACGACTGTGAAAATGGATCATTCACTATTGAGAGTCGCTCTAACCGTTTAAGATTTCACTTTTACAATAGCCCGAAACAGTTCCAAATTAACGACAATCGAGGGACAGTGAAAAGCGTTTACGGAGGTCGCATTCACTCGTTGTGTTGTTTGTCACCTATTTGTGCAAACAATAGTCGAAGTGAGCAACGGAAGTGTTTACGGAGCTGGCTTGCGTTGTTTGTCTTAACAATTCCGTGTGTGTAGGCAAATAAAGCTTCTGACGTGCGTAGGCTATGATTTATGAAGCGGACGGAAAGTATCGGGACTTTCTTCTTTTGTACTGTAGGTTTATAGGTTAGAATAGAACATTGTTGGCTAAGTTAATCAGGTTAATTACCTGGGCTGTGAGCTGTAACTGGGTTTATCTAGGAATGATGGATGATTCTGCGAACTACACAGAAGTTTGCATACCATAAATCAACCACATATATAGTAGTTAGAATGCACATTCTGGAAATTTACCAGAATAATCTAAGAAATAAAAAGATACAAGAAACTTTTAGATATAACGTCGCTCTGTACATAACAAGCGCATTCGTGCAAAATCAAGATAAGATCAGATAAAAGCTATTTCATGATAAATATTAAAACACGATCCCAATTATAACAGGATCTTTTCTTTCTAACGAGCAACTTAACGGGTTAATCTGATTCGCTGTACATTTAATCAGCATCCAAACCTGGCCTGCATTATGTCGGTCTAAAAACGAGTTATGGTCTAAGTAGCCCAATTGTTGCGATATATTCAAAATTAAAGTTTGCTAAATTGTTTCAATAATTTCATGTAACTGTACTCGTCTGCCAGCGAAGCATTAACGAGGTGCGCAGTCGCAACCGTTTTCGAAACTTCAGTCGGTTGCCGCGTCGCCGCCGACCGGTGCGTTTGCGCAACTCTGGTGCCGCGCCGCGGGCGCTCGCCGATTCCCACGCGGATTTCGTATAAACAGGTGGTGTTCAAATGCAATCATTATACTCGACAAATGTTGCCAATTAAAGATTCCTTTGTAATCTGCTATCGGCTAGAGAATAACAAACTGTTGAGAGTACAATAACGTTCGATTGTTAGCATTCACAATATGAGCGCAAATGCATTAGAGCTCAGTAGATTCAGTAGGCACAAAGCTGTTACATTACTGAAGGTCAAATAAGAGAATGCGGTTATTTAAATTATCTAAGGAACAGATAGTAGTCGTGGACTGTACATAAATATTGTGCGAAGCAAAAACAAATACAGCTTTGTATTCTATTTGATTTTATTTCCAAGGCAGATAAAGTAAGAACGGTAGTAAATCCCACAGGGGAACAAGGAAACATGCTGTCTCACACGTTGAGGATGATTTACAGTGCTGCTTGTACGGAGCTACAATAGAAGCCAGTAGAGAATTGGTTGCAATAAATATGCAAGCTCACGAGCTAAACACCGAAGAGGTCACCTGCTGCGCCTACAGATATATTTACGAGTCCAAAGTACTTAACGCCACGCCTTTACCCTTTAAGATTTACATTACATCTAAATAGCTTCGTGAATACCACTGATGCAAGGCTACTTTTTGTATTCAATCAATAACGTGTTTAATCTCGAAATAAATATTGGAGCAAAAGCACCTCATATATCTTAAGAAGTAATTATAATAAGATGTCTTATTTACACGAGGAAAACCCTAAATCTGACGTAGAGCTCGACCGTTACTTCCATTCATGTAATTTAAAGCAGGACAAATTCTTTGCTCGTAAAAGGTTAATCGAATAAGCACGGCATGTAGATTAATGTAGCCGGTGTATTCGATGCTAGCCTAATTATGTCTTACAGTGAGATAGTTAAGGGCAGGAATGCAGCGGCGGCGTAAATTGCAGGTCGGCAGCGGTAGGTGAGGTGTGCCGATCGACAACCTTCCATTCTCTAGCGAGCCTGACACCAATGCCGATGAGGCTATTAAATATTAACTAGTAACAATCGCTCCTAGTTAACACTGAGGTTCAAACGAGAGGATATGATTAAAAGCGAAGACACTTGATACAAACATAACATCTCTACTAGCTGTTAAAGCAATTTTAATATTTACCATCCACGTAACCACGTATAATTTTATGTTGCTCAGCTCAGCTTTATCTCTAGGCTATTTGAGACTAGCTGATTGAGTTAATAAAATGGAAAGAGCGTTTACGAAATGGAATTCTACATTTACGGCTGATAAATAATTTACATGTCGTAAATCTAATGGCACTCCGAGATTATATGACGCAAAGATGTGCATTTTCCCTTTAAAGTTCTGAGTTGGAATATAGTGTGCTAGTTTTATGGCCACATAAAACGGTTTCCAAAATCAACAAGCGCAGCAGTCGCGGAGCGTGAGTATTTAGACGTATTGAGTGAAATCGTAAACCTCGTGACCTCAATGAAGACAGCTCGGAGACAATCTTCGACGAGATTTCGGGCAGATTTCGGAGGGAAGCTAACGGAAACCGCAACGGTGCACGTGCTCACATAGTGTATTTTTATCAACACACGGAGAGCTCCCTTGATAACAGTACCTACTACGCAGTAGGAGCAGTGGGAAGACAGCGACCTTGGTCAGCACCAGCGACAACGGTCGCACGTCAATCACGTTCTATTAGTTCAAAGCCACATCTATAAAGTTCATTACCTCAATAGAAGGAATGATTTGCGTTCGTTCAACGCGACCTTTTAATTCACGCCTTGGTGCAAGTCAAAAATATTTATCAAGACAATGGCGCTTAAGAGAACTATTGAAACTGACTTGAATATTTCCCAGACTTTGTATTTAGAAATTACTATAAGAATGTCCATTATAAAGCCGTCAGCAAACATGAAATGCTTTAAAGCTCTGCCTTGACACATATTGCAACATATTGGTAAAAGCAAGATTATCAGTTATAGACATAATCTTGGCTTCCGTCCAACGCAATGTTTCAAGTAACCTCATCCAAACGAAGCGGGATGATATTGAAATATTGTATTTTGAAGTGTTTTACTACAGTCAAGGTCGATAAATAACGTGCATATTTTCAAATGTGATTGTTATCAGTTTCTGAATGATCATCTGAAACTTGTTTATACTACAAATCTACAACTAGGTGAATCAAAATTCTTACACAACGATAGTTTACAAAACATTCAAAATTCATACTTTCGACAGAACGTAGAACAATGGTTAATCTTGATAAGGTTAAATGTAAACAAAATTAGAAAGAATGTAGAGGAATGAAATGTTTTTAGATATGGCGTCACTAAACAGTGGCACGCAATTATGCTTTGTTTAATTATTTCTATATTCATATTTCAAGCAATTTTCTTACGCAAGACCCTACGGGCATTTGTAAAACAGTGTAATGGTCAAAACGCCCACGCTTTTCTCTTACAACTTGTTTGTGTCGTATCGTAGTTCACAATCACCTCGCCCTCGTCTCGATAGATAGAAAAACTAGTTCAATCTTGGACAAGGCTGGTAACAACCCCGCTGATGGAGCCATGGCATCGCCTATTATGCCTGACCTACATACACAACGCTATGGCTAACTGGACGACCTAATACATAATGTGTTCTTGAATAGTGATTTATGTTGAGATTTAACAGAAAAACTTGATGGCAAATAAATTTCAAACTTAAAAACAGTTATTTTCTTCAATGTAACTACAATAAAAGTAAACAATACTTTATAGTATTGCTCTACTTTTAATAAGGCAATAAAATACTCGTAGTCATAAACTAACAAAAAGCTATAAACATTTCAATACCGATTTTTTAAAAGTTATATAAGTAGTTCAGTTGAAGACCTTGAAGAGTTGGTCTCACGAAATCACAAATTCTTTCCAAGTTACAAACAAAGACCGTAAGTTATACACAAAGTTTCAATAACAACATTTCTTTGCTATTAGTACTCACCTTGTATTTGATGGACAATGAACGTCCATAACGATAGGGCCATCGTTCAATGGTTCCATTGTGATACTAATAATTGAAATCAATAAATGAAATTAACATAAAAAAATAAACCGTTCACATCGGCTGACCTCATAATGCTTTGACTTTACAACATATGAAAATAATATATGTATCTGAGTTACAAAACCGCAGAAGGTTGAAATAACTTAGCATATGTGCTTGAGATTGATATTAATTACGAAGGTCAATAACATAAAGATGGTTTTGAAACTGGAATGAAACAGATCTAGATCAGCGGTACAATGCGCAGGATCTGGTTGGTTTGTTACTTTTGTTATTAATCAATAAAATGTTTCGTCATACGCACAGGTCGCAAACGATCGCTTTGCGTGACCGGCAACTTGGACATTTGCATTTCGGTGTGACTAATTACGATTGACCATCATTGTAACGGTTGTCAAGTCAGTCGGTCATAAATAAAATGATGTTACGTCGATTTCACAATTAGGATTTGATTACTGGCTGTGTAACCTTTCAAATTGTATTACATATATTATATATGAATGCCAAAGGGAACAAAACTGATATTTATTTCGGAAGAGTTTGATTGTTTTAGTAACTTAAATGTTTTTTTAAATACGATAGCTACTCGTTTCACCCGCATGATATATGACATCTTGTTAGATCATGCATAATTTTATTGATAAACGCTAGTGAAGAAAAATATCCCAAGACGCGCTGGCACTGGTAGCTGTGAAACGTAACAAGTTGAACAGCTCCACAAGCGATGTAATGTTAATAAAATTTATGCGGTAGGCGTTCAAAAGACAGTTCAATTTTATAATGAAGTAGTTCGCGGTCCGTGTTAATTATATTTTCAATTTCAAAACGCGCCCGCTACGCCTCGGGCCACACGTAACTCGAACCAATTTTGTAAGAGGGAATATTTGCAGTAGTATTTAATTGTATCGCTTCCAGACGGCTATACAAAATAATTAATCAATGAAACATATTTATTGCTTGCTGGCTTGCAATCTCACCGGGCTGAGATTCATTAATTAATTTCAGCGAAAAACACCAATTCAAGTGGAAAGTTCACTGAAACTTCGTCCACATACATGCCTAAGTATAGAACGTTTTCGAACATCAACCTCTTGAAATAACAGCGACAGACGGGGCCATAGCAATGAAATCGACTTTCAGTAATACAGTGGGCGGTGAGAGTCGTAAAGTTCCGAATTAATCTTACATTTTGCAAACGACACAGCTCACCTGACACATTTCGTTCCCCGACCTCGGAATTATGGATGTTTATAGCTAAACAAATGTCACTGACTTTATTACAAGCGCAGAACATCACTGTCGAAAACTTGACGTAAGAATGGCGTGCATGAATTCAAGTTAACCGATCAGATCCTTAACTATAGACAATAAGTTTGGTCGTCAACCTGGAGCGCAAAAAAGGATAAATTACATTAAAATTGGTAGCGCTGTTAAAGTAATCGCTGTCAACTCATCACAACGTTGTATTATTAGTGAAGATCGGACGCTCACAAGAACTTGAAATAAAAGATAAACGTATAAAAAAGAAAGGCTTGGACGTTAGGATGAGCATGAAATTATCGAAGAACAAAAAATCTAAGTAGAAAACAGCCTAAGACCGGTGTGGAGGCGAGGCGACGCTTCGGCTCGTTTTTCTCTTAATTGGAAGAGAAGCATAGCCTGTTTATGCTTGTTAAACCGGGGAATTCGTTAATTGTAATGATAATAATCAGTGATAAATACCCATACGTGAGTAAAAACAAATGGAGAGATTCACAAGGCATTTTAATTTTAATGGAACAGCATTTGCCGCTGTCTATAAATCACTAAACGTCATAAATAATAATAAAATATTGTCAGCACATCATTAAGGTCGAATAGATGAGAAAATAACAATTTAACTACTTCGTCTATATCTACCAAAAGCACTCAAAAAGTTCTAGACGGAGTTCACAGTTATAATCCTTAATGACCCGGAAGCTAAACAATAATCTTGTGCTTAAGAATTGAGAAGCTTTGATGTAAATAAAGACTTATAAGGACCGGATACCACTGATCATTACAAACAACGCTTTGCTTTCGGCTTCGCTCAAGTGATAGTCGAATAAACGTCCATGTTTTAACTCCTACTGTCTATAAAATAGCTTCAATTTGTAGATTCACCCTGGAGCTGTAACAGAATAACAGACATTTACATGAAATCGAGTCTTGGCTACCGGAATGTTAGTTTATATCGGGCTGTTTACAGATAAACCACTTTCGAATATTCCCATGTTCACGTTCCGGACAGAGATTTAATACTAACATAACATATACGCCTAAGGACCGTAAAACACAGACAAATAGTAGAACAAAACCGCAGATCACGCGGCGTGCGGCGTGGTTACTTTACCCTATTTCGTCCACTCACGTTCTCATCCAGCTGCTAAGCCACGTGACCGTGTGACGTATAAGCTGGTTTAGGTTCCCTGCCTATAACACGTTTTGAGTTAAATCGGGAAAATGATCTAGACAGAAGAAACGTGTGAATAGTCAAGCCAACGAATCCACTTATGCATCGCGGAGCTTGCGGACATAATAGTATTAACGAATAAAATGACAAATAGTGTATACGATACAGGGATTCCTTGTGTGAAGTCTGGTGCCATTTGAATTTGTGAATGCTTTCTTAATCAATCTTTTTTTTTTTAATGTGTAATCTTTCCTCTCGTTTCCCTGCAATCTGTGGGAGTGATGTCGTGAAAAGGGACGGAAGTGTGTAACAGGAAGCGCGCGCTATTTGATTTGACCAATGAGCGCGCGCGGTGCTGGAGTTGGCCGTTATGATGATGATGATGATGATGATGATGACGATGACGATGCCGATGATGGTGTTGTTGATGATGACGATGCCGATGATGGTGATGGTGTTGATGATGATGATAATAGAATGAAAGAAAAATGTTTTATTTAGAACATGAAAGAAAAAGAAAGAAAGAAAAGAAAGTTTCATTTGTCACAGAAACACATGCATAAAAAAAGATAATTAACTCGAGTAGAACAATCAAATAAAACACAATAGATTAAATATAATAACGACCACAAAACAGAAATAGTCGGTAGCTGCTGGCACGTCATGACTGTGACATTATGGCTTATGATGAATATTGTTTTATATAATTTTTACGTCAACCAGAATGTCAGATGTTACACACCATATGCAACGTCTGTAAGGCTCGCTAGTTTTTTTTATTTTGATGTTTGGTTCAAATTAAAAAGTTAAAATACTAAAAAGATAAAAATCAAAAGAGCTCTCATAGTAATGATGTAACCAGAATAGTCCTCGACGATTAATTGTGAAACAGTTGCATACGCATAAATTAAGAAAAGTTTAGATGTGCAACTGTTACAAGGTTTAAAATGATCAGCGATTCAGTTGACACTCACCTAATGACGCTATCTTGAATAAGTACTGAGATCCCTGCATGCCATTTGAATGCAATGGAAATGCATTGTCGAGTCAATTGTTTGCACCGTGCAGTTCCTAACAACTAATAGGTCAGCTCCTTTATTCTCGTGGGTGTCGTAAAAGGCGAATTGTGTCAATCCGTGTACCAGGCGTGGAGGTTATGGGGAAATTCTCATGCGACTATTCATCGTAGCTGACAATTAGATGGCCCATGTCCCGCTGTGGATTCTGAGTTAATATGATGATAATGACAATACTGTTATGTGCTCATCTTTTAAAACAAAATTCCCGTTACCAAGCAGACATTAAAAAAATCGGACAAATTGACGCTAGATAACTACATTCTTCATTCAAAAAGTACCTACTTAAGGATCAACGACAATACGTCCGTTGAATTCTGAATGCGCGCACATAATGTTAGGATTAGCTGCATTTCTAGTTTCAGGATGAGTAGTTTATAGTCGCAATCAGGCCAGCACGCAAGCTTTACTGATCTAAATTTCCAAGATTTATATGCTAAGCTATCATGAGATGAAGATTTAGATAGACAGTGCCCGTTTATAAATAAAGAAAGTCTCTATAGCTTAAATAATAAATCCGTTGGTGGATTTATCTGTGAAGGGCATGCTTAAATGTAAATAGGAACTTTTGTGCTGCACCGGCAATTCACGACTGTGGGATAACAACTTATTACGTCTAATTCAAGTTGTGTAAATAAACTAAACAAAGCGTAATTCTGCTATTACTTCCTCCGCATACTCACAAATTGCTGCAAATGTTCACATTCCGAGTAACACTTGCAAATTCTGCTTTAACATTAAATAGCATTAAAGTAACCCGATGCGTGAGAAACAAAGCGTTAAGTTACAAACAAGCCCGGGCATGGGATGGCCTGAGTTCGTAACGTTTCGAAGCCCTACACTTGTTACCGGACACAGTCAACGGGGTAACCGACCCAACACGTGAACGAAACACGATACATGTAGGCGCACGTTATGCAACCACTGACAGTGATTAAAAGCTTGACCCATTAAACACTATATAAAACAAAGTTTGCGGAACAATCCGCTGGCACGCTACACAAATGCAATATAAATCCATTCGAAAATGATTTATTTATAACCAAAAGAAAACTACAAGAGGATCGTTGAACGGTCGTTCAAAATAAATGTAGGTGCACACATTTATCACGGACCCGATCGAAGGTAACATTGTTCATCAGAGGTCAAAAGCTTTACAAATGATCGTCTCCGCGTTAACCTTCAGGATCCCAGCTGTTGTTATAATGCACCGAGCGTTTGAACTGTCACGTCTAAAGCGTGTTGTTCTCCGTCCAATGCTGGTAAAACAATCTTCAAAGTATTAGCTGGTAGAATTGGACATCGATGGAAATGAGATAGACGAAATGCTACAGGGAAAAGTAAGGAATTGACGCGAGAGCATTTGCCGGTTGAGGAAGCTGATTTATTGTCTCACGTTAGACGTGTCTCATTTATCACAAACAGTTTTAGCGGCTAAGCCACAAAGGATAATGCATTGCCGATTTAGTAGAATCGTTTATCGAGCTGACATTGACGAATCTGATGAGAGATAATACAACGACAAACATTGCGATTCGGTCGAACTCACATGTTGTATCGAATACAGTTCAATGAGTAGGTCCCTCGTCGATAAAAAGTACGACGATTATTTAAAGGGAGCATAGAATTTATTCGGCTGCACCTATCCCTACTTAAAACTTTTTATTACTTTCCTTTAGTTTCGGTACCAATAGCTGTAAACCCCAAAAAGAGGGTGTTGCCAGTGCTATAACCTCAGAAGTATAAACAGTAAATAAACTTTTTTACTATGTCGTTTCTACCTTGATAATTTGTGGCAGTGATAAATTCAATGGAGGACTTAATGACCGCGTTCGTTATATAGTCGGCGACGTACTAAGAGGTTTTTTAGACGAACAATTTATAAGGTGTGGCAATCAGGACCACAAGCTAGCTTTTATTAATTCCAGTAAAGTTTCTTGGAACTGTGACGCAATCGAATAATACAGTTTCTGGTTGTTAAAAACAAAAATGTAAGATGGTTGTTTATCTCGTCGGGTTATCGGTTCTCCAAATACCTATGTAAATGAAAGAGTTAACGATATAATAAACAAAAACAACTAAAACGTATGTAGCATTCCTCTGACGTTAACATTATTTATATTCTTTTTTGTTGTGTATTAATGAAGCAGACTAGACTTCCGAGTTTACCACTTTCATATATATTTTCGGCAGAGTGGCAGATTCGCGGAAGTATCCGAATGTACATTTGGCAATAACTTTCCTGTCTTCGTCTTTTGGGGACATTATAAGTTAGAAGAAAATTCGGAAGTTAGGCTAATGGAAGTTTAGCAGTTTGTAAAGGTTTCGCTGAAGGGAAGCTAAAGCCGAGTGATATGAACGCAATGATTTGCTGCGGCGATAAATCCACGCGGTAGACGGGGACAGACCCGCCCGCGGCCGCCACGATAAGTGTATCCAATTACTAAGATACCCTACACCGATGTTATACCATCGTGATGTATTACACCATAAAGTTTATCGTTAAAAATACTATTAAAACTATGAGTCGTTTTCAATAATATGTAATGCACCTTTATTTACTCTTTATTATTTATAAAGACACCAGATCGTTTTATACTATGAGTATACCTATTGACGTTATACCTAGAATGAATGTAAAAAAGGAAACAACAACGTCAAACGCCGGTTGGCTACTTCATAGAATATATTGATTCACAGAAAGCACTAACCAAAGTCTAGCCTTGGAAACGATAGTTAATTGAACAATCCAAGTTTCATTGGCCATCCCTATGCGACGCCATAAAAAGTTAAAAGACTTTCGAACATTCGTACAAGTCGGAAATTTCACCTTGTCCACAATGTATGCATATGCAGTTAACCTTTTTCCCATGGTGCGTCTCGTCTCGTTTTACACAAGAAACCGTTGAGCATTTCTACCCGTCGATAATTAATTCTGTCCTGGGCTACTTATGTTACCGACGGAGTAGAAACCGCAGCGCCCTGTTGTGGTCAAAGAACATGTTCGATCGCACTCGTATCAGTCATTTAACTTTGCTCCAATTTCACCGACTACTATTTTCCAATACGACCGCAGACCTTCTAGCTAAGATGAAAATTAATGCGTTAATGGCAGGGAGCGGCCTGGATTCCCTCGTTGAGTAAGTACAGGTCTCGAATGGTATATTTTTCATTGATAGTAGCTGCGTATCTCGTGTCTAGCCATCAATTTTACAACTGAACACTACGTACAATAATGGCACATAATCAGATCGTAATACCACTCATATCTCATTGTGTGGAACTGTGAATTACGGTACGAATATGCCACCCTCCCTTGACAAGCACATCCATTACTATGACTCTGGGCGTCTTGAGATTAAGGTAATGTAACAGGTATAAAGTGGAAACCTTACGAAACCGGGAACACGATGCATGAATATCCACAAAATAACCGCAACCGCTTCTCCGTACGTCGATAGTATTAAGTAGGGATTTACTGGTGGTTTTAAAGGGCCCATCGAGATCCGTGCGGTTACCGTCAACGGACACCGCGGAAGGGCTCCGGTATCGAGCACTCATAAATCAAGCAGCACATCGCCCCCGGCAGTCTGCCCTGACCCTGCTGCCTTTGTTTACCCTCTACGTTACTTTACTGATCACCTTCAGATAAAAGATGTTTAAGAGCATACAATTTAAACGATATCCTGCTGAATATTTATGTTCGTCCGTATCTACTTCGACTATCGATAAAAAACGACATACCCTTTTAACACATGAATGGATTCAAACATTTTTTTTGTGAGAACTGACCTCGGCGCGTTTTCGATAATCGACGTCACAATTGATACAATCGCCACGTAAAAGGCTATAATGGGAGTGCGGCGATGCAGCGTCGCGATCGTAATCGACCGAGGCCGGTCGGCCGGTGTGTTGCTCTAGCGTCGTTGGCTGTGTTGTGCGTTTCCAACTTGGTCAGATTGTACTGTTCGCTGAATCGGCCGCGTGCTGATTCAGATCGAGGTCTGCCGGGTCGCTGGGCATCGCAACTCGCTACTTTGCGATGCTCGCGGATCGATTATCGCGCGTCACGAATTGCTGGCGAATCAGGGTACACACCACACGCAACGATTGTCGCAAGCGCTATTAATACTACAGAATTTTAAGTCTGTCTATCGAATTTAATTAAAATTATAGTCATTTAATTTGCGGAATACCGTTAAACAGCAACCCTCAGGGCGAATAATAACATTAACCATTCCGTCGACTTTTCATTAGCAGTAACTTTACTGTTAAGAATACTATAATGAAACATAATTGCAAGCCAGAGCTTTAGATGTTTTCGTGCGAGCAAACCTCGTATTAACTCGCAAACACCAAGGCACTTGAGACAGAAACCTCATACGGTCAAATCAATCAAGCAGATGGAGCACGGACCTCTATGTACAGGCATTATCTTCCCAATAGAGGCGATCACGTAACAATATCCATTAACAATCAATCAGGTCTACTGGATAGCAATTACAGCCCACGGCAAATACATCTTTATATTTGTATAGAACCTTGCGCCAGATTATATGGCGAGAGAATGAAAATATACTGCAATCATAGACTGATGTCATTTCAAATTGCTTGGCCTGAGGAGGTGAATATCGTCGATTATTACAGGGCTTCGATCAGTCCCGTGTGTGTCCGGTATCAGTGATACGTCGATTCCCCGAGGGCCAACATATCCGTTTATTGTTGTCCACAAATAAACGGTTTAGTCCATCCATGAGAAGCGAAGTATGGAAGTAATGTTAGCCGTCATGTACAGTCACCAGCATAAATATATGACTATGGGCAGCACTGCAAAATTATCTGATCATCAATTGAAGGTATAATTATATATCGATACTTAGCCGGTAAAAATATGTGATGACTTACAGCCGGCATAATAATCGTTTGCCAGTAACAGCATATGTATCGGATCGGACCGGGTAAAAGTATCTGATACACGAAATCAAAATTATGTGACATGTCATCAGCACAAATATCTATCTACTGTAAACGCATAATTATCGGATCGCATATAGACTGCATTAATATCTGACACTATTTACAGTCAAAAATATCTCAAAATTCTACAAGAATGAACTTTATGTACCTAACCATAGAGTCGTAATTTGAACGAAACTGTATGACGCTTCTCGAAAAGAGTATCAACCTGTCATTTGATATCGCTGTCTCACGTTTTATGACACGACTTTAGCAGATTTCATTGCTAAAATAAATAAGGAACTGTTGATGACAGCATTTGAAACAAGAAGAGTTTTTAGCAAGGAGATTATATTGGTTATAAATGCCATAAATGGTATGGTGGTATTTATTGCTTATTTAAATATTCGAAATAAGAAATTTCGTTTCCTCGATTGTAATGTCAAACTGTCACACACAAAGGATTGAATATTATTCTTTCGCCTGGTCTAGACTTGTAAGATTGCAATATAGTAAAACAACTACCTATAGATTGAATTCTAATATTGAACGGTTGACCCCATGGCGACTTATAGAATCGATGCCCACATAAGGCATAGGATTGTATCAATACACGAAGACAATAAATCCGTTCAAGAAATTATAGATGTATTGGGAGTGACAGTAAGTTATGTTATCGCTTAAAAAGATTCAGATTACTTATTTAAATCAGTAGCACATACATTACTCTTAATTGATGGCATCTACTCATATTCGTTTCAGAGGAATACCGTTAAATTATGGATTAAACGCTGGGAAGAGGAAGGCAGTGTCGATCATCATAAAAGTGTAGGTTGCCCACGAAAAACCACAGCCCTTCAAGATCAAAATATTGTCAGCTTGTACGATGACAATCCCACGACTTCAACCTTGACAGTCGCAAATGACAATGGGCTTTCTCGTGATAGTGTCCGTCGTCGGCTCAAGGATGCTGGCTTGAGGAATAGAGTCCCAGCTCGAAAACCCGTGCACCTACAACGACACAGGGATCTCCGATTAGCGTTTGCCGAACAATACATACATTTTGATTTTAGAAATGTCACGTTTCTTGATGAAAAAGTTTTCCAGTCAAGCGCGGATGGTCGAATCTCATTGTGGAGAATTAATAATACCCGCTATAACGAAAATAATGTCATCCCTAATAAAAGATCAGGCCGCATTTCTACAGGTCTACACGGCCTGGAGAGCTCTGCCAGGTTACTAGGCGGTTAAATAGCAGAGACTACATCATTCTCAATGATATTCTGTTGCCATCATTGCGAATATGTTACCCAGATATTAATCCGGTATATGTGGTACAGGACAACTGCTCGTTCTACAACAGTCGTATTTGCGACACTGGAAAGCCCAACAAGAGAGGATTGAGCTCCTGGACGTCTTCCCACCCAAAAGCCCTGACCTCAATCCCATTGAAAACTTGTGGGGGTTGATGGTATAACAATGGGACCGAACTGAAGCCAGAACCAAAGCAACACTGATCCAGCATTGCTTTGACATCTGGGAGTCCATGCGGGGATTGGACCATTGTTACTATATGGTTATGTCGTAGTTTGGTTAATACTAAATAGAATGTTAAGTAGGTACATACAAGAATTTATTTTGTTTTTGAGTTACTAAGTAAAAATAAATGTGAAAGTTTGGATTTATATCATCGTTTTTTTTTATTACACACCGTTAAAATGTACATTATTTGGCACACTTGATATCACCAGCTTACTACGCAGTCAATTCAATCAATTCAATCTTAGGCAGATAATCACAACACTAACCGACGACTCGTTTCAGGAGTACCTACCAATAACGTTAAGTATGCCCTTCGATTTCACAAGGTTGTTAGTTACGAATTTCGGGTTCAAATTATTTCGAGGAATTGACAAAGCTCTCAGACTACTCGCAATTTTTACAGATCGACCAGTAAAACTTTCACCACAAAATATGCATAATATGTGTTATGATTCTAGGGCTCATATTACGTTGGTGACGAGCTCTCCAAACAATGAGTTAGCCTTTTATGAATAGCCGCCCGGCTTCAAAAAGCAACATTGGAAATTATTTGACTCATTGTCGAATCAAGCAGTTACAAAACGTGAGACGGCGATATCAAATGACAGGTTGACACTCTTTTCGAGAAGCGTCATACAGTTTCGTTCAAATTACGACTCTATGGTTAGGCACATAAAGTTCATTCTTGCAGAATGTTGAGATATTTTTGACTGTAAATAGTGTCAGATATTAATGCAGTCTATACGCGATCCGATAATTATGCGTTTACAGTAGATAGATATTTGTGCTGATGACATGTCACATAATTTTGATTTCGTGTTTTATCAGATACTTTTACTCGGTCCGATCCGATACTTATGCTGTTACTGGCAAACGATTATTATGCCGGCTGTAAGTCATCACATATTTTTACCGGCTAAGTATCGATATATAATTATACCTTCAATTGATGATCAGATAATTTTGCAGCGCTGCCCATAGTCATATATTTATGCTGGTGACTGTACAGTGTCAGTTCGGACGGCTCGCTCGGGGGGTTGCGTAACAGCGTAACAATAGTCATTAGCAATCAATCAGGCCGACGCCGGTGGGTGGCTCGGAAGGCTCGGCTCTGAAATTGGCCCTTGCGGTAACATTGAGAAACGTTGTTTGCCGTGTTATAACGTGATATAGACATATACTTAGGTACATGCTCGTGATCGATTTGGTACTTTCAATTTTGGTCAGCATAAAACTTGAGCGCCAACCGCACACCTCAACGAGATGATGTGATGAACACAGGGTTTTATCGAAATTGTGGGCAAAGATACGTCGATAGCTGTGGTTGGCGGCACGCGTTCTGAACACGTACGGGCAATTGAAAAGAGCTCCGGTTATTGCGGGAAATTCAGGGGAATCGAGATGCAATTGATGCTGCCGGCCATACTGCACAATATATTAGACGGGAGTGTCGCTTCTCACGTCACGCCTTTGTGCCGCCTGAGGTGTCAGATGGGATGTGCCGATAACCTGAACGGAATAGCAATTTCGTCTTGAGAATCCAAAAATTTCCTAGAAACTGCCAGTAAAGTTTGTACCTCCATATTGCCTGGCACAACATTTCACGATGGACATAGCTACCACAGACGTAGTTAAAGAGGACATGACGATATAATGACAACTTTATTATGTTAGGAATCTCCCGGACCTTATGTACTGTGTGGGTTATTAACCTGACGCGTTCATTATAAACGTCCGGTGGTCACGCGTTGCGTATCAAGGTATATGGGATATTGCGACACAAAACTGTATATGTCCACAAGTACATTTACCGTAAAAAAAACAACCAGTCAACGCTTAAGAAATATGTCAACTCCCAAAAATGGAGGATCGCGCCGTGGAATTTTAATCGATGTCATGCTTCGAATGTGGCCGAAGACGAAAAAAGGTTTGGTCCCTTGGCGCTTGGTGTACGGCATTATCACGCACCAACGAATTCAAAGGATTACCTGTCGAATTTTGATGGTCGAATTAAATAGCTGATTTATTAAATGAAGCGTGTATTGTAAGACTTCTTTATTTGGCGCGACGACGAGCGATTGCCTCACAAGACTTTCTGATTAATTATGTACAATTAATTTGAAGCATTTGACGTGCCGCTTTTGTGTTGAATACATTCTGTGATTTTCGCCAACATCATTAACAGCATTTATATTATTATTCATGCTGTGTTTTAAAAGGCCCTAAATGGTGTGTTGTTTTTATAGGACCTTTAACAAAAGTCATGAATGATGTATAACATGGCATGGTTATCGTTGTAATAGATCCATCCTATTAGTATTGTTTTGTTGGTAGTTTCTTTCGATATAATATCAACAAGAAACAATAGAGCGGTTCAGGCCATCCGTCGCCCGTGGGAAGATGCGAGATAACGCCACAATCGTACTTTCATCCGATCACGCATGATTTAAGTGCGAACAACACTACAATAGTAACAAACAGTCACGTATCTCACTACATAGTCATTTCTTTGATCTTTTTGATAAATCTGGCAATATTTCAATAAGAGTTTACCGACGAAGTGAGTGCTATTGACAGAATGAAATGACATGTTATTTTTACATTCTAGGACGAAGGCGGTGACACCTACTTCAGTGTTCTAAGAGATATCAATAAACATATATTTAACCAAGTCTTACTTTATACGAAAACTAGGCATTGACAAAAATAGTACGTACAAAACGGGATGTATAAAAAAAATTGTACTACAACTCAGGTATACATAAGTGCCAAAAACCTTGACACGCCTCAGATTTTATTATTCAAGCTGAACCATTTCAGGGACGCGAACGCAGCTGCCCCTCAAGTTGGTTTACACTCCTACAGTTATAAAAGTCGTACAAAGTAGACAAATTCGGTAGGAACACCTACATGACATGGCTGCCGTGTGTTGCCGTCGGAGATATCGCCGGGGTCACCAACAACCCCTCGGCAACAACTAAATTGTGACGAGTCACGCCACTGCACGCTCCGATTTGTCACTGTAAAACGCGTATTACATTGATTTTTTGATGGTATACGGAATGATTTGATGTAATGTGTAAATTGTTGGTACGTAGGCATGTGACCCAGAGAAGTGAGGAACAAGTGGCGAGGAAAGTTTTGTATATAAAAATGGCGGTTAGAGCAGGGGAAAACCAAAGACGATATAAGGCTAGAAAGGTGGGTGACTGACGGATGATGGAGACGTATTTAAGAAAAAGACATGCTGCACATACTCCAAATAAATTGATAGGGTAGGAGCATTGTGGATTGTTGATATTCATAAAACACAGCAAACTGACGTCGGAGGTGTAGAAGATAAAGAAGACACTCTCTTTATAATTAAGGTCCTTTAGATACACCGAATGCAGCTACAGAAACGACTACTTAATAAATATAATAAATAATGTTGTCTCATTAGTCTAGTACCGACAAGCAGACGAATTGAAAATGTTGTAACAGAGATAAAACTGGAATAAATTGTGAAAGCTGACAAACGTGAGAAACTAACACGGTATCTCCGGTTAATTTAGAAAGAATTTCTGTATTCATATGAATTCCTCCAGTAATCAGTAGCCAACGCTCTGCTTGATTAACATCAAATAAATCACATTAATAGTGCACATCCTTACCTTACAGCTATTACGAGATAAAACTCTTTAATTGAACAAATTAAACTTCATCAACTACTTTCATACGTATATTACCTCGTACTGCTTAAAGACTGTGATAAATAATCGTTAGTAGTATATACCTTAATAAATAAAAAGCAATCGAACGATCTAGATGAGTATATAAATGGTGAAATCATCTAGATAAATTAATTATCTTGGTCATCCTCGGGCATCTGAATGAGCAATTGTCTTTATTTATATGGCCGTACCTTTAATCGAGTATTTATTGCCATGATTTCGAAAACAGTCATATGAAATGTATTTACAATCCTTTTTATTAGTTTATGCTTGCCTACATTAATACGCAAGATGCATATTTAAAGCTAAGGCGAGCTTGAAAGACGTGAATGCTTATCTGATTCTGAAGCTAAAACAATTAAAAAGAATATCTTGATGGAGTTTTATAACCTTGGCAGATGTTATTTTTTCTAGTTTATGAGTTAGGGTTTAGAAACTTGTATAGAAGCTTAATTGACTTATTAAAACTAACTACCTACAGAAAAATTTCTTAAAATATTGAATCGTTTGTTGCATACAATCAAGCAATTGCAAGCAATCTTATATATAAAATTCTCGTGTCACAATGTTAGTTACCATACTCCTCCGAAACGGCTTGACCGATTTTTATGAAATTTTATATGCATATTCAGTAGGTCTGAGAATCGGCTACTATTTTTCATACCCCTAAGGTAGGTAGGTAGGTAGGTGTAGGTAGGGTATGTAGGTAGGTAGGTAGGTAGGGTAGGTATGCAAGTGGGTAGGGTAGGTAGGGTAGGATTTTTAGGGTAGGTTTGTAGGGTAGGTAGGTAGGTAGGTGCGCCGTAGATAAGTACATAGTGCTACCCGTGGGAAGCCGGGGCGGGCAGCTAGTTGTTATATAAATAAATAAATATATGACGAAGACAGTAGACATTATCGTAACTGTACCTACAAGTATATAATATGTCTAAAGTCTAAACCTCGTTATAACTAGGGCGCACGGGAATAAAAAAAGCTCTAAAGAAAATAATGGATAAGAACTAAGAACACAAGGAGAGAAAAACTCAAACAACAAATATCTGAACACGTAATGGAAACTACTATCAACAACCACTTTTATGTACCGTTTTTACACGCTACAGACTTCTGCCATTAGAGCCTTTTTTCTCTCTCCTTTTCATCCGACATACTGACTCCTTTTATTTTGTTCAATTTGTGAAACTTTTGTTGATAAAAGCCTTCTTTTACTTAAACAAAATTGCTGAACTCAAATATTCCTTCAACAAATATGAGTTGTATTTGGAAACGTAGTTACAAAGGATTGAACTGAACATATCACGTGTGTGCGATCATGAAATATTTCTGCACGTGGTGCACAAAATAGATTTTCTGTACTTTTACTCAATACATTTCTCAGCGTGGAACCAAGGGTTGGTATTATTTAGTTCGAGCGTTCATAACAAATATTTTAGTTGCCAGTAACGAGCGATAAATCTAGTTTTAGTGCGAGGTCGATCAGTACAAAATCGCTACCGGCTGTGGTTTCACTAATGCATACACTGCGCAGTAACCCGTTTGACCACAAAGCGCCAATGCTATCTAAAAAAAATATACCAGACCATTTTTTTTTTAAATATTGGTCGGCTTTATCGGCTAAGTTAAGTGAGGCGCCACTTCGAAGTGATTTTATCGGTAAAATATATTTTATGAGTGCTAATGTCATAAGGAATTGATAAATCGTATTCCAAAAAAAACAACAATGTTTTAGTCGAATAGGTACCTACGTGACTTCAAGTCGAACTTCTGTCTGTTTCTTGGAAATGCTTGAGCAATACATGCCCACAAAGTATTTTTTTAAGTTATTAGGTACCTAAAAATGTCTCAATTTTGGTTCAGCCAATAAAATCTGACCGCGCTCAGTGTCGTAAAATACAAGCTCATGCGTTGTTTCGGGAACGAGGTTGTCGTGAAAAAATCCCAATAAAGTTTTGTGACTATTGAGTTTTTATAACAGTGGTCCAGATTTGTCTACACCCAAAGCTCCAAAGTCGTTACTTAGGTAAATGGGACAGCGGTTACTAACCTAGACATACTGGCTCGACCTGAACGGCGCGTATCATCTCATTACTCACCTACATTGACATTTACGAGCGTGTTTTGATTCTGATCATATAAAAAATCAGACAGCTATTTTTCAAACGAAAGAGCCGCTATGTACATATACATAAAAGTATCTATTCAAAAACATAGAAAATATAGTAACTCATTGACACAACAGCGATAAGATTGTGTGCTCAGTTTATTGGTATTACGAAAAGCTTTCATTACACGCACAGTTCAATATACGGATGAAATCACCACGAGACGGAGCGATCGAAACTCGTCCTAATATTCATTATGTTTAGGGTTTGAATTTCCGTTATCTAACTGTAGGCATTGAACTGTTACGTAACGTATATTATTATGATATCACGTTGCGGGGTAAATGATCCGACCTTCCACACGCATCGGTGGACTTTCCCGCAACACAACTACATTAGGTACTTATGTTTATAACAAATGCTCACTATCTACAATATCATAGATAGCTTTAGCTCGTATGCCACAATTATTACTTTTTATTACTGTGGACACTACGTATACAGTTGTATGATAATTTTATAGTGTAGTGTTTAGCTGTTTTTTTTTCATGGATAACTATAAATCGATTTCCTATTTACGACTAGAAAAGCTGTAAAATAATAACCGGCCAAGTGCGAGTCGGACTTGCACCCGAAGGTTTCCATACCACCGTACTATATTTAACAAAAAACGCAAAAAAAAACGTTTCTTGTATGACCCTCTTTAATTTTTATCTTTATTTTATTTTTATGATTTGTTGTTATAGCGGCAATAGAAACACACAATCTGTGAAAATTTGAACTGTCTGACTCTCTACTGACAGACGGACGAACGGACGGACGGCTTAGTACCGACCGAAGGCTTAGATAATAGGGTTCCGTTTGTTACCTTCGGGTACAGAACCCAAAAAAAGGAATGTGAAAATAGAAAAAATAACCTTTCTAGTTGAACATCTTGCAGAAGACAAGATCAGAATATATCAATTTTAAAAACAGGATACATAATTTGATTGCAGTTACGCTACCGAAATTAAAACCGAAGAAGGAAATCTTGTCTAGAAATAAGGATATGTATTCGACGGTAAGTAACTTTCTCTAAACGTCGCAATATACTTACGTAGGTACGACTCTAACTAGCGATACATAATTTTCTCTTAGAGATAACTTGCACGAAGGTTCTTCTGCTAAGGCATTTAATTATAATTCGAATAATTCCCGACGATGCGTTATTAAATATACATGGAAGCAGTTGGATGCAAAGTTTATTATACGTCAAGTCATGCGTTTGTAGGTCGCACACGCAACGCTGAAAGCAATTCAATTAAAACATCTCATTCACACTTGTCATAATCTCAGAGAGTCGTCAAAGTAGTTGTTGATAGAGCCATTCAGCGGAATGTAAAATTGGCTACTGATATTTTTTATGCAAACATTTTACTCGTTCTTACAAAAGCTATCAACGCAAACACTTTCAAGATTTTTTCTATTTGTCTACCGTACACACCTGTTCTATAAACATCTGAGTTTTTTGTTTCATGAACCTTTTTATGAATAGTAAGATAAGTAGGAGTAGTAGATAAGTTCAGTTTATTCATACATATACCAGACTGGTCTTTAATTACGTTTCCATTCTAAAAACCTCAACTAACTTACGGGAAACATAACTAATCTTGTAATGGTCCTTTTTAGAAACCTCATGGTCATTCTCTATTTAAGTGAAACATTCTAAACTTTCTAGAAACTTTACGTAAATAGGAATCACGCGTCCTCGGGCCCCCACGTGTTGGGTATCTCTCCTGCTAAGTCACGTGTCCTCAATTAGGAACCAAGAGCCAAACCGAATCTATTCCTGTACTCAACTCATCTTTCTCAATTTGTTACTTGTTGGATAATGACGTCCTTTTGATAAAACATAATTATTCAATCAACTCTTTTGTCGCGACATTGATTTATTTTATTATGTGCAATGTAACAATGAACATAATTGCTTTTAGAATGTATTATTAGGATGTTTAATTCATGTAATGGTTATAAGACACTGTATTTTCCATAGCTGCATCGCTAGTTTATCTATACCACTCGTGTGGTGCTCTTGGCAATCAATCAGTTACTGTTTAAAGCCTGAAGCTAAGTAGATTATCATAATGGTATACTTTGTTTTTTCCGTTAATGAAATAAGCGCTATTACCATTAACAACCTCAACCATTATATCATTCAATATATCCATGCTATCATTGTGTGCTACGTGACGTGTTGTATCCATGAGAGTTCCTCATCTAAATCTCAAATGACCTGAAACACTTAACGTCTCAAGGCCAATCGTTTTTTAAGCGCTTTATCAGGCACTTACGTCCCTGTAACGTATGAAAGCCGCGCTCGATCAAATAAGGAAGAAGATAACGGTGACCTCTCAGCATCTTTTATCGCGTGTTGTGTCTTAGGATGATACCGAGCGACGTAATCTCGGAACGGTTTCATAAAGCTCCCGTCTTATCTGTCCTTGCCTTCCGACTGTTGGATATTCGTTTTAGTGGAGCCTTGATAAGATTCTCCTGTAAATAATACCGACATAGAAATATTGGTGGTTCTTTTTAGTGTTTCGAAATGGAAATTTCTTCAAACGATCTGATCTGTCCTAAAAGTAAAAAATATAGAAAACTAGACGAATTCTAAAGTTTGTCTCAATTACTAGACTAAAAACTAACAGAAATCATGGAATACAATTTACATTTTAGATTCAACGAAACTAAACCACTCAACATTCAAATTAAGCATCGATTTCGTTTACTTTTGCCCCAAAAAAACTTCGATCGAAAAACTGATCAAAAGAGATCAGACATGGAAATAAGGCTACGGAATGAATATTTGGTATTAGTTGAGCAATCTTTGTAACAACGTTATTTTTGTAGGTAGAGGGAAAGCTCATTGACTGATCGCATATAGGTGACGCAGACGCAGCGATCCCAGAGGCATCTGCAGTTGCGCGCACGCGAGACAGAATCAATCGCGTTGAGAGAGCAGCTGAACAACTTTCTCACCGCTCGTGTATCGACGCGACACTGGTGCGTACGAGTATGCTTGATGACGCATGACGCAAGCTGACAGCGTTTGCGTCTCAGAGATGCGTCCCGAAGGACCAAAACAAGAGTCGGAATCGGGCGTCTCAAAGGAACCAAGTTTTTAAAAGGTTTTTCATTCTTGATTCAGGTCACTGCCGTAGATGTAATCTAAATTTATCTGAAAGTGAAGTGCTCCAGCAATGGATTCCGATAGGATAAGTTGTTGATGATTCGACACTGTCAAATAAATTGCCGACCGTACCTACTTTTTTTTTTAAAGAGGTAAAGAAAAAGAGTCCTCCCATGGAGAAACGTTATAAATAAATATCTTTATACCAGTTTTTAGGTACTTTCATACATTGTAGCTCCAATACAAGCATGAAGATTGAAGGTGTTAAAATAGAACCATAGTGAAATTCATTCTTGATTACACTTCCCGTTAATAAAAAATTGTTAAGCGCTTTACAGTTCATCGCAATGAAGAGAAAAAAGTCATGTTTCCTATTCACTGGCTTTCACGATTCACATTCATCAAGTGATCAAAGCGAATTGAGGACCCTTTGATGTGTATGCTGTGCTGTATCTTTTAAATTCTGCTTTTTATAGGATTTAGGTATAACCTATATCATGTGTCTTTTTATAGACTTGTAACTTTATTTACAGTCATTCGGGAAAGCTGTAATACATTCGGCTGGTGAGCAATATGCCTCTGTGTTAATTACCTAAGAACTCAGAAAAAAAAAACGTAATTGGATGTTAGTGTTAATTAATGAATGAACACTATTCGCTCATCGCTTGGCACACACGAGCTAAGTGCAAGAACATCGGGAAACGCAACACTATATCGGCTTTCTCTTGCGTCTCGAACAGCTTTATCGGCTCGCGCCCATAGAAAACTGCCAGGAGAAAATTATGAAATCACACCATCGAGCCTCGCCGAGCACCGCGCCCGTCGCAGACTTACACAAATGAAACTTTATTTGCTACGCCCGCTTTATATTGTAACGGTTTACTTTCATATATATTTATAGCGATATTATTCGCTTCTTCCTTAGCGTGGGCTTGTAGAGATAAACTTTCATGAGCATGCAGATACATCTCGCGATTCGAGGAAGTGATCATACCAAAACGGACAAGGCAGAAATTGTTGTTACAGTGTGGTTGATTTAATTATTTCTTAATTAAAATGGGGAACCCACGAAACTTTAAAATACCAAGAATATATGGACAAAGATTGAATCGAATACATCTTGAAATTAAATGTTTTTATGAATAACGACGAATTCATTGTAGGTGCCTACATCGGTTTTGTAAAGGCAGGTTGAACGTACTGTTAATCGACGTTCTTAAGATAAAACTACAAAAGACGAAAAACATTTTGTTTCAACGATTTATATCGCTTGTTTGTTATTAGGCTTATTTTCGTAGATAAAATAAATACTTTATCTAAAGAAAGACAGACAAACAGATCAAAAGAGAACACTCAGAAATGTTGTTGTTGTGGTGAGAAAGAACGTTATGAATAAATCAGATATTACGATCACGTTGTAACGTTTCGAAATAAAACGACACACGAAGGAATGGTAATGGAAATCAGCGTGTAATTCTCTATAATCCGTACACAATGGTAAAGATGATTTGTTATTAAAACCGGACCGAGGTGGATGCGTCGAGACCACATGACGTTCAGCCCTGAATACTTCATTAGATGACTAAACGGAATCGTTAATAAACGGCAGAGAGGTGCAATATATAATCAGACACAATACATTTGCACATCATCCAAGGATCTTATTTGACTTGACGGTCATCCACAATTTGCGGTATAATTATTTGGAGCACTCGGTTCCTTTCATTTTTTATTGGAACTCGATATAATATGGAGTCTATAAAAGATAAATCAGTGAGTATATTGTAAAAAGAAACTCTGTGAGTTTGAACATTTAAAAGATAAAAAGATTGCGGTGCGTTTGATAAGTATCCAATTGAAAAAAACTTAATTAACCATCATCTAATACTTCATTTCAGTCAACAAATAAATAATTTTATTCAATTACAATTATACACATCTTAAACGAGCCAGCCTTCCGAACTCGCGCGTTACGTGGAACCAAAATGGATTTTAATTTTCACCGTAACATAAATCATTGAACATTTAACATTAATCGCATGAAGACATGCGATTTAACACTGCGCCGATACAAATCATACGTACGGTCATAAGAAAAGATGCCTTTTTTATTTCACACATAACGATGATTTGCACGATCCTTAGGTAGTCGACCCAACTGCAGCATCCAGTATATCTTTGAAATTAAATTGTTCATCGGATAGTCGTTTGTCTTCAAATATGTCTCGGCGTGTGAACAAATGAGGATCGCTCATTGTTTCTTTTTTGTGGTAAAAAGGTTCATTAGCACTGTGCAAAAACAAAAACATTGAAATCATCTTTAATTTTGTTCAGCGTTTAGGCTTGATTCATGTTCAACTACCCAAATACTTGCTTTAAAACGACTGACGTGAGTAGATTGGTGATCAGGAAGTTACAACTCAAAAGTAACGAACGGACGTACTACAAAGTAAAATCCTTAAAAATCCAATCTACTGTTTCACAGAGTTTCGAAAGTGTAGTGAATTGATCCGTTTAGATACAGGAGCGAGAGTATCTCCTCCGGAACTTGGAATAAGGTTTGATAAATTATTTCGTTTAGACATTTAATTTGGGCTTTTGTAAATAAAAATTAATGGTACCGCCCGAGATTCTGACCATCCTACAAAGGAACAGGAGATAACAAATCTTTTTTTACTAACTCGTTTGTAGAATAATAATGAACATAAACAAATTACTTGCTATAAATCTTTCACTATCGCCAGTAATATAAAGGCATCGATCTCCTTTCCTATGAGAACGATAGTTTCTATAGAAAGGAAGTCAGTTTTCTACATAGTGCAGATCGAATCTGCTCAAGCATATAATATTAATCCGGTGCGGTGCGGTAAGGCGTCATATCTCGCCGGGTGGCGAGTGAAAGCCGCGTGAAACTTCCGAACGGAAGCCAGCCGGCTTTCTACCCCGCCTCCTGTCGCAAGCGAAGAAAACTAACCCTGTGCAACTACGTGCCGCATAGATAGGGCGTTGACAGCTATGCGGTTTACGATCCCATTTAAGTGTAAAATGTAATACAACACTAAACTTTCTACGGTACAATGTTGCGAAAAGTCTAGGAACTGGTTCGTAAAGTTAATATACGACTGCTGAATCTTCTGCACTAACTTCCTGGATGTATTAGAGTTGGATATCTTCTTCAGCATTATTTGGTGCGGGTAAACAGAAACCAGCTATCATATTTCAATTAACTCATCCTTCATAACAGCAAACATATCGACAACGTCAATACTCATTACATTCGGCACACTTGAGTAAACATCTTCACAGTTAAACAATGCAGTTCCAAATACTTGATGGAAATTTGATAGATTTACCTAAATCAGACATTACTTACAATTTTGAATAATCTGGAAACTGCAACAGAATTCTTACTAATTGGTATATGACGAGGATCTATGGAAACTGCCAGCAAGTGTAATGCATATTTAATAGCTGTAAACACTGATTATAATTCGGGCCCGAGCTTCTCATCCAATAACGAAGAGTGTTCGAGGACGCCCATTATTTCTAGTGTATTTCAGAATTGGCAGATGTGATGTAGTTCCAATTTCATTTTTTTTGCAAATCGATCACTTTACAAGTAGAGAACAACCTCTTGAAATGTCTATGACACTGCTGTACTATCATTTATGGGAGCACGGAGCAGGTTCTGTGACAGATTATCCAATACGTTTTTTGGCTAAATTGGACTTCAATATCATAAGTTCAATCATTGTCAGTCAAATGATAGATTAAAAGTATAGTCGATGAATGTAGCAAAATCGAACATAGTATAGATGCATTTTTACAAATCCATCGTTCAAAAACCAAACTCGTGCGCGGGCGCAAGCCCTAATAGAAAATAAAGCCATAACATAACATTACAGGCCATAAAGCATTCGCAAATCCCTTACACGACAGGCAACAGCGCAGAACCAACCATCGTATGTTGCACGGCTATTACGCGTAACATTGTCTACAATTGACTACATGGTGTTATGTTTACCTTACATTGTCGGGACTATAATAATATACAAGTGGCGATTTCTATAGCCAAGCGAGGCAAGGTCATCCGCCACGTGCGATCGCCCATTGTATTGTGTGACTGAACAGAGTTGCTTGATTTAAATTATTCTATACTCTTTCATGTGTGTTTGATGTCGACATATATAATTTCCTTTACAATTGGCCTTTGAGATAATTATTTTGGTCATGTGAATTTGTAATGAAGTGGTCTAGCAATTTGTTAGCGAAAGGAAATGTTGTATTTGATTGAGCGTCCGTGAACGTTTTTGTAAACCATAATTATAATATGTTTGATTTTGGGGTTTGGCAATTTTAATGGTTAGACATTTTGTTAAGGGATGAGGTAAAAGAGAACTCACATTGCATTTTCTGTAGCGAACTTCAACATTTACGGACAAATATTCCGAGTAGAACTGAGCAAAATTCCACCAACATTCTCAAAAAGGTCAGAGAGCGGAACCTAAGTTGGCAATAAATATAACTATATCCGCAGTAGCCTCACATAATACAAGTATTACAAAGCTGTGCCTTGTCGCAAGTGTCGCAACTGGCAATAAAGCCGTAATAATGTCCGCGCAGAAACAGTAATGCTTGGTAATAACGCGTGATACGTGAAGTTGCGTAAACAAATAACTGAATGTACGATAGTAGGCAAAGATTTACGAGATCAACTGAAGTTTTGCTCTAGATTCGTGGATTACGAGATGCGTGAACAATCTGCATTGGATATAGTTCAAAGCTTCGGATTGCTAGCTCATTCTTGAGTAGATCTGCGTATTGGAGAGTTGGCAAGCAATAACTGTTCATTTTTTTTAAACCTCCTCTATTATTTTAAAATTAGTTAATTAATTGATATCTCAGTGACAACCAGAACTCCATGAATCGGGTAAATCGACTGAAAAACATTTCCCCTTCTGAATCTAAGAAATCGAACATAATATCAATAGGTACAACAATGATTGTACACACGATACTTGTAAAGCATGCAAAAACCTACACTGGGCACTTATGAAACGTCAGAAGCTAGGTGCACGGTTCCAATTGGTTGTTTCGTATGGAGAAGAGCTGGTAAGAAACTCCTTTCCTATTGAGAAAAGAGTAACCGTTTTAAAATAATCGGTTTTTACAATATTTTCAAATAACAATGTTAAAAACTCGTCTCCACACTTCACAAATTGCAATTTAATACTTGCAAAAAATTTAACTCTTATAATTTTCATAACAAGCGTTTATAGAATATGGTTTCGTATGGAGAAGAGCCAGCTAGAAACTCCTTTCCTATTGAGAAAAGAGTAACCATTTTTAAAAATAATTGGCTTTTACAATATTTTCAAATAAGTGTTAAAAACTCGTGTCCACACTTCACAAACTGCAATTAAATACTTGCAAAAAATGTAGCTCTAATAATTTTCGTAACAAGCGTTAAAGACTATGATTGACAGCGTCTCGAGGATACATAGAGGTTAAATTTTAAATAACTAAAGACTGGACGAGAATAATGTGAAGCAAGACGGCAGCGACACTTGATTAATATGTCCATCTTGAAACAAAAACACTTCCAGTGCGAGCGTACTGAATTATATCTATATTATCCATTGCGTTGGATGTATGTAGTTGCCAAATTGATTACCCAAAAAAAAGAGGCGTATGATGTATTCAGTGTTCTAAGAATTATCCACAATAGATACACATACACAGACAATAGAACATATTAGATTATTACTGTTGAACAAACACGTGTTCCGAATGTAAATTTTGCCGTTTCATAAAAGAGCACCATAAAAAATTTAAACATTCGTGACATTGGCCAAGACCACGTCCTTGTGAACGTTCCATTCTATTGAAATGTACAGAAAATGGTTCCATGTTAAATGCACAAAGTAATGCAAATGGACAATGTTTTGATGACACATCGCAAACAATATGATATCGGTCGCCCGGTAAGACAGACATTCAATTTTCATTTTATGTTTTGGATATGTTGGATAAACAATACAAAAATCAGTTTAGTTTTGGTTTATCCTTTACATGGCTAAATTTGCTCGTTACATTATCCTTCACTGTTGTAATATGAATATAATTTAGAATAAAAAGGTTTTAAGAGTCAAAAGTTTTAAACCTATCTCAACGTTTGCTCATTGCTGAGATAGTTATTATATTGTGAAGTTTTGAAACTTCTCACAATACCAAATATATGCATACATATCTACACTATATATTCTACAAGACAGCTATCTATTCATTCAAATCTACAACTGGTTAGAAGTTTGCATCATGTTTACAAGTGATTACCTAACGAATTTCTGTCTTGGCTAGTTTGTGTTTTGTTAACAATTCGCACCCAAATTGTGCCCGTGTCAAACGAGAGCACAATGGTACATGCGTAACCGTCTACCAGGTGTTGTACCACAATAGAGAGTAGTTTTGAAGAGTTACGCAAACACCTCCAGTTTGTTTACAAACTATGTTTTGAATTTTCTAACGCCAGCCTCTTAAATATCGATAGCTTCCTTATTGTTCGTAAGTATGATTTTAGTCAATCAAGCCTTTGTAATGTAATGCGGTCAACTCTTTTCCTTTTCTTATACATTATTGCGTAGAACCTTGTATAACGTGAAATAAAGTCACTTGAATGAAACACGTATTCAAATAATTCTGAATATTATGCCGCAGTTCGATATAAAGTAAATCGAGACCTAACTATTATGATTAAGATACGGTAGGAAATATTGACCGTTACACGTGTATAACTAACTACTATGACGAAACACATTTCAAATTGAAATAAAACAACCACTGTTACATCAGGACATGGTAATTTATTGTACAAAAATAGTGTGCCAGCGTGAACTCATGCCTCACAACATACACAAACAAATATTAAACCTAGGTTTTTTTATGTATAAAATGCATTCACTCAGTATGTTAGACATAGCCTATTTTTTGTTTATAATATAGTGAGGTGTATCGTTGAGTTTTACAACCACGTTTGCCACGCCCCATATAAATCCCAACACAACAACAGACTCATGGGCGTATTTGTTTTCGTTATACAAGTCCATCGACGAGAAAATTACAACACATTTCATATTAGACGTAATAATAACTTCGGCTATCTAATCCGATTACTTAGCGTTTATAGTCAAGGCAACATCACTAGACTTATCGTCACGTAATTTAGAAGCTATTGCCTCCTTCCTTTTCGATAAAAAGTTTACATTGAATGAAGGAGGCCCAACTTCATAGTGAGCGGTTATTATTGCATATTGCACAAATAATGAAGACACCGATAAATAACCTATCGGGGGGACTGCGTTAACACGCATTAAACTGATTTTAAAGAAGACAAGGCGATGTTATAACTCCTCGTCTTTGCCAGAGTCTGTCGTAGAGATAAAAAAAGTGAAGCAAAAACCAATTTATCATGTCGTCCCACGCACGCGCCGAGCAATACAAGCAAACACACATAAAAATAAAAACGGAAAACATAGAAACAGCCCGTAGAGTGTAAAACCCAACGATAGAAACTGCGAAAAACTGTACAGTCCATGAATAACTTAGTTATATTCACATTATCTACATTATTATGGAACTTTATCTGGCATCACTTACTCCGCTGGACCCTCGCATAAACATAAAGACAGACAGACAAATAGATGCAGGGCTTCGATGGGATAAACAGATCAATGCCTTGACCTCCAGGACCATGAGATTGATACACACTTTTAAGTCTCTTCGAGACTCGGCTAACCCTGACACTCTTAGAATGGTTTTCTATGCTCTGTGTCAATCAGTAATAGGGTATTGTATCACAGTATGGGGTGGCGCAACTAAAGCTAGCTTTATCAAAGTTGAAAGAGCACAGAGAGCTATTTTAAAAGTAATGCTACGTAAGCCGTACCGCTATCCCACAACACAATTATACTCGGACTGTAAGGTGCTTACTGTCCGTCAGCTCTTTGTGCTCCGGTCGGTACTTAAAAGACACGCTTGCGTCACTCCCTCTGATCCTAAAAAACGTACCAACATTCCCCCAGGCACACAGCATAAAACATCGTTCGCCCGACACCAGTACCACACACTTGGGGCATATATTTACAAAAAAGCTCACAAAGACCTCAACATCCGCGACCTCAACAGATATCAAGTAAAGTCTAAGGTGACAGAATGGCTACTACAACAAGACTATTTACAAACAGAATCCCTACTTACATACATTGCTTAATAATAATATCTATTTCGCATTGCACACTCATAATTTACACTCACTCACACTCTCCATATACATGTGGGTGAGCAGTTACATACTTTCACACACACTCTCCCACATTTTGAGTTGCACTTCCTTCTCCTCCTTTTTACCATAAATTTATGTTTATAAAAAATACATACTATATATAAGTAAGATAATTACAGAAGTATAAACACAAACACACAAACATGGCAAACTGACACACTTCACAAGTTTTGACTATTTTTTATGATACCTATAGCTGATCACTGTCTCTTAAGATACAGGTCACCCTAGTTTAAGAGGCAGGGCTCAATTATGTACAGACCTTGTGGTTACAGCATAATTATGTATTTAGTTCCTGTCTTTGTATACTACTACTATATAATGCTACTATATAATGTATTTTCTCGTCTGTAAATTATTTGAAATAAATAAATTATTATTATTATTATTATTAGACATACGGAAAAGGGAGATTTTAATTCGCCGTTTAGCAATATATTTTACGATACTTTTTACAACTTACATATTATATGACGATACTATCACGTTGTTAATTTATTTTATTACGGATAATAAAATGTCCTGTTACTTTGATGTGGACCTTGAGTCTCGTGCCGTATATAAAATACCTATTGGTAACTGAAGCACTGTCGCAAAACAATCCTTTTAGAATTATTTGACTAACTTGGAGCACAGATTTTTTGTTTTTTTTTGTAAGAGAAACGTACTGATTATTTTATACAGTCAGCTTTTTACATATCTCGTAAAAACATCTTAACTTCTTAAAAGGCCCCTTCTGTACAGTTTTGACAAATACAGATAACAAACAGGTATAAAAAGTGTATATCTTGGCATTTTATCTACAGCGCACCTGTTATGTAACTATGAAGAACGTGGAAACGCGATATTAACACACTTAGTAAGTTAAGTCACGTAACTGCAGGAAATAATAGTAATTTCAACACTAACAAATATTTGCGATCGAGGCGATGAAACGTGATGTAAAGTGCAAATGATGATAAAGATGATGACCAGTGTTGGAGATAATGACTTCAATGTCTGTGATAATGATACTTTCGTGAATTTTATGCTCGGACGTGATGGATGCAATCGCCAAACGTGCTCTTCGCTGACGATATTACAATAACTTCAATACCTAACTCTACTTTGATAGTTCAATCGTGACGAATGCTTGTTTTATAAAGTTTTTAATTAGAAATACTGATAAGAACATTGGGATCGATAGATTTTTAGATACGCGCTCGGCGTTACCTTTTGGTTTGAGTTCGTTTTTATTTAGTGAACTAAATATTCATGTAAAACATTATAGTCGGAGAGAGCCAAGACTTAGTTGGAATGAAAAAAGTCATTAGTTATATGAACCGGTGTGCGCGCACGAGGCGCCACCCGGAACGGCGCACGCGGTGAAAACCGCGGGAAACCGCAATAGTGAGCGCGCAGCCGCAGCGCGAGAACCGTGTCAGTAGTGTGAAACGCTAATTGCACACGGCGAGTTATGGCGCGCCCGGCCCGTAACATCGCTGCAGCCGCTCGTTTCACTAAATTGCAATTGATTTATAATATATCATACATTGCGATCTTGACTCTACGTGTACAACTTCGACAGAAACATTTCTGAACCACGTTCAGTTACTAACTGTACGCGAATCCACCGATCATACATTAACTGCTTGACATCGCCGCCTACTCACAACTAGTAACTTTCAATAACTCATCCGTTATAATTTCAAATAAACTTTCTACGTTGATGAACACATCTGACTTTTCCGCCTAACAACAACATTATGATAAACGGCGAATAATAAACCTCAACGATTATCCAGATAAAGTCCCCCGTCAGTTTCCTACGCTATTGTTATCAATAAATTAATTATAGAATCTACAGGAAACCGATTCGGAGATCTCAATTTTTAGTGGGCCTTGGTGAGACGCTCCGTGCATGCCTCGATGAGACAATTTGAGTCCAGCTCAAATGGCGAGCGTAGAGCCACCTGGACTGCTCGACAACACTAAAGTTCCACTTAACATATCGCGCTACTCGAACACGAGTACCTCAGGCAGTAACTAAGGCTAAATCACAAATGTTGCGCGAGGGCTCGCCTGCTACGAATGCCGTCGAGCACCCGGTATCAGACACATCCTCACTGTTTTTGCCATCTTGTTTAACACTAGATTCGGATCTGTTGTTATTATTCACCGCACTATTCACTTTTAGATCTTTGCTCGCGATACATCTGTTCACAGCACTTTCACTTTTATCGGCGAAGAAGGAGCGACGGTCGGAGTTCGTAGCCGGCGGCGAGGTCGAAAACAACTTGATTTCCAGGTCACGGTGGCCGTTCATCGAGGTGACAATCTCAGAGGATATGTCTAGAGCAAGGGGAGAGCGAGGTTCCGGCGAGCTAGCCCTTCTCGTTGGTGGGAACAATGAGTAAAGATTAGGGGCGGAATAAGTTTCGCCGGTGTTAATCTCTCGTCGTTCCGGAACCCTCGATGAAGGATCGCTCCAGCTGCGTCGCAACGTCGTGTCTGCTCCCCTTTTGCCAAGAGGTCCAACCACTTTCATAGACTCTTCCAATTTAGTAGGCGCGAAATCACCACAAGAATTTTCGTCGAGCAAATCCGCGATAGAATCGGCATCCCAGATTTGTCCCACAGGGTCACAGAGACGACACTGACACGAACTAACCGCGGACTCGGCAGGTGAAGCGGCCTCGGCTAAACCGAATCGGGTCGCTTCTAAAGCTTCCCCTAACGCTGAAACTCGATACGTTTCCGGCACTGGTTCGGGATACTCTAACACTTTTACATCCAAACGATAAGGCAAAGACATTTCTCGACAGTAAGTATCTTCATATAAGCCGTGCGACGAATTTAAGCCTGAAACCGCACAATGATCGACATCACCAAGATCCAAAGCACCCGCTGTTAAATCGTGCGGTACGATATTATTAGGTTTTCTATCCTTTTTGCGTCGTTTCCGCGGTTTGATAATCCTTGGCAACATAGTCTCCGAGTTGGTCGAGCCGGAACTTTCATCGCTCGCGACACTGACCGCATCCGTGTTGTTGTTACGTCCGCCTCGCGTGGACCGCGCTTGCTGTTGGTTGCGCGGCCTGTTTCCCTCGGGTGCATCACACCGGTCTCGAGTGACGTGCTCCGTTTGTGTGAGCGGCCGATGGTTGCGCTGCTCCGGTGCCGTGCTGTACTTTCGTCGGTCGTGCCTATTTTGTATGATGAGGGGTGCTCCTTGCGCGTGCATAGCTAACTTGGATACTGGTGTGTTCCGGGTCTGTGGTGGTGCTCGTCCCGCCATCGATATGAGGGGGGCGCCGAGCCATGCATTCGGGTGCGGAACGCCATAGGGCGGATAGTAGGGCGGCGGGAAACCCGGTGCGGTGGTGGCATACTGAGGGCGAGCGGGTTCGCGGCGCCCTAGGGCGGCGCGCTCGCCCGGACTCATCACGCTTAAAGGGGTGTTTAACCCATATTCGTGAAAGTACGTTTCACTGTCACGGTAAAAGTCCGAGTTGCAACGCGATGTCGTAATCGTACACTAACATCTGAGGCGAGTAGCGAAATGCGCGCGTCCTATCGCCGCGACAGTCGGCAGAAGACTGGAGTGAATGAGCGCGGTGCGAGCCGGCGGCGGCCGCGAGTGTTGAGTGGGAGCGCCTCTGACTCGCCGCGCCACGCGACTATCGTGGCGTCGATGCACCAGAAAACTTTACAACCCTAATCGCTTCACAATTAAACCGCTCAACATTGTTTACTTTCCTTGCGGTGTACAGAAAAAAGAAAACAACTTTTGTAATTATTCATTTAAATGGTAACTAAGCAGATAAAACCACAGCTCCGTTTAATAGGTAGACCGGACTTTTTATTTGTATTTTTTTATTATTCCACGTGAAAGCATTTTCACGCACATACTTTTAAATAACAGTTTGAAGGTATAATTTGTACCTTTATTGACTTTACGGTAAATCAAGTTTGTGTAATTAAATAAATCTTTGTATACGCACTTACTTCCCACTTGCCCCGGCCACGGGTGCTGCGAGAACTTACCTGTAACAACAAAATAACGAATATTAAACTGAAGCATTGTCACACATAAGGAACTTAAGGAGTCCTAAAAATGACATTATAACTTTAACGCTTTACTAACAAACAACGTTAATAAAATGCATTTATAGGGCTGTAAATTGTTTTGAAAACTGCTCTTACCTGAATGCGTGTTTAATGGCACACTTTCTTGCCAGGGGTGTCGAATAAAAATAAATTGAAACATCTTAAAAAGTAATAAAAATCTGACATATTCAAACATAACTTTTGATTTTTAAGCACCGTCATTAGCTGTACTTGTGACGTGTAACTGGAATATTTCGTAAAACACGAAACTTTATAAGTTAAAGAATGTTATTATGCCACTTCATGATAATTATATTGTGTAAAATGCCTTTAATTGCTAGTGACAATGGAAAAATTACTCATTAGCCTAATTTTGCTTAAATTTGCCAAATGAATTTCGTAACTCTATCAAGTCAGAATCATTACAGGAATTCCAAACGAAATCATGAATTCATTAAATTACAGAAACTATACATAAAATCATAGGTTTTCTGTGGCGTACTGTGACTGTCGCAAACACGTTCAGTTAAAGCAAAAGAGCGTTTGTACAATATCTAAATTCTGAAAATCTGTCTCCTGAAATGTTCAAGCTAATTTCAGATCATTAAAGCATCTTAGCAAGTTCTTTGTTAATATCCATCATGTCCCGTGACTTGTTCCGTCGATCTCTGAACAACGATTGTATCGAAGGGAAGGTCCCTTCGAAAGTGAACTTCAGGAATCAGAAGTCAAATCTGTTTCTTATATATCCATCATCCTGAATCACTCCATATTTCACGTAATTTTGGATTATTCAAAGTAGACTTGCCAAGTGTCATTAAAAGGTATTTCCCAAAGTCTTTGTTAATATTCGTCATGTCCCGTGACGTGTTCGTCGACCTCTGAACAACGTTTGTGCCGGAGGGACGGTGAAAGTGAACTTCATGAGTCAGACCTCTCTCTCGATAAACGTCAGCTTTGTGAATATTATCGTGCATCTACGTCTTTCCATTTAACTTGTGTACTATTGTGTGCTTAAGTGATTGTTTTGAAGATGGGGATTGCGTTTTTGTTTTGATTGTAGTAAATAAATAAATGTGTTTCTTTTGTTGGACCTTACAGAATAATATTGTCAAGATTTTCTTTTATACTCAAAGAGAGCTACTTGATGGTAGTTCTTACAAATCAATCATATTATTTTATTGTATATAATAGGTAGGTACAGAATACAGGTATTGTTATGACAGATTGATCAGCTATGCCCCGCCTTTTACATTACAATAAAAATATTATGTTACTTACTAAAAACGTTAGTAAAATATTGGCAGTAACACGCTCCAAAATAACATTAATTAGTGTTTATTATACGACGGCAGTCCCATAGCGTAATGGTCTCATATTTAATGTATTTTCAAAAACTACTCGTACGCCTCAGCCACCGAAACTATCACAAAAACTAAAATTCAAATGACCAAACTCAATCAGAACAGAACTCATTAAAACAATTCATATTCACACTTAGCACGCGACAGTACAGTACCATATGCAGATACGTATATACTAAGTTCATTTAGCATATTCATATTATAACAACAAGAACTTTCATCGAGTCGAGGCGAATAATGAAAGTTAGCAGAATCTGATGCGTACACGATACGTCGGGTAATGATCGTAAATCATTGTTTAATATTTGTATATTTTTATAGACGATAGTATCTTCAAGTAAGTAAAAGCGTATAAAATAGGAATTGATTTGTTACTGTTAGCAGATAATGTGCTTCGGGCAATGCTAAATTGTTGATACAATGTGTTCTTAGAGCAAGAAGCCTCGGAGCATCGAAACATCAATAACGAGAGCTTCTTTTAATTAATTCTGCAACACTGTTGCTGCGTTCATCGGAATAGATTTAATTTTATAACGCCTCGCTATTGCCTCGTTTAATGTATTTATTAATTGCCTGTCTTATAAAAAAGACAGGTAACAAAGAACTTTTCTCTCTGCCTACTTTATTCTCGACAAGTTCTAAGAAAAGTTGTTGGAAAAACTTTTTAAATTTTTGAAGGTTTTATGAAAAGAGAAACAAGAGAAATTATATTAAAATTTAAAAAACACCCGACATAAACATTTTCTCATTTCTCTTTACTACTCCATCACCAGACCCTGTTCATCATCTATCTATAACCTTTTCATTGAGACCATTCCAATGAGCCCAAACACGATACCTGTGCTGTAAGTTGGTAAGGGAGTTGGGTATTCTACAAATTCCACGTGATGCTGCAGCATCAGTTCAAGGTTACTTACTATGTTCTTCTAATATCATTGAAGTACCAGAATACAAAATTTCAAATCGATCAGACCTGTGGAAGACGCTCACATCTTTGCATCAACTAGAAAAGAGCTGATAATCTTCAAACGGCTGAACCTATTTTGTTAAAACATGTCTAAGAACCAACGCTAGGAAACCTGCTTTCAAATTAAAAAAACCGCATTCAAATCGGTTCACCCATTTAAGAGCTACGGTGCCACAGACACACATACATAGCGGTCAAGCTTATAACAACCCCCTTTTTGCGTCGGGGGCTAAAAAGCAGCATAAATGTCTATTTCAGACCAAGTAATGTATGAATAGCTGAATACAACTACATATTTTGTCAGTCATTTGATCCTATTTGTTAGGGCCAAGTAAGCTGGACAAAGAGATCAAATGTTGGCTGAAAGAATCATATATCATTATATTGCCCTGCTAAGCCGAAAGGCGCTATCTCAATCGGAGTAAGGTTTGAGAAAATTGACTTTTAGTAAATTGTAATTTAAAGAAAAGTTGAGATATAAAAACCTACTTAGTGGTTTTTTTTTTTATATTTTAAGTTATATAGCGCTATTTGGCTTATACCATTAGATGCGAAATTCTTATAGCTAGTAAATGGTACAAAAAAACTAAAAGGGCGTATCTCAGAGATAGCGCCTTTCGGCTTAGCAGGGCAGTATACTTTTGTGTCTGTCATTGTCACAGGAAAAGAGGACTCGTAAAAAAGTTTGATATCACGCAAATGACGCGTCGACCCCACCTTGGGAGGGTTGAAATGAAATAAAAAATGTATCATTGTTGATTTTTGTATTTTTTATACGCGTGTGTTAAAAAGGGTGAGTCGACTATCTGTATAGTCTATGTAAATAATGTGATAAAGAATGAATGAGTTGTATTATGAATGTCAGTTCAAAAGGGTTGATAAAATTATTAGATCACTTTAATAAAAGGCCTTGATCCGCGTAACTTCAACAGACGGTTATTATGGGACACTTAGAAACTTTTAGCCGCACGTATTTTCAAGCTATCCATCATGATTGCTAAACTTTTTACTCACTTTCCATAAATGACTTTATCCCGGCGCCAATCTGCCTCAAGCATAAACAACTTTAGTTCTTATTGCATGTGCAGAGACACAATAATAGCGTGCAGTTAGTGTCACGTAACATTGCAGTGCATCGTCAGATCGTTCACGGCGGATCAGAGAAAGTGTTCAGATTCATTGACCCTTGCCGTCGCGTGCTTAGACAAAATCAATTTACCATCCACTCTCGCTCTCGACCAGATGCGTTAACCGACTAACACCGTGGTTATTACGTGTTACGCTTGTTACGAGAGCATCACTGATTATATCTCTAAGGGAAAGTTATTAGCTGTACCAAACAGGTCTGTGCGCTACCCCGAAGGCGTCATCATATTTTGAGCTTTCTATTCTGTCGGATGAGCAGAGCATAGAGTTGCAATAATTAGAAATGCTGTTGCGTATATTCTCTTGCAGTAATGACACATACAGTTGGTTGTTTTAAAAGTGCTGTTTCTTCAAAGTCCTAGCATTTTCCCGGGCAATTGGGTTAATAATTAAGTTTACTTATCTCAATCTGATATAATTATATCGGTCAGCCCTTCACTAACTGTTTTATGGTATATTATTTTAAGAGGTAACTAGTTCGTATTGCCTTCTGCTACTGTAAACGTCTAGACTTTCTTGACCAACACTTTAGAACTCTTATGTCAAAGAGAAATCGAACATAAACGTCTTATTTTCAGCATGAAAACGACTCTCAGTGCTTATTGCTTGCAATATAAAAACGTCAAATAAATGTTAAGTTTAAATTATATAAAACTAGCGGCCCGTTCCTGCTTCGCACGGTTTTTACGACTTGACAAAACATCGAGATTTCTTAGGTAAACGAAACTTTAATATTAACGTATTATACACATAAAGCTTAAGGAATAAATTCTCTAAGCGCTGGTGAAAATCTCACCAAAATCGGTTGAGTGGTTCAGAAGAACAACGCGGACATACAGACAAACGCCAAAAGCGACTTTGTTTTATAATATGTACAGATATTATTATTTAGTTTACTATTATTTAGCTTGGGTGTCAGAGAGATAGTCAGAAATTTATGCAATTTAAAAACAATATTGTCATAGTATTAACGTACTTATCGCCTTTATGTAAATAGTAAATTTGGAAAGAAACGTTATTAATTTATTTATTTCACGGTGTTAAAAAAAGAAGTCAAAAACATTATCGTACGCTAAAACGATGACTTTTACAGGTGTTAAATAACCAAACATCCCGACATTTAGCGACCGCAACAGAAAAAAAAATATTACCAAAATACCAAACATTCGAAAGTCACCAAATGTTTTATTTGCTGATTAATTATCACCATTACCGGATACACTTTCCATTTTCACTCCTTTCAATTTTTATCAACAGAAATTATGTATTGGATTCCAAGAGAGTTGATGCTATCAACACATGGGCATTTCAAGTTCATGCTTCAAATTTTTATGGCATCAATGTCTAGGATAAGCGCTCAAGCTCGACTGTCGATTTGCGCTTAGAAGCCAATAACAATAAAAAATATTTTGTGTCGTGAGTGGACACTTAAACTCTTAAGAGCGTTTATCCTAAAAGTGGGCAACATCGCTAATAGCTGTCAAATATTTACCTGTTTTGATTCATTCGGCAATATTACTGTATGGAAATATGAAATGTGGCTAACTAGCGAACTAAAATATTGATTATGAAATGCATAAGTACCAGTACAGAGACAGCCTATCAACGTATACAATAGGCATACATAAAAAACAAGGTTAGTACATAGTACATTACGATATAAATAATAACGATAATTTAATTTTCTGATCGCGTCCACGCTATATTAACGCAAATTCAAGGCCAGTTAGAGCAAATAAACTGATCGATGGATTATTTTATAGACCTGACGTGTCTAGACAAACTGATCGAAGTTCATCTGTCACATAAAATTGGATAATATCTGGAACATTTTTTGATTACCATTAAAAAGAGGGGAATAGTATAGGGTGAGGCTCGTGGCTAAGTAATAACAGCCGCACGGGTCGATCGATCAGGTCAAGCTGAGCTTGCCGCGGTTGGTCCGTGGATAGGTAACCATCTTTACATACCAAGACGCCTCCGTGCCTCGGAAAGCACGTTAAGCTGTTGGTCCCGGCGGATATTTGTAGATTTTTGACAGTTGTTACGGGTCGTCAGAAGCTCGAAAGTCTGACAACCAGTCTTACCTAGGGGTATCGAGTTACCCAGAAACTGGGTTGTGGAGGTCAGATAGGCAGTCGCTCCATGTAAAATACTGGTATTCAGCAGCATCCGGTTAGACTGGAAGCCGACCCCACCATAGTTGGGAAAAGGCTAGACAGATGATGAAAAGGAGGGAAATAGAGGAGGCCTTTTTCGCTAGACAGCCTGACCTGGTAGCTGATAGTTGCAAATTTGCTCATCTAGGGTTAACAACCAGAAAATATAGTATTATTTAATGTTATTAGTACCTAATAAGAACTTGTTAATGTACTAAGAAAAGTCACAGAAAATAAAGGCAATTTTTTTATTTAAAAGGAAGCCATTTGTAGTATTACGAAAAAAGTAACGCCTACCTGGCGAACCTTTTTAACTGTGAAGGCAGTGGCACTGTCAACAAAACTTCCTACAATTCACAGTAAAACTTGTCTTGTGTTCCATTCTTTACTCAAAAATTTAAATTTACAAACGGCCCGCATTTACATTTAGCGCTTTTTACCAGTCATTTGCGCGGGCGCAATGTCTTCCGGTGAATGTTCACGTAATTGCGTTTCCGTCAGTTGCAGCAAGCGCCGCCGGGCGCAAGTGTTCGGCGCGTTTACTCGATAACTACCTATTGTTTGCGCTAATCATCGATGTGTTAATTGCTATTTTAAATGGCTCTACATTATGCGGCCCTTGTTAGCAGAGCGCAACACTAAGTGTAACTGTTTAGTGAAGTGCAACGGTTCCATTAAAGTGACAACATTATCGCTGAAACTGAACGCTACTTTATTACAGACTCATTATTTCTTTTAAATAAGTATGCAATGGAACTTGGATGATACAAATTCGCTGAAATAAATAACTACAAAAGATCTATTTAAATTCCATTTTACCCAAAAGAAATATAAGTATTCGTGTAGCAAAAACAAAACATTGCGGAGATGTGCCTGCGTTGTATCGAGACCTAATGCGATTTTGATTGGCGCCGCTCAAAGCCTGCACTTTCACTAACGCGTGAAGCGTTTACGTTATGGTTTCTTTATAGTCTGTATCTGTTACATTCACTAAACCTCGTGTTTTGCGTTTACTGCCATTAGTCTGTAATACTAGTTCTCGATTGTAAATCACGACGTGAATCGCATATACAGTGTAAACTCCATGTAACGTCACTCTATTTAACGACAAACTCCCTTAAGCGTCGAAATCAATTGGCTTTGGTTGGTTTAGCTTGTCTTTCATACAATGTTTCACTCTACATAGCATTACACCCACTCTCAATAACGACAACAATTGAGTAATAAAAAGTACCTTTTAAGTTGCTAAAATTAGTAAAAACTGCGCAGCTGTGTACGATCTATTGTCGCTTTATTATCCTAGCCCGCAATAAACTCGACTGTCGGCATCATGCATACCGAACTTTCTAAGAAATTCGTTCTTTTGTTTACAATTTGGGATTGCTTGTACGTGTAGACTGTTGTTGACCATGACTCATAAGTAGGAGTCATGGATTATCTATACCTTATCATATTCTTAGTTAAACCTACATCGAAGTAGACGACCGCCTGCTTACAACGGCTTCACTCACAGACGAAGAAATTTTGGATTCAGTGAGAAAAACTGAGGATCAAGAACAAGGCGATGAAGAAGATGAGACGGATGAGCCTGAGCCTCCGCCGAGCATTAAAGAAGCTCTGGAAGCAGCTAAATTATTGGAAAAATACTTCCTTTATAACCAAGATGCCTCAATATTGCTAGATATGAATAAAATAAGTAAAAAATACAACAAAATTACTGGTGCAGCAAAAGACGTCAGACAAAAATAACAGACTATACGCAATAGCGTTCATATAACATTCTTTTTTATGCACATAACTACTAACAATAGTCGGAAATAAACTTTTTCTTTTTCTAATTCTGATGTTTCTTCTCTCCATTTAACGACAACTCTCTATAACGCCATAAAATGCACAGTCCCTTCAGTGTCGCTATATAGAGTTTACACTGTATATGAAGCTAGCGCACATTGAATCGATTACACTTTCTCTACGTTTTATAGTTAACCGACTAAAATCCAAATGTCCTTTTATTTAAATTTAGCCAACCATTATTTTATGTTGCTGTACTTATCAACATCTCAGACGAAATTCCGGAGGAAAAGCACGTTCAAAGTTTATAACAGTTTAAGATCAGTTTTAGGGTTTATTGCGAGAGTTGTGTCTAGGCGCACATTGTATAATGGATGATCTCGCCAAAGAAATTGTAACTTAATACAAAGTTATGCGTTTTCGTGGCACGAGCTCACTTTACGAGGCAATAAACCATGACGTGTCGAGCCTCTATGACTGAGCAATATTAAGAACTATGCCCAGCCTCATTTATATTCCACTCAACCATAAATCGGAAGATTGTTGTATCCAAGTATCTGTACAGATGTCATTACGAACAGATCTATGGCACTAACTCGGGGTTTGACTATTAAGTATTAAGAGCGTTGAATTTCAATACTAAATTCAAGTCATCACTTCATATGCGCAATAATGTATGAGCTTTGAAAGCAAATCGGTTGAAATGCGAGCCTCGTAATAAAAGGAGATTGTTTGCTACCAAATTACAAAGTTATTCCAAATGCCTTGTTTGATTAAATGGATTTATTCAAACAACAATACTCACAAATTGGGAGTACTATCACCTACTACAGTTTTTCTCGACTCATAATGGCATTCGAGTGCTTTGCGATCGAAAAATTGTTTTGCCTCCTTTCTGCAACTGTTTTTATTGTTACACTCCTGCTAGTATACAGAACATACTTAATATATACCATTGTATAGATAATTTTACGGAGATTATTTCTGTACTTTTCAAAAATCGATTTAATGCAACAGAAACGAAAAAAACATCAAAATAGTTTTACATTTTTTCCCGTCTATCAAGTATGAAACCTAAAAACATGGTAGCATGCGAAAAATCAAAATAAATTATTAAAAAGTAAATTATTTGTTTAATATGTTCGTTTCATTCTTATGAAACGGCTCTTTTATTCAAAATAATTTAATTTAATTAATAAAAAAGTAACTAATATAATATAGATATATCTATAGAATATATTTCCAACTTCGACCTTCTTCCGTTGCCTAGCAACCAACAAAGCGAACCTAAATAGTCTTTGACAGTACGTAAAGATTGCGAGGTGGGTAAAATTTTTGAATGAGCATTAGGAGACGTGCACTTTTGGATTTTCCAAATATTTTTTCGAATTTTACGAACAAGTCCAATAAAACAAAGGCCTTTTCAAGGGTAAACCTTTTAAACAAATAATTCCACAAAATTTTATTCGTTGCATGATAAACGCACATACCGCACCCTCAGCCATCTAATTATATGCAAACATGATTTCTAATAGAAATTATTCTCTAAAAAGTTACTAAACGTCACTTTAAAGGTTAGCGGGACAAGTTAATGTGGACTTCAGACAGTAAACATAGCTATAAAAGACGTTTGTCATTGGTCATTGTAGTCTTTAAAGCAGCAACTGTTAACCTTCTTGGCCTTGTCAATAATTATTCAATCGAAGAAAAAAATAAACAATTGATTACAAAAGGACACAACTTCAATGCAGTGTGCATTGCGTGTGAATAAAGTCCTCGGTCTTGGCGATACCTTCTACGGAAAATGCTGCTATGCAAACAAGCGAGGGTCATGACGTCATAAAACAATTTCCATTTACTTAGAGAAATAATGGCAACGGGTTTCTAACTCCCCGCCAAGCTTCACTGCACTTTATATATTTAAATCGACTACTTTATGTTTCATTTGGCAACCTACCAGAAATGCATGGCAGTCGGTCCAAAGCGAAATGTTTTAGCTTTTTTACTGTTTGTAAAGATAACGGGGTAACATTGAGAAAAGTAGTAGGGGAACAAATGGGAGGGACGATATAGTACATATCGACCTTCAGACTTCACGAGGACAAGGACGTTTTGCCCTTGCACTTCACCCGACGTCCGCCCTTGCACTTCACCCGACGTGCGCCCTCTGAAAGCGCGCCCCACGGCGTGTTCGATCGGGTCTTTAAATATTTGTGGCAATAACAAAGTTATCAAGTTATCATAGTCCGAGTTTGTGGCAGGAAAGTTAGTGTTTAGGGACGAAGGAAGGGTACATCCGCGACCTCTAGACTGCGCCCGAACCCCGACAAGGGCGCCACCGTGCCCTTGCATCGCGCTCGATGTCCGCCCTTTGCCGTGTTACGTCAACTAACTCAACCGGATATTTCAGGAGATGTATATAAACATAATATCACGCTTATAATTCCCGAAGAGTTAGGCAGAGGCGTATCTATAGTAACACCAGTATAGTAAGTCCGCCTTTGTACGTTTTTGAGTGTGAAAAGTTTAAATAAATAAATAACACCCACATTTCGCCAGTAATGTTAAAGTCAAATGTAACAGGGGGCGAGCCTATTGCCATCAACCGGGGACAAATCCAGACTCCGGGCTGCTACTGAGAAATTTCTGATGGAAAAACCACTGGAGACCAACAAGACGCTATTCAATTAGTCACTTATTAAGAAATTGTCTAGGCCAAGATAGCAGGTTATCCTGAACGGTCTCTTACATTTTTAACCGATTTCTACAAGGAGGAGGTTATCAATTCGATTGATTACATTATTTTTTTATGTTTGTTCGGGCATAACTCCGTCTTATACAGGGTGGCATGTACATCGACGCGAAAACTGATACCATGGATTCAGTACATGATTCTGAAACCCCCTGCGTTGAAATGTTACGTCGGTTATTTAAAAAAAAATCTGCTGTTCCATACATTTTGACCGCGTAGGTATTGTACTTTTCTATGAAGCAGCTAGTTTTATTACCGACGAAAAATTTCAACGCAGGGGCGTTCAGAATCATGTACTGAATCCATGGTAAAACTTTTCGCGTCGATGTTTCTGCCACCTTGTATATTTTATATATATGTATATATTTTTTTTGGATTTGATAAATTATTTTTTTGTTTGAAAGGGTACACCTCCGAAGTGGTCCCATTGTCATCAGATCAGGATCTGATGATGGTTTCCTGGTGAAATCGATGGAACTCTTCAAATATTATAGGCACACCTATAGCGATTTGGGTATTTTTTATAGTAACTCGTGCAGTAACTCTCGGAAACCATCATTAGATGAAGTGGAACTGATGAACGAAAATACAAAACCAAAGACACCGACTTCCGAAAAAGTTATTTTTGACTTTGTAGTGTTTATTTAGAAGTCGGTTGTTTTTTTTGCAAAAAAGTTTTTAATATGTCAAATAAATAGACTTGAAAGATAAATTACTTGAAAATGACTGAAAATGTTAAACCTTTAAAGCTTAGTCTTAGAAAGTAAAGCTAGAAGAAAAGAAGAGCGAAAGACATTGGCAAACCGGCAACATAAAAAATAATAGTTTTAGTTTTTTTATAAAGAAAACTAGATTATTTTAGTGTTCATAATATTATACCTGCTAAAAAGCTAGTTTCCAGACATGTCGCTGTTTTTTTATGTTTTCTAATGTACTTTCCCTAAACAATAAACCTACTTATACTTTGTCGTATTTTTGTGTTTACAGAACACGTTCTATTTATTATTATTATTATTATTATTTTAAATGTCTTTGACATATCTCGGGACCCTAGGGTCCCGGACTTTTGGTGTACGAGGGGCCGAAGCCAACTCGCTCAATAATGGGCCCCCGAAAACTGTCGCTAGCACATAGTGACGTAGCGACAAGGGCGCAACATGTCCTGAGGTGCTTGAGGAGTGGAGAGGTATTCCACGGCTTTCAGAACAATCCCAGAGCCCGGAAGATGGTCAAGATCCCTACGAGCACTTACTGGAATACTTCCTTCCTCCGAGCACGTTTGCTTTTGCGAATCTCCACTCAAGCCGGCCATTTAAGGCAAGAATGAGGTGGGAGCTCTGGTCCTCGTCAGTGTTCACTCCAGCCGGCCAATAAAGGCAAGTCAGAGATGAGGAACAAGATTTCTCCCGGGAGATAGGGTCCGTGGGGTCGCTACTGCCCAACAGCTCGCCACATGCTGCCCTGCGGGTTTCTGTATCTCTCTTGGTCTGGCCCCTCATCCTAGACCTGTTCCGGCAAAGTAAACTCTACCGGCACAGACCCAGAATTTGGAGCGCGCAAGCCCCACCACGACGTCAACGTAGACATACGGCGGTTGGGTTATTATTATTCTGTACTTATAAAGAAGAAAAAATATTTTCAGATACGAATAGGTACTTATTCAAATTATTTCGAAATGCAATTAAGCATAGAAAGCTTTTTCTTAATTGAAACTTTATAGGGTTTATTTTAATGAGCAGACATACTTAAAATTAAAACATACGTATTCTCTATTATCTGCATCTAATCCCCAAGATCTGGCCGGAGCTCGAACAATCCATCGCGTAGCAACGCAACGGGATAAAATTTACAATTTGACTTGAAGCGCTCGCCCCTTATCCAACCTAATATCAAAATTTATTATCTCTAATAGGTACTTTCGCAGGCTTTTTGTTTGTTAAAGTTAAAAACCAGACACATTTAAAATTCAGACTCTCATTTTCTTTCAGAAAGTTACCCATTTTTCTCGTTTATTTTGTGAAGGGAAAGTTTCCATGTTGCGGGTTATCCATTTTAATCCCTGCTTCAATTGAGCACCTGACGCCATTAATATTCAATCGGCTGTTTGACCTCGTTGGGGTGGCAACAGCTCGTAAACAAGTACTTTAATCTTAGTTTGTATTGTATAGATATCACGTTATCAGAAACTGTGTAATCGAACCCTAACTATTATAAGGTCTATTTAAATCCTTGTTTCTAATTGATGTTACTTCTACTTAAACAAACATCAACTTTAGGAAAGTGTAAATAAAGTTGATTTTAGACTGACTAGTACTGTTGAAAACGTCATAATAAATATGAAGTTGTAGCGCAAACTGAACCTTATATGTAAGTATTACAGTTGTTATTCCTAAATCTCGCGTTTGTTTACATGTTTGGCAATTAAATTGCGAACGATATGACTTTTATCAGGCATCAATTTCAACTGGGAAAGGTTACGTTACATTACGCTGGTGTTGTAAGAGCTTTATCGCTTTCAGGTATTAAATAAAATATTATTTCGAGGAAAAAACGGCTAGGCTTTTTATTATGCGAATATTATGTTTAATCAGTATTACGTAAAATTTACGATGACACTGATATTGGCAAATCGTTAGTCAAAACGAGACTGCTAAGAAGAGCAGCTTCTATAACGGGACAAAACAAACTAGATACTTAATAGAGCAGGTAATGGCAACAAAAACAAAGTAATAATATAGACATCCACACAACAAACCTATTCGGAAACTACTACATTAATTCTCTAACACGGTCAGAAACATAGTTATAGAAGTTTCTCCAATGTCATTTGTTCCTAAGGCTATCCAGGACGGTCAGAATCACCTATACCTAACTTCATTGGCTGCCTTAGCTGCAAATAAAGCCGACATGTGTCTGTATTAATTTCCAGATGATACAAGTTCTCCAAAGTTTTAATTAAAACGAATTTATATTTCTGCCCGGTCTCCGTAACTACGTGAGGAGTCTACTAATTTCTACTCCTGATTACACCCGATCGTCAAAAAGCAATAAAGTTTGGGCAAAAATCATTATGGCAAAGTCTGAACGTACATAAGTGCGAGACTAACGAGCTGTGCGCGTGAGTCGTGATGAACATATAGATTTGATAAATTAAGGATGAGGATATCGTATGAAGAGAGGATATAAATTTAAGTGTTAAAATTACTTCCTTTGTAAATAATATAAATAATAAAATAAATGTCTATGGGAAGTTCGAAAAGTGTCTAATTTATTTATTGAAATTCATAACTCGTCGTGAGCGAAAAGCCGCTATTTAAAACAACACTATTGTATATTTTGGACGTTTTGAAAAAAGAAAAAAGATTATTCCCAAAGTTCCCGCACTTGTGGGAGCCGTCACACACCGAGCTTACTGCGACCTCATTCAAACTGTGCATAAATCTACAAACGCCAACTGTAAATGAAATGTCATGAAAATAATTTTCCAGCTAATGTCGTATTGTCAAACAACATTTCTCCCACGATACTGCAATATATTAAGATATCACTACTCGACACTACTGATATTTTAAAATAGAATTAAACGATGCGACTGAATTCGTCATTTACTTTTTCTTTCCATTTTTATGATCACATTATTTCTTATTGTTTAGCAGCACGAGTCAGAATTAATTAAGAATATTCTGTGTGAAAGCAAAGAAATCTTACACTTCTCAATTGCTTTGGTAGCAGTTGCATTCAGGTATTTCAATAGTCATTCTCAAAACGTATGTAGTATCTTTACATAAAGGCGCTGTATTGAATAGAACTCCTAAGTCCTAACAAAAGACCGTCGTGTACGTCTAACAAATGACTATAAACATTATTCAGGACTCATTACTAGAGCTTGAAAAGCCAGAATACTATTACACAAGCAACGTAATTTACTTAACAAAGTAACATCAGTGCGCAACACAAAAACAGCATCACCGAACGTATCCTCAACAATACGGAGGAGGTTGGTAACATTTCGCAACGTCTCACCATAGCCGGGTGCTCTTGCGCAAATCGCTATGACGTCACCGCGTTTGGTTCCGGCTTCACTTTCGCGAAACACTTTCACCGGTCGGACGAGCCATGGCGCCGGCGGACGCGACATGTGGCGGTGCCGGCAACACCCGGCCCATTGTAATTCCGCTCGCGACTATCGATGACCGGTTAAAAATCAACACCATTAATTATTCGAAAAACACTATTCACGCTGTTACCATGAGTCAGTAGAACAGGATTTATTGAAAACATACTTATTTGAAACCTCTTTTGATGATTTGAGTAACTTTATAGATAAATGTTATTGTAAGCTGGTTTGTGTTGGAAACGAAAACAAAACCAATTATTTCAATAGGTAGGTGGTGTATGTATCTGAAAATGGAGTCAAGCTCATTTGAATAAAATCTTGAAAAACAGCGTCAAAACACGGAACACGACAATTGCGGTTGTTATGTTTTTAGGTCTTCACGAGTTTTCTGAAACACTAAGATTTTAAAAGGTATTTTTTGCAAGCCGTTTGTCCTCGGACTTATAAAAGCTTTGTCTGCATTCCGTTTGTTTATGAGTACTACGTGATCACCTCAGTCAGAACTGACACAGTTGGGCTCTCTAATTTGGAAGCTCGCGAAAGGCGAATTTCACCTTACTTGTGCGCGTGAGCAATACATAAGAAACTGTTACATAACGTCGAATTCGAATTTGTTTGGCTATTTTGATCACGTAAAGCAATAACAGCAATCATTTTTTTGTTTCACATTTATTACGTCTAACATAAATAAAGTGTATTTCGTTTACCGTCAATCGTAACCAGTATTATTGAATCGATATTTACGAATCAGAAAGTTGTAGATATCGAGAATTATAGAAAACTACGGTTACGAGTTGTTGATTTATACTACGTGAATATAAAAACAATATAAATTGAGAGAAACGTTCAGAATATGCTAAGCGCTATAAAAAGTAACAACGTGAAACTGCCACAAATGAGGCAATTTCTCTTTACAAAAATCGACACTTTCAATGTCGTTTCAATATGACCCGAACAGACGAAATAAATTCGTGACAAAGCAATCAATCTCTTAACCGATTTGTCCGATGGACGACCACTTTCATAAATATTTCTCTAGCTTGACAGGTTTTAAGCAAAATTTGTTAAAAGTAGGCTTATTGTGAGAAACAAAAATATAGAGAGTAAATAAACATAAATATCGAAAGTGCTGTCGTCATAATGAAGTGTAAAACTATTCAAGTAACAAAGTCTTCTTTTCGACGAATCTACGGCTTAACAAGTAACATAGGGGTTTAAATAATAAACATAAATTAACTTAACAATAGCCAAGTCCATTGAGATTGTATTTTCTGAGAAAATAACGCTAGCCTACATTCAGAACCCAACTCCGAAAAGAAGAACTGAAAACATAAGAGAGAAACTATAAAGATGATCAATTCAAGCAATCAACGAAATTCGAAAACGCAACATCACGAAACTAAAATAAATGGGTAGAATTAGAAACTACGCATCACTTTAGTGTCTGCAGTATGACATGGCGGTTACTGCTGTAATCTAAACAGTGCTGCGACACATAAAGCAACTGTCATTCACAATGCAATGCACCCATCTTTCGAGCACATCTTTCTAGTACACGGACATAAAGTAATATGACCGCCTCACCCCGATAGTTCTAAGACCAGTATAACAATTAATATTATCACAGTTTTCTCACACTTTCTAGCTACATTGTACTTCACTGAAACAATCGCATCTCTTTTATTAACTGTCGTACTTGATGAAACCACGACTGCATTATTTGTAGATATTGCACTTTCTTTTGTATACGCCAGATATATATCAACGCCTACTGCATTGTCTGCTGACATAAGTAGAGGTTTTATTTGGGAATATGGCTGTTTCAGAATAAAAAGAGAGTTGGTTTTTTCCCATACCTTTTGTGTCATTTTTGTTGATAAACTTATTTCAGTTGAGTCACGTAGGTACCTAGGTAAGATTTTGTATGCGCTCCCTTGTCTAAAAGGTGGAGGCCCACTGTGTGGTCGTAGTCAGTAAGAATTTGACACAGCCCTTCGCCTACCGAAGGGTGTGGCCATCCGTAGGGTTCCCGCGTCGTAATAAAAGGTAAGAATTGTATCGAACTATAGACTGGAACATGCTGAATCATCAAACTGAAGTTAGTACGACCTCAAACAAGGCCAGTCGATTTCTTAATTGAATCGTTAAGTCTGGAACCATGACAAAAATAGGTAATTTTGTTAGAAAAGCTAGCCTTTTGTAACAAAATTTGCTAGTTTTTTTTTTTAAAGACGACGACGATTGTAAAATTAGTATTTTTGAAATTTATTCTATATCATAGTTTTGCTACTTTTCGGCTTTAATAATTTCAAAAACAAAACGTTGTTCAAAAACACTCGTTTTATTTTTATGTATGAAAAGAAAATATGCAAATGCAGCTACGAAATGCAACTTTCTGACTGGTACTGACATCAGGTTTTAAAGTATGTCGTGGTTATCAGCACCAGTTTCTTTTTATTTGGATGCGTCAATACCTAGAGGTTAAGGATATATTTCAAGACGTGTGGGTGTATATTGTACTTTTAGCCGACTACGGCGGAGCGAACAGGAGTTTTATGATTTCGCCCGGTATGTATGTATGTTCATCTGTTCCCTCATAACTTCTAAACTTCTCAGCATAATATTACAAATGAGGTATCGTTGGAAGCGTCTTGATCGTCCGCTGGTTACAGGTTATGTGACGTCACATTGAATATGGCGCCCTTTAGAGGCCATCAAATTATGAACTAAATGTCATGTTGGGTATTGAATGAAAGGGCTTAATTAGCACAAAATATAAATATTATAACCTAATTATTATAAAAAATACTTTAAATAAAAATAATGTACCATAATGTAGACTAAACAAGTTTTTTTTTTCTTTCATATTAGAGAGGAAATATTTAGGCAAGCGTTGATAGGTGTTTTCTAGACATTATGAATCAAAATGGCTAGTTTCTATTTTTGTTATTATGTAAGTTGAGTGACGACACGATCCGGTTTTTACTTTTACAAATCAACACTAAGCACTAGGATATTTTGTGCCGACTTAATAAGAGCGTTTATTCTGAAAGTGGGCAACGTCGCAAATAGATGTCAAATATTTCGCTGTTTTAATTAATTTGCCAACATTACTGTATGGAAATAAGAAATGTGGCTAACAAGCGAACTAGAATATTGATTATGAAATGCAATAATCAATATCGTAACACCAAGTATTTTGTTTTAGATGTAAAAAAAAAAGTAAGAAACTTTCCAAATGCCTTTTTAGGGTTCCTTAGTAAACAAGGGACCCTTATAGTTTCGCCATGTCCGTCTGGCTGTCTGTCTGTCCACGGCTTAGCTCTGAGACTATAAGTACAAGAAAGCTATACTTTGGCATGGGTATATAACCAATTTAAAAGAAAACCTATCACAGCTAAGTAGGCTTTACAGATTAAAGAGTAATAATCGACCAACTTAAATTTGCAGTTTGAAAAACATTTTCTCCCATACATCGGAGAACATGTTTTTCAACTACAATGTTAAGTTTTTTCTTGCTACGGAACCCTTTATTGTGCGTGGTCTGACACGCACTTGGCCGGTTTTTGAACCATTTTGTATGGTTGCTGAGTAGCCGAATCATTAGCGTCGTCTGAGTATGTGTTGTTTAAAATTTATTAAGCACGCAATAAAAAAACTTTTCATGACTGATACCAATCTCTTTACTTGAAAAAAATAATAATTGTAATTCTTCCTGTTAGGTACCTATCACATGTATGATGCTATCGAACGTTTGCCCATACAATTATCACTAGTTAACACCAAAGTTGATTGCACTTAGGTTTGCGTTTATTATAATTTTAACTCATATTTCCTTAATTAGCAATGTTAACATACTTCCTTTTAGCAAATATGAGGAAAGATCTTTTATCATTCGTTATAAAATAATATCCACATTGTTTGGTTAGACTAACTTGGAAAACTCACATCAAAGCCAAAAGTGATCAAGCTTTTAGGGATTTGTACTGGTTGCTGGAAAGAAACTCTAAACTCTCACTTGAGAACAGGTTACTGGTTTGCAAAGCCGTGATAAAGCCAATATGGACCTACGGGATACCGCTATGGGGTAGTGCCTCGGATTCAAACATCAACATAGCAACATAGACTACAGAACTTAAAACTAATGCCCCATGGTTCATCACCAATGTTTCCATCCACGAGCAATTAAAAGTAAAGGAAAATATACTGACGAGAGAAAATACATACAAGGACAGACTTAAAAACCATCCAAATCAATTGGCCGTAGACTTGCATCAATCAAATATCACCAAGCGCCTCAAAAGACACCACACCCTAGAGCTGAATAAATAATTACCATGGGGGCTGTACTCACTGGAGCCCTGCACAACCACGCCATGAACCAAACAGCACATTTGCTTTTAGTCGAAAGGCTAATTGCAGATACATAAAAAAAAACATTGTTTGGTATTTTTTGGGTAATTTCCTCAATTTTATTTTGGCTTACAGCAGTCTATGGTGAAACGTTTTGTAATGAGAATGGTCGTAAGTACGGTACAGTCGGTCGATTCTGTAAAAATATTAACGTGAAGCTTAGGTGAAGTGAGCTGTCACTGCCACAGAATCAACCGGCAGGATGCTAGGGATTAACACTATTGACAGCTCACTTCACGCTCACTTCACCTAAGTTTCACGGTGATATTTTTACAGAATCGAACGGCTGGTATCGAAGAATTTTGGGTACTTCTACAACTAAAGTTACCGCTATGTGGAAAGAAGAAGAAACATGTTACCCTATTTAGGTTACCGTTTTAATACCGGCTACACACACAGGCGATGCGCGCCCTTTGACTAATGCCGACGGCACGTGTAAGATAGAGGTATTTTTTTTTTCGGTAACCGGTATTAATACTTGTTGTATTCAATTTTAAGCAACCTTTAAAATTACATTTAAAATATATAAATGTTGTCAAGTGAAAAAATACCCATATCATACCGATTTTGGTCCCTGCTTATAAGTATGACGTATTTTCCTTTAAAAAATATTACTTTGACCACATTTAGACACTTTTTCTTATGATTTGTGATCAAACCCCCATTGACTTAACCCGTCTTAAAAAGTTTTGAATAAAATTAGACTACGGATAAATAAGTTTTAGCCCAAAGCCTCAAGTCTAGACAGGTATCTAATTCTATCAGCAAATAAGATTTATTTGAATTCTAAACAATCTGAATTCATAATGCAATCATGTCTAAACATGGTTACTGAACAAGAGAATCTATGGACCCGTGAATCAATGTCATGATAGGTCGAAAACTATTATTACCTACTATTTTATTTGAACCAATAATAAACAAACTAATAGCTGCCATAAATCAACTCATCGGATTTGGTTTTTCAGAACTGCATGATATTTCTTTTTATTGTACTTTTTTGCCATATTTTGATACTGAACCGCTTAGTATAGGTAAGCATATAAATTATCATGTCTGCCTAATAAGAATATCAAAAGTCCAAAGCTTCGAATTCCATTTCTTCCAACACGTCATTAAGATAAATAATCGCGCAAGAAAGCTAATTTATATTTTTAAAACGATTAGAAATGCATGTGACATTAAGCTATTAATAAAAATCTATTTAGCATTATGCCAATCCATACTGGTATACGGCCTGAATGTGTGGGGTGGAACCTCAAAAACAACTATGTTGTCTGTCGAAAGAGCCCAACGCATAGTACTTAAAGTAATTTCTCGCAAAAAGTACACTTATCCGACACACCTACTTTACTCAGAACTAGGAGTCCTAACGGTGAGAAAATTATTCATTAAGCAACAGATCATGGCACAGCATAAAATAAAACCGCACTTTGGTAGGAGGCGGCGATTAGATATAGTTTATAACATACCCAAATTTAGAACATCTTTTGCACATAAATTTCACAATTATCTCGGTCCTAGTCTTTACAACAAAATAAGCAAAGATCTAAAATTGAAGAATCTTGATAGCCATACATGCAAAAAAGCTATTGAAAGATATTTGAAAGCACTAGACTACGACAGCACTGAAAAACTACTTTAGAACGTTGTTGTGATCAGGGCACATAAATAAATAAATAAATAATAAAGCACTGTTAACTGTACACATACAGAAATACACACATACATAAAACATATACACACATAAAACAAAACATATACACATATACATACACCCAAACACAGACAATTATTATCGTTTGTAACTTAATTAATATAATTACCTATAATTAATATAATTACCTATACAGTACGTAATCAAACTGCTGCTATGTGACTAACTGGAACTTTGTGGGAATCTGTTGTTCTAGGGTTGAGGAAGACTATCCCCTCGTGATACAGTTTATACTAGTACGAGTGGATAGGGCGAATCAGTCTAAAGACAGCCAAACCAACATATTTACAGTGTACCATTTCACATTCAACGATCTGTTTATTTTGTGTCTATTATTAAGTTACTCTGTATGGTTTGTCTCAAATTTGTGAATAAATATATTATTATTATTATTATTATTTATTTAATGTCACTGTAGTAGAGTTTTTTCTAAATTACTTTCCTCTTTCCTTTTACGGATAGTGCACAAGTAACGTCGTTTCCAGCAGAATCGTTTGCAAATTCAAGAAACGTTATTTAATCTAACATCAAATTGCGTCTTGGTCTTTCATAATTCTATGAATACATTTCCTGTTTGCATTAGAAAACATTACGCAATCTTAATTTAATCCAACTTTCTCTTAACCAAAATCTTTGTAGTGAAACTTTTAAACGAAATCGTGATTGTCTTAACCTATCCCACTGTAACAATGAACATAGCTTTTTGAAAACTGGAGCACGGAAAAATAGAAACGCTATAACTTTTCTTCCGTGACAACCTTCTCAAAAGATTGTTGAAACCAACAAAAGAGTAAGTAAATAAAAGACGCCGCTTCACGGTGACCTTTCCACTCAAATTAACTTAACCCAGTAAAATTTTATGGCGACTTCAAGTCTCGAGGATGAAATCAAGTTTTGATCTAGTAGGTAATTAGCGCTACGGCTATGCGTGCGAATAAAGTTAGAACACAACTCGTAGCGACATCTAGCTTACAACACGAACACTAAAATAGTACTATCTTGCGTGGATAGATGGCGCTGACTGTAGTAAAATTGAAGAGGGGGTACGACGTGAAAGTAAACAGATAAGAATTTGTTGTAACAATGTTCTGTTTACAATAATATTGTATCGCATTTCAATAGATTAAACTTAATTATAGCTATTGTTTGTTAATTATATACTTTGAACGGATGATGCTCTCCATGCTATAAAATGGTTATAAGCGTTCCCTGGTAGGCAGTCATAAGTATCCCAGGGGAGCGACCTGGGTCACCCCCAACGTGGGGTGTTATCTAATTTAAACAGCGTTTGTTTAGTTTTATCCAGTAGGACTATTTACACGTGATATGAACCCTTATTTGCTCATGCCCCTCTTGTCTGACCCAGGGTTAGACCGGGTGACTTAATCTTACGTGCGTGTCATGTGCTTTACAACAAGGCGGGTCACAAAAATGTGATTATTTATCGTAAGAATAAAATCTTTAGAAAAATAATATCAAAGTTTTTCGCTCAAATGCTAGACTGGTTTTATCGAATCGTAATTTGTTTATGTTTCGTTCTTCAGACACTTGGCTAGATATATATAGATAATATTCTTTTCTTCATATACACAGAAAGGCAAAAAACCAGAAGGCCAATTCCCATAATTAAAATGAGTCACAATCAGAGCGACAAATGTCAAAAAAACTTAAGCAATTTTGAGGTATTTTTGACACATTGAGACTGAGGTTAAGAAAGCTAACGAAAAATCCGGGAATTGTTCCTAAGTACGCAACATACATTATTTAACGCATTGGTTTGTCCGTGTATTAGTATATTCTACTGTTTACTCTAATAAAAACACTTACCTTGCAAATTGTCGAGCATATACGTCAACAGCTTCGCGGTCCCGTTGTTGTCGTTGTATATCGAGAGCATCTCCTTGCTGAGGGGGTTTCCTCCTAATCCCAGGAGTTGAAGGTGGAACAGCTTGCCGAGCTCGTAAGGAAGCACTCGGAGGTAGTTGTTGTGCAGGTGCAGTTCTCTGGAACAAGAGGCGGTTGTTATTTGGGGACGATACATCTGCCAAGTTGTAGCTTTTAGGTGGCACGTCATTAGTCTCTTTCATTACCAACATTAATGGCGCAGACAGAGAAAAAGGGTAATTTCCAAGGCTTGATAAATTGATATATGTTTGATAGCTGCTGTCCATACCATACTCTTGGCAAACTCCAAAATACTTTTAATACCATATACAGCAGGACATGTCTGCCACATGACGGACAAACTGTGGTCCCAAATAGCAGCAACTGGTTCCCTGGGACAGTGAGGCCGGGTCGCGGCAGACCACATAGGAGATAGTGGAACGAACTGGACAGGTTTCGTCAAAATTGGAAAGAGGACGCGCGGTCTCGCGAACGATGGAAGGAGTAGGGCAGCGTAGGCAAGTAAAAAAAAAACCTAAAATACTCTTTAACATTTTCGGGAAGGCCTCTTGCTTTCTGGTAGCCTAGCAAGCATTCCTTTCCGAATCCAAGACAAATGCCTAAGGTGAATCCACAATTGCAGCCCGCGAAATTCAAATTTGCAGGTCAGTGACAGGTTGAATCTTGATAAAAATATGATTCGCGACTATAGATTTGTTACATTTGAACTTTTCCACGAGAAATTTGTTCTTATGTAACAAATCTTACTTAGAGAGATGTATTAATGATTCCAATGATTATAATTCCATAAATACATACCTGGTATAGCCCGCGAATCATATTTTGACCAAGATACAACCTGACATTGTACTGCAAATTGCAAAAAACGTAAGGAAATTGGAATTTCGCAGGCTGCAACTGCGGATTCACCTTAAGGACTAGTCTTCTGAACTCTAGTCTTCTGACTAGTGTTTATCGCAGCTGGCTTTTGGGTTTATATATGAAGGTAAATAGTCTAGTTAAACTTAATAAAATCCATCGGACCGATTTTAGAGCAATTTAAAACATCAACATTCGAAAACTTCATTTCTCCTAAATCTGGGTATCCATGACCTCAGGTTCAAACGGTGCTTGGTACATTACTTCGGCAATTCCATTTAACTACCCACTACGCATTAAGTATATGGCTAGGTCTAGATTCTAGCAATTTCGCGTTAACATGTAACTTCCTGCCAATAAATTAATTTAGGTCGTATTTGGTATTTACATAGATTATTATTGTTATTAAGATGATATTTGAGCAACGCTTAATGGTCTCTGCTTCTCTTAATTGTAGGTTTTAATATAATGAACCGTATTTTGCTATGGAGTACCGTGGGGTAATAGGATTTAATGCTTCAACAGTTAAATTAAAATACCTTACGTTAATTTTAAGCGGTACTAAATATTGATTATGATTAGCTATATATTGACTTAAGTTTTGTGAACCTGCACATTAAGAAGATTGACGCAATTAAGAAGCGGCGGCTCTAATTTAAAAACTGATACCATGGGTTCTGTACATGATTCTGAACCCCCCCTGCGTTGAAAATTTTCGTCGGTTATTAAAAAAATATCTGCTGTTTCATAGAAAAGTGATAGCGACCTACGCGGTCAAAATGTATGGAACATCAGATTTAAAAAAAAATAACCGACGAAAAAGTTTTCAGAATCATGTACTGAACCCATGGTATCAGTTTTAGCGTCGATGTCCCTGACACCCTGTATATAAAAATGAATCCCAATTTTTCTGTTCATAACTTGCGAATGGCTGCACCAAATTGGAAAATTCTTCTTTTGTTGTATTCTTTATTCTTAGGACATGGTTCTAAGGCAGGTGAAGGTACGGTAGGTAGAAAGGGTAGGTAGGTAGGATATGTAGGGTAGGTAGGGCAAGGTAGATAGATAGGTAGGTGCGCTGTAGATAAATACTTAGTGCTACCCGTGCGAAGCCGGGGCGGGAACTGATGTTTTAGTTTTAAGCCCAAATGCTTGCGAATGTTTTATGGCCGATTCCCACAATTTACGGACTTTTATAGTTGAAATTAAGACTAGTATCTTTACCAATAATGAAGCAAAAGCCTCAGGGCTTAGCATAGTAGATATGGAAGTAGCTATGACAGGTAAAATTACCTTACGAATCTATTTATGTGCCCAGTATGGCAATAAAAAAAGCTACCGTTAGTATGAAAACGAATCATTTTTTCTTATAGGAACCGAGCATATATCTTCCGGTCACCTCAACGTTGCCTTTATCTTACTCACAAAAAAATACATTTCTTGAGTAACATTTCTCATATTTCCCGGAATACTCACCGGGTGAATTCTATATTTTGAAACAGGCGTGATAAACACAACTAAACAGAGTCAATTTCCGGACCGATAGCGCTATTAATAAATAAATACCATAAATATTAATTAATAACACATCGGAAATGGGTTCATGCTTGGGTTCAATGACTTGCCAGGCGTTGATTATAGAAAATGATAGAAATAGTTTTAGTACTTAGTGGAGTATTTTACATACAGTGAACCGCGTATCAGTAACACTTGTAATAACTCTTACTGCTACGGCATAAAGTTGCTGTCAGTATCAAATTGTTTGGGGACGCTACAATTGTGGCGATAAGTCCTCACCTTCCGCCTGACACAGGTCCTCACCGGACACGGCTGTTTCGGGAGGTTCCTGTTCTGTATAAGGCGGGAGGAAACGCTCGAGTGTCACCACTGTGTGGATCGCCCGGTGGACTCGGGTGAGCATATGGTGGAGGTCTGCCCGGCTTGGGCAGAGCACCACCGTGTCCTCACGGAGGCGATCGGCGGCGGCGATCTCTCGCGTCCGGCCCTGGTTCAGGCCATGGTCCGGAGCGAGAGTGCCTGGGAGGCCGTCACTTCCTTTTGCGAAGCAGTAATGCTCGCGAAGGAGGAGGCGGAGCGCGCGAGGGAGAGGCAAGATTCGCGCCCTCGCGCCCCTAGTCGCCGCAGGAGACGCCCCGGGCGTAGAAGTCGCGAGCCGACTTCCGGCGACCGTAAGCGCGGGCTTGCGGACGGTGAGCAATGGGTAGCTCGCCGTCCGATTAGGACCAGGCCCGGGTCGACCGCGCGTTGTGTTCCACGGGCGCCTCAGAGATGTCAGCACCAACTGACGGGGTAAGGACCAATGCCTGCCGGGGTTGCAAGTTTGTCCGAAAGGGATATCGCGGCCCCGGCACACGGGCAACGGAAGGAACACGGGTGGGTTTTAGTCAGTAAAAGTCTGACACACCCTCCCGCTTCGCCCAGAGCGGGAGAAGTTATTTGATAATTTCCCACCCTCAAAAAATTAAATAAAGTATCAAATTGTTAAAAATGTTGTGCGGTTCTCTGTAACTACATACAAATATGTAATTAAGTACTTGTAATCAAGTCTTGAAATTCTTATGAAACAATGAAACGAACTTACTCATTTACATTCACTTTGATTAGTGCGATTAGCTTAACCAAAGTATGTTACTTATTCATAAATTGTTATAAAAAGCAATCATGCGTGATCATATCAGCGTCGAATGCTAAAAATAGCCCTAAAGACCAGTAATATTAAAAGGTAGGAGGCAATTTTAAAATGCTATAACCTATGTGACTAATGGTTGGCAAAGCAGCTAGTTATAATATACTCCAACATTTAAATTACTAATCAAAATGTAAACAGGCCTTCACTCAGTGTTTACAAATATACGTCGATGGCAAAATACACGCGAGAGGTCAAAGACCTTGGATCTTTACATACGCGTTCTACTATACATACTAAATTATACACACAACAAAGCTAAATGCAAATATACGTGTTTTTATACTCATAAATATTATTATGGTTAGATATCACTGAATGTATAAATAATAATATAATCTTTAGAAAAAGTAATATTGTTATTAAATCAAGGCACATTTTGCTATCAATTTGAACTCTTTTAACTTGATAACGAATAGAAAGTTCCCTTAACTTTAGAGAAAAATATCACAAAGCGTGTAATTCCGGAAGGGTTAAGCAGAGGTGTACCTATAGTACACCCACATTTTGTCAATAGGGATGATGACTAAAATTTTATTTTTAGTCCGTCTTGGAGATTATTAAAAAATATTGGACACGTATTTTTTCTTTTTTTACGTAATCTAAAGATTACGGCGTTACATTGAGTTAAAATGTGCCATGAGGTCACGAGTATGTAGTTTTTATACCTACTTGTGACGTAGCGACCCCCATTGTCCAACTTAAAATTCGTTTATCTAAGTATTTTTTTAATAATATGATAAAGCAAAGAATACGTATCTAATATTTTTTTATTATCTGACTGACGGACTAATTAGAATTTCTTTTTTTTTACCCAGGCATCATCCCTATGATGTCTAAGGCCCACGTTAATAGGGGGCGAGCCTATTTTATCAGTTACTTGCGTAAATATTTTTAATTTTTAGTATATTACGTGCGTATTTGTTTAAAATATACACAAAATATAATTGTTGCCAGTTCTAAGTTAACTGCAAATTATACTAATAAATCCGAATGTATGTTCGTTACTCAATCATGTCTTAACTGAGCAAGATATGGCCGTGACACGGAGGAAATTTACATTGTGGAATATGAAATAAGTTTATATACTTTATCCCCATCTGGTATGTAATTCTTTGGCATATGGCTTATCGATCTACGTGGTCCTTTTCCACGGCACTGGAATAATCTGGATAAAAGGACCAAGAAGTGGACACACTCAGTCAACTTTGCTGTTTACTTACATTTATTTCACAATTCGAAGCAAATCCATAGTTGAATCATTCATTAAAGTTTTAGTCATAATAAAAAAAAAGATAATAGGATAACATTCTTGCCCAACTTTGGCAATACTACAGTCATTACGTAGATGCCTAACCGTATGAGAAAATAGCGCTATCGTCCATTTTTGGTACAAAACGATCAAAAATAATTATTTAAAGAAACCAAACTGGTATTAAACCATCAACGTTGCACCGAATTAGCATAAAGGTCGACAGTTTGCAAGTTAATGAGTACACACGTCGAACGTTTGAGATATCAAACGAGGTCAGAATTGCTCACTGATCGGAATGAATTCGTGTTACATACAGACAATCTCCTCTTTGTGACCCTGAACGATAACAACAATGGTTAAGAAACCATAACAGCGTCAAAAGACCCTAATTTCTATCTTCTTTTTTCACTAATAGGGATTTAGTTAATAGTTACTAACGCCCTATTAGTGTAGTTATTTGATCGGTTTTTGTTTGTTTGGTGAGCCAATCACTACAGCTACAAATTAAATTTGATCAGGCTTACAGATATTTTAGGGCAGGGGAATTTAACTACGAATCCCATATTGACTAGCGTGGATACTCAACACGATCGAATGCCTTGAAAAGATCACAGAAGACGTCGAGAGCTTCGTTAGCTCAACCACACTTCGTAATATTATGCAAGCAGAATAACATGATAGTTAAACCAATATACCTAGTGTTAAAAGTTTGTTTGGTCTTGAATACGAGAAGAGAAACTCGTGATGTAATTGATGAAGAAACTGGTCATGTCGATTACCTACGAGAGCGACCAATTTAAGTAGGTAAAAGAAAACTTTCCGCTTTCCGCCGAAGATGTCTGAAAGGTCAAGTCCGTGATCAATAAATCGGAATAAGCTGTTGTAATGCTATGAACAAAATACCAGCAAACAATCACAAAAGATATTGATCCCAGATTCGAAGCGGAGTTAAATTTGGACATGTCAACAAAGACTAATAAGAAACGTTAAAAATACATTTGAGTTAAAAGATCGGACGAAAATATCCACAATTTGCTGCATCAGAGCGAAGCTGACCAAAACCATTAGGGACGGAAAACGAAAAGGGCCATACCATGCTATCTTTAGATGTGACTGAGCAATGAATATCTTCGCATAGATCGGAAGGTAGCGGTACACAACATCGAATAAATGACTATTGTATTTACAAACACTTTCACGAAGACAATCGAAGTTACTAGCAAAGACAATCGTCCATGAAGATTTTTTCCCCAAACGTAACGGATTCGACGGACCTTGATCTTAATTTTAACATTTATTTGCAGACTATTACTTAAGTCGCTGAATGTTTGAAACTGAATAAACTTGACATACTTATATTATTCTCATTTTTGGAAAAGTTTATTTTCAGGACAATAATGTTCTAAGAGGAGGAGAAGGCTTGTAATGTCATTAAAACAAAGATGAGATTAGGTCTTCAAATATTTGGGACAATATCTTAATCTTAACCCTTGAATAATATAAGAGAGACCTAAATCTACGTATTTCTATACCCTCATACCAACCGTAATAAAATTTATTTACAGAGGCCTTGGGTTTTCAAACGGTACATGTCAATGGTCATTCATTCCGTTATAGATAAAGGTTTTATCTGGCAAAACAAACAAAATATCTTATTTCAAACGTAGGTTTTAGCAATGTTTTCTTGATAACAATGAAGTCTAAATCGAGAAACTTCATGTTTGATTAGAAAAGTAAACAATTAATAACTGTTTATCTGATTATCTGTTGTTTTTCTCATGATAAAACAATTCAATTCATTTTCGAGATACAAAATACTTTATCAGCAGCATTTTGCACACACTAGATTTTATAGCTTGCCAACAAAGATAGCTCTACACCGCTATCAAACTACTTCTCATTAAAAAATCATTGACCTACGGATATTGAAATAATTAATGTCCTCTGAGACAAAGTCGTTGGTGATTTAAAAACGGTAATGGCAAACAAATCGTGTGTACAATCATTGTGATAGTGTACACCACTAACGTTCATTACAAGAACTTTTCCTTAGAAATCGTTTCTTGAACGAAAGAGAAAGTTGAATAAAAATGGAAATACTTTCATGTGGGTTCACCCTTATGCCCTTAGTAATAAGGTTGGAAAGTGGTTCTCCGCCAGTGTCCGCGATGCTACTATCAGAGTAAGTTTTCTTGAAAGGTAGGAGAAACGCAAAATCATTGGTGAACAGAACATTTAGCGACTTTATAATTTAATATCGTTAACTTATCTTGTAATGATACCATAAAAATTGGTATGGAATAATATGGCATGTTAATAAGTAGAATATTATTCCTTTATGACGTCCGAGGACTGATTATGACAGTACTTGAGAAATGTAAACAACTAACTATGTCCCGCAAACTGCCACACTTCAATTTGGGACTTTAATCTACAACGTCAGTGGGAACCTTGCGAATCGTGCAAACTGAACAATCTGGCAAAATATTCACCTGAGCTGTATAAGGTCTCCAAGCTCAGCGGGCAACGATCTCAGCTTGTTGTTAGAAATATCGAGGGTGTGCAAATTCGCCAGCTGGTTGATATCGGTCGGGATCCTCTGCAGGGAGTTGTCGTTGAGGTACAGCGCCGTCAGGTGCGTCAGTTGAAACAGTTGGGGCGCTATGGCGCGCACACCTCCTGTTACCTGAAAATTATTAATTGGTTGTTAGAGTGTGAATCTATGCATATTATAAAATAAAATCGCTTATCGGTTCTGTCCATGTGACCGTTGTTCTTCTAAGCGACGCAACGGATTTTGATGCAGTTTTTACCATAATTTAGAGAATTTATTCCGGAACTGTGCGACGCAGGGGCGGGTCGCTAGTCTATGACAATGATATAGATACAGCATAGTTGGAAAGGTTGTGAACATCTGACACGCCGCACTTCTCAGTGCAGCCAAGATGAGATAAGGAGCATTAAAGCTTCGTACAGACTAGCGCGACGCGGCACCGGTTATTGTTATACCGTGAAGTTTTGCTAACTATACATCGCGCGCTCTCTCTGGCACACCGCTCGACGCCTCGTTGAGCAACAGAGAGTGCGCGAAGTAAACTTCGCGATAACGCGACAATATAGCCCCATAGCATTAGAAATTGTATTGTTCGAGTCGCTTCGCGTCGCGCTGGTCTGCACGAGCCGTAAATACGCTTATTTTATAAAAAGTTTAGGTACAATGTTGCACAGTTGCACACATATACTTAATCGATTTTTTATTTGAGGTATTTCACTGAATTAGTTTGTAATCTAGCGGATATGCAGGACTGATTGTGACTGAAGTTATTGAGTCTTTTGTGAAAAGTGTAACGGAAAGCCGCCATTACCGCAAACCGCAAATCAAATTAATTATGGTTAAAAAAAATAGTACAATCAATATGCAGTCTTTTCCCAACTATATTGGGGTGGGCTTCCATTCTAACCGGATGCAGCTGAATACTTACCAGTATTTTTACATGGAGCGACTGCTTATCTGACCTCGTGACTGGTTGTCAGACTTTTGGGCTTCAAACTACCCGTAACGACTGTCAAAGATCTACGAATGACAGCCGGGACCAACGGCTTAAAGTGCTTTCCGAGGCAGGGAGGGTCTCGATATGTAATGGATGGTCATCCATCCACGATCGCAGGGTAAGCGTAACTTAACCTGACCAGACCCGTTATCATTTAGCCACTAGCCCTGCTGATTGCATACATTGATTTTGACTCATTTGTACTTAACAAATGAGTCAAAATCAATGTATGCAATCATATGTGGATTTTGTTTGCAATCACTCTCGCGCAATGTTTCGTGACGACAAGACAAGTTAAGGAAAAGTTTTAAACATGTTACGTAGGCGCATCTTGACACTATTACATACATAGAAGTGCAAAATGATAGTTTGTGTATGTTTGTATTATATGTACATGAGAGCAAACAATGTAAGTATTAACCTTTACAAAATGCTAAATTTAGCCTAAAGGATAATTTAATCTTTTATTGAGGCCGGCAAGTGAATACAATTACCTTAAATACTTGGGTAATTTAAATTAAATGTTATCTTCAATGCCTTCAAAATATATCTGCTGGATCTATAACTGTATATAAACACTTAATCTGTATAAATGATTTAATAATTAAGATAATTACTACTTTAAATTAAATGAAACTGAATAATATTTTATCTAAGTACTCAAATCTGTCTGGTTATTTTCTCAAAAGACCATTTCAGATACTAATCTACATGGTTCTCCTATGGCCTGACCAAGATTATGTCTGGAGTTTAAAAGAGGCTGCGACCTCTGAGTTTGTTTCGGCCTTTCTTCTCAGAGTAGTCCGATAGGAAACGCCGATCTAGCTAATTTTTAATATGACGTGTAAAAGTGATTCCAATATTCTATTTACAGAATAAACAATTTCATTTCATTTAATTTCATCAAACATTTTAACGTGTTGGGTCTTAAATAATCTGGACAGTCAAACCTTCACCGCAAGTTCATCCAAGGACAAAATAATTAGGTGCAACTTGACCGACATCCTTCCTTTACTGATACTGACAACTCGGAATAAAACGAGGTTTTGAAACGAAAACCTGACATAGTCGTTAGGTGAAAACGGGGTAAGTACTAGGCACAAGGGTACCAAAAAGGTTCTCTCAAGGGAGGTAAAACCACTACGAGCTTTAGTAAGGGCTATTATAGAAAAGGAACAGCAAACAAAAATATATAGGAGAGGGATGTTTGTATCGTGTTCGCAAAAAAATAAATTCATATTATAGTGATATTAAATATCGTAAGGAAATTTTTCAGTGTGAATGTGGATGGCCTATAAGAGTAGGGGAAGTCTTCCCCTTCTCCTATAGGTCTTCCCGGAAGACCAAAGAAACGATGGATGGACTGTGTGAAAGATATGGCTAGAAAGGCGGTGACTATCGAAATGATGACTAATAGAGAAGTATGAAAGAGGGTATGTTGCGGCGACCCCGAATAAATTGGGATTTGTGTAAGAAAAATGATAAGTGATACTATTTTCAGTTAGCAACAATACTATCAGATATGAGGAGCTCGTGGCTAAGTAATAACAGCCGAACGGGTAGGTCCATCAGGTTAACCTACGCTTGCATTCCGAGACTCCTCCGTGCCTCGGAAAGCACGCGTTAAGCCGTTGGTCCCGGCTGTCATTCGTGGATCTTTGACAGCCGTTACGGGTCGTCAGAAGCCCGAAAGTCTGACAACCAGTCTTACCAAGGGGTATCGTATTACCCAGTTACTGGATTGTGGAGGTCAGATAGGCAGTCGCTCCATGTAAAATACTGGTATTCAGCTGCATCCGGTTAGACTGGAAGCCAACCCCAACATAGTTGGGAAAAGGCTAGGCAGATTGATTGAACAATCCTATCAGACGACTTTTAGAAAGTTTATGTGCAATATTTTAGATTGATTAATACCGTTTCACCATCAGCCGCATTCGTATCATAGGTAACTGGGTACTATAAAAAATTATGTATAAATCACATTATACTCGATAAGATTTTATAGGAGTTCATTAAAAGAACTCCACAAGTGATGATACTTAAGTACGTCCTAACATTTTGGAGGGTACCTCTATCAACCTTGCTGTCCAGCTTATCTTTACGTCCTACGACATCAGTTATTCTGTTATAAATAATCGTGCTGTCTCGAGAGAATAAGTGATTTAGTATGTCGCGTGCGTGTACAATCGAAATTGATGTAAAAAGGGAAAGTTGGCTATTTGGTACTCGATCAAGCCTGTACACATTTGGATACAGATGCAGTAGAGCCCTGCACTTGCTTGAATAGTATAATTTTCATGCCAGTGGGATGAAATATGTAATTACTGACGTATACTTAAACGCGCTATCGTCGAAAATTTAAAACCCAATAGCGCGCTTTTGTTTAGGCATAAAAACGGGCATTAACGTAGACGCTGCGCATACGCAACGTAGTTTCGATAGAACGTCAATGCGATGTTCCATTTAAGCGTAAACGCCTGCGCTACACATAAAGTCCGTGAAGGCGCTCTTGCAAAGACAATTATGTCTGCTAATTGTCTTTGCATTATTAATCAAGGCAGACAAAAGTTCGTATTAAAATAATCAGCACAAGCGTGGCCAAAGGCTCGCTCCGTATGAGACATGAAGCGTCTGCGTACCCTCATGCTTTTCTTCATTAACGTGTAACAGGGACAGTGTTTCACATTTTCACTTATGGCAAAATTCATAGACTGCCATTTGTCTTTAGTTAGTAATGTAAGCGTCTCATCGTTCCATAAGAATATGAACATTATTTTTACTTGTATAAAGTTCATATTCAAATGAGACGCTTACTTTACTTAGCCAAGCAAAGTCAAATGAGGTCTGTGCCATTTCCCAATTGGACTCCCGGACCCCTAAATCGAGCCACCCTGCACTTTTTGTATAGAAATGTAACTTTTTAATTAGTCGTGAATTCAAATTTGGAACACAGACGACACAAATATGATGGCCAGTATGTCCGTTTCAAACCTGCATAATTTTTTTTTCTTTGACTCATCATTATTGTGATATTTTAGGCCGTATACCATTTTTTTCACGTGGGAAATTATCAAATAACTTCTCCCGCTCTGGACGGAACGGGAGGGCATATCAAACTCTTACTTACTAAAACCCACCCGTGTGCCTTCAGTTGCCTGTATGTTGCCAGGGGCCACGGTATCCCTTTCGAACTTTCCCGCGACCCCGGCAGGCGTCGGCCGAAGCGGACCCCGTCAGTTGTGCTGACATCTCTTTGAGGCGCGCGTGGAACACAGGCGTCGACCCGGGCCTGGTCCTTATCGGACGGCAAGCTGCCCATTGCTCACCATCCGCAGGCCCGCGCCTACGGTGGTCGGGAATCGGCCTGGGATTTTCGACGCTCAGGGCTTCTCCTGCGGCGGCTAGGGGCGGGTGGACGGGAAATTTGCCTCTCCCTCACGAGTTCCGCCTCCTTCTTCGCGAGCATTACTGCTTCGCAGAAGAAGGTGACGGCTTCCCATGCCCTCTCGCTCCGTACCATGGCCTGGACTAGGGGGCCTACTCCCTAAGCGAAATCCGTAGTTTCGGCCGTCGTTACGAGCGCTTCGCTCTCTTTCTCACTTACGGTATGTCCGTAAGTGAGACGGAGAACAAAGCGTCCCAGACCCCAGGGCCGGACGCGAGAGGTCACCGCCGCCGATCGCCTCCACGAGGACACGGCGGTGCTCCGCCCAAGCCGGTCAGATCTCCACCATATGCTCACCCGTGTCCACCGAGCGATTTACACAATGGTGACCCGAGCGTTTCCACCCGCCTTATCCGGAACAGGAACCTCCCGAAACAACCGTGTCCGGTGAGGACCCGCGTCAGGCTGAGGACCTTTATACCTCACATGGAATTGCACGGTGGCTCCATTTAGGAGTCGAGTGTATGTTGGGATCGGCTAATCTAACCGATGCAGCTGTTTATTAGTACTTATTTTGAATCGTGCTAATAGTAGGAACTATGATAAAACAATTACCTCAAGCGTGGTCCAGCCACCGCGGCGGCCAGACGCCCGCTCCGCTTCCGACATGATGTGATAAGTGCGCCCGCTTGCGCTCTCATGCTTGTCTTTGTTGCGAGACATTCTGTCACCTGTGAGTAAATGAGGTTGTTATCGTTGGGGACATAATGTTGGCAACAATCTATTACTATCAACAAAAGAGGTAAGTAACCAGGAAGGCAATTAAAACTGGTGGGATGTATTAAAATGGCATACACCAGCGGTGACACTTTAATGAATGTTCAGTATGCACCTTGCTAACGGGGTAATATTTTGTTCTAGAGTGAAGAAGACAACTCTTTTTCAAACCGTGTTGTTGGTATGCATAGCAGTTAAATCTAAGCCTAGATTTCACCAATGAAATTGAATGCATTCAGCAAATCTAAACACATTCAAGAGCTGTCAGTGTTCAATATTCCATAACAATTTTGAAACTGACAGCTCTTGAATGCGTTTTAGAAACGCAGATTGCGTTCAGTTTCTTTGGTGAAATCAGCCCTCAGACTGAAAGTGGGTTTTTCTTTAAGTTTAGGAATAATATTTGCCTATGAAGTGCAAAGCTGTTATTTTCTTAGCTAGTTAGTTATCTCTTTTGTTGACTGAACAATAAAATACATATAAAGAGGTCATTGGATTTTTGTTTGACATAGTTAAATCAGTTTCTCTCTTGAAATCTGTGAACAAATAACACAATAATAATTACCTACTACTAGCAAAACCATATGAATAATGATACTACTTACAGTACATAATTATCTAAATTTGAATTTAATAAATGCTAAGGGGATGTTAACAATCCACCGAAGAAAGTAATATTTCATTTTATGTATTTTCTTTCTTTTAGCTGCATATTTCTTGCATGTTAGAAATTTAAATAACTAGAATACATTATGTTTAGTAAACAATATGATTATGTATAATATATAAATAATAATAAAAGAGTATATTTTTATCCTTCTTGCAAATGTGTTTATACTGAGAAATACAACAAGAATCAAGTACATTTTAAAATTAACTTTAACAAAATATTCCTACTATTATTCCAGACATTCATATTGCAAATTAGAAATTTTTAGTAAGTCAATGCCTAGAAAGTGATACTTTCCATCCATGAAAATAGGCCGATCTGTGAGTACAGTGACTCATTTTTAATACATTAACAAGCCAATATGTGTGTTTGTAGCACAACCCAAGATAATTAGCATAGAATAAAGCACCTAACTGCTCACCAGGATATTCAGCTGATAATTGGACTAAAAAAATGCTAAAAAATAATGGAAAATCATTTAAATGTATGCTAACATAGAAACCCAGGCCACAAAATCTTGAACAATGATTATTTTCATGTAACTAGGTCAATTTCTAATCCATTCAAGTTGGATCTAAAATTGCAGTTTTGAATAGAAAATGTTTTTGTTTGTTTTGCGTTAAACATGTTTGGTTAGTTTTTATTGCCCATAGAACTGATAATGAGAAATTGATTTAAGAAAGAAAGAAAGAAAGACAAACGTTTATTTGGACACAGTTCGTGAAACACAAAATAACAAAATAAAAATTATGTTTTAACAACAATAGCGTGTGCCTCACGGCTGCGCCAAAAAGGTTCATTTTTAGCATCAATGCCAGACAGATGCTGACAGATGCTGGTTTTCTAATGAACCTTTAGGGACAAGTGACGTTCAGAGTTCTGATATCACTTATTGAACTTGAGGAATTTTTCCAAACATGCAGATGTCACAACGAATGTTGTAGCCCAGCCAGGGGGAGGGCCTACAGTGGACTGCTATAGGCTGAGTTGATTGTTGCAGATGTAACTGATGAGAGCCAACTGCTGGAACCCAATTCCAGCAGTTGGCTGCAATACATTTGTTGATTGGTTGCAAACACATACTGATCCCGGCTTTAATAATCAAAGGTACCAAATAAATGCTCGTATCCATACAATATAATTGTAGTATACAAAATATATAATAAATAATTCAGAGGCTCTATGGATTATAAAACAGCACTTATGAGACTGAAAGAGATATTTGGAATAACGCATGGCCAGCATAGTACACTGTTATTACAATACATATAATATTATTAGTTGGATATAACAAAACTATATTGGTATTGGGTTGATATTATTACAACAGCTACAAATAGATGAATCCAAAATTGTTCTATACAATCAGCTCATATAAATTTCTGGCAAGTAGTATTGTGTTTCCATTCATGTTTTATCAATTTAACCCAATTTCTAATGATAGAAATTATCATCAGGATATTATACAACTTGCTGTATGCTCTACTCTAGCATAACTTTACAATGAAGATACTATGAATACCCACTACACGAAATTGTGTTTTCACACTACTTTATCATGAAGAATTTTAAAGTGACCAGTGATTCCTGCATGGAAATTACATGTCATGAAGAGTGGGCTATTTTACGTTTTTTATTACAACGAATGTTACTCAACAAGGTTACAAAACTGCAATGGTTTTTCTGAAACGTTGACCAACACTTCTGTTAATACAATCCATATTTCATACTTATCTACGTAAACACTGATACAATTGTTTTCATACAATATGGACTCGAATATATACGCTATAGGGGTACTTAGTGATAAAAATGTACCTTTATAACACCGCGAGGGGTCATTAGGTGTGATAGAACAACGTTTTTCGATAAACTATCTTCTTTCGAAAAATAAGGACAACACAAGTCCATAACCTCCGTAGTACGGCGGATAAACCTAAAGAATACAGTTATTACACATTCTTAATAGGCTCTTAACAACGAAACAGGTCCTATTTCCTGGAAAAAGTACTGATTTAATTCATTATTTCGACGATTACTGTGTAAATGCGTAGCATCTTTGTGTACAGCTGACATGAAAGAGATGATTCGACTCGAACCATAGTAGAGTCCCCAAGCGCCAATTCATTATTCACACTTCCAACCACTTTACTTACAAAATTACTGAACAACCAATAAATACACACCTTCATCTACTCCTTAAAACCTTTTACTTCAATTAAGATTATAGTTACGGGAAATAATTCACTGTAAACAGACAATGGGACACTCTTGACAAACAACCACATCAAACGTCCATTTACCGACTGCAGTAGAGATGTGTCCCTCACTCATGAGGTGCCTCGTTTGAGGTACTCGTGATCGCAAATTGAAAGAGTTACTCGAATTTCAACATTGAACCAACTCACTTGTTCACTCGTCCTCACTTAAAAATTGACATTGACATTATTGACGCGAGTACTCGCGAGTGAGTATTGAGTGAGCTTAGTGAGTGAATGAACCGACTTTCATAATTGTACATACATCGACGTACGACTCCTCGCCTCAAATGAGGGGTACCTCTTGAGGACCTCGCGAGGTAAAATGAGGTACTCCCTCAACCTCATATAAAAATGACGAGTTACCCATCACTAGACTGCAGCGACAATCGACATTAGCGGCGAATTCTAGAACTTTACTTTGTGTTGTGGCGACCATAGATAAAGTATTCTTTGTGGCGCGCACTGTTTGAATTAGGCAATTTTTGAAAGTTCGAACTATATTTTAAAGTAAACAATAGGTTTTTTATTAGAAGCTGAGCTACTGAAGTCCCTTTTTAACCGACTGCGGCGAAGCCAAAAAAGGAGGATTATTTATAAGCTCAATAATTTTATCCCATGATTGTTTACTATTCAATGCCAAAAAACGGGGCCATCACCAACCCACGGCACTTTATTAATTATTATATAAAAATTAGAGATGTTTTGTTCCATGTTGGGTAGTAGGCAGGAGTAGTAACTGATATTGACATGAGCTCCTATCACTCCCATGTATAGAAGGGCAATAAAGGGAGGAAAGCATTCCACTATCAGTCGCAATACAGAACCATATACCTGCCTACACAAAATAGATAAATGTGGACTGCTCGTATAAGGTCTAGCTACATCAACCTAGATCTCTATGTATAAACACAAATCAACTTAAAATCGTGGAGGATTAGATCATTTTAATCGAATAATTTTTTCAATGTAAGACTTTTGAAACTAGCTATTTTCAGTATGATAAAAAGTACTATCTTAATTACGTTTCACATTTTCGTAAACGATGCCGACTAATGTCGCTTTCCGAATTAGAAGATATTCGCATACAGCGCTGACATCAATAATTTGCCTACCGGTTTAGATATCACGATTTTAGCAGGTGCAGCAGGTGTAACATCGTTAATGCGCTCTCGCTAATTCGGTACGGGTGTTAGCACGCTCAAATCGATTACAGCCTAACTCGGAACGCAGCCTAATCTGTTTCATTTTGACAGTTCAACAACATTCATTGCGTTATTTACACTGTTGAGCAGATATTTTTTTCCAACTTATTAAACAATGGATAACAATGCGTTTCAAAACGATTCAGATTCTAATAGATCGTGTATTATGCAATTAGGGTACAGAAATCCCAATCGACGAAATTCTTGTCTGATGCTTGTCTGGGTTTATTTTAGGAGATGAGACGAAATACTTATTTTATGATTTGGTTAGATTATAATAATTTTGTCAGTCGCTTCAAAGTTGGTATTGATTAAACATATGCAACTTGCTTAATATGTGCCTAACGTAATACATTACAGCATACACCTACTGAATTGTAAACTGCCTATTGTTATACCCTGTTTCATTTTAAATTAAAATTTTACATGAACTTTGTCCTTTCAACACAAAACAACAGCGATGTCAAATCAAACCGCAGTACATAACACGGAATTCATTAGGGAATACTGTTCAAATATCTCCTTATTTTTATATTACCTAAGTGAAAATGGTTGAAGTTAGTAAGTTTATGGTACAAAAAAGTGATATCTCTCGATACGCGTGTCATCAACTTTTGCATCCGTGGACAAATAGCTGCAGAGATGCATTCTTCAGCATGCTATGGTACTGTGGGAGAGGCTCCTTTATATTTTATACACCCTATCTAGGATTATTTACAGTGAGTATGTTTATTTAAATTAAGTATGTGAGAATAAAGCAGAAAACTTGTTACGACCCCAAGTAACATGGTACAAGGACAGGAAGATGAAGATGTGAAAATAAAGCAGGTAGGTAGGGTATTCCCAACACTGGCGGACTAATGCGGAGAGGGTCAGGCAGGGTCCGTAAAATATTCGAGTTCATTTTTCAAACTTTTCCGCATAGGTCGACACAACCTAATTCTATCTCCTATTTCTGTACCGAAATATCTCTCTGATTCCCAGTCTTTTAGACTGTTCTTCTAGTTTTTTTTTATTGAGTTTCAAAACGCCTGTGGAAAATACATGAGCATCTATTTACACAAAAGCAAAAGCTTGCAAGCTTTGCTTTGGATTTAGCGAGCAGAATGTAGAACCTCAGAGTAATAATTCGACAATTCATACAGAAATGGGAGTTGCTTTTGCCGATTTATACAAGAAAAACAGAAGAATTCAAGAGGAATTAGGATGCGAAACTCGGAGAGGTTAGATTTCTATTGACCGTTCAATATAATATTGCATTGGACCTACCGGTGGGAACAAGACTAACAAGACTTGCTTTTTTTACGTCCAAGCGCGGCCTGCAGCATTTGCTACACTTACTACTTGACTAATCCGGCCGGAAGATTTGTTAAAATAACGTCCTTCAAAAATGGTTGTGAATAAGGGTGCCAGAACCAATAACATTGTGTAGTGACCTTATGTATCATCGTGTTGGTATGGAAATGCAAGTGATTTTTCACTTTACCATCTTTTCTCCTCTGAAATTATTTTCAAATCCTTATTTAGACCCCTAACCTTATCCTTTCTTTCTTATTCCTCCTTCTATTTCAAACAATTAATTACCTGAAAAAAAAGTGGCATGCCACACGTTAACACTCTCATTAGTTATCTAGCCACTATGCAACTGCCCTATTAGTGCATACGTGCACACTGACAAAAATCACAAATGAGGAATTTCCTTTGCGAGTTTGCAATGCAAAAAAACACGGTATCGTTTTAGTGTCTAGACAAAAGACAAATAAAGCGTCTTATTCACCATCCATCTTGCTTGCTGTACTTCCGGCCAAGACCACGCACGATGAACGACGCAAAACGACAATGAATAGTTTGACGTACATCAATTAAATTGGTAATATCAAACAAGCAATCAATAATAATTGACGTACGTCAAGACTTTATTCTCTATCGTTTTGCGTCGTGCATCGTGCGTGGCCTTGGCGGGACATACAGCAAGATGAATAGTGAAGATAGCGCTTTACACTGACCACATTCTATTTGTGAAAATGTGGAATAAAATAATGGAAAGATAAAGTTTTTTATAAGAGGATAAATACTCAAGCAGGTTTTTAATTATAAATGGAAATTGTTGTGTCAATATTTTAACAAAAATATTTTTAATTTTGTAGCAAATTGTGGTGTAAAATGAAATGAGGTCAATGAGAATAATGTAAACTGGCTTTAAAAATGGCATTTATTTTAAGTCGCGTTTCAGTTGTCTAGCTCGCCCGAGGCGCACGCACAGTACGCTCAACGCTGCGTTTCGAGCGCGCGGCGGGCGCGCGTTGGACGCTCGTCGAACGCAACAAGATTTCCACATTTTGTTGTAACTTTGAATCCTCAAAATGCTCAGTTTATCTGTGTCTCTTTTGTTTATTATTGAAGCGGAAAAAACGTCAAGAAAAAATAGTACAAAAAGGAACTTGCGTCCACGCGGCGAACGCGCGTATGACGTGCGCCCTTTTACGGTAGCGGCAGCTTAAACAAACGTTTATTTTGTTACATAGAAATTCATACAGATTTATTGACCGCTCAAGACACAGCGTACGCACGGCTACACATCAAGCTATACATTCCCAGTATAAGCTGACCTCACATTGTACGGATATCTTATACAATGCCAGATTAACATAAACTGGAAATGTATAGCTTGATGTGTAGCCGTGTGTACAAGACGCGCGACTCGGGCGCTTGTTATGATTACCTTTTGCCTTTTGTTTTTTTGTTATGTTATGGACCTAAAGAAAATGTCCTAAATTGGGCATGAGAGCAGAAAATATCGAGAAACATGTAAATCGCACTATACGTCGACTCAAAGAATCTGTCGTGGTGACAAATGAAACCAAATATTTAATGCAGACCTATGATGACGGCACTACTTTGCCGAGAAGTGCTAGTAAGTAGGTTTGATTTGAGTCGCCCACAAGCTGCGTTTTTGGTTGCACATGATATGTATATTTGATTATAATATAATCATATAAATTTGTACATACATATAACGAAATTACCTAAGACCGATAGTGACGTCCTAATTTTTTCCAAACCATTTTTTGTCAAGCTATAAATGAAATTTCATTGGATGCCAAGTCAAGTGGTGCCAGATTAGGCGACTTGTTGCCATTTTGGCTACTTGGAAGGGTGTCATCATAGGTAGCAGCACAATTGTCCGTCTTCAAACTGCCATTGTTGTGTTTATGTTTACTTTTATGTCGATCACAAATTATACGAAAACTAGATAAATGTATACGACTTGGAGTGTAGCCCTATTAAAACATGAGCTAAGGACAGGGGAAGCATCTACCACTGGCAAAAAAGCAGCTTTATTGGATAAGTTAATAAATTATTAACGTTTTATAAATTATTAAGGTTATTTTGTGTTTGTTGACTTTAAGTTCTATTTTTTTTAAAGACTGGAGGGGTTTGAATTACCCAGATCAGAGTTGAAAACTAACTCTAGGATGATCTTTCTGACTGAAAAATGTCAGAGATGTTAATTCTAGCACTGCCATAATATGTTATTACAAAACACCCACACCTTTACTATAATTTACATATTATCACATCACAAGTGCCTGTAAAGAAAATATTAATAATATACTTAGTTCTCTTGGGAGCATCACCTTTCTCCCATAAAACTCTGCACGTTTCAAAAGAATAGTACGTAGTCTCGCCGAAATATCAGGTTTCCAATTTTTTTTCGGAGAGTTTTCTTACACAGTTTTCGTCTTCTAACGTCTTTTGAAAATACATGGGTGATCGTATATTTGCAGTTCACAGCTGCGCAACGAGGCATATTTATATTTATGCGTAAAGTGGCAGTTCTTATCCCCATAATGCTATCTCAGAAAAAAAAGGTGAGTTTAGGCTTCGCAGATTATCTGAGGAACGATGCTAAAACGGAACATCACCATTTTGGTTCATTGCATCCATGGTTGTTAGGTTGTGTTCTTGTGATATCAAAATGGGAAAATATGGAAAATCTTTTGAACAATACAGGGACGATTGGGAAAAAATCTAGATTTAAAAAATAAGTCGGTACAGTGTTTCATTGGTTCATGGTGCTTATATTTTCGGGCTTTTTTCCCATTAAAATTAGCAACATTATTATGAAATTCTTCTTATTTCGCACATAAAGTGTAATAAATAACAGTCTTATTCGGCGAAATAAGGTTATCTCAAAAAAAAAAAAAAACGGTGAGTTTAGGCTACTTGGCCAAAAATGTTGGCGATTTGGAGCGCGGCCCATCTGGCAACACTGGAAGTCATGACTGTGTCATCAAGTTGTCATAGAAAAAGTGACTGTCAGTGTGTCTGTCAGAGAGGACCTATTGTTGTTCTTGTTCAGCACAACATACGAATGATTATTAATTTGTCCATTTCATTTTCGTTCGTATTCGTATGAACTCCGTATATTACGTATCGAAAATACCCGTTACTTTTTATGAGGTCGCACAGCAATATTTTTAAGTTAACCAACATCAATACTAAGCGCATACGTCTTCCAAATATATTTCGTACAGTGTTTAGTTGTGTAGATATCTAAAAATGGTTGAAGCTAGTAAACTTTGGTTTGAAGCTGCATGCAGTGATTGTAGATGCCATGAACTTATACACCCGTGGACGTACCGATGTTCTGATGCTACGAGGACCATGTTGATAAGTTGTATCAAGGGGAGTTACAAATTCTACGCTATGGTCTACCTTGTAAGTATTTGCGCACCTACATAATAATGTTTACATTACGTTGTTTCATTCCTTTGGCCTAACAGTATTTTAAAAATGATCAATCATTATTTAACCTTTGAACTTTACCAAATGTGATAACCCATAAAGTGTATTCTTGTATGATGATACTAAACAATGTCATTAAAAAGTATTATTTATCTCCAGTAAACCAATTTTAAAATATTTTTCATTTAATCATGGTAAGGTCCAGATTTTTACAGTTGAATATTCTCACATAAATGTAATCATCTGTTATCATCTGCATAGCCTTGATCATCTGTTATCTACGTAATACCCCAACAAATAAACAAATAAATATGAATTTTCTGTTTGTAATGTTAAAATAACTGCTTTTTACTAAATGCTTGAGAAAGTTTATATGGTACCAAGAAAAAAAAAAAACATTGTCTGTCTGTTTGTTCTGGCTAATCTCCAAAACGGCAAGACCAATTTTCATGGGACTTTCACTGGTAAATAGCTGATGTTATAAGGTGTAAGTTAGGTTACTTTTATTTTAGAAATATAATTCGGGCCCATGCTGGCGAAGCTGCAGGCAGCAGTTAGTAGTTTAACACGTTGCGGGATGCACTGTATTAGCAGTAGATTTTTGAAGTTGAAAATTACAGTATGGTCACCGCCGTACAATTTTAAACTCTTCTGCAGTGAGGCACGGGCATTACAGCTAAATTTCGTATAGAGGAACAAGGAAAACTGTTTTTACTGTTGTATCACATCAATCTCTCATAAGTGTAGATAATATTGCTCTAGGGCAGTACGGATATAGCAGTGGCCATAACTTGTATGGGCAATTTTACTGTCATATCGCATAATTTGAAAAAGTCAGTACCGCCCTGCAACGTGTTAATAAAATCCAACCAATGGGATTTTATATATCTAGCAGGAAAACAAAGTAAGTTTCTCTTTTCAATGGTATGTATACTATACATAACTGTTGATTTCCTCTTCCTCCTCATAGCTATTAATAATACTGGTAAGTATTAACCCTTTATTTGCCGGAACTTGAATCCATGCGAGACACAATGGCTTTTTAATTAATTGTTTCTATATAGGTTAAAATACATAGGGAATTAATTAAAACAAAAAAAGACTTTTATTTATGAGACTGTGTTATGTAAAATTAAGTACTTTAATTGGCTTCTTTGGCCGCCTGAATAAAGTGCTAAATAGTCTTTTATCAGGAGGAAACAAGGTTGGGTCATGCCGGTTTTGATGTATTCTTTCGGCATACTCAAATGGACTCAGTCGGAACTTGATGCTCTGGATAGGACAGTCCATACATTGCTGACAGCAAATCGCATGCATCACACACGATCATCAGTGACGCGACTGTACATCCTGCGGAAGTGTGGGGGGGTCGAGGTTTCTTAAATGCTAAAACCCTCCACAACCGCGAGATTTACAGTCTCAGAGAATATTTCCTTCAAACTGAAGTGGTGATGCACCGAGATGTGGTCGCAGTGGACAAGGGTCTCACCCCGCTCTCCTTGGCGAAAGAGAACTAGCGCAAACCTGCAGTACCTATTTGATACTAACGATCGTAAGGAAGTATGGCATGGCAAAGAGCTTCACGGACGCTTTTTCCGGGACCTCCATGGGCCTGATGTAGACTTTTTGGCGTCTATATTCTGGCTGCGCTTCGGCGGCCTCTTTGGAGAAACCGAAGGTTTTGGTCTGTGTGAAATGTGCGAATATGGATAAAGTTATCATGACGAATAATTATCGGAAATACATTATCAAGGACGGTACGATTGACATCTGTCGGGCATGCCACCGCCCCGGTGAACCAAACAGACATTGTTTCCGATTGTTCTCATCTTGCTAACGGCTAGTACTAGGATTATCCACCAGCAACTTGCCTTACAATACAACATTGTGGAATCAGAAGTACCATACTACAGGTAGGTATGTGCCCGACCCAGTTCTCGAGAATGGTCACGCCACATTGTATTGGGATCGATCTATCATCACTGACAGGATTATTGTAGCCAATAAGCCTGATATTGTGGTTATAGATCGACGAGAGCGCCGTGCAATGATTGTTGATATTACTGTCCCTCATGACGAGAACCTCGTGAAAGCTGAGAAAGAAAAAAAAACAAGTATCTTGACTTAGCTCACGAGGTTGTCGACATGTGGGACGTGGACTCTGCAATCATTGTACCGATAATCGTAACGGTTAATGGCCTAATAGCGCCTCGACCAACACCTCAGGGGGCTCTCATTGCGCGGCTGGGTCAAGGGCTTGATTCAGAAAACAGTACTCCTAAACACTGCACGCATCGTGAGGAGGGCCTCTCTCTAGAGCCCTGACCACCGGCAGCTTGGACCCTGTTCCTGCTGCCGATGGGCTAAATTTAAAAATGTAAAAAAAAAAGTTGATGTAATTTATAAGTACATATTTAAAATTTAATAAAGGTGTGGTGGCATCTACATCGTCACATGCGAACTACGCTTCACATTGACGTCACGCAAAATCCTGTATCGCGAAAAACAGACTTTACCCCGCGAATAGCATACATACAATGTCCCAACATCAATCGATGGGCTACTGCCCACCGATTGATGTACCTATACTCGTATAAGGTGTCCCTCTATAGGGGAAATAATAAATGACGAACAACAACTCTTCAGCAGGAACCCACAAAATATAAAATATGAAAGTAAGTAGACTGTACCAAATTGTAAGAGACAATTTGGTGGACTCTTCTTATTCTTCTTTCTTCGGCATTTGGAAAGTTTCCAAATACTTTTTTTACATCTAAAACTAAATAATCGGTGTTAGAATATTAATGATTGCATTTCATCATCAATATTCTAGTTCGCTAGTTAGCCACATTTCATATTTCCATACATAATAATAATAACATAATATTGCCAAATTAATCAAAACAGGTAAATATTTGACAGTTATTTGAGACGCTGCCAACTTTTAGGATAAATTTAGTTACATTTAATGGAATTAAAATTAGGTTTTTTGTTAATATACAATTTTGTTTCAGATACAAATATTAATGAGAGGGAAAAAGCTAGGGAAAGAGGAAATGCTGGAACAATTCAAGCTGTATTTAAAATCAGGCATATTCGGTTTGACTGTGGGAAGTTCCTTTGTCACATTAAACTGCATATTCAGGTATTATTATTTTATTTTATTTATTTATACATACTGTCTAAATACAGATCCATGTGCACAAAACAAACATGGATCTGTGTCCATGTTTGTTTTGTAAGTACCATTAAACCAGAAATGGTTTGGTGAACTATAAATCCTAACTAATATTATACTTATATGCGAAAGTGAGTTTGTTTGTTATAAACGCTTTTATTTGGCTCATGGGTAGACCATGACCTGGGTTAGGACATAGGATACTTTTTATCCCGGTAATACGTTTCCGTGTGATAGTTTTCAACCTCCATGCCGGCCACACCGCAGGAAAAAGTTAGTTGTTCATAAAGCATTCAATCTATAGCCAGTTACTACAGGAAATAAGTTTTTTCAAACAATGACTTGTTGACAGTGTGCATTTTCAGAAATGCACTGCTACTGTATCTGGGCATAATGTAACATAGCACTTTAGAAAGAGAATGTCAGTAAAATTGTATGCATACAGAACAATGGCCGTTTTGGACTTACTTACATGAGGCTCTATCCAAAGTAAGCAAACATATTTTTATTTTGGATGTAGCATTTGATTCACACTGGTGCCGATTCTCTTGTCACAAATGCCTCTAAACTAGACTAAAAATCACTAAAATTTAGTTTATTCCTGTCAAACGACGATTTCCCATTCTGAAATAGACTAAAGTGACACAACTTAACTATATTTTAGTTTGACAGCACTAAGATAGTACTGAGTTTTTAGTTTAGTGAAAATGCCAATTTTGCTATTCTGAATTTGAAATTTTTCACCTAAAATTTTGATTGTAAAATACCAAATCAGCTATTAAACTCAAACTCAAAGCATTTATTTCAAATAAACCAATTACAGGTACTTTTGAATTGTCAAGGGGTCGGTCAGTCAGAAATATGAAGCTAGTTGCCCATTCCAACGCGTAGTAGGTTCCTATGGAGAAGAACGGGCAAGAAACTCCACGGACACTCTTTACAATCAGAATATTTTCACAAAATATTGGTTACATCATCCATTTTTGTAATTATACATGTGAGAACAATGTAAAAAGACGTGCACGTTAAAAGCGTCAGTAATAAAAATAAAATAAAAAACAATTCAAAAATTCAAATAAGCCGTGGCAGCTAAGAGATGACCAGTCCCCACTGACGGCGCCCGTTCACGAACATAACGCATGCATCAGCACCATTTAGCTCAACCATTTTGAAGGGAACCTAACGATCCAACACACACGCCACCACCAGCGAGACATTTGAGTGAGCATGACATACTCACAACCGCCAGGGCAAACTCAAGTCAATGAAAGACGTACCCAGTAAATGGTAACTGTAAAGTAGGGACATAGTGCTCACACATGTGCTATGCAATTATATAATACTAAGAGATTGAATTTATACAATCTAAAGATAGTTTTACAATCTTCAGCAGCTGCAACAATATTTTGAATGCTAATCAATTAGTTTATGCGCCCTTGTGGAGCTGGACCAGCGCTGAGCCAAGCATTTTTGTCGTCGATGTAATCCCCCAACTTATAATATGCTTGGCAGCATAGTGTGCGTTTTATACAAGATTTAAATTTCGTTTCGTTCAATTGGAGTAGATAGATTTGATAGATAGATTTGCAATTGAGTCAAATTGGTTTCGTTTGACTAGAATTGCTTTCAAAAGTTGTAAATTGAAAGCAATTCTAGTCAAACGAAACCAATTTGACTCAATTGCAAATCGAAAATGTGTTGCGTAATTAGATAGCAGACTAAACGTAAAAATTTTTAATCGCGATTAAAAAGGTGTGGTATAAACAAATACAAAAAGTGAAAAATTCCATATAAAACACGTCGCGGCGGCACCCCCTGCGCGCCTCCGGCTCTAAAAAAATCACGGTTTAGGGCAAACCACGGCTACCACGTGGATTCGCGATTATCAAATTCTATTTTAGTTGTGTCAAAATTAATTTTTAGTTTAGAGAATTTTATTTGCAGAATAAGATTCTCATAGCCAAAAGTAAGAAATTTTAGTGATAGTTTAGTTAGTTTAGTTCGGTGTACAAGAGAATCGGCACCAATGTCCTCCGTACTAGTCGAAACTGTATCACGGTAGGATTGTCTTCCTCTTACACAATTTACCAGTACTAAATACAAATTGTATTCCACTATTAATTCACAGTATAATAATTTAGTATCTATGATATTATTATGTTCCAATATAAACAGGTAGGTATCAGAACATCTTGCATTATCTACGAAAATAAATGATCACAATGGAGGTAGTGTTAAAATAAATTTAGTATATTATGCAAAGTTTACAGACAATTTTTTTTTTTTAACGTTGCCCCACACTAAGAATTTCTTCTTGTATCCTGGGTGCGTTTACAAACATAGAAACTCACATACACTAACACCCAGACCCGGAACGACTACTTGCAGATCATACAAATATTTGTTCCGTGCGGGATCGAACCCGCGATACGTTGCGCAGCAGTCGATCGCTCAGCCACTGCGCCAACCGTGTCGTCACTATTAATTATACTATTAATTATTATTAATTGTTTGATTTTTCTCGTATAAGACTTAATTATTATTTTCGTGGGAACTAACATAAGCATAGTTAATAGCTGCAGCTGCAGGCACAAATAATAAGTTTAGTATTTTAAATTTTAATCATAAGTAAATAATGTTTAAGCAAAAGATATGAGTGTGTGTGTGTCAGCGTGATATTTTGAATATGGGTTTAGATGTTTGTAAAGTGTGGTGTGAGCGTTGTGTGCTGTTTGTTTGTGTGTGTATGTGTTTGTTTAAGTCAAGCTCATCAATAGTTTCTCCGTTTTGTCATAGTTAAGTTGTTTTAAATATTCAACAAGAACTTTCTTACAGGTAAATGAAGTCATATTTCGTAGGTTGACGTATTGTGATATCTTATTATATAAGAATGGACTTAAATATTGCATAAATTTACAAGCGAATGTGGTTTTGTAAGATGGGACTAAGTATACTATGTCGTTTCTTCGTTTTCCTGTGTAATATGGGGGAATGTTGTGTTGACTTAGTGTTACACTTAATATGAATAACTGTCTCACTGTTAGTACAGGCTATTTACTGTATAGTAATGCAGTTGAGTGTCTATACCTCTTAAATATCATAACTTTCAGTATAGCACGCTGCAAGTGTTCTAAGTTATTCATTGTTAACTTAGATGAGCCTCCCCATGTGTAGATCAAAAAAAATTACAAAGTGCATAATAAAGTGTTAGTAGTACTTTTCTGTAACAAAAGTGGCGGATTTTTTTAAAGACATAAATCATCTTTCTGACTAGCTGTGGAGGTCATAATGTGTTCATTCCAATTGAGATTTTGATCAACAACTAGTCCTAGAAATTTAATTGATTGTGTTTTAGAAAGAGAGTAGCATGAGCAGGTGCTGGATTCGTATCATGTGTGATATTTAATATGAAAGGTAAATGGTGGTTGTGTCTTATTTTGAATGCTAAAGGCAATGTATTTTGTTTTTTGTGTATTTAAAGTTAGTAGATTACGGTCGAGCCAGGTAGATACGAGGGTAAAACCTTCATTGGCTAACTTATATACATCCTTACAGCATTGTTTTTTAAATAGTAGAAATGTTCGCGAAAGTAATTATTTAACCTTGATTCAATTGCAAATTACTCAAATCATTAATGTAAATCAAGAACAATGTAGGCCCCAGGATACTTCCTTGGGGTACACCGCAAGATTTTTTTTCAGGTTGCATAATCACTCACATAATCACTCACTTTTACGCTCTGTTCCCTGTCAGTTAGTTAGTCTTTTAGAAATTTAAGGGTAATCCCGCGAACACCAATTAATTCTAACTTCCTGAGAAGAATGGGAACCGAAACGGTATCGAAGGCCTTGACTAGGTCCAGAAAGATGCCAATAATTTTTTTTCCCTTGTCTAGGCTATCTACTATGAAAGAAGTTAGCTTATGCGTAGCATTTGCAGTTGATTTTTGTGATATTGAATGCTGTACTAACTTATAATGTCACCGTAAGATTGTGAGCACCGTTAGTTTATGATCTATCTAGCGAGATTATAAACTATCGAAAAATTGTGAACTGACACAATATAACGCATTCATTTTACGTAGTTAATAATTTATGTATGTCGAAGCGTTAAATTGTGAACGAACTACACTTGACGGCCGGGTTATTATTTCTGTCTGATTTTATCACACTTAACATTGTGAACCGTCCCTGATTGGTACGTCTTGGCGGTAAGCAATTCGGGTCGCAGTAACCAGTCAGGGCAACCCAACCGAATGGGTTAGGTTAGATCTAATACCAACCGGGATCATAATCATACGGTGACATATATAAATAGGCAAATGAAAAAACAAAATAATGATGTATCATCAAGTTATGTTTTAGAAGATTTTCTAGGTTAAGCATGATAGGAGAGTGGCCATTTTTTTTCATGACATCCAGTTGAAATGGAGAGATAGAGACTGATGTATTTTTTGTTTCGACCAGTTTGCAGTGTAGGGGATTAAATATTTCTAGTGTAATATTGCATTTTGTTTTCAGGAAACTATTTTTCAATGAGTTTTCATATTATACGACAGTGCTGTTACCATGCACAGTCAGTGGATTAGCTGTGTTCTTCGAGCCCCCATACAGAAGAGTTATGGTTCTCAATCTATTTGTAAATCTGGTAAGTTTCATTATGTCTTATAGTACAAAATTATTTTAAGAAAATCGGAGACAAACATGAATAAAACTACAAAGTACATATGTATTTAAATTGGCTTTACCTCATTGATTCATAAACCAAAATGTTTATATTTCTTATCAGATTCTTTGACTGCAATAGATAGTAGGTAATACAAACTGAACAGTTAGCAGAAATAGTTCAAGGTTTCTAGATAAGTGTTGAATAATTTTGTTAAAAACGGAAACTAAAAATGTGACTCAACTCACATACTTACGACAGTTTCAAATAACAATTACCTACCGCAATATTTTTGAAATAGAATGTTTGTTTGTTGTAATTAAAACAGTAAAAATCAAACTTTTTCCTAACTTGGCCAGTATTTTTAGGGTTCCGTACCTCTAAAGGAAAAACGGAACCTTTGTAGGTTCACTCGTGTGTCTGGCTGGCCGTCTGTCCGTCTGTCACAGCCAATTTGCCCCGACTTTACTGGACCAATTTAGTCGAAATTTGGTACAAATGAATTTCTGTAACTCAAACACGGATGTGTATCGTAAATAAATGAATTTGGAATATGGAGGTCAGTTTTGGGGGCAAAACAGAAAAAAATAAAGATTTGCAGACTGTACCGTGTGACATATCAAAATTAACTCCCCGTATCTCCGAAACGACAGATCAAAAAAATTGAAAAAAAAACAGTGAATGGTTCTTTACTCATAGATTACAGGAAAACCTACAAGAAGTCTAAGGGCTTAAAATAACATGGTAAATCTCTCAATATTGTGCGTACAAAATTACATTTGCAGTTGGAATGTACGGGAGAACATGATTTTCAACTACAATCATTAGTTTGTTCTTGGGATAAATTCATCCCAACTACGGAACCCTTCATTGTTCGTGTTCCGACATGCACTTGGCCGGTTTATTTCCTTAACTTGCTTGAACAGCCACCCATTTTTTCAACTTCCAAAAAGAGCAAGTTTATGGAATTATTTGATCTTTATCCAGTTAGTGATTATGTTTATTGGAATATTACTAATTCCATATCTTGTCAACATTTCGATGTATAGTCCAATACAAATATTACATGTTCTGAGTAGCTACTGAATGACGTCATTGTCTACTTAAGAATGTGTGAGTTATCGATTGTTTACAAGAGTTTTCATATCTAGCTCTTGAGAACAATTAAGCATTACACATATCATAACATCTCTTATTTATTTTATTAATGCCAAGCTCTCTAAAGACAATTTCCACGCAAGCTCCGCCCCCATGCACCCGCACGAGGCCAAAAGGCTCCTATCTCAGCATGATGCCGCGACATTTAAAATGTCGCAGCGCTGATATTCACGTTACACATCCGTGTTTGGGTCACAGAAATACATACGTAATTATGTGTACCAATTTTCTTCTTAATCGGTCCATTAGAGATTCAGAGCAAATTGGCTGTGCCAGACGGACAGACAGACACACGAGTGATCTTATGAGGGTTTTTCTTTTGAGGTACGGAACCCTAAAAACAACACTTTCATGAATCCTTCTCACAGTACTTCTGTCATGCAAATAATATTAAATCTTCGTCCATTCATCCGCAAATAGATTGTTTGTTGGATCATTCGGTGTGGCCAGACCAGGCCAGAGTGCGAGGTACTGGGGTCTTAGCACGCGCAAACGTGCGACATGGAAGCACAGCTAACAGCCTGTGCTTTCTGCCGCGGCAGTATTCCCAAGCAAAGCAAGCAAAAAGACACAGCAAGCAAACATTAATTAGCAAAGCAAAACAAAGCATTGCAAATAAGCATTATTCGTGAATAATACTGGATTAAAGTTCTTATAAGGACTTGTTAACATAAATGAGTAAATAAGAAGAAAACTATTAAGAAACCCAAAAATAAACGTTTCTTGCGTATAAAAAAGCCGAGAAACGAGTTTTGTACACTGAGTTATTCATGTAATGAAAAGAAACTACTTAGAAAATCTTATAACATACAAATGCGCAGTATTTTAAACTCTACCAATAGGAAATTGAATCCAAAAAAAAGGCTTTTATAGAAGAATTACAAAAAGAAAGGTTCCGGGAGCGACCTCCACCTCAATTTTTCTTTTTACGGTTCCTTCTAGGCAGCGAGTCTTGCACATCTGGCATGGGTCGCCGTCGCTTGCCGGCGAAATTGTACAGTGATTCTATGTTTTCATACTACTGTGACTTTACTAGCCGCCAAATAAATACATTATAAAATAGTGCTGAAGTGAGGTGCCCACCTACGTGAGTTCCTGATTTCAGACGAGCGATCAAACAAGAGACTCAAGCTAATATGGTGAGATCTTTCCATATATTTCAGGGCGTTGCTTCCCTCTGCAACATCGTTATTTTATTCATGAGTGGATCTCATTTTAAATCCATACATCCTTTATGTTGTATTTACAATTTGTTCGACTAACCATAAACTATAATTCCAAAACTGTTTGGGTTTTTTTGTCAAGGATCGCATCGCAGGTAGTTTTTGACCAACAAAGCCTTCCTTTTAGATGTTATTGCTCTTGACCTTGGCATTGGATTTTGAGCTTCGAAGTCAAGTGTACTTTTGTGTTTATTTGGTTGGTAAAGTTATTTTTGTTAAGTTTACATATTTAAATTGACATAGACTGAGATAAGACTAAGAAGGCTCCTAGCGAGATTTACAAGAAACCTGAACGGATAGAAGCCTGACGAAGACAATGGAAACAGCAACGTGTAACACAGCATAGGAGTGACATAGAAAAGGGTCGAGAAAGCAGTTAACCCCGCCAAAAGATGCATCGGTGAAACTGGACATGAAACCATCTGGCGGCAACGTCGTTGAAAGATGCCCATCCATGATAAATATCATCCGTCTTTCCACTAGTCCATTGCCTACTCAAGGGTGCATATCCGGTATGGCTCGCAAATACGTCCATATCCTCAGGGCACGTCTTCCTTACCATTACCGCGCCCCCCCGGTCTACTCTTTGATATGCAATGGCCTCTGTAGCCATATGCAACACGAGGTTCCAGCGGCAAGTGCAAATCTTGGGGTTCATTCGATTTATTGAGTCTGGTTAAACCACGCTGGGGTCGGTGCATTTCATTCAATTAATTCATATATAGAAGAATTACAAAAAGTTAACAAAGTACAAAAAAACGAACTTCTGTTTTTGGTGATTAAATAAAGAAATCAAGTTAAATGAAACATGCAATTTATTACAAAACTAGCTTTTTCCCGCAGCTTCGACCGCGTGGATGTCGGAAAATATCCCACGGGAACGTACTACCGGGATTACATGCCTAAAACCCGAGGAAAAGTCATTGACTCCTACCGCTGCGCCAGCGTTGTCGTCAACCATAATTATTTTGTTACGCGTAATTTTGAAACTGATATCTTTTAAAGTATTCATTTTAATGATATGATGTCAAGCCATATTTTAATCTAAACTAGGTGCCCAATTTAATTAACATATTTTTATTAGATAAGGATAAATATAATACCGGACAAAATAGCTTTGGAAATACCAATGAAATTTTAATCAAATTCTGAAAGATAATAATGGTTACTTTTAGGCATCCTTAGAAGGTAGACCAATGCTATCGTGTACTTTTTTGTTGAAATTTTTAAGATCTACAATTCTGTAAAACATACATTTGATGTATCTCTTACGGCTTACGCGGCGCACGCCAGTGAAACTCTCCCAATAGGAATGTTTTTTTCCGACATCTTTGACAATAATCGTAATTATTTCAACCAATTTACACAAAACCCTAATGAATTATACACAAAAACCTTCTGCATGAATCACTCCGTCCATTGGTAAAAACCGTTTGAAAATCCGTTCGGTAGTTTTTGAGTTTATCGCATTCAGACAGACAGACAGACAGAAAGACGCGGCGGGGGACTTTGTTTTATAATACGCGTGCTCAATTGGATTTAAATCCGGGGAGTGCACAGGCCAGTCCAGGGTTGCCACATTATGTTGCTGCATCCACTGAGTTACCACTCGAGCTGTATGTGGACGGGCATTACCATGCATAAGCATAAAATCTTGACCCATTTGCAAACAGTGTGGTCGGACTACAGGTTCCAGTACCTCATCACGGTAATTTGCAGCAGTTAAGTTGCCGTGAACCCAAACGAGGTCGGTTGTCCCGCCCATACCATTATTCTTCCACCTTGGATCCATACCAGATTTCCCGGGGATTTCGCAGGCGGCTCTCACGTCCAGGTGTTCTCCAACCACGTATTCTTCATGAATCTGGATGGAAGCCGAACTGGGATTCATCAGTGAATAACGCTCTAGCTCATTGGCGATTGTTCCAAACCAAATATTCATTTGCCCACTGTAATCGTCGTCCGCGATTGCCTCGTCGTATTGCTGGAATCCGAAGTGGTCTACGACCATGAAGGTTGACTTCCAGTAACTGGTGATCCGACTGTATTTTGAAAACCAATTGCCTAGCTGTAGCAGTCGGTTGTCATTTCGCCGTTATTTGCAAAAATCGGTCTTGCCTTGAGGTGGTAATTCGAATATTCCTAGTGTACTGCTCAGCCACCTCGTGAGTATCTCGGTAGAGAGACCACAATCTTGATATGACGCTTTGACTGTGGAGCCAATGGCATCGGCAACATTGCACTAGATCGCGCCCGCTTCCAGCATGCCTAATTGCTCTCAACATCTCTTCTCTGGTTAAATGTCGGCGTTCCATGGTATAGGAAAAACCAAAAGTTTGAATTTAATTATAAAACTTGTGAGAAAATTAAAATTTATATTAAAAACAATTTAGTCTTTAAAACACACTAAAACACACAGAGACGAAAATTTCTCGTGATAAAGTTAATTTGACCGCCTCAGTCATTCTATTTTTAATATTTGAATTTAGAATACAGAAGAGAAATGTGCTAAGATCAAATTGACTTTTAAATCTCTTATAAATGGCCAGTACTTTTAAAGTTATGATACTAAACTTGTAATATCCCCAGACAGTATTGTTTCTACAAATAGAGTCACAGCACGTGACAGTCCGTCAATCAATCGAATCGAAATGTCCACCTGTCAGTTGGACAATTTCGGTCGGAAATTTTGATTATTTAAATGTACTTTTTTTAAGTTTAATAACCTATTGGTAGTCATAGGCTTCTCATAATTATGCCATAGGCACTGTAGCGTAACTTTTGAATAAATCAAAGAACTTTCTAACTTGAAGTTAAATAGTTCACCATTTTCTTTCTAGGTATTCGAGTACTGGGTACGGACTTTAGAAATGAAGGGCTGGCTTCGGCGGTCTCCCGGCAAGGAGACCCTTACTTTCATGATAGGAAGCGCCATCTTCTTCTATCTTATGCGGTTAGATAGAGACAACGACAAACGGACGCCTCTGTTTTGGTACGTATGATTTAATCATCAATTACTTAACCTTTTCCTAATCATGTTTTGGTTGGTTTCCAGTCTAACTGGATGCAGGTCAATACAAGTATTTTACATGGAGCGACTGACTGCCTACAATATGGCCGATGACTCATGGCCGGTCTAAACATAGGCTCTCCGAACTTTCGATCATGTTCACTCACTCACACTCGCCTCATGTCACCATTTGGTTCCTAAAAATGTTATTGCGCAGCCTTCTGTGCAAAGTTCGGACCGGCCATGATTCATCGGCCGTATTGTACCAGACCTCCACAACCCAGTTACTGGGTATGTATGACTTACGAGCGTTCATTCAAAAAGTTGGCAACGTCGCAAATAGCTGTCAAATATTTAACTGGTTTGATTAATTTGGCAATATTACTGCTGAATGGAAATAAGAAATATGACCTTGGATTAAGGGCCTGATTCAGAAGGCAGTACTCCTCGATACGGCTCGCATTGTGAGGAGGTTCCTGCCTCTGCACCCCTAACTACCGGTATCTTGGACCCTGCTCCAGATACCGGCGGAACACAATTTTTTATATTTTTAAATGTTTTTTATATCGTTTTTAAAGAAATATTTAAAAATGTTTTTATTTGTTTATAAACGAAATTATATAAAGAAAGAAAAGAAAGAAAGAAAAAACATTTATTAAATAAATAAAAAATAATAATAATAATATTAATTTATTATATGAAATTAATACATTTTTAATTGCATAATCAGACTGAAATTATCGGAATTGTTTAATTTTATTTACCACTTTAATTAAAGTAGAACAATGCAAATTGTTTCAAGCGTTCAAACGATATGAGTAACTTCTACGCATTTAATATTATTAGTCGCCCTTATTAACCTACTTATGATAAAACTACACTGCCTCGTTGGTCCAGTGAGTTTTTCTATCTGGAATTTCTCAGTAGCAGCCCGGAGTCTGGATTTATGCCCGGTTCATGGCAATAGGCTCGCCCCCTATTACATGGGACTTAAACATAACTTGCGAAACGTGGGTGTACCTGCTACAGGTACACCTCTGCCCAGCCCTTCGGGGTAACAAGGCGTTATGTTATGCTATGATAAAAGATGTAAAATATATACATTGAGCAGTTAGTGAACAGTACGACCATGCACACATTGACAATTATTGCTTGACTATCGCGTCAAGCAATAATTGCACTACTAGCTATCGAAAATTTATGATAAAGGACATCATTCATTTCGTACCCAAAAATTAAAGTGCCGGCCAGAAAAAGAAAATGCAATTTTCTTACGGGAAATAACATCTTGAACATTTTTTAATATTACAACGAAAGTCTACAATTAATCCCCTGGCTGCTATTTGAGTTTGAAAATAGGTACCAAAAATCATAATTTTGCCAACAATATTTTGGACATTCGTTTATAGACGCAAACATTTATTGCCCATTGTAGAACTGGACATGAGCATTGAGCGTTAGGTAAAGTTTATTTAAATTTTTGGTATTTTCTAACTTAAATAGCAGCGGAAAGGTTAATTGTATAATTTCATTGTAATAGTAAAAAATGTTAAGGGTGTTATTTTCCATAAGAAAACCGTGTTTTTTTTTTTGTTTTTGGGTACAAAATGTTCGAAACTTGAATGATGTCCTTTGGATGTGTTCCGTACTCCCAAAAATGGTGAATGAAAACTTGGATGGTATTCCATTTTTTTTTCGATAATTTGTAATTTGATAATATAAGCTAGGCTTCTGCTGAAACAATATTACAAATATTTTTGTTTATACTTAATACAGAAAAAAAAACAATATAATAACATGTCATTTACGCAGTAAAAATGTACAACATTCAATTCGCTTAAACTTAATTTTAACTAAGTTTCTTGGAAAAAAAAGGTGCACGAGCCTATATGAGATAAATACTGTCTGAATCCGAATATCAACTTATTAATGGTGGAAATATGCTCAAATTGCAAATGATTTAGGTACCTATTACGTTTATATGGACAATTCATTCGTCGCCGCATTCCTTAATAATTACGGAATTAGGGCACAGCAAAAGGATAGGAGAGAGGAAGCATTGTTTTAGGAGATCATTAAGTTGTTATTGTGAGAATAAGTTTTAATTTACATTTAATCAAAGTCATTTAAAAAAAATGTATCGATTTTTCAGAACATCCATTTTATTCGGTCTAAAAACGGCTTACAGCGGTCACAACACTATGGCAACGAACCCAAAGACATGACATTGTAATAACGTGCTGTCGGAATATTAATCAACGATGAATTCGTGTTCTTGAGTGCATTTTTCCAATATAAACTGAAACTTGGTGCTTACGAATGATATTTATTGTTATAGTGTATGTGGCGCAGCCATCTGGTTAAATTAGCCAGCTTATTGGACGCCGGGCCGTTCATTAAACGCCGGCCTCCCATTGGATGCCTAGGCCGATAGTTAATTAAACTAGAATCACTTGACGTATTGAAAGTCAGTCTTTGAAGATGATTGACCAAGACTCAGCCAAGTAATTCAAATGTTGAAACAATCTGCGAGCAACTTGGAAATAGCGCTCGCCGGCCGCTATTGCGGCACCGCTCGCTTGACTCGCGCGCGGTTGATCACAGTTCTAACCTATAGCCCGGGGAAGATTACCTTATATATATATATATATATATATATATATTTATATTAAATCGGGTTTCCTAGATTCTCGCGAGTATAACGAATATGTATTTTGTAAATTTGTTCCTTCTTACTACCAGAAATTGTCCAACTGACAGGTGTCAGGAACGCATTTCGCTCTCACTCTCGACGGCCGAACTGTAGGGAATAAGCTAAAAATATGCCATGAAAAATGAAATTGACAAAAAAAAATTATAAACCTACTTTTAATTTTAATAAAAATAATTAAATGTGGGATCATAACAAATAAAATACCAACATATTAACTTAAACTGCTTTCTTTATTTAATTATTTACAACGAACTAAACGCGTAACAACTTTTGGGAATCGTCGTCCATCTTTGTTTTCCATCCCTTTCTAACCTGTCATGTACCTCATGTGTTGCCACTTAATTCCTCGCATTTTAATGATAAATTAATTTCGCTTAAAGGTTCTTCACACCTCCGCGGGTATCCAAAGAAGTTGGTAAGCCAGTATCGGGAATTGAGGGCAGAAGTCCTGCATGCCCACACAAAGGACCATGCATCAATTATATTTTAAAGGTATGGTAATAAAAATATACAGGATTCCTATAAAAATGCTGACAAAATAGTAGTATTTTTTTTTACGAAAAGCCATTATGTAACATGGATAAACATACAAAATGGCTGACAAATTGCACTAAATGATAAATGATTTTATTTCTGTAACTAGGTTTGTATTTACAACCACTTTTACACGTTAATCATGTTTTAAAAACTAGATGAGTTCGGCGCTTCCTATCTGACGACTCTGAGAAGAAAGGCCGTAACAAACTCAGAGGTCGCAGTCTCTTTAGTGCAAATAACTGTTTAATGTGTGTGAAAGTGGTAGGTAAACTATATGACCGGAATAAAGCTGACTTGGTCCTTATTATGAGTTATGAAATCTATTTCCACGAGAATTGGATGTATTTGTGGTATCCAGCCTATTCTAATGAATTTATTTGCTTCCATTACAGGGCACAGCGCAACTATTTGGCGTAGGTTGTGCAATGACGATGTTACGGACGTTAATTCCTAAATTATTGACGCCTGGCAAAGCTTTCAAGTCCTTGAGGCTATCACACATGAAATTAGGACTGTTCTTCGGCGGATATATCGGTATTTACAGGGTAAGTTTTAAATTACAAGCCTTGACTATAACACAGATCTCTCCGCAAAATCATTTAAATAAAAAGCGACTCTTGCTGCGATACAATAAAGTGCAATTCAGGTCGCACAGATCAAATTACCTTTAGTTATATACACCTAGAAGTTGCCTCTCTTTCTATCGCGTAACTCTTAGATCTTCTGACTACGTCACACTCACTGAATTGGCCCGACAAGTCGCGTCAATCGCGTCCTTGTAGCTTCATACCTAAAATGTGGAGTGAACTAGACTATTTATTTACACCTGTATTTTAAACATAAATTTTGACATAAAAGAATACAATTTTTGTTTACGATTTCAGCATCAGGTAAGTCGCTAGGTCAAAGTCCATTCTTAAAAAAACACATGTAATTCTAATTGCGTACTGCTAATTGTCTTGTTTTCGAAATATCAAATCAAAATCAATCAATGTCGTATACGACAAAGTTCAAATTCCATTGAAACAAAAAAAAAATAAGATCTTTTTATTACAAATGGTCATTCGAAAATCAACTTAGATGTCATAACTCTAAAGTTGATTGTTGAGTAAGTGGCAAAACATGTAAATTATCTAAGATTCTGAATTGAAGCATTTATTGAAACTCTGAAATTCCTTAATGTACGAGTTATTCCGTTTATCCATTCCAAAAACATCACTCCTAAGGTGGATTTGCGGAAACGTATGTCCGAGAATCCACCTTATGTCTAGTTGGATAAACGGAATTTATAGGCTTAGAGTGAATTCTCGAAGATACTTTTCCACATATCCACCTTAGGGTGAATTTTTTGGGATGGATAAACATAATAACTATAAATGGAATAACCCTAATTTACCTATTTATAGACCGTTTTACATTTATATAATTTATACTCATTCCAGTTAGTAGTCTGCATACTTTGTCGAGCGCACGGGAAGGACAGCGCAATGTACGCGTTACCAGCAGGCTTCCTCTCCGGGCTCGCGTTCAGAGCCGCGCCGTCGCTACCCATCGCATTGGCGCCTCTTACTTCCACGTTACAGGTAATTATAAAAAAAAAAACGAGCGAGCCTTACAGTAGTCGCATATGATGTGTAACATCTGACATCTTGGTTGACGTATACATGATATAAACAATAGTCATCATCATCACCATAATCCTGTTCATAACCTCGGAAAATCGGTTGGTACCATCTGACGGCCAACTCTTGCACCGCTTGTGCTCATTGGTCAAATCATATAGCGCGCGCTTCCCCGGCTTCCTGTTACACACTTCCGTCCCTTTTCACGAAATCACTTCCACAGATTCTTGCCATAGGTGAGTATATACTCATCTATGGCAAGAATCATACACTGTACAAGAAACATAATTATGTTCCTTGTACAGATTGCAGAAAATCGAGAAGAAAGATGTCACTCATCAAAAATAATTATAAGTGGATCCCAACATATATGAATCCAATATTTACTAGAATACTATGTAGTAAATATTGGGTTCATTGGGGGTCAAATAGCGCGAGGAGCGTCTAAATCACGTGTCAGGGCCTTAACACACTAGGAGCGTGTTTCCGGCGAAGCGCATGGCGAGTGCGTAACCGATTACGCACTCGCCACCTGTGCTTAACGAGAGTGATTGCCGCGACTGTACAATTTTATAAAAAGGCGGTGATCGCGTCGCGTTTGCATAAATCTGATCCAGCCTGTCCGTTGATGCTCGGGGAGAGGGGTCAGCGACGCCCTAAGACGAGGTCCGTATCCTACAGGGGGTGCCCTTAGCGTCTAATCGCTTAGTTTAAAAGATTTATGCTCTTGCTGGAGGCCTTAATTTATTAAGGCATCTACAGGATAGCCTGTAGCAGTCAAGATCCTCCTAAGTTGGCTTCCGAGACGACATACATTAATGTGTGTCGGACCATGCACAATGAAGGGTTCCGCAGTTGGGATGAATTCATCCCAAAAACAAACTTAACATTGTAGTTGAAAATCATGTTCCATACGCTGCAAATGTAAGTTTGTAATCGCAAAAACAAATGTGCTAAAACAACTTTACGGTTTTCGGTTTGTTTCCTATACTTGTGTTGTGATATTTTCGGGTTGTCGTAACGTCAAATATCGACGAACGACAGTTGGGACCAACTGCTTAACTTGCTTTCCGAGGCACGGAGGGCTTGATATGTTAAGGATGGTCACCCATCCACGGATCTACCTCGGCAAGCGTTGTTTAACCTTGAAGATCGACCCGTGCGGCTGTTATTATTTAGCCACGACCCGTCATCATCATCAGCCTAAAGCAGCTGCTGGACAAAGACCTCTTCAATTGCACGCCATTCAGCTCGATTCTCGGCAACTCTCATCCAGCTACTACCAGCCACCCTGCGAAGATCATCGCTCCACCTAGCTTGAGGGCTTCCTACCTTACGTTTGCCGATTCGCGGTCTCCGCTCAAGAACACGTCTACCCCAACGGTCATCGGTTCAACGGCTAATAAGGCCGGCCCATTGCCACTTCAACTTGACGACCTTCCATTATTTATTGTGCAACCATATCATTTTATTTTATTCCTTATAAAGCGCTATATAATTATTTATAATAATTTGTAAACAAATATCTAATCGAATTTTATTTTATTTACTACATATTTCTATCTACTTTTATTTAAATATAGAACACATACACACTATAAAACTGCTGCATCCGTAAGACGTCCTCGTAACAGAAGGTCCAGTTGAAAGCCAGCGTCAGACACTAGTTGTCTGGCATTTATGCTGAACTGGGCCTATTTGGCGCAGCCGTGAGGCACACAATATTATTTTAAGTTATCTTTATATTTTCAGTTTTTTTTTGTTTTTGTGTGAATATTGTGTGCCTTAACCGGAGTCAAATAAATTTATTTTCTTTCTTTCTTTCTTTAACTTGCTTAAAGTGAGCTATGTCGCCAACTTTGGTTCGCTGCCGCATCACCTCGTTCCGGATTCGACCCCTAAACAAAAAATTCTATTTTTTTAATTCGGCCATTGACATACAAACTTCTCTCTTATTCCAGATCCTAGGCTCGTGGGGCTACCAGAAAGGCATGATCCCCGCCAACTGGCCGCTCGTCGAGATCCTGTACTGCCTCTGCCAAGGTCTGCTGTTCCACGCGCGAGTGATGCATGAAGACGTGTGTCCAAGATACATCATCAACTTGATGCATACGGTTACTAGTTCCAAGTAAGTTTTTAATCTTAATTTTTAAAGGAAGTTGATGTTATAGTGATAGAATAGTTTGAAAATAATAACGATGTCGTATGCAGATTTGACGTAAGGGAGTGACCACATTTATCGACAAGGAATCGGCTTGAACCGGGCAAAAAGAGCATTTTGTTTGTGCATTAAAAGCGAAAAAGAAGTCATTCGCCTCGTTTCGGTTCGGATGACGCGACTCGACATTCTCCGCGCTCTAGCTGATTCCACGTTGATAAGTGTGGTCACTCGCTTCGGTTTTGCATATTTTATTAATATTCATACGTTCACACAACTATTGTTTTTCTACACCAACCTTGATCTCAAAATTGCGCATCATGCATATTTATTTTCATAGGATAGATGATATTTTGGCTCAAACAATGCTTCGCCTCTTGTCGTGCTCTCATCTGCACTACAAAAAACCTTTGTGAGGCTAATGCTAACGTTTTCGACTTGGCCGAATTCTGACAGAAAACTCCTATAAATTGGAATCATCGACGAAATCGACGAAGTAGGAGAATGGCTCTTTACATGGACGCCACATTCCAATCTTATCTTCACCACAGATGGTTCACTTCGCAAAATCATTTAAATAAAAAGCGCCTCTTGCTATGATACAATAAAGTGCAATTCAGGTCACACAGCGCTAATTACTTACAGTTACATTCACCTAGAAGTTACCTCTCTTGCTATCGCGTAACTCTTATATCTTCTGACTCCGTTATGCTAACTGAATTTGCCCGACAAGAGGAGCCCGTTGTGTACTTGTAGCTTTAGCGTCGGGTCATACCGGAATGGCAGCGGCCGGTAGCGACGCGGCGAGCACTTTCAGTGTGAAATAATTTTTAACTTTATTACATACTTAAAAGACTAGTATCGCTTGAAAAGCTTGAAAAGGCATATTGTCGGTGGTTCTGCCCGCGGCTGCAAGCGGCGACGCGAGGCCGCTCGCGGCACCGCGGGCGGCCGCGCGTGTTTAATGTAGAAACTAAACTAGTCAAGAGGAGACTAGGTGCGTGGGATCTGGAGGTCGCGCGAGGCCGTCAGCGGCCGCCGAGGCCCGCTGGCGGCTGCTGGCGGCCGCTGCCATTCCGGTGTGACTGCCCTTATACCTAAAATGCTGATTGAACCCTCTGTATTCATTGAGTCTTCACTAAAGCTTAAAAAAACAAATAACAGAGGAGTACCAAAAAATCTGTACATGCCCAAAAAACGGATATCTGGCGATGTGGCCTCATATCTGCAAACATTTCAAAGATATATATTAACACGTCATAATGTTTTTCTTTCAGAGCCGATGAAATCCAGTCAGCATTTATACAGAAAATGCTGAAGTTCGGTGCAATTTAGATGAATTTATTACTGTATTATTTATAAAACTATATGTATTTTTATGTGGCGGGGAATGCTTGACGAAGGTACTGAGTTATACAAAGATTTCAAAAAATCTAATTATGTTTCTGTGAGGCTTGTTTTTGGTAACGATTTAAACATTTTAAAACTTATCGAGTAGTGTACAAAAAGTAGTTGAATAAAGGCTCGTGCAGACTAGCGCGAAGGCGACGGCGCGACGCCACTTGGACAATACAATTTCTAAGAAAACTTCACGGTATAACAATAACCGGTTTCGCGTCGCGCTAGTCTGCACGAAGCTTTAATCAATGAAGATTAAGGGCCGGCGCACATCTGGCGAGGCACAGCGCATTCGTCACTGCCAAACAAATATCGATCTTGTTCCTCGTGAAATATAGTTGAAAATAAATAAACTTGCATTAGCTCGAGAGCGCGTCTAAGCGGAAAGAGGCGCGTGTCTCAGGTTATTAATTTTTAACTTTATTTTTAGGCATGCAACGTTGATATTTGTTTGGCGGTGAAAACTGCGCCTCGCCAGGTGTGCGCCGGCCCTAAGTAAATGCTGAAGTTTTTAGTGTTTCGTTTGTTCGGCATTATTTGCTTTACGTCCGAATTTTCAACCGGAACCTAATAAAAAGAAAGTTTTTTAAGAATTCAAGGGCTCCCGGATTCTGAATTGAGAATTTGACTATATTACTTAGGGTGACTACTCGTACTTCAAGCCCGTGAAACTTCACCTTTAGTAATGGTAAAGTCGAGTTTGACGAGTTCTGGCTTTCGTTAAGTATACCTGCCTACATTATTTTATTTAGGTGCAAGTCTGTGATTTATGTTAAACGGATGTTTTGTGGTACAGGGTTTATTTTAAATGGGTATTTAAAGGGTTAGTTATTACTTTGGAAATATTCCAGTACTTTAGATACCGTATCCGTAATAGTACAAAATAAAGAGGTACATAATGATTTGCTTAAAGCGAAATCGATAAACGAGAATTCCTTTTGAGGATCTCGCTCATGAGTCGAATAATTCACGTAAACTTCAACTATGATGATACGATGCGTGTACGCATCGCGGCTCACACTACTTTTAACATAAAAATCATAATATCCTAACTAATATTATAACTGCGAAAGTGAGTTTGTTTGTTTGTTACGCTTTCACGCCAAAACGGCTGAACGGGTTTGGATGAAATTTGGCACATGGAGAGACCATGAGCTAGATTAGGACATAGGGTACTTTTTATCCCGATATTCCAACGGGATCGAGACTTACGCGGGTGAAACCGCAGGACGCAGCTAATAATCGCAGTTTTTTTTTTGAAATCTAATATAGCTATTTGCATCTCTAATATACTGCCGATCTAATGTGTTACCTCTCTATTTTGTAGTATTCATAGTACCATAGTGTTATTCCGGCGTTAGTGCCAAGTATCGCTTCAGACCAAGATTGTGGCTTAGTGTGATAATAAATTATTTTGTAAGCTCTGTACAATATACAGGGTCAAAATAAATTACACCGAGTCGTGACGCGAAGCGACGCTGAGGGCACTTTTGAAGATAGTGATACAAAATATAACTTTATTTACTACATAATAAGATACACATTTAATTGAGATAATTCGAATATGTCTGCGCTACGCCTCGAGGTGCCCTGCGGCGCAGCGCTGCTTCGCCGGTAGGCGTGACGTGCAAGCGCGGCGCGCGCTGTGGCTAGCAAAGCCGTGTGATGCAGCGCGACGCCGCGAAGCGCAGCCTGAAGCTGTCGTGGCGACTTGTCTTTACTATGAGCTAGCGGGGCGCTAGCTCACGGCAAACGTAGACACGTTCCGGTGCGCCGCGCAGCGTCTCGGTGCGCCTCACTGTCTCGTTGCGCCTCACTGTCTCGTTGCGAAGCGTGGCGTTGCGCTGCCAGGGACTTCACGATGCGTCTCGCGGCGCCGCGCTGCGCAGCGCGAAACCCCTGACCTCTTCAAGTATCGTCGCGTCGCGTCACGTCTCGGTGTGAACCGACTCTACCGAAGTGCAGCGGTCGTTGATCCCAAAAGTAAAACATATTTTTTTTTTTTTTTTTTTGATATCTAATTGATAATCATCACGTCTGTCGGTTCACTAGCTAATTTAATTTAACCCTTAATACAATTACCCGGTCCAACCGGGCTTAGTTTCCGAGATCCGTACCCTAATTGCGTAATGCACGATCAATCAGAATCTGAATCGTTTTAATACGTGATTGCTAATCCATTGCTACATAAGTTTGAAAAAAAAATCTGCTCAACAACGTAAATAACGCAATGAATGTTGTTGAACTGTCAAAATGAAACGGATTAGTCTTAATTGTTTACGAAAATGCGTTGCGTAATTAGATTGCTGGTCGGACCTGCACCCGAACTGCGTAACACAATAGGGATGATGCCTGGGTAAAAAAAAGAAATTCTAATTAGTCTGTCAGTCAGATAATAAAAAAATATTAGACACGTATTTTTTACTTTATTTTAAGTTGGGGAGTGGGGGTCGCTACGTCACTAGTAAGTATAAAATCTACATACTCGTGACGTCATGGCACATTTTAACTCAATGTATCGCCGTAATCTTTATATTACGTAAAAAAAGAAAAAATACGTGTCCAATATATATTTTTTTTTGTCATTATCCCTATTGCAATCAAAATCTGAAGAATTTTAAAGGAAATTCCTAATACATTGTTATGTTTGAAAAATTTGTATGCTCGTCAACGCAATGAGTATTGCTGAATTGTCAAATTGAAAGGCCATTTTAAGTGTGTTATGAAATTAGGCTGCTGAATTAGATATGTGTGTAAAGACCCTAATGAACAATAAGTAAGATATATATTTGCACGTAAGATTTAAGTAGAAAGTTGACGTCACAAATATCACAAAGTCCACGCCAAGAAATAAATAATTAGAATACATCTATCTCTTCACGTTAAAAAAGATATATGACCCTGGCTCTCTATGAACTTCATGAATTTATATAGCTGCTGTAGACAGAATCATTTCAAGACATTATCGATAAATAAATAATAAATATTCAAACTTATGAATTTTGTCAAATGTATTTATCGTGGGTATACATGTGAAACGTATTTTGAAATGTACAACAAAACATGGTGAACATCGAACACGGAACATTAGGTTCGTCCATCAAAGAAGTTCTCATCTAACCAGTTTCAAAAACAAAATCCCGTAAACACAATGACCATATCTGTTATCGGCCAGGTTCTATAGTCGCCGAGCGCTGCAAGCAAGAATAGTCCTTACGGTGGTTAGATATGAACTTCCTCGATGGTACGTGTGGACGTAAATTAACAAAGCGATCACCAACACCATACGAGCACAGTTCGAATTGTGTTCGCGCTCCGCTCTATTTAGTAGCCATGGATTCGAAATTAGATCGCCACGAACATTTCTGACGAACACAGTGGTTGATGTTTGTTATTGGTACACACGGCTACACATCAAGCTATGTATTACCAGTTTATGCTGAACTCACATTGTATGGGATTGTAGTACAATGCGAGGTCAGTTTATACTGGAAATGTATAGCTTGATGTGTAGCCGTGTGTACGCAAATGCGAACAAAGTGTTCGATGTTCGTGTTCACAATGTTCTTGTTCGTCCCTTCGTATACGCCTAACACGTTGAAATGAACATGCTGTCACATGTATATGCAATGCAACATGAAATGTAACACATGTTGAAACAAATTTGCGTATTTGTTGTGTGTTCGTTTCAACGTATGTTACATTTTATGTTACGTTTCACATGTATGTACCCAAATTTATATATGAATAATAATCGATCAATATTTACTTAGAATAAATACCAAGTGTATTTTAGTATTGAAAGAACTTAAAAAAGTGTAGCAATCTGTCTGCTTAATCTGCCTAGCGTTTTCTCAACTATGTTAGAGTTGACTTCCAGTCTAACCGGATAAAGCTAAATACCAGTATTTTATATGGAGCGACTGAAAAAAAAAAAGAAATCTGTCTGTCGAGAACAAATAAAAATAAAAAAAACTATTTATCTACCAATCGGTATTTACGCATTTAAACCTAAATCTCAAGTTCCAGGCGAAGCCACGATCAGAAGCTAATTTAAACCTTAAAGTATGTGCATTAAGATGTTAAGTCGCGTAGCAAGTATAGTGCTTATAAATCAGTGCCTGGGTGATAATAATAGTAATCACTAAGGAAATGTTACATTAACATCGAAAATTAGTGAACGTAAGGAAATTTATTTACCTTTCATACTTGTGAAAATTATAATATTCAAATAATGAATCCACAAAAAATTTGGAACGTTTTTTTACTCAAATCTTGCAAAACGGCTGATCAGATTTGGCACAAAGATAAACGTTACCCTGGATTAATTATAAAATCAAAGCATTTATTTCAATTAAACCATTTACAGGCACTTTTGAATTGTCAAGGAATCGGTCAGTCAGAAATATGAAGCTAGTTGCCCATTCCAAAGCGTAGTAGGTTCCTATGGAGAAGAACGGGCAAGAAACTCCACGGACACTCTTTTAAATAAATTGTTACAAAATATATATTAACTGTAACGCCGCGTCCTAATCAAAAGCGACCGTCGCGACCGTATAAATATGACTTATTCGCGCGATCAACATGCCGCGTATGTACTATCAATGAAGTTCATATCTAACTAGTTTAAAAACAAAATCCCGTTTTACGACGATCACATCTGGATCACATTTGTTACCGGCCAGTTTCTATAGCAGCCGAGCGCTGCAAGCAACAATAGTTCTTAGTCTGCCTTTCCACCAGAGATGTGCTATGCTACGTTGCTATGGATGCGTTTGATATCCACCAATCATATTCATTGGTCCACATAGCATAGCTATGGTGGAAAATGGATTCAACTGAGCTATGTTTTTTATATGGAATGATGCGTGCTATGGATTCGTGCTACGGATGGCGCTATGAATGCATGCTATGGATGGGAGCTGTTGATGCGCGAGTGGTGTAGCTATGTGCAAAACAGAGTGCCGTCCCTACTGTCGACGCATCGCATAGCTCGAGCTGTGCATCTTCCTCGCACAGCTGCCTCGCGGCGGCGCATCCTCAGAGCACATCGTACTCGCTCCGCTACGCAGCTTAGCATTAGTGGAAACGGTCACATAGTTTCGTAGCTTAGCTTTCACATCCTCGCAGCATAGCTGCATAGCACATCTCTGGTGGAAAAGCAGCCTAACGGTGGTTAGTTATGAACTTCTTCGATGGTCCGTCATTATTCGGGTAAACGATCGTGCACACTCGCTATCGAATAGGACGCAGAGTACGAACGGTCGTGAAGAAATCGTGACGAATAGCAGTCTTTTAATGTTCCCACTGCTGGGACTGGCCTCCTCTCTTCGAGAGGGAGTGGACTGTAATCTACCACGCGAGCCCAGTGCGGTTTAATAGATGTCACATGTCTTCGAATTTTTCATTCTAGGACATGCCGGTTTCCTCACGATGTTTGCCTTCCCCGTTTTGAGAGCACAGTGGTGATGAAACTATTTACACAAAGTAATGCGCCTGCCTGGGTTCGAATCCCACATTTTTTCTCTCAGTTATAAATTTCACAAGTGTGCAAAGGTATATTATTTTAGGCACAAATTATTATAGTTACCTTTAGAATTCTTTATAAACAATATAAGAGCTTTATTCAATTATTTATAGATCCAATATTCTACCACAGTCAGTCGTATTTCTCGACTGATAAATATGAAAATGTAGGTGTTTTTAATTTTAACAGTTTGTATTTAAACAACGAGTTCAAAAATGAAGTATGTAACCTATAATTTATGATAGAAGGAAGAGTACAGTCCTTTCACAGTTATAACTCTCACAGCAGCAACTCAACAGCAACCTTATCCTAACGAGAATAAAGATCATTGTGATTTTGACAGATTTTTCACTCGCAGCAATTCAAATAGCAACCTTGTTTTAACGGGGATAAAGATCACTGTGATATTGACAGTGATGCAAAACCTGAGGTAAAATTACTGTGAGCGGACTGTTGTACTTTTGCCCTTGACAATTTATATTTGTGTTACCTTTTGTAAAAGCTTGGCAGCGCATCGCATCTTAATAAAATATCGAGATTTCGAATCCGCATTTCGCTTATTTTATTTAGTTTAAAGGAACAGCTGACTTTATATGCACTGATATTTTAAGTGATAGGATGCGATGTTTAGCAGGATAGTTGCCTAAGGCACAGCGCAAAGGTTTTTTGTGACATTCAATAATACACCTTATTGTTAGTGTTTTAAAGTGCAAACGCGCTAGTGTAAGCGCTCGCGAGGACGTCAAGAGAGGTGTCATACCAGTTCCGATTTTAATACGACTTTCACTTTATGCGATTAAAAATAAGGTGTATTTTTTATATCTCCGGGAAGCCTCTGCCCTATGTAAGAAATAGTCTTCCTGTTTTTTTTATCTGTGGTGGGTGATTTTTGCTAATTCTACGTGATTTAGAGGATGATATTAAATATTGATTTTTTTAAGGAGCTTACGTTTGATTTTGCGTCATCAACCTTATTAATAAAATGTAGATACCAAGTTAGAATCCTATGTGTACTCCTATTTACTAGAGAACAATGCTTGCGACAAATTTGCAGTTTTTTAGGTAATTTATTTAATAAATTAATCGCTTGAATGATGAATACATATTCGTATTCTACCAATTACCTCTATTTCAAAGTTGCATTTTTAGAATTATTTATAGTAAACATTCACCAATTGATATATGATTAAAATGCTCTACATTACTGTTATATTTTTGTAATAAATCATTTTGTATTACACAATTCGTATCATTTTATTAAACCAAATTACATACGTCTATAGTTTGCCTTTAAATATCATGATAATGATGTGCATCAAACTTCATTAAATTCTACTATAAAGTAATAGCACTGTGTAAAAATTTATATAAATTGAAATACTTACCCAAATATTGAGGCAAATGGAAATCTATTAATTTTGATTGATCGTGAAAATGAATATTGAAATCAGCTTTGGTCGCATCTGATCGCTAGCCTTAACATATCTAATCCAATTTATGCTCAAAAACCAATGTGAAATAAAATGAAGTCGATAATATAGCTGTTTATGGAGCTTTTGGCGCGTGGCCATAATTGGAAGTAAAGCCGCCATCTTGTTTTTTTAATACATTTCACAAAAACATTATTTGCACAAATGTTTATCAACAGCGCCCCCCTGTTAATGTCATTCGAACGCCAAGACATCCCTGCCGCAGTATAAGCACTATTTCAAGACATATTGAAATAGTGCTTATAATTGACTTCAGTCAACTTCTTCGACTCTCGGGCCTCCGGGACTTTGAGCGCGTATGTTGCTAGGCCCGCCCGAGCCGCCCCCGCACCCCACGCCGTGCAGTTTCATCATGGACGACTGACAGACCGCTTGGGCGTTCTTCAATCGTTGCTCTAGCTCATCATTTGACGCGTCGCGATGACTCTCGAGCCACTGTAGTTGGCTGTTGCACTCGGTACGAACTGCATTCTTTTCTTCGTCTGTCAGCCTCAGACCTGCGTTCTCTACTGCCTGTAAAAATGTTTCATTGCTTCGTTAACATACATCATAAAACATATTTAAGAATAAAAAGCCAATGATTTTACCAGGGTTTAGTAAAACTGTTTAATTGCTTCGTTAACATACATAATAAAAAAATATTAAAGAATAAACAACCCGATGCTTTTACCAAAAGACCCAAGCGTGGTTGGTTATTATTGCAACAAGGCTGCCAATCCAAGTGGTTCATCAGGAGAATCACGAAATTGGTGATACATTTTAATAAAATTATTTGAGATAGTTTGTAATACACACCGTCTTACACCCAAAACAGTAACCCTCCAACTGGTTCTTAAATTCCACTCGTTTCTTAGTCGCTTCATCTTCTGCTTTATACCGCTCAGCGTCGCTTAACATCTTGTCTATTTCCTTCTGGGAGAGGTGACCCTTGTCGTTTGAAATTGTGATGTGTTCTGATCTGCCGGTGCTTTTGTCTTCAGCGCTTACATTCAAAATTCCGTTGGCGTCGATGTCGAATGTCACCTGTGAATTTGAGATATATTTAAGTAGTTACTTAAACGGACATTTTTAGAGGTTCTCTTTTTTGTGTTGTGATGAAGAAATAAGAGGTGGTCTCATATTGTGAGTCATCAGTGGCGCCATCTATAACTTGAAGTTGGCCGACTATGTAGTACTTCGTGTGGGTTTCATAGGTGTCGCTTTGCATGCAAACAAGTGTGGTGATTGTTTGTTGTCTCGATTGGTGCGACTTGGGACAAGAAAGAAAGAATAAAAGGAAAATAAGAAAATATTTATTCGAACACATATTTGGATTGATATAGTTGGTAAAGATCAAGAAGGCTCTAATGGTGACTGATAAGTACCACGAAACAACTCACTTGTACTTGGGGTACTCCTCTTGGGGCTGGTGGTATCCCGGATAAGTTGAAAGTGCCCAGCAAATTATTGTCTCTTGTCATTGCTCTTTCACCTTCGTATATCTGTATAAAATAAAAATACCTAAAGGGGCTGATAGACTTGAGCATTCACTTGTAATGAGCATTCTAGCGAATGTTACATTAAGGTGTGTCCAAAGCGGCAAGAGCGCTGCAGTAACGGTGGTGTTTGCAGGACATATTTGCCGTGCTCTAGTTAGGACCAAACCGACGAATGTTTACGCGGCAGTACTGCGCGGCATATCCGTGACACGCCGCGCACTTCAGTTGGCAATATCAATATGCCTAGCCTTTAATACGTCCGCAGAAATACGTCCAGACACAATTAGTGACGAATGTTTCCTAAAAATGTTGATGCGCGGCAGGTAGACAAGCGTTCGCGCGCACGATTGCCACAAAAAGTTTGGACACACCTTAACAGAAAAATAAACGGGAGCGTTTTAGCGAGCATTCTAGCGAGCGTTCTAGCAAACATTCTAGCGAAAGGACAGTAAATTTCCTTTGAGCTTTTTGCCGAGCCGAGCCATTCTGGCATTGTTCCGTTTCCATTTGACGAGAATTGACTAGAGCGTTCGCTAGAATGTTGTTGATGCTATGTTTGGCTCTATGCTTGGCTCTGTTCGTTGTTCAGTTCGACAAATTTAAAAACGGTTAATGTATAATGGAAAACAGTTCATCCTGCCGTGTTATTCTTTCACTAACCTGGATGGTGACAGCAGGTTGATTATCCGAATAAGTCGTGAAGACTTGCTTCTGGGCTATTGGGATTCGGGAGTTTCTGTCTACTAAACGGGTCATCACTCCCCCAGCAGTTTCAATGCCAAGGGACAGTGGAGTTACGTCAACTAACAAAACATCTGCGATGCGTTCGTCTTTAGAACCGCTGAGAATAGCTGCCTGCACCGCAGCACCATAAGCTACTGCTTCATCAGGATTAATAGACAAATTAAGAGTCTTGCCACCAAAGAATTCCTGCAATGCATAAGGAAGAATTAGTGAAATATCAGCATGAGTTTACAAATAATTAAAAATGTTATATTCGCTACCTGTAACAACCTTTGGATCTTCGGTATCCTAATAGAACCGCCAACCATGACAACATCATTTATTTCTCTTGTGTTTAAATTAGCATCCTTTAACGCTTTTTCAACTGGAACTAGGGTTGACCGAAAAAGGTCCGTACATAATTCTTCGAAACGTGCTCTCGTGATTTTCGAGTAAAAATCAATACCCTCGAACAATGCATCTATTTCTATACTGCTTTCCGAGCTAGACGATAACGTTCTTTTCGATCTTTCACATGCCGTTCGAAGCCTCCTCATTGATTTTGGATTGCTTCTGAGATTTTTCTTGAACTTCCTTTCGAATTCTACACTGAAGTGATTGACCATTCTGCTATCAAAGTCTTCTCCACCCAAATGGGTATCGCCTGCTGTAGATTTTACTTCGAACAGCGATCCTTCAGCAATTTGTAGAACGGAAACATCGAATGTTCCGCCACCCAGATCAAAAATAAGCACGTTTTTTTCACCAGTAAGATTTTTATCAAGGCCGTAAGCAAGAGCAGCGGCCGTAGGTTCGTTAATGATTCTGAGGACATTGAGCCCGGCTATCACTCCCGCGTCTTTTGTCGCCTGACGCTGGGAGTCGTTAAAATAAGCTGGCACAGTTATAACAGCGTCTTTTACCGTCCCGCCTAGGTATGCTTCGGCAACTTCCCGCATTTTACTAACAATCATAGACGAGATTTCTTCAGGCGAAAATTGTTTCTTCTCTTTTTTGTATTCAACGACGATTTTTGGCTTTCCACCTTCGGAGATAACTTGAAAGGGCCAATGTTTAACATCTTGTTGTAGTTTGGGGTCATCGAATTTTCTTCCAATCATACGCTTTGCATCAAACACTGTGTTAATTGGGTTAATCGCTACCTGGAGTTTAAAAATAAATAAAGTGCCTAGCAATAGACGTAAATATGAAATCTTACTTAACTGTAGATAATATGTGAATTGGTCTTTCTGATTTCTGAAAATTATTATTATTTCTGAAAATTATTTCCTCACTTACTTTACTTACATGCTACGTATATAGTAGGTACCTGATTTTTCGCAGAATCCCCGACCAGCCTTTCGCTATCAGTAAAAGCGACGTACGAGGGCGTTGTTCGGTTACCCTGTTCATTCGCAATGATTTCCACTTTACCATTCTGAAACACCCCCACTACGGAGTACGTGGTCCCGAGGTCTATGCCCACTGCTGGCACCATCGTCAGATACTGAGGAAATCAATGATATTATATTATATAAAAAGAGATAGATGATGTGCTTCGCAGGTGGCACGTGAAAACTTGGCTAGTAAGTAAATCTGGGTTCAGTGTTTCGCTGCCGATAATTACCACATGCCGTCCTACTTACAGGTATCATCTTATATAGCGTAGGTACATTATAATATTACGTTATTTATGTGTGCATTAGTGTGTCGTTTTGAAGATCGAATGTTGCGTAGGTAGCCTATATACTGTCATATCTATTATTGGAGGAAATAGTAGGAGGTATCGGCTATGTGCATACCAAGAGGCGCCCAGGGCAGAAGATTTTTTGGGACGAAAAAAAGTTGACTGGTAGAAGTCACGTAAGGAAAAAGCGTTATGCCCTCTCTATGCGATTTTCTCTTTCTTTCTGCCTCATTCTATTATATACGATAGTGTGTGTGCGTGCGAGTATCGCGAAAGGAACTTTCTTCCTGACGGAGGTCCCCCGGCCGCACACGTTTTTTAGTGTTCCGTACGTCCAAATGAAAAAACGGAACCCTTATAGGATCACTCGTGGGTCTGTCTGTCTGGTTGGCTGGGTGTCTGTCTGTCCGTCTGTCACAGCTAATTTGCTCCGAATTTACTGGACCAATCTAGTTGACATATGAATTTCTGTGACACAAACACGGACGTGTAACGTAAATTAGTGAATTTGAAAAAAAAACGTTTTGCTAACTGTACCGTGCGACATATCAAATGAAAGGGCTTGTTGTGAAGATCTCAAATTTTAATTTTTTTATAATAAATACTTTAAAAGATATTTAAGAAAATAGATGAAAATTTACCATCCCCAACCTTATCTCCGAAAACTAATAATCTAAAATTAAAAAAAAAATACAGAGAATGGTTTTTAACTCTTAGATTACAGGAAAACCTATAAGAAGTCTATGGTCTTAAAATAACATGGTAAATCTCTCAAAATTGTGCGTACAAACTAACATTTGAAGTTGGAGAATTGACCATGATGTATATATAAGGGAGAAAAAAAATTCAACTACGGAACCCTTCATTGTGCGGGGTCCGACACGCACTTGGTCGGTTTTTCATTGGTCTTTTTATTGATTTTCAGACATTCAGATCAAAATGTATCTAAATCATGCCTCTATACAAAGAACTTAGTCGAATACTGAAGCCTCCTTATTCTCAAAGCTACGTGTCAGCTGATTGCTGACTACCGATGCAATAGTAAAATATTATGTAGATTTGTTGAAAGCTGTTGAAGCGTTCCTTGGGAAATGACGGCTTTTCCTTTACTTAGCAGAAGTTATAATAAGCACGGGTTTCCGTCACCCTGAACTAGCTTCGGCGTACTCGGGTACCTACGTTAAAGTTAATGAAGGATCTCGCGTGGATTGTCTGCTCAGGATCCTGTTTAGGCGAACTTTATAATTGAAAGGCGAAGGACTGTAACGTCATTTGTTGAGGTAATAAACCTGACTTTACACGGGAACTAGAGTCCCTCATCCCTTTCTCGAAACTTCACTTGATAGCAAACATTAGTCAGTTTTTGAGAACTTCAAAAACGTCATATAGGTGTCACAATTACACAACTACACTCTGGCCGATGAGAGAATGCGCTCCTGTTACCTGTCAGGTGAGTAAAAAAGAATATGTGTTTGACGAATTTAAACTTTATTAGCTTCTAATCTTATCCATCTGACAGGTGTCAGAAACGCTTTCTCTCGCTGGCCGGAATATAAGGGTGAATTTCACCAATGAAAATGTCTGCGGATTAGATACGATGATCGCGTTCAGTGTCATTAATGAAATTAGCCCTAAGAAAGTACTAGCCTATGATTTTAAATTCATAGAATAATTAACTGTCCCTACCTGAAACTCATCACTGAATTTCCTTCGACGAAAAAACGATCCGTTCGACCTGACCGACCTAACCATTGCAGTGAAACTGTCTCGCAATGTGAGAGGCGGGGCACACAATGACCATAGGCAATCAGAATGAAATTAATGAAATACTTGTTATTCTTTGCCATGACAATGCCCAGTAATAACAAAACAACAACGAGATACCCAGACGGTAGACTGCAAATGTCCTGGAAACATGATGAGCACAAATCTCTAAACGCCAAAATGACGATGGTTTAAAGTGAATTTATTATATTTCGGTATTAGATAGGTCGATAAGATAAAAAAGAAATTGCTTAATTGAAATGCATCATGGATACAATTTACATATCTTTTTATGAGCAGAATTTAAATTTAGGGACATCACTGAAAATTATTTAACATAGATAACAGTGAAATCACAAGATTCGTCCTGAAAATGTAGATAGGTACCCAAAGATTCCTAAACAAATTGTTATCTCAGAGCTCTTCAACACAAAACTAATAAAAGTGGCCAAATTGTAAATGTCATTAGGGGGAGACGAGCAATAAAGTTCAGAGAAAGTTATCGTCAATTTAAGAGCTCCAATGTTTCGCCTAATCAAACCAGTCAGTCCCAATTGTGAAATATAAAACCGTTTTCAATGTATTTTCGTTTAAAGGCCACAGAACGTTTATTTTGGAAGACAATTTATGTTCAAGTTATTCGATTGAAGCGGCAGAACGGATTTGAGAGAGAGAATAGTCAAATACCTGGGTTTGGGGTGAACACAAAATACAATGCCGCCCACGGGCACGTGACCTGAACGTGACGTGTATTTTTCTGAATATTCATGAATTATTTTCAAAATTCATAAAAAGATTTACAAAAAAGAAAATGTCTTTACCTCAATTTTTTTTGCAAAGTCGACAAATTTGAATAAAAATGTTAGTTTATCCGATAAAATAACCAATAAGCTTTCAGAAATAATAAACATAATCCTAATCGAGCCAATAACATCGGAGATATCACAAAAGCTCTCAAAACTTTAGTAAAAAAAAAAAATTACGTGAATAATATTTAATTCATTGATAAGTCAAATAGAGAACCATTTCATAAATATTATTAATTGGCAAAGATTTCTTGTTTCTCAACAAAATAATATCAATCATGCCTGCACGTTTAGCATGACCACAATAGAAACGGGTTTTATCGACGGAAGAATAGACAAAAGTACAGATAAACAATCACAATCTGTCATTTTGTCTATTCTTCTGTCGACAAAACCCGTAGAAAAACCGTTTCTATGATTGTCGTGCTACACGTGCTGGGGTTAATAAAATCAAAGAACTTTAGCTTGAAGTTCTGTAATCTCCAAGGGCCAGTGAAAATGGACCACAGTTTTTACCGACTTCTTCTATTTTTACACTGCCACACTACGCACTTAACATGACGCCTGTATTACACGAAGGTTTCTGTAGAAGTTGTAGGTACCTTCAACTTCAACTACATTTCGCCTACATAACATTAAAATAATAAAAATCATAATTAAATAAATAAACTACATTTATGACTGCTATTTTGCACTTTTGCTGTCCAATGAATAAAATAAATAGGGATGATGACTCAAATTTTTTTTTTGTCCGTCTTTGAGATTATAAAAAAATATTGGACACGTATTTTTTTTTTTTTTACGTAATCTAAAGATTACGGCGATACATTGAGATAAAATGTGTCACAACGTCACGTGTATGTAGATTTTATACATTGTTTACCTACCTACTAGTGACGTAGCGACCCCCACTCGCCAACCTAAAATGCGTTTTATCTAAGTAATTTTTTAATAATATGATAAAGGAAAAAATACGTTTCTAATATTTTTTTATTATCTGACTGACGGACTAATTCGATTTTTTTTACCCAGGCATTATCCCTATTGTGAAGTCGATACTGTCTGATTGAATGTTTGATAAGAGTATTTTATTGATTCGTAAATAGCAAATTAATGTAGTTATTTTAACTGGGATGCGGGCGGTAGACTTACCAGGCGATCATGATGGAACAGACGGTACTCGTAAAACCATAGCGTTTCGCAGATTGCACATTGTTGATTTTAAGATCGTTGTTGCCAGTGAGGATAAAAAACTCTGACTTATGTAGGTATTGGATCATTAAATATGCCGACGATACCAACATGTTGATGTCATTGGCATATTTAATGATTCGGCAAACGTTGTCGTTGGTTTGCAAACGCTCGCGGGTACCGTGAAATGCCGAAGGCAAATTGATGAGCTTCTGAGCGTATTCATTTGCCAAGAGTCAATTCTTAGGGAACCATGAATAAATGATAAATTAACTTTACGTTTGAAACATTAGTCAGAAATTGTGGAGCGTTTTCACGAAGCGAAATATCTACCAAAAGTTAATAAATCTTGTTTTGACGGTTTTGTGTTCTTCAATATGATCTATTAGTTCACAAAAACAGATTTTAATAAAACGAAATATCTTTGCTTGTATTGTTACTCGAATGTGAGGAATTTTTACAAGTGAAATATCTACAAGTAAATAGTTTTCTCAAAGGGAAATATCTGTTCGGTCAATGTGGATTTTTTTTAAGCCTGGGATTTAATCTATGGATGCTTTGGTCAAAAAATTCCAAAAATAAAAAACTAAAAATGAATATGGCATCTGCAAAAAAAAAGAAGATGTTAAAAAGCTGATAGCTTTTTGTGATCTGGACGATGAGGCTCAGAAGTTTATGACGAAATGCTTACCGCAAATTCAGTTCCTATGAACGAAAGTGATGATATTGGCGAAGAAATCGCAAAGCTATGAACAGGTGGCGCTGCTAACGCATTGCCCATAACATCGCACTGTCATTTTGATCTCTCAATGTTTTTTGGGTTTAAAATAATTAAAACAGGAACTAGCGTGAGTTTTTTGATAATTTAATGAACTATATATTCAACGTGGACTGTACCTCAGTTTATAGCTGAACTGAAATACCGAGGAGATTCACTAAGAGGCCGAAAAGCGGATTTGGTCAGCAGGTATTTACAGCCAATTTTATTGTTAATAATAGAAGTAAATAACCTAATTTTATAATTGTCATGTCGTTAATTTATTATCGTAGTAATTATAAACTTTTACGTCCTTACACAGAAGTTTTATAACATATTCGATGTTTCATGAGCTACGAACATAACCTAGAAATTAAAATCTGAATTTGGTGACAGAATCGAATCATTTGATAGGAATTTGAATTTTGGGATACCTCAGCAGCATGAAACTGATGATACCAAGATGGATCTTCCACCTCCAGACAGTTATCATGACATAAATAGCAGCACAAAGCTTCCATCCATAACAAAGCAACATATTCATCTTTATTACAATGAATAAGCATGTACATATGATGAGGTTAATAAACGTGTATTATATTTATTATAACATTATGCGCGGCATTTTTTTGTCCGATGCCGTCCAAACTTTTTGGAATCAAGTTTTGTATGTAGTTTGACAGCTAATGTCAGCCAAGCGTTACCAGCGACACCCTCGGCAAAAGTTGTCAGTTTTCTTCCCCATTGCAACCGCTGCTTTATAGTTATTGCATTCAATAAAAACATATAACTAATTACAATAATAAAATGAAAATATTTCGCTTTTGTGAAAATTCGTAATTTAGATTAGTGATTTTAATAAAGAAGCTGGTATAAAAAAAAAAGTTTTTTATTTGATGTATATAGGTTCCTGTATTCTTAAAACATTTAGTAAATTAATTTTATGTAAGGCCTACCTGAAAAAGAAAAATACATGATAAAACCGCGTACTGAAAAAAAAAAATTGACAATATTTTTCTTTGTGAAAACGCACTACAACAGAGGTTCTCAAACTTATTTCATCTACCGCCCACTTTGAAAATCAATTATTTTCAGCAAACCCTATTTTTTTACTTTAGTAGCTTAATAACCACAATGACATTCATTACTTTAATTAATTTAATTGCAATGTGCTATATTAGTCTGGTCTGGAATTTAAACTTACATCCTAAACTAGACTTATTTTACCAGTGAGAGCAATTAGAACGGAAACTCGTTTATTTCATTCGACGTTCAATCGTACTGAGCTAGTAAGAACAAGTATCGATGAACCAGCCGATTGATGCAGGATTGCACCAATCGCGTTATCAAAACTTGATTGCTCTTGGTTGCGCCTATGAAAGCTATGTTAAATATTTTTAGTTTTTATACAATCAAACAGGGCAGAATGAGAATGAGAGATAGGTAGATTTAATTTCAGTGAATTTTAAAATATTAAGTAGATGAAATTACAAATCAGCCATCGCCCCCCTAAACCACTTCAACACACCCCAATTTTTTCCAGCGCCCACAAGGGGGCGTTATCACCCAGTTTGAGAAACACTGCTCTACAATATAGTCACGATCACGATACTAAATAAAACGTTTGCAACTATCTTCCGCCAGCGAATTCGCCCGCGTGATCTCTTTATAAATTATGTTACAATTATGTTAATTATGTTATGTTGCTATGTTACTCACCGATAATATAGCAGCCTACTGGTGAAATAATTTTTAATTCCAGTCTATTAGTTTTTGAGTTTATTCATTACAAACAAAAAATACAAATCTTTTCTGCCCATAAAGTGCAAGCCTTGCATTTGCTTGATTGAAAGAAAAAAAAGAAAGAAAATACGTTTATTTGCGGTACACATGACGCAAGGTGAGAACAAAACACGAAAATAAACAGTTTGGGGGAAAACGTGCGTCACATCCACGCAAAACGGCCATCGCTCAGCATAAAGCTGCGACCCTATGCGAGACAGAGCCCCAGCGCTGGTTTTCAGCGACAGCCGCAACCAGATAGATAGATTACTAGATAAATACATCGATAGATCGATCGATGGATCTAGATTGATAGATTGCTAGTTGAAAATAGGAATATATAACTTACCTTAACTACTCGGTATTATGAGCATGATTCAATTCATTCATAGCTACTGTTTTTTACTTGATTTATCAATAACGAAGTATGAACACTAGATCTTTATCTAAGCACGGGATGACACGTTGTTGGTTCTTATCAATCACGTACATTTTATTTTATTTCAATTTGCATTTTCTGAACTAAATGACACAGAGGATTTTGACTTTACTAATGACGTCCAATTTGATTTCTACAAGATTGTCTGACGTAAAGAATTTGGCCAGTAATATTTTCTGAAGCGTTTGTAGTAACTTTCTTCAGTTAGAGATCAAATGCTGAAGAAGGTAAATTGTAGGTATAACTGAATATAGAAATAATACACGGATAAATAATTATCATAATTATTTACTTATTAACATAATTATAACAAGCAATAAATAAATCCATATTTAAGATGAAAACTCAAACTGACTTAATACCTTTAAACAAACAGCTGTGGAGGGTAAATTAATTAAGTTTAGACCATTTTTAGGTTTAATGGTCTAAGGATTTAAGCCATCTCTTTTCAAATTGTCAGAAGCATTTATCACTATATCGATGACATTGTGAAGGCCGCTGAAATCAGCTGGAAGCGGGAAGCACAGGACTGGGCGATGTGTATGTCCAGCAGTGGACGTCTTTCGGTTGAAATGATGATAATGATCATAATATCGAGCCTAGACAAGTAATATCAACGTTTCTTCTTCTTTTTAACAAAGTCTGGTGGATGGAACCCCCTTGCAGCAAGCAGTTCCTGCACATTATGGCACCCGTAGTACACATTATCCATTGCCGCATCTGTTAACATGTCCACGTTACATTTACCTTTATTCTTTCCTTTCTTCTTAGTTTTTTTCTCTTCTTTTTTACTGTCATCATCGTCTTCGTCTTTCTTTGGTTTGCCAGCCATCCTTTCAGTGTTTATGTTTCAGTACTCAGGTTTGGTAACGTTAGCAACGGTAGGAGGAGGCTATTGATTTAATAAAGGCTTTTCTGTTTGTACCTCCATGTATATATACGTACTTGATAGTATGAATTGTGGCATTCATTGAAAGGTAAGGTTTATAAGGTGTGTTTTTATTACCTTGGTTTTATCCTATAGATATAATCTTAGGTAACTAGGTATAAACAGTAGCTAGTACGCTAGTACATATGTACTCAGTAATTTTTTAATATCTAAGCTACGACATACAACAATACTTTCGACATAACGTCTCGAGATGTAAATATCATGAAAATATATCAATCTGCCTAACCTTTTCTCAACTATTTTGGGGTCGGCTTCCAGTCTAACCGGATACAGCTGAATACCAGTATTTTACATGGAGCAACAGCTTATCTGACCTCCACAACCCAGTAACAGGGTAATACCCCTTGGTAAGAGTGGTTGTCAGACTTTCGGGATTCTGACGACCCGTAACGACTGTCAAAGATCCATGAATGACAGCTTCCAACGGCTTAAAGTGCTTTTCAAAGCTCAGAGGAGTCTCGGTATGTAAAGATGGTCACCCATCCACGGACCAACCGTAGCAAGCGTAGCTTAACCTGATGGATAGCCACGAGTTCGCGCCAGATGTACGTAAATATCATGAAGAAAGAAATATAAAATGTGAATTATTAATGTACCTACTTCAGGGTATCTACTTTTAACATAGTATAAGATAACATCATAAGTTAAAGTTTACTACTGAACAATTCAAGTATACACCGACAACAGGCCACATCAAACTACAGAAATTCCGAAAACTAATCTAGTTAACCCTGTCTGGGAACTACAGAGAATATTTGAGCATACCTAATCCTGTCCCCCTTTCGGAGGGGGGAGAGGTCCTCAACTCCTCATTTCCTCACGTCCTACTTTCTGAATGGTTATGGGACGACTCTTGGCTCGTTTCCAGCTAGTCTGTTCACCTCTGCAGATCATAAGGGGGTAATATATTGCCATTGGGATGTCCTCGCAGCTAACGGGTTTGGCTTTTGCATAACGATGCGAAAAATCTGGGAAAACTGTGTCACTTGTTTTTTTTTTTGTTTATACATATGTAATTTCTTTTCTTCTTTAAATTGTATAACGGAATTTTTATTTGGTACTTTTTTGTTCCTATTTGGGTTCCACACAGATATTAAAAAAAAAAGATTAAATGAATACCTACCTACGTACCTAGGAATATACCGGCTGAATTTTTTTACTGTCTCGAGAATAATATGGTGTGTTGTGTAAGTGGAACAGAATTACAGAAGCCATACCCGGGAATATTTGCTTAGTAGCATTGACCACGCGGGTGGGCGGGGTGCGCGAGCGGCTTTTGCGTCTACGAAAGGATATCAAAGAGGCCGACGGCAAGTGCGGCGACTACCTATCGGCCGCTAAGGAAAGCTACGAATTCATTGATAAATTCCGCGCATTTATTAGGGTGCGTATGATTTGAATTTCGATATTTGAAATAGCTAAAAAAAAAAAAACTGCCATGGTTTCTACTTCGTTCCCCTATTATACCCAATTTTTTTCGAGACAGTATAAAAAAACATGCGTTATATTTTAAGCTTGTGTAGTATACTATACCTACTTACGCTAAGATATAAAAGAATCAAAACCACACAGTATCAGAGCCATTAATTTAATACATTTGTTAATAAATACAAATATTTACAATGCAAGTTTATCCTACAACATAATTCCGCAGCTATTTCCTTACTTTACTTAAATAACATAATTATGTAAATGCACAATGTAAAACAGCGGGTAGGTACTTAAATAGTTATAATATTATATTTCATTTAATATTATAAAGTGGTTCTTTTAATATGTGTTCCACTTCAGCTCTATGTAACACTGAAGCGCCAACTGCAGGCGTTGGCGCCTCTGCCCTGCCGGCGTATACCAACTGAAACAATAGAAAACATTTTTATTGAACTACACCAATCACCCACACAACCAAAAAAGGGTAAAATTCACCAATAACACTGAACGCGATTAGCTTAACTAAACTGCGTTCAAAAGCTGTCAGTGCCAAAATTGCTATGGAATATTGACACTGACAGCTCTTGAACGCATTTTAAAAGTACTGGTCGCGTTCTGTTTCATTGGTGAAATCAGCACTATAGAGTTCTAGAGCACTTCTTGATTTGGGCAGAGTCTGTCCAGCTAATCAACCTTGGAACTAGCACGAGTGAACATATATATATATATATTTTTTCCAAATTAGCAGCAACCTAATGTTTTTTTTTTTTTTTTGAGGATGGGAAATCTTCAAATGACTTCTCCCGCTCTGGGCAGAGCGAGAGGGTGTGTCAGACTTTTACTGACTAAAACCCACCCGTGTTCCTTCCGTTGCCTGTGTGCCGGGGCCGCGATATCCCTTTCGGACAAACCCGCAACCCCAGCAGAACCTAATGTCCTCAGGTTTCTATTATTAATATTATGAATCTTAAACTGAAATATAATATTAACCCTGGGTGTCAGACCAGCCTTGTTGATTGGTTTATCTATCTACAGTGGCATGATTTGTCCCTTTCGGCCGCTTTGGCAACTGAATTTCGCAACTAGTTGTCAACAAAGAAATAACTTTCGTTCTATGCAACCGGTTGCCAAAGAAGAACTTTATTTCTTATTGGGCAAGCAGTAACCACTATACCATACCAGAAGATACCAGACCCTAAATCCTCCAAATCTAAATCCTAGATACCTTATGTACCAGAAGATTCACAACCAGTTACCAAAAAATATCTAATTTTCCCGATAAAAAAGAAGTCATACAAACTTTTATGTTTCAACACAATTTAAAAACATTTTTGGAAGGATTTAAAGATGTTTAGTTCTGTAGTTGCCAAGTTGAGTAGTAGTTGGAGTAGCAATGCTGCATGATGACCGGCCTCATCATCGAAAAAAAAATTATGTAATGAGAATTCATTCTGAAAATGCTTAACAACGAAAGGATGTAAAGGCAACATTACTTTAAATGTTCGTAACGAGATTGTTAACCAAAGGGCCCATGAAAATTATTGTAAAAAGAGCACTGGGAGAAATACCGTTTTAAAAGAAATAGATAATTTGAAAAAAGAAGTAGTTGCAATGTTGAATCCATTTCAAAGCAATACGATGGCATGATATGTAAACGTAAAAATTATGGATATCATTTCACCACTGGAATACCAAAGTTCAGCAGTGTAAAAACGGCTCTTTACAATGGAAGCAATAAAGTAATCGGTGCCAAAAAGTTGCGTTTCACACATGCCCATGACGTAAGCGTACCCACAAAGTATCATGATTTTCTTCTTTGTGACTACATTCATTCATTCCGAAAAAAACCACAAAATAGTGAAAAATAACTTTGATTTCGGAAGTCGGTGTCATTGGCTCTGTATTTTGATTTTTGCTACCAGCTCGAAATTAAAGTTATTTTTCTCTTTTGTGTTATGTTTTTTGGAAGTCAGTTGTTTTTTTTTTGTGAAAAAATATTTTTTGTATTGGACTGATCCATCTTTCTTTTTTTTTTTTTCAGGATTGGAAATCATCAAATGACTTCTCCCGCTCTGGGCAGAGCGCGAGGGTGTGTCAGACTTTTACTGACTAAAACCCACCCGTGTTCCTTCCGTTGCCTGTGTGCCGGGGCCGCGATATCCCTTTCGGACAAACCCGCAACCCCAGCAGGCATTGGTCTTTCGACCCCGTCAGTTGGTGCTGACATCTCTTTGAGGCGCGCGTGGAACACAACGCGCCGTCGATACGGGCCTGGTCCTTATCGGACGGCGAGCTGCCCATTGCTCACCGTCCGCAAGTCCGCGCCTACGGTGGCCAGAAGTCGGCTTTCGACTCCCGTCGCCCGGGGCGTCTCCTGCGGCGACTAGGGTCACGAGGGCGTGCAGCTTGCATCTCCCTCGCGCGCTCCGCGTCCTCCTTCGCGAACATAACTGCTTCGCAGAAGGAGGTGACGGCCTCCCATGCACTCTCGCTCCGAACCATGGCCTGAACCAGGGCCGGACGCGAGAGATCGCCGCCGCCGATCGCCTCCGTGAGGACACGGCAGTGCTCCGCCCAAGCCGGGCAGTGACTGATCTACCTGACAGTTGATTCAGAAGACAGTACCTACTGTGTCGACCATTGTCACGGGTATTATTAAGCACATTTTCACCTACTTTAGCTAAACTCTTCTAAGCATACAACAAGGCAATAAAGTCAAAATTATGAACTAAGAAAGAAAAATCCTCTATCGCTACCACGCTTTTCGAGAAATTTTTAATTGGCAACCACTTGCCATACAAGAAATAAAGTTCTTCTTTGGCAACCGGTTGCATAGAACGAAATTTATTTCTTTGTTGACAACTAGTTGCGAAATTCAGTTGCCAAAGCGGCCGAAAGGGATTTGTCCAATATGGCGGCATTCGTTCCAATTTTGACTACTCGCCAAAAGATCCTTGAAGCGTTGTAGTTGTTTGGTCAACCTTTCACAGTCATTTTACCTCTGATTGCAACCCACCAGCAACCTTATAACAATGAAAATAAAGACCACTGTGATATTTGACAGTAATGCAAAATCAGAGGTAAAACTATGAAGGAACTGTAACTTGCCGATTCGCAAAATCAATTACAAAGAATAGGCGCCATATTGGTTTACATGAAGATAAAATTAGATCGCGGTACATTTTGTGAATAAAAATTGGAGAGATAAAATTAACCATGGTTCATAGCCTACCTTACTACGCAAATATAACAAGGGTCGTCAATATATCACACACTATGAAATCGGATCCAAATGTTCTGATCAGATAAAACTGTCTACGTTCATAAAAGCTTACGAGGTCAGGATCTAAATGATGTCGTTTGGTCATACAAATCCAATATTTTGTTCTATCAGAAATCGTTTCACATATTTGTGCCGGAATATTTGATTAAGAGATTTTATACGACTGGATTAAAAATCGTGACTTCCACAAATTGTGTAGTGTTATTAGGTAGGTAAAATTAGTTTATTTACTATTTCTTGTATAAAATCCCAAGATCATAATGAAAATACTTTCAAGCGATTATTTAATTTAGTATTAATACTAAATCAACATAATTATAAACATCTTGGCCTTTTAAATTCTCAATAGAATAAAAAAAAAATCCGATGAAAGTGAAAATAGGCAAAATGAATATCTACATATTTTACATTATTTTACTATATAAAATTCCCCGAAGTATAGTTTCGAAACTCGTGTTACCTTTCTTCCGAGAAGGTTCTCGAATCGAGGCTTGACGAAACTCCAGGCGCCCATATTCCGGTGTTCTTCTTGACTCCATATAAATTCTGGAAAAGTTTTAAGCTTATTACTTATAACGCACAAGTGAACAAAACTCGTTACAAATTATGTGAGGCAATATTAATATTCATGTTTATATCTGAAACTTTGTAACAAACTTTCTCAGTTATATACTACTAACTAATATTGAAGTTATTCAGTTTTGTAAGCAATAATAAGCAACAACTCCAGCATTCCTTTATTCTATGCTCTAAATTTTTTTCATTCAGAACAACATTTCTTATACGATACCTCTTCTTTATTATTATAATACATAATTATTATAATACATAATTATTATAATACACAATAGGGATGATGCCTGGGTAAAAAAAATTAAATTCTAATTAGTCCGTCAGTCAGATAATAAAAGAATATTAGACACGTATTTTTTGCTTTATCATATTAATAAAAAAATACTTAGATAAAACGCATTTTAAGTTGGGGAGTGGGGGTCGATACGTCACTAGTAAGTATAAAATCTACATACTCGTGACGTTATGGCACATTTTACCTCAATGTATCGCCGTAATCTTTAGATTACGTAAAATAAGAAAAAATACGTGTCCAATATTTTTTTATAATCTCAAAGACGGACTAAAAAAAATTTATTCGTCATCCTTATTATTCTGGACTACGTGCGCCCCGCGGTTTTACCCGCATAAGTCCCGATCCTGGGGGTTCATGATCTACCAATGTGCCAAATTTCATCCAAATCCATTCAGCCGTTTTAGCGTGAAAGTGTAACAAACAAACAAACTCATTTTCACATTGTAATATTAGTTAATATATATAAAGTGAATTTGTTTAGTTAGGATTATGTCATTCAGGCGTATTGTACTGAAACATAGCCAGGCATTGTTTTGCCTATCGAATATTCTCGTAGTCTTGCGAGAAGTTAGCAGCTAGGTTATGTTATAAATTATGGTTTTACACTACCAGCTATTAATAAGCTAGTAATTACGTAGCACATTTTCTTAAAAGATTACGACTAATCTGTTTCATTTTGACAGTTCAACAACATTCATTGCGTTATTTACATTGTTGAGCAGATTTTTTTTCGAACCTACAGCAATTGATTAGCAGTCTGTTTCAAAAATATTCAGATTTTGATTGACCGTGCATTACGTAATTAGGGTACTGATTTACAAAAGCCGCTGTAAAAACCACGAAATAATTGTACTAGTAAGAACTGACTGCAAACTTTTATTAGTAACATCAAACATTGCAACTATAATCCCCAAAGGGCTAGGCAGAGGTATACCTTAGTACACCCACACTTCGCCAGTTATGTTTAAGTCTCATGTAATAGGGGGCGAGCCTATTGCCATCAACCGGGCACTAATCCAAACTCCGGGCTGCTACTGATGTAAAAACCCAATAACACTTTGCCCGATCTGGGAATATATCTATAGATCTATAAAAGTAGAAGAACAACTGCAACGGTAACATAGTTAAATTATTACTATTTATTGTAATATTCTTTTATTCCCCAAATAATATTAATTAAATGTTTTTTTTTAATAATTAATTTAAATTTATATTATATTTTTTAAATATTAATTTTACTAAAAATATTTTTGTAACCAAATTCTATCGAAAAATCAGCAGTTTTAAGTGTAATCTACATAAACCTGCCACATTGCAAAAGCGACGTGAGCTGAACGTGACACGGTCGTGACATCGACCTGCCACGCACGTGACATCTGCTACAGTACGTTTGTATGTAACGTTTACTCGCAACTGTTTGCATGGAAATAGTACCTATCAGAAATGGGCAGTAGTCGGCCGTTACTTTTGACCTCTGCGATACTTACGGGTTCGATGGCGGAGGATTATGACCAGCATTGAACGGGTTTCGACTAAATGATGATACTGGTTCAGAGTTTCGAAATCATTCCGGCTTTAAGAATTTTAAGATTCTTGTTTATACCGTCATGTGAGACGGGAGAAAAGTTTTCCTTTTCTTCCCGTTTTGTCGATTCCACCAGCACGCGTAGCGTGACAACCATAGAAACAGGTTTTCTACGGGTTTTGTCGACGAAAGAATAGACAAAATGACAGATTGTGATTGTTTATTTTGTCTATTCTTCCGACGACAAAACCCGTTTCTATGGTGGTCATGGTACGCGTGCTGATTATGTCCCAAAACTAACGAACAAAACCCAACTAGCAGTCCGGAATCCGGTCTTTGTCTAAAAGATGGTTACACCGTTGGCAGTAGTTTGGTTAAGGTCCTTCATAATATAGTCTCGGTACAAAACGCTACTTCAATTAAGCTTTAAAACAATATTTATAATATAAACTTACTCCTAGCATTCTTGTATCTCGCAAGCTCCGTCTGTAGTTCATGCAGAGGGAAAGGTGCGAGGGCCTCAACCCTTACAATGGCTACGTCATCTATCTTGGCTTGAACCCTCTCCTTGTGCAGCTCGTAGTAATGCTTGCCACTCATGAGTATCACCCGCTTGACCTTCAGTGGGTCGGCTAAAGTATCGCCTGGAAAGAATTGGTCAGATGTAAAATTTGTTTTTACAAATGTCGAGTGTGGGTTTGGGTTAATCAAAATGAGATCAGCGGTGAGTGTTTGCAGCTTTGGGTAATTGACCTGGCGGTTGTATAGGTGGTTTATGTATTTATTGAATAATATATAATTTTTACCTATACCACAGATTATCTGCAGTACTGTCTCCTTCTCCCTTAACACTTTCGACTCCACCCACTTTTCATAGAACTCATACGCCATGCCGCCATACATATTGGAAATGAACCCTTCGGGAGGGTTGCTGGTCAACGGCATTAGGTTTAAAACCGTGTTATAAAACACTGTAAAACTAAGTAAAATCGTGTTTTCAGGGGGTCTTGTTATACGTAGTTTCGAACCTCTTAATTTTTTAGTGAATATTTGTAACCATGAACAAAAAATTCAAAATAGTTTAAATGCTTGGATTTTAAAACCAACGCATATACTAATAAATCTTGTTAAAATATAAATCAGATTTCATTATATTATTAAAGACAACCTTTGGCTGGACCAAAGGTTGTCTTTAAAAGATCGCTTATAGTGATAAGACCGCCCATTGTGCAACAATTAATACCTATTGAGAACATTTGATTGTTTTGGAAGCATCGATCCAGCGCATAAAGAAATCAGTACACTAAAAGATTGATGTTTCGTGCAAAAATGTTTTTTTCAAACTTTTCAGTTTTTACATAACGTTAACTCTACAAGTTGTAAAAAAACAAAATGTGTCAGCCTCTTACTTTCACTTATGTTTTTTATATTTATGCAAGCATTTATAAATCAAGTTGTTTGTTTGTTCGGTTGTAACATAAGGAACTGCGTACGTTTGGCTGTAGGCTTATTTGCCGAATATTCGCTCAAATGGAAAAGGGGCACATTTTCCTCCATTTCTCTGAGTTTTGTCGTGTTTGCTTTTTCTTGTTTCTTATGAACGAATGAAGCAAATGCTTATTGATGTACTCTAGTTGACTGTAGGTAAAAATGGACCGATTTAAGCAAAAATGATCCAACCCACAACCTCGACAATTTCGAGTTTTTGTGACCTATGTACTCCAAATAAGGTATATTTTAACATATCAAAGAATGAGTCTTTGATATGTTAAAATATACCTTATTTGTTGTTGTGGGTTGAATAATTTTTGCTTAAATCGGTCCAAATACGGAATAATTTACCCAACTTTCACCACAATCTTGTAAAACTTTTGTCCTCTTGGGCCTTGGCCTGGTTAAGTTTAACCCCAACAATTAAAGAGTAGGATACTTTAGACGTCTATCAGATGTAGTATCCCGCAATAGACGCGATAATAGTGTGCTATGTCTTGAGTTAGCCAAGACAGCACTTATGCGCAAAAGTGTCAACTGCATTGCTCCAGTCAATTATAACAAATTGCCAGACATGGAAAGAGCTTCCACTTTCATTATTTGAAAAGAGAATCCGAAGCTTTATAGTGGCGAAAGCATATTATAATATTAAGGTGTTCCTAATTGAGAAATTATTTTTAAGCTAGTGTATATACACATATTATTTTTTGTACTTAGTTCATTGAGTAATATTTGAGAATTGTATTGAATTATTTAGTTATAAGATGAATGTTTTAAATCCTTTGATAAATGAAAAATGATTTTATTTCTGTAAGTGAGTTTGGACAAAACACTTTTACACGTCAATCATATTTTTTTAAACTAGATGAGGTCGGCGTTTCCTATCTGACTACTCCGAGAAGAAAGGCCGACAAACTCAGAGGTCACAGTCTCTTTTAAAGTTCAGACATAATCTTGGTCAGATCATGTGACAGGTCAAACAGGTCTTTGCATGCCTACGTGGTAAAATATGGCTGAACTCTTATATTTTTTGTCATCATTTACTGTTACCCATATTCGCAAAATAAAATTATCATTATCTTATCTTATCTTTAGGTATAAAGTTAAATTCCACACAATGCTTACCAATAACGTTCTTGAAATGTGTCCCTGGTGCTAAGTCTGACATAGGTGACACAGCATCCCCTAACCGCAGCAGTACTTTAGGTGCCGCTACCACCAAAGGCTTCCTGTAGTTCCTGGCTACCTGAGAAAGATTAGAAAAAAAAAACACTTTTGAAGTCCAATGTGAAATTTTCATGGCATAGTAATCTCTAATATAAAAATAGTCCCTTTAGTTCTCATCAAGTTAGTGTGTTATAAAATCACTCACATTAATAAATCATTCTTACAACAATATCGTGCGTGTAGGCACGACATAAGGAAAGCGTTCAATTACGGGGTGACTTCAGTAAATGAAGTAAAGTTATATTCAATATGGCAAAGTTCTTCATGTTTCGTTGTTGTTCCTAGTTTGATATTTTCTAAGACATAGTCAGTAGAAGTTTCTTCTTCAGCGAGTTTTGCTCTAGTCGTCGTATGTGTTGAGTTAAGTAAACAGTTACTTTGCACAAACAATATACTACAATGAGTACCTATTAGTTGGGCCTAATCAGTAAGTATCTTATTAGATTCGGTATATAGCTAAATACAGGTGGTTCAGAATCATGTACTGAATCCATAGTATCAGTTTTCGCGTCGATGTTGACACCCTGTATATACCTACCTACCTACTAATATTACCCATTTCTATGAAATTTTTCGATCATATTTTAGTCTTCTAATTTCAAATTGGTTAATTTTCTTAATTTAGTCTCGTTAAAAATATCAGGAGAATCCTTTCCTCCTTTAAAACATAATCGATTAAAGAAATAACCTACGTAACTTAATAGTCGAGGTGAAATATTAACAGAGCCCATAATTACATCGGTATAAGGGTTTTGATTTAATATTCGAATAGGCACACACCAGCATTATGTAATACCATACGGAATAAGGTTGCAGTGTTGACGGATTTCTCGGAAGATACGGGACTGACTAATTAAAGCGATTGTAATGAATAAAACACGGTTTGTAAGTCTTCATGAGCATTAGCTAAGTGTTAATTAAATAACAAGCTGAGTTCTTACTAAAATACATACTTTTAAAACGTTTTTATGGCTTTAAGAAGAGGTTAAACTCATAATAAAAGTACACTTTGTAAACAAGCATATTACAAGTTAGAGGATTATGTCCAAGATAAGAATGGAATAACATAGGAAAATTTATAATCTAGACAAAATCAAACTGGTTGCTAAATTAATTTTATGAATTTTATTTTATTGTTTTCATCATCATAATCATTTTAGCCGAAAGACGTCCACTGCTGGACATAGGCTTTTTTGTTTTTTGCTTGCCATAATCAGGCAGGCGGATTGGCGATCGCAGCAGGGCCGCGGCGACCCTCGGCGCCGCCTGTGCGCGAATCCAAACCAATGAAGAGCCTCTTTTTTTTGGTCGTCGTGTCGCACTGCTTGTTTTTCATTTATTGACGTTTTAGATACGTATAATACTATAGTAAATAGAAAAAAATCGGTTCGCTTCCACTTATTCGCAAAAGAGAGATAGAGAGAGAGAGAAAGAAAGAGAAAGAGAGAGAGAGAGAGAAAGAGATAAAGACAGAGAGAAAGAGAGAAAAAGAGAGAAAGAGAGAGAAAGAAAAAAGAGAAAGAGAGATATAGAGAAAAGAGAGAGATAAAGAGACAGAGAAAGATTTTTGCTATGGGTGTCGTTATTAAACCTGCGGAGGAAGTGGCGGGCTGAAGCAAGTCATCATCATCATCATTTCAGCCACAAGACGTCCACTGCTGAACATAGGCCTCCCTCCAAGCACCGCCACTTCGAGCGATTCTATGGTTCCCTCATCCGGCGGATTCCTGAATCTACTACATTATTATAATGCAAAAAAAATCTATCATAGCAGACAGACCGCAGCCTAAGCAACATAGCGGTTCTTTTGATTTAAACGCAAAGCTCATAATTAATGATAACTAAAACCCGAGACCTAAACATTCCTCGAACCACAGACTTAAATATTGTCTTGGAGATTTGTACTCACTCGACTATGATGATTCATTAATGAAATAGGGTAAACATTTAGTCTCAGAATCGCCTCCGGCGCCCCCAGTGTCCTGGCGCCTGGGTGCGTTGCACACTTCACACATATGGGCGGCGCGGCCCTGGATCGCAGTAAGGTGGTAAAATGTATAAAGAACGCTGCTGCCCATTCTCTAGTGATTCCCTTAGTCGCCTTTTACGACACCCACGGGAAGAACTGGGATGGTACTATTCTTTACGTCCGGCGCCTCACGGAACGGAAAGACGGAACGGTTTTATTAAATGACATTGTTTTTACATTCTGTGATTATTTCCTCACACACTGACTTATTAATTGTAAAATTTTAGGAAAATCATCTACTTTTACAATGTTTGTAAATATGTGATCACGATGTAGGTATCTATCACATAATTTATCTGTTGTTGCTTTATTTTTAATTCTTTTTAACTATTGTGGTATAGTAATTTTATTCTAGGTGCATCGTCTTCACATATAATTATATACAAAATATTGTAAAACATTTTAGAAGAGTAACGGTGGAGTTTCTTGCCCATTCTTATCGAAAACTATCTTTTGGAAGGGGCGACTAGAATCAATTCAATTTTTTCTTGTACATTTTTGACGTTCAAAAGTGCCTTACAAGGGCCTATTTTGAAATAAATGTTAAGTCTTTGAATTTGGCTTTGTTAAATAAAAGTCATAATAAAAGAAAGTCACACATACTAATTCAACGATAGTTTGGTTTCATTGTAAAATTCGGCAAAAGTAAGTAGCAAATCTTCATCCACGGCTCCCTGGTTGTAAGAAGGTGCATTCATATGAGGTGGTACTTAAATCCGTACGGTACATTCTGTTTAGACAGTCAGTCTGATATGGTTTGTGCTGATGTGGGAGAAGCTCACCTGCCTCCTCAACAAATGGAAGTACTGTGCCGGCGTCGTCGGGTTAGCCACATGCAGGCAGACATTCTCGGAGTCCGGTGCTGTCTCCTTGCTATCAGTGATCTGCAGGAATCTCTCCATTCTGCAGGAAGAGTGCTCGGACGCGGCGCCGTCGTATCCGTGAGGAAGCAGCATTACCAGGCCGTTGCTGCGGACCCATTTAGCTGAACAGAAAATATAAATTTGAAAAGAGTAGGTAATATTTCGCGTCCTGTAGCCCTTATATGTAATGCATAAACCTCCGCAATAACTTCGATATAGCTAAAAAAAAACTTGGTTTGCTTTATATAAACTAGGTCATCTTTTCGGGACTCGTCATTTTTACGATTGTCGGAAGTCGGCATTTTCGGCGGCCTCAAATCGCCGGAGATACGGGCGCCGGCGCCGCCCGCTCCGATTGTTTATTTTTATTGCGACCATTTTCTTCTAGCTTTGCGGATTCCAAATTCAAAAACCTGCAACGTGTTTAGTTTAAAACAACTAAACCAGATGGAAGTTACTTGTAGCATTGTTGGTAGATTCTTCACTAGCATTTTCCCACATATAGTTATTGCGATGAAATTGCGGGAACCGTAAACTAAAGCTATGAAAAATCTGTCTTACACATGTCTTTAGTTATGAGTGAAAATTGGTTCAGACTAATAATCTGTCTCTCTGCATTAGCCAGATTGATTTAAGAGCGTTTATCCCAAAAGTTAGCAAATTGCTGTAAAAAAAATTGCTGTTTTGATTAAATTGGGAATATTACTGTATGGGAATAAGAAATGTGGCTAACTAGCGAACCAACTGCTACTGGCTGCTAGTGATATTAATAATGAATTGCAATTATACCATTGAATTTGATGTTGTATCCGTTTTAGATGTAAAGAAGGCATTTGGAAAGGTTCCAAATACTTTTTTTTACATCTAAAACTAAATGTTCGGTGTTACGATATTAATGATTGCATTTCATAATCAATATTCTAGTTCGCTAGTTAGACGCATTTCTTATTTCCATACAGTATTATTGGCAAATTAATCAAAACAGCGAAATATTTGACATCTTTTTGCGACGTTGCCCACTTTCAGAATAAACGTTCTTAAGAGGCTGACAACAGCTAAACCGCAGTCACTGTCGGACTGCATAGAGAAGAAATAGAAACGCAATGATACAACGCTGGTAATTTATTGCAAAACATGAAGCAATTATCTATTTACAAAAAATCTATTGAATGGACAAAAAAAAATTCAAACACTATTACGGTAATATGTTGCTTCTAGAATAATCTGACCGAAAACATAATGATTGCGTGTAAATTAATATGATTTTTTATCGTTACAAGAAATTTTTAGAGGTTTCTTCGAGATTTTTTTTCTATTGTATCAAATTAGTTGCATTATGTTTTCAACACACTATGATACTAACTAGCATATATCCTGAAGAATATCATATCTTTTTCTGATTTTGTTAACTGCATTGAATCATATACTTTTAGGCATTAAAGCACGTTTAGGCACGTTTAGGTCTTGCCTTAAAAATATTTATCGTTCAGATTCAGGTCAATGCACTACGAAACGGTTCGTGATTTCTCACAGATTTTTAATCCATCATAGGCGAGACGCCAGCTGAAGAAAACATCAAATCAATTAAATTGAAACTTTCTGTTGCAACGATAGAGTTTATGACACGACTTGGCAATGAGGTTTTTGAACTGCAAGACTGAACTTTAAAAAGAGATTCTTATATTTTTGCCGTTTAATTTCATTGCAAAACTTTGAATTAAATTATGGAGACAGAAACCGCATTTTATAATTGAACTACTCCGGCAACGAATATACACTATTCTAAGACTTAAAGCCAACGGAAAATTATTTATCTCATTCGGTTTTAACTTGTGGTAGACGCCTGCTTTAATTGGGCACCTATACTCCACCGTCCCTTAAGAAAAGTGTAACTAAGTTATGAAGCCTTTTTGTAAAGAATAATAATTAATAATAAATAAAAAAATGCATAAAAAAAAAAACATTATAAATAAAAACAAAAAAAAAAAACTGAAAAAGACTAAAAAAATACTTACATTCACCAGAAGCTATGAAAGCATCCACTATGATTTGTGCGCCGTTATAGAAGTCTCCAAACTGGGCCTCCCAAAGGCATAGATTATCCGGAGAATCGCATGCCATCCCGTATTCAAATCCCAGCACTGCCTCTTCAGATAAAATCGAATTGGCCACCTGGAACGGGAATTGCTTTGATAACAAGGTATGTCATGGGTCTTTTTATATTAGCCGACGAGGACTGCTGAATTTAAGAGGTGTTAAAAAATTAACTTTACAAACTTTAAAAGGTGCTTTAGAACATCGAACTGAATAAGTTTTGCTATGCGAAAGTTTGTAAAGTAATTTTTTTAACACCTTATAGATATGAATCACATAATATCAGGGGGCCTAAAGCGGCCACATTAATCTGTTCCTCTAAAAGCAATTCATTTTCTGAATTCCCAGCAATTTCTCTATGGTGACACATATTTTAGCTTTAATATTATGAATTGTCAGTTTGTGTGAATCATAATATTATCATATCATGATTCTGCCAAACCCTGTTATCCCGAAGGGTGATGTACCGACCTGTAGTAGGTACACCCACATTTCAACAGTTATGTTTAAGTCCCATGTAATAGGGGGCGAGCCTGGAATTGGCATTAACTGGGTACAAATCCCGACTCGAGGCTGCTACTGAGAAATTCCTTATATAAAAACCGAACAACACATTGCCCGGGCCTGGGAAATGAACCCGTATAAGGATATGGTTTGGTAAAGTGTTTAGTTCCAAGGCAATTTAATGGTCCCCCTGCCTCTCTTTTTGGTTGTATCATAATCTGATAATTGGCAACAAACTATAAATAATTTTGTTCGTTGGTCTATATTGAGTACTGAATGATTCAGGATAGTATTCTGAATGAGTACATGAATCCCAAAATGAATAATCTGGGAAGATACTGCATTAATTCGCCCCCCATTACATAGGATTTAAAACATAACGTGTTAAATGTAGATACACTTCTGCCTAACCCATTGGAGAATACTTCGTTAAAAATCCTGGCTATAAGTAAACTGAAATTTGTCGGACAGCCGTATCGGTTATAATAAAAATATTTTTTCCTTTACAGAGAGCATAAATCCAATAATCGATAGCTTGCATTGTTTGAAACCAACGCAAAGTACAATAGTGAAGTCCAATACTAACTTAGCATTATGTACCTTCGAACACATAGTGTTTGTGATGATTGAATCTTCGGAGCTGCTTAGTTTTCAAATTTAAAACAAGGTCCACGTTTTCAAGGTAACTGATTGTTTTGCCAGAAAAGTAACTTTGTACAACCTTAAAAACCCCTGAAGGGAGTTAAGCATAACCAGACCACCACGCGGGCATAGTGTGGGTTGGTGGATGTCAAATATCTGCGAATAATTTCCTTCACCGTTTTGAGAGCAGTGGTGATGACAAATTGAAGTGCCTGTCTGGGTTCGAAACTACGGCCGACTCGAAGATAGTCAGAATAAGTTACATCATCCCAGAAAATTCGATATTCAGTCGTGAGGGATTATTTTTCCCTTAAAAAATTTGCTTGTAAAAAATCTAGATACTGTTAACATGCGGGGCAGTCTTTGGAGACCGCCGATAGAAGTAAAACTAAGTAAGTTGTGAATTGTATCGTCGAGCTATTAGATTATTATTATCAATATATATACACAGTCTACATATAGCTCATGGAAAGCGTCCGGTGACGATGACGCGAGTTCCATGATTTTTATTCACCCAAAAAGTGCTTAACGCGCCTAAAGAAGTTTTCACTTCAAAAATGTATACTAAACAAACTCACTTCTAGAAATCCCTTCTGTTTTTCATGTATATGGTTGAGAGGAATATGGATAGCTTCAGTCTGTTGGTCGACCAGCATTGCGTGACGATGTGAGAAGGTGCCTCTGCCGACATCCTCGCCACTCAAGCGGACGTGACGGCCCTCCATTAGAAGGGAACCTGTTGTGAAATCGAAAATAATTAAACAGTCGGCTACGGAATTGTACCTTTTAGGGTCAAGTACGGACCGCCGTTGAAATAGTTTGCTGTGACATTATGGCTACTCATTGGTTATTTGAATTTATAACTGGTTACTTATGAGAAGCGTAGTGGATGACTGGCACAAAAAAAAAATCTAATAACACCGCTTGTACTAGGTACCGGTACTAGTTATTTGTACAAGGTACCAACTTTTGCAAAAGTTTACAAATTAAGTGCAAAAATATACACGTTCTTGTGCTCGTAAGAAAAAGTTATTCTTACGGTCAGTAGGTCCAAGTGTCGGAGTATATTAATGATGAATAGATAAAGACTAGGGAATTACGAGGCAAAGTACTGAGTTTTAGTAAACAACAAAAGTTAGCGGCTATTTCTATGATTACACACAGTTTTAATATAAAAGCATATAATAATTGAAAAGCAGTTAGTAAACAAACAAAACCGTAATTAAAAACAAGAACGGGAAAATCTAAGCTAAGCTTTATTTGAAACGCATTTCGTTAAGATAGGATTAAATTAAATTGAAAAGCAGCAAAGTTTCAATTAAATGGGTTGTTTTACTGTAATCTCTTGTGGTCTCCGCTTTACATAGTAATATTACTTAGGGCCGAATCAGAATGGCAGCGGCGGGCAGCGGCCGCCATTCTCCCCTTGACTAGTTTAGTTTCTACATTAGGAACGCGCGGCCGCCCGCGGTGCCGCGAGCGGCCGCGCGTCGCCGCTGGCAGCCACGGGCAGAACCACTGACAAACGGCGCGGCGCGTGGCGCGCAGCCGCTCGCGTCACCGCGGGCGGCCTCGCGACTTTTTCGAGCTTTTCAAGCGATACTGGTCTTTTAAGTATGTAGATAAAGTTTAAAATTATTTCACACTGAAAGTGCTTGCTGCGTCGCTGCCGGCCGCTGCCATTGCGGTGTGACTCGGCCCTTAGTGTCTTAGTGAGGCTTTTGTTCTTTTGTTTTTGTTTTGTTGAACAGAGGCTTAAGCGAGATGTTCTTACAGTAATTTCAATTATGTTTATTTCAGTATCATGATCCGTTACATCTGAATTTTATATCATTAGCGACATCAACTTATACTGACTGGGACTGATAGCCATAAAAACCTGGGCTGATAGATTTGGTGTAGCTGTAAACCCTTTAAAGTGTCAGGCGATCATTATTGGCAGTCCTCGCGGTATTAGCAAGGTGGATAGTACAACCTTGCCACCAATTCTCTTCAATTGTATGATCGTTCCTTTTAATAATGACGTGAAGGACTTAGGCTTGCACATTGATAGTACACTAAACTGGTGTACTCAAGTCGCTAGGGTAAGTCAGAAGGTTACTGGAACGCTGCGGGCTCTGTACTGATTGAAAAATGTATTAACTACAAGTACGAAGACAATGCTTGTGCAGTCCTTAATCTTCCCTATCATCGATTATGGTGATGTATTCTACTATGACCTGAATGCAGATCTACTCGACAAACTTGACCTTCTCAATAACTGCATTCGAGTCTCTGCGCATCGGTCGCTTCTAAAGTGGTTGCCCATACGCCAGCGCAGAGAGCAAAGGGCGCTGACCACCTTGTTTTCATTTCTTGACTCTTTCCCTAGTTATCTAGCTCCCCACTTTAAGTACATTAGCGCCAACCACAATATTAATCTTCGTTCATCTCACAATCGTCTTCTTCAATGTTCCACTCACCGCACAGACTTCATTCACTCTTCCTTCTTCATTCAATCTATCTCTCAGTGGAATGCGCTCCCTCGGGAAATCAGGATGGCCACCAACCGATTATCTTTTAAAGTTAAAGTTCGCGAGCACATTCGCAAGAACTGGCAGTATTATCACAACGATAATGTTTTCCCATTGATTGTCTTAGTTGTTTTAGTATATTTATGTGTATTTATTTGTACTTATATTTATATTAATTATGTATATATATTATATTTATAATTTTAATAGGTATATGTATATCTTTATATTTAAATAAATATTTTTTCCTCAATTCTGGCTATTGCACCTACCACTGTTTGTCTCTGCATCACCCAAAGGTTGACTGGTAGAAAATGCCTATGGCATTAAGTCCGCCTCTGTACATTTGTGCTTGAAGTATTAAATAAATAAATAAATAAACATGCATATCAGTCCATTGCTGGACACAGCTACATAGGCTTTTCGAATCTCTGGATATTGCATAATATGTTGAATTACATAACTTCTTGGAGTCTTCGAAAATCTATAATTCCTTGGTTTATTTGGGACCTTAGATACTACAGCTGTTGAACTCTTAAGTTTTGAGTTGAACTGCAATTACTGACAAACGCGTGCATTGACTGGACAGGACAGTACACTCAATCTGTGTGGTTCTTTCAAAAGACCATTTCAGACATGCTCTTCACATGTTCTGACCAATATTATGTCTGGACTTTAAAGGGGACTGTGACCTATAAGTTTGTTTCGGCCTTTCTTCTCAGAGTAGTCAGATAGGAAAGGCCGACCTCATCTAGTTTTTATTAATATATGATTGACGTGTAAAACTCTTTGTACAAACCTCCAAAAGAAATAAATTATTTATTATTTACAGATTATTATATATCCCTATTTATTATATCCTTATGTTTTGTTCCTTTTCTGAAAATAAGCAATGGCTTTAGAAACTTCACGGAAGTCCGTTACCTATGTTATTTGCAATTACAATAATTTGGTGTCAATTCCGCAAACTATTAACTAGCTATACAATATGTAAAAAAAACCCTGTCTAAACGTTACCAAAAAGTAATATTTTTTAATTATTATTGAAAAAAAAAAGTTAAGTATTACTTAGAATTAACAGTTTTTGTACCAAAATTATATCAATTCCATAAAAAAATAGTTAGTTAATTTCAACAGAGACAGACAGACAAACAGCAGTTAAACGGCGGCCGCCAGCGCCCCATGTAATAAAGGGGTAAAACGCCCCATAGAAAAAGAAATGTGGAATTTTTTTTTTCCCGAATGTTACCACATGAATTCTTTTACATGTTGTATAAAAAAATCTAGATAAAAAAAGTAAATTACATATTTAGCTTGATAATAACTACCTACATTGTGATTGCAATTTTGAATATCTTTCTGAGCACTATAAACTCTGTTAATAGGTACTTTATTTTGACCAACATATTTATGAGTGCTATCACATAAATACCGTAAATTAACGTATCTAATCTTACCAAAAGCTAGCGCCTCAGCAGTCGCCCAATCGATATCCTTCCCTTCCGCCAGTTTCGTCAAGCGATTCTTTAAATGTGTCTTAGCCAGGTGTGGGTGAACATTCTGCAAACAAGAACGAAGAACGGTTATACTTGATTGATGTTTCCTGGAAATTGTTGCAAGATATCTTTGGAGAGGTACGGTCTGCAAGGAAAGTCAATTAACACTTCAGTTTTCGAAATCAAAACAACAAAATCTTGAACACGTGAAATACCTACAGAAACCAGAGTACTGAATAATTTTGATTCAATTTAGATATTAAAACAATAATAATAATAGCAGCCTGTTACTGTCCCACAACAGGGCAAACGCCTCTTCTCTTATAGAGAAGGCACGGGCATTGATCACCGCGCTGACTCAAAACAAGTCGGCGATTTCAGACTTATATCCTACTAATGTCTAGTGATAGTTTATAACCTGGATTAACATATAGGATACTTTTTATCCTGCTAGTATGTTCCCGTGGGATAATTTCCGACCTCCACGAGGGCGAAGCCGCGGGCGAAATCAGATTTCAAAAGCTAGTGAATTGATAAAATAAAGAAGAGTGCGGTTTGCTCTCTGCGTAGGTACAACGTTTTTTGGTCAATCGTTTTTTCTACCAACGGTTCAACGTCGGCCAAACAATCATTCGGGCAAACTTTCTTCGGACAAGTGAACTTTGGGCAATCGAGAATTCGTGTCGCACTCGCGAAAAATTCAACGAATGTGGCTCGTTGTGTGATCGACGCATTTCAGTCGTCTGTAACTGAATCCACATAGATTGATATGCCGATCCGATAATGGAAATCAGGCACTGCGAAGTGGATTGAAATCGGATTCGGTTAGGAGTTGGTTTTAGAAATCTTTCGAAATCACTTATTGCACAGCTGTACGAGCTGCGCTTTCTCGCTTAGCTACGCTCAGATTCGATAGTGTCCAGTCACGAGCATTAGCATGTTTACACTTTGCAAATTTTATAAGTGATTTGCTCCTACTGTGTTGATTGTTATTTTATGTTGTTACGAACATAGTATTTTGGAACCCATATTAATATGAAATAGGGCCTTATCTCAAAGTTGCAGTCAATATTCTACGAGAAAATTGCTTTTGAATTTTGTTAAGTGGATAGATATTAGCGCACGTGACTGCACACGTTTTAGCCACATCTAACAAGTTGACATTTGAGGTCGTATGAAACTTACCTTGACCTTTTCAGTGAGTCGAAGTTAGTTAATAACTTAATTAAATGCTTAGAAACTTTGAGCAAAGATTTTCGGTTGACCAAGTTTCGGTAGATTACCTAATTCACAAATCTTGCCGAGGTGAAGTTGTTGATGCATTGTTTCTCTGTAAGTTGCTTCGAAACAAAATTGACTGTCCAAATCTGCTGGGTCACCTAAAGTTTCGCCCCAGCCCGATATCCGCGAAATCCTATCACACCACTATACCCACCCCAGCGCAGAACGGTTCTAGGTGCTAACTCACCGATTTCACGCCTATGTAAAAATGTTAATAGTTGCAGTGATCTTATTGATATACATCATGACCGCATACGAAAATTTTATAAAATAATTATTGAGCACTATTCTCACAATCAATGATGTCGCTACTTAGTTCTAATGTTAATTTTCTAATGTTAATTTTGATTTAATTAAATTTTTGAATTCTATGTATTTCAATTGAATTTTGAGAATTTTATTATTAATTTAAATGGTTATTGTTATTATTTGTTTTATTATTTTGTTTATATTTCGAATGCAATTTATGTTGTTTTTATTGCTATAATCACCAAAAATTATTGAATAACATTAATTTTAAATTATCTTTTTGACTTTGTAAGTATTGTGTAAAACCATAAAGGTGCATGTTGTGTTAGCCTGTAAGTAATTGTTGCACGTATAAACGTACTATTAAGGAATTTATTTTAAATGTAGTGTGTAAACAATTGTTGGCTAACCTAAGTAAATAAATAAGTGACACGACAAGTTATTTACAACTGATACATTTATTATTTTTGCCTGGCGACATTGACAACAAAAATGACTGGATTTGATTCTGAGACATCTTCCCTAGGATAGGTCGATGCACAATAACACATAATACTTGATCTATACGTATAATTGCTGATGCTGATGGTCTTATACATGGGTTCCCTCTATCTGGCAGAATTTTTATGCTCCGAAATTTATTTGGCATAACACACTTGACATAATCTTCTTTAAGCGAATATTTTAAAGGCATATAAAATATTTAAACGAATTATTGTTTGGCCGAATGTTTATAGGTTCGACTTTACAATGGCATACTTTTAAGATGGCAGTATTTTATTTGGTATAATTACCTTTGGCAAATTTAAAATTCCGCATAATTTCGTTTAGCATAACGTTTATTTGGTACAATTTCACTTGGCATACTATGAAGATGGCAGAATTTCATTTAGAATAATTTTATAAGACATATTGCCATTTCTATAAAACAGCATTATAACCTTAAATAAAAATAAAAATATTGTCTTATAAAGTCAATACGTTGAGCTATAAAAGGTATTGACTGAAACGAATCGCTGCAAAACCGACTCCACGTAGTCTTGTCTGCCCTACCCCTAGAGTGTAATTTAAGCCCGCGTAGGCGCGGAGGGGCAAGGCGGGCCGCGAGCTGAGCAGGTCTGCCTTTTAAAGACTGTAGCGGCATCTACATCGCTACATGCGAACTACGAATCAAAGACCTGACATCACATAACATCTTGACGTCACACAAATCCTGCATCGCGCAATTAGAGTTTACCGCGCGATGAACATATATACAAGCTCCCGACTTCAACCTCTGGGCAGTTGCCCGCCAGACACGACACCCTTCTGGTTGGAGGATTCCCCCCTATTCTATGGTGGATGAGTGAACTTTACACCCTGTTCCTCATACCCCTAAAAGACTATCGATATGAAATGTATGCCAAAAGACGACTCTGACTGTGGACTTTCTGCGATATGGTGGTTCTACTTCTTAATAATTAAGGATATGAAATTTATGCTAAAAGATGATTCTGTCTCACAAAATTATTAGTTTTGAATGAATGATAAATGAGTGTATGCCAAACGATTTTCTGCGAAATGAATTTTATGCTATCCGCTGTTATGCAAAATAATATTATGACATAAAAAGTTCTGCTATAAAGGGTGGACCCCTTATACATAAACGCGATCGGAAAAAGCTACTCATTATCTTCTTTGAATAATTTTTAGGATGCAAGAGCGAGCTCGAAATTTTTAGCATCCCGCTTAAAATAAGTAAGCGTTTCCTGTCTCTTTGACCGTTCATACAGAAACAGTACGTAAGTTATGACCTAGACTTATGCAGAAAAGTTTAAGAACTAAGAGAATATAGGATGCAAGAGCTAGCGAAGCGAGCACCAAACATTTCGCACCCCGCCTTGGATAGCTTAGACTCTCTCAGAGAATGCTGATGTGAATGTGAGAATTAATTCAATACAACGTTAGAGTCGATAAAAATGCAGTATTTAAGCGCACTCTTATTGCTTTTGTAGATTATAAAGTACGCCTATGCAAAATAGATGAATTATCTGTATTATAGCACGGAGGTACTCTAGGGGGTCGATCTTTAGAGATTCTGGTTTCTCACATTTTGGGGTTTGAAGTCCCCAAAACCCAAATTAACGTAACTAAACGTAACTTACTATTCCAGTTGGCTGAGCAGCAGCATTGACCTGAATGCCGATCAGGCCTCCAGCGACCCCTAATCCACCAAGCGTGGCGATTAGTGCATTGTTCCTCCAAGATTGCTTAGGAATGTAACGCATGCGTAACTTGAACATTAATTACGACCTGTAACTTGGCAACGTTCACTCAAGCAGCAAAGCCCAGAGGACAAGCAAGGGAGAGGTGGTATTGCTATATCGATTAGTCAACAGACCTATTAGAGCGATTTGTCGATTTGATTCGAAAACATTCTCTTTTCAGTTTCTGGCATAGCAAAAACGGGTTGTATCTTTATAAGTTTGATTGTTTATTTATTTATGTAAATTAAGCAGGGTTGTTTCATTATGTATTTAAATGAATAAATAATATTTACTTCGTCGGTTATCCATAGTATTATTAAAACCAGCCAAGTGCGTGTCGGACCACGCACAATGAAGGGTTCCGTAGTTGAGATGAATTTACCCCAAGAACAGACTTAACATTGTAGTTGAATTTTCTCCCATACGGAATGTATGGGAGATCATGTTTATCAAACTGCAAATTTCTTTTAAATTATTTTACCCCTTTGTCGGCATGATTAATATGTATACCCACCCAGACAGACAGACGCACATGGCGAAATTATACGGGTTCCTTGTTTACTAAGGAACCCTAAGAACGCGAAAGTAACTCGGTGTAGCTGTCTGTCGGTTTTGTCACTTTTTCACTACTTAACAACTGTACGGATTTGGATGAAATTTGGCACACGGGTAGACCGGGACCTGGGTAAGGATATTGGATATTTTGAGAAATAATTTCCGACATCCACGTGGGCGAAGTCGCAAGCAAAAACTATCATCAAATTAATGTCAAGTCAACAAGTAAATAACAAACACGAAAGTATTCGCCAAAAACCAAGCACGTTGACATGTTATAAGAACATGTTTCTATCAAAAATAACACAAGACTATAACCCTGTCTTTGTTTGACCTCAATCAGCTGTAATCCTTGGTTTCGATCGGCGGTAAATAACGAACCTATTGGAATCGTTGCGATTGAGTTTGTATGCTCCGACGCTTTGCATTGAAGGTCGATGCCCGATGGAACCTTCCGATTATGCTGGCGAAGGAGTTCTTGGTAGGTATACATATTTGTGTTGAGGTGAAGGACGAAAGTATTTGTATACGTATATTTTTATTAAGGCGACGATAGCCGACTTTTGATGATTTTATACTGAAGATCACGTCTGAACGAGTAGTGTTTGATTTGGAAAAACTGTATATCAAATAAGAGCATTTTCTTAATAACTTATTATATGAATATTTTAAATTATATTTAAAATAAAATAAATTAATTTGTTAAGTTATGTCTAACGCGGATAAAAAACAGGAAACTCGCAAAATCTATAAAGCGTATTTTTCTGAAACCCATTTTAATTTAATTATTGATCTTTTAGTATACATGTTTTATTAAAATACCCTCTGTTTTATGTAAAATAAATTAATAAAGCATCTAATTTGGAACAGCGCTCCTTGATGGGCGAGTCCTATTACTGGTTGTGGTTGGGCGTACGACGCGTTGCGTGACGTCAGTAACTAACCACTCAAGGTCACTGGCAAATATCTGTGTCTTTAGTTCGTCGTTTCATCTCTTAGGAACCTGTTTGTTGGAGGTTATTATTGTGACAACAATGTAGGTATATCTGGCGGAGAAATCATGGGGTGCGGTACGGTGTGCACAAAATCGAAAGGAGTGCCACAGTAAGTAGAACTGAATCTAAATTTGATACTTGATTGTTTTAGTAATTTCCATCTGCATAGTCATTAAATTGGAGTTCATAGTAGTGGACGTAAGAGCAAGAAAATATACATTTAGGTACCTACTTAGACGTAAACCTGAAGGGATACTTAGTTGCCTCTCGTAATTGAACTTTTTGTCTCTATGTTCATCAGAAAACAGACTATTAATCATTTATATAAAATAATTTTATACTATTAAATGAGAAATATTTGTGTATATATATATATATATATATATATATACGTCCTGGAAAACGGCTCTAACAATTTCGATGAAAGTTGCAATACAGGGGTTTACAGGGCCGAAAAATCGAACTAGCTAGGTCTTCGTGGTTAATAAATTCTATTTCTCCGTATTTTCACCCGAACAGAGTTCGGTCGTTAACGTCTAGAACGAGATGGCTACCATAGAATAATGACATGGCAGCGTGGAATTTTTAAGTACCGACTATCATGGCAGCATGGAATTAGTAAGTATAAATGGTATTAATATGAACTTTCCTATACTATTAAATGAGCATTCTCTATTTTCACCAGAGCAGAGCTCGGTCGCCCAGATACTAAGTAAGTAAATTACTAGTTATAATAATCGATATACTCACAAAATTATCAGGAAGGGTGACGGAGGCCTGTCCAACAACCTTTAGTAGACCAGCGTCTACTCCGGTGTCCCATGTCTCCACGGCATTGGGTGCTGCTTGCATGCTTGACCATTGTTCTTGGTAGTACGTCACCTGCAAGATTACCATTATGTTTGTATAGCACTTATTTAATATCGGGCTGGAGTCCACAACTCCACGTCCAAGAGTGTATTTTGCGTACGGCACTATGATAGTTTAAGACATTTATTGGGCCGTACCGTTCAGCAAACGATGGAGTATTTAACATCGTGTCTGGCATGCCCTGATCTTGCACCTTAAGGGCCTATACTACCTCCGATTGCTTACTACGATCCTCCGTTATATCGGAAATATTGCAGCATTAATTTTTGAGTAAATGTAAGTTAAAGTTGACGATTGTCTATGTATGACGAAAACACGAAACCATATAAAATCTTTGATTAAAAAAAAACAAACTTATCTCCACACCGAAAAATAAACGGCTGGTATTAAAAAAATACTTCAAATTAGATTATGCTACTTTGCATAATAACTGAATTAACTATAAAGCAGATACTATGTTTTTTTTTTTCAAGTATGTCAACATCTAAAAGTAAGTGTCACTTTCTTCATCCTTCCCTACTTTTTATTATAAAATTTTACAGTGAAATCACAAAAAATACAACTAAAAACTATGACAAAACATGTGTACGGTTTGTGCTGCTAGCGCCACTAGTGGTAAAACGTGGCATAGTACTTTGACTCTAGTATAAAATTATTCATTGTCTTTAGATAGCAATTAGGTTTTTTTTTTCATTTGGATTTTCCTTTTGTACGATAATTTTGCCCAAAAAACGATAATTTCGACATGGGAACTCGATAATTTGAAGTTTTGGTGTTTGCAGCACTGCTCTCCACTCAGTCTCGCTCTTACTCAGTCCGCGAGCAGTATGGTGCGAGTGAGATAAAAAGTGAATTTCAGCTGAGGTACTACGTGGTCTTAAAGAAAATTATGAATGCTATTGGTCATTCGTATAGTAGTTAACTAAGTTCTGGATTGTCATATTAAGTGTTTTTCTTGATTTGTTTCTAAGATAAGAAGTAAGCATTTTATGAAAGCGTTGGAGAGATAAAGAAGAGTATGTAGGTGACCTACATTAGAAAATCATATTACAACTGGGATGGGAAGTTCGTAACTTGAAATAGAAAGGGTCTGAGATGGAGGGGCGCCAGATAAATCAATCAACTGAGGTCATTACAGAAAAACCCAATAAAAAACTCAGCTCGATACAAAATCGAATACACAATGTCACTTGGGTCTAATTTACTTATATATCTAATAATGATCCGAAATAAATGTGGACTAAAGGTACTATCAAGGAAGTTCATATCTAACCAGTTTTTAAACAAAATCCCGTGAACACGATTATCACATCTGTTACCGGCCCGGTTTTATAGCCGCTGAGCGCTGCAAACAAGAATAATCCTTACGACGGTTAGATATGAACTTCTTCGATGGTACCATGAGGAAATGTGGATACACATCTGCCTAACCCTACGGGGAATACAGGGTGATGTTGTTTAGTTAACGATTTTAAAATACTCGTTATAATAATATTTTATTTTGCTTGAATGATATAGGATAGTTATATTTTTAACCGACTTCTAAAAAAGGAGGATGTTATCAATTTGGATGTTTTTTTAATAATAAATTTGCAAAAAAAAAACGGCTAAAAAAAAACTACAAAGTGAAAAATTACTTCAATTTCGGAATTCGGTGGCATAAAAACCAGAAATTCAAAACCAAAGACACCGACTTCCGAAATTAAAGTTATTTTTCACTATGTAGTTGTTTTTACAAGTCGGTTGTTTTTTTTCTTGTAAAACGTTTTTGATATAAAGAATGCTAGAAAAAATAGGTGTGTCAATAACCGCTATTGCCACGCTAAAGCGATTCGGGTATAGGCCTGTGTTTGTGAACGCTATCTTTGTCTCCAAAACAAAGTTTGGAAGTTAGACAAACGACTAATTAAAAGCGAAACAGAAACTACAATGAGGACACAAAGAGATAAGGCAAAGTTGGTAACCATAAAGTTTAGATACAGGCGGACAAAAGACCCAGACAATAAATTAGCTACACTTAAAATTATCTGTCATTGCACAAATAACGTCTGAATTTCTAGATAAAATCAAACTGGTTGCTTATTTAATTTAAGTTGTATAATTAATTTTATTTTATTATACGACATTGATTTTACATTCTGTGATTACTTCCTCACACTGACTTAATTGTAATTTTTTTGGAAAATCGTCTACTTTTACAATGTTTGTAAATATGTGAGCACCATGTATCTATCACATAAGTAATTCATTTATCTGTCGTTGCCTCATTTTTAATTCTTTTTACCTATTGTGGTAAAGTATTTTTGTTTTAGATGCATCGTCTTCACATATAATTATATAACTAATGTACTAACCTACATACAAAATGTATGTAGGTCTACATATACAAAATATTGTAAAACATTTTAAAAGAGTAACGGTGGAGTTTCTTGCCCATTCTTCTCCATACGAAAACTATCTTTTGGAAGGGGCGACTAGCATCAATTAAATTTTTTGTAAATTTTAACTTTCAAAAGTGCCTTGCAAGGGCCTATTTGAAATAAATGATTTGACTTTGACTTTGAATTTGGGACCACTTTAAGTACAGAGATGTTGGAAGGCATCAGTTGACCCTAAACGATAGCCCTCATAATTGAATGAAGTATCTATAACTATTTCTGTACATTATATCAATTAAAGTTGCCTTTCGTGTCTCTCTGTGTGACCGCGTTTTTCTTCTTAACTACAATGGATTTTGATGTGGTTTTCAACATCATTTAGAATTATTCATTAATTTATATCATTTCCTATCAGACATATTATTCACATCTTCCTTACTCAATACGGAGTGAGTAGGACTTCAGGCGGAAATAACAAAGGTGTACAGTTCGACACAATTTACATGTAGCATCGGCAAAATTCGTAAAACCGATCACCATCCGAACTGAGTGCGCCTTCAAAATCACCAATCTTTATTACTGCTTTAGGCGAAAATGATCTTTACACAAACGCAATAACATGTGAAGTCATATAACCAAATATATTCGTAAAATTGAAATGAATGAATGCAAATTTTCAAATGTATGCCAAATCTAAGTTGTGTCGTATTGTATCTACTATCCTAAACGAAGTCGGGGTGAGTCGCTAGTGCTGCAGCAGCTGCTATAATGCTGAAAGTTCCAAGATAAAACAACGACGAATAACCACAACCGCGGTAATTAATTTACCTTGTTAAAGTTGCTCATGTTAATCAAAAACAAAAGTTAATGCCTTTCTTCTTAACTTGAACAGCACATTTACATATTTCATGAGTTTAATCCCAAAGTAAATGAGAACAATTTATTTATTATCTATGTTGAAGCTGAGAACATAAAATGTCGTAAGCTTTGCGTCACAATTTTGTAACAAGGGTTCTTGGTTTGAATTTTGGACTAAGTTAAGATTATTGGTCGACTCTTCTCGTGACCAGTGGGCTGGCCTATTTTTTGGCCAATGAATCTCCAAGCAACGTGGCAATGCTGCCAGACTTTTGAGCACTTTTCCTGTTGACAGCAATGCGGACGAATTGGTTGATGCCCTATGTTCTTTCCCTTCCTTTTTTATATATTATGTCCGAAATAAGTTACTGAGCTGACTAATCGGGACGCCGGCGCCGCCTAGTGGCGGCGCTCGACAGAGTCTACAGCATGACGCTCGGATCGGCCGCCGGCCGGGGCTCAGCAGACTTCATGGGTGGCGGTCAAGCGGTGAAGATGTTTAGAAACTGGCGCGCGTTTCGAATAGTTGTGTCTTGTATCTACAGTGTGTGAAATACTAGTGTGATTAATGTGATCGTAAATTATAATTTGATCTGAACTGCAACGGTTTTTCTATTGCGCAATAATCAACACTACCCATTAGTACGCCCGCACAGTAGTTAAAAAAATAAATACTATACATATTTATTACTATTATTTTAAGTCGTTTAGCGTATATAGGTACTAAGATAATAATTTGTATGAATCTAGATGTTTGTACTTGGAATTTGTTTGATATAATAATTCCTACCCCCCAAACAAATGTTAATTTTACTCACGAGGTCATCAATCATTCGCCATGGCAGGAAAGATGATGATAAACCCAGAAGTCCGGATACCTGATGGTGGTTGTGGATGGTTTTAACTTTATTGATATTCAATTTACCTCAGGTTTGTATGCTGGAACTGCTTCATACTGTTTCTGAAGATAACTGGTGTAAGTCGTTAATACGTCCTTTACTTCGTCTTCTTTAATGACTCCTTCGGAAACCAGTTTTTCAGCATATAGGTCTGGTATAGATCTGGTAACAAGAAAGATTTATCAGGTAGGCTTTCCTCATTAATATACTCGTACTCTGAATCACTAGACGTAAGTTCGATATCAAGCGGAAATTGCTCGTTATCTGGCTACAAAATTGCCTCATCGGAAACAGGTGAAATATGTATTTTTTGACGTAATTCTTAGAAAAGTGAGCTTTATTATTATTGTAGATAAGAATTTGTGTAATATATTTCTGTTTCAAATCTGCCATACCTATGAAGGCAATTAACAAAATTCAATTAGGTAAATCATTATAAAAGATAAGAGTCTGCGCTGATAATCTTTAAAAGAGCTAGCTACGTACCTACATCAGGTACTCAACATCAATACACCAAATCCAACTAACCGTTGCATTTCTTAGCACTCAAGAGGAACGCATAAAGTATTATAATAATATTAATATGCATATATACCTACTAACCGATGAGGTGGACTGATCAAATAAAATCCTCGGTGTGAGGCCCTGTTCTTGTATGCGCCAGACTGTCATGTAACGGTACGAGATGGAGGGAGATCGTGAGGCGGGCAACGACTACACCTGCGATTGGACACAGGTCATTGTGACCACAACAGCTCTGTCAAGAGCGAAACGAGGAAGAAGAAGAAAATACAGTACACACGACTTAAATGTAGCATAAATTTGAACATTTTCATTCAGTCGATTGACTTTACAAGTTATTGCGTTTGCGTAAAGATCATTTTCACCTAAAGCAGTAATAAAGATTGGTGACTTTTAAGACGCACTCAGTTCGGATGGTGATCGGTTTTACGAATTTTGCCGATGCTACATCTGAGTTTTGTCGTACTGTACCTAATCATACATTTTCTTTACCATCAAATAAACCCTTAATACTCACCTCCTACTATGAATAGTTTTGTAAAGCAGTGGGTTCGTGAACGTAGGGTCGTCGACCTCGTTGTGGCCCCATCTTCTGAAGCAGTTGTAGTCGATGAAAACATCTTTACGGAACTTGCGCTGGTACTCGAAGGCAATGTTCGTTGCCTTGACAACCAACTGGAAGTAAAATAAAGGCAAACGTTGGTAAAGGGCAACGAGGTTACAGTGGCTTTGTATGAATTTAATGTGACAGTTTGAGAATGAGTCAGAAATTCAGAATCACCAGAGACACCTTTGACCGTTGATACGATAATAACAACAAACTGAAGCGACCCAGCGGGGTGCTTGCGTAACACCGAGGCCTTACGCACTAGCAGTTGACCACCCATTCAACCGCCGCGTTTGATGGCGGTTAATTGCGTACAACTATATGCGGTTGCATTTATAAAATGAAAATTCAAAAGGCATTTATTCAAAATAGGCTGAGAATCAGCACTTTTCGAACGCGCGCCCTTCACCACTTCCTAGTACTTAGCTGGGAAGAAGAAGTGGCGCAACAAACTCCCCAGCAGCACAGCTGTCTGTTCAGAAAAACCGGCTAGCCGCGCGGTTAGTCGCCCCCGCGGTCAACCGCTGGTGCGTATGAGGATGGCTTTCATTTTGACAGTCCAACAGCATTCATTGCGTTTTTTAAGTTATGAGCAGAAAAAAAAAACGAACATATGTAGCAGGTTAAGCAATACCCTTCAAATCATTCAGAATACGATTGATAGTGTGATACGCAATTAGGCTTCTGATGGGTGGGATACAGGGATAGATCACGAAATTAATGGCTAACTGTTTCCCGAACAAATAAAATAAAATAAACTATAACACGCAGATGCAGAGCGGCCATGAATTACAGGGAAATTAAATTTTCCCTGTAATTCATGGCCGCTTGAGGAGTAAATAACCATTTCGAATGCTCTCAAAGCTAAAATAAGTTTGTAAGCATCTTCGTCTGGAATATCTTTTAAGACAAATCATTTTGATATTACTTCTATTGGCCATGACAGGTTTAATAACAGTCTGCTCAACATAGGTTTTCGGCGAAAATAAATTTATTTTCATATTTTCTATAGATTGTTTTTTCTAAGTAGGAACACTAGGTAGGAAGGTCAAATAGAAGTGACTCGCAAGGTAGAATGTAGAGTAAATACTATACTGCCCTGCTAAGCCGAAAGGCGTTATCTTCGTAATCGGATTAAGTTTTGAGAAAATTGACTTTTTGTAAATTGTAATTTAAGGAAACATAAGGATAAAAAAAAACTTCTTAGTGGTTTTTTTTAATGTTTTAAGTTAGATAGCGTTATTTGGCTTATACCATTAGATGCGAAATTGTTATAGCTATTGAATGGTATAAAAAAAACTAAAAGGCCGTATCTCAGAGATAGCGCCTTTCGGCTTAGCACGGCAGTATAGTGGTGATAAAAACGACGATAGTGATTTTTCCGCATTACTGTACTTTACACATAGGACGTTCTGCTAATGGGAAAACCTGCTTGTAGGACGACTTGCTAATAAGACATGTGTCGTTTTGATTATAGGTCGTTTTGCTTTTAGAGTTTTGCCATTTGCTTTTATGACTTTTTGATATGGAGGGTAATTCACGTACAGTCTATTCAAATCCTTGTTTTAATTTGTTGTTATTTCCACTTAAACGAATATCAACTATTATGTTCGTGTAGATTAGGCTGATTTCAGAATGACTATTATTATTGAAAAATTCTTTTTTTTGGAGTTGTAGCGCAAACTGAACTTTATAGGTGGGTATTAAAGATGTTTTTTCAAAAACATATTTTTGTTTACATGTTTGGAAACTTAATCGCGAACGCAGTACAGGTACCTTTATCCTATACTATTAAACGAGCAATATTTGAATATAATATATGTATAAATTGTAATCACGTTAATATTTGTAATCACGTTCTCGAAAACGGCTCTAACGATTTCGAGTTGCAATATAGGGGTTTACGGGAGCGAAAAACGAATCTAGCTAGTGTCATCTCTGGGAAAATTTGTTTTCTCCAAAGATTTCAACCGTAGATTTGCCCTGCCGCGTCTATTCTATTCTATTTTTCCTTATGGCAATGGTGCCGATGTCGACAATTCTGCCAATGTCAATGTGTGGAGAAAACGTGCGGTGGGAAACAAAAAAAGATGGTCGCGTTTCTGTTTCGTTTTTTGACACCTCTGAGACAGACAGTGTCGCAGAGACTTGACTTGGTTGTCATGGAAACGCCATTGTTAATGTGTGAGCTCGCTGCTCTCATTAAGGACGATTTTTGGTGCGACTTAGTACAGTGAGGGCAAATCTACGACTTAAATCTTTGGGTTTCTCCATATTTTCACCCAAGCAGAGCTCGGTCGCCCTACTATCATGGCAGCATGGAATTAGTAAGTACCTACTATCATTGCAGCATGGAATTAGTAATTACTATCATGGCAGGGTGGAATTAGTATGAACTATCCTATACTATTAAATGAGCATTCTATACTTTCCCCAGAGCAGAGCTCGGTCGTCCAGGTACTTAATATTAAAAGTAGGTAGGTGTATTGGGATATTACTTTATTAAACCTACCTGCCTCCAAAAATTAAGTGCGGTCTAATTAAGTTGGGTAGGGTAACATAATAAGCATAAACATTTTAATAAAGGGAAGTGTTTTCCCCGTTTAAATAATTAAATCCTGTGTGAGCCTGTGCGAGGCAAATATTATTGCTGAAATATTTTCTAGAACAATGGTTGAAAGTTGAATAGAATGCTCGACGAATGGGAATGTCTGAAAATAAACATCTGCTTAATAAGTCCAGTGTGTGAGACGTTTATAAGAGTCTTTTGAAACTAAAACCTTAATAAATAATTATGTGTAAAACAATACAGTACTTATGCGGCCGAGAACAGAGGGAAGTAACCAAAATTGCCTATCTTCAGTTAGATTTTTCATGATAAAACTTTGGTATAAAATAAAAATAATATGAGTAACTACATAATAGGATAACAATTTCATGATTATATGTATTCATAAAAGGCGAAAAAAAAAATTGCAGACATATTTTGAAATTCCTTTTATTTTTGGTTTTATTACGACTACAAGCTTTTAGCACTTATGACGTTCTTAGTTCGTGGAATAAGTCATCTTCAGTCGAGCATATAGCACGAGTTTTAGGTAAAGCTTAGCTTTGTAGAGCGACGCCTCTGTCTTTCCGTGATACTCTTCATCTATACATACATACAATTTTTTTGTTTTTAATTGTCTCTTTGTAATGTCAAAATCAAAGCTTTTTACTAAATGCATATGAAAGTTTAAACGGTACTTATAACAAAAAAAAAAAGACTTTTTAAATGTTTGTATATCTGTCTGTTTGTTCCGATTATAACATCAGTTATCTCTGCCCAGTGAAAGCCTTATACTTAAAAAAAAATAAGAATTTGGATCCACGCGGGACGCAGCTAGTACTTAATAAACATATTAAGAATTTAATATGTACTCACTGACAGACAACTTACAGCCTAAGCCGCTGGGTCTAGAACGGTCGGCAAACCGCGGCTCGCGAGCCGCATGCGGCTATATAGATTGCGGCTCTGTACAAAATGTCGATGAGTGCGAGCGTAGATACGCACGGGGATCGGGTTTCGGTCATTAAACAAGATATCAAGTTTTATTCAAAATTCAAACTATATTTCAGAGATTTATTTCTGAAGTATTTGCATAAAAAATTAACAGGACATCGAACATTAATCATTTACTGTACCGAAAAGGCTTATTAGAGAAAGGATTATTAGCCAATTTTAGGAAGCGTTTTGGAGTGAAAGAGGATTGTTGTTTTAAGAATTAAGAAAAGTGTATTGATTATGATTATTTTATTTCATTTATTATTGGATAATAAACAACTACAACATATATTATACATAAAATTAACAATACTTTAAGTGGTCATTTTGATTTATGATACAGTTTGGACGCACAGAAAGGATTGGCTTTCATAAGAAATCTTAGTTGTTATAGTATTGAGATTTGGCTCTATTGACTAATGAGTTTGCCGACCACTGGTCTAGAAGCATACAATTTTCCACAAGAGTTCCTTACGAAGGTGAGGACTTTAATAAAAGGATTTTTGAAAATTCTGCCCAGGGGTATAGGGGATGAAAGTTTGTATGGAAGTTCGTGATTTTAGCCGATGGGGATAGGGATGATGCCTGGGTAAAAAAACAGAAATTAAATTAGTCCGTCAGTAATATAATAATAAAATATTAGACACGTATTTTTTGCTTTATCATATTAATAAAAAATACTTACATAAAACGCATTTTAAGTTGGGAAGTGGGAGTCGCTACGTCATAAGTAAGTATAAAATCTACATACTTGTGACGTCATGGCACATTTTAACTCAATGTATCGCCGTAATCTTTAGATTACGTAAAAAAGAAAAAATACGTGTCCAATATTTTTTAATAATCTCCATGAAGGACAAAAAAAAATTGTCATCCTTATTCCCATTCGGCACACGGCTTGTTTCTTTCTAAAACTTGATGTGCTATATTAACGCCCGGGTTCTGTTGTTATGTATTTAGGTACTGAGAGATTATTTCAAGAGGAGGGCCCACTTACCTCAGGATGATCACCATTCACATGGATAACTGGTACGGATATAGCTTTTGCTAGATCTGTCACATACCGACAAGAACGGCCTCGCAGAGCTGGCAGTGTGAAACCCACCTGAAATTAAATAGATTAAAAATATTAAATGTTGTTTATGTTTTATATACTTCTTCCCGATAGCTGTTAATCATGCTAGAGCAGGGGTCTTCAACCTTTTTGAAGCGAAGGCCCGAGAACACTTTGATTTTGGTACGGCAGGCCGCAACACAAGGGAAATTGATTATATTCCATTATAAACTTATAGGTAAGTAGGTAACTTGTAATTTTTATTATAAAATTTTACAAGGCTAGAAATAGCAAATGATACTAATAAAATTCAATCAACTAGGTGTTTGACATTGTTTACTCTTAACTAATTAAAATAAACTTTACGTTTTTCATTCGATAAAACAACTGCTCGCATAGATAATGTGGAGCCAAAAAGTAATGAAATAAGCTCTATCAGCTAGAGCTTATTTAGGACTGATTTTGCAATATGCAGACAACTTTTATCTGAAGAATAAATATGATAGTTCGACGTATTTTCCATACAACAGCTGTCATCCCGCAATATTTTGTCTAAAAGTTATCCGACTATTGAAAATCAACCTTAATGTTAATTCGTTTGCAACGCTGTCGTTATTTATTTGTGAATTATCAAAAAATAAAAGAGTTGACAATGCTACATTTAATTTCTAACATTTACATTAAAACACGACACGGAAAAAAGGCGCTAACATTGTTATTACAACACAAGCTTGCGGGTGACAAATGGAAAAACCATGTCTTTACTATATGATCCAACATGTAGCCTTGTGTTTATATACGTAATCTATACACGCACAAGTGTTCATAGGATTTATTTTCCCTTTACTTAGGCACAGTATACTAAAATAACAGTATTATATCTCAGCAGTGACCTTGAAATAATTACCTACGGCAGGCCGGTAGATAAACTTTCCGCATCCGTGCGTAATTGCCGTGCACTTAATAATGTTGCGTACTCATACACTGAGATTTCGAAGCGTGTCGTTTCCACCGTTTTCTATGAAGATTAACTGATACATAATTATACTGTGACTTAGGTATATTTATTGTATTGAAAAAATGTGTGAACGAAGAAAAGCAATAATAGTTAAGTATGACCCCGGGTTTCAGAAAGCTTGACATTAAACATTTAAATCGTTGTCATTAAGATTATACAAAGTCACGATTGCACATAGGGTATCGTGTTACCCAGTTACTGGGTTGTGGAGGTCAGATAGGCAGTCGTTCCATGTAAAATACTGGTAGTCAGCTGCATCCGGTAAGACTGGAAGCCGACCCCAGCATAGTTGGGAAAAGGCAGATTGAATGATCAAGATTACACAAAGTTAAATGCTTATGCTTTAAAGATTATGCTAAGAAGTCCATAATTTTCCCACTGCTGGCACACAAGCCACCTTTCTAAGAGACGGAGTGGGCTGTCATTCACTGGTTGCTGGATGAGTCATGTCACCATAATTTTCGGTTCTAGGACAAGCTGTTTTCCTTACGTTGTTTTCTTTCACCGTTTTGAGAGCAGATAATGAATGATTTGATTAGCTGTAATCACAATATTACAGCTAACACAGGATTTAATAGCAGTATTCTATATACTTTGTGATAGCAGCTTTAACGGATTGGCTATTTGATCAGGCTCTTTCAGCCTCTTAGTAAGCGGGTCGGTCTAGAGAAAATTAATTTCTTTAGGTCGCTAATCGAATCGCTGCTGCTGATTGAAAATTATGTTGAATGCAATCCTATTACGTAAAACCTCATAAAGTGGGCAGGGACTTTAGTTGGTTTTAGTACTTTTAGAAAATCAACTGTATTTTTTTAGGACGATCTCGTGGCCAATTAATAACAGCAGCATTGGTCGATCCATACGAAGGTTAAGCTACGCTTTCTGGGGTTGGTCCGTGGATGGGTGACCATCTTTATATACCGAGAATCCTCCGTGCCTCCGAAAGCACGTTAAGCCGTTGGTCCCAGCTGTTATTCGCGGATCCTTGACAGTCGTTACGGGTCGTCATAAGCCCGAAAGTATGACAACCAGTCTTACCAAGGGGTATCGTATTACCCAGTTACTGGGTTGTGGAGTTCAGATAGGCAGTCGCTCCATGTAAAATACTGGTATTCAGCTGCATCCCGTTAGACTGGAAGCCGACCTCAATATAGTTGGTAAATTGAACTGTATTTTTTTTGCTGCAAAAATAGGCAACGGCTTCTGTACCTGTACTATTAAAAGTATCTCTTTGTTTTTCGTTACATGTTGTTTTTTTTTGCATTATTACCGAAGTACGAACCTCCCATTGAAAGTATTTAATCTTTGGCTTCCAATTTACTTAACTTCCCTTTTTCCGATACGGTAATGTGAACAGCAAAGTCATTAGCTTTAGTGATTTATGAGCTTTGTTCAGAAGGCCCAAAAATAAGGACTCATAAAAACTTAGAGAAAATTTTGTGACGAGTTTTCAATTATCTTAATTATTAACATCATCTCTTACCCCGCGTCCTAACCGAAAGCGGCCATCGCGCGAGTACGCGCGGTCGACGCGATATTTTGTATGAATTATATATTACTAGCGACCCGCTCCTGCTTCCCACGGTTTTTACGACTTGAAAAACATCGAGATTTCTTAGGTAAACGAAACTTTAATAATAACGTATTATACACATAAACCTTTCGGAATAAATTCTCTAAACGATGGTGAAAACGTCGTCAAAATCTGTTGCGTGGTTTAGAAGAACAACGCGGACATACAGACAAACGTGAAAAGCGACCTTGTTTTATAATATGTATAGATGACGTATGTCCAACCGCGACATGATTGATCGTGTGGGTACGTCATACGTCACGACGAAAGGGCGCGACGATCGCGTACTCGCGCGACAATCGCTCTCAGTTAGTACGCACTCTTATCCCCATTAAAAATGCTTAAATGAGTTTTTACCAGTTTTGGGTTTTATTGGTACTTACTTGATTATTCACGACGACATGTAAAGATCCACCAACATTGAAATGTGGTGCTTGTGACAACATCAACGTTTCCTGGTTTACTCCTTGACCAGTGAAAGCGGCGTCACCATGGATCTGTGAACAATTATAATGCAGTGAATAAACTAATATTCCTAATGGAAAGTTATAGTTAGCAGAAGGTGGAAATGGGCTGAAAAAAAAAACTCTATGGTAGGGGGAAAGGAAGACAACAAAGTTAACCCCACCTCTGTGGTGTAGTGGTTAGACCACCTGTTTCAGACCCAGAGGTCCCGGGTTCGATTCCCAGTAGGGGCAAAAAATTATTCTCAGTTTGGTTTGTTCTTAGCCCACCTGGCTAGCTACCACCATCTTATCTAAGAATGTCGCCGTAACAACAATGTTAAGAGCATTGTTGTTTTTCGGCAGTTAGAGGTAAGATAGCCAGTTCCTCTGTGGTGGAGGATTCCGGGTGAAGCTCGCTTCCAACTTCGGCCACATCATCATTTACCATCAGGTGAGATGCAGACCATGAGCATACCCGCTGTGGTAAAAAAAAATGCAAAAGCTCCTACGATTTGATTTTAGCTCCTATTTTATTTTAGTTAAGTATTTAAATTAAATAAAGTTACCTGAACGTTAAGAACTTTGTCTCCCATTCTGGATGCTCCATCTTCTGAATAGTCACCTTCTTTCAAACGTAGCTGCTTGGATCTTGCTTTGCCCATTGATACTGGGTTTGCTGCCTGGAATAGAAAATAACCAGGAATAACTATGTAATTTTATGTGACCACCTTTAAGGGATGGATCGTAGAAAAGGGACAATTTGCAAACGTTTATAATCATTTGTAAAAATATACATGCAAAATATCATTTCAAAGAATTGGAAAATTCTGAATCAAGTTTTCGTCCTTCGAGATTTATGATCCAAAAAACACGACTAGATAGCAATGGCAATGCTGCCAGTCTTCTGGGCACGTTTCCGGATGACAGCGATGCGGACGAATACTTCGACGCCTAAGTGTACTTTTGTTTTTTGTATCTATTCGTGTAGTTAGTTATTGTATTTCGTACCTAGTGTTAATAGTTTGTAAATAATTTATTACTACCACTTGTTAATAAAAATTATCTTCCTTTCAAAAACTAAAAAAAAAAATATTATGAAAATTACTCTTAATTTTAGTAATTGTTCTAATTTTGTGCATTTTTATTAATTTAACCTTCCTTTTTTCTTCAATAAATACTAGATAGGGATGTCAGATCAATAAAAAACTTAGGTATAATACTTACTTACTTAGGGCTATATTTTATCTATACTTTATTTTACTTTTTTATTGCGTATATAATTAGCAATATATAAATATTATTCCACCTTTCGTGATAGCATTTTCATTTTATTTTTTTGTGTAATACTTATATTAATTTATTTTGAATTTTGTTTACTAACTGTATTTATGTTTAGTTTTCATAAGCTTTAACTAGTTTGTTACGATGTTGTTTAATGGCGAATGCTGTGCATAACTATAATAGACATATACCAGTACTCGTATTATGGTATTGTTCTGTTTTAATTTTTTGTATACAGGGTGAAATTAAATTCATGGGCATCCTCTTAAGGGGGTCATTGTACTCATAATTATGAACAAGTTTCACAATGGGACCAATCACGAAATCGCGAAAGAAACATATGCTGTTCCTTACATTTATGTTTGTATAGCTCGTCAAAATGTATGGAAAAGCTGATTTTTTTTTCGCGCTTCCGTGGTTGGTCCCATAGTGAAAGACGTTCCTAATGATGAGTAAAACGACTCCTTAAGAGGATGCCCTGCCCCTGCTGTTAATAAATTGATCTGACATCCCTACCCTGGAAAGGTAATTAATTAAATGAATGATGGGGGTCTTAAACAAGCAATTAATCCGTGAATTGTCCCTTATAACCCATCAACGTCTGCTAGGGGTATAATTAGCCTTGCAGATTAACCGGGAAATTGAAAGGACATTGACCTACGTCACTACGCAGCCGTACGCCGTTTATTAGACAAGAAGTGTTAATGCGTACATAAATTATATTACCTCTAAATGCGATGGATTGTTCAATAAAGAGAATCTAACAGATTTATCGTTGACGTGAATATCCACCGAAGCACCTGAAATAAAATAATAAGTTTAAAACCAAGATAGTTAATTGACTCAGGCGTGACTTTGCGGAAATCCATTATAAAATACAATAGAAGACGTATATTAGTAACCTTATCCGCTTAACTGTTCTTAAAGAGTCATAAAGAACCCTGTAAGAAATCGTGTTGACACGTCAAGCGTCGAGAGCAGACGTTACTCTGCTCTCGACGCTTGACGTGTCAACACGTCGGATCTGGGTAAGCAAAAAGTCAATCGTCATCCTGAGGATGCCTCATTGAGAGAAGAAACACGTGTCGATTTCTTACAGGGTTCTTTATAACTCTTCAAGAACAGTTAAGCGGATTGGGTTACTAATTATACGTCGTCTATTGTAGTTTAAAACCAAAACAGAACATAGTTTCTTGGTGGGAGAAGTTTTCAGAATAAACTTTACTTCTACAATAAATGATTAAATAATACTTACTAAGATGCGTAGAAATATCACAGGCTGAGTTCGCTTCAATCGGAAACTCTGGTTGGCCACTGAACTTGTGGAAGATCTTAACTGGCGGGCATTGGAGAACACCAGTTAAAGCATTTAGCTTGCCCCTGTGGGCCATTGCTAGGGTTACTTGTTCTACTCCTTCTGTAATTATAGTAAAATAATATCTTGGTTTTAAGAAGTACGTACACAGACACAGTTCACATATAAAAAACAGACATACAGACAGTTCATAGAATCATCAAAAACGTATAGCGAATTTCAATAAATGCTACGAGACCTCGTAGCAGCTATGAAGGTAGCTACGCTAAAAGCGCTACTACGCTGCGAGCATTGCTACGCTACGAGAGTTAGTACGCTACGAGCATTGCTACGCCAGGGAATACGCGCTACGAATGCAGCTACGCGATGTGAGGTTGAAGCAGATATTATAGACTGCGCTGAGCGTGTAAAGTTATTATTTAAAAAGTTTCTGGAAGTAAGTTAATAGTTACTGTATGAACAGTCACGAGCAGCAATATGTATACACTTCGCAACTTTAAAAAGTGATTGTAATTTTATGTTGTTACGAACATAGTATTTTGGAACCCACACTAATATAAAATAGGCCTTATCTCAAAGTTGCAGTCGTTATTCCATGCGAAAATCGCTTTTGAATTTTGCTAAGTGGATACATATTGGTGCTCGTGACTGAACATAGAATATGTTCTAATATATTTTAAATCTGGATTTAGAATCCTAAATCCAGATTTAAAATATCCTAGAAATAGCCTAGAAATCTCTAGGCTGTAACTTTCTGTATATTATAATTTTCAATCAAATAACCACAAAACTTCCAAGTTCCAAAACACAGTCGCAAGTAACGAGCCGATAAATTAACAATGAAGTATCGTACTTCGTTAATAATTTGTTGATTTTCGTCTCACTTAATCGGATTTCATGAATGGAAAACCAAATTCATTCTCGAATTACCTCCAATAAATTACAAATGCTCTGGATCGAGTTGAGTGAAAAGGGGCGAAGAAGCCTTTGCCCTGCATTGAGACAATACAGGCTGATTACTATTATTTTAAATTTAATAAAAAATTTAAGACAAGATTGATTGTTTTACTATTTCTGTTAGATCTTGTATATCTTGGGTTTGAAATAAGATAGATTTGTCCTGACCACGTCTATTCTAGGCCTCTAACCTCAAATATCCTACAACAAATCCAAAGACACTTCCAAACATCTTACCAGCAGTAGTCAATCTGAACAGACTGGAGAAGAATGTGAGAAGAGATTCGGCTCCTTCTCCGCAGTATCTTTTCACCGTGGGATACTTTATGCCCAGGAACTTGTCCCACGCCTGGGACTGGAGAAGCTCCTTCACAATCTCTAATCGACGGGCATTGTCGATGGAGTCTTTACCACTCTCTATGCGTTGAGCAAACCATTCTCGTTCTGCTTCTGTCTGGAAAATGAAACATAACATGAGACCATAACATAGTTATTTGTTACAAAACACGATTGATGTTTTAATTCACCACAATAATTCTATTCACAACAATAAGGTTCCGGGCGCGTCAGATAACTCTGCTATGCGGACTTGGGTAGGGAAGTTGTGGTAAATAAACTAAAGTAATCAAGTCGCAAGTTTCCGTAAGTTAGAATTCAAGTCGATTTATTGATTAAACTCTTTATGGGACCATCGACTTTGCAAAGAGAATTTTCACTAAAGGCTGAGTATCGAATCTATGTTGCATGGAGTGAGGTGGTCAAAGAAACCTTGAGGTGAATTTAAAAATTCCTGTTATCGTGAAGTTTTCATAGCACTTGTTCTACCGGAGTCGTGTAAATTTAGCCTTTTTTTTTTTGAAGATGGGAAATCATCAAATGACTTCTCCCGCTCTGGGCGGAGCGGGAGGGCGTGTCAGACTTTTACTGAATAAAACCCACCCGTGTTCCTTCCGTTGCCCGTGTGCCGGGGCCGCGATATCCCTTTCGGACAAACCCGCAACACCAGCAGGCATTGGTCCTTATGGACCCCGCCAGTTGGTGCTGACATCTCTTTGAGGCACGCGTGGAACACTACGCGCCGTCGACCTTGGCCTGGTCCTTATTGGACGGCGAGCTACCCATTGCCCACCGTCTGCAAGCCCGCGCCTACGGTGGCCGGAAGGAGGTAACGGCCTCCCATGCACTCTCGCTCCGAACCATGGCCTGAACCAGGGCCGGACGCGAGAGATCGTCGCTGCCGATCGCCTCCGTGAGGACACGGCGGTGCTCCGCCCAAGCCGGGCAGATCTCCACCGTATCCTCCGGGCGAGCCACACAGTGGTGACACCCGGGCGTTTTCTCCCGCCTTATGCGGCACAGGAACCTCCCGAAACAACCGTATCCGTGTCGTATTGTGTCAATGCCAATGCAACCCTTTCGATAAGATAAATTAAACATATGTGAGGCAAGTTTAAAACGTAATAAGTTGCAAAACTGTCCGTAAATAGTCCGTCGCGATCGGCTGGTTGCAGCGTATTGTGCGATAAAGTGCACGGATTAATAAATTATGTGTTCGAACATGGAAGTCTGGCAACGTTCAAAACAGGTTTTGTTCGTTTCGAATGAGTTCGGGATCTAACATGCGTCCGTCTCATTTATTTGTCAGTTTGGTTTCTGTTTTGTTGTCTTGCAATTTAATTTAATTTATATAACTATTGAAATATTCATTATTATTATTATCTTACACAAATTTATTATATTTAAGTATACATATACACATTGCAGTATGTAACTGCATTTTTGCTGAACTAGGCCTATTTGGCGCAGCCGCAAGGCACACTTTCCTGCTAGTATAATAAAACGCAATTTACACTTTATTTGTTTTCATTCTTTTTTAATTTGATTTTTGTTTATAGTATAATATGTTGTGTTGTGTGCCTTTTGTGTGCGTGTCTGTGCTAAATAAATGTATTTTCTTTTCTTTCTTTTCTTTCTTTCGGAGAGGACCTGCGTCACGCGGAAGGTGAGGACGCCATGGCGCCTCTCAAGCCACTCCTCAAAGAGGGGACTTATCGCCGCAATTGTGGCGTGCCCAGTGTAAATTTAGCCTGTGTACACATATTGGAGTTATAGTTTGACCGATACCACTCTACCGCGCATTAGGAATGCGTAATTTATACCGTGAGCGTTGACGAATGAGCGGTGGCACGTCGCCGTGAGTGTTGACGACTGAGCAGCTTGCACTGCCCACGTCGCGACGTGCACATACCTAAGGCGCGGTACTGCGGTATAGGTGTAACTGTAGTCTATAAGTGTCGACGATACAAATTCGCACTCACCTCTAAATAACTAAACTCATAAGAGATAGGTCCACAATATATTCCCTCCAATGTTTCCACAAGATTCTTCACAGGTAGTTTGCCATCGTAACCGTACAACAAACCCAGGTCCACATTGTCTTCAGACCGAAGCCCGTATCTTGATATACTAAGCTCTTTGACACTTCTGAAATTATAGGAATAACTTAGTGAATAAAATTTAATGATGGCGATTAAGTATATCCGATGGGTATTATGGAAAGTTAGAAAGGGAATTTATTTGATTAACGGCCGAGATTAAAATAGGAAATTGTTAGGCTGTTATTTCTGACATGCACATGTCATTGTTATTTTCTGCATGCATGTTTATCTTAGAACGCACTTTACACTTTTTATTTGTTTTCTTTCTTTTTAAATTTGGTTTTTATTTGTAGTACAATATGTTGTGTTGTGTGCCTTTTAGTCTGTGCTAAATAAATTTATTTTCTTTCTTTCTTTTTTCTTTTATATTACACTAGTTTTTGACGCGGCTTCGCCCGAGTGGAGGTCAAAAATTATCACGCGCGAGTGACCTGGATAAAATGTATACCTAAGCATATGACCTAACCCAGGTAATGGCTTACGTATGTGCTAAACTTGATCGAAAACTGTTCAGCTGTGAAAAAGTGAGACAAACACACACACAAACAGACAAACAAACACACAGATAGGCAAAGTTACTTTTGAATTTTTAATATGAGTTAATGTGGATTGACTTGCTTACACTATTCTCGAGTGTAAAGGTTGCATTATTAATATACTGTGCTATATATACTTAGTTATGTAGCTATCGGGGAATATAGACCACAGCAAGGAGTCTTATTCCTATACCTACGCATAATAAACGAGTTTCCAGTCTAGTTTCAAACTCGTACGGAGCTCATAAGGTTAGGCGTGGTCGCAAGTTTATAATCAGCCTATAGGTAATATTTCCATTCCTGGGACACAGGCCTCCTCTCTGTGAAGGGAATGGAGCACCACACGCGTCCAGTGCGAGTTGGTGGATGTCAGATGTTACATGTCTTCGATTTTTTGGTATTAGGACGTGCGAGTTTCCTCACGATGTTATCCTTCACCGTTTTGAGAGCAGTCGTGATGAAAAATACATAAAGTGCCTTTTTTTTTTTTGGGTGGGATATTATCAAATAACTTCTCTCGCTCTGCGCGGAGCGGGAGGGCGTGTCAGACTTTTACTGATTAAAACCCAACCGTGTTGCTTCCGTTGCCTGTGTGCCGGGACCACTTTCGGACAAACTCGCAACCCTGGCAGGAAAGTAAATTGCCTGCCTGGGTTCGAACTCACGACCTACAATTTGTAAGTCGGGGTCGATACCACTGGGCCACCATGTAAAGTAAAAACAATAAAACTCAAATATTTTTGGCTATGGTTACAAACCTGTCTTCATTTCTGTAGTCAACATTGTCTATGGTAGCTCTAAGATGGCCGTGTGTTCGATAGGCTTCCACCAACCGCTGCGCTCGGCAGTTTTCGTTTCTTGTCGCTAGTACTGCTTCGGGAACATCTAAGTAAATGGTAAATATTTTGAGGTAGTGATTTTGAGAGTTGATCACCTCGCTGATTGGATGGATTTCTTATAACGAAATGAGGTATACACTTTTCATCATCCTTTTGCTGATTTTTAGGGTTTTGTACCAGAAGGGTACCAAATGGAACCTTATTACTAACCCTTGGCTATTCGTCCGTCCGTCTGTCTGCCAGCGGGCTGACCCATGAACCGTAATAGGTAGACAGTTGAAATTTTCACAGATTGTGTATCTCTATTGCCGAAATTACTCAAGGGTCCCCTATAAGAAACGTGTTTTTTTACTTAAGTTTAAAAAAAAGAAATGAAGAGTGTTAAATATTGTACGCTGGTATAGAACCCCTCGTTTGAGAGTTACACGTGGGTGGTTATAATTATTTAGCATCATTAAGATGAAGTTATTAAAATACAAATACAGTAATCATAACAAAAATTGCATGCAATAAGCATGTGTGCATGTTTTGAGTGTGTAAAGTCACAATATATTAGTAAAATGATTCAAAATAAGGATTATTGTACGTAGTTGATGTGAACTTGTAAACTGCACTGTTAGGCTTTTTTTTTTTGGATGGAAAATTATTAAATAACTTCTCCCGCTCTGGACGGAGCGGGAGAGCGTGTCAGACTCTTACTGACTAAAACCCACCCGTGTTCCTTCAGTTGCCTTTTCGTTGCTTGCATTTTTATGCCTTACATATTATACCTATTATTCTTAGTAACACTACTACGTATAAACTATTTAGTTAGTTGTTTCAGGCGTGGCCGCGTGAAGTGGAATAGGTTACTAAATATATCAACGTCTATAGTATTTTTTACGTATGGACTACTCCAAAAGTATCTAACCACCTCTGTGGTCCAGTGGTTAGACCACCTGTCTCAGACCCAGGGTTTCGAGTTCAATTCCCAGTCCGGTCAAAATTTTCTGCTCGGTTTGGTTGGTGGTAGGGCTTGTTCTAATTCCACCTGGCTAGCTTCCACCATCTTATCTAAGGCTGTCGATATAACCACAATGTTAATAGCATTGTAGTGTTTCGGCAGTTAGAGGTAAGATAGCCAGTTCCTCTGAGGTTGAGGATTCCGGGTGAAGCTTGCTTCAACCTTTGGCCTGATCATGACTTACCATGAGGTGAGCTGCAGGCCAAAGCTTCCCCGTTGGGGATAACACATAAATATCTGATGAAAATGTAAACAAATGGATCAGAGAACGTACCTGTAGATGCCAATTTCTAGTGCCACTTACAATTCGAGTGCTTTGTTTTTTTTTTATTAAGAACATTTTTACTCTGTTATAAACCTTAATTACAATATACAAGCTAATACTAAAATATAGTAGTACATAGTAAAAAATAAAACCCGAAAAAAAGGGGATGAGCTCATTTGGCATCATTGATTATTTGAATAATAAAACCCGAAATTCTATTTTTACTGCTGTTTTTCATTTGACAATTGAGGTAAATTTTATGACGTCGCTTTTAGTCGATAATTTTTCAATTACAATTTAATCATTTTATTCAAACAAACATTGTTGGTCAAAGTTGTGAAATCTTCTAAATACCTGGCAGATGAATGTGTTAATAATAACATTCTAGTTCACTCAATCTGCCTAGCCTTTTCCCAACTATGTTGGGGTCGGCTTCCAGTTTAACCGGAGGCAGCTGAATACCAGTATTTTACATGGAGCGACTGCCTATCTGACCTCCACAACCCAGTAACTGGGTAATACGATACCCTTGGTAAGACTGGTGTCAGACTTTCGGGCTTCTGACGACTCTTCAATGATCCACGAATGACAGCCGGGACCAATGGCTTAACGTGCTTTCCGAGGCACGGAGGAGTCTCGGTATGTAAAGATGGTCACCCATCCACGAACCAACTCCGGCAAGCGTAGCTTAACCTAATGGATGGACCCATGCGGCTGTTATTACTTAGCCACGAGCTCCTCCACATAACATTCTAGTTCACTAGTTAACCATATTTCTTATTTCCATACAGTAATGGAAAATTAATCAAAACAGGGAAATATTTGGGGAGCTATTTGCGACGTTGCCAACTTTTTGGACTGTGTTTACTTTTATTAACTTTAGGGCTCACTATTCGATCATTTGCAATTTATAGCGATAGGTACGGACGAATTAATATCTACAAAATATCTGGTACAAAAATGATAACAGACTGAGTCGATGCTTTATCAGTAGGTAAATAATCAATAACACACTGGGAGGTCAAGATTACTAGGTTAGGAACAAAACTGGCGAATAATTTGATTGCTCTGAAGTTCATACAAATTGAAATGACAAATATTGAAATGTTGTCGCTATGCACGAGTAGGTACCTATATTCCCTCCATGCATGTCTGTTTACGTACCAGTATCGTTCACTTTCATCGGTCGATGACCGAACACCCCCACTCCTGAATGGTACTTCACACGATCGAACTGGAACTCCCTCCATTTCATCAGCTGTCTCGCTCCAACTTTAAAACTCAACATTGTCACTGCACTTAATTTAACACTAAAATACCATATTTATTTGTACTTTCGAGTTTACACGAACGACGTTCGGATTTTTAAATGTGACCCGAGTCAAGGTCGTCTAATTTCGGGCATTATGCGCAAGAGTGGACGGAGCCGCGACTCGACGCTCACTGGCTACCGAGAGCGACAGGAATGATAATGTCGCTGTTTACATACTATTTAATATTTGACGTAATAATGCGATTGTGTTTGATAACTACGATAATAAGGTTTGTAGATGAAATAATAATGTTTTGACATTTAAGACTTTGAGTCGATAAGAAATAATAGAATCCACGTGTTACACTCATTACATTAAAATTAAAATAAGGAATGCTCGGTTCCTATAAAATAAATGTATCTTAAAATTTGTTTATTGCCAAACTGGGCTTATGAATAGATTCGTAAGCTAGTTTTACCTGTGATAGCTATTTCCTTATGGGAGGGTCTACTATACAAAGCTATGAGGTATTGGCTCATTATTCGTATAGATACAAGTCTTAATTTTTTTTTAACCGATAACGGTCCGTAATATATATAGGAATACTTACTTGGATGATGCTCAATTTTTTTTTTTTGTTTTTTTGTTACCTAAGGGCTTTATTTTTATTTATGCTATATACAAATATTATTAAATCATATTAATAACTATTTACACTAGGTACTAAATATAATAACTAACTATACAAATAGATACATAAAACAAAAGGAAACTTAGGCGTCGAAGTATTCGTCCGCATCGCTGTCGTGTCGCTGCAAAGAAAGAAAGAAAGAAAATACATTTATTTAGCACAGACTAAAAATGTTGATGTTTTTTTATTTTTTATTCTAACGATTGTTGTTGCTTAACTTGTCTTTAACATTTTGCATGCTATGTTTTATCCTAGCTAAACATGCTTGTGCCTCAATTTGTATTTAACACTCTTGTATACCATGTTTAACGCAAATAAATATTCTATTCTATTCTAAAGGCACACAACACGACATATTGTACTACAAATAAAAACCAAATTAAAAAAGAAAGAAAACAAATAGAAAGTGTAAAGTGCGTTCTAAGATATTAGTAGGAAAGTGTGTGCCTTGCGGCTGCGCCAAATAAGCCTAGTTCAGCAAAAATGCCAGACAACTTGAGCCTGTCGCTGGTTTTCAACTAGACCTGAAACGGAAATGTGCCTAGAAGACTGGCAGCATAACATAACATAACATCACGCCTGTAATCCCTGAAGGGTTGGGCAGAGGTGTACCGATAGTTGGTACACCCACACTTCACCAGTTATGTTTAAATCCCATGTAAGGGCGAGCCTATTGCCATCAACCGGGCACTAATCAAAACTCTGGGCTGCTACTGAGGAATTCCAGATGGAAAAACCCAATAATACTATGCACGACTCGGGAATTGGACCTCATGCTCAGCAGTAGCGCTTGCGACCACTGCATAAATGTAAAAAAAAAAATAGTTTTTTTTTTTTTACATTTCCAAAAAAAAAAACACTACATAGTGAAAAAATAACTTTAATTTCGGAAGTCGGTGTCTTCTTTGTTTTTGTAAAAAGTTTGTATTTTTCACTTTTTAGTTGCGGTACCTACTCCATACAAATTCGAATACCAGTACCTGCTATATAAATAACAGTGACAAGAAGTTATCATCATATCATCCACATATACTAAGTGGAAAAATACGTATTATTGAAGCTTGCTCAAAAACTATCCAAGCAAAGTTAAGAAAATGTATACGAGACCTGGTGGCATACGCTTTCATACAAAAAAATCATTCTTAAAATCGGTCCACAATTGACGGAGAAATCGGTGGACATACATACACATTCATATATAAAAAATAAAAAATAAACAAACATACGTTACGAACATATAACCTCCTCCTTTTTGGAAGTCGAGTAAAAAATGGAAAGGCATACTCTACTCATTCCTCCAGCCATGGGTTTTGCAAAATGCTACCACGTGACTAGATGACCACGTCAGTAGAAAATACAGCAGCTCAGGGTGCTCATATGATCACCAATCGTCTACTATACTTGGTTATTAAATCAAACTTGGGTTTGGGGCATAAGAAAGTTCACATTTTATTTCAGATGTTATGAAGAATTTCTTCATCAACTCTTAAGAATCCCACATGACACGGTACAGTAGTTCAAAACAAATAAGTGATAATAAAAATAATATTCCATTATGATAACACTGATAGGCAATGTTTATCTTATCACGACGGCATGGCAACTGTTATTTGAATTGTTTCTTTTGAGTGAAAAGTAATACTCCAATCTTATATTTGTGTAATAGGAGTCCTATTTAAAAAAAATATTAAGTTTACACCTAGATTCACAATATTTTTATCTAGTTGTTGCCCGCAGTTTCATTTGCATTAAACAAGCAAGCAATTGATGTGTCTAAATATGATTAACATTAAAATCCTTGAATGATACTACGGCTACATTGTCGCGGTAACGTGAACTACACTTCGCGCTCTGTTTCGCACACCGCTCGATGTTTACCTGTAAGTACAGTCAGCATCAAAAGTGGATGACCACATTTAGTTTTTCAAAATCGCTGTATAGTGAAGTGCTAATAGTGAATACGGTGTACAGCGATTTTGAAAATCTAAATGTGGTCATCAACTTTTGATGCTGACTGTACAACAGAGACCGCGTTGTCGTTACAATGTAGCCGTAGCATAAACACCATTGAAGCGGTAAAATAATAATAAAAAAAAAACTAAAAAGGCAAAAATAAAATAAAATTGTTTTTATTTTTAATTTATCCTCAACATGTTAAACTTACCGTTTTTTTTTTTGTTGAAAATACTCCGATTTTGGTTAATACTCGTATTTTTTTAACGGTTATGAGTTTGATAACGAAAATCAAAAGGTCTCATCCGAAGGATGAAGGAAAACTTATAGAAGAAGATTTAGATTAATCCATTGGATGACGTGAATCGTGACGACAAACAGAGACACTTCCCAACGGAAAACACCACACGTATTTTTTATTTTTTTTATATAAATCTAGGTATAGCTATCTAAAAATATATTAATCTCAAGTGTCTAGTTTTTAAAACTTCCCTGCTAATATGAATTTCATGTCTGATTGAGAGTATAGAAACGATTTAATACTGTTTTTTTTTGAAAAGATGACATATCGAGAGTAGAGTACTCTCACACGCTGAAGCGTTGTGAGGCGTGCACTAACCTTCATAGTGCAAAAGAGGGTGTGAATGACTACCAAAAACATCACTTTATCAAGCCTTCGGGACCCGTTGTGTTGTGGGAGTAGTAGGGTGGGGCTGGGGTGTGGGAAGACTCTAATACTCCCAAGGTCACATGTCTCCGAATTTTCGGTTCTAGGACAGGCCGGTTTCCTATCGATGTCTTCCTTGACTGTTTAAGTGGATATCCACTCATGAATGCAACGTTTGAAATGTTTTAATTTTTGGATATTTTTGATGAAGTTTGATTTATCATTTTATCTTGCAAAATTACATCAATAGGTAGGTCTAAAAAACCATTGCTTGAGAGATAAGTCACAGATACGTAGGTATCACTGTGCAAACAGTTGGTACAAACATAAACGAAATAATATCGTCGGTGTGTTATCAACGAAATGACATCTAGGTATTTGCATGCACAGATTGACGAAAAATAATAGTGTCTACTTATCTTTGTGAACATAAGTACAACTTGGATCTACCCTTGGATCTTCTGACTTATATGGTAATTTTGAAAATAATCTGACAGAAAAAAAAAACTAAAATTATTTTCATGTTTAATTTAGAGCACTATCAAGGTCAAGGTCTAGAAGAGTTTTTATAGATATTTTTAAGTTATTTTTCCGTTGGTTGAGGTATCTATGGATTATAATTAAAGCACCTTCTTGTTTACTACTAGCAAAAAAATGTGGTGGTGACGTTAATATATAAATATTTGTGCAACCAAATAAAATCTCATTATATGACTGGCGTGCATTCCTGTTAATTGAATTTCTGTGTACCGTTCACAATCTGTTAATCAAAATGGTGTGGATGTTTTAAAACTATTAGCATAAATGTAATTATACTGACTATTATCATAAAGTTAGGAAATAAACACAACGCGAACGTTGGTATTATTAAAACAGTGATTTGCAATTCAGTTGTTAATAAGGGCAGTCATGTGATCCGTTTAAAATTATGTTGAATCTATTCATTTTATAAAATAACTAGCTTCTGCCCGCGACTTCGTTTGCGTGAAATTTCTTGTCCCTTTGACCCACTCCGTCGCATCGCGTCGCATCGCCTGCCCGCACTATTACTTCGTTTTCGCTTAGAGCTCTTTCTGACTTTTTTTCTTTCTACTTGGCTCCTAAGGGTGCTAGTGTGATGTGATATAGCCTTCCTCCAAAAGTGGGCTATCCAATCCAAAAAAAAAAAAAATTGAACGTCAGATTGTCAGAATTACATAAGATATTCCCTCAAAACGCTCGCCCTTCACCACTTCCTAGTGCATTAGCTAGGTAGAGTGGCGGAACAAACTTCTCAGCAGTCCCGGCAATATATTAGTATAATATGGGCTCTAATTGCGTTCGATTCTTGTTTGAAAATACCAGGAAACACCGATAAATGTGTGACACCAAAGTCACGAATGTTACTTATCAATGCTAATTCCGTTTTCATTATCGAGTTCGTTGCAGTCAAAACCAAAGAGAAATAAATCACTTAATGTTAATCTTGTGAACGGCTTTGTAGGCAAGTGTAATATATTAGAAGAAAACCTATACAGCGTAATAAAAACTTTGTCACAATTGTTTTAAAATCTAAAATATTTTGTTTCCAAATAACGAGTCATCTAGCTCGGAGATCGGAGCACTATGCTAACAAGGCTAAAAGACAAAATACAGTACTTAAGTGATAAATGTAGCTTACAATGGCTCGGCTATGTATTTACTCCGGATCCTACACCCTTATTTAAAAGGTAAGTAGGTGCTTGAAAATGTGTCAAAAAGTTATACATGTAACTACAGTCCTTACACAGTTATTTAACCTCTGACCCTAACCCTAACTAACCCTAACTAACCCTACTTGTGGGTTGCTTCTTGGGTTACCCCAAGAAGCAACCCACAAGTAGGGTTACCATCTGACAGGCATTTGCCGCATTTGACAGGCATTTTACGGTTAGGACAGGCGGGCGGCCGGCGCTAAGTTGAGACAGGCATTTTTGAACAGATTTTCTAAATTAGTTTAGTGTTCGTAAGTTGTTCATACTTTTCATTTTGAATTGTTATTTATTTTAAGACTAAGTTTTTTACAATAGACAGGCATCCTCCCTTACATAGATAGTAACCCTACCCACATGCAACCTTATTGCAATCAAAATAAAGATCACTGTGATTTTGACAGCGATGCAAAATCAGAGGTAAGATACATGTGAAAGGATTGTACCAGAACAGGCACTCGTCTACGGCACCCGTCTCGGCACCGGGTATACAGGGTTATTGGTTATATGTCGGCAATCCATTAAGGGGGTGTAGGAGAGGTCATTTACAAACAAATGACCCCTTTTGACTCTTATGCAAATGTCAACAATTTTCGAGTCTTTTGACTCATTTTTATTTAATTAATTTTAAAATAATTCCAGATTATTCTGGCTAGCAACTATAACGGCTTGCTGCGCTTGCTCATATGTAGTTTTACGAGGTGCCTTTGCGTTGTATACATCTGATGCTGTGTCATACTCCGTGGAAACTGATTACCTGGAGTGGGACACCCCTTTTCCAGCACTGACAATATGTGAGGAAGCAAACCCAACGTACATTAAGAAGTACCTTGTTCAGTAAGTGATGGTCTAATTCCTCTTCTTCTCTCGTGTGGGCACGTACAGTTAGCCTCAAAAAAATAATATCGACAGGAATTCAGTTGATTGCTTACATTTTCTGTTCCCATAATGCTGCATAAATGTGTAGCTACAATCGACTACCGAATGTTTAGTAATTATGTTTTGTGGCTTGTATCAAGCTGCACCAAGTTTATGAGAAATTGAAGTGATTACTTCAACTCACACACTGCAGCACTACTTACACACACTGCAGTAGTACTTGTAAAACATTTAGGGAGATCGTACCTACACTTCTACAATGTTTGTAAATATGTAAGCACCATGTATCTATTACATAATAGGGATGATGCCTGAGTAAAAAAAAAAAAAAAAACTAATTAGTCCGTCAGTCAGATAATAAAAAAATATTAGACACGTATTTTTTGCTTTATCATATTAATAAAAAAATACTTAGATAAAACGCATTTTAAGTTGGGGAGTGGGGTCGCTACATCACTAGTACGTATAAAATCTACATACTCGTGACGTCATGGCACATTTTACCTCAATGTATCGCTGTAATCTTTACATTACGTAAAAAATAAAAAACACGTGTTCAATTTTTTTTTGTCAATGACGGACTAAAAATTAATTTTTAGTCATCATTCCTATTATTTTATCTGTCATTGCTTCATTTTTAATTATTTTTACCTATTGTGGTGGTATAGTAATTTCATTTAAGTTCTTCAGATATAATTAATGTGTACAAAATATTGTAAAACATTTTAAAAGAGTATCTTCTCCATACCTCCGAAAACTACCTTTTGGAAGGGGCGACAAGAATCAATTCTATTTTTTTGCAAAATCTTGTCGTTCAAAAGTAACTTTTATGTGCCTAATGGAAATACATTATTAGACTTTGATTACGTGATGGTGACTTTTAATTTTGCTCACGATGTTTTTCTACACTATACATTAAGTGGCGTCAACCAACGCACCTTTGAAAGTGATCCCTGCATCTTGCATTTCTGCTGACCGACATACATTCTCTTTTTTATTTCTTTTCGATACGAGAAGAGAAGACTGTTAACACTAATCAAAGTTACTGAAAGAATAGTATGTTATTTAGCCTGTTTCTTTTCAGGCACAATCTTCCCCCAAGTTTAATCGCGTTTAGTCAAGAAGTTAGTTTTCGGAACGTGAAGTTCTGTAGATCCTGTGTCTCCTGTGAGATGGGCAAGACCTGTGTGCAGAACTTTCTGGAGCTGGTCAATGGAATTAGGAAGGAGTGCCCTGATCTGCTGACTGAGTGCTGGTGGGATGGCAATCCCTTCCCGTGCTGTGAAAGGTTCTTACTTTATTTTCATCATCAGCTTCCGCAGCACCCTTTATATATAAAGCAGGCCATTAAATTTTATTTATTTACTCATTTATTTCAGACATAATTCTAGTCCATAGTTTTTCAAACACACATTTAAATTATAAACAATTTTATTTTTTAAATAAAATTGTTATTAATTAAATTTAAATATTCAAGAACTCATAAAAAAATCGTAATTAAAATTGACAATTTTTTTTATGTCAGAACCGTATAACAAATAAAATGTTAAATTGTAAAATGTTCTTAAAATGTCAAATTAGTAAGTCTATTTAAGTCTTCTTCTTTCACCATTCTTCCCTGTCTTGCACCAATCTTGTTCAGCTCTTTTCGACAAGGTTAAAAAAAAGAAACAAAATTTGTCAATTCTGGACAGATAAGACGCACATCTATATCTATCTATATAATATATAAAAATCATTTACCGTGCATTAGTCTCGCAAAAACTCGAAAATGACTCGGCCGATTTGAATATTTTTACACTGGGGTGAAATCGAAATTGAAATTTTGACAGGACAACTTTATTGCCGCATTTACATAAGAACGGCTAGACCGATTTGGCAGATTTTTTCTTTGTTGTGTTTGTAATTGCCAGGGCAAGGTTTGTATGAAAGGATTTTTTTGGAAAATCCACCGGGGAAGTCGGAAATTTCACCCGAGCGATGGCGACACCGGGCACGAACAGCTAGTTATAAAGTACGTACACTAATCCAAAGTAGCCAAAAGCCTAGTGTTCGAAAAATAAAAGAAAAACAAAAATTGAAAATATAGCGACGGAGAAGAGTCATCGACCCAACTTACCACCGGTCGTTATCGTACTAACAATTACTGTTTATAAAGAATAGCCTTCTTAATAAGGAGAAACCGTCAGGGTAGGTACAAATGGCGAAATACAAATTTTCTTATGTTTTTTGCAATTTGCAGGTCAGTATCATGTTGTATGTTGATTTAAATATGATTTGCGGCTGTATACAATATTAAAAATCATCAATACAAGTCTCTAAGTTCATATTACCCTATTGAATGACTAAATTTTATGAAATCATGACATTTGAGGCCAATTCTAACTTAAGAATAGGTTGTATTACTGATTCTAATACCTGCAAAACACTCGGTCAGTGGCGGCCATGCCGCCGGCACTGCTGCCGGGCAAGCCGCGGTGCGCCTGGCCCTGCCGCACAAAGCCGCACAAAGGATTGCAAAGGAAATGAAGGTGCAAAAGCCGGCGGTACGTGCCGCGCGGCAAAAGCGTGGCCATGCCGCCGGCATAGTGTGTAGGCGCCATAATGATTATGATTCTGTAAAATCATATTTGTTACAGCCATATTTTAATCAATATATAATCTGACACTGACCTGCAAATTGCAAAAAAAGAAAATAATTGGCTCTCGTAATAAATCTAGCTTCATCTGAATTTCATTCCCATTCTGAATAAACTCAAGTCAGAAACGAACAGAATGTCCTTGCTACTATCATGAAAGTTCAGCGCTGTTCACATTGGAAGATCAGGCAACCAAAAGTTAATAAAAAATCTAGTCATATTCTTTCTTCTTCTTTTTCGTATGGTTAGTGCCTAACCTGGTGTCAGAGTTTTAAAACCGCACATGGGCCTCTGACGTGGCTTCGCAGGCTGTCGAGAAATATCTGTCAGGCTTGCCGGCTTGCGGACTTGCGGACGGTGAGCAATGGGTAGCTCGCTGTTCGATAAGGACCAGGACCAGGCCCAGGACCGAAAGGGATATCGCGGCCCCGGCACTCAGGCAACGCAAGGAGGGAGGGAGGAGGGAGGGAGGGGGGAGGGGGGGAGTGGGTTTTAGTCAGTAAAAGTCTGACACACCCTCCCGCTCCACCCAGAGCGGGAGAAGTCATTTGATAATTTCCCACCCTCAAAAAAAATAAAAAAAGGCATGCCGGCTTACTCACGATGTTTTCCTTCACCGTTTTTGAAGCAATTGATAATTATACAATACGCTCATGAATCCGAAAAGTCAGAGGTCAGAGGTCACACCAATAGGCTACCACTGCATTAAAAAAAAGCTTAATAAATTAGCATAATCAACCTATAATGTTCCCACTGTTGGGACACAGGCCCCCTCTCTTCAAGAGGGAGTGGGCTCTTATCAACAACGCGGCCCCTGTACGGGTTGGTAGATGTCACATGTCTTCGAATTTTTCGTTCTAGGACATGCCGGTTTCCCCACGATGATGAAATTATTTACAAAGCGCCTGCCTGGAGTCGAACCCACGGCTTATAACTCGTAAGTCGGCGCCGTTACTACTGTGCCACTACTGCTCATAAATAAAAAAAATAAAAAATAAATTGGTTAAATTAGAGATTAAAGGTAGTGGAATTTTTAGTGCTGTTATCGCTAATAGTAGATACCTACATATTTTAGGTAAAACCGTAGTTGAACCATTAAGAGGTACCGTTAAAAAAAAAAAGTTAATTTACATCCACTTATTACGTGACGATCTTGTAACCCAGGTTTTACTTTTTTAACTGCACTTATTTCAATCAATGTAAACTGAGCTTTAAGATGTCCTAGATTCAGTCTCCGCGCGACAAAATTAAACGCTACACTTTGCAAGTGAAAATGGTAACACTAAAGCCAACCTGATCGGGTTTCGCGCAAAATTAAATTCTGAGCTGTATTCAGAAACTGAATGAAGCTGCTGATTTAATTAAAATACTTCCTATTTATTAAATTACCCATATCTATAGAACGGTTAAAATAAATCTAAACAGGAGTGTGCATAATGACCGCTTGAAGTTTTAGCAAGAATTGGATACTAATCTTCTCTTAGAGCGAGGTAGTTGAATTTAAAAAGCGCCAATAAAAATTTGAGTATTCTGAGAAGTACTTCGAAGAAAAAAAAAAGAAAATAATATGTTTATTTGCGGAAAACATGACGCAAAGAACTAACACAACCACAATAAAAGAACAAGTACTTTGGTCTCTGATCGGATATTAATAATAATAATAACCCCACCGCCGTATCTCTACGTTGACGTCGTGGTGGGGCTTGCGCTCTCCAAACTCTAGGTCTGTGCCGGTAGAGTGTACTGTGCCGGAACAGGTCTAGGATGTGGAGTCAGACCAAGAGAGATACAGATACCCACAGGGCAGCATGTGGCGAGCTGTTGGGCAGTAGCGACGCCACGGACCATATCTCCCGGGAGAAATCTTGTTCCTCATCTCTAGCTTGCCTTTATTGGCCGGCTGGAGTGAACACTGATGATGAACAGAGCTCCCACCTCATTCTTACCTTAATTGGCCGGCTTGAGTGGAGATTCGCAAGAGCAAACGTGCTCGGAGGAAGTAAGTATTCCAGTAAGTGCTCGTAAGGATCTTGACCATCTTCCGGGCTCTGGGATTGTTCTGAAAACCGTGGAGTACCTCTCCAGTCCTCAAGCACTTCAGGACATGTTGCCCCCTTGTCACTACGTCACTATGTGCTAGCGACAGTTTTCGGGGGCCCATTATTGAGTGTGCAAGTCACCTGCCATTTTATCCGTGTACATATAAAACATTGATCAAGCAGGGGCCATAGTCCTTCCATATTTCTAAGGCACCAGTCGACTTAAGCCACCCAAACCCATAGTCTAATATCATTGTTTCCATATCTTGCAATAGTCCTACACTAACCGGGGGTTGTCCTTGGGTGCACATGCATAGTGCATACAGGGATCATCGTCGGTTGGTGCCTCATTTCATTATACAACTACACAATTCATAAGGACAGTATGCCACTGCATTGACATTATGTTTCCCAGCCGATTTACTGAGTTACTACACTGACGTGCAGCTCAGTGAACCGCCTGAAGATCATGCTGTCAAGTCGTGCTGCAAACACCAAAATTAAGGTGTTAGGGCTTTTCCATAGCCTGTGTACGACAGAGGTCACTTTCTTTCTTATTATAGCATAGAAATCGCATGTTCAATATAAATTAATAAGCCCCCTATAAGCCCGGATCTGCCGTTCGATTCTGTAAAAATATCACCGTGTAACTTAGGTGAAGTGAGCGTGAAGCGAGCTGTCAATAGTGTTAATCCCTAGCATCCTGCCGGTCGATTCTGTGGCAGTGACAGCTCACTTCACGCTCACTTCACCTAAGCTTCAAGTTAATATTTTTACAGAATCGACCGACAGTTCTATCAATCGGGCGTGAAGTTTGACCTGTGTCCCTCCCTCTTTTTAAGTTTGTGTTAAAGTATTTCAAGCTATCAAATGTACCCTAAAAACTCAAAACTCAAAGCATTTATTTCAAATAAACCAATTACAGGTACTTTTGAATTGTCAAGGGGTCGGTCAGTCAGAAATATGAAGCTAGTTGCCCATTCCAACGCGTAGTAGGTTCCTATGGAGAAGAACTGTCAAGAAACTCCACGGACACTCTTTTAAATCAGAATATTTTTACAAAATATTGGTTACATCATCCATGTTGTAATTATACATGTGAGAACAATGTAAAAACACGTGCACGTTAAAAGCATCAGTAATAAAAATAAAATCAAAAACAATTAAAAAATTAAAATAAATTCAAATAAGCCGTGGCAGCTAAGAGATGACCAGTCCCCACTGACGGCGCCCGTTCACGAACATGACGCATGCATCAGCACCATTAAGCTCAACCATTTTGAAGGGAACTTAACGATCCAACACACACGCCACCACTAGTGAGACATTTGAGTGAGCATGACATACGCTCAACCGCCAGCACACTCAAGTCAATGAAAGACGTACCCAGTAAATGGTAACTGTAAAGTAGGGACATAGTGCTCACACATGTGCTATGCAATTATACGAGTATAATACTAAGAGATTGAATTTACACAATCTAAAGATAGTTTTACAATCTTCAGCAGCTGCAACAATATTTTGAATGCTAATCAATTAGTTTATGCGCCCTTGTGGAGCTGGACCAGCGTTGAGCAAAGCATTTTTGTCGTCGATGTAATCCCCCAACTTATAATATGCTTGGCAGCATAGTGTGCGTTTTATACAAGATTTAAATTTCGTTTCATTCAATTGGAGTATGTGGGGAGGTATTTTATTATAACATTTCAAACAGTACCCCATGAATGATGAGTCTACTTTAGCCAGTCTGAAACCCGGTTGAATCAATTGGTCCCTATTTCTAGTCCTATAATTGTGTCTATCACCTCTTTTACTGAAAAGACTTAGATTTTTCCTAACGTACATGATGTTTTCATAGATATATTGACAAGATACCGTCATGATATTAATATCTTTAACAGTTCCCTTAGAGAATCGCGTCTGCGGAGGCCATATATTGCTCTGATGACTCTTTTCTGCAGAATAAAAATACCTAAATAATTCATCGGTAATTTTACTTTGACAGTCCCAAGCCCGTTCTCAAATGAAAGTCGTTAATGAACACAGACCCTAAACCGCGTCAGTATTGCCAACATTACTTGAGCTTAATTAAAGACAACAACGGTATTGCCACTTTATTGCCTGTTCCGGACTTAGATGTTTATTGCTAGGCCTTAAAGAGGGACTTACTTTAGTTTTAGTGACTAATTGGGTCGCAAATAATTCAGTGAGGTTAAAGTTGTAGGATTTATAAAATCATGTGATTTTGAAAGCGTCACCTCCGTCGCCGTCAACCTCAGGAGTATTTCTGCTTATATCTGATGTTTCAAAATCAGAAGACAAGTTTGACTATAATACATTTTGAATGAAGGTACAATTCTGTACCCGACCACAGGCGGCAACTGCTGGGGACGTGTCGCCGCGACACGACTTGTTTTTATGAATTTCTATGAAATACCTTCCGTAGCGACACGTGATCTTCATAGAAATACATAGAAAACAGTCGTGTTGCGGCGACACGTCGCCTGCAGTTGCCGCCTGCGGTCGGCTACAGAATTGTACCTTCATTCAAAGTGTATATTATAGCCAAACTTGTTGTTGGATTTAGTATGTCTTTTGATTTTGAAATAGAAATACGTAGAAATACCTAATATTTATTTGCATAAAACATAGTACCTATATAAATTTGTTCTAAAAATACATTATAGAGCATACATGTTTTGCTTAATATCATAGCATGCAAATATAGTTTACAATCGTAGAGGTAACCTTACAAAACGTCTCCCTACAGTAAATTATTTTAAGCTGAAAACAATATTAGAGTTTAACCATTTAAGGTACCATTCCGTAGCCGACCGCAGGTGCAGATTTTTTGACATACTTCTTAAAACGAGATTGTAATCTGAAAAAATCTAATACGTCAAAAAATCATAAATAAATAGTTACATCACCGTCTGCAAGGATATAACGGTTATTCTCTCCGTTCCGGAGATATAAGCATAAGCTCCATACATTTTATTTGCAAAAAAAAACTAAGTTGCCAATTTGCCTACCAAATTGCATCGTATATGTATGCATAATATTGGCTATTTGAAACCATTTCAAGCCAAAAACCGGTACTTTAAAATTTAAGTTTAAATGTCAACGAGAGCCTTTTTTCGTTCGACAGTGCGCCTTCATAGAAATACATAAAAATACATAGAAACCAGTCGTGTCGCGGTATCACCTGCAGTTGCCGCTTGCGGTCGTCTACGGAATTGTACCTTTATGTAGTGCACACATATGTGAAAGCACATCTGGCGTACAAAATTAGGAAAGGAAGCAATTGTTTTGCAGTATGATAGTTGGGACTCTCTTATTCATATTATTGCAGATTCCGCCCAATCCCTACAGAGTTCGGAACATGTTTTTCGTTCAATTCTCGCTGGACTGATGACAAGACCAGTATCAGTGTCAATAGGAAGACTGGCCTTCCAAGCTTGGTGTTTTCTGCAACTCAGTCTGTCACTGTAAGTATATCGAGATGGAAAGAAAGGTTAGAGTTGTATTCATAAAATATATCTGTGGTTTTATTCGTTGCTTTTTTTCATAAGTCTATGCAATAAGTTTTAATATGCAATCACAGTTTTCCGTTTCATATGGATAAGTTTGTGAACTGGATAATTTTTGGGGACATCAGCAACCCCAATTGGGTAAATTCCTAATCCATTGCTTCATATGTTTGAAAAATTCGTCTGGTCGGCAACGTTAATAACTCAATGAATATTATAAAATGGTTAAAATGAAAGGCCTAAGCAATGTTTAGTGTGTTACACAATTTCCCCGGAGGTGTAAGGTTAAAGCTGGAGCAAGTAGCATTTCAAACATTGTAAAACATTTTTAAAAGAGAAATGCTGGAGATTCTTACTCATTCTTCTCCATACGATACTACCTTTTGGAAGGGGCAACTAGAATCAATTACATTTTTCTGTAAATGACTTTCGAAAGTGCTTTTTATGTGCCTATTAAATAATTTCACTTTGACTTCGATTTCAATAGGGCGATTCATATTTCATATATAATCTCGGTTTCGTTACAGATATGGATTCATTCCCCCGATGATGTGATAACAATTGCCTCAGAAAACATGCTTGGTTCCTGTGGGACTCTACATCGCATCACTGATTTTGAAGTTACGTTGAAGGTAATAAAATAATTAAGCATCTATACATGGTATGTTACTTTGATACCTTCTGTGAGTGAAGAAAATACCAATCTTAGAATTGTAAATGAAGTAAAAACAGCATGAATCTCACAGATTATGTGGCCAAGAAGCTCAAGCGTATTATTTACTATAAGCTCTGCTTTTGAGCATTTCCAATGAGGTTAACAAAAAAACGTTTTACAAAAAAAAAAAAACCGACTTCGAAAAAAAACACTACAAAGTGAAAAATCTATGTCCTTAGTTTAGAATTTTTGTTTTTTGCCACCGACTTCCGAAATTAAAGTTATTTTTAGAAAGTTTTTATTTTTCACTTTTTAGTTGTGGTACCTGCCCCACACAAATTCGAATACCACTACCTGATATGTAAATAACAGTGAAGGAAGTTATCATCATATCATCCACGTATACTGAATGGGGAAAATACGTATTATTGAAGCTTACTCAAAAACTATCCAAGCAAATTTAATAACATTTCTATGGAACCAACTTGGAAGCATACCCTTTCATACAAAAAATAATTTTCAAAATCGGTCCACAATTGACGGAGAAATAGGCGGAAATACATTAAAAAAAACGTACGTACGCGACGAACATATAACCTCCTCCTTTTTAGAAGTCGGTTAAAAAGTAAGGTATCTAAGGTAAAGGAAGATATCTGAGGGTAACATCAACACAACATCGACGGGTTTGACTCATCATCATGCTCAGCCTAGTCTTTCTCCACTATCTTGGGGACGGCTTCTAGTCTAACCAGATGCAGCTGAATACCAGTATTTTACATGGAGAGACTGCCTATCTGACCTCCATAACCCATGTTTGACTAAGCCCCTTTTATTTCAACAGGCAGAACAGACAATAAGTGACGTATCCGTGCAACTCCTCTCACCGGACAATCGCGACTGCCTGTTCAACCACGAGCGACCAGCGTTTGCGCACCTCTGGCCATTCCCTCGATACTCATACAGCGCCTGCGTCTTGTACAGCAGAGCCTTCGTTCAGGGAGAGGTGTGCAACTGTACGCATCATTTTATGCCGCAACTCGGTATGTTGAGATTCTGTTAGCATAGAAGAAACATTGAAAGTCAATCAACAACTAACTTTTATCTGAAGAATAAATAAGGTTGTTTGACATTTTTTCTTCTAGCTTCTTCCCGCGACTTGGTGCGCGACCCTATACCCCTATTTCACCCACTTCAAGTTTTATTTTCGGGGCAAAAAGTAGCGTATGTCCTTCTCCAATGTACCCTCTATCTCAATACCAAAATTCATCAAAATGTATTTAATTGTATTTTTTTGTATTTTTTATTTGTATTTTTTTTGTGTGTTTTTATTTATTTATGTATTTTTTACTTTTTTTGTTTTTATTTATTTGATTTTTGTTTATAGTATAATATGTTGTGTTGTGTGCCTTTTGTGTGCGTGTCTGTGCTAAATAAATGTATTTTCTTTCTTTCTTTCTTTTTATTCAGCGGTTTAGGCATGAAAACGTAACATACATACAGAGTTACATTCGCATTTATAATATTGTTAATTGACCCAGGCGTGACTTTGTGGAAATCCATGATAAAATACAATAGGCGACGTATATTTAGGAACCTAATCCGCGTCGAGAGTAGAGTGCACTCTGCTCTCGACGCTTGACGTGGACATACGTCGGGTTTGGGTCGTAACAAGTCAATCGTCATCCTGAGGATGCCTCGTTGAGACGTAAAACACGTGTCAATTTCTTACAGGGTTCTTTATGACTCTTTAAGCGGATTATTATCTTTATATTTATTTGTACAGTAATTTTCTTTAATCGAAACTCAAATCTCCTTGCTATTGTTAGTTCAATAATAATTGTATCATTTGATAGAATATTTCATAGAATAATTCTGTTTATTGAATTCGGTTGTTTATTTTTGTTTGTATTCTCCTTATTTTTAATTTTAATTTTTTATTAACGAAGACTTCTGAATGATTTTTCTAGTGGAGATTTAGATTTCTTTTCTTTGTTATGGAGTTGGATACTTTTATATTTTTTACCTTACCACAGTCAGTATTTGGATTATTGTTGTTTTAATTTCTTCATATATGGTCAATGTATTTAATTTATTTTATTTTAGTCTAATTTATAGTGTAATTTTAATATTAATTATCATTCAATCTGTATCTTGTTTACTCGTTTATGATCTAATTTGTTAATTTAATTTTCACACTTTTTTGTATCTGGCGTAATTTAGTAATTAATGGTTTTACCACTGTTTTCTGTGCTAGCGGTGTTAACCTATGATTAATTGTTGCACCCGCAATTGTATCCTATTATAAATAATACACTGCTAATTTACCGGTGTAAACAGTTGTTGGTTAACCTTAAAAAAAAAAAAAAAAAAATAGTTTACTAAATATACGTCGTCTATTGTATTTTATTTATAATGTTAGTTAGGATTCAACAGCTGTCAAACCGAAATTTTTATTATTCCTCAGATCAAAGTTATCTGAAGATTGAGAAATCGGTCCTGAGTTAACATAAAACCAATGTCAGGTAGTACATAAAAAGATTTTTATTCATCACTTTGGTTTCGTTTTCAGGTAATATACCGATGTGTGACTTTGATGGTTTACTTTGCCTTCATAAAGCAAAGAGAGGTGAGCCATGTGCTGCTTGTGAAATGCATACTGAATCACCCATGACCAACAAACGCTTCTTCCTTCTGCCTTGTACCCGTCTTTTAACAGTATTATGCATGGAATTAGATGGACCTACTATACAGGATGGATTTTTGAGATGGGGCAGTAAGGACAGCTACCTTAACCGTTGTCGCTAGAAGAAAACAGTCTTAGGAGACTGTCCTTAACTTTTTGAGACATTTTGATCTGCATTCACAGATTTTGAAAAAAAAATACAGTCTGCAAGAAAATGGGCAAAGGCAACAAAAGCAACAAAGGTTCTAAAAAAATTGTTCTCTATTCGTTCGAAATTTGAAGTTCAATTTGTTTTAGTTTAGTTTCGGCCAGTCTATCATCGTAAAATAGTAAGTTGGAGGCACATTTCCTATGAAATGCATGGGAAAAGTTTTTTGCGATTTCTGACTTTTCTAGTACTCAAACCTCAGTTGTTCGAGAAGAGTTTTTTGATCCTTATAAGAAACAGGATCGATTGGCATCAAAAAAGTTTTTGTGACAACTGCCCATTTTCTTGCTGACTGTGTAAAATTTGTGAATGCAGATCGAAATCTTTCAAAAAGTTAAGGACAGTCTCTTAAGACCGTTTTCCTGTAGCTACAATGTTTAAGGTAGCTGTCCTTACTGCCCCATGTCAAAAATCCACCCTGTATAGTACGTTTTGCGAAGTTGCGTGGTTGTTAGTTTATTTATTTAATTGAAAAACGGTACATTTACACTTCAATAAAAGTGCCAGATTGATGTCAATTCTGACAGGGATAGCGCGTACTCTTTAATTACTACCAAAAATAACGCGTCCGAATTATCCACATTAGAGATAATCGCAAGGGTCAACCTATCCGCAGTGCTATAGCAAGGCCTCGCCCTGGGGGAACCGCTTACATGATCACGGTTTACCCTATGCCAGCATGACCCAGCATGACCACAATAGAAACGGGTTTTGTCGACGGAAGAATAGTCAAAATGACAGATAAACAATCACAATCTGTCATTTTTTCTATTAATCCGTCGACAAAACCCCATTTCTATGGTTGTCATGCTACGTGTGCAGGTAAGTATGAATTTGCTATAAAACCGCGCGAAGGTCATTCAACAGCGAAGAATCGCAACAACGCGGTTCAGGAAACGGCGCAAAAGGTAAAACGCCATCTATCAAGTTTTAGTGTAAGCTGTTGGACCACGAATGTTTGAAAAATATAATGTAAACAAGTAAAACACAGTACATTTATACTCGGTATACGAAAATTTATATATTAGATGCATACAAACATTTTAATTATAATGTAATCCTTTTTCCTAATGCAAGTAATACTAAGATACTGAAGCTCCTTTTTGTATACAACTGATAAAACTGTCTCTTTTCAGATGATTTAAGTACCGAGCACTACCACTGTCCGATGGCTTGTGAAGAAGTAGTTTATGAAGACATCCGTGTTGCTTGTCCGTAAGTAAAAACCGAATAGATAAAAAAAAATACTCAATATTCTTCTAAGTACAGTAGGCCGCACGTCAGTGGCAACAAAACTAATATAAGCTGACCTCGCATTTCATTGAAAATCCGCACTACGTTAGGCCAGCTCAAAATTGTGGCGGCATCTACATCGCCACATGCGAACTACGCATCACACTAACGTCTCGTAAAATCCTGCATCGCGCAAGTAGGGTTTACTGCGCGACCAGCATATATACAACGACCCGACACGTCACGACTCATCGGGCAGTTGCCCATCAGACACAACACCCGTCTGGTCGGAGGATCCTCCCTTTTCTAGGCAGGATGAGTGTTCCTCATGCCTGTATACTGGTGATCCCGAAAATGGAGATTGACGCAGCCATCGAGCAGCTAGTTCAGCGTGACGTCATCATCATCACTTCCTCAAGCTTACGAGGGGCGAGTCACACTGCCAGCCAGCACCCACGGCTTCAACGGGTATTCTGACCACCAGCATACAGCGGTCGTGCATACCTGGTCATCACTCTCAGCCTCATCAGCAATCTTGGCACAGCGCCCTGCACTTTCGGCCGGTTTCGACCAGAGCCCTTCAACTCTCTCTTGGTCGACGCCAGCAGTCAGTCTCACCCGACGCTGTACTGGAGTATAACGCAGCGCCACTCCAAAGGGTTATTTATTTATTTATTTCGGACAACAATATGGTCCAATTTGTTAGTAAAATACCTTATCACTAGTGTTAGTAGTACATATAAAGTATAACAATAGCTGGTGACTAGGGCAGGATGTGCAGAGAACGATAAAGCAAGGAATATACCCCTACCTACCTGACCATTCTCCCCACATAGTGCCTCAGAAAAAGGGAGTAAGGGCTCTCCACCACTGTTTTCAGGATGCTATTGTCACTGACCCATGTTCTACACATCAGTGATGCGACTTTTTTGCGAATTACACCATGGAAGCCACCACCGATATTCAACACGACGTGTGGTCTACAGTCAGTACCAAAAGTATCTGATTAAAATGTAAACAAATGTACCAGAAAACGTATCTGTGGATGCCAATTTGTACTTAGTAATTGAGCGCTTCGATTTGATTATTTAAATACTTACCTAACCCCGAGATTCTAATTTTAAATCACCTTGAAGATGTTTTTTATTTGTCAATTGTGGTTAACTTTATAACCTCAATTTTCGTCGATCCCAATTTCAATCCTGTTATTCAAACAGTATTGTTGGAAAACGTGGTACGATATAAAATTTTAACCTTCTAAATTCTGATGAAAGTGTTGCTAAAATCAGTGAGTGACGCAATCACGTGAGAATCTAACCTGGACAGGATGTGTTTACACTTTCATCTGCTACTTTTGAGACAGATCATACTTACTTTTTCTTGTAGTCGCCAATCAAGTAATTTGCCAGAGGAACTTTTACGTCGAGGCACTCGTGGTAGCATGCGCCTGGGCCGCCATCCTACCTTGAGAGTACGCCGTCAAGCAATCAGAGAATTGCTTGGACTTGTCGGTAAGTGTAACTCGATATATTTAGCTCGATCTTCGATCGATTAATTTGTTTGTTTGTAAGTTTGTATGTAGGGGTTAATCTCCGGAACTTTCAGTCGGATTTGAAAAAATTTTTTTGCATTGGATAGTCCAATTCTTTAGGAAAGTTATAGGGTCACCGAAGAAGTCGCGGGCAGAAGCTAGTGTTAGATAAAGTCATTGGTTAGTCAAAGTTAATCCTGCATTTGAATATATAAGCTTAAAGGCATATAGTATTTTTCACAGATAATTGACAAAATAATAACCTGTTTATAAAAATGGCCTTTGAGTCATTGTGTCGACACCCTGGTACACGATTAACTTAGAGGGCTCGAGGGGTTTGATTGAATTGACGATTGGACTGAGTGAAAAGGCCAGACAAAACAGTAGCCATAACTTTGAACGTTCTTGTTTCAGTGGATGTCGGTGGTGTCATAGGGGTGTTCTTTGGCGCATCCCTCCTCAGTTTCATAGAAATCATTTATATACTGTTTATACGCAGGTATACATAACATCTTCATATACAAAGAGCATTAGAAAGAAGGAAAGAAAGAAAGAAAAAGTATTTATTAAGAGTCACACAGGAAATCACACATTAAACATGAATAAAAAACGAAAGTAACATTAAAATTTAAATTAAGGAAGTCCTGTACGAGGCCAAAAGGCTCCTATCTCAGCATGATGCCGCGACATTTAAACACACAACGGCATTACCTTTCCTCTCAATTGTGAGTATTTATATACCTAAATCGATAAAACGGACGAATCAGTGAAACTGACTAATCAACGAAACTGGCGAATTAAATAAACTGGCGACTGAAGGAAACTGACCAGTGATACGCGGACTCATTGTATGTATGCTTTATGTATTTATTTAAGAATATATTATTTTATTACGTTATACATGTAGGTTTATTTTAATTTAAGACTTCGTCTATTTATATTTTTCTCTTTTTCTTCTCACACAGTATTGTCTACATTTCTTTCACATTTCTCCTTTCCCTGTATAAGCTAAAAGAAATTGCGCCTGGAAGAAACTTCTTAAGAAATAAGCAGTACCTTTGTACTCATAATAGGGATGCTGCCTGGGTAAAAAAAACAAAGTTCTGATTAGTTCGTCAGTCAGATAATAAAAAAATATTAGACACGTATTTTTTCCTGTATCATATTAATAAAAAAATACTTAGATAAAAGCATTTTAGAGTGGGGAGTGCGGGTTTCTATGTCACTAGTATGTATAAAATCTACATATTCGTGACGTTATGGCACGTTTTACCTCAATGCATCGCCGTAATCTTTAGTATATTTTTTTATAATCTCAAAGACGGACTAAAAAAAAATTTTGTCATCATCCCTATTTTGATTATGTCGTATATTATTCTTTGACCTTCCTCTCCCTCGAGTACGAATCCACTTATGAGCATAATATATCCACAATCAATGTTACTGTGCACATAAATAATAAAATAAATAAATCTATTAATGAATATTGAGGTCAGTTAGTTGTTACTTGGTGAGATAACTACTTAGCCCAGTGTTAGTCCTCTTCATCATCATTTTCCTGCCCCTGTCGCATGTTACGTGGGGTTGGCGCACCACGTTTTCGTTTTCCACTCTCCCCTGTCAACCGTCACGCTGCCATTCACTCCCTTCTCTTACATATCATTCTTAACACAATCCAACCATCTTTTCTTTGACCTTCCTCTCCCTCGAGTACGAATCCACTTATGAGCATAATATATCCACAATAACTTGAAAACGATTCTTTAATATGAATCTAATAAACTGCATAGGTAAGCAAATCAGACCTAAACAGATACAAGAAACTTAAATATAACTAGATTTTGTTCGGAACTGATTGGTTCAACACTTTTTGCTTGTTTTCTTTTCCAAGATATTGGCAACTAATTAGCTATAATATCATTTCTTATCTGTGTGTTTGAAACTTGACATAAAAGAAAATTTGAAATCCGAAAGTTCACTTGAAATAATAAAGATTGAAAAGAAGAGAATTTTATGTGACAAAATGACAGTTTTAAAACAGTCTTGTTCAAAATTGGTTTTCAATTTTTTTCCAATTCTCACAAATAGCCAGATGCAATGGCTCTTAAATTATTAGTTGCTTTATATTTACTGCAAGTGGTAATTATAAATGTTATAGATGCTCAATTTCGTCGTTATGACCCAAAAGTAGAGAAATTACTAAGGAACTTAACTAGGAGTCTGCCAGGTACGTATCTGTTCATGTATTTGACGACCACGATTTCACTTGAATACAGAATTATGAATAATCCTGTCTTACTGTCCCCTTAAAAAACGTGTATCTTCCATACCAAACATGTTCTGTTTCGCTCTTAACAGATTTATATTTCAATAGACTCGTATAGACTTAAGTATACCATATTTCATGGAACTTCAACAGTTTTTATATCATGCAAACATTCAAAATAGTTGGCTTTGACCATAGCTAGCATACCATGGAGAGTGTCTAGTTTTCAAAACTGCTGGTATAATCTCAAACACTGTCGATTGTCTTATAAATCTCTGGTCGATAGCTATACGTGGCCGTTTAAAAAATAATTTTCATATTAATTTAACAATGCTGAAGTGTTATTTCGGATTAAAACTTTATTCTGTTCAACCCAGTTTTCCCACCAGAACTAACAATGTTAGCAAAAAAACATTGGTAGGAAACGTTTTATATAAATTAAGATGAAACCATTTCTCAACAGATAGTTCGGTTCACTGTGACCAGACCATATGCAGTTTACCCTGCCCGGGCGCACACCCACCGTTGCGCTGCCCTCCAAATATCCCACCATGCCACTTCGGTTGCGCCTGCCACACCGATTGTGAGCGAAGGATGGTTACCTGCTTCCAGATCAACGACTGCTTTCAGGTTGGACGGCTATTCACTGCCCGCAGAAGAGCCAAGATGTCATAGTACGGCTGTTTTAAGATGGCAGTTCGTAAAATTATTTTTGTGTCTTCTTGTACTTCATCGTCCTTATTATCAACAGAATTGGCTATCAGAACATTTGATGTGTTGCATATAAAACTGTTTTGTGACATGCGTGTTCTGAATATTGTTGACAAAATTAATTTATTGTAATTTCTCCATTACAGAGTTATACCTGGATATATATTATAATTAATATACCTAAACCTTTTTTTACAATAAAGCTTCTTATTTTAAGATGTTGTACTCACATGCTGTGTCGTTAATCGTTCACTGTTCGTATTTATCTAGTTTTGGGTAAGCTTCTTCATGAAAAACTATGTGGAGATGTCTCATGCTAGTTTCAAGAAGACTTTGTCCATCATCTATTGTAAGTTCTGCACTTTGTTCAACTGTTCTGGGATTTACGTCATAATGCTTCTGCCCTCAGTCTTGTTTGTGCGCAACCACCGTCAGATTACGGCATGGTTGTTTACGACTCACTTTGAGCATGTGCATTTGTTGCATGCTTCACCTTGAGGTATCCTTGGTAAAACATTCGCGGTGCATCCCTAATCTAGTGTTCTAAGAAACTAGTCTTTAGCCCTTATTTTGAGACTCGCCTCAGTTTAGGCGCATAGAAGGTGAAGTTAAAGACCTCGAACTATTCAAGAGCCATGGCGCTCAAGACTTGTGGTTAACCATATATCAGTCTTTTCAGTGTTGAGACTTAAATATTTTCACCTCAAAGTCTTACAGGAAGCAGAGGTTTAAACTTAACACTTTTGGTTGTGTTGTGGATTCTGGTTAAGTTTAACTGCCAGTTTTGTGCAAAATTGGGCAATTTAAGGTTTTGAAAGGTTAAGTCTTAAAAAAGGGTCTAAGTTTTAAATAAGGCTTGAATCTTAACATGACTAACACTTTGAAGGCCTTTACTTACCGTCAGTCCAGCTCCAAAAACGACTCGGTTGTTTTAAATTTAGGGCGAAAAAGCTAGAGATTTTTAGACACTACCCACGATTGTTGGCTCAAGCGAGTCAAGATCATGCGCCGGTTTTCGGTTTAGAAATCGCGCGTTCAACGAAAAAATTAATATACGGGATATCTCAGTACATCCCCCTCCCCCTTGTGATATTTCGTGATTTTTTCCGAAACTCCGCCCCCTCCCCTTTCGAGCCTCATGTTATTAATGGACGATCCCTTTCAAGAAATGCACGATCTTAGAGTATATAACACTGGAGCAGCCTTACGAACACATCAGCTCTGTAAAAGTACAAGAACAAATGTTCTAGTACGTTCATAAAAACTACTTTCAAATCGATTCTAACGCAGTTCGTAAATCGTTTAAAGGCGCGCAAAGCTCCGTGAAAATACCTGTCAAATTCACGTAAAGAACTGAATAACTTTCTATATGTTAAAGTTTTTTTGTAAGATTTAGTCATGTTTTTATTGAAGTTTAAAATCCTAACCTCATAATACAATTCGATTTTTCATTCAACCATGATTCGATATGAAACGTAGCATGAATCGAGTATTTTTCTCACGTTGCACACATCTCGTTTTTATGTTCGTAAAGATCAAAATACTTTTCTTTTGCATTACGAAAATATACGTCAAATGAGCAAAACTTACACGCACTTGACATGCGATTATGTCCTCTGGTACGTTTTCTCCACACATTGACATTGGCAGAATTGTCGACATCGGCACCATTGCCATAAGGAAAAATAGAATAGAAAAATGTTAACGAGACTCCCGTAGTGTTGAGGTCATGTTTGAAACCAAAATTGATATGTCGATAATTTCCCAGTAAAAATTACTGAATAATATTTTTTTTTGATTGTTCAATGTTTTATAATTTGTTTATGTCCAATGAAATGGTTGTATATAAATAATTTTTTTTTTGACCTATGTTTTTATTGAGATTACTTACTTATTACAAATTTAGTTCTTTATTTAATTGAAGTTATTTTCTCTTCTTATTAAAATGTAACTATTTTATGCAACAGCTGTTTTATTTCATGGATTCAAGCAAAATTCCGAATGAATATCGATATCGATAAAATAAAAATAACAATTAAAATTAATGGTACAGACTTCTCTTTCGGCTACCGCGTCCCCCACTAAAAGTGACAGACTGTTTTGTTCCGAATATTGTGCTTATGGCTTCTCCAATGTTATAATATACTCTAAGTGCACGATACAAGCGAATCCTAATCTATATCGAATGAATTAATACAAAGGAGAAATCTATATCGAATGAATTAATACAAAGGAGATCGTTAACTTAAGTGGCCCGCCCCTGCTTCGCACGGTTTTTACGACTTGACAAAACATCGAGATTTCTAAGGTAAACGAAACTTTAATATTAACGTGTTATACACATAAACCTTCCGGAATAAATTCTCTAAACGATGGTGAAAACTTCATCAAAATCTGTTGCGTGGTTCAGAATAACATCGCTGACATACAGACAAACGCGAAAAGCGACTATTTTATAATAGATTACTACAATTTTCTAGTTTCATCTCGTAGACTCGAATGATTATTAGGTTAATGCCTCCTTGCCATGCTAATGATAAGCTCCTTTCGCTAGTAGCTCCCATTATTTTCATTATTTGTCAGCAAACAAATGTGCATAAAGGTAACATTCCGTACCCGACCGCAGGCGGCAACTGCAGGCGACGTGTCGCGGCGTCATGTCGCTGCAGTCATAATTCCGGACCCGACCGCAGGCGGCAGCATCCTGTATTCCAGTCTGTAGAAAAAAGATAGAAAAACGGTTCATTGTTCGAGCGTTGGCGGCACTATTGGTCTGGGGTCGGGCTACAAATGTCGCCTGTCACTCGCCCATACCTGCCAACGACGTTCCGCTAGCTACGGAAGATATTTCATAGATATTCTGTCGTGGCGACACGTCACCTGCACTTGCCGCCTGCGGTCGGGTACGGAATGGTACGTTAACACGTTCACTGTGCAGCTATGATGAGAGAGACTACCCCATAAGTGCAAACGAAAATTGTAGATAATATTTTGCCACACGTGTGAACCGATAAAAGTGGCTAAACTCACACGTGTTTGAGGTTATGAGCCTTTAAATTTGCGAACAACTTATGCCCCACCCATGGGTCATGTACGTACGACGAGCAAGCCGATATGCCCCATTGGTGGGGCATGCACAGTGAACGTGTTAAGAATAACTGACGATATAGTTTATCTACCTTCTTAGTTTTTATTAATGGAAATTAAGTCTGTTAAACTGAAACTGTTTGTGATTTTTTTTTATCATATCTTGATACTTTTTTTTGTCGTTGTTTTTTCAGGTTTTGTATTTTTTGTTGTTTTGTTTCTTTGTAAGAGTACATTTTTAAATGCTTATAAATTGGACTTGTTAGTTTTGTTTACATTTAGAATGTTTTCCTACTTGCAATGATAGTCCGAGTTCCTACTAAACTTCCTACATTATATAAGAAAAATAATAATTAAAAGCCATCTTTTTACTTTAGGAATCGAGTTAGTTTACATAAAAACTATTTATTAATTTTTCACCAGTGTTAAGGTAGGGAAATTTCTAAATAGCAAAAGTCAAAGTGAGAAGTGTCAAAGGGACAGGTGTCAAAGTGACAGGTGTCAAACTAAGAAATTTCGACTAAGAGTGAAAGTGAAGTGAATACACGGGTAAAAAAAAACTTCCAGTGGTTCTACTGGATCCCTTGGTATTTCTACGGTTTTTTTTTACTCGTGGACTACTGGTACTGGCAACCAATGGCTCCTACACACTATACGCGGCACGTATCCCCGGCTTTTGCGCATTCATTTCCTTTGTGCGGCTCTGTGCGGCAGGGTTGGACGCGCCGCGGGTTACCCCGGCGGCAATGCGCGGCCATGCCACCGGCATAGTGTGTAGGAGCTATAACGGGAATGCTGTGCAAAAGCTCATTATTAATAATAATTACATAATATTATTAACATAACATAGCATCGCGCTTATGTTCCCCGAAGGGATAGGCAGGGTTATGCACCCACATTTAGCTGTTATTGTATTAAAGATGATAAGCAGTTTGAAGCAAAATCATTTCACCTTTATAATATTTTATTCATTTTGGAATGAAAAGCAATAACTTTTTCAACGCATGTTTAATGTCCCATTATCAACACAGGAGAATACTCAGACCATTGATGTAAATCAAAGATACGCCTTCAGTATCAAAAAATTACCGCATTTGTGCTTAAGTTGTCATCTGTCACACAATGACGTAGGGAATTGTCGCTGTACCGTCAGCATACTAGTTTTAAAAAGGGTACTTAATTTTAAAACAAGGTTGTTTTGAAATAATAAAATGTTTGTCTTTATCAATGATATTATAATTGAATTGAATTTGAAAGCAGAAGCGGTAGAGTTTATTAACAGGCTGATAAAAAAAAACAATAAAAATATTTAATGGATCTTTGCCGCACCCTCGCGACATAGGAAAATGGTACGATAACAGTTCGGGTCGTCTTGGCTTTAATAAGGAAGCGATAGAGGTTTTAGAAAAAAAAAAAAAAATGTGATCCGCGAATATTCTGCACGTTAATTGCTGACGAGATGACTCTTCGCCACCAAACTACGTGGACTGGAAAGAAGACTGCAGGCGTCGTAAATTTCGGTGCTGGCTCGGCAAAATCGTGCGAAATAGCGACTCAGGCGTATGTATTAATATTAGTATGCATGAACGAAAGCTGGAAAATCCCAGTGGCATATTTTTAGGTAACGGACTATCAGCTGAAACTCGGGCAAATTTATTGAAAACATGTTTGAGTGAATGCTACCATGTGGGGGTTGATATTGTTGCCATAACTTTTGATGGCTGTGCGGCTAACATAACTGCAGCCAATTTACTAGGTTGTGATCTAAAACAACCATCACATCTAAAAACAACATTCAAAAATCCTGTATGTCATTTAGAAGTAGCTATCATGATGCTTGTCACATGATTAAACTGGTTCAGAATTCCTTCGAATCCAAAAGGCTTATTTATGATGGGTTTAGAAGAGAGATTCGTTGGCAGTTGTTGAAAAATTTAGTGAAACTACAAAAAAACGGGTATCCCCTATAATAATATTAATAATATTCAGATCTATATCTTATTTTCTTTAAAACCTCTTTTTTAATTGTTGTTTTAAGTGGATTTTTCTTGGCGAATCAAATATAGAGTCATTATCAGAAATATAAACATTCTCAAGTGGTGAACCCATCATTTCATATGTGGGTTCTACAAATGATATCTGTAATTAATAAAATAGTATGTAGGGAACTTTCTGAGGCAGTCAGATTTAAAAACTTAAAGATCGATCAAGATTGATCTTACTACACGGACAGATGTTGGCAATTAGCTAAATCATACATTCATACCTAAAAGATGGTACAACATTTTTTTTTAATTTTCTCCGACCAGCTTGTGTCAAGTAGAACATATCATCATTAAAATGTGCTGAACAAATGCGACTGTATTTGGTTGGCAACCATTCATCGTCTCTTTGTTCTTCTTGGATTATTTTAATCCATTTTTCTTTAACACCCGGTTCTTGTGGGAACCTAACAGTTAAATACAAATAGTGATTAAAGTACATTTATTTAATATTTTTAATCTGTCTGTCTTTTACCTTTTCACGCGTTAAGGCTGAACGATGAAATTTTGCACTGCGCCTTTATTCGCGCTTCTTCCCCTGGATTCCCTCGACATGCTTGAGCAGGTGAGGAATCTCCATATCCTCACTCTCATAGTCTGGCGGGATGGCAACCCACCACGAGCGGAGAGAGATCAGGCAAAAGACCCCACGCTTTATATGCTTTCGAAGCACATCGCGTTTTATTAAATTGTTTATGTACTAACCTATAATTTTGTATTCGAAAACATAGTTGCAAAGAAAAGATAATCTAAAAAACAAATACATTAAAAAAATGCGGCTTTTAATAAAAAAAAAAAAAAAATATTTTAAAATTATAATGTAACCTCCATACTTCCTAAATTCTTTTAAACTTTTTTTGTCAACGCTACACTACCCTATCGTTCGTTGTCATGGGAACGAAATTTTTGTTATATGTCATCATCCGTCATAATATTTATTTTTGAAATCGAAATAAATTTGAAAAAAAATTACTTACGCATGAAAAGTAATACCTTTAGCTTTGTTTGTATTTTTGGAGTTGTTGTTACATTTCCTGAAGGCACAACAAGGCATCTTTGTACAGCTGTGTGTATTAAAAACGAGAAAGTTACTCCGATGTGTCACGAACTATGACGAATGAGGAAATGATCTAAAATGAGCGAATTCGCTCATTTCAGAAGTGACACTTTTCGCGCGACGTAAGTATGGTGAGGGCGTATCCATGATTTACATCAATGACTCAGACGAATTATGACAGGACTCCACTGACACACAAAGATGTTAACGCCGGTAACACACTTCCGCCGCGAAACCGTAGCAGCGAAGCCGCAGTAGTTCAATTCAACTGGCTCGCGTCATGTTCCGCTACTCGAGTTCCGCTCCTCGAATTTCGCGTAGCGGAACATGACGCGAGCCACTTGAATTGAACTACTGAGGTTTCGCGTGTGCTACCGGGGTAAAAGGTAGATTTATTTCATCAACCAACCGCACGGGGCATCCCTTTCCTATATCCTTGTTCTTGAGTCCATTATTTGGAAAATTACTAAGAAAGCACTAGTCCGGAAGTGTGCCTAACTTATGGAGGCGTCGTTTGCAACTTGACTCATCCAGACTAACTTACATATCTCGTAAAACTTTACTGTAAGAGTTTTCAGTTCAGCTTCCTAGAGCGTTGGAAATTCGGTTTGTGCTGTTTCATGGCTGTAAGTGGCAAAGGGTTCTGAAGTAAGGAAATAGTTATTTATGCTAAGGTGTTAAGTGCGGAAATCATCTTACGCACGTGTATCATACAACGTTTTACTATGCATTGTGCGAGGAAAAAAAAAAAACGAGCGAGCCTTACGGCAGTCGCCTGCGATGTGTAACATCTAACATACGACGACGTATATAAATGATAAAAACAAAATTCATGACTTCGACTTCGACTTCGACTTCGACTTTAACGTTGACGTTGACTTCGGCTTTGTAGTGTGTGTTTACAGGCATTGCGTAGCGTGGGAACAGAAACGCGACCACAGATGAATACAGATAGGTCACTCTGCATTTAAGGTATGAAGCTACAAGTAGGTACGAGGCGGGCTAGACTTGTCGAATTCAGTGGGCGTAACGTAGTCAGAACAATAAGAGTTACGCGATAGAAAGAGAGGCAACTTCTAGGTGAATATAACTGTAGGTAATTAGCACTGTGCGACCTGGGGGCCTACCACCACCTCTAAAGTAGTATTATTTTAATCTTACTTCAGTGGGGGAAAGAGATGGAGCTATACGTCCTGTAGAACTTCATCTCTTTCCCGTACTACAGTAAAGTGTACTAATCTGTGACGCGACAGAGAATTGAAAGTAATACCTTCCTAAACTGCTAAAAATTTGTCGTCAGCTTTCTTTTTCCACTTAAAATATGGAAACCTAAACATTTCAATGTTATTGCGGTATCATAATGCGATAAACAAAAGATAAATATTCAATTGAACCTCTAAAAACTTATTGGTCTTCTAATGAAAACCGTTTTTTTTAATAAATGAGCCTCTTTTTAACTTGTTTGCCTTTTCGACAAAACATTCTAAATACTATATTTTCGGCATTGAAATCGTTCTAGACCTCGCAGAAATTAAATTCAATGAACAGTTTTGACTTTTAGGACACCAACGTATTACCTATTTGGGAATAACCAAATAGGCTCATTTATTTCATTAGAGTGTCCATTAATATTTTTAGGAAATTAAAATGGGAATTATCTGGGGTTCGAATAAATACATGCCCAAACAATTTACATATAATCAATTTGAGAAATTGAAAGAGGTTCTCAATTCTGCTGTTTGAATTCTCTCAAAAACACAACACGCTTTCAACCAGTTCATTATTCGAAACTTAGGTAATACCTGCCTCTGGCTACGACTGATCCGTACGGTTCCGTGAATTTCCGTGCGTATGACTATGAATCTTTTGAAATTGAAATTTTCTCTACTCGCAGGCGTGTGGCCTGATTTTACTGTAATCGAGTAAAATCAGGCCTGCGAGTAGAGAAAATTATAAATATATTCTTGCATGAATTGCAAATATGTTTTTTAATGTGGAGCCCCGCTCAAATCTACGCTCTCCCCAAGTCTGACGCTCCCTCTCAAATTTGAATAGCCGCACTTAACGTGTAGCGCGACCTTGAATAGCCGCACATAATGTGTAGCGCGACCTTGAATAGCCGCACGTAACGTGTAGCGCGACCTTGAATAGCCGCACGTAACGTGTAGCGCGACCGCAGACCAATAGTGCCGCCAACGCTCGAGAGATAACACGTTTTTCTATCTTCTATCTACTGACTGGAATACGGGCTGCTGCCGCCTGCGGTCGGGTTCGGAATCATGACTGGAGCGATATAGCGACATGACGCCGCGACATGTCGACCTGCAGTTGCCGCCTGTGGTCGGGTGCCTTATGGTACCTTTATTCTACCGGCACAGAGGTAGAGTAATAGGAACGCGCAAGCCCCACCACTACTTCAATGTCGAGATACGGCGGGGGGTTATTATTAAGTATAATGGGGTATCAAAATAAAAGATTTTTAACCTTAGATATATTTGTAATCACCTTTTAAAGCTCGTGCAGACCAGCGCGAAGCGACGGCGCGACGCGACTAGAACAGTACAATTTTTAAGAAAACCTCACGGTGTAACAATAACCCGTGTAGCGTCGCGCTAGTCTGGACGAGCCTTAAAAGGTGATTACAAATATATTAACAAATTATGTTTAAATGTAATTTGGAATGAGAAACGATAAAAAACAAAAAAAAAAGTTATTGAATTAACTAAAAAACCTCACATAACTGAAAAGAGAAAAACAAGCATTAGGGTCAAGTGGGGGAGAGTGTAACAAAAAAGTAATTTCTATTTTTAGAAAAAAAAACTGTTATTATATCGTCTTCTTATTATTTACCTACCATATAGAGTTTTAACCTTCATTAGGCTTGAAGTAATATCAAAATAATACTTAGAAACTACATATTTTTTTTTTTTCTGAGATCACAAATTTGTTATAGTGTGCACCAGGGGTGGAGTACAGTTTAACAGCCATAGGGCTACAGTATAACAGGATGGAGTACACTATAACAGTAGACTAAACATATCAAACGTAATAAAACATGAAAAGTATAAAACCTTTCATCTGAATTTATGTTCCAAAACATATTTTTGATAATCAAAAAGATAAACAAATTTATAATATGAAAATATCATATTTTCTGAACCTAGATTAAAGTGCCTCAGTATTTTTTCAATCAGACTGACGTTTTGTTCCATGAAATTTTAGGCAATGGCAATTATAATCTCAATATAATTCTGTCGTAGTAGTAGCAAGATACGGTTCTAAAGACAATTATAACGGACATTATCAATTTTACTACTTTTGCTACACACTATTATAACATGTAACAAACACCCTCCTGTTTAAAACAAGAATTCGTAAAAAAAAAAACTAGAAATTAAAAAAAAAAAAAAAATTGAAATTGCAATAAACTTTCGTTTACTATATAAATTTATCAACTAATTGAAGATTAAAGGGGACATATATTTACTCAAGAAAACGTATTAGTTTTCCAACAAAAACAAAACTTCAGTAGCCAATTGTTTCAGGTATTATTAAAAAAAAAAAGTTCGAGCACTCTTCCGTGTTCCCGGCAAATTGACTTCTGATGACAGCTGTTTATGATGACGCGCTGTCATCATAAACAGCTGTCATCAGAAGTCAATTGTGAAATGAAAAATGAGAGTGAGAAAACACGAAAAGAGACATCATAGACAAATTAGCAAATGACAGAGCTATTCTAGATGTTACACTGTCCCCCACTTGACCCTATAATCAATACAATTTTGGTATTGCAGGCGGGCAAATACGCTACACCATATTTCGATCATTGGTTTACCGCTTGCGTTACTAAAATTCTATTGATTATAATGCTTATTTTTCTCTTTTCAGGCATGTGTTTTTTGCAGCCGGGTTTTTTACTTTTTTTGATAACTTTTTAACTTTTAGGGTATACAGCTCTGTACTCAGGAGCTCTGTGTTTGCATATACCCAAAAGGCTTACAATGCTCTACGTATTCAATTCAATAACGCATTAAGGGCATGGTTGTGACTACCGCGCTTCTGTAGTGCCTCGGCGATATTTGCCGGCGCACGCACTGACAGCTTTCATGCACTGTGCCTATTTGTGCCCGGGATTTCAGATGGGAAAATCCAATAACACTTTGTCCGAACTCGGAACTGAACCCAAGACCCACGCTCAGTAGTCGTGTTTTCGACCACGACACTAACAATCAATCTGCCTAGCCTTTTCCCAACTATGTTGTGACTGGCTTCCAGGCTAACCGGATGCAGCTGACTACCAGTATTTTACGTGGCTGGACTGCATATCTGATCTCCATAACCCTGTTACTGAGTAACACGAGACCCCTTAGTAAGACGGGTTGTCAGACTTTTGGGCTACCCGTAACGACTGTCAAACATCTACGAATGACAGACATGACCAACGGCTTAACGTGCTTTGCGATACACGGTCTTGATATGTAGTTAATGGATGGTCACCCTTCCACGAACCGACCGCAGCTAGCGTAGCTTAACCTTAAATCAACCCGTGCGGCTGCTACCATTTAGCCACGAGCCTCAAGAGACTAACGTGGCCAAAATAAAATTATTATCATCAAATTACTGTAAAATGAACCGGATCGCAAACTATACCAATCCTTTTTCCAAGGATCCCTTTCTCCAATAAATCAGAAATATTGGAGAAAAGGACCTTCGGAACATAGGAGATCAGTATCAGATATGGGAGTTTGTAACAAGGTAATTTAGAACCGATATCAAGTTTTTATTGCTGAGGGACAATAACCTGTGAAGAAACAAGCTAGACAAAAACTTTGGCAATTTACACACAATAAAATTGCAAAAGCATAAATGTGTGGGGATGTGTACTAGTGAATGTACTCGCAGTAAAGGAAAACAGCCATTCTTCAAATAAAAAAATAAAATAAAAAAATAATAACACCATCACCATCAATCAAGTAGTTGAACGAGCATGTTGTCGAGCTGTCGCAGACCCGACCTATGAGAAAGTGAACGAGAACATTAAAATAAAAATGGGTACCGAGAGCGATGTTCACGCCAGTGATGTTCTTATGAATTAGGAACATTTAGTGTTGGGATTCCCATAAAACGGGGATAAGATTTTATAGATTTTGCCCAAATTTCACTTCCCAAACAAATTTTAGCAACCTTTTTTTATACCAATGCAATGTTTGGAACAATTTTAGTACGCACATTTTCATTTGGTAAAATTTTTACTTGGCAGAATATTATCAAGGATAATGTCATTTAGCGATTTGGTCTTTAATCAAATGATTTATTACAGCAAACAATCTTTAGACAATAAACGTATGGTCAGTTAGTTATGGAACTAGTTAGAGTAGGTAAATTATTAAAAAAAAATGGTTAGGTTAAAACTGTTACCTCTTACGCACGAGCCGAGCGAGCGAAGTGAGCAGTGCCGCGGTAGCGGCCGGCGAGTGCCAGAAACGACTAGATTATATAGAAAAAAAATATGGAAAAACGACAGGCTACCCGAACTGAACTAGTTTACGAGATTAATTATTAAAAAAAATGCTACTTACTAAAAAAAACATACTACCAGAATAGTTAATATTATTATTACCTGTTTAGAATTTGTCCCAAGTGAAAAAAGCACCCTTGTAATAAAACGTCTTTATTTTGCGTAAAATGAGTTATTCCAACTGAAATGTTTGACTAAATAAAAATTGGTAAAAGTACTAGTTGGTAAACAAGTTATTGTTTAAACATTCTCTTGCAAAACATTAGGTTTGCGTTACAATTATTTGGGAAGAGATTTTTTGCTAACTAATGTTTAAATTTGGCAAATGAAATTATGCGGAAAATTGTTTGGGAAGTGATAATTTGGCAATTTCTTTTCGATGAAGCAAGGGAGACCCCATAAAACGACATACCTTCTAAGCTCCGTTTGAAAGTAGAAAAAAAAAGGTGATGTGTAGCCCTTAAATCTTTGGCAAGTGTTTAAATTAACAAAATCAACTGATGTTAAAAAGAAACGAATATCAAGCAATGTTTCTAAATTTTCCAACGTAAAAAGCGAATAGATCCAAAATAGAGAAAAACTTATTGAAAGGCGATCTAGAGGCACATAAAGAAAGAAAAGAAAGAAGGAAAGAAAAATAAGTTTATTTGTCACATAAACACGTGCTTAAAAAAAAAGATAAACTCGAGTAGAACAGGAAAATAAAACACAATAGATTTAAACACAATAACGAGCACAAAATAGAAATACATGAATATCATGTGTTACGGAAAAGGTGCCGTAAGCCTGGATTCGTACGACTCGAAGTGACGGCGAAAACAGATCGTGCACGCACGTGACGTCACTGAATAGTTCTAGGAACAACAAAGCACAACTTTACTTCACGGTCCTGTTAACTTATACCTAATCATAGATGTATTATTTACGTGGGCAAAGCCGCAGGCAACGCTAGGGATCTTTACTTACAGGTTGACACATAAAAACTCTCTCTTTTCAAACGAAAATAAAAGAATACATTACCAACGTATATTACGTCATCAACGTCCATTATTTCCTAATTGACCTCATTATTGTAAGAAATGAAATACGTTGGTCCGGATTTCTTTTCACACTGTGTCAATAAAAACTTTGTCATGGGTTTCTATAGCTGTTCTCGAGGGGTTTTGGGGGCAATAGTTATGTTGATAAACTCATTGGCAATATCTACGAGAAAAGTTGGTTGTGAAAAGTGTGGTGTTATATCTCGAAAGTTTTCATTGTGAAGATTGTTCTGTTTTTTCGTGGAATTCTTTTCGAAAAAGGACAATTTTTTTTTATCTCCACTTTTGCACCCCGCCCCCACCAGCGAACCACCACTGCGTCGTGATATGTCGCGCTACGCCGCGAGGCATCTCGAGGCGCAGCGCGGTGTAGTGCGACGCTGTGGGCCATTTTCGAATTATCTGAATTAAAGGCTCGTACAGACCACCGAGATGCGATGGCGCGACGCGACTCAAACAATACAATTTCTGAGAAAACTTCAGGGTGTAACAATAACCAGTGTCCCGTCGTAGTCTGCATGAACCTTAAATGTGTATCTTTTTGTGTAGTAAAAACAAATCCGCCACTGTTGGTCTAATGCTAGACCAAAAGATTTGCTTTTAGACCCCACAAATACAGTTATATTTTGTATCACTATCTTAAAAAGGGCACGCAGCGTCACGTCGCTTCTAGTCTCGGTGTGAACTGACCCTTATAATAGTTACATTTAGTTGACAGGTATTTTGAAAAATAGACTGTGACTGTGGCTCAACAGATTTAATGAATTTGACGGCGCAGAAAGTGGCGCCGTTTAGTTTTGTAACGAAGTTACTAGGAACCATCAAAGAGGTCGAATAAAAGTGACACTCCACTGCTTTTCAAGCTATTTTTAACTTTATTACTCTGAGACTCTTTAGTTATTACTCTACTCTTAAGCTGAGACTTTATTAGCCTTGAAAATAAGCTTGACAAGCAATGGTGCCAATATGACGGCAACGGACAAGTTATAGTGAACGGTCAGTAGTCGCCCGTATTTAAGTTTATCTATGATAGTGGCATCGATGGTTGCGTGGCGGCTGTCTTCTGATGGCAGAGATGATAATTTAGGGGAACCGCTGTCGTACAACGTCCACGACGAACTGCTATATTCCGGTACAATCCAATGATATTGAAGCCGCTGAACCACTAATACGATGACCACTCCTGGTAAAGGCTATTCTGCTCCGTTATATTTATTAACTGGATCTCCAATACAATTACATGCATGTTTACAAGAACAGGGACTAATACAAATGTTTGCTTGAGACCACATCGTTCACTAATAATCTACCTAAGTACAATTAAAAACAACAAGCACGAAAAAGATATTACAACAAGGGAAAATACATTTAACAAAAATCATACAAAGGAAAACAAAATGTAATGCAGAATTTTGTTCTGGGATCTCCACTAAAACTCTCTATTGCAATGCTCACGCTACCCCAAATCCTTTTTAAAGCCGTGGTAGTGTTGTTTCCCTTATTTGTGTCAGTTACCAACTATTTCTTCTGATGTGGGTGTACTCTGGTTGACCTCTGCCTGGGATAAAATGCGTGATGTTATGTTATCATGAAGTAGCAAAACCATTCTGTAATAACTTCAAAATCCCAATCCCAATAAAAAATTAAGGATTTCTTTTAGGGAGAAAGAAAACTCGTTTTGTCTATAAAAGCTTTGTCTTTCTTTCATTCCGTCTGTTATTAAGAGTTCGTATAGAACTGCAATTAATATAATAACTGGTAATCAAAATTCTGAATAGGCTCTTTCAGCCATTTCTCAAACCAATTATTATAATTACCACCAATTGTTCTCGATAGCTGGACGTAACCGAAGGAAAATGAAACGCAGCCAAAATACATTAGGGAATTGAACTATCAAGTGTTTTCGACACTCGATTGGAACGTTTTTGACATATCACAGGCTTGTGGTAATGTAAGAAAGCCGCAAGAGCCAATTAGTATCGTTCTCTTTGAATTAAACCTTGAAATCTGAACTGAACTTAAATATCTCACACCCGAGACAAAGAAAGCGAATTAATCTATTGTAGGCACATATACGTCTTCTTTTTTTCGTGTGGTTAGTGACTAACCTGGTGTCAGAGTTTTAAAGCCGCGGGTGGCTTCACATGCCGTCGAGAAATATCTCTCAGGCATCCGGTTTCCTCACGATGTTTTCCTTCACCGTTTTTAAGCAAGTGATAATTATACAATACGCACATGAATCCGAAAAGTCAGAGGTGTGCCTTGCGAACTCGAGACCTATGACTTGGCAGTCTGACGGTCACACCACTAAGCTATCACTGGTCTCAAACACACATAAAGGTACATAGAGTACCTAGTACCACACAACCCTATGCTGTGGTTTATGGAGCTATTTTGAACGTGTGCAATACGTCCTACAGTCTATACGTCAGATTTGTACTCAATATAATCGTAAACTTGGTTAAAAAGGAACATATTTCTGAAAATGTTGAGGAATAGCTCGATTTTGAACTTTGAACGCGTCCTGTCCTGAGCGGAAGTTTCGCTCCCATTTATAGTCTTATTTCCTTTTCTATGTCCACGACCACTTTAAGTCAGCTTAATTGGACTTAGTTTTGCCAAAATAAGCCAACCCGCAATCTTTTATTAATCCAGTTAATTACGTCAAACTAATCCAATATTCCAATATGACATATTACTATATAGCAAAAGCTGTCCAATATACATAAAAAGCTTATGCTTACAATTTTGCTTGATTTAAAATTAATCAGCGATATTTACACCAATTGACATTATACTAATACAATCTAATCATCATAACAATTTTTTAGATATCTGCCGGAATACTGGTTGTTGCATTTCTAAAACTGTTTTCAAGGTGAATATTGGTGATTCTGGTCCTTGCCCTGGATTTTCTTTTTTTTTTTTTCATTCCAGAAAATAACTGCTCGCATAGATAAGGAGCCAAAAAGAGCTGTCATTTTAAGTGCATGATTTCTGATATTATGAAAATCTGAAATGGGAATGTATTTCGATGGATGTTTTTTGGTCTATTTTGTTTTGAATTTCTAGACGTGAATAAATAAGTTTAATTTTGCCAAATCATTGCCGGGCCGCCAATGAAGCCACCGGCGGCCGCTGGCGGCCCGAGGGCTGCGGGTTGAAGACCTTTGCTCTAGACAAGCAATTTTAAAAAGTTATAAATGTATAAAGAAAAAAGAATAACGTTTATTTGGACACAGTTCGTGAAACACAAAATACAAATATAAAACAGTGAAAATAATGTCTTAATAACAATATACGTAGTGTGTACCTCACGGCGGCGCTAAAAAGGTTCATTTCAGCATTAATGCCAGACAGATGCTGTCTGACGCTGGTTTGGACAAGTGACAGGAAGTATATCTGCTTCTACTAGTAGTTCTGAGTTAATGTTGTAATTTTTTACTAGTACTTGAAATATAGTCCTGAAAAATTTGTAAAAAGTCTTAATATTATAATTTCGCATCAGCAACATGGCCACAATATCAATGTTAATCTTGATCTTTCATCTCGATCCTAGAGCTCTTCTTTGCCTGCAAAATTTAGATACTATTACATTTCTGGAATAGCCTAAAACAGTGTAAAAACAGTTTTCATAGAACCACAAATTCCAGGTCTTTTTTTTAACGAAATTATTGAAACCTCGCGGCAGACCCCGTATAAAATGGCGGGACGAGCTGGACAAAACAAACGACCTCTGGGCGCCAACCATCACCTCTTATAAAAGCATTATTTTACTCTTACTTCAGTGTGAGAAAGAGATGGAGCTCTATCGTACGGTAGGACGTACCGTATAGCTCCATAATCGTAAAGCTCGAAATAATGATGCTTTATGAGGTGGTGGTATAGTCACTGGTCTACATGATACATAATTATAGGCCCTGGCTCGTAAGACCTGGAAGTCATGGCGAGAGGATTTTGCCCAGCTGCAGGACAGTTTTAAAACCTAAAACATAGAATGTGTTTTTTTAAGCAGCAAAAGTTCAGATTTGAATTCAACATGACCATTGTTTTAAATAGTAATTGCTCAGTCTGCGACATCTGGTTAGATTTTAAAACGACATGCTTGGAATAGAACGTCGGCTATGCTATAAACTTTATTGCCCAGTTTAAGTTGACCTTTGTTTTTGTGCGAAGGTCATTGTGATGAGGGGTCATGTAAGGTGGTTAAGTAAAGTTTCGCCGCGATTCACATTTTGAGCTTTGCTTTAGTTACATTGTTTGTTATTTTGCAGTGACATTCACAAATTTTTGTGATATAACTTTTTCTTAAAATTGTGTGGAGCAACTTTCCGATGTAGTGCCATAATTAAAATGCACACCTATCAGATACTAATTAATAACGCATTTGTCCGTACTTCCATTTGAATTTGACATTATACCTGTTATTAATTTGACATTGTATTTATTTGTTGACATATTTGAAATTTATTGAAATTAATTAGCCTTTTAAATGTATTGTTTCTGCATGTGATAATTTTATTTAATATGTAATGTTCAGCACAATGTTATTTGTTAATGAATAAATAAATGAAATAAAATGAAATATTAGCGTCGCGATCCAAGAACGCTAGTTTGGACGCCCGTTCGGCAGGGTACGGATACAGGTACGCTCCGATCCACCGCAAGTCGGTTTTTTCGCCCCGTTCAAAAGCAATACGATACGGCAGCGTCCAGAGTTTTTGGATCGCGACGGTCGCTGATACGAAACGGAGGTACAGTACGGACAAAAGAACATATCTGGACGCAGCTTTAGTAAGTTGCGTCCAGATATATGCGTACGGAGCTCCATTAAAATAGTAGTGCTTCTGGCTCAAATTCTGGTTACTCATTAGTGATTTGAATTTGTAACACATTACTTTTGAGTAGTTTTGAGTAGTATCTTGGACGATGGGCATTAGTCAAAAAGTTTATAAAATCATTCCATTGCTCCAACAGAATTTATTTTACTTGCTCTGCAATGGGACAATAATATGCTGGTATTAATATGTCGTTTATTCATTTTCCATCTTATCTGATAACATTTTAAATATTTCTTAAAATAAAAATACAAAAAAAAACAAAATATAAAAATAATGAAGGTCCGCTGGTGTCGGGAGCAGGATCCAAGCTCCCGTTGGTTAAGGCTGCAGGGACAAGAACTTCCTCATAATGTGAGCCGTGTCTCTAAGAACTGCCTTCTGGGTCGTAATATTATTATTATTAAAATAGATCTTTTATAGACCAGAAAAGATCACGTAATGAATGAAACATCTTAAGATACTTAAGTATTTATCAAGATAAAAACATCTAGTATTCTAAAAATTGTTCGCAGTTGCAAATTGTGCCAACGAAGTTTTTCAGAACAACTGGACCGAGAATTAGGTCCGTCCGAATCCCCTTTCAAGTAAACGGTTGAAAACGGCAATAAAACGGGATAGGGTCGGTTTACGGAAACGGAAAGATATCAAATCAGTTGTCAAACGGTCCCGAGGGAAATGATACATTGGGGAATCCGTTGAAACCCGTCCCATATTTGATCCAATCTCTAGGACACATGAATGAATGGTCGCCGATACTGTTGAATGCTTTGGATTACATTGAACACATTGCGGTACCTACAGGCAAGGTTTTTGAATATTTCGAGCTGAATTGAATATTATACTATAGCTGACCCAACAGATGGTGTCCTGACCTAAAATTTTCTTTCCACAAAAACCTAATTCGGACTATTACGAACATATTAAAACAACACTAGCCAAATCAGGACAATCAATCAGGAAAAAGGACTGCAGCTGCAGATTCATTCAAACAAAGTTTCCGTTATGCTGTTATGCTTCAGCAGCTGTAAGAATGCCTTCATTAGTAAAGATATCATATTCCCGAGTTTTCAGTCATGTTTTATGTAGTTTTTATTATTTTCAGCGCTTGCATTTGACCCGTATACAATAAAGTGGTCTCTGATTTTTCTTATCATCTTAAAGTAAAATAAACAGAAATGTGCCGACTATGACTTTGGCCGACGTCGGTCGTAAAGAGGCTGACTAGTTGTTCGTTTGAATCGCGATCACAGTTTTTGGGGTATTCGGCAATTTCCGTGATGCTTCGATTACAGCTGATTCGCACGCAAGTCGCAAACGCCCGCGAGCATGTTGGAACATGTTTTCTTTACTTCGCATTGTTCCTTGATTTATGGTTTTGCACGGGTCAGACCAGTGTTTTAAGAGACTGATTACCAAAGAAAAGGTTGCTTTACATTTCAATTGTGTAAAACTGATTGTTAAACAAAAATATTAATTAAAAATCAAGCTTTTTTTTATTAATAACAGAACGATCAGGCTAGAACTGGGAACGCAGCTCTAGCCTGGACGAGATTTCTTCTAGCTTCTTCCAACTGTCCTTATTTTCCTATTCATATTTTTGACATTTTCATATCTTGTAAAAACATTGTGTTACATTTACCTAGGCTACGTATGGAATGTTGTAAATAAATACTTTACTAATAAATTCAGTCATTCGATTTTATTGCTCTACATTTATTTTCCCCCCGTTCCATATTAATTGACCTCCTCCAATTTCCTCTTTGAATCCCTCCAGTTCGTACTCGGTACTTAAACGGTAAAACGTAGGCTTTACTCTTTTATTACTAGGATATGACTTTATGACGCAAGGACGTAAAATTACATAAGGTTTGGAAGCGAAAAATAAAAACATTTCTTTTTATTACTCGCTGCCCAACCTCACATAGTTTTGAGAGGAAATGTTTGTAATGAAATAGGAATTAACTTACATGACGTCATTTAGATTCGATTATAATACAGAATTATTTTTGGGAGTTAAGGTGTTATTTATTACAGAGTGATGGCCGAGTGGTTAAGGCCTCCCCTCTCATGTACGAGGTTGTGGGTTCAAATCCGGGCAAGTACCAATGTGACTTTTTCAATTCATATGTACTTTCTGAGTTTATCTTGGACATTACTGACATCGGTGAAGGAAAAACATCGTGAGGAAACCTGGACTTATAGTTAATATAAGTCTGAAATCACCAACCCGTCTTGAGCAAGCGTGGTGATCAATGCTCGTGCCTTCTCTATATGAGAAGAGGCCTTTGCCCTGCAGTGGGACAGTAACAGGCTGGTATTATTATTATTACAGAGTCGTCGTTAAATGTAGGTTAGTCAGCCCAAACTATCTCCTCATTAGCAGTGTTTTGTGATTTGATAGACTTTATTGCCGTAGTGTAAATAATTAGGTAGGTTGTTATGTGTCTACGTATATGGTCTTTCATACTTCACCTGAATTACATAGGTCGTTAGGTACCTTTGTGCCAATATAACATTAACAAAATCCGTCAAATAGCCGAGAAACAGACAAGTTCTCTGTAGCATTGATAATATTTATGTAGAATTTCTAACCATCCAGTCCCTGATTTCATGAATATCGGACTCGAGTCTATTCAAAGGTTTTGGGTTTTTAGCACTGTTTATGCTACGGTACAATCAACACTAAACAATATTACATGGTATTCGTTTCAGAACTTTCCTCTAATATTTGGTAAATCGAAATGCCCTTTCATTCGTACGTCCATATACGGTTAGCTAAACAAACTGACCCGGATATGGCTCAGTCCGGGTATCCGGATGTTAAGGCTTTTATCCGTGTACATTTTGGGTCATTCTGTATATAACCCGGAGCGAGATACCAAGATGTTAGTTCGGTTAGGAGTTAAACAAATATTTATTCGGCAGATCTTGGTATTATGCTGTTACGTACGGTATTGAGATAATAATTTTACTCGTTTTCGATGTTTCAAAGAATATTTTCTTACGTGAGAAAATTGTTTCAAAGAAAAACACCTACTTGTAATTCAGCTTGAGTTTAAAAAATATTGGAAGTCTAAAATTTTTACTGTTATCGTTAAGATACGTTTTCTGATTTCCAATGGGACGATCCTGTTCTTAGGGGTTCCTAACCTTCAGATTTTGTATTTGAGCGAAAAATCCAAAGCAGAAGCAATTAAAATTGTGTTACTTTTTAATCTGCAATTTGCTGTCAGTGTCAGGTTGTATCTTGATCAAAATATGATTCGCGACTAAAACAGTTAATTTACAGAATTATAAACATTGAAATCATTAATACATCTCTCTAAGTTACATCTGTTCCGTAAGAACATATTTCTTGCGATATTTATTTTTCAAATGTCGCAGCATTATGCAGAGATAGGCCTTTTGGCCTCGTACAGGCTCGTTTATGTTTAGTGTGTTTTTAGTTTTATTTGTGATTTCCTGTGCGAGTCTCAATAAATACTTTTTTTTTCTTTCTTTCTTCCTTATGGAAAAGTTTTATTATAGTTGCGAATCATATACGAACTGACACTGACCTGCAAATTGCAAAAAACCTAAGAAAATATTAATAATTTAAAAATTTAATTAATTTCGCGCGCTACACTACGGATCTACCTTAAACGATTTTTTTTTATGACACATTGACTTATTAATAAATTGTAAAATTTTAGGAAAATCGTATCTACGAGTATCACATAAGTAATTGATTAAATATTTCGTTACTTCATTTTTAATTATTTTTACCTGTTGTGGTATAATATTTTTTTTTTAGTGTCTCTTCACATATAATTAGACATCGGATTATATGCACTAACAAAGTGCCAAAATATGCATGCAAGTATGCATTAAAACTCTTCACAAAGGCCGAAATATGCACAATGCAAAATCAAAAAATCTATTTACATTCTACTATATTTTAATTAAGACGCGTCTTAATAAACGCGACGCGTCTTATTCTTAAAATAAAATTATGCATAGTTTTTGTGACAATATACAATTAAGTATTTTTCCAAATTTTCGAGAGCAAAGTGACGTTTGTCACCCAGTATTAATTTGTACGGTGAAAACGACCTCTTTACGTAAACTGACGACATTGGGAAAAATTTATAATTTGGTGCCATTTCTGGAGATACCTGTTTAGGCAGAGTATGACCGGGCCGTTGATGTAGGCTCCCTATACCTCCCGCAGCCCGCTACTAAACGAAATATGCACGACAGGGAAAAAAGGCTTAAATATGCATTAACTCCGTAATCACAGAATTATATGCATTTGCATATGCAAATATGCAAATGTATAAAATCCGATATCTACATATAATTATATAACTAATGTAACAATGAATAAACAAAATATTGTAAAACTTTTTAAAAGAGTAACGGTGGAGTTTCTTGCCCATTCTTCTCCATACGAAAACTACCTTTTGGAAGGGGCGACTAGAATCAATTAAATTTTTTGTAAATTTTGACGTTCAAAAGTGCCTTACAAGGGCCTATTTGAAATAAATGATTTGACTTTGACTTAACTTTGACTTTATGGAACTGTCAAACTGAGGCTTAATACTGAAAAACGAAATTATCCCGATATTCCCACGGGATCGAGACTTATGTGGGTGAAACCGCGGGGTACGTCTAGTTAACAATACGACGAAAGCATATCAAAATAAAATGATCCAAAATTCAATTGATTTTTTTGTCAAACCACGAGTTTTTAGTGCATAGGCTCTTCTTGATTATGTTATCATAATATGCATATCCTATTTAAGAAAGTCGTATATTATATCTATACATAGGGGTATGTAAGGATCATAACAGGTGGTGGTGGGTATCCGTGTGGTGCCGGACGTAAAGAATAGTACCATCCCATTTGTTTACGTGTACATTTGTGAGTGTCGTAAATGGCGACTAAGGGACTCATTAGAGAATGGGCAACAGCGTTCTCTACGCATTTTAACACCATACTGCGATCGCCAATCCGCCTGCCAAGCGTGGCAAGTATGGCGAACCCCCCCATTTGGGGGAGGCCTATGTCCAGCAGTGAACATCTTTCAGCTGAAATGATGATGATGATGATGATAGTAGGTGGCGGTCTGTAGTTTCTGCCTACCTCCATCGGAAGAACGCGTGAGTTTAGTTAGTTTAGTTTCCGTCCCGACCCGCGCCTGACATGCACCCGCCTCGTGTATGTGTTAAGCTTAAAGGTGTTTCTACCCACAGACAGCTTTAGAGCTGAGAAATGCCTTTGTTACATAATACTTTACAACGAAAGTCGGACACTTCCTTATCTTCGTTTACTAACCTGTCATTTCGCACGACTAGGCAAAAGCAATTGTTGAAATATAAAACACGTTTTTTTTTATAACCGTTACGGAACATTCTATTTTTTTTTTTTTTTTAATTGCTTTCCTAACTATAAAGTGATTACCTATCCTTATAAAGTAAAGGAAACTAATTGTTAAGCAAATTCACTACCAATTTAAATTGTCCGTTTATTCAAATCACAACTCTCATTCATTGACAGTTGCATTAAAAGGCAAGTTGGCGTAGGTTGTCAATTTTGTTTTCCAATCAATTTCTTTAACTGTACTTTTATGAACCCTCCTACTAGCTACTACTACCTTTGGAGGGGTCATAAAAGTACAGTAAAAAACTACAAATGTAGTTGTAGCGTTCATATGATAACGTTATGTCCCATCTTTTTGTCGAGAATTCCCCTGCAAAGTAAGTAAAAAGATTTCAGCAAAGTATTCTCTAAGTAGTTAGGGTTAAGTGACCCAAATACTGAGGAGAACCTTTTCTCTCAGTTTACTTTATATGCATAGACAGATAAACGACGTAATGTAAGGTTTTTTTCTCATTTTTAGGTCAGTGGAACTTAGGTGAGAAGGAAAATATTACATAATTTTCCTTACTAAGTGTTGCTCAATACTCAATACTCAATATCTTTATTGCTTTACCATAATGTGTACTTAGGTGGTAACTGTACAATTTAGATCATTATGGACCCTGTAGGGCACAGTAAAAAGGGTAGGAGAAAGGAAGCCTTGTTTTAGGACGGTCGGGTGTTTGTGTTTTTGTTTTTTTTGAGACCTTTGAATTTTTAGCAGAGGTGGATGCTAGTTTACTTTATGTTATCTCTGGGCCCATAACCTGATAAATTTGAAACAAAACAACAGGTTTATACAGACAAAAACGAATTTTATAATCCAACCATTTCAACGCTCCATTAAAATACTTGAACAGTACAATACTTTTTATTAGCCTATCAGTGTTGCTAACCACAAAGTACTTATTACATTGACCTATTCTCACAGTCTTGTAAAAATAGTGACGCACACACCGCGGCCCGCGGGCCGCATGCTGTCCGCTGCAGGAATGCCTGCGGCCCGCCAACATTAAAAATGCAAAAAATAAAAGAAAATGATAAAATAAATGTTGTCAATATTGTATACCTACACCTCTGCCAGGGTTGCGAGTTTGTCCGAAAGGGATATCGCGGCCCCGGCACGCAGGCAACGGAAGGAACACGGGTGGGTTGTAGTCAGTGAAAGTCTGACAGGCCCTCCCGCTCCGCCCAGAGCGGGAGAAGTTATTTGATAAACTCCCACCCTCAAAAAAAAAATACCTTAACCACTTAGTAATGCATGGATGCAATTAATAGACATTCAAAATGATAAAAAACGTAACTTTAATGCCCCGTCACTTTTACCATTGCGTTGACAAAAATACGTATAAAAAAATGCGAATAAATATACTAAAATGCGCTGGCTTATTTGCATCGACGTATACTTGTGAACGAACATTTTCTGTTATGTATGAAAAATCATAACCGCAAACCTTAAAACCCCTAGCAAGATAAAAACCTTGTAAATGAAAATTTGGAAGCAATATTACGTGTGTCGACGAGTAATGTGGAGCCAAATATTTAAAAAAAAGTCAATGCAATGCCATGCAGCAAACTTAATATTGTAAGTTATATAAAGACGGTATCTAATTCAAACGTGTAGGTACCTAGTTATTTTTCTTGCCGCCGCGTTTGGCGCATAATATGCACGACAGGCACCTATTTTCTATAAGTCTGTGCATCCCTGATTTTTATTTCCGCGAGAATTATCATAAGTTTTTTCTTTCATCTATGGCTACGCTGATATTATTTAACAGTTAAATAATTTCCGCGACAATTATCATAAGATTTTTCTTTTATCTTTTATCTATATATTTTTAGTTATAATGAAATAAACTTATAGATAATTGTCGCGGAAATTAAATTCAGTTATTAGGTTTTCACTGCATGAATTTTCAATAAATGTTTTCAAATTCAATAACAAAATGCGGCTACATAGCCTTCGGTCAAGTTCTTTTATCAAAACTGTATCCTAATTACGTAACACACAATCAATCAGAATCGTATTAAAAATATTGCTAATCCATTGCTTCATAAGTTTGAAAAAAAAAGCTGCTCAACAGCGTAAATAACGCAATGAATGTTGTTGAACTGTCAAAATGAAACAGAGTAGTCGTATTCGTTTACGAAAATGTGTTGTTTAATTAGATAGCTGGTTCTTATTTCCTTTGACTATTCATTTTAAATATAAAAAATATAATATCGGTATCTGTATGTTTTAGTCGATTAATTTAAATTTAAATTTTAAGATGTGTTTTCACGTATTCTTTAATTTGTTTATTTTTTTTCTTAGTATTAATTTTATTTTGCCGTGGAAATTGCGAACTTTGGGTCAAATTAAATACACTGTCGTGCCATCGACACAACGAAGAAGAAGCAGTAGATATACTTACGTTGTGGTATAACAAAAACAAACCAAATACAAATGTTTTATTTATACTCATTCCTAACTACATGAGTAACATATCCATTCGCATCCAGTCAATTTTCCATTACATCTAACATAATAACATATCAATAATCGACATCATCACTTCCCTAATATCGTTCCCGCTGCGAACGATATTTCAGTTCACATCCTTACAAGTACGGAGTACCTTCCTACAGTCTTCACTCTTCAGTAGGTCTCTGAACTTCGACGGGAGAGGACGCTCACTCCTCGTCTCGATCTCGAACTGTCGTGCATCGAAGTTTTTCATCTACGGAAAATGTTTTGTAACAGTTTCATGTGTTTTTGTATGAAAGTGTTATAAGTTGGTGTGATGTGATTTATTTGGATGTAATCTAGTTCAATGCCTGGTAAGAATTTTAATATAAATTATAAGTTCATATTAGTTAATAATCTTTTTATTTGTTTGTTACTGAACCAATTTAGTAACACCATGTGGAACATATTATCATTTGTATCCTAGTAGTCCTATGGTGTACTACCTATCTTTTGATCATAGAAACAAGGGACTCGTCCCTATGATAATGCGTCTTATAATGCGTTTTTCATTTATTGAAGTTCATAGAATCATGGGACACTTATCAAATGATGTAGAACCCAAATAATCAATGTTTAGAACCACTGTACTTTATAACCAGTCGCTTTTTTATAAGTAGTGGAAATTTTTATGTTTTGAAAGAATTTACCCTTTTTAGTGTATATATGAAAAAGTTAGCAAAATTATAGGCGCTGAGTCTTTCAGAATTTGTGAGACATTGGGAGTACTAAGGTTGGTGCAGATCACGAAGTGGGTCTAAGTTGTTTCCAAGCACTAATACGGGGAAGTCGACAATGTAAATTTTATTACGCAAACAAGTAAAAAAGAAAACTGCTTGTTTTCTCTCAAAAACTAGGTGAAAAAAAGTGTGAAATTTTGCGAAAGTGCTCTAAAGAAGTCATCCTGGATACGCTATAAAATTATGAAGCTTCGCACGGGCGGGTTATAAGGTGCAGTGGAGCCCAAACATTATTTTTTTCAAGTGGTTATTTCAACACTATATAGTTATAGGCGTTACAAATACGTTTTCTTTCTATCGCCACACATTCCATTAAAACACAGTGCTCAAATACCAACTGGATTGTGTTATTCTGAAAAGCTATTCATATATTCATTAAAAATATATTACTAACACCATAAATCTGCCTTTATCGATCGATATGTTGGATTTTAGATAAGGCACGAAGGGCTTATGTCAGTATTACGTACATGTATTTATTAAGTCATTAACATCTTTAAACAATGGGCTCAGAACGTATGAGAATGTGACTGTGTGTCATTTACTCTAATTTAGTTACAATATATTATTATATTTATTTTAAAACCGTCACTTAAGGGCTGATTCGGGGTTCTTAAGAACACATTAAATCTCAATTTTATGGGTTGACAGCTCGACACGTTACCCTAATTAATAACAAGATATCCTATTTCTTTAAAATGTTAAAACAATATTGAACCTCTTACAAACCCATTCCATTTATATTTTATGGGAAGCGACCCGTGGCCACTTTCTACAAATATTCTGAGAACCAAAACGGGCTCGGGCAGTTTAGACGGACCCTTTAAAACAATTGACGAATTGTAAAAACAGCCATAAGTCTATTCTGCGAAACTGTCGGAATCGGTGCTATATAATCAACATGCGGCTCTCAAAGTTAGTGCGAACAAGGTTGCACTTACATGAATATAATGTAAGGTAAAGAAACCAACAAACAAATAGAAAACTAGAGAATTAACTAAAGAATAACTTATGAACCATTCCAAAGGCATGCAAAGCCGATGTCTCCATTGATTTAACTATCTATTATCCTATAACTGTAGTTATAGGATAATGATAATGATATTGGATTAATTGTTTTATTATTTTGGCGGCTACCTGGAACACTTGAATAGGTTTCGTGCTAAGAACATAATTGTATGTTTTATTTAATACAATATAATATAAATTGTAGCTTTAACTTTTCCATCGCAAAAGATTGATATTCCCTGGACCCAAAGCAACAAACAGTAATATAACCACATCTGGAGATCGTAAATGTCACGATACCCGACCTATTCGGGCCACTCAGAAACAATTCAGAGATTTTAAGTCTTTGTTGCAAAAACTTGTAAAGAGGCTGAGAGTTCCATGTGCGGCATGGAATATTTTGGGAATTTGGGACAGGGAGATTGTTAGACAAGAAAGGCAGTTGGTTTTGAGTCGCAAAAGAGGACAGACATGCGAGACATCAGAGTCCGTAGCCAGGGGAGTTAAGTTAGGAGGGTTGGTTTGAGACCACGGTAGGGTGTGGACGTAATATTAGGCCATGTCCAAGTGGGCTGTCGCAAGATAGCGAGTATTATTTATTAAGTTAAATATAGTTGGGTTGAAACCCAGACTAGACTAATGTAGTATTTAACGAAGTACGAGTAGGTGTGTGTGTTTATTGGTGCGACTGGGTGAGTGTGTGCTTGTTGGTGCGACTGAGTGAGTATTTCATTATAATAATTATCCTAGGCTGGTAATATAATTGATGTTCTTGTAACTAAACAGACAGAGACGTGTTGCTGGGGAGTTTGTTGCGCCACTTCTTTTAACCAGTTCAAACACTAGGAAGTGGTGAAGGGCGGGCGCTTTGGGACTGTCTTTAGGCTTCCAAAAGAGTTGATCCACAACTCTATTAATTAATTATTCTTTAATTATGATTCTCTACTCTATTATCTAGTACCTAAATGTAGAATTTTGTATTCTTTGCCTCAGATCAATAATAGGTCTTTAAGAGAGATTATCTATAACTCTAAATAATGATTCTTGAGTTTAATTAATTACTCAACTCTATTACCTAGTAATTCTTGAATATTGTATTCTATATCTCAGACCAATAATTCGATCAGACTGATATGAACACGTGGCTTACAGATATGCTTGTTGTGCAAAGAGTGACCTTCCAGGGGTTTGGGTGACCACATCTATTTTATATTCAGTCCAAGGACTGATAGGGACCATGTCTCCAAAAGAGCATGATGCCGACGCAATGCTCGAACTAGCCGCTCTGTTGCTTGTACAAGGACAGTCGCACTGAGCCGCAGGGAAAGCCGCTTCGTCACGTTGTTCAGTTCGAAAGAACTGCTAGGGACCACGTCTCCAAAAGAGCGTGATGCCGACGCAATGCGTCACTTATGGAAGTGTTTCTCTGAGTACTCCGAGTGCAAATGTGAGGTATCGTGTGAGTAATGACTGACCAAATACCTGTTACGCTAACGTAAGGGTTACTCACAGGTTTATATAATAATATACTTTGCATCCCTCAATTATTTACTAAATTTCTAAAACCACATCCAATGTAATTTCATAACTATGAATTCTTAAATCTTATTTACAATCTCATTCAATCCTTTCCTTGTAGTGGAACAAGGTATCGGACTTCTTCTTATGGGAATTCATTTATTTCTTATAACGGTGGGAGAGTGACCAGTCCGGAGACGAGCTCTACAGGGTCGTACGGGGTGGAGTGCGGCCCTTCCCCCTAAGGGGGAACCGATCCAAACACTAATATTAACACAATTAGGGAAAAACTAAAATTTTATCAGTCTAGGGTAATTCAGGTACCGTCACATGTGGTGCCGTGACCAGGATTCTCGTCATTAAATGTACTGATTCACTTCAGTGCAACGAGAAAGAAAAAATTATGGGTTACTACTACAATAACACAACGTAAAAAAATAACACAACGTAATTTTATGGTTCTATATTTGTTAGAGACGACAAGAGTTACAACGGCTATAATGACTTAGGTTCATATTAGGTAACGGTTCGATTAAGGAAGTTGAATATCTCAACTGCGAGTATTGGGTTCAATTCCCGAATCATTTATTGGTTGATGTACTTAGATTCCATTGTAAATAAATAATGGGTTCGATCCCCGGCTGATGTATTCCTGTGTCACGGCTTGTGGGTATAATCCCCGCACGAATAGGTCATTGTAGGACTTTGGTTCCCGCCGCACGAATATAATTTTAAGTATGTTATGGAATGATTATTGTTTGGGTTCCTGTGCGAATGTAATAATGGGTTCGACTCCCTGAAAAATTGAGTTGTATCAATTAGTTAGTGAATATGAAATGTGTTTGAAATTTATATGTGTGAGTGTGAGTTAAGTTTAGGTATTAGCTACCCCTAATATGGGTAAACCTAAAATTATTAGTTTCTAAAACCTACAAAGCGTAAAGCTTATAAGATGACAATTCATTTAGCAAAACTGCAGTGTTTAGTGCTGACAATTATAAAAAAAAAAAAACGCGTGAATCACGTGTTCCGTATACGTAAAGTAAATGTGAAAGACGATATTGGACGATTTATTAATTTTATAGCTTACCTATTGGTTTTAAGTTATAATCAAATTACTAATTAGCTAATAGGCTAGACTGTAATACGACTATAGTATCAGCAACTGCGATATTTTTATAAAGAGAAAAGAAAATGAACGAAAAGTTAATTAACTATCATCATAGGAAGTAAACATGAATCTTTATTTCTCTGCAATCAGCAGCATATGCCTTATACTCGAACGGATACTCTTGTGGACTTATTTCAAATTCCAGGATGATTAAGTCTTCGTTAAGCTGCGACTACGCTATTTCTAAACCATTGGTTTGTGAGAGCGCTTGGTGTAAAGTTTCATCAAAATCGGCTGAGATTGGCTGACTGCTACAGCTGCAGCAGTAACGTGACCCCTGTGACGAAGCTAAGTTTCAATTCTGTTTGTACATTAGGGTTACCCGTTACTAAGCGGTATGATTTTTGTTATCTCACCTAATATTATTAATGTCTTGAGCTAAGACACTATAGTTATCACTTCAGATATGCAAGGACATTTTACTGTCAATATTATTTTATAAATGAAGGGAGGAATTAACAATCTAATACTAATAATAAATATAATACTAGCAATACTAAACCAATGATTGTTTGCTCAGTCTAGTATACCTATATTTGCTAATCAGTAGGTCTAACTCCTCAACTCTTATTGAATTCCAAGACTGCTCTAACCTCTTAGAATCAGAGGGGGGCGTCCAGTTGCAACACAACCTGATATGTTCACGAGAATGTTCTTGTCAACATGTTTATAATCTGAGGGGATAGTTAACAGCATTATGTAATAATAAGCCAACAATTGTTTGGACAATCTAGGAATATTTTCTAATCAGTATAACTTCCCAACTCTTATTGGATTTCAAAACTGCTCTAACCTCTTAGAATCAGAGGGGGGCGTCTAGCTAGAATACAATCTAATATGTTCATGTGCGGAATATTTCAGCTACTCCTGAATACGACTGCGGGCAGCTGACTAAGCTGACTCAGCATTGAGGTGCATAAGGAGAGGCCTCTATCCAGCGGCAACTTCAATAGGCTGAGTTTAGGACGATGGAGCACCGTAGGTAGCGTGCCGCGCTAACACAAATACTCTTAAAAGAGACCCTGGTATGTAAAACAACATTATAAGCATGCACAGGTTTTCTGACCTTAACAGAGGCGCTTAAATTATAATGAAAAGAGTATTTGCAAAAACAATAATAGTTCAAATATTATAGAGCAATTAAAATCGGTTGAAGATGGTCCTGCAAAACAATACTAAATTATAGCAGACACTACATCTCGTGTTCTTATTAGATTCAAATCTAAATTAGAATCATTATAGTTAATTACCTATTTGATTAAGTGAACAAATGAGACCTATAAGTATTCTATAATACTATCAAGGAAAGGCAGAGTACATCCTATTGTGAAAGCTCATACGCTGTACTGCGTCACGCGTCTGATTTTCAGAGGGGGGAATGTGACTGTGTGTCATTTACTCTAATTTAGTTACAATATATTATTATATTTATTTTAAAACCGTCACTTAAGGGCTGATTCGGGGTTCTTAAGAACACATTAAATCTCAATTTTATGGGTTGACAGCTCGACACGTTACCCTAATTAATAACAAGATATCCTATTTCTTTAAAATGTTAAAACAATATTGAACCTCTTACAAACCCATTCCATTTATATTTTATGGGAAGCGACCCGTGGCCACTTTCTACAAATATTCTGAGAACCAAAACGGGCTCGGGCAGTTTAGACGGACCCTTTAAAACAATTGACGAATTGTAAAAACAGCCATAAGTCTATTCTGCGAAACTGTCGGAATCGGTGCTATATAATCAACATGCGGCTCTCAAAGTTAGTGCGAACAAGGTTGCACTTACATGAATATAATGTAAGGTAAAGAAACCAACAAACAAATAGAAAACTAGAGAATTAACTAAAGAATAACTTATGAACCATTCCAAAGGCATGCAAAGCCGATGTCTCCATTGATTTAACTATCTATTATCCTATAACTGTAGTTATAGGATAATGATAATGATATTGGATTAATTGTTTTATTATTTTGGCGGCTACCTGGAACACTTGAATAGGTTTCGTGCTAAGAACATAATTGTATGTTTTATTTAATACAATATAATATAAATTGTAGCTTTAACTTTTCCATCGCAAAAGATTGATATTCCCTGGACCCAAAGCAACAAACAGTAATATAACCACATCTGGAGATCGTAAATGTCACGATACCCGACCTATTCGGGCCACTCAGAAACAATTCAGAGATTTTAAGTCTTTGTTGCAAAAACTTGTAAAGAGGCTGAGAGTTCCATGTGCGGCATGGAATATTTTGGGAATTTGGGACAGGGAGATTGTTAGACAAGAAAGGCAGTTGGTTTTGAGTCGCAAAAGAGGACAGACATGCGAGACATCAGAGTCCGTAGCCAGGGGAGTTAAGTTAGGAGGGTTGGTTTGAGACCACGGTAGGGTGTGGACGTAATATTAGGCCATGTCCAAGTGGGCTGTCGCAAGATAGCGAGTATTATTTATTAAGTTAAATATAGTTGGGTTGAAACCCAGACTAGACTAATGTAGTATTTAACGAAGTACGAGTAGGTGTGTGTGTTTATTGGTGCGACTGGGTGAGTGTGTGCTTGTTGGTGCGACTGAGTGAGTATTTCATTATAATAATTATCCTAGGCTGGTAATATAATTGATGTTCTTGTAACTAAACAGACAGAGACGTGTTGCTGGGGAGTTTGTTGCGCCACTTCTTTTAACCAGTTCAAACACTAGGAAGTGGTGAAGGGCGGGCGCTTTGGGACTGTCTTTAGGCTTCCAAAAGAGTTGATCCACAACTCTATTAATTAATTATTCTTGAATTATGATTCTCTACTCTATTATCTAGTACCTAAATGTAGAATTTTGTATTCTTTGCCTCAGATCAATAATAGGTCTTTAAGAGAGATTATCTATAACTCTAAATAATGATTCTTGAGTTTAATTAATTACTCAACTCTATTACCTAGTAATTCTTGAATATTGTATTCTATATCTCAGACCAATAATTCGATCAGACTGATATGAACACGTGGCTTACAGATATGCTTGTTGTGCAAAGAGTGACCTTCCAGGGGTTTGGGTGACCACATCTATTTTATATTCAGTCCAAGGACTGATAGGGACCATGTCTCCAAAAGAGCATGATGCCGACGCAATGCTCGAACTAGCCGCTCTGTTGCTTGTACAAGGACAGTCACACTGAGCCGCAGGGAAAGCCGCTTCGTCACGTTGTTCAGTTCGAAAGAACTGCTAGGGACCACGTCTCCAAAAGAGCGTGATGCCGACGCAATGCGTCACTTATGGAAGTGTTTCTCTGAGTACTCCGAGTGCAAATGTGAGGTATCGTGTGAGTAATGACTGACCAAATACCTGTTACGCTAACGTAAGGGTTACTCACAGGTTTATATAATAATATACTTTGCATCCCTCAATTATTTACTAAATTTCTAAAACCACATCCAATGTAATTTCATAACTATGAATTCTTAAATCTTATTTACAATCTCATTCAATCCTTTCCTTGTAGTGGAACAAGGTATCGGACTTCTTCTTATGGGAATTCATTTATTTCTTATAACGGTGGGAGAGTGACCAGTCCGGAGACGAGCTCTACAGGGTCGTACGGGGTGGAGTGCGGCCCTTCCCCCTAAGGGGGAACCGATCCAAACACTAATATTAACACAATTAGGGAAAAACTAAAATTTTATCAGTCTAGGGTAATTCAGGTACCGTCACAAGAACAAAAGGCATATTCAAATGAGAATTATTTATAACACCGATTTCTGAAAATGGATAAAGTAAAATTATCTAGCTTGTTATGATAGCCCGAAGATAAGGGATTTGCAACTGTAGTACAGCAGGAGAGTGAGGGTTCGATCCTGGCAAATACCAATGTGGTTTTATCCGAGCTAATCTTGGAAATCATTGACCAAGGTAATTGCGAAGAAAAGCAAGATGAGAAAACTTGGACCTATATCGCTCTGACATTGTCAAACACTGTGCACGTGTTGGGAAGAGTTTATCTCCTTAAACAGAGATGCAAGTTGGCATCAGCAGACATCCCCACGATGTTTTGTTTCTTATCTACTAGATTAAAATTCAAATATTAATACTTATTTTAGAAAATGTGGTTGTCTCTATATACCTAGAATAAAACAAAGTCATTGAATTTTGTCTTTGTAATACCTCAGTACTTCTTAATTACTACTTACTTGCTGGATTTAATGCGGTTTCACCATCATTATGTTTTTTTTTTTAAGTTTTCAGTCCAGATTACATTCACATTTCATCATTGCAAAGCTAGAACGGGTAACTAAATTGATACAATAAAAACATACCTACACATAGAGTCCAATTCAATTCGAAAAAAGAGCACTTAGGTCAAGCCGTGCGAATGAAATTTAGTTGCGGAAAAAGGAATTAACCTACTTCCGGGGGTCGCGTATGACAAGGAAAGAATACTTGAAAATCAGAAATCAACCGAGCACAAATCCAGACTCCGGACTGCTACTGATAAATTCCAGATGCAAATCCCAATAACACTTTGCCCGACCCGGAAATCGATCCCGAAGGCTCAGCAGTAGCGCTTGTGACCACAAACCCAATGAGGCTGTCTACTTAAATATCAAAAACTATATAAAAAATATCTTCTATTCTGAAACCAAAGTGAGCAGTGGTGGCCCAGTGGTATCGGCCTCGACTTAAAGAAAGAAAGAAAGAAATAAAAAGTATTTATTGAGACTCGCACAGGAAATCACAAATTAAACTAAAAACACACTAAACATAAATAAAAATACAAAACAATAAAAAAACAAAGTAAAAAAAAAAAAATATGCAGTCCTGTACGAGGCCAAAAGGCTCCCATCTCAGCATAATGCTACGACATTTAAAAAATAAATGTCGTTGCGCTGGTATTTTGATAGGGCCCGCAGTGATGTCACGGAAAGATAAATACATAATTATATATTAAATAAAATTAAGAGATTGGAGTGTGAAATACAATAAAAAGTAAAATATATGTAGTCCGTCTGTATCCGACGTAACATCAGTTACTTGTCTATGCCTTTAGTATCTGTGGTACTCTATGGCACTCTGTGGTGACTTACTAGTTGTAGGTCGTGAATATGAACCCAGGCGGGCACTTTACAAGTACTTTGTGTATTTAATTTCATCACCACTGCTCTCAAAACGGTGAAGGAAAACATCGCGAGGAAACCGGAACCTAAAATTCAAAGATATCCACCAACCCGCACTGGGCCCGGGTGGTGGATTATGGCCCACTCCCTCTCACCGAGAGGAGGCCTGTGTCCCAGCAGTGGGAATATTATAGGCTGTTTATGCTATTAAACCAAAACTGTATTCAAATTCCCTCAACACTAAACCGCTTAGTTTACAAAGTTTGTTCTAAATGTACACGAGACATCTGAATCGAACTTTTTCAATACATCGCTCGCGACGTCTCGGCATTAGGGGAAATAGCTTTCTTATTGATTTAGCCGTCTTAACTAGCTTTGCAAATAGACTTTACTTGACTTTTCCATTTAGCCACTTTAGAAACTTAATTGACGACAGTTTCTCTTTTTTCAATTTGCGACAGATTATACGATTTTCTTCGGGCAGTTGAGTAGGATAGACTTTGTGGAAGATAATTTTGTTTTCTGTTAATTATTGAGATTTGGACTCGGTAACGCCACAGTATAAATAAGTCAATCAATCTGCCTAGTCTTTTCCCAACTATGTTGGGGTCGGCTTCCAGTCTTTCCGGGCGCAGCTGAATACCAGTATTTTACATGGATCGCCTGCCTATCTCACCACGACAAACCAGTAACTAGGTAATAATATATAAATTTATTTTTTTAAACCGTTTATTTCGAGCTACCTTAACTCATAAGTGGTACACACAAATACAGAAAAACACAATAAAATAAGAAAACAACAAAATACTTCTACCCGGCCCTGCTTACGGCAACATGCCTATCACAGCAGTGCTGTAAGTATGAGCAGTCCACCCGGTCAGGGATCATCGCCAGGACGGCATTGGTGCTGCCCCACACCCTACGCACCAGGGACGCACCCCGCTTGCGCATGGTCGCGTGGAAGCAATCGGTACGCGTCTCAGCAAACATACTTGAGGCGCTGTAGTAGCGAGGCAGTCTCAATACAGCCCTGAACGCTTTGTTGAACTGGACGCGGAGGGCTCCGTATGATGCACAAGTGTACCTCGCCCTCAGACTGCAGGTGTAGAGAGACGTGCAGTACTCCCTAAAGAGCGTTATCTTCACCTCCCTCGAACACCGTGCAAACCTACGTGCGTGCTTGTTCGCCCGCACCGACAAAGCCCTTCGTTCCCGCTCCATGTCAGTATTATTCTTTAGGTCGGTCGTAAATAAATGCCCTAATACGATACCCCTTGGTAAGACTGGTTGTCAGACTTTCGGGCTTCTCTACGATCGAGCGGCCGTAGGTCGTTATTTCAAGGTCACTGCCGAGACATAATACTGTTACTTTATTATACTGTGGAAACGCTCAACTGCTTCCTTAAGCGAAGAATATTATAATGACTCGGTAACGATCAATTTAACTACGTTATTCTGCGATCAAGATGGTCATCATTCTCTTCCCCTCATCCCAATTTATTTGGGGTCAGCGCAAACGTCTTTTTTTTCCATACTTCTCTTTTAGTTGACACCAGAGAGATGAGATAATGGATGATGATATTGAGAGATTGCACCTGTGTTTGCGCACACACTTGTGCAGTAAAGCTACCGCACCGAATGCTGGTCTCCGCTGAGATTGGTCGCTATGGCCGAAATTCAGTCTGGAGGTCTATTATTATTATTAGTTGACATCTCAGTCTTCTTATTTTCGTGTGGTTAGTGACTAACCTCGTGTCAGAGTTTTAAAACCGCCCATAGGCGTTACATCTCAGTAGTAACTCCCTTTCTAGTCATATCATCTGCCATACATCCATCGTTTCTTTTGTCTTTCCCTACTTTGCGATCGAGATAAATAGAATATCATCTTGCTCCATAACTATTGTTATGTTTATATGTCAAATGTATGTATAGACCTTAATACCAGATAGTTATTTCACTCGGGCGTGACTTTGCGGAAATCCATTATAAAATACAATAAATGACGTATTTTTAGTAACCAAATCCGCTTAACTGTTCTTAATCGACACGTGTTTCATCTCTCAACGAGGCATCCTCAGGATGACGATTGACTTGTTGCGAACCCGGACCCGACATGTGGACATGTCAAGCCTCGAGAGCAGAGATTCTGCTATTAAGCGGATTAGGTTACTAAATATACGTCGTCTATTGTATTTTGACCTTAATACCATAATTGTATTGATAAACGTTGTGTTTGCTTTTCTCTGTTATCTTTAATGCTGGTTTCACAGCTGTCCGAGAGAACCGTACGGGCTCCCGGAACGGAGACACATGTGAGGGGCTAGAACATTGTTTTACAGTGACGCGGATTGGTCCATACGTGACCCGCTCCTGGTAGAGCCTGTACAACGCTAGCAACCGTATCGTACTAACTCCCTCGTTTCAGACCACTGCGGGCGCTACCCATACGGGTCTCCCGTGTACGGACGGCCCGTACGGGTCTCCAGGGTGTGGAACCAGTCTAGCACTGGGGGCTTGACGTTATCTTATCTAGATCTACATAGTGGTGAAGAGTTGATATGACACAGTCACGATATTATTATGTATTATGTATGTATTATTATGTAGCACCTTTATTTATTGTTAATGACTTGAGTTTTAATCATTGTAGTTAATTAATTTTACAATGCATTTGCTCGAAAAGAGCGTTTTCCAAGCAGTCATTTTGTGCGGAAAGTGTCACTTTTTTTCACTAGTGCTTTTTACTTTTCTGTTTTTTTTTTATTTTGCAGCCGTCGTCGTCAGCCCGTCTCAGAGATTTTATTATTTGAGAAAAGTTTTACAAATCAGATGATGGCGATGGCGATGGAGATGACGATGGCGATGACGATGGCGATGACGATGGTCAAATCACAAAGTCAAAGTCGAAGTCGAAGTCCAAGTCCAAGTCCAAGTCCAAGTCCAAGTCCAAGTCCAAGTCCAAGTCCAAGTCCAAGTCCAAGTCCAAGTCCAAGTCCAAGTCCAAGTCCAAGTCCAAGTCCAAGTCCAAGTCCAAGTCCAAGTCCAAGTCCAAGTCCAAGTCAAAGTCATAAAAATGCCACTCGTCGGAAATCACCTACCTTCCGCACTTATAGCATAAATAACTATTATCTACTCTCATATCGTAATATTAGAATTATGAACTTCAAAACGACTTTATATTGACATACTTTATAAACACAATACCGAAATTTCAAAATAGAATCATATTATAACAACAACTTTTTCTCTATGTTCTATGTTATGGAGTTTGGTTTCCGCACTTAGTCCTTCAGTGGACCATTGTGCGCGCACTTTTTCTCTAACAAAATAATGCTATAAAACAATTTATTTTCTATTACGATACAGGGCAAATCCAAGAAGTTAATATCACCAGGGAGTTTAGATCAACTTTTGTAATGGAACGTTAGCGGGCAGCACCGCTCTAGCGCATGCGCGGTGATGTGCTGGGTGCAGGCGCCATTCATACGTTTTGTTGAACTGAATTTAGTGGGAATTTTGTATTCCTGATCTTTAACTTTGATATTTTATTTAGTAGGTTCAATACCAATGTATGAGAGTAGATAATGAAGTGTATGAAACTGCACATAACTAGGTATTAAAACACACGTGTGATATTACACTCGTATTTTAATACTCCTCATTATGCAACAGTTTCATAAACTACTATTCAATCTGCCTAGCCTTTTCCCAACTATGTTGGGGTCGGCTTCCAGTCTAACCGGATGCAGCTGAATACCAGTATTTGACATGGAGCGACTGCCTATCTGACCTCCACAACCCAGTAACTGGGTAATACGATAACCCCTTGGTAAGACTGGTGTCAGACTTTCGGGCTCCTGACGACTCGTAACGACTGTCAAAGATCCACGAATGACAGCCAGGACCAACGGCTTAACGTGCTTTCCGAGGCACGGAGGATTCTCGGTATGTAAAGATGGTCACCCATCCACTGACCAACCCCGGCAAGCGTAGCTTAACCTGATGGATCGACCAGTGCGGCTGTTGTTACTTAGCCACGAGCTCCTCTCCCTTTCATAAACTACTATTATTATATTTTATATAATGATGTAATGAATTTTATGTACGTATTTGTAATTTGTATATTGGGACTTGGCGCTTTAGTATTTATTATTTATTTATGTGTTATAGTAATGTAAGTAATTATTATATTATAGCCTTTGCTCGCGGCTTCACAGGCGTGGATGTCGGATACCATACCACGGGAACGTACTATGTGCTCCTATGTCCTAAACTTCTAACCTAGGTCATGGCCTATCCTGGTTTTCGTCCAAATCTTTTCAGCCGTTAAGCAGCGAAAAGTTAACGGATAAACCTAGATAGGCACACAGAAAATAAATTGTGAAAACTTATATTTAATTATATATTACTAGCTGCTCCCCGCGGTTTCACCCGCATAAGTCTTGGTTCCGTGCGAATATCGGGATAAGAAGTATCCTATGGCCTAACCCATGGTCATGGTCTACCCATGTGCCAAATTTCATTCAAAGCCGTTCCATGAAAGCGTTACAAACAAACAAATACTTTCGCGTTTAGAATTAGTTAGGATTTTTATTCTTAGCCTATGTTGTCCCACTGCAGGGCAAAGGCCTCCCTCTCCTTTCCACTCTTCTCTGTCTTGAGCTGGTGTGGACTAATCTTGTCTGTATACGTTAAGCTCGACTCGCCATCTTCTCCTGGGTCTGCCTCGATGTCGACGGACGTTTTTGGGGACCCATATGGTGGTAGATTTGGCCCATGTCTCATTCGACATGCGGCAAAGGTGTCGTCACCCAAAAAGCTTGACTGCTTTTTGGGAGACGTCGGCGATCTGTGTTTTGCGACTACAGAACAAAAGCAAAATATTTCAGATATTCAATTAAACGGTTGGATAGAGATTATCTGGCCAACTGTCCATAAGTTTAATCCAACAGCTGAAATATGGTAAGCTCGTTCTACGCTGAACTATTTTCAGCATCGTTAGAGGGATCAACTATAGCTACGTAGGTGGTAAATAATGTAGTGCACGAGTACCTATCTATCTTCTTTATTCTAAAGGATTCTGAGTGATTTATCTATCTGGTTTGCTTTGTTTGTTAGTGCCTTCTCTTGTTTTAAATCTGATCCTTCAGTTTGATATATTTGTGCTCGTTTTCACTAAACTATTGGATACCTAAATGTATTTTGCCTACTAAAACCGCAGTGTTGGATTTCCGGCGGTGAGCTGAAAAACATCTGTTGTTCCCGTCGAGTCGAATTTATCAACCTATGCGAACATATTTTGTATGGAGTAGCTTGATTTTCTTCGCGAATTCGATTCAATTCAAAAGCTTGTAAAAAGGGGTAAAATATGAACAATTCAGAACTAAAACCCAGCAGTTGTGGACGACAAATACATTAATCTCGTTAACGGAGACCATTAAGGGTAGGAAGAAATTAGTACGCGAGAATAACGAGCATAGGAGAAACGAGAAAAATGTAATCGTAATAAATTGCGACAACGTAGGTACTGTCCTCTTTTCTTTTTATTAAGAAGATTATATACAGCAATTAATGAATATGTACAATGTGTAACTGAATTAATGCACATTATGAAAGTAGTCTGTTCAGAATAGTTTATTGAATCAATTTCTGTCATTTTTAATATAGGTTTGTTATCCCAAAAATTAATTAAATCCACGTAAATTACTGTCATAGTTCCGCTGTACAGTCAAAACAAACGAAAATGGACGAAGTACATACTACGTAAGAGACCCATAAATGTGTGAAAGAAAGAAAGAAAGAAAAGTGTGTGTGCGACTACACAGTCCCATTGTAGGAGAAAATTGTGGTCACACTACAAATCTACCACCGTTGGTAGATTTGTAGTGTGACCACAATTTTCTCCTACAATCAGTATAACTAATTTAACAAATAAACATTTTAATGTTTTAAACATAATAGTAAAAATTCAGTGTATGTATTATGATTATAACATAATATTCTAATTGGGGATTTTGGTGGTGTGCGGTTAATTCCGGAACGTGTTGTATATAGTCGTCCAGACCAAATTTCAGCCATGGTGGTCAATCTCAGTAGAGACTAGTCATCGACGCGGGAGATATGTATTATAGTGCACAGGTATGTGCGCAGACACAGGTGCACTCACTCTTCCCTCACACTCATAGTCCGATGGGACGGCAATCTGACACGACCGGAGAGAGATCAGGCGCAGGATCAACGGCTTAACATGCTTTCCGAGGCACGGGGTATCACACCGTCAACTTACAAACTCCTGGCTGTTACTGAAAAACTTTAGAAGAAGAATGAAGATATAGTATTATATTGTTCTCCATAATTTGCATTACCTACACAACTTTGTCAAGAAAACTCGTTTGACGACACGGTTGGCGCAGTGGCTGAGCGATCGACTGCTGCGCAACGTGTCGCGGGTTCGATCCCCGCACGGAACAAATATTTGTATGATCTGCAAGTAGTTGTTCCGGGTCTGGGTGTTAGTGTATGTGAGTTTCTATGTTTGTAAACGTACCCACGATACAGGAAGAAATTCTTAGTGTGGGGCAACGTTATTTAAAAAAAAAAAAGGAAAAAAAAAGGGTTTTTCGAAACGATTTATTACAAATGTCAATTTATACGTGATTGTTTCACATTGATGCGTAAATTGATCGTTTACCAAATGCGATTGCAGCGATTGACAGTATTGGTACAATTGCAATTGATCGTTTCGGGGACGATTAGCAACTACATCGATTTGCTTAAAAAATAATTTCCCTTACTTTCCAAGACCTATTTTAAGGAAAGATAGAAATATAATATAGGAAAAGGTACACCTAGATAATACATACTTTTTAATGCCTTATATAATATATGTATAACTCTGACTCATAGGTAAATAAAAGATTTGTAACATAAATATTGACTGTTCATTTTCTATTTAATTATTTCAATTTATACACTCAAAAATAAACAGATCCATATTACTATTTTAGTATCAATTTTAATTATATTGGGGGTTACTCAAAGACATTTTAAATAAAAGACATAACTGGCGAAATGTGGGTGTGCAATAGTTTACACCTCTGAGGACTCTGCCCAACCCTTCGCGGATTAGGCGTGGTGATATATTATATGTGTTATGTGTGTGAACCCTGAAACCCAGAAATCGCGAGAAATCTGCTGTCGTCTATGTTATGCGAACACGAACGAGTCTTACAGTAGTCGCATATGATGTGTAACACCTGACATCTTGACTGACAGCACCACCTCTCGGTAAATGGGTTGGTACAATTTGCCAGCCAACTCTAGCACCACGTGCGCTCATTGGTCAAATCAAATAGCACGCGCTCCGCGGCTTCCTGTTACACACTTCCGTCCCTTTTCACGAAATCAATCCCACAGATTGCAGGAAAGCGAGAGGAAGATGATATTATGATAATATTTATATTTTATATTAGATATCTCTAAAGTGTGTGACGACCTTTAGTCCCATCGTAAAAGTTGTCGATGACAAATAAAATTACCCTTTTTCAAAGAGGTTATTGAATTACGTAATATACTAACAATTGCAATGCCTTTCATTTTGGCTTTTTGACAATATTCATTTCTTTATCAACGTTGTCGAACAGATGAATATTTGAAACATATGACGCAATGGATTAGGATCTTTTTAGGGGTCCGTAGTAAACAAGGAGCCCTTATAGTTTCGCCGTGTCCGTCTATCTGTCCGTCTGTCTGTCCGCGACTTAGCTCAGGAACTGTTAGTACTAGAAAAGTGTAATTTGATAGGTATACATATTAATCACGCCGACAAAGTGGTCAAATAAAAATAAGAAAAAAACATTTTTTTGAGGCTTCCTTCCCTACACGTAAAGTGGGGATGTATTTTTTTTCTCGTCTATTCTATGGTGTGGGGAGTCGTTGGAAAGGTCGTTTAAAAATATTGTGGGTGCGTGAAAGCCATTTTTCAATTAAGGGATCCGTTTGCGAAATATTAAACTTTAAAGTGCTCATTTTTGTTAGAGCATACTGTCCCCCCTGCCAGCTAAATGGTTGTACTTGGATTTATGAAAAAAATCACAGCAGTAGTATATATAACGAAGTTAAAAGGAAAACTATCAGAGCTAAGTAGGTTATACAAGTTAACGAGTAATAATCGACCAACTTAAATTTGCAGTTTGAGAAACATGTTCTCCCACACATTCCGTATGGGAGAACATTTTTCAACAAAATTAACATTGTAGTTTTTCAACTACAATGTTAAGTTTGTTCTTGGGATAAATTCATCCCAACTATGGAACCCTTCATTGTGCGTGTACGACACGCACTTGGTCGGTTTCTCAAAATCCTTCGGATTGTGAATGAAGTTCAGTTATTGCAATAACAAACCTGCAGAAGATTAATGATTTACATAGTTACATAGTGTTTGCAATTTATTATGCTCCGTTAACACGTTTTAATAAATATGAAATTGATTTCTAGAATTTCAATTTACAATGAAATTGATTTGTCGTTCGAGTCACTAACCCAAAACCATTCATTTTGGGAAAAATACGGAGTGGGCTGAGATGCGAGATCACTAACAGCCGCATCAGACTGCAGCGCATTGCATTTCCATACAAATAGTGGAGCGGCCAAAACAGCCTCGTTGGTCTAGTCGCAAGCAATACTGTTGGGATGACCTGGGTAAGATTCCCACCACAGCCGGCACCAACGGCTTAACATGCTTTCCAAGGCACGGTAGGGTCTCAATATGTAATGCATGTGACCCATCCACGGACCGACCTCCTTAACCTTCAAGTGTGCTGTTATTATACCGGCTGAATTTACCGTCTCGAGAATAATATGGTGTGTTGTGTAAGTGGAACAGAAGCCACACCCGGGAATATTTGCTTAGCAGCAATGAACAGGCGGGCGGGCGGGGGATGCGCGAGTGGCTTGTGCGCCTGCGAAAGGATATCAAAGAGGCCGACTACTATCGGCCGCTTAGGAAAACTACCGGTAAAAAAAACATGCAGTATATCCACGAGCGGAAAAGCAATCGAGTTTTTTTACAAATTAATAATATTCTAGTTTAAATTAATAATACCCTGTATTATTGGCCACACGATAAAAACAAAAATGCATTGGTATCGCCATCATCAGCCTAACACTACTGGTTTTTCATTTTCTGATGGTAAGTGATGATCAGGCCGAAGGAGGAAGCGAGCTTCACCCGGAATCCTCAACCACAGAGGATTTATTTTACATCTAACTGCCGAAACTTAACAATGCTGTTAACATTGTTGTTATGGCGACAGACTTAGATAAGATGGTGGTAGCTAGCCAGGCGGACTTAGAACAAGCCCTATTACCAACCAAACCGAGCATATAATTTTGGTTCTGAGACAGGTGGTCTAACCACTTGAACACAGAAGCGGACATAACCCTATCCAATCGAATACCATTTTTCTCGACCCAGGGTCCTGTAATCCAGGTACCAGCCACTCTACGAGGACTTCTGCTTCACCTGTTTATCCATCCCATTCATTTACTAGTGTTATTTTATCCATTAAGAATCATAACAATCTTATTACCAAGTTAATATAAGAAGAACCTACTTAAGTTTATATCACAATACGTAACGAACTATTTTCTACCAATTACACTATAATTCAATATCATAATATCTTCCCACGACTCGATGTAAGCGCCAGCGGTATTGGAAATAACCCAACAAATGATTGAATACGTGTTTGGCTTCCTGCGATTGAAAGGTTTGTTATTCTTATCGTGGTAAATCTGTAGTTATTGCTGTTTCTATGCTGTTAAGATTATTTTTGTGATGTATAGAGGACAGAGGAATTTAGATTGAAAATGTAAACATTTCATATGGATTTACCGAATCTAAAGAAAACCCGATTGATTTTACACACCAGCTGCACTATTGGCGTGAACCGGGAACTCTTTCTAAGAAGCATTTAGGGCCGAAACACATAACCGCGTTGCGGCGCCGCGCTGCTATAATTGGCAGTGGCGTCAGCGCCGATTTAAGCGGCGCGGCGCAAATGTCAGCGTTATGACGTCATACTTGTTGACAATGATTCAGTTTGTTTCTATCACTCTTGCAAACAACACGCGTCAACCCTGAAACAGTTTTAAAATTAAAATGTCTGACGTTGACATCTATTTATTTATATCTTTGGTTCAGGTATTTTCGATAAAAGTACTCGCCATCGGGATTCATACATAGCCTTAGTATCCAGTATCTTCTTTGTCGTATATTTAAAACAGAGTAATGTCTTCTTAATAACAAATAAGCAATAAGTTTCTTACGACGATCTATGGCAGAGACACGTCTATCCACAATAAAAAATCACGAGGAATTGGTTAACCTACCATACCATATACGTAATGCTCGTTTTCGCGACGCCGCAACGCAAACTGACGATTTTAGCATTGCGGCGTCGCAACGCGGTTATGTTTCGGCCCTTAAAGTTAGTTGAGAGTATATAAAGTCAGGGAAATCATTTTTATGCCAAATTGATCTCGTTTTTTTTTGTTACTTATACATTTGTCTATTTACTCAGTTATAAATTGTATTTATTTAACCATATAAATACACACATATATACAGAAAAGAAGAATGGAACCGAAAAATACGTACAAAAAGCAATGCTTATTTCTAAAGAAATCTCTTCCAGCATATCTGCGATAGGAAAGTGGTTTTTTAATTTTTTATTTATTTATTTAGGTTAGCCAACAATTGTTTACACACTACATTTATAATAAATTCCTTAATAGTACGTTTATAAGTGCAACAATTACTTACAGGCTAACACAACATGCACCTTTATGGTTTTACACAATATTTACAAAGCCAAAAAGATAATTTAAAATTAATGTTATTCAATAATTTTTGGTGATTATAGCAATAAAAACAACATAAATTGCATTCTAAATATAAACAAAATAATAACAATAAACAATTAAATTAATAATAAAATTCTCAAAATTCAATTGAAATACATAGAATTCAAAAATTAAATTAAATCAAAATTAACATTAGAAAATTAACATTAGTACTAAGTAGCGACATCATTGATTGTGAGAATAGTGCTCAATAATTATTTTATAAAACTTCCCTATGCTGTCATGATGTATATCAATAAGATCACTGCAACTATTAACATTTTTACATAGGCGTGAAATCGGTGAGTTAGCACCTAGAACCGTTCTGCGCTGGAGTGGGTATAGCGGTGTGATAGGATTTCGCGGATATCGGGCTGGGGCACGAAACTTTAGGTGACTCAGCAGATTTGGACAGTCAATTTTGTTTCGAAGCAACTTACAGAGAAACAATGCATCAATAACTTTAGTTAAAAAGAGATGTAGACAACGTGTGTAAGAGTAGAAGAGAAAACAAGCATAAATAAAAAATAAAGAACCCCCGACCAAGACATTTCCTCATTTCTCTTTCCTACTCCATCACCAGACCCTGTTTATCATCTATCTATAACCTTTTCATTGAGACCATTCCAATGAGCCCAAAACACGATACCTTTGTTGTAAGTTGGTAAGGGAGTAGGGTATCCTGCAAATTTTGCTGCAGCATCAGTTCAAGGTTACTATGTTCTTCTAATATCATTGAAGTAACAGAATACCAAATTTCAAAATCGAACAGACCTGTGGAAGACGCTCACATCCATTCATCAACTAGAAAAGAACTGATAATCTTTAAACGGTTGAACCGATTTTCTTGAATCATAGCTAAGAAGACCCTCGATAAAGTCACCTTTCAAACAAAAAGAAACAAGAACACAATCGGTTCAGCCGTTTGGGAGCTACGATGGCGCAAACAGACACAGATATACACGTTAAACTTATAACACCCCTATTTTTCCGTTGGGAGTAAACAAAATACATAAACCAAAAACAATAAATCTTAATTATTATCACACAATATTATTTTAAGTTATCTTTATTCTTTCTGTTTTTTTTTTGTGTGAATATTGTGTGCCTTAACCTGAGTCAAATAAATTTATTTTCTTTCTTCCTTCTTTTCTTTCTTTCTTTCTAATTAGAATATACAAGCTAACACTGAATTATATATTATATGTACAGAGTGAACCTGAGAAGGGGCTAAGATTCTTGTGGTACTGCGAACTGAGGACAGGAATAGGACAGGAGGTAGGTTTACAGTAGAAATTTTGCGGTAGTGTGGGTTGCAGTCGTCCAATGCCACATTTATAATGGATGTTAGAGTACCTCGAATAATATCATCGATTTTGTCTAAAAGTTGTGGGTTCAAACTTAAATTGTCCGTATCATAAAATCACAACTATAATATTCTTTGACAGTTGTATAGGAAATGGTTCAATTTGCTTAACAAACAATTAATTACCCTGACTATATTAGCAATGAATAAAATAAATGCGTAATCTAAGAAGCTGTCATGTCCATTCAAAAGTTTAAAATCCTTCTGCTTTATTTATTTAAATGGGTACAAACATCTTATAACTAATTAATTAATAAAAGTAGCAAAATTATATACTAACCTAACTAAAACTATTTACAAACTATAATATAGCGTCGAAAAATTCATTCTGCTTTTGATTTCGGAATTTTGAACTGACTGTTAAAAAAGAAACACACACGGCTGGCCGTATACGTACAGTTTCCTGATTCAGTTTCCTGATCAGGATTCCTGAATGCTTGCCTCACATACAAAATGTTCCTGTGCGCTTATCAGGTTTGTACATTTTCCGAATGGAAAAAAAACCTGACGTTCTTTCGTCACAAACAAAAAAAAAACGAACGTCTGCGCTAGTCACACGGAATTTCGAATCAGGACTCAGCAATCCTGATCAGCACAGCTAGCCATATTAAGTAGATCCGAAAAAACATCTCTCTCGGTCATAAGAAAACGTACAAAAAGTAACAAGGATAATACTGAAAACAAAAAAGTCCCTTTACTTTTTTGGGACTCATTTTAAACTTTTTTCGGTATGACTACCTCTTCTGTTTTTTCCACAATATATTGATTTTCGTACTTAGAAGGGTTACTCACTAACTAAACACATAAGTACTTACGTATATATTCTGTGGAACAGCAGGATATTTCATCATATTAGGATGAACTTCGTTAGTTTATAAATCTATCGGTATTATTTCCCTTAGAACATAAACTGCCGAAAAATTCTGAACTGCAATAAACCATTCACAATTTAACGCATTAATTTTTGATAGTTTATCTCTAGATACTACTACGATTGATCTATCCATGGGAAAACGACCAACCGTTCGATTCTGTAAAAATATCACCGTGAAACTTAGGTGAAGTGAGCGTGAAGTGAGCTGTCAATAGTGTTAATCCCTAGCATCCTGCCGGTCGATTCTGTGGCAGTGACAGCTCACTTCACGCTCACTTCACCTAAGCTTCACGTTAATATTTTTACAGAATCGACCGACAGATATCAACCTTGCTTGCGACACGTAACGCACCTTGCGCTAATACTAAATAGCCTGCCTAGCTGCGAGCAACTTTGAACTTTCGTTCGCTCCGATCGCGCGCGATTTGTCACAGTTTTAACCTAACCCATTTCACCCAATTCAGATTTTTTCGACAGTTTATAATTTAAAGAAAATAATATCTATGATATAAACTATCGGTTCTCACAATCTTACGGTGACAGATATAAATGAGGGAGTAAGTACTGTAGGCCGCGGCAGTGGTAACAAAACAAGTACTTATATATAAGCTGGCCTCTCATTCTGTTGAAACTCAATACTACACCAGGCCAGCTCAAGGTTAATGTCTTACCACTGACGGCGATGTGCGGCCTACTGTACCATCGTGAACTTTACCGGTAAATATTTAAGCCACGCTAATTAAATACTCTGCTAATTTCGAGATTGGAGCTCGTTTTGAGCAAACAGTTGAGTATTTAGGTGGAACTATTTTAGTAGATCTAGGTACCTGTCCTACAGTTATTAACTCGGTGGAATTAGAATCAATTTTGGATGTAATAAGGCTTTGAATACCCACCAAAAGCTAACAATACTCTAGCTCTCAATTATAACAAGGTTAAGGTTCCACATTCTGCGCTGAATTACACAGTCGCGTTTGTGATAAAATAAGTTAATTGATTAATCGTTATGCAGTGTTAATACAATGTAGGAAAGTAATTAATCTTTCATTTATTATGATAAGCAGAAGGTAAGGTACCTCAATCGTTCAAGTATTTTCAATTTAAATCTAATGCTACTCTCTATTAATGGAAAAAATGCCAATCTCTGGAAACAGAAATTGCTATCTTCACACTGTTCATTTATTTATTAAAACTTTATGCACAAGTAAAAAAAAAATACCGTACAAAAGCGGACTTAATGCTTCAGGCATTTTCTACCAGTCAACCTTAATCGTCATAATCTATTATAATTAAACGAATGAACAAATACACCGTTCTTTGGATTCTAAGAATAATATTGATCTTAGTTTGCAAAAGTTTATTAAATTCAACTTTGGATCACTCCTAAGGAAATTCTGAAAGCAAGTCTGTAAGCGCGCGGAACATACATAGGTAAATTAACATCTCTTTTTGAAAATATTATTTATGGTGGCATCAGTATCTGAGAAGACATTTAATCAATACAAGGTATATAATAAGACTGGTTTATTAATACCCTGAGGGACCTGCCGTTCGATTCTGTAAAAATATCACCGTGAAACTTAGGTGAAGTGAGCGTGAAGTGAGCTGTCAATAGTGTTAATCGCTAGCATCCTGCCGGTCGATTCTGTGGCAGTGACAGCTCACTTCACGCTCACTTCACCTAAGCTTCACGTTAATATTTTTACATAATCGACCGACTGTTCCGCCGTCGGTGATTGACGAGAAGCGAGTACAGCTAGCAACTAAAAACAAGTTGGTGAGCAGCGAGTGCGCGACGGCGACGAGCTATAACTCGCTGGTATGCGAATATACCAAGCTTGAGACTCTCCACGAGTATTCGCCGACGCTGTGAACAGTCAGCAATCAACTATTAAGACGCAGATATATGCCAGTGACCTTGAGTGGTTAGCTTGCGTGTTCTGTATTGAGCTCACGCAACGCCCAGGCCGCCCATTGTATATTTTGTAGTGTTTGATTATTATAATTTTTTGTTATGTATTTTTGTGGTGTACAATAAAGTATATATAAATAAATAAACGCGTCGTAAGTCCAGCCAGTTATAGGACTCGTCCATCAAGGAGCGCTGTCCCAAATTAGACGCATTATTAATTTTTTATACATAAAATACAAGGGAAAACGACACCCATGACAAACAATGTGAAAATTTTCGCAGCCGCCATCTTGGATTTACATTTTGACCTCACTATCGGCTTTAGCATACTCGAAACCATGACTCGCCCATCAAGGAGCGCTGTCCCAAATTAGACGCATTATTAATTTATTATACATAAAACACAAGGGAAAACGACACCCATGACGAACAATGTGAAAATGTTCGCAGCCGCCATCTTGGATTTACATTTTGACCTCACTATCGGCTTTAGCACACTCGAAACCATGACTCGCCCATCAAGGAGCGCAGTCCCAAATTAGACGCATTATTAATTTATTATACATAAAACAAAAGGTATTTTAATACAACACGTGTAGTAAAAGATCAATAATTAAATTATCTTTAAAATGGTAAGGTTTCAGAAAAATCCGCATAATGAATTTTGCGTCATTCTCAGTTTTTTATCTGCGTTAGACTTATCTATACAAATAAATTTCACTATGTAATATAAACATAATCTAAAATATTCATATATTAAGTTATTAAAAAAATGCTCCAATTTAACACATATTTTTTCCAAATCATTACCACTACTTGTTTAGACGTGATCTTCAGTATAACATCATTAAAAGTCCAGTATGTTCGCCTTATTAATCTTTGTTTTACTTAAACGGGACCTACAATCATTTGTACGTTTCTTGGGTAAGAAAATCGTTGCTAGTTAGTCGGCTGTGGGACAAGGTGCCTGAAATAGCTAAAACCTTCAAAATTAAAGGTTAATTAATTCACAGACGCAAATACGCCATTATAAAAGGTTTTAAAGGTCCTAAAAAATCTTCTATCCATGTCAATTTTAACTTGAAAGAGAATTTGCATAAAAATAATACGACGGCGGCGTTCAAAGAAAAAAGAATAACACGACAAGATAAACAGGCCTTACAGGGAAATAAAAAGTTTTAACTAGATGAGGACCAGAGGAGAGGCCAAGTAATTCTCTCAATGGAAGTCCCAGGTCAATTGAAGTTTTATTACTTTAGCATATATGTATGTATGCGTTATTGACTATGGTCTTAGACTAACATGGTAAATCTCTCAATATTGTGCGTACGAACTTACATTTGCAGTTGGAATGTATGGGAGAACATGTGTTTGAAGTACAATGTTAAGTTTGTTCTTGGGATAAATTCATTCCAATTCCGGAACCCTTCATTGTGCGTGGTCCGACAATTAGACGGTTTTCTAAAGTTTTAGTTTTTAAAGTTTTTTCCATTTTAAATGTTGTTGTCTCGAGAAGACGATACAAAATATTATTCCTTTAAAAATCTCATGTACCATTTCCGTTGTTTTGTTTTTAGGACCATTTGCTCATAGGACGAGTTGCTAATAGGACATTTTGCTAAAGTATTGTTTTGATTATGGGTCATTTTGCTAGTAGGACCATTTGCTTTTATGACGTTTTGATACGGAGGGATTTATTTATTCAGTTAATATAGAACACCAACAGCATATACATTGAATAAAGAAAAGGTATTATCATAGTCAACCTATAATTTTCCCACTGCTGGGAGACAGGCCTCCTCTCTCTGAGGAGGAGTGGGCTGTAATCTACCACGCGGGCTCAGGGCCGGTTGGTAGATGTCTTCGAATTTTTGGTTCTAGGACATGCCGGTTTCCTCACGATGTTTTCCTTCACCGTTTTGAGAGCAGTGGTGATGAAATTATTGACACAAAGTAAAGCGCCTGCTTGGGTTCGAATCTAAACTCGAACTCGTAAGTTGGGCTCGTTACCACTGGGTCACCACTGCTCTGAAAAAGGAAAGATTTTACTATAGTATTATTGTATTAAGTTTTTCAATTTTAAGTTTGTTTTTGTCAACAAATTAACTTGTACAATTACTTTTTTGCTGCGGCCCGCCCTAACGTGCGCGAGCCTTTACTAGCCCATCTACTACTAAATATATCGCTGAGTCAACTTATAGCAGGTGTGGCTGAATAATGAATACTTCAATACTTACGCATTAGCTGATTAAGAGCAAAACGACATCAACCACGGTAAAACGAAATTCAACTTTGATTTGTAAGGTAGTAGGTCGAAATTCATTTACAAAGTTCTTTAGCCCTTTGCAGTGTACACGGTTGAATGTTATGCGGGTAACGTCTGGCCTCACTCCGCATCTCAAATCAACCATTATTTAAATAATTACGCTACATTTATATTTATTTAAATAATTTAAGTTTTTTAAACAATACGAATACTTAGAGGGAATTATGATAATAAGGGATTTCAATATTTTATGTAGGGGTTAAACAATGTTTATGGTTAATGTTACGTGGAAAAAAGGTAAAGTAAATACTATTTGTAAGACACCCTTCACATCTAACATAGGCGTTCGTAAAACGAATAAGCCGCGTCAACGTCATGTCACAGATGAACAGATGGTTCACTTCGCATTTTAGGTATGAAGCCACAAGTACGCGGCGGACCCGTCTTGTCGGGCCAAATCGGTGAGTGTAACGTAGTCAGAACATATAAGAGTTACGCGATAGAAAGAGAGGCAACTTCTAGGTGAATATAACTGTAGGTAATTAGCGCTGTGCGACCTGAATTGCACTTTGTTGTGTCGTAGCAAGAGTCGCTTTTTATTTAAATGATTTTTCGGAATGAACCATCTGTATTTATCTGTAGCCCACGTAGACATGGTACGCTTGACGTAGCAGAAAAACACAACGTAGAAGTGTTACGCTAGCGCAGCGTAGACATGCTACGCTAGCGCAGCATAAACATGCTACGCTAGCGCAACATCTACGTGACATCAAAACAACGCCAGATGCGAAGAAAAACCGAAAAAAATCCAACATTTTAGATTCATCGAATATTTATGAAGCTTTCAGGGATAAGTCAGATTAAACACCCACGCGAACATATAGCTTTAGTAATGTGCGAAATTACATACATGAGTATTATATAATGTCCTATAGATAGGGATCATGTGATGATAAGGTTGGATGTTATTATGCATGTTTTGTTGCTGAAATCTGATAACCTTCTGATAAAAATTACATCATACTTTCATGCGTTATGTTGTTTAAGTATGGTGGGATTTTTAAGTATTGAATTGCATTTTTATAGTATTTATTATACAGTATGTTTATTAATGAAAGGTGGTCCCCTTAACCCGCAATAGTTTAGCGTTCATACATGCAAAAAAATTGTACCAAAATATATTTACAATGCATTTGCTCGAAAAGAGCGTTTTCCAAGCAGTCAATTTGTGCGGAAAGTGTCACTTTTTTTCACTAGTGCTTTTTACTTTTCTGTTTTTTTTTTTAATTTATGAGGCCGTCGTCAGCCCGTCTCGTCTCAGAGATTTTATTATTTCAGAATGATGATGATGACGATGGCGATGATTATGACAATGTTCAAAATCAAAAAGTCGAAGTCAAAGCCAAAGTCAAAGTCGAAGTCGAAGTCAAAGTCAAAGTCAAAGTCAAAGTCAAAGTCAAAGTCAAAGTCAAAGTCAAAGTCAAAGTCAAAGTCGAAGTCGAAGTCGAAGTCGAAGTCGAAGTCGAAGTCGAAGTGTAAGTCGAAGTCGAAGTCGAAGTCAAAATCAAAGTCAAAGTCATGAATTTTGTTTTTATCATTTATATACGTCGTGGTATGTTAGATGTGACACATCGCAAGGCGACTGCCGAAGGGTCGCTCGTTTTTTTTGTTTTTTTTCCTCGCACAATGCATAGTAAAACGTTGTATGATACACGTGCGTAAGATGATTTCCGACTCGTGTCGACTTATACACTCGCTCGCTTCGCTCGCTCGTGAATAAAATTGCCACTCGTCGGAAATCACCTACCTTCGGCACTTATAGCATAAATAACTATTTTACCATTGCCACTTGAAAAAGGGCATGTTATTTATCGATAACAGTGAATAAAACTCTCTTTTAGTCACTGAGTGAAAAAAAAACATTTTGAATTTAGAACAAGTTCAAATTCAACCAGAAATTGCTAACTGTTCTGTTCCGCCAAATATCCATAACATTATGGCAATGTTCCCTAAGACCATATAGCTTGTAGCAGCTGTTACTAGGCCTATGTTACCCAATATGCTATGTCGATCTGAAAGATGCTTTTAATCAAACCATACTTTGTTAACTTCAAAGGAATAGTCGATCTCGTTTTTGCATTACCACTTTTGCATGACCTCGTAATTTTAAACTTCACCAAGGTCGTAATTTTCTGTCACATAGACAAATGACCTTGGCGTTTCATGACGAGCAAATGACATTAAACCTACGGGTGGCAAAATAATTACAAGGTCAACTATACATCTTGATTTAAAATATCGTACATGCTAGATTTCGATTTCCTCGTGAATTAAGCGGCGTTAACCGACTTTTAATGATTTTATACCGAAGATCTAAACGAGTAGTGCCAGTGTTAATGATTCGAAAAAAAAAATGTTTAAATTAAAGCATTTTTTAAATAAACTAATATATGAATATTTTAGATTATGTTTATATCACATAGTGAAATTAATTTGTAAAGTTATGTCTAACGCGGATAAAAAATTCAGAATCACGCAAAATCTATTAAGCGTATTTTTCTGATACTCTCACCATTTTAAAGATAATTTAATTATTGATATGTTAGTATACGTGTTTTATTAAAATACCTTGTGTTTTATGTGTAATAAATTAATAATGCGTCTAATTAGGGATAGCGCTCCTTGACGGGCGAGTACTATTACTGGCTGGACATACGCGTTGCGTGAGCTCAGTACAGAACACGCAAGGTAACCACTCAAGGTTACTGGCATATATCTGCGTCTTAACGATCAAGATAGGAGAGCAGCAATAGCCCAGTGGTAATGGCCCTGACTTACGAGTTGTATGTAAGTCGTGGGTTCGAACCCAAGCAGGCGCTTTACTTTGTGTAAATAATTTCATAACCACTGCTATCAAAAAGGTGAAGGAAAACATCGTGAGGAAACCGGCATGTCCTAGAATTAAAAAATCGAACAAATTTGACATCTATCAACCCGCACTGGGCCCGTGTCGTAAATAACAGCCCACTCCCTCTCGAAGAGGGAGGCTTATGTCCCAGTAGTGGGAACATTTTAGGCTGTAACAGTAACGATCAAGTTCCAAGTTCTAACAAAATAGTATGGGTTTGTAAATACTATGTTCGGTATTTCGTAACAACATACAATTTCAATCAATACTCTACGTCAAAATCATAGCATAATGCTCATAATTGTAAAGTCTGAGAAATTTTTAAGCAAATTGAAAATCAACTTATATTATCCGTTTATTCAAATCACAACTCATTCTTTGACAAAAAAAAGGGAAATCGACTTCAGATGTCAATTTGCATAACAGTTTCCTGACTGTATATGTTTGTTTTATGGTGCATTTAAACAGAAAAGGCAGCACTTAAAATGATCGAAATTTCTTCGCTCGCAGTTCTCCACGCAAAAGCGGCTATGTGGTCGCGAAAGCAGTCAACATGCAGCGCCGTCAGCGGTGTGTCGCGAGGAGATGAGGTGGATCAGCCAGGCAATGGAGTAAAGCTATACCCCTTCGCTATAGCTCTTAGAGTACGAGTTTTACAGGTAAGAAAGCTTAGGTTGATTTAGAGTTATGTTTGTTTTAGTGTTACAGTCACCAACGTCATAAAAAAAACTGTACTTCCCGAAAGATTTAATTAGCTTATTGAAATCTAAGCAGCGAGTAGTTACTACAAAAACGAGGTTGTATTGGCTTGTTTGTCTAGTTGTCCTGAATACAGTTTTTGGAATAACTTAGGTCCAAGAAGCTTACTATCAACCTCAAAGATGAATGATACACGAGGTGCAGTAACGCTATTCACGGTTGCACTATTTCGAGACATGAAGTTCAGAGTCTGTTGCAATTACTGCTGCACTTATATTAGGTATTGGTTAGATTGGAAGCTGATTGTTTAATAGACCATTGATAATTGTTCTGAACCTCTTCCGCCTTAACTATACCACTAGTATAGAGATATGAGAAACAGGGTGTAAAGTTCACTCATCCTCCATAGAAAAGGGAGGATCCTCTGACCAGACGGGTGTTGTGTCTGGTGGGCAACTGCCTGACGATTGATGTCGGGGCGTTTTTTTAAATATCAGTCGCTCGGCAAACCCTGCTTGCGCGATGCAGGATTTGTGTGACGTTAGGTCTTTGATGCGTAGTTCGCATGTGTTTTTATAGATGCCGCTACCCTACCAATAACTTATTAGCATACTTCCACGAAATTCAATACTAAAACGTACGTCCGACGCACCCGGGCAGATAGTCCTAAAACCACTTTGCTGACTGGCTAATATTTCTTTCAGGGCATTTCTTATAATCATACACAGTTAGTGACCATACAATACAAGAAGAATTGCAACTCCTTACCTGGACTTTACGTATATAACGGAAGAGTGTATGTGTCTCATTCGTTATGATCCGCCATATTTTAACTACTGTGGGCGTAGTGTGGGTAGTGTTGGTTATTGCGCAATAGAAAAACCGTTTGCAGTTCAGATCACATTATAATTTACGATCAAGTTTATCACACTAGCAATTCACGCACTGTACGTACATGACACAACTATTCGGAACGCACGACAGTTTCTAAGCACGTTCACTGCTTGACCACCGCCGACGAACTCTCCTTAGCTCCGGCCGGTCCGAGCGTTTCGTGTAGACTCTGTCGAACGCCGCTAAGCGTCGCTGGCGTCCCGATTAGTCAACTCAGTAACATATTTCCGACATATATACAACATGTTTACCAGAAGGGTTAGGCAGTGGTGTACCTAAAGTACACTCGCATTTCATTAGTTATGTTTAAGCCCATGTAATAGAGGGCGACCCTATTGTCATCCACCGGGCACAAATACAGACTCAGGACTGCTACAGAGAAATACCTGGAGTTGGAATTTATTGCCTAATTCTTCATTCAGACTGGGCGTTACTACGGCCATTATTACCACTGAAATTGACAGCTTTACGTGTACTATAAAGCATCAAGAGTCGTGAAACTAGCTACGATTTCAACGTTTTATCGCAAATAAGATCAACCAGTAATTTGGGAATAGCCCCTAAAATTGGCTCAATCAGAGAGCGTAATGTGATTAACTGGAACGGAGTCCAGCTAAACATAGCTGGTTCAACAGCACTGCCCCTAGAGCATTATTGGATTAGATTAACAATCAGTAAGGCTAGGAGCTGATATAATTATCGTGTTATGAGAATTATGTTGTTATTATATCTTATGGAAGTTCTGTATGAAAAATAGCTGTGCCCGTCACTTCACTCGCTTGACAACGTGTTTTTTTGGTACATATAGGTAGTAAAAGGATGTGAAGTCATAGCATATTAATACAGAAATTAATCGTAATGAAAAATATAGCATAGAGTTTTACCTCTTTTGGGGATTACAGGTTATAATATTATAATATTACTAGCTTCTGCCCCTGACTTCGTCCACATGAAATTTGCAACCCGTCCCACCACATCGTATCGCATCGCCTGCTCGCAACTTTTTTTCTTTTGCTAGGGTCCTAAGGTCGTAGCATGATGTTAAATAGCCTAAATCCTTTTTAAATCTGACTGGTAGTTTCAGAGATTAGCTGGTTCAAACAAACAAACAAAATCTTCAGCATTATTATAGTCGTATTAGTACTTATAGATGTTATGTTGCTTTTGGAGATCCTAAGGGCTGAGTCACACCGGAATGGCAGCGGCTGGCAGCGGCCGGCAGCCGCCGTCAGCGGCCCCCAGCGTCGCCGCTGGCGGCCTCGCGCGAACTCCAGATCCCACGTGCCTAGTCTCCTCTTGACTAGTTTAGTTTCTACATTATATACGCGCGGCCGCTGGCAGCCGCAGTCAGATCCACCGACAAGATGCGCGTGGCGCGCGGCCGCTTGCGTCACCGCGGGCGGCCTCGTGACCTTTTCAAGCTTTTCAAGCGATACTGGTCTTTTAAGTATGTAGATAAAGTTTAAAATTATTTCACACTAAAAGTGCTCGCCGCGTCGCTGCCGGCCGCTGCCATTCCGGTGTGACCCGACGCTTAGGCTCAATTCACAATGAAATGACAGCGACGCGGCGAGCAGTTTTAATGACAAGGCAAGGACAAGAAAAAAACAACTAGGTTATTTTTTTTGTGTTTCGTGCTATGATAGCGGCCATATAGGTACATAGGTACGTATTCTGTGTTCAACTATCTATAACTTTTCTAAAAATATAAATGCATCTGATGGACAGACAAACGGCGCAGGCTTAGTAATAAGCTCTCGTTGACACTTGATGGATACTGAACCCCTTAAAATACCATTTCGGACACCAATCTACATGGTCACATGATCTGACTAAGATTATGTCTGGACTTTAAAAGAGACTGCGATCTCTGAGTTTGTTTCGGCCTTTCTTCTCAGAGTAGTCAGATAGGAAACGCCGATCTCATCTAGTTTTTAAAATATTATTGACGTGTAAAAGTTTTTACAGAAAATAAAATCATTTCATTTCATTTCACAAACTATCTCATCTCTGTTTCAAGGAAAATGGAATTGGTAGGGGTCCATTCTTGATTTTGATAAATGGATGAATGGTTACCGAGAATTCTGGATTTGCGATCAACTTTACTGCTCGAGATATTATTAAAACTTTCAATACACTCAATGTTAAAAAACTGCTGATCTATGGGGAAATTCCGTAGAGGTTGCAAAATGCATAATCAACAATGTGGCGCCTGAATTAGCAATTATCTTTAATAAATGTATTGACTGTGGTGTCATTCCTGACTTAATGAAGAGTAGTAAAATAATACCTTTATTTAAATCGGGCAGCACAACTGACCCCACGAACTTTAGACCAATTTCTGTGCTCCCTACCTTAAGTAAAATATTTGAAAAATTGATGCTAGATTAATTGCAAAGACATTTTAATAGTCATAAATTATTAAACAGTAAACAATTCGGTTTCACAAGGGGTCGCTCGACTTCCGACGCTGGTGTTGAGCTTCTTGCACATATTTTTGAGGCCTGGGAGGAGTCGCATGATGCCCTAGGTATTTTTTGTGACTTATGTGCTTTCGATTGTGTTTCTCATGATACATTGGTCAGGAAATTGCATCACTATGTGTTAGAAACACTGCTTTGGATCTTCTTATTTCTTATTTGGATAATAGGATCCAAAGAGTGGACGTTAATGGCAAGCGATCCCCGGGTTCTATTGTCACTATGGGAGTTCCGCAGGGCTCAATTCTTGGCCCTTTTTTATTTCTCGTATACATTAATGACCTTCCTTGCCTTATAAAGAATAGTCATGAAATAGTGTTATTTGCAGATGACACATCACTTATATTTAAACTTAAGCGACAACAGACAGTTACCGAGGATGTAAATAATGCTCTCTCTAAAATAGTGCATTGGTTTAGTGTTAATAATTTACTTTTAAACGAGAATAAGACTAAATGTATTAGATTTCTGACACCTAACGTTAAGCAGGTGAAACCCAATGTACTAGTAAATGGGACAGAATTGGATCTTGTGGACACCACTGTGTTCTTAGGTATTACTTTGGATTCAAAGCTGCAGTGGGGCCCACATATAACCAAATTGTCGAAGCGGCTAAACTCTGCAGCCTACGCGGTCTATAAAATCCGTCATTTGACTGATGTAGAAACAGCTCGATTAGTATATTTTAGTTATTTCCATAGTGTAATGTCGTACGGCATTTTGTTATGGGGAAATGCAGCCGACTTTCAGGCTATATTTGTGCTGCAGAAACGAGCCATTCGAGCAATATATACCTTAGTTGTAGGCATTCACTGAGGGATAAATTTAAGGAAATAAACATAATGACAGTCGCATCTCAATATGTTTATGAGAACCTGATTTATGTAAAAAAGAATATTAATCTATATTCTAAACACAGCGACATTCATAGCATAAATACTAGACACAAAGATTTATTTATGAAGCCCAGGACTAGGCTCCAAAAAATTTGTAATTCATTTAAGTGCCAAAGTATACGTTTTTACAACAAACTCCCAAGCCATGTTAAAGAACTGAGCTTCAATAAATTTAAATCATTTATTAAACAGAAACTACGTCAAAAAGGTTTCTATAAAGTTAAAGTTTACTTAGACGACAAAAAGGCTTGGGAATAATTAAGCTACTCCAATGTACCCCCCCAAGCAACAAACAAGTGTTTTAAAATCAACGACTAGATGACACTATATGAGTTCATATAATTACTTAGTTCATTTTATTTGACTGTATGAGTAATTTTTTTTTTTAACTTGTTATTGACATAATCTACTCATTATAGTTTTTTTTTTAATGAGTTGTAATGTTTTACGTTGCATAATGTAAATTATTTTGCATAACTACCTACTATTGTATAGAATCAAGTTTTCTAACTGAACAGACAGCTGTGCTGCTGGGGAGTTTGTTGCGCCACTTCTTCTTCCCAGCTAAGCACTAGGAAGTGGTGAAGGGTGGGCGTTTTTGGGGGACTGTCTTATGTCATTTTGTTTGTAAAAACAACCCGTCCGATCCGAAAATGGCACATAGGTACTGCAATACCATTACCAAAAAGTAATAAAAAATCTTATTATTATTGAAAGTCAAAAAGTTATTGCCATTTGAAATTCACGTTTTTAGTACCAAAATTATCCCAATTCAATAAAAAAATAGTATATTTTTAACAGGGGCATAAGTTATGACTTGCTGGCACCTACTAAACGATAGCCGCCCGCGTCCAATATAATGTCCCGGTACAATCCTCCTTAGAAAAAAAAAAAGTTTTTTTTTTCCTGAAAATGATCACTTAAATAGACTCTCATTACGATACTTAACAACACCCTCACGGATTGGACAAGGGTTTTTTACACATTCTTTAGTTCCAGTACCTACGAAACATTTATTTCGTTATGTCTCATAAGTTTTTTTTATTTATAAAATTATTATAATGATGCTTACTGTAACTAAAATATTTAACATGTTATTTGAACAGTTCTCTCTAAACTAAGCAGCGCCTGTATCTTGAGGGCCTTTTTCTTTCTTTTTTTTAAGTGGGAAATTATCAAATAACTCCTCCCGCTCTGGACGGAGCGGGAGTGTCAGGCTCTTACAAACTAAAACCCACCCGTGTTCCTTCAGTTGCCTGTACGTTGCCAGTGGCCACGGTATCCCTTTCGGACTTTCCCGCGACCCTGGCAGGCATCGGTCCTAGCGGACCTCGTCAGTTGTGCTGACATCTCTTTGAGGCGCGCGTGGAACACAACGCGCCGTCGACCTGGGCCTGATCCTTATCAGGCGGTGAGGTACCTATTGCTCACTGTCCGCAAGCTCGCGACTACGGTGGCCGGGAATCGGCCTGCGATTCCCGACGCCCAGGGCGTCTCCTGCGGCGGCTAGGGGCGTGAGGGCGCGAAATTCGGCTCTCCCTCACGCGTTCCGCCTCCTCCTTCGCAAGCATTACTTCTTTACAGAAAGAGGTGACGGCTTCCCATGCCCTCTCGCTCCGTACCTGCCGTACGTCGTGCCGTACCGTATCAGCCTGGACCAGGGCCAGACGTGAGAGATCACTTCCGCCGATCTTGGGGGCCTGAGTTGCGTTATCTTAAATTTTAGTAAGTACAATTTTAAGTGCAATAAATTGTTAAGGAATACGAAAACTCTCTCGGTACAAAATGTGTTATCCAAAAGGTTACCGTATTTTATCCCCACATTCTGGCACCATCAATTTGTAACTGTCTGGACCCTTGTTTGATACTGACCAGCCGTATGTAATGACATCTAAAATAAACATCAAACAGTGTCTCTTCCTCCTCAATAAATAAGGCTTTTTCCAGGAATTATAATAAATAAAGGCATTCAGATTGATTTTTTGAAACGGCAATTTGTTTTGTAATTAGGTTGCGTTTGTACAAAGGCAGAAAATTAATTTTGTGTTAATGAAAACATCATAAAACAAAATTAATTGAACGGTTTTCCTGTAACATCTTAAATTGATTAGATTTTCAGCGATAGAACAGATTTTTTTTAATTGAATACACGTCTCGCGTGTGCCAAATAACCTTGAAAAGGTCATTTTTTTTACCATTAATGGGTAAAACAAACCATTTAAACCATAGGTCTCTGAGGGTTGAACAAATTAAAACATGAAGGGCCTGAGATAGGGAAATACAAAATAAAAATTAAGTGATAATTCTTCCCGGTTTAGTGGAAAAGAAGCTTTTTACAAAATCGCGTCATAACGCTACAAATAACCAAATCGTGACTCTTGATAAACAACTTATATTACTGATAGTGTTGTATGAGGATGAAATATTGCTGTTACATGTGATAAATTAGTAGCACTGAATATGACAGTCAAGTTGGTTGGTTGTCTCTTATCATTTGCGATATCAAACAGTGATAGTAGTGGTGTAACCTTCGGACTGCCAAATCATAGGTATAGTTCGAACCCACGACACGCACTTCTGACTTTTCGGATTCATGTACGTATTGTATAATTATCACTTGCTTCGAAAACGGTGAAACAAAACATCGTGAGGAAACCAGCATGCTTTTTTGTTTTTTTTTTGGAAATGGGAAATCATCAAATGACTTATCCCGCTCTGGGCAGAGCGAGAGGGTGTGTCAGACTTTTACTGACTAAAACCCACCCGTGTTCCTTCCGTTGCCTGTGTGCCGGAGCCGCGATATCCCTTTCGGACAAACCCGCAACCCCAGCAGGCATTGGTCTTTCGACCCCATCGGTTGGTGCTGACATCTCTTTGAGGCGCGCGTGGAACACAACGCGCCGCCGACACGGGCCTGGTCCTTATCAGACGGCGAGCTGCCCATTGCTCACCGTCCGCAAGCCCGCGCCTACAGTGGCCGGAAGTCGGCTCTCGACTCCCGACGCCCGGTGCGTCTCCTGCGGCGACTAGGGCCGCGAGGGCGTGCAGCTTTCATCTCCCACACGCGCTCCACCTCCTCCTTCGCGAACATAACTGCTTCGCAGAAGGAGGTCCCTGGCCTCCCATGCACTCTCGCTCCGAACCAGGGCTGGACGCGAGAGATCGCCGCCGCCGATCGCCTCCGTGAGGACACGGCGGTGCTCCGCCCAAGCCGGGCAGACCTCCACCGTATGCTCCACCGTGTCCTCCAGGCGATCCACACAGTGGTGACACCCGGGCGTTTCCTCCCGCCTTACGCGGAACAGGAACCTCCCGAAACAACCGTGTCCGGTGAGGACATGCGTCAGGCGGAAGGTGAGGACGCCATGGCGCCTCTCAAGCCACTCCTCAAAGAGGGGACTTATCGCCGCAATTGTGGCATGCCCAGCGTTGGGTTGCGACAATCGCACACTCCATGCCGCCATGAGATCCCGAAACCGGCATGCCTGAGCGATATTTCTCGACGGCATGTGAAGACAACGAGTCAGAGGCCCATGGGCGGCATAAAAACTCTGACAACAGGTTAGTCAAGAAGGAGACAACAAAACCATTTCTTTTAATTTCAGGCTCAAAACGTGGCATGAAAAGCTTTGAGTCTACAAGTAAAAAATGATTGATAAGCAAGTCCGCAAACCCTCAAGCCAAAAAAGTAACCAAATTTCACTTTTGCATACCTTATTATTTGTGTCAAGTTTTTCTGCTTACTCCGCACATACTGGGTTAAGCTAGGCATTAACTTACCGAGGGAGATAAGCCAAACTTTATACCGTCTTTGTGACGTCATTTACATACTAATTTCGTAGGTAGGTACTCCCGAGACGTAATGTAAGGTACAGGGGTGGTACGCAGTAACTTGTGAATAATTGAAGTTTAGTCTATCTGCTGATTGCGAATTGTTACACGGTTTAGATAAAAGGATTAAATTGTGAAAAATTAATAATGCATAAGATCGCCCTGTTTCAAAGGTAGGATCATTGAATACATAATAAGTAAGCAAGGTACTCGTATAGCGAATTTTTTAAAAATTATTTCAGAGGGTGATTCCTGGTGCACTAATTTCAAACCAAAATTTTATAAAAAGCATTCATCCATTACTCTTATTTAATCTTAAAAAAGGTTCCCTACATTTTTCATGGAGTAAAAATCTTCACATAGATATTATATTATATTATTCGTAGAATTTTATGGAATGCTTGTGAAATGTCTGCATTCTTTTATGCTTTTCTGGTTGTGAATAATATTATAAGCCCGGTCAAAGCTGATCGTCCCAACTTTTTCTCTAGCTACAAGTAGTGTCGCGTGTCGTCCATTCACTGAATTTCCTTTGTATAAAATATAATTCTCAAAAGCAGACAGCAGTGACGTTCTCTTTTGTATTAGTCAGTTTGCCATGCTGAAGAGAATTTCCTTTTGACTCTTTTTCCGTACCCGTAGCGCATAGAAAATAAGAAAATTCTGAAGTGGCGTTTTTCAGGAACTGAGTAGGTACTGGAAAAAGCTGTCTTTTGCAGTGTATGTAGGTAGGTAACACGTATTGCGTGTTTATTCGATACACGAAATATTTATGAGATACAACAGTATATAACTCTTTTTTTAGTCTCGTTTTATTATGATCTGAATATACCTACTGCTATAGAATGTTGGAAACCTAGACGAAATTAATATTTCTCGTGAACCTTATGACGTAAGAAAATTAAATTATACTGAAAATTGTGTTTTTCAACTAAGTAGATAGTTACTCTAATTGCGGAAAGTAACAAAATATTGCAGTGAAATAAGTCTCCACCAACAACCACTAGAAACCAAACTGCATTTATGCCTGTTGTTAGGTACGGTATTCAATAATGGAGATGAAGAATTCATTTCTATAGACATATTTATCATAACATAATCAAACTATAATGTTCACACTGTTGGGACACAGGCTTCCTCCCTGTAAGAAGGCCCAGTGCGGGTTGGTGGATGACGTCTTCGAATTTTTTGGACCTTTCCTCACAATGTTTTCCTTCACCGTTTTGGAAGCAGTGGTGATGAAATAATTTACACAACGTGAGTTCGAAATGACGACCGACATCTCGTAAATCGCGGCTATTTCTACTAGGCTACTACTGTTTCAGATAGATAAATTCTGTAGAATTTCTTAAAATCTTCTTATAGATATTCTTGTTACAGATTGTTTGCGGCATCGGTGGGTTAGTGCTGGGAGCAGTCGGCTGGCTGGAAGAGAGACAGAAGCCAGCGCTAGGTCTGGGAGTACCTGCTGGTGCTATCACTGTGTTGGCTGCAGGTACATGTTTTTTTATGTGGAACATCTTTCCTCTCGCTTTCCTGCAATGATTTCGTGAAAAGTGACGGAAGTGTGTAACAGGAAGCCGGGGAAGCGCGCGCTATTTGATTTGACCAATGAGCGCGCGCGGTGTGTGTGTTGCCATCAGAAACGACCTTGACGAGGCCCCGCCCCTTTAATGTTGCTGTGAGACATCATATGCGACTACTGTAAGGCTTGCTCGTTGTTTTCTGGTTAGGTGCACCATAATTTGCTATATCTATTAATCCTAAATAATATTTTAATTGCGAAAGTAAGTTTGCTTGTTTATTTGTTTCGGTTTCACGCTAAAACGGCTGAACGGATTTGGATGAAATTTGGCACATGGGTAGACCATGACCTGCGTTAGGACATAGAATACTATTTATCCCGATATTCTCATGGAATTGTGACTTATAAGAATGAAAACGCGGGCCGCAACTAATTAAATTTAATTATTATTATTTTATTTATTTAATTACCTCTAAAGAAAAAAGACATGTTGGTGACAAATCGTAGGTAGTAATCGTAGGTTCGTAAATATTTCTTATTACTTTATATATATATACATATTTACAAGTGGGTACAAACAACTTGTAACTAATTAATTAATAACAGTAGCAAAATTAAATACCAATTCTAAAACTATTCACAAACTAAAATATAGCATCGTAAAATTCATCCGCATCGCTGTCGACTGGTAATGTACCCAAGGGAATGGCGGCATTGCCACGTTGTATGCCAAAGCTTAGCTTCTGCCCAAGGTAAAAACCAGCCCTTGTGTCACGGGAAGTATATTAGGTAACACAACAATCTTCGTAGATATAGGTATATGAACTTTTACCTTTGTAATTTATTGAAATTGAAGAATTGATCCCTTCTTTCCAATATTGAACTCGATCTCTAAAATAATAGTCCTCCAGACATAATTTCGGCCATGGCGGCTAATCACAACGTCGACTAACCATCGACGCGGAAGATATTATAAATTACTAGCTGCACCCCACGGTTTCACCCCCATAAGTCTCGATTTCGTGGGAATATCGGGATAAAAAGTATCCTATGTCCCAACCCAGGCCATGGTCTATCCATGTGAAGTAGTGCAACAAACAAACTCACTTTCGCATTTATACTATTAGTTAAGATAGTGCACAAGTGTATACACAGATGCACTCAGTCTTCCCTCACAATGAAAATCTCAAATAAGAAAATAGTTAATAAACCAATAAAATATAAATAAATAAGCTTAGATGAGCCAAGAAAAGTTTAACGACACTACTTTAGGGCACTGACATCTGGGGTTGCGGGTTTGTCCGAAAGGGATATCGCGGCCCCGGCACACAAGCAACGGAAGGAACACGGGTGGGTTTTAGTCAGTAAAAGTCTGACACACCCTTTCGCTCTGCCCAGAGCGGGAGAAGTCATTTGATGATTTACCAATCTGAAAAAAAAAAAAAAAAAAAAGTGATGTGGCGTAGACGTTAAAGGCTTGTGCAGACCAGCGCGACTTGTCGCGCGACGCGACACGAACGATACAATTTCTAAGAAAACTTCACAGTATAACAATAACCGGTGTCGCGTCGCGCGACAAGTCGCGCTGGTCTGCACAAGCCTTAACGCGCGATCGCCTGCGTCTAGAGGCTTTTTCTCTGAGCGTTGCGTTAGTGATCGGTTATCAGGTAACTATCAGGAAGTCAAGACGAGCGATTTGAAAACGCGCGTAAAATTTTTGATATCTGAACATAGCCAGGGCCATTACATTATTTTATTTTATTCTTTTTTAAAGGATTTTGTGTCAGGTTTTTGAAATTTTTAATTTATAATCCCTTCTATTTCTGTGGACATGGAACTGATTAAAATATTGACTGAAAAATATAAATGGTTCTATTTTGTTACCTATAATAATAAAAATGACCTTTTATATTTTTCTCCAGGGTAAATCTTCAAGGTATTATCCTGTCGGACTCCTAAAACTCCCAGTGTTCGGAAAGGAACGGATGAAAATATTGAGTGAAAAATATAAATGGTTCTATTTTATGACCTATAATAATAAAAATAATATTTTTATTTTTGCTCGAGTTTAAATCCTCAAGGTTTAACCTGGGTTATGTCGGACTGCTAATAACTAAAACTCAAGAGTGTTCCTTTCCATCATGCATCGCGATTGCTGAATATACTCGCACATGCTCCGAGCCCAAAATCTACGCAATTTAAACGTAAAAAAAAACACGTACGAATGCATACCTCCTACCTCCTCATATTGCTCCTTCTTTTTTTAAGTTAGTAAAAAAGATTAAATCTCATAAAGTTAAAACACATCAAAAAGGCGTTTAGTTTGAATTACGAAATTAATTTATATTCAAAGTGTGGCAGATGTTATTTATTATTAGCAATTAGCAAATCTCGGGTTGCAAATTGTTATGAATTTTCAAATACACTTTCATTTTGAGTACCGAAGCTAATATGAATAGCCAGCCATAATTTTGTATCAAATTTAAAAGTTAAGCTCAGTAGATTGCCGGCCAATTAAACCTTTTTTACTTTTACACGTGTGCCTATGGCTTCGTAGTCTCATAAAACTATATTGCAATCTTGAAAGTATTAATGTTATCTACTTTAATATTTCCCCGCTGGCAATGTTACAGCAAATTGCTGAGTAAAAAGTAGGATTTTGGAGCTGCGAAATGTGTAGACAAGGGCGGATCCAGGGGGCTCGTAGTCCATGGGGCTCGTAGCCCCCCAAACGATTTACCTAAGTACAATAAAATCGAATCATTTGAATGGACTGGCCTACATACATCTCTGTCAAGAAATTGCTTAAAAATGAACGCTGAAGAAGTAGGCTACTGTATCTTCATTTAAAAAGGATTAATCCCAAAAACAGCATTGTGCAATACAAGATATGGGGGACATCTATCTGGTCTATGTGCGCCTCCCAGAAATAAATCCTGGATCCGCCCTTGTGCGTAACCTATTAGCTAATAGTAATAATAGCAAAAAGCAAAATGATTTGCTCTAAAATAGAACTACCAAAATTATGCTCATAGTAAAAGACCAAATATAAACAAACAAAAGACTGTGACGCGCCGTGGGTATATTCACAGGAACCATCTCAGGCGATATTTCTCGTACCTATAAGTTATTACCCAATAAAACTAGACAAATGAAATTAATATAATTTCTTATTTTTTATATTCCGACGACCTTCTGAAAATGTCACGCTGTTATATCCATTCTTTTCGAATCGTGATTTTTGTGGAAATTTTACACTTTTAAGTAAAAATCTATATTCAAGTATACTGAATTGCCCCAGTCTTAGGTCCGGACTCCACCAAAGCGGAGACAAGACGATAGGAGAGGAGATGTGTTTAAAAAAACCAATAGAATTTCGTTATTCTCACATCTCGTCTCAACTCAGCTTCAGTGGAGACCACTGAGGGGAGATGTATCATATTTGTATGGCGCGATCGAAGCGGAGATGTGAGCTGTGCCTGAGTTGCGGAGAGCTGGGCGGCGGTAAAAAGCGGAGATGTAAGCTATGCCTCGCAAGCTAGCGACGAGGGCGTGCAGCGGCAACGAAAAGAGATGTGAGCGGCGCGGCGTGCAGTGAACGGCGCTCAGTTCAGTTCCGCTCTAGCCAGCACACATCTCCGCTCCAGTCTAGCTAGTACGCATCTCCGCACAGCTTCGGTGGATATACCCAAATGAAAAATATCTCTTCTCGTTTTCGCTTCGGACATCTCTGCACATCTCCGTTTTGGTGGAGTCCCGGCGGCCTTAAGTTCCAAAGATTTTAATTTGTTGTATCTCAGTAGTTTAATATCACGATAGGTCGAGAAATTTTCAGGAAACATTCTACGACAGTGAAGACAAGGAAAATGTCGTTAGAAGCAGTGTTGTAGGAAAAATAAAAGAGAAATACTCAATATAACGTGCGAGTGCAAATTGAATTCCTTTCCTAGACAAAGCATAACGTGGAAATAAATAAATAGCAGAAAACGAAGCATTACATAAAACATATATCATTTTTTATGTGAATACGTCTTTTTTGCTTCCATAGTAGGAGGCAATTAAAAAAAACTGATGATAACAAAATCAGGGGATACAGTTTGATGCTGCAGCGGTATCTATCATCTACATCCTAAATTTTATTATACCACTCGATAGCTTAAGGATCAAAGAATTCGTCAAAAAGAAAATATTACTCGTAACATACACGTATTCACGTAAAACACACGGCCGTGTCCACGACACAGCCACACGCCACTTTTTTGCTCTCTTATAAGTATTTCCTGTTGCTGTTAGTCTTTAATTAGTAAAAACTTTAATTAATTTTATTTTTCCAATGACTTGTATTTTCGTATTGGATAAATATTAGTCCTAACAAATCGATCCCTCTGTTAATTACCCGACTGCAGCGAAGCCAAAATTGAGGGTTATGTGTTTGGCCTGTATATATTAGATTCGTCTATATTGCGCGAGTGTTGCTAGGTATATTAATTTAAGAAGATGCCTTCGACTGCATGAGATTGTTTATAGTATTAATTGGGATTGGAGACAGAAATTGCGTCATCTTGTTTCTATCTTTTTTAAGTTCACTTTTTGCGCACTCGGGTTAAAATTTAATTTACTATATTAAAACTGTAATAGTAAATTAATCTTTTAACGTGATGAGAATTGAGCAGCTTTTCCAGTAGGATTATTGTTTTCCATAGTTCGTTATTCTTGATTGCCGCTTTATTGTTAAGGTCTGCATTGTCTAAGTTGTGATCATGTAGTATTGGAGAGCTTCCTTTAGTTTAATCAATAATTACTTTGGACAGACCAAGGTAATTATAATGCGATTTCAGTTTTGGTTTACCCTGAACCTCTTAAGGAGTACTACAACTATTATTATGGGACTAAACCTTAAATCGCGAAATAAAATCTGCTGTCACATACATTTTGTCGATTTATATTAACACAAATGTACGCATTTATGTAACGAAGTTGTTTAACCTTCTTGCGGTAAGATTTGACTAGTAGAAATCGTCACGTAACGAAAAAGTGTTATGCCCGGAAAAGTCAGTTTTAAGGTCTCAAGTTTCAAGTGTCAAAAGATTTTGTTTTTTTTAATACAGAACCATAAAATCGTTCTACCCGGGTGTCCCACGACACTTTTGTTTTGAGGATTTATATTGGGTCCCCCACCTATGAAATTGGCGTTTTTTTCTCACAAATAGAGAACCTCGTCACTTCTATGATTTAAAATATTCATTAATTGCTTGGTGTTATATCGAATAATCACCATCATAGACCACTACCAATAGGTAAAAAACCTTATTACTTATAGTTTTATAAACATAAAAAATACCTTAAAAATGACTCCTCATTTTGTTAGCAGAAATGACCACTATTTGTTTTAACTTAGCCAAAACTTTTTTTGTCGCTTAATCTAAGTGGCTTAGACGTTAACTTAGTTTTTAAACATTAGTGCATAAAAGTTTTAAAACATTCGTGTTCATGGTTGTTATATAAATTAAGAAAATGTTAGTATGAAAAATGCAACTTCTTTAAAATTCTCCATATTAAAACGCTGATTTCATAGGTCGGACCTATTACATCGTTGCTAGGATAACAAAACTGAAAAAAACACTGTGAGAGGTGCTTAAAGTTTTAAGCCCAGGAGCTTGTAATTAAACTAAGGACAGTCACTAGTTAGTTTTTAAGCTTATCACATGAAAAAGTTCTTCTATATGCAGGTTCAATTATTTTCGTGCACCTTCAGCAGTGTTTTGAACCCAAATGCCAGTAAGTCAAAAGCTCCCCATAACACATTCTTCCTCTTCTTTCGACGGCACGTCTTGCATGCAACAACTTTTAACGTGCTCGTCTTTCTACATTGTTCTCACATGTATAATTTCAACATGAATGATGTAACCAACATTTTGTAACAATATTCTGATTTAAAAGAGTGTCCGTGGAGTTTCATACCCGTTCTTCTCCATAGGAACCTACTACGCTTTGGAATGGGTAACTAGCTTCATCTTTCTGACTGACTGACCCCTTGATAATTTTGTTTAAAAGTGCCGGTAATTGGTTTATTTTAAATAAATGCTTTGAGATTGAGTTTGACAGGGAGGAGCGCGTGGCTAAGTAATAACAGCCGCACGGTTCGATCCATCTAGTTAAGCTACGCTTCCTAGATCGATGGAAAGATCCACTAATGACAGCCGGGACCGACGGCTTAACTTGCTTTCCGAGGCACGGAGGAATCTCGGTATGTTAAGATGGTGGGTGACCATCTTCCCGGCCATCGTCCCGGCTGTCATTAGTGGATCTTTCCTGGACAGTCGTTACGGGTCGTCAGAAGCCCGAAAGTCTGACAATCAGTCTTACCAAGGGGTATCGAATTACCCAGTTACTGGATTGTGGAGGTCTGATAGGCAGTCGCTCCATGTAAAATACTGGTATTCAGCTGTATCCGGTTAGACTGGAAGCCGACCCCAATATTATTGGGAAAAGGCTAGGCAGATTGGAGATTGAGTTTGACAGGACATGTAGTGCTGGGCGCAATAAATGACTAGCGCCGAGTAGGTGGCCATTAACATTACTAACATCAGCCACTATTTCCAGCCACATCAATATACTACAGCCGAGGCTTCGGTGGCTGGGTGTCTGCCAGATCCAGAGCGACCAGTAACTGGGGTGCTCCATGGAGAGCCCTTGGGCCTTCGCCGTGTGCTGCAATGCCTCTGACAATGCTGTGGACGGCAGCTATAGGAGCCCACGTGGCGATGCTGGCCTTTTGTGTCAGGTCACTGATGAATATTGGGTGAGTAAATGCTACATTCATGTTTTAAAAAGCAACATATAATAAAAAAAATCGGCCAAGTGCGAACCGGACCCGCACACGAACAGTTCCGTACCACCGTACAATATTTAGCAAAAAACGCCGATAAAAACACGTTTTCTTGTATGGTCCCTTTATTTTTTAACTTGTTTTTATTTTTATTGTTGTTGTTATAGCAGCAATACAAATACACAATATGTAAAAATTTCAAGTGTCTACCTATTACGGTTCATGAGATATAGCCTGCTGACAGATAGACGGACGGATGGATAGCGGAGGCTTAGTAATAGGATTCTGTTTGGCAACTTTCGAGTACGGAACCCTAAAATGGCGGTGGTTTTTAGGACATTTCTTGCTCAATGAAGCTAGTTAAATACATCGTGTTTAAGTTTATGAATTACATTATTTCTTTGCTTTATAGGTAGGTTAATTGTGTAGTAAATTTCTTAGGATATTTTTCTAATACATGGAGTACATAAACTTAATTGAAGTCTAAGGTCTGGCAGTCATACCTACAGAGGGTCAAAGGTCAGTAAGTACGTGATATTTTTATAGTGTCTATCATTCGAGTTTTCTAGACGAGCTAGCGCCTCAAGGCAATGTTATCTCCATAGAAAATCCGACCCAGCTCAGCAGGTCACCGGTTTCTGTTTAACGAGTCTTTGACAAGTTTCCAAAAGTTGTTCAAGAGCGATGTATCTTGTGGAATTACGTCGGTCTCGAAACTTCACTCAGACTACTTATATAGGCGTTGTAGATGACTATGTTTTCCGGCTTTGTATGTAAATAAAAACCTTAAAAAAAAATCGTAATGATTTATTTTCAACTGACTGTAAAAGTCACCATAATCGGGAGTGAAATATCAGGTATTATTATTCGGGCCCAGTTGACTCGGGCCGAGTTGTCATTGACCCGAAACTTTCATAGCATGCATAGTTCGCAACATTAATAGGGTCTATTTGACTGTTTTTGGAAAACCATATCTAATGGTCTAGTCCTATCTATACTAAAATAATAAAGCTGAACAGTTTTTTTTTGTTTGATAGCGCTAATCTCTGGAACTACGAATGTTATAGTGTATTTAATGCGATGCGATACGATGCGACGCGGGGGTCAGGGGCAGACGGAGTTTTATAAAAGTGTGTCTGTTATTTTAGTATAATAATACCTATTATTTATCTTTCGACTTCCACAACGAACAAAGTCGTGGGCAGAAGCTAAAGTTATACCTAATAGAGTAATATTTTGTTTTAATCTTCATACTTTTCAGTATTTCTTATTAAAATCAACAAATAAATTCAAATAACTAAAGTACTGCGTAAAACCGTCTCCGTGGCACACGCACGTTACGTCACGGGTAAAAAAAAACTGTCAGTCAATCAATCAATCAAATAGAACCAGGGTTCAATCTGGCAGATAGAACCCTGAAACATTGTTTGTATACTCCCTTGCGACGTTCTGAGATTCAAAAGACGCTCCATTATTGGTTGAATCATTCGACCAATATTATGTCGTTTTGCAGTCACGTGAACGAAGATGAAAAACGTGCTTTTAGTTTTGTATTTTATTAGTACCCGGGCGACAGAGCTCTGCTCCGGTGATAATAGAGAAAACGAATTTGCTCAGATAGCTATGTAGATCGATTTTTCGCCCCCGTAAATCCCTATAATGCAACTTTCATCGAAATCGTTAGAGCCGTTTTCGAGAACGTGATAGCAAATATATCCAACATACAAATATTGCTCATTTAATAGTCTAGGATTTATATAAAATACAAAATACAGCATGTTGAAATAATATATGATTTCATGAGCACGGTGCATATTTTTAATACGGTCACATCCCCTTTTATTGTAGCCAAAAACGGTTGAGTAGTCGTAGTTGCAGTCGATTTTTATCCTGACGAAATCGCTATCATCAGAATGTCAGATTTTATGTGACCATGTATCTCGTAATCACTGCACGCGGTAAATTTTACTGCGAAATAACGAAAGTCCGGTCGCGAAGCAGAAAGAATTTCGTACAATGACCCCTCTGAAGCTGACCTTCAAAAGGGGGGGGGGGCCCTTTTGAAGGTCTTTCTAATGCGCGGGCGCGACGGCAATACATTTGTGCGCGAGCGATAGAGATAAGTAATGAGGGGTCAATGTACGAAATTCTTTCTGCTTCGCGACCGGACTTAACATATTCGTTTGTAGTAATCATTTGCGATTAAATAACGGGTATAAAAATGGATCAACGAAGCCGAGAGTGTTTTTACCGACCGATGTTTTTTTTTCTCGTACTGGACCGTTCCTGGGAACCTTCTAGTTACGGAGATATTGAAGGTCAAAGTTCCAACTCTTTTTAATGTTTTTTTACGATAAGAAGTTTTAAAGGTTTTATCCGATCCCAGTACCGTTGCACATGCACCCATATGAACAATGTTTGCAGGCTTTACCTTGCGCACAATAGTAAACAGAGACTTTACACACCAAAAATTAAAGTCGTTTCTCTACAATTATTTTTGCACAAAGTTGCTTAGTCTGATGTACAGAATGCGTAGATGAGGGCTTCGTGAAGGGTCTCATAACTCCCTGTATAATCTGACACTGTCAAACAATGTTCCTATAATATCACTAAGCCTAAATAACTCTCCGCCTTAGTTGGGTAAATAGGTCCCTCCCGTGTTTGTAAAATAATAATAATAATAATATCAGCCTATTATTGCCCCACTGCAGGACAAAGGCCTCTTCTCATACAGAGAAGGCACGAGCATTGATCACCACGCTTGCTCAAGACGGGTTGGCGATTTCAGACTTATATTAACTATAAGTCCAGGTTTCATCTCGATGTTTTCCTTCACCGATGTCAGTAATGTCCAAGATAAACTCAGAAAGTACATATGAATTGAAAAAGTCACATTGGTACTTGCCCGGATTTGAACCCACAACCTCGTACATGAGAGGCGAGCCCTTAACCACTGGGCCATCTTGACAGATAAAAAAAATTGGTTTGTAAAATAGATCTTCGCAAACAATGGCTGAGTGAATTTACTTTATAAATATATATTTCCAAGCTTCTGAATGTCGCCCCGAACTTGACATTATTAAACGTCCAGAAATATAACGTAGGTACGTTGTGGTCTTTCAACCCACTTAGTCCTAATTATGTCTATAAGGTTACATAAATAAAAATGTACAAGCCACAAATCTCATAATAGAACTTTAATGTTTTTCCTACTAATTATAGTATTTTTTTGGGAAGCTATATTTGAGTTTCTTCTCTAAAGTGAATTTCAATTTTAACCCAATAAAAGTGGTCCTTTCTTTTCTATATATGTATTTTTTTCAACACATTGAACAAGGAAACTAATATGTCTGTGGCTTTGCAGACTATACAAGTTGTTCCTTTTGATATCCCATAACTCCTTAGGTATTAATGAGACCATGTTAAAGAATGAACTGGCTCATGAATCTCCTTCATCTTTTTTTTTCTCTCAATATAATTCGCCAAAGTCACGATTATTTATGTAAAAACCCTTACGTGAAATATAAAAACATTTAATGCAGACTATTGTAGTTCATACAACAATTCTTAGCTTTATATGTGAATGATTGGTTTGAATGAGAATAATTTACTCGTCCTTAACAATGAAACTTACATACCGATATCGAGATGCTAATTTTATGTTATGCTAAAAAAAACAAATGGAGTAATAATTTATATGCCAGTTGATTCTGCGACATGGTCTCATTAATACCTTAGAGTTATGGGATATCAAAAGGAACACGTTGTATACATTATTACAAAATGTAATAACCAGATTGATCGAGAAACGGTCCGTGGAGTTTCTTGCCCGTTCTTCTCCATAGGAACCTACTACGCGTTGGAATGGGCAACTAGCTTCATATTTCTGACTGACCGACCCCTTGACAATTCAAAAGTACCTGTAATTGGTTTATTTGAAATAAATGCTTTGAGTTTGAGGTTGAGTTTGAGTTTGAGAAAAACCGGCATAGTCTGTTGGTCCTTTTGTACAACTCTTTCATGCCTTAAAGGATCAGTGAACAATGCTTATTTTCGCACAATAGCAGCCGCCTATTGCGCGCTCTGTCAGTTTAATCCAGTTATGACGCACATTCTAATGTTCTTTTATCTCTAAAAATCCAAAAATTCTCACTGGGAGCGTTGCCAACAACATTAATGCAAATTGCTTTCGAATGCTTTTAGAAAAGCTAAACAGTCCAATTTATAAAACTAACGAAGCCAGTTTATAGTATCGAGATATTTTCACGTAGGTACGGTCAGCATCAAAAGTTCATGACCACATTTAGATTTTCAAAATCGCTGTATAGTGAAGTGCTAATAGTGAATATGGGGTACAGCGATTTTGAAAATCTAAATGTGATCATAAACTTTTGATGCTGACTGTACATAAATATGGAAGTGACAAAGGGGATTTTAAAACCAAAATCAAAAGTCATTTATTTAAACTAAGCTGGGAATCAGCACTTTTCGAGCAAGCGTACACTGAGGTTCTCTGGTGGGTGTAGTAGGCAATCGTACTTATAAGGCTAATAATCGCAGAGTCTGTTGAGAGTCCGGGTCGGAAACCAAACTGCGCATCGTCGATTGCTAAATTCTACTGCAGTTCAGGCTGTATGAGATGCTCCAGTACCTTGCCTATAACCGTACCAAGTGAAATTGATCGGTAGTTACTAGATGCACTCAAATCACCTATTCTATTTTTGACGACTGGAACTACCAGCAGAGTTAAGAATAAATAAAAAGGTAAAATATTTTGATTTAAAAGCACTCTTTTAAATCAAAATATTGTAACTTTTTCTCCATAGGAATCTGATACGCTTTGGAATGGGCAAAGTGTCTTTCATCTTTCTGTCTGACCGACTCCTTGACAATTCAATAGTGCCTAATTGCTTTAATTAAAATAAATGCTTTGAGTTTGTTTTCAGCGCAATGTTTTATATGTTTTAACGAAGAAGGAAATTGAATTGTTGGTGTTAAAATTAAAATGCAAGACAATCCTGTGAATTCCCTGGTTCCCCCCCGGATCCCCAGTTGAACATTCAATTTAAAGTTGCAACCCTGTTTCAGCGACAATCAACGCCAAAAGCTAGTCAATAGAAAAAAATTACAGATTGAGAAATTGCCTCTATGGCCTTGTTGAGGATCAAAACTCTAGAAAAATATTCTTTTCAGATGCGGCAGCACCACTTGCATAGGCGTGGCTAGTGCCCAGCTAACCGTCTCCATCTCGACCCTGGCTGCAGCAGTGTTTATGTTCCAACTGGATTTGAGATTCGATGCGTCCCTATCGCCGCCACCGAGGCAGTCGGACACACATATTTGGACTGCAGTATCAATGGTATGTGACATGATATAATGATGCTGGGTCTACATTGTCGCGATAACGCGAACTATTCTTCGCGTGCTCTCTGTTGCTCAGCGAGACGTCGAGCGGTGTGCGAGAGAGAGCGCGCGAAGTTTTGTTCGCGTTATCGCGACAATGTAGCCCCAGCATAAGTAATAAAAAGAGGTGGATAGATTTACCACGCTACGCAAGTGACACGTTAAAACTGGGCTAGTTAGCAAACCTGAGCTCAATATCGTGCCAATGTAAAACGAAGCGTGCTGTGCACATATGATTGTCTCTTTTTCGCTCCCGATAACTATGACATGACGGTCCCATTTCCACGTATCATCTAATTATGGTGTTCACCCGCCGGCTTACCTCCTCAGCGCTCCGCCGGCCGGCGCCTCTTATAGTCCGGCCGCCGAGAGGGTGCGTTCTTAACACCTGTCAGTTTCACACTAAAGAATATGTGTTTTGCGAATTTGATCCTTATTACAACTAGAAATTGTCCAATTGACAGGTGTCAGGAGCGCATTCTCTTGACGGCTGGACTGTAGTACGGTCTGCACAACTCGTGTCGTCTGTTACACAGTTTAGTCATATTCGTTAAGTTATTAATCGTCGTCAAAATATTACAGTGTATGTGTATACACACATACACTGTAATATTTTGACGACGAAAGGCGCACAGTTAGAAAAATTGGGTTATATAGCCTAATTTCAAGATCGGTTCAGAGCTACAGCCAACGCGTCATAAACGATGAGAGCTAGTAGGAAGTCAAATAAGAGAAAAAATTAAGTATAAAAGCTTTATTCGTAGGTATACAAGACGAACAATTCTTTCTTAGCTTTAAAATGTACCGTTTCATAAAGAAGTAAATACTCGTATTACCAAAAGTAATAAAAGAGTAGGTAGGTATTCCTCTGAGCATTTTTATCAAAAAATGTCTTTGCTCAGCTAATTTATCAAAGTCGACGGAAGCAAACAGGATAAGCGGAATTTTCCCTTCTAGCGAATTCAGCCGAAAATGTTTTATATTAAAATGATTATGAAAGTAATATGACATAGCAGTAAGTTGACATTACGTTCCCCGAAGAAAGACAAGTATACACAGTACAGTATTGGATTATAGGCCTTTGAACTGAAATGAGCAAATATTTCATCCGGAATTCGAATTTAAAGTTATAATTGAGTTTTGATTTACAGAAAATCCTTATTTCACAACTTCCACCTTGCATACATTTTCATTAAACCTAACTCATACATAATACAGGAGCCATTTCAATAAGAAATTCAATAATATTATTAACTGGGTCAGAGTTTCAGTAAATTCTGGGACTTTTTAAAAGTTTTACTGCAAACTCTATAATTTAATTTTCTGGGTAGGTAATTACATATCAATAGGTACTTCGCGGAGGGCCAGGGTAATTCCTCTGAATGTACACACGGCTACACATCAAGCTATACATTTCCAGTATAAGCTGACATCACATTGTATGGAAATCCTATACAATGCGAGATCAGCGTAAACTGGAAATGTATAGCTTGAGGTATAGCCGTGTGTACTAGGCGCGCATAGAACACAGATGATATCTGGAATAAAAAAAAGCGCTCCTACTATATTGTGGAACAATATTTCGCGTAGTAAACGTATCACCACCGAATAAAGCTATGCAAATCACAGCGTAGAGGTACTGAGATTGGATATTTGCATGCCTTTTATATTTAGATGAAGCTATAGAATTCTAGTGATTGCTGCTTTAGTTGCAATACTGTTGATTTGTCAAACACAGAAAGTAAGAAAGAAAATACGTTTATTTAACACAGACTAAAAAGCACACAATTAATCCAGCAGATTAAAAAAAAAAAAACGAATAACAAGTGTAAAATGCGATGTAAGAAATTTGCAATAAATTAGGGGAGTGTGCCTTACGGCTACGCCCATAAGGCCCAGTTCAGCGAAAATGTCAGACAACTATAAGTGCCTGACGCTGGTTTTCAACTGGACCTGAGAGTGTGATGTGACGGATGTAAATCAGTTTTATAACGTAACGTGTGTATGTCTTACATAGGTAAGATATATGTTATAGAATCAAGACGTACGTAAAATAAGTTTTAGTGACCAGCCCCAATACAATAAATATACAAGACGGAATTAAGAAGCCTTTATCAAGTCATGTAACAAGTAATTTTATTGAAAATATTTTTTTATTTAAGCGAAATCTCTAGTCTCACTCACTATAAAATATAGAGAATCTTTTTTCTCAAACTTCATAGAATATTTTATGAAAAAAATATATATGAGCAGAGAATTGCAAAATCCTAAACATTCCCTAAGGACCAAATGCTAACAGACGTACCAAAAGAACCACTATTTATCTAAACATATATCCTAAAAATAAATGGTAAATATACAAAACAACTGCAGATAACAATACTCTAGAGTCCATTACATTTAAATTCAGGATAGCAGCTTTATTTCAAGAGACCAATGTACTAGGAACTTAGGACTCCCTGAAGATATAAACGAACCAGTATACACGCCAAATTGTCAAGTAAACTGACTAACTGCCTGCAAATATCCTTAATATTATTGTACACTATTTTATTTATTATAATTTTATGTTTATGCGGACTTATGTAAATGTAAGTCCTGAGGTATTCTGTTCAAGTCAATCTATTGGCAACATCTATTAATTTCCCAGTTTATTACTGGTAGATCATTTCATACAAACTCTGTTCAAGTTTTAATTATTAATGTTGCCAGCACCTATTTTCGGCCCATTAACTTATAACGAGTCTGACATTTGTCAAATCTCTGTTGTAATCTTAAATGTTTTATTATAACTTTGTAATACGTATACAGAGTGTCCCGTAAATAATGGATCCAACGTAACGGGTAGGTAGCTTACCTCATTTCCAACAACTAATTTGAACAGTAAAAAAAAAACTGATAAGGTAACCAAGATTTTTTTTTTTTTTCGATTTTTACTATTTTCTGTACCAGCATTCAGTGTTTTTAATGCTGTTGCTGCAAATGGTATCATATTTAGGTGTGATTTTTGTCAAACATTTCTGAATAGTTTACTAATGTTATAAGATACCATTTTTTTAAATAACATTTTAGTTGCCTTAGAAAAAAAATCTTGAATTGAAAAGTTTTGTTTTTACGATGAAAACACCAGAATTGGAAAAATTCTCCTGTAAAAAAAATGTATGACACCAAAGTGTACCATTATTTTAAAAACTTGTAAAATTACTAAGGTTTGCAAATTGGTATCAAACTTACGTCTAATCCTTGCGGTTACAAAGATATTGCTATGAATGTGATGAAGAAGACAGAACAAAAATTAAAATGGTACAATCTAACTTTTCTTTCTCGTAATGGCTTATGCTTGTAATCTAAGCATGTGGTTAAGCATGTAGCGTAATTCCGAGCCGATGACGTCATCTGTTCGGAATTTGGGACCGCTACCTGCGGAGTTGCACCTCACTCAGTGTGAAAGGGATAGATAGCGCCGCTTTTGTATTTGTGGTAAATCGGTGTCTTTGTGCAGGTATTTTTTTTCCTTCACCCTTCACTCATACAGGGCTTCATTGTTGCATGATTTTATTTGTTTAGTTGACACGAATCTCTCTTCGAGTTGATACGTACGTCAGACTACTTTCGCTCCCACTGTGCCTAACTGTTGTGTTCCTTAAAATTAAACTTGTGCTGTGTATTTGGTCTTTGCTTTGCCTAACGATTTGGAACTGTTTGTGTTTTGGACGAATGACTTGGCAATCCTACGGACTTCGAAAACAATCGTTTGTGTGAGGTTGTACGTGTGTGCAGTAGTACGATGCCTCGTTACGAGTACACGCCACGGGAGTTTGCCGAAATGCATTTTATCTACGGAGAAGCAAGAGGTAATGCCAGGGCGGCCGCAAGATTGTATCGTGAAAAATACCCGAACCGGGATCGACATCCCGACTATCGCGTATTCATTAGAGTGCATAACGCGCTTCTTGAGGGAAGAATTCTTGGCACCGGAGTTGGGGGTGCCAGTGAAGGGCGACCGTCACAACTCAATGACGAAATTATTATTCGAGAAATCGAGGAAGATTCGTCGGTCTCAATTCGCGTCATAGCGCAACGCACAGGTATTCCAAGATCGACGGTACATCGAGTTCTAAAAAGGCACCGGTTGCACCCATATCACGTGCAACGTGTTCAAACGCTGACGTCACGTGATTACCCGCAAAGAGTAGCATTTTGCCAAAGGATGTTTAGAATGATACGGGCGGACCCACAGTTTTTTAATAAAATTTTATGGAGTGACGAGTCTTCATGCCGGCGAGATGGATATCTCAATTTGCATAATTTGCACAGTTGGCAGCTGGTAAACCCACATTTGATGCGAGAGGACAGGAGCCAACATCAATTTAAAATAAATTTATGGGCAGGAATAATAAATGGGCAAATAATAGGGCCCTTTGAACTACCAGCAACTCTAAACGCCGAATACTATCTGCATTTTTTAAGGAATGAGTTGCCAACGTTATTAGAAAATATTCCAGAAGACGTGCGGCAAGCAATGTGGTTACAAAATGATGGTTGCCCCGCTCACTATGCGACGGCAGTAAGGGCGCAACTCAATGAAACTTACCCTGACAGATGGATCGGCCGATTAGGACCAATTTTGTGGCCTCCGCGATCTCCGGATTTAAATCCCTTAGATTTTTTTTATTGGGGATGTTTAAAAGACAAAGTTTACAAACAACGAATAACGTCAGAAGAAGAATTACGTCAGCGCATCCAATCTGCTGTATCAGAAATAAACAACAGCCATTTTGTCCGTCGGATTAGAGCTTCCTTTATTAGGAGGTGCAGACTTTGCATTCTCGTAGGGGGACGTCAGTTTGAACATTTACTGTAAAAACAAAATAAACGATTTATTTGTATTTTTTTTTTAATTTAACCTCCTAATTTTTTTCATACGCTGAGATACCTAAACATTTTTAAGAAAATAGTTGAATTGTGCACACTTTTTCAAATTTTATTTTATTTCGTAGTTTGGCACCTCTGTCAGATTCATAGCAATATCTTTGTAACGACAAAGACTAGGCGTAAGTTTTATACCAATTTGAAAACTTAGTAATTTTACAAGTTTTTAAAATAATGGTACACTTTGGTGTCATACATTTTTTTTACAGGAGAATTTTTCCAATTCTGGTCTTTTCATCGTAAAAACAAAACTTTTCAACTCAAGATTTTTTTTCTAAGGCAAATAAAATGTTATTTAAAAAAATGGTATCTTATAACATTAGTAAACTATTCAGAAATGTTTGACAAAAATCACACCTAAATATGATACCATTTGCAGCAACAGCATTAAAAACACTGAATGCTAGTACAGAAAATAGTAAAAATCGAAAAAAAAAAAATCTTGGTTACCTTATCGTTTTTTTTTTACTGTTAAAATTAGTTGTTGGAAATGAGGTAAGCTACCTACCCGTTACGTTTGATCCATTATTTACGGGACACCCTGTATAATATCATTTAGTCTCTGTTGTAATAGGTATTATTATCACCCATTCTTCTCCATACGAAAATTACCTTTTGGAAGGGGCGACTAGAATCTATTATTATTATTTTTGTAAATTTTGACGTTCAAAAGTGTCTTGTATGTGCCCTATTGAAATAAGATATTTGACTTTGAGTTTATTTTTTCATCTGTAAATAAAAGAAAAATCAGTGCGTTCTCAATTTAGAACTCTCTTGAGTGCAAATCAACTATATTGCTAAAAGCTCATCAATTAATTAACTTACAGGTCCCTCTGACGTCCGTAGCAATCAACAGCGGTAACAGTGACGCAGCAGATTCAGGTGGAAGTCCCCTGGGCAAGGAGAAGGAACCCCCGCCCATCGAACTCCCCACCTGATGTAGTGACGCCGCTTGAACGAATGGACTGACGTTCTGAGTGACTGTTGTTTCTACAGATTTTGAAAATACTGAGTGACTTTCATACTTACTATAATTATGTAGATTCTACTCTAAGTTATGCCGTTTTTTGGAGATTCAATTGTTTTTTTATGAAAAGCTTTGTTCGTAATTGGCATTTTAATAAGGCCGAAGCCACACCGCTAGGTGCTTCGTTTGTGCCGCTCTTGGTGAGTAGCGTAGCTCCGACAAGTGATACATCATAGTCTGTTCAAAAGTATCTGATGAAAATGTAAACAAATGAATCAGAAAAAGCATTTGTGGATGCCAGTTTATAGTACTTACCACTTACAAATTGTGTGGTTTGATTTGATTATTTGAATACTTAAACCCATACTCTAATTTTAAATAAGTACATCCTTTGACGACTAAGGTTAATTTAACAACCTCAATTTTCGTCGATGATTTTTCAATATTCCAATTAACAAAAATAATCAAATGAATATAGTTGGAAAAATTGATAGTAACTAATTTCCCTTTAGAGTGTGATTGCGTAAATATTTGCTTTACTTGCGTAACACACGATCAATCATAATCTGAATTATTTTGAAGGATATTGCTAATCCATCGCTTCATAATTATGTTCTAATTTGTCTGCTGATCTGTCACAATGAAACAGATTGTGATTGAAGCAATTAGGGTGCTGAACAGGGTTTGTTTACTCTTTTGTCAGATACTTTTGGAAGAGACTATAGCCATGCAGCGTGGCACTAAGCATAAGTGTGACCATTGCAACTGTAAAACTATGCGTTGGTTCGCTAGGAACATGTCACGCAGCGAAGCACTAAGCACTAAGACCGAGATCTATAAAAGTCACTTGGTTTACACATGTTTCCGTCTCTGGCTTCCACTTGTATTTTGACAGTTGTGCGATAGTGACAGGAAAAACGCTTAGCCAAATTATGTGCTAAGTAACGTTTATAGATCTCGGTATCTCGGCATTAGTGAAGCACCTTGCTGTGTGGCATCCACCTAAAGCTTCATCTCACTGTCTATCAAGTTATTGAAAGTATTTTTCTGATTGAACAAATTCCGATCCTCTTCGATCCTCAATTTGGGAAATATTTCCTCAATTGGACGGAAGTTTTTAATTGGATTGACCCTTTTACTTTCTTTTGGCTTTTTTATGCAAAGCGTTTTCACAATACTCTGTTTTAAGTAGATTTGTTCTATAAAAACCTTTTGTTTTTGCATTCTTGTAACTTTCATTTGCCTCACTTTCGTAAATAATTCAAATGACTGCTTATTAATTAATAATAGTATTATTACATTATTAATAATACAATGCCGCCTATGGGCACGTCGCCACCCGTATTATTCTGAATATTCATGAAAACATTTCTAAAAATTATCTTTATATATTGTTTATGGTCTTAGAGTTGTGTTATTCTGAATAAATACTGACAAACTCGCAACCCTGGCAGAAATGGTTGTACTTGGATTTGTGAAAAAATTCACAGCAGTAGTATATATAACGAAATTAAAAGGAAAACTATCACAGCTAAGTAGGCTGTACAAATTAACGAGTAATAATCAACCAACTTAAATTTGCGGTTTGAAAAACCTGACATCCCATACATTCCGTATGGGAGAACAGGATTTTTAACTACAATGTTAAGTTTGTTCTTGGGATAAATTTATCCCAACTACGGAACCCTTCATTGTGCGTGATCCGACACGCACTTGGCCGGTTTTTTTTTCATAGTCGACAAATTTAAATAAAAATGTTAGTTAATCCGATAAAACGACTCATAAGCTTTTATAAATAATAATAGATCGATAGAATCCAAATCGAGCCAATTACATCGGAGATATGGCAAACACTACACAAATTACAAAAAAAAAACACTACAAAGAGAAAAATTGCTTTTCGGTGTCTTTTGCCACCGACTTCCGAAATTAAAGTAATTTTTTACTTTATAGTTTTTTTTTAGAAGCCGGTTGTTTTTTTTTTTTGTAAAAAGTTTTTATATTTCACTTTTTAGTTGTGGTACCTACCGCACACAAATTGGAATTCCACTACCTGCTATGTAAATAACAGTGACAGAAAGTTATCATCATATTATCCACATATACTCAATGGAAAAAACTACATATTATTGAAGCTTACTCAAAAACTATCCAAGCTACGTTATTATAATTTATATGGGACCCACATGGCCATACCCTTTCATACAAAGAAAAAATGTTTAAAATCGGTCCACAATTGACGGAGACATCAGTGGACATTAAAAAAAAAGTTAAAAAAAAATACATACTCGACGAACATATAACCTCCTCCTTTTTGGAAGTCGGTTAAAAATAATAAAAAATATAACATGAAAAGTATTAAAGATTTTCCCTCCTACTTAAGCTAATTTTCTAAAAAAAAAACATGAATATTTAGAAAAATACGGGCGGTCACATGCCTTGGCGGGCGACATTGTATTATTGTTAATAATTTTTGTCGTAATGCTTGGATTATTATAAGAAGAAGAACCTATGATTTCGAATTTCTCAATTCTAAATTGGAAGTACCCACAATGGTAATAATTATAGCTTCTATTCGTTGCCATTAAAATCAACAATGTTAATTGAAGCTTTCATCGGTTTACATTTTGGCCTCAATACCAGACATTGCGTTCAGAAAATTCATTCCACATAACTTAAATTTACGGTGTATTGCGAGAATTCTATAGAACAGATTTATTGGCACTTTTGGTTAACGAAAGAATCTCATATATACATCTATAATGTATTCCATTGATCTCTTTGCCGGAGGAATGTTTAACGTTCTAGAGTGGAATCGTGAGAGACATTTTTATTTCGTCTATTTTTATATTATATAATACATCTATCCTGACCTTTTTGATCTTGAATTCCCCTTCAGAAGGCCGTCCTGTTATCACCACTTTTATATTAATTGTTTGATGTAATTTGAGTGACTTGTTTATGCAAATCATTGTCTAACATTTGTATGTTACGGGAATTACTATTTTTATGTGACATTTATGTTTCAATTACAATTTAGTCTACAGCTATAGGTTTATATTCAAGGCTATTTTAATTTACTTAAGTGCTAACTACTTTGTGTGTAGGATCTATTTCGCAAATAACTTGGACATTGTAGGGAAGGTGCGGGCGCACCTCTATTTTAATTAAATGCAATTCTCTAGCTGCCGTCCAATTAACTTAAGTAAGTTGTTGATAATAGCTATTTCTTGATAAATTATTATTGTATATTAAAATAAATATGCAAATAAGTGCCGTTGAATAAGGCTCTTTAAAATTCATGGGTTTAATTGGAGTTCAACGCAGAAATTGGAAATTCTAGTTAATATATCTTTCATATTATTTGAAACTTCATACATCTAAAAGGCATCTTGTTCCAACTACATATGTACATATATTGGAACTGGCTTCCAGTTAATCCAGCATATTATATTATTTTGTCTTGTGACAAAAGAAAAAGAAAAATCTTCTAATAATAGCTATTTTCTGCACAACTTTAAGCGGTAAAGTGTGTCGCTCTGCACTTTATACAACTTCCAAAGAGTAATATTGTGTTAGCACTGAACTTTATTTGCTTACCTTACCTAACGATACTTGGCTGTTAGAAAGTGCACACAACTGAGGACTTTTCTTGTGGAAACTTTTAACTACGCTTTTTCAGACTTTTATGTGCACTGGAATCTGTATTTAATTGCTTTATTTAATTTTCAATATAGCTTTATATGTATATTTTCGTTTAGTAAGTGTTTAACCCTGTGGACTTACAGTAAGGCTCGTCGCAGGTGGCGTTTTGTAGATGCTGCCTGCCAGTGGGAAGATGGTGTGAGTTAACGTATGTAAATACAAAATGTTCTAGACTTTCGATGCAATCGATTTTAAATGTATGTGGAACATGTACAGTAGGCGCTCGGTAATCCGGCGCTCATAAATCCGACACGGGCAATAGTCCGGCGTTTATTAACTTAGCTCTCCTACCATAGATATCCGTCTCCTACTCTGTAATCCAGCAGGTTTCACACAATAGTGCCGGATTACAGGGCCCGCGCATTCATCGTTGTAGTTCTGCAGGCCGGTCCAATTCTACGAGTACGTAAACTAAAATAGATTTTTTACTCTGCAAACCTGTGTTAAAATTATTTCTGACTAACTAGCTGACAGTTCCTATAGAAATTCAATAAACCGGCGTTTCCAATATCCCGGCATTGGCGAACAAAATGGATGCCGGTTTACCGAGCGTCTACTGTATTTGCATAAAACCATGGTATGGTTATCCTGTGAACAAAACCAGCAAATCCGTATGGCAATTATAATCACATTTATAATACAATTATTGGTCCTTTGAGCTCTAAAGCTTTTATTGTGATAAATGTGTTGTTTGACTAACTAACATTTTTTACTGTGTGTTATGATGTGCTGCGAATATACTATAATAAGGCCATTACAAATGCAAAGTTAGAGTTATAAATCATTACGTCAGTAACAATAACACAATTTCGCACAATACAAGCATTGCTCCATAACCCTGCGTCCTGTACTGAACGTGTGGTCGTGCCGACAGATGGCGCTTTTCGGTTTTCCAAACAAAAAATTACAAATGCACGCGACCCATCGCGTTTTCGCGCTACGATCACTTTTAAATAGGACGAAGGGTCTTAAGTCCGAAGAAGAGGTTTGATAAAATGATTTAAGACTCTGAATTTGCATTTATAATCGCCCAAGTATAGCATACAAATAGGAGCAGCGATGGAGGCGATGGCAAACGCCACGAAATGGAGATTATGTCGACCACAAATCTCCGACACTTTACAGTGGACCCACAGCCTTATACTTATTTGGTAAATTAAATACGAGTGCCGAAATATAATTATTTTGCAAATTACTTATGTAAATATTAAATGTTAAGCTTAAAGCGATATTGGTTCTTATATAATATTTTTTTCTACATTTTATTTATTTTAAGTAATGGATTTTAAATAAAACTTGTAATGTAAACGCTATAAGTGTACGTAAATGTAAATATTATTAGAAAATAAACCTTAATATTAATAAATCAGTAAGTAATATAGATGAGTTTTGCTTATTACCATTTTTACCAGAAAAGCAGCTTGCAGCAATAATACAGTATTTTTTTCTGAAAAACGAAGCGCGCTTTACTTGTGGTAGCTAAGTGTACAAACACGCTGTGAATGTGTGCGTGGAGTCGTGTTACGTCAGCACATAACACACACATGCACACATAAATACACACTTCCGATTTCGCCATTGTCTTGGACGGTACCGAGAGCTCCTGCGATTACACACATATCCCCAGCGTGTTTGTACTCTTGGTAACCACAAGTAAAGCACGCGTCGCTATGCGAGATAAAAATAAAATTCTAGCTACCTACTTATTAGATTCGATCTACTGGTTTCCAAACTGCAGTCATGGCCACCATTTGAGTAACTGATTCTTTTCACGGCGTCAACAAATTTTGTCTTTTGTGTAATGCTGGGGCCACATTGTCGTGATTGAAACTTCACTCACCCTCTCTCGCACACCGCTCGACGTCTCGTTGAGCAACAGAGAGTTCGCGATAACTTGACAATGTAGCCAATGTATTATAGTTTTATCATAGGTTCTTTCTTTCTGTTATGTCCCCAGCATGCTTCGTTCCATTTGTCTTTGGCAAATGGCTACTGTTTTTCGTTTTATTTCTTTAAAGACTAGGTCTGGCAACCGTACGTTAAGCACGGAAGAATGGTTACTATTTGAAAAGAAAACTTTACGAAGCATATGCTCCGTAGAGTTCAGAGAATTTTGCCAACCGTATCTACGAGGATAAGGTTGGCAAAATTCAAAAACAAACATTGTATCAACAACAAATTAGTAAGTAAATGTCTCTTTTCGTACAGAAATACACAGAAAGGGGTCGGCTATAAAAATATCGTCATCATACTCGTATTATTTTTATTCCGAACATAAATCTTTATAGATGAGGTTCTTATTTGTGGAGAATATGTAAATAGCGCGTTCGTGAAAGGAATTCCTTCTGCGAGGATCAAGAAGGGTTTTAAGACAAACGTTTCTCAGCTCCTCTTAACGAATATGGTAAGTATTTCAGTATGAGTTAAAATATGTGTGTCCTGTGAGCAGATGCTTGAAAGAATAAAACAAATAACCGTGTTTTTGGCATTACAAATATTTGGTAAGATAAAAAACTAGCTCGGTTATATTTAGGAATGGTGAGCTTGAACCCAGCCTATTTGTATACGAATACGCGTATTTCCAATCTATACAAGGCCAGAACGCAGCCATAGGAGACAGCTCGTGTATACATTGTAATGCTATTTTTTAATCAGTGATTACAACACGAATTTTGCATGGTCTAATAAAACAAGGTCTGGCATTCCGGAACCAACACATGCTTACGTCACTATCCAGTTGCCACTCTATTGCAACAAGACACGATTAAGGAAAGATTTTCAGAAACCAAAGCTTTTAAATTGTCGTTTCGTGTGTCTAATCAAACGAAACAATTCAATTTAAACATAAACCAACGTAATTGTTAATTAAAACCTCATTGTTTTATCGGATTCGCACAGGTAATAAAGGTGGTTGGGGAGTTATTATTACAAACTTCTGGTAACACAGATGTGATGACGTAGGCTTGTGTCGCCCACGTGACCACTGTGTTTCGGAATGCCATACCTGGCGAAGTATATTATTATACCATGATTAGAGGCTATTTAACATCTCGCTACGACCCTCAGGAACCGAGCAAGAAGAAAATAAAATCAGTAAGAACGCTAAGTGATAACGAAGAAATTGCGCGGGCGCTGCGATGCGATGCGACGGAGAGGGTCAGAGGAACAAGGACAAAGTCGCGGGCAAAAGCTAGTAAATAAAATATATAAACTCATACAAAATCTGTAGGTACTCAAAACGATACGATGGTATTTTGATTTTACGTTAAAGTTTCAAGTCCTTTGATGTACCTTTTAAAAGGCAGATATGAGATTAAAAGCCAAAATGTATAACTTACATAGGCAGATAAACTTAGTAGAAAGTTAATCTCTTCGTAAAGGCTTGACGCGTTATTAAATAAATTAATGATCGCCCAGAGGTCGAAATTCGACCATAATTCATTTAAATTTTAAGTTCATTTATTTAAAAAAACATACATAACTACATACTAATTCCATGCTGCCATGTCTTGATTCTAAGGTAGCCATCTTGTGTCAAACGCATGGTAGTGTGTGTAATGTTTTTCTGTTTTAATAAGTAGAACCCATAACAACCCATGACCCGGGTGTGAGTGATTTACCCATTAAAGCATTGACGTATGTGTAATGGTCAAATAATAATGTAGGAGAACAAAGGTTTGTTCTATGGATTAATTCATCCCATCTACGGAACCATTCATTGTGCGTGGTCCGACACGCACTTGGCCGGTTTTTCCCAATAATTATCTTTTTTCTTTATTTTTCCACCTCCGCTTCCGCCATCGTTAAGGGTACGTATCCACCAGAGATAAGCGAGGATGAAAGATAAACAAGGAATGTCCGTAAAATTAACCAATTAAAACGCTAGCTATGACAGTGAACCGATGTTATTGGTTAGTTTCACAAACATTCCTCACTGCGCATCCTCGCTAATCTCTGGTAGAAACGCACCCCTGCGTCCGCGGAGGTGAGGCTTTGCACCTCCGCCTCCGCCTTCGCTAAGATGGCCACCGTTACATCCCTGAGAATGATGTAATGCCAGTCCAACCGTTAACGGTTTCACGTGTCTAATTGGCTGTAAATCGAGCGCGAGCCAATCAATATGCCAGTCTGCCCAACCTATTTCATTACATGTGGAATTCTTCCAATCTATGCAAACTAAATTACTCCAGGTCGTTCAAAGATTTTGAGAACACGTTTCCAATAATTTCTGAAATCCACGAGCTAATAAAAGAAAGGAGACCGCATTTTAGTATCAATTTTAGTACACTACACATACACTCAAATTTAGAGGAACGCAAAAAAAAGTGTCAATAAGACAAAATAAGATTGATATTTGTGACAATTTAGTTTATTAATTTCGATTTTGCTTATTATTCGTTAATTTTAAATTGCAAACGTCAAAAAAAAACGATCAAATGTAAAAATAAACCAATTCAAGGAAAAAGGAACAATTTTACAGGAAAGATTTTTTTTTGTACTTTACAATTTATTATATTTAATACTTAGGAAAGGCTATAACGTGGGCTATCAGTATTTAGTGTTGCCCCCTCTAGCTCTTCGAACTGCTTCCAGTCTGCTTGGCATACTCCTAATCAAGTTATCGATAAAATCTTGAGATATTGCGTTCCATTCTTCCTGTAATGCGTTTTTAAGATCTCTCAAATTACTGGGGGCAGGATTTCTCTTCTTAATTTGTCTTCCAAGCTTATCCTATACATGCTCTATTGGGTTTAAGTCAGTTGAGCGCGCTGACCACCCTATAACATTGATTTCAACATCTCGAAGGTATTCGAAGACTACAGTCGCAATACGGGGGCGTGCATCATCATGCATAAAAACAAATCTATCTCCTATAAAAGGGGTAAATGGCACTGCAATTTCTTCCAAAATCTCAGTAACATATCGCGCCGTTGTTAGTGACCCATTCTGAATGACCTGGAGTTCTGTACGTGCCCCCATACATATACCTCCCCATACCATAACTGACCCTCCACCATATGCGTCTTTTCCAATGAAGGAGACGCCCAGGAGAGAGGTACGCTCAGTGCAATAACTGAGCGTACCTCTCTCCTGGGCGTCTCCACACTTTAATCCTTCCATCATCTGGCTTCAGGCAAAATCTGGACTCGTCTGTGAATAGAACTTGAATCCAAGCTTCGTCATTCCAATTTTCATATCATCTCTGGCCACAGTTTTCCGTTTATGTCCCTGTCCTGCGATTCATTTATACTGTCCGGTCTGCCGATACCTCTTGACAACTCGGTGTACCACAGATTTTGATATTCGTAATGTTTGGGCCACATGTTTGTAGGTGTGCCCTGTTTCAATTGAAGTAACAGCCCTAGCTACTTGAGTGGCGTTTAGATCTGGCATTCTCAGTTTATTTTAAGTAACAATTCACACTTAACACGATAAACAAGGCAGTCAAGGCATTTTTTTGAACAAAACCGAAATTTTAACTCAAATTCAAAAGTTGGCAATAGTTTTCGCAGAAAGAAAGAATGCAATATTACGCAATAATTACATAAAAACAAATGAAATTCGAAAAAAGAACATTCCAAAACTTGCTTTTTTTAAAGCATTTTGTAATGTTTGTGGCCAGTACGCACGTTACAACAGGAGAAATTAAAGTCTTTTTTTGCGTTCCTCTAAATTTGTCCATGAGTGTATTATCACATGCTTCAAAATAGTGAAGGAAAACATCGTGAGGAAACCGGCATGCCTTTTTTTTTTTTTTTTTTTGGATGGGAAATCATCAAATGACTTCTCCCGCTCTGGGCAGAGCGAGAGGGTGTGTCAGACTTTTACTGACTAAAACCCACCCGTGTTCCTTCCGTTGCCTGTGTGCCGGGGCCGCGTTATCCCTTTCGGACAAACCCGCAACCCCAGCAGGCATTGGTCTTTCGACCCCGTCGGTTGGTGCTGACATCTCTTTGAGGCGCGCGTGGAACACAACGCGCCGTCGACACGGGCCTGGTCCTTATCGGACGGCGAACTGCCCATTGCTCACCGTCCGCAAGCCCGCGCCTACGGTGGCCGGAAGTCGGCTCTCGACTCCCGACGCCCGGGGCGTCTCCTGCGGAAACCGGCATGCCTGAGAGATATTTCTCGACGGCATGTGAAGCCAAGTCAGCGGCCCATGGGCGGCTTTAAAACTCTGACACCAGGTTAGTTACTAACCACACGATAAGAAAGAAAAAAAAAAGAAGGTTAATTTGGAGCAACTTACCTTTACAATTTACAAAGGAAAACGAAGATAGCCACAAAAGTAAAGTGGCGCAGCTATCAACGCCCAACCCAAAAATATATACAAAGACATTGTAGACAGACTTCCCAAAGAAAGTTGTTTAATAATTAATTGAATTTTTTTTTATTTAAAAGAAATTAAGAAGAGTATATTTTATACCCTATGTGGAGGTTACTAGGTAGTATATGTGTAGAGTGGAGGTGGGGAGAAGTGTGTATGCGTGTGTGTGTGTGTGTGTGTGTTTACCGTGTTATGATACCATAAGTTGCTCAGTTTCTTCATAAGAAAATGATAGCTAAGTCAGTAATTTTTTTCTTCAATAGACTTTTAGTCATAGGGTAAATATTAAATCTTCAAATTATGTCATTGTAAAGTTGAGAGCTAGTATGGTTGAAGTGGGGACTAACCAACGCTAACCTGAAGAGCCTCAGTCTTACAAACTCTGTCGGCACAACGCTTCTTTGTTAGGAGCTGAGGGTCTTAAGACAGAAGCAGGTGTTTCTTAAAAGTTGTTTGCAGGACGAACAATTGTCTCACTGTGAGGACCTCACAGGAGAGTACAGTTCAGAAAGAAGAAGTACCTATCAAAGTAAGCAAAGCATTCATAGATTTTCTAAGAATCGATTGAATAAAGGCTTGTGCAGACCAGCGCGGCTTGTCGCGCGACGCGACTCAAACTATGAAATTTCTAAGAAAACTGTACGGTATAACAATAACCGGCGTAATACAATAGCCTTAATACTGCGTTGTCATTATTAGATAATATGTAGGTGCCGCTTGTTCATTCGTCCTGCTTATTTTTTGCGACTTAAAGAAATATTTCATGTGTTAAAATGTACTCGAGTGTCATCCTTGAGATTAGCATTGACCCCATGTTGTTACACACATGATGTCGCCACTCATCATATTATGTGGAACTCTCTTCGGATGCCTTTTATGATAGAACTTCACTTACAGGTAAGTTAACATCAATTTACATTACTTAAAAACTAATTTTCATACCTTTATTCTATTTGAATACTTCGTGGAATGTACTATAGGCATAATACTACATTCCAATATCCACGAAGTATTAAAAGATTTCTTCGAACATTAATATTGGTTTGAGTCGGCTGCTACTTGTGTTATTCCTATTCAAGTGCGCTCTTGTATCAAAAAGGTTTTTTTTTGGGAAACTCGGATACATTAATCACACGTATATTGAACAAGAGTACCTACATAATCTGACCCTTCTTTGTCCATAGAAGAAGTATCCGCATGTTTGAACATCGTGTATCCTTCCGAGACAAAATTCTCAAAGGGAAGTTATAAGTTTAGTGACAGGAAAAATTTCCTGATACTTCATTATTAAAATTCACTGTTTTGGATAAAATTGTGAACTACTAGCTTCTTCCCGCGATTTTGCCAGCGTTGTAGTCAACTATATTTATAAAACATACCTTAAGCCACGCGGCAACAGTGTAGCTTTTTTGCCAGTGAAAGAATTAGGGAAATCGGATCAGAACCTTCTTCGAGAGATTACCTCCTACATCCAAACTTACATACTTTACCTCTTTATTATATTATTATCGTATTATATTATTAACTATATCTACTGAGGTTCAAGGATATTAAAATTCCGGAACTCCGAACTCTGGTCCGTGGGTGGGTGACTATCTTAACATACTGAGACCCCTTCGTGCCTCGGAAAGCACGTTAAGCCGTTGGTCTCGGCTGTCATTCTTGGATCTTTGACAGTCGTTACGGGCCGTCAGAAGCCCGAAAGTCTGACAACCAGTCTTACCAAGGGATATCGTGTTATCCATGTATTGTCATACTGGTATTTAGCTGCATCTGTTTAGACTGGAAGCCGACCTCAATATAACTGGGAAACGGCTAGACAGATTGATTGATTCAAGGATATTAAAACTTCTTAAATATAACTTACAAAGAAACGAACATTACTCAGTGAAGGGTGAAAAACCTGTTGCGCGTCCTAATCTTCCTTAGTTTGCCTGTGGCTTGTGACATTGCAAGATTAATGGAGGCACATCGATCATTCAACGAGTGACGTTCGTTACCAATCAACTGTCAGCCACGCTTCCACCACGACATGAGTTAGGTATATCGTGCCTTTAACACAATGGCATTCTAACGTGTTCGAACTGTGCACGTACCTTTACAGCAGGGATGTTACGGAGCTTCGGTTCCGATTCCGAAAGGTCGAAACTTCCGATTAATTTTACACCTCCGACTGCGACTTCAGTTCCGATAATTTTGAATCGGAGTTATACCATACAGTAAAATCATCAAAATATACCAGTTTTATTTAAACACAACAACAATTGAATATTACATACAAAATGACATCTTCTTGTTTTCGTGTGGTTAGTGACTAACCTGGTGTCAAGAGTTTTAAAACCTCTGACTTGGCTTCACATGCCATCGAGAAATATCTCTCAGGCATGCCGGTTTCCTCACGATGTTTTCCTTCACTGTTTTTGAAGCAAGTGATAATTATATAATACGCACATGACTCCGAAAAGTCAGAGTCACGTGCGTTGGGTTCGAACTCGAGATCTATGACTGAAAATGATGAAAATGACATAATTTCTTTGTAAAGTATTATATTAATTTAATTATTGTGAATATGAGGACTATATGGTTTTTTTTTTTGATTTTTTTTCTTTCTCGTTTAGTTTTAATGATGTTCTGGCAGTTTGAGTAGTTTATGCAGCCTACCCAAATGTCTTTTCTAAGGTATTGTTCGTCGAGTTGAGTTCTGAGTTGAGATCCACGATTACTGACAAATACTTGCACTGACTAGACAGGTTCATTCAGATCTGTGTGGTTCTTTTCTTAAAAGACCATTTCAGACACTAATCTACATGGTCCTCATATGGCTTAACTAAGATTATGTCTGGACTTTAAAATTCCTTTCTTCTCAGAGTAGTCAGATAGGAAACGCCGAACTCATATAGCAAATTTTTGTTACTTTTAATAATGTTACTGCTAATATGACGCGTAAAAGTGATTCCAATTTCTTATTTAAAGAATAAACACTCACATTTCACCAAAGGTTGAAAGTACAATTTGCCACTTTTAGAGTTGGGAACTCAAAGTGGCAAATTGTACTTTCGACCTTGACCTTTGATTTAAATTAAGTTCATTCAATTGCCACTGTTAAATTATCACCTCCCAAGGTAGGTACTACTTAGGTATATTAAGATTATATTGAGACTAATTAAAGAGACTGAATTATATTTCTATCGTTTTATTAAGCCTTCCCTTAACACACCTTTCTACTACTTCCACCTCCAGTTCCGGTTCAGACTCTGACTCCGATCAATCAAATTTAAAACCTCCGACTACGGCTCCGGTTCCGGTAAAATGACTTCCGTAACATCCCTGCTTTAGGTACAGTCAAGATAGGTTACATTCGCCACATTAGAGCACACGCTCGTCTATAGTCGTCGGAAACAAAAGCCGTCACCGTAGCCGACATCTGCATGGGATGTATGTATTATATCGTGCCTTTACATACTCAGTTGTACATGCCCACTGCTGGGATACAGGCCTCCTCTCTGTGAAGGAGCGTGCCACAATCCACTACGCGAGCCCAATGCGGGTTGGTGGATGTCACATGTGTTTAAATTGGTTATAGGTCAGGCCGGTTTCCCTATGATGTTTTCCTTCACCGTTTTGAAATCAGTGGGGATGAAATAAATAACTCTAAGTCCCTGCTGTGTTCAAATCTACGACCTAATACATGTGCTCTAACCTACTGGTGCCGCTACGACAAACGAATAACAAAATTATGGTCAAATTATATACTAATTGAAGATCACATAATACAATTCATATCTAAAAAAACAACACGGAATAAAACCATTACAGTCTTCCAACTCAGATAAAAATATCCGACCTTATTTTTCTCACCATCAAAGAGTAAGAGGAAAACAGTGTAACAGGGTACTTATCGCCGCGTGCTAGATTACTGTTGAAGTGACTGCACAAAGGGAAATGGGTTAGTCTACTGATCAATGGTAGGCTATGGCACCTGTTGTGCAATGTTTTGATTTGAACAGATATAATGTTAGTCTGTGATGCTTTTGTTTTGGTGAATGTCATGGAGATTTCAGTCAGTTTTATGAAAAAGGGTCGTTTTGTATTTGTGCAAATAATTTACAAAAATAGGCTATAGGTACAGGCAGGGGAGAAATCGACGCCTTAAAAAACTATTTCTACTTATATAATTAAATTATGTGATGCTGTCTGAATTACGTACCACGTTAGAAACCACTGAAAGTTTTTGAAAATTATCTTTATAACTATATTTTTCGTATTTTTTGTAAAGTGTTAAAGTTTTTACTTAAATAATGTAGGTCGAGCAATTTTTTTTCTTACCTACATGAAAGCTTTGTTACGAGATATTTTTTTTAAAGATTATTAGACTAGCGATCTTTGGCCTTAGCGGCGTACAAATTAGAAGATGTAAGTAAGTACAATTGAATTATGTAATAAATATTTAATGAAACAAAAAAAATTGACGAATGAACTCAACATGATTTGAACATTTCGGTTTTTCTGGATTCCGTACCTGAAGGGTGCCAAACAGAACCCTACTACTAAGCCTCCGTTGTCCGTTCGTCCGTCTGTCTGTCAGCGGGCTGTATCTCATGCACAGTAATAGACATACAGATTTCACCAAAGGGCGTTGTACCACTGACGCTAGTATCACCCCAATAAAGAACATTTTTAATGCCTGGCACAAGATGCTATTGGCATCTTTTGCAACCTCTCGAAGGCGTTCGATTGCGTAGACCATGAGACACTTCTGGCTGAAACTGGAGCACTATGGGATAAGAAATACAGCTCTTGATTTACTAAAATCATACCTAAAAGATACAAAGGTTAAAGTTCAAGTAAACGGCGTAAACTTATTAGGGTCTGAAATGGCAATGGGCGTTTCTCAAGGTTCGATATTGGGTCCATTCCTCTTTTTAGTTTACATCAATGATTTACCCCAATTACTTCAAAATCAACCGAAGATGGTGTTATTAGCAGATGACACGTCATTGATCTTTAAAATCAACCGACGGTCACTAAATCTTGATGACGTGAATAGCTCTATTCTTCAGGTCCAAGATTGGTTTACGGTAAATAATTTGGTACTAAATAAAAAAAAAACCAAATGCATTAGATTTAAATTACCTAATGTTAGAAGTAGCGAATGTGACATCATATTAAAAATCTATGAAATCATATGAAAACAGTAGGTAATTTGAGATCTGTCTTAAAACTTACTCATGTTGCGTACAGTACGAACGCAAATTCTTATTTTTGGTAGTTGCTTAAAAGGGTTGTGTTTAACAGCGGTCGATTATATTGTAAAAAAATGAATTGCATACCTAGACCATACCAAGTATTTCAGCACAATAAGTAGCATCCAGTGTCCTTTAGAACATTCAATCATAAAACCATTTTTCAAAACCGGGGATTCAATCACGGAATACATCAGTCTAGAAAATAAAATCCCAATAGTGCTCGCGTGAAAAGCGTTGTCACTCGTAACCGCGTAATCGAGTAAAATCGGGCGTCACGGCTACGAGTAGAGAGAAATTGAATTTCAAAGGATTCATAGTCACACGCACGGAAATTCACGGAACCGTACGGATCAGACGTAGCCAGCCGTAGGTATTACTTACTTAAGTTCCGAATATGTATAAACTGGTTGAAAGCGTGTTGTGTGTTTTTGAGCTAATTCAAACAGTAGAATTGAGAACCTTTTTAATCGACTACCAAAAAGCAGGAGGTTCTATGTTCGTCTGTATGTTTTTGTTAATGTGTTTCTATTGAACAGGTAGTGGTATTCGTATTTGTGTGGTGTAGGTACCACAACTAAAAAGTAAAAAAAACTGGCCAAGTGCGTGTCGGACCACGCACACCGAATGGTTCCGTAGTTGGGATAAATTTAACCCAAAAACAAAGTTCCAGAAAAAACTACAACTGTGCTTTACCCAAAGCTACCTGCAAGTAGGTAGGAGGGGGTAATTTTTGGAGATGATTTCTGAAAAAGTGTGTTTTTCCTGTAATCTTCACATAAACTGCTATCACATAGAATAATTTCTGATTTTTCTCTTCGGAGATAAGGGGAACGGTATTTTTTTTTTTAATTTTTCGTCAGTAGTCAAAAATTATGAGGCATAAAAAAAAGAAAAATGTTCAGAATGTGGAAATAGTGTTCTTTCATATGGTACCCCACAAGCCCTTGTAGCCCCACTTCAAATTTTTAAGACGCCCCCATTCAGTAACCGTAGCAAAAAAAAAAACTTCATTTGCAAAATAGTTGAAAACAAAAGTCACCGACTTCCGAAGTTAAAGTTAATTCTGAATGCTTTTTAACTCCATAATGGAAAAGGTCAATTCATATTTTCTTCCACCCCCACACTTGTAGAGAAAAGTGTAACTTTGTTCCCGGTCACTTTCACCGGGCTTCCAATTTTGTCTATACAGATTGGCGATGAGAGTATCTCATTAAATTAAGCCACGAAGGTATCCCCCAACATATACAGGGTGAAATTGAAGACATGGGCATTCTCTTAAGAGGTGATTATACTCATCATTATGAACAACCTTCACTATAAAATACAATAGACGACGTATATTTAGTAACCTAATCCGTGTAAACCTAATATTTTATAATGGATTTCCGCAAAGTTTCACCTGAATCAATTAACTAACTTTCACTATGGTATTAAACCTGAAAATAACGAAAAAAAAATCTGCTGTTTGACATTTTGACGAGCTATAACTGGCGAAATGTGGGGTGGGTGGTGTGTGTGTACCTACTATTGGCATACCTCTGCCGAAACCCTTGGGGAAACAGGCGTGGTGTTATGTTATCTATATCAACTTGTATGAACCGGTGTACTATTAAATGTGATAACCTGATCGCTACTCTGTAGGTATACGGTTCATCATTTAGGAATATGAAACCGTCGATTCACCGAGTTGATTGTAACGTTTATTTACATATAATTTTGTTTTAAAATCAAATCAATCAATCTGCCTAACCTTTTCGCTATTATGTTGGGATCGACTTCCACTCTAACCGGATGCAGCTGAATACCAGTATTTTACATGGAGCGACTGACTATCTGACCTCCACAACCCAGTAACTGGGTAATACGATACCCCTTGGTAAGATTGGTTATCAGACTTTCGGGCTTCTGACGACCCGTAACTACTGTCAAAGATCTACAAATGACAGCTGGGACCAACGGCTTAGTAACGTGCTTTCCGAGGCACGGAGGGGTTTTGGTATGTAAAGATGGTCACCCATCCACGGACCAACCGCAGCAAGCGTAGCTCACCTGATAGATTGACCCGTGCGACTGTTATTACTTAGCCACAAGCCCCTATTTAAAATCATAATATTATATTGTCCCAAAATTCATCACTTTACAACAGTTTTGACGTACCCAAGAATCTTCTAGTGTTCGAGTTAGTAGAGACTCAGTGAGCGCCTTCAGATAATTCAAAAGCATAAAGTATGAACTTCCTTCTAATGTATGTAGATTCTCAGAACTCAGGGTATGCCTTTGAGAACGCAGGTCTATCGCGTTTTCCGCTGTCGTGAGTTACTTCCACTGCGGGAATAATTATTTGTTAACACCTACCTATTATACGAGTAGTTGCGCTTAAATTATTAATTACTGGATCGTAAGATGTCTCTTATGCCTGCCTGCCTGATGTCTTTTAAGACATAAGTTCTTGGCAACTTAGCAGCTACCAGTTATCCTGCGAAAATCGTCGCTTCACCAACCCTGAGTTTTAATTTCAGTTCATTCATTAATAGAACAATACTCGGAACTGAAAAGTTTATAGCACTTCAATATATTATATAGCGACTCGCTCGTGCTTCGCACGGTTTTTACGACTTAACAAAACATCGAGATTGCTTAGGTAAATTAAACTTTAATATGAACGTATTATACACAGAAACCTTCCGGAAAAAAATCTCTAAACGATGGTGAAAACCTCAACAAAATCTGTTGCGTTTAGAAGAACAACGCGGGCATACAGAAAAATGCGAAAAGTGACTTTGTTTTATAATATTTTTAGATATAGATGGGTACAAGGTGTTTGGTGAATCGGATTTAAAATCCTTTTTTTTTTTGAGGGTGGGAAATTATCGTATAACTTCTCCCGCTCTGGGCGGAGCGGGAGGGTGTGTCAGACTTTTACTGACTAAAACCCACCCGTGTTCCTTCCGTTGCCTGTGTGCCGGGGCCGCGATATCCCTTTCGGACAAACCCGCAACCCCAGCAGGCATTGGTCCTTACGGACCCCGTCAGTTGGTGCTGACATCTCTTTGAGGCGCTCGTGGAACACAACGCGCCGTCGACCCGGGCCTGGTCCTTATCGGACGGCAAGCTACCCATTGCTCACCGTCCGCAAGCCCGCGCCTACGGTGGCTGGAAGTCGGCTCGTGACTCCTGATGCCTGGGGCGTCTCCTGCGGCGACTAGGGGCGCGAGGGCGTGCAGCTTGCATCTCCCTCGCACGCTCCGCCTCCTCCTTCGCGAGCATAACTGCTTCGCAGAAGGAGGTGACGGCCTCCCATGCACTCTCGCTCCGAACCATGGCCTGAACCAGGGACGGACGCGAGAGATCGCCGCCACCGATCGCTTCCGTGAGGACAAGGTGGTGCTCCGCCCAAGCAGGGCAGACCTTCACCGTTTGCTCCACCGTGTCCTCCGGGCGATCCACACAGTGGTGACACCCGGGCGTTTCCTCCCGCCTTATACGGAACAGGAACCTCCCGAAACAGCCGTGTCCGGTGAGGACCTGCGTCAGGCGGAAGGTGAGGACGCCGTGGCGCCTCTCTAGTCACTCCTCAAAGAGGGGACTTATCGCCATAATTGTGGCATGCCCAAAATCAGGGGCCTAAAACGGTCACATTAAGCGATTCCTCTAAAAGCAACTCATTTTCTGAATTCCCAGTAATTCCTCTATGATGACATATAATGTTAGCTGAATCATATTCAATTCAATTCATATCAGAATCATATTTGGTGTAATTATTGCCGCATGAAAAAAAATAAGACCGTAATTTTACCGGATAATTTTTCTTTACAGTTTAAATGAGATTTTCATTTTTTATTTCTACAGTTTAAATGTTATATCATTATCATATAAAACTGTCAAAGAGATGAATTGAACACAGTTATTTATGAACCATAAGTTTGTGGCAGAGAAATAAATGGGTTTAGGGAACCGGATATAAAATATCAGTTTTTTATTTAATCGGATTTTCAGCAGGTGGGGACGAGTGGATTTACTGCGCTATAAAAATAACTAGCTAGTTAATAAAGATCCGTTTCAGAATATGAAGAAGCATTTAGAACGACGTTTTTCTCTGTATGGTAAATGCGAGGAAGCGAGAAACGGAATAAAATAAAGATAGATTCTATGAATTCTATTTAATCACGATTGCTTGAAAATAGCTGCAATGCAATTCCTTTTTAATCGACTTCCAAGAAGGAGCAGGTTCTAATATCAGTTCCTTCCATGAAAAAAGATTAGTCTTTTGTCTAGAATATGCGTCATTGATCTATGATTCGTCCTACTATTTCCTTCAAGTATGTACCTCCTTCAGTAGTCCTCCAGAACGAATTTCGGCCATGGCGACCAATCTCAGCGGAGACTAACCTTCGGCCCAGGAGATATTATAGTACTTACACAAGTGTTTGCGCAGACACAGGTGCACTGTCTCTTCCCTCTCCGATTTATGTACCTACGTACCAGGTACATTTATTTAAAATCAGGCCTTTCAGTACAATTTCGGCTTCAAAACCTATTTACTACCTACTTACCGATTATTATTATTTTCTGCCAGTAGCTATGGTTACTTTTCACGATTTTACGGCTCCCTGCGGTTCCTAAATATATTTTTTACAGCATTTTTATGTCCTGTTTCTATGTGATGGTTTGCCATTAATATAAAAAGCGGTCAAGCGTGATGGTTCTTGTATTTGATCCGGTCCAGCCTGTAACAGTAATGCCCTAAGCCGAGGTCCGATCCGCTCTTAGCGTTTAGTCGCTTAGTTTATGCCCTGGCTGGAGGACTTAATTTATGAAGGCATCCCGGTTAAAAGTAGCCGACAACCTCCTAGGTTGACCTGCGAGGTTTATTCATAAAAAAATAAAAAATAAATCATGTACTTTTTCAGTCAACTTTTGTCAACGCATAGATGTGATGTGTGATAGATGTGTGTCGTTGAAAGGATGTTTACAGCTTTTTGTTGTATTGCCATTGCATTAATTCGTTTTGTTGCTCTCATATTATTAACGAGTGTTAGTAAAACATTCGTGTGTTTACCCTAAGGCCTTTTGGTACGAATTTCACTCGTGCGAACACGCACGAATGATTGCGTCCTTCCAAGTACAAAGGGAGCGCGCAGACTGGGTGCGAGTTAGTCGTACGTATACGTACCTATAGTTCCGACATCCGAAATCAATCCAAACTTGTTGGGATTTTGCGTGCGTTCAATGCGATAGGTATCACCTGAACATTACCTACCTATTTGATGGTCCAAATTTCACAGCATTTCGCTGAGTAATTACCTGTTCATGCACAGATGCGACGCACAGCATAATCTTTCTTAATATTTGTTACAAAAGTAGTTAACTCTGTAATTAGCATTTTGTTATTGTTTTCATTTGCCAATGTCGCAAGAGTGCCAAGAGTAATTACGCAATATGGTCTTTGGTCCGTGGCCTTGATATCAACCAATGAACAACACTGTTTTAATTTTTTGAATTTTTTGTAGTTATTGATTGAATACGAGGCCTTTGGCTACTTTTGTATGTGTGTATTTTATGTCTTTTTGTCTTAATATGTGCGTTTTGTTTGTGCAGAATAAACAATTTTTCTTTCTTTCTGTCATGGAGAAAAACGTATTCAGTGTCTCAATTCGTACTACCACGGTCGTACGTTTACGTACGATACAAATTCGTGCCCAAAATGCGCGCGACCTTAGCCTTGTTTAGATCATGTTTAATTGGGTAGGATCAAGTATAAAATACAAATATGTCTTTGTCTTACGTCTTTTTATTACATTTTTGTAATGTTTGTCGATTGATGGAATCGTTACAAAAATCGATTTTTTTAAACAAATTAGTAGGCAATGGGTTATTAACGTTCATCTGTAATCAAATCATTATCTTTTCAACACGGCTAACATAAAACATTGCTAAGTAAATCAATCTGCAGCTATTTGTTTGGTTTGACCATCATTTATGAATAATCAATCAATAGGCATGTTTACTGGAAAAAATAATAAAATAATCCGTCAGTCAGATAATAATTCCAACGGAATTCTGAAGATGATATCAGATAGGCCAGAGTCTGCAGTGCTGGGGAGGCTTATTCGGCTTCACGTGACGAGATGACTGTATTATTATGATGTATGTATGTATTATTTTTTGACATTATTGGATATTTTTATTGTATTTTATTTTTTGTGAATTTACTCGAGTATGCTACAATACTAACATTGTTTTTAAGACCTTTGTTACTAACATTATATGGACAATTTTAATTATGTCTGAAATAAATGTATTATTATTATTATAATAAAATAATAAACATTTATTTTTTACTTTATAATATTAATAAATAATAATTTATATAAAACGCATTAAGTTGGGGAGTGAGGCTCGCTACGTCACACACAGTTCAGTAAAAAATCTACCGGAGAGGGACGTCATGCCACATTTTAACTCAATGTATTGCCGTATTCTTTTGATTACGTAAAAAATAAAAAAATACGTGTACAATATTTTTTAATACTCTATGTGAAGAACAACTTTTTTATTATTTCGAAGAGGAGGAGTGTATTTATGATTAATAATCAACTGCGAATATTTGATTGCGAACAAATTGTTTACGTACTTAAGTACTTATTTTTAATCAAAACATTAATTAGCATTGCCATTCAACGTGACAATGCTGCCTGATTTATTTGTTTCCAGATAACAAGGATGCGGACGAGTACTTCGACGTCTAAGTGTCCTTTTATCTTTGTATTTATTTGAATAGTTAGTTATTTAATTTAGTGTTAGATTGTATATTGTTTGTAAGATTTATATGTAAAGATAAAATTAAAACTCAATATAGAAAATACTGTATTTGTCATGCAAATAAATTCTCAACTCTGGGCAATACCTATTGGTAAAATACATTAGGTAGGTACTATAATGTCAGGACAACGCCTAGTAATTATTATTATAAAGATACCGTCACACCATATTGAGCCATATGGAGCAACTTAGTGTCCGACCGAAAGTTCGGTTTCGGTTTCGGCCAGGTTCGGCAAAAAAATTAGGTTGTAGCCGCAGTTTCGGTTTCGACCTAAAAGTGGCCGAATCTTCGGCTCGACCGAAACTAGCGTTCATCGTAGACCAAAAAAAATTGTCGATAGGATACGTAAAACTCGAAATCGTTTAGGTTCATAGGAAACATGCTGGTGCACCTGAAAAATAACTAAATCGCTAATCGCATAAGCTAACATTAGCATTTCTATTATAACTTCGTTGTCTGTGTGTCAGTTTGTCAAGACCCTTTTTCTTAGGAACGCGTGGAGGTATTAAGTTGAAATTAATATCAAATACGTAGGTAGACAAAGGTCATGTCAAATGCCCATGTGACACTGTAACACACTCTCATGAAGATCGCGAGACGCTACGTTCGAAGTTGTGGACAAGTATGTTTACCTAGGACAAACAGTCCAGCTAGGTAGGTCCAACTTCGAGAAAGAGGTCAATCGTCCGACTCAGCTGGGCAGCGTTCGGGAAACTACGCAATATCTTCTCGTCCCACATATCGCAGTATTTCAAGATGAAAGTTTTTGACCAGTGCGTGTTGCCAGTGATGACTTATGGTACAAAAACGTAGTCGTTCATAATGGGCCTTATCAGAAGGCTAAAAGTCACCCGGAGAGGACTATGCTTGGAGTTTCCTTACGTGATCGAATCAAAAGAAGAGTTCCGTAGGAGAACCAAGGTAACTGACATAGCCCGAAGAATTGACAAACTTAAGTAGCAATGGGCAGGGCACATTGCTCGTAGAACAGATGGCCAATGGGACTGAAAAGTTCTGGAGTGGCGACCGCGTACCGGAAGATGAAGCGTTGGAAGGCCTCAAGGGCGTGGTGGTGCTTGGGGAAGGCCTATGTTCAGCAGTGGACGTCTTTTGGCTGAAATGAAATGAAGAAATGATGATCCCTTGGTGCTCTAAAAATTCCACCTTCTAAGATGAGGCAATAAAATAATACGGCAATTTATGCGACATATTTTGATACTCAAAAATAAATCAAAACCTACAGGGTACTTCCCGTTGACCTAGAATCATGAAATTTGGCAGGAAGCAAGATCTCACAGCACATGTAAAGGAAAAAGTCCGGAAACAGTTAATTTGTAGTTTTATCACACATTTTTTCTTGCTGTTGCTAACTTACATTTGCAGTTAGAGAATTGACCGTGGCGTATATCGATGTATGGGAGAACATGTTTTTTAACTACAATATTAACTTTGTTTTTGGGATAAATTCATCCTAACTACAGAACCCTTCATTGTGCGTAGTCCGACAAGCACTTGGCCGGTTTTTGTAAGTTAGGGCTCATTTTTCAATACCCATTTTGAATTTTTGGCAGGTTTCACAGAAAATCAGGCACCAAATTTTGGATCGGTAAAAGAAATCTGATAATTGCAAAATCAGCCCTTAATCAATTTATTTCTAACAAAAACCTACGAAAAACGACGGGTCTCAGAAAATTATGTCAACTTTTTCTTATGTTTCGGCTTCGCTTTCAGTTTCGACCGCAACTAGAAAAGGAGTCAAAAATTCGGTTACGGTCTCGGCTGAAAATTGGATTTCGGACGGCCTTTACAGTTTTATTTTTAGCAGTTGGCAACTATAAAAAAGGTACCAATAAAATCTACTGTTAGGCACAAAAAACATCATCAAATTGTTCATACCTCGATAAAGCGATAAAATGGAAATCGTTTCACAATATTTTTATTCGCTTCCAATTACGTTGTTTGAATTTTTATTTGCTTTATGTGTCGCTCGGACCATTTGCATCGTCGCGCGTTGCATTGTCGTGTGCCTCCATCAAATTAGAGTATTTCAGTTTTGAAATATCTTAGGTCTTTTTTTTTTTTTTTTTGAGGATGGGAAATCTTCAAATGACTTCTCCCGCTCTGAGCAGAGCGAGAGGGTGTGTCAGACTTTTACTGACTAAAACCCACCCGTGTTCCTTCCGTTGCCTGTGTGCCAGGGCCGCGTTATCCCTTTCGGACAAACCCGCAACCCCAGCAGGCATTGGTCTTTCGACCCCGTCGGTTGGTGCTGACATCTCTTTGAGGCGCGCGTGGAACACAACGCGCCGTCGACACGGGCCTGGTCCTTATCGGACGGCGAGCTGCTTATTGCTCACCGTCCGCAGGCCCACGCCTACGGTGGCCGGAAGTCGGCTCTTGACTCCCGACGCCCGGGGCGTCTCCTGCGGCGACTAGGGCCGCGAGGGCGTGCAGCTTGCATCTCCCTCGCACGCTCCGCCTCCTCCTTCGCGAGCATAACTGCTTCGCAGAAGGAGGTGACGGCCTCCCATGCACTCTCGCTCCGAACCATGGCCTGAACCAGGGCCGGACGCGAGAGATCGCCGCCACCGATCGCCTCCGTGAGGACACGGCGGTGCCCCGCCCAAGCCGGGCAGTCTTCCACCGTATGCTCCACCGTGTCCTCCGGGCGATCCACACAGTGGTGACACCCGGGCGTAAATATCTTAGGTCTAAAGATTTTTATGAAAAAACATTCATGTTTCATAAACTAATACATGATAAATATATGTCTGACTGCTACTGAACATGAAAACTGAAACAGTCTGTGATCTCAGCACACAACTATTTTCATAACTCACAAACCATATTTCCTCCGCAGAAATGCGAATACAGTAACAATTTCATATGTAGACGTTGAAACAGTTCTTACGATTTCTATTTGAGAAACATTATATCCCAAACCACTCAGATGGAAATGCAATTTCCTTTTTGTTGTTATATTTTTTAGCTCACATGTCATTATTACTGAAATATCGTGCATCTGGGATTACGTAGAAGGTCTATTAAAACCTTGTTTCCAATTGATGCTATTTCCACTTAAACAAACATCAACTTTATGAAAGTGTAAATAAAGTTGGTTTTAGACTGACTAGTACTGTTGAAAAAGCATAAAAAAATACGAAGTTGTTACGCAAACTGAACCTTATGTGTGCATACGGTTGTTTTTCCTAAAACTCGTGTTTGTTTACATGTTTGGCAAATAAATTTCGAATGCAGCTTAGGTTCAAATTAAATTAGCTAGAGAAACTCCGCAGATGTGATGGGTATCGATATCTAAACATGATAAAACAAAATTTTAATTAATGTAATTATTTGTTTTGTGGGACATCGACCACAGTTAGTGCAGGTCCTTGAAGTATCAGTATAAAAAATCCGTTTTTTTTGTGTAAACTTCACAGACGTTATTGCTATCGATACCTAAACACGATAAAACAACAGAAAACAGATTTTCTCAACTCAAACTCCACACTCGTACACACAGTAAAATAGATATAATAGGACTTCTTTGCGGGAATTGCAGGAAACGATACAAGTTGAAACATTTATAGTTTCAAATACAACGTAACTTTCTTAGTTGTTGGGTTTCCAGGTAATTTACAATATGTATCGGTAGTTTGGTATGGAATAAACTATTTCGCTTCTGAAAATTGGTTTTCTACTTGACCTAATTTTCGATAAATAAACTAGGTATTCAACGTTTTTTGGTATAATCGATTTGGCTATCGAGTCAAGTATAAAATGTATTTTTTTATACCACACAGTATTCTTTTTCAACCTGCATTATTCGGAATGTTTTTGCTGATAGGACACGTCCTAGTTTGGTGTCAGCAGTCAGGACTCTCACAAAATCGAGCATGTATTTACTCTAAAGATCTAAGTTACTTAAGAAATTCATTATTAACCCTTTTTCTCTCCTTATTTATTAGGCATATGAAAAAAGAAACTCCTTTTTCTAGCTAGTATGGATCTCATTATCAGGTTCGACACACACTTATGTACAGTACAACTATTTTCTTAATGTCCCTCGGCAAACTTCGTGTTTCGTCAGTAGTTGGATTTCTATCAATTGTTCTTGGACCCTTTGAATTGAATTAGCCCTCTCTCAATAAACTTAGAAGTATATAGAATCTAGAACTCTATAGGTATACTTTCAAGTCGATTGATAGAGTCTGGAACTCTATATACTTCCAAGTCGATTGAGAGCGTCCAAGTGCAACTGATAGAAATCCGACGACTGACGAAACATGAAGTTTACCGAGGGACATTAACAAAATAGTTGTACTGTAATGCTTTTATTTATTTAAATTGAGCAGATTCAGAAGCACCTGCAGCTGCTCAATGTACACTCTATATAATAATAATACCAGCTCTAGTATTCTCCCACTGCAGGGAAGGGCCCCTTCTCATAACGCGGCATGAGCATTGATCACAACGCTTGCACAAAGCCGGTTGGCATTTCAGACTTATGTTAAAAAATTATAAAGTTCAAGTTTCCTCACGATGTTTTTCTTTTAATTATGTGTTCATACCAGAAAACATTCAACGTGTAGATGTTTCGAAACTTGTCACATGAAACAAATCTCATAATTTGTTTTGATGAATTTGCGTCCGTTCTGTAGTCAACATGAGTAAGTTTTAAGGCAGATCTCAAGTTACCTACTGTTTTCCAAACATCGAAACATGTTGCAAGATTCATACAGAACCATTTTGGCAATTTGTCTGTTAAAACATGTCAAGTGATATGAAACGTCAAATATGTTTCGCGTCAATAAGTTGCGTGATAATGCAAACTCGAGGTGATACATTGATAGAAAACAAAGATTTCAATGTGAATGTTTCGCCAGCGCAAACGCACGGTAACGACGTCAGTGATGCCCAAGATAAACGTAGAATGTACATATGAACTAAAAAGGTGTAGGTGTTGGTCCTCGCCTGGATTTGAACCCACAATCTCGTGCATGAGGAGCGAGGCCTTAACCACTGGGCTATAATGCTCTCATTTATTAAAATTGAGCAGTTTCGGGAGAATTAGCACCTGTAGCTGCTAAATTTACAAACATACATATATTACTCCTACCAATTTTCAAGTACTGTACTTCAGTTCACTTAGATAAGGCTGTGGTGAAATGTTAAGTGAACGTTGCGAGCTATTTGTCTACGACCGACCGTGTCCCTAAGCCCTTTCCTACCCCTGTATTAATTTTCAGAATACGAGAAGTATAATTTTAAGCTCTGTGACATTAGTTAAAATATTTCATAATGAAAATGTGAATAAACCCTATAAGATTTTTTTCATTTTTTCCTGTTCTATCTTCTATTATTCTACCATGCTATGACATTATTCAGCATGACTTCCATCCAAAGTTTTCAATATAAATGTAGATTTTGGAGGGCACCAGTTTATTGAATGACTCACAGCTTCCTGGTATTGATAAAAATAAAGAATTTTCACGAATTATTACCCGAAGTCGGAAAGGTTTTCGCTGTCCACTCTGGTTTTATTCTCTTACGGGACAATAAAGAGAATTTATATTGTTACACGCGCTCGGGACTGTCCCGTCGTTTCACCAGTGAAATAGTGGTCACTTTGTCAGAAGTAAAAAGTTTAAATTCTTTTACAAGAGGTTTGATATTTTTCTTTACGTGAATTTTCCTGTCTTTGTTTTGAGTCGTAAAACTGAAGAAATTTACAAGTTCTGAAGTAACATGCTATTATATAACTTTTGCATTAGGTACTTGAAATGAAAGACTTGTTTTAAAAACAGCGTTTTTTTTGGACTTCTTAACAGTTTTTCTGAGTAAATTAGGGTGAATTTTCTATTCCTATTCTATTCTATTGTATTAACAAGCAGAAGATTAAGGTACCTTGGACAACTGTCAAGGACGACGCTGCGTCTTTCCATTCTATACAAGGCCAGAACGCGCCATAGGAAACTGCTCGCGTATAGATTGGAAATCACTGTTACTAAGGTCTTCCAATCTATACAAGAGTAGTACGCAAATACTCGCGTATACTTCGAAGTGACCTAATTAACTACCTTATTCCAAAATATACAGTGCCAGTACGCATACGGACTAATCGTGTATAGATTGCGACAAATTGTGAACTGGTATTCAATTTGTTTGCGACGTAATGATGTAATGCACCTTGCGCTAAATAGCCGGCCTGGCTGGGAGCAACTTGGAAGTAGCGCTCGCCGGCTGCTGCCACGGCACCGCTCACGATATTCGCTCGGCTCGCGCGCGGTTGGTCACAGTTCTAACCTAACCTAACCCATTTCATATTCCGTTATCTGTTAGCTGTTCCATTTCACCCAGTTCAATTTATTTTATATTTTTAATCTATATTATTATAACTCATAGTCATAGTATAGTTTGGAACCAGGACGCGCGCGTCCGCGTTACCAACTATACACGAGCAGTACGCAAAATTCGTGTATACATTGTAATCACAGATTTAAAAATAGCATTACAATGTATACGCGAGCAGTTTCCTATGGCTGCGTTCTGGTCTTGTATAGATTGGAAATACGCGACGACGCTGACTATAAATATATCACTTACTCTATCTTTTAAGAGCATATAAAATGGTCCATTGAAACTGCCATAAATCACTTACGGTTTGACAAATTTGGCTGTTGTGAAGTTCGGAAGTTTGCCCAAGTTGGGCTTAACTTAGTTTGGGTTAGTTGTACACTTGTAAGCTATGTTTATATGTATTTTCGGCAACTAGTAGCTTTGACTTTGATCGTACTAGCTTCGTCCCTTGGTGCTGGAATAAGGCAAATAGCGTTCAGTACCTGTACAACTCCTTTGAATTTTGAACATAACTTTAAAGTTGAGATGTTTCAGACGCTTTGTCAGTGTCTAATTAGATTTTGTACGGAGAGTTTTTCACTTATGTAGGTAATCATCCTATTTTGATTTGATTCGAAAGTCGATAGGTTTTCGCTTATGGCCTTAATTCTTTAGTATTTAAAGATAACTTTTACAATAACTAAGAAAGAAACGAGAGTAAATCCCGATTTTTCGAACTGTGCGCTTGTCAACGTCAAAATATTACAGTGTATGTAGGTTTAATAACTTAAAGAATAATATGAAAGAACTGGAGACGACATGAGTTATGTAGATCGTATTAAGAGGAGCCGGGGTATTAGTAGGTAGCCGGGGTCAGTACTAACAACCTACGACTTTGACAGCTCCAAGCGCACAGTTAGAAAAAACGAGTTATAGGTTCTCTTTTTTTATTTTTATACTTCAACGCAATGATCCATCAAATTGTAATTAAGAGAGGGTTTCTTAATTAAACATTTCTCCTAACTGGAAAATAGGTATCATCACAATTTTCAGGCGGATCGTATTACCAACACTCGAATCGCTTTCCAAATTATAATCTTCAAAATATTGAGTCTCAAGTGATCTTGTAATATCTCGTTAATACAATTTATTTTTATTTCTCTTTTGGAAATCTCTTAAAAGTTATTATTATATATAGCAGAAAATCTCTTGATGAGAAAACGGAAATTTGTAAATCATGTTTAGTGCATTATAGATATTATATATTCAATAGGGATGATGCCTGGGTAAAAAAACTGAAATTCTAATTAGTCCGTCAGATAATAAAATAAAATATTAGACACGTATTTTTTGCTTTATCATATTAATAAAATTTACTTAGATAAAACGCATTTTAAGTTGGGGAGTGGGGGTCGCTACGTCACTAGTACGTATAAAATCTCCATACTCGTGACGTCATGGCACATTTTACCTCAATGTATCGCCGTAATCTTTAGATTACGTAAAAAAAGAAAAAATACGTGTCCAATATGTTTTTATAATTTCAAAGACGGACTAAAAAATTTTTTTAGTCATCATCCCTATTGTATTGTATATTGTACTTACATCTTTTATAATAATATTCTCTTTATCTATGTTCTTCAATTAAATTATATTTGTACGCCACTAAAGGCAATAGCGCACTAGCGGCCAGGTCCAGCGGCCAGCGAGAGAGCGAGAGACATTAGTATGAAATTGCGATGGAGCCGCACGCGGCCAGGTGGGATCGACAACGAAATCGGCCTGGCCGCTAGTACGCTATTGCCTTTAGTGGCGTACTAATATTATTTAAGTGGAGAACACAGATAAAAGTAATATTTCTCTTAGGCCAAAGATGGCTGATCTAATAACCTTAAAGAATCTTGTATCTCGTAAGAAAGTTTTAATGTAGGTACTTAGGTCAAAAAAAATCTTGCTCTACTTACATTCTTTATGTAAAAACTTTTACACTTTACAAACAACAAGAAAAAAATACTCATGAAGATCATTTTCAAGAAACTTTCAGCGGTTTCTAACAGACTGAAATAATGACGTACAAGAATTCTCGTAATTTCTCGTTATTTCTCATTATATTGTTGCGTTATTTTATCTCTGTTGAGAAGCATGGACATTGTTAATTGTAACAAATAGCTCCAAGTGTTGTACGTTCATAAAAACTTTTCAATAGAAAAGTCGCGGATTTTCTTTCATGGTGTTGTTATTTTAGTTTTTATTTTTATGAATGAATTGAGTTTTTAGCAAGAATTATTTATAAACTTGGTTTATTTGTGAATTGATTTATCTATATTTCTGTGCTGTGTTTGGGAGACAGGAAGAAAGTGAAATCTCTTGACGTTGTGCCATCCTCAGCCAATAGCAGTACGCTGCGGGCATGTCCAGCAGTAGACTGCTGTAGACTTCTCCAATCACACGCCGTCTATCCACGTCGACTCTCCCCCAGCTTCTATCAGACCCCGTGCGAGGACCGTTGCTCCACGTGGCCTGAGGGTGTCCCATTCTACTTATCGCCCATTTCCTTACGATTGTGTCAATCAAATGATAAAATCAGATACCTACCTACCTTTGTAGAATTTTATATCGAGAGAGTACAGTCAGTATTTTACTCAAACAAAATATAAAAGAACCTATTTATTTGAGTAAAACCAAATGCGTGTTTACGTCACGTTTTCAGACATTTCAGGCCAGAATCACGTATCCGCCAAAATATTTTCACATATTTCATACAATATTCTGTGTGTACTTTTTCTCTCTACATTGACACGTAGCAATTTCATATCAGTCATATTTCATGTTGCTTTTACAAAATATCTGCTGCATGGCGGAACAGAGGGCCATAACGACGCTGAAACATGCTCCGAATTAATTAAAATATAAATGGATTTTGATTCTATTCATATTTTTAAAAGGATCTTTATTGCTTGTTTTACTTTTTAAATTACAACATCTCAGTCACTGCTAATATACTTTGTCCACAAGTTCTTTGAGTTCGCTATTCATTATGCAAGACGATTCGATGTAACGAGATGACAAAGACACGAGCCTATCTAATGAGACCTAAATGCCTTTGACTTAGAAAACTTAAACACACTTTTCAGTACCGTAATATAAAAATAACGCATGTGTAATCTGTACCTATTAACCTGAAGCAGGCCACACACGCTACGCTCTGTCTGACAGAACTACCCATGCAGTTATGTACATCTGTCGGTCAATTCTGTAAAAATATTAACGTGAAACTTAGGTGAAGTGAGCGTGAAGTGAGCTGTCACTGCCACAGAATCGACCGGGAGGATGGTAGGGATTAACACTATTGACAGCTCACTTCACGCTTACTTCACCTAAGTTTCACGGTGATATTTTTACAGAATCGAACGGCTGTTCTCTCACGTTCCGATCAAAGCCTGTATTTAAATATACCTGTATAGGTAAGTTATTAGATCTAAGGACCGAATCAAAATCAAAAATCATAATATGTACATCATTCATTACGCACGTTTGATAGGTGTAAGTATACTGAAAAACTAACGAGCGACCTGAAACAAGTTCTAGGTTCTCTTAACAGCAGTCCAACTAAGGCCTAAAGGGGTTTATTGAGTTAGTGTCAGAAATAAGACCTTTTTATAGTACCTACACACGGCTACATATCAAGCGATATGTTCCAATATAAGCTGATCTCTCATTGTTCGGAAATCCTATACAATGAGAGATCAGCTTATACTGGAAATATATCTAGCGCTACATATATGTAGCCGTGCGTACAAATACCTGAAAGTTCCTTTCTATTCTACGCAGTAAAAGCAAAGGGCCAATTCAGCAAGCATATATTGATTCTAGATGTGGTCATTAGGGGTTCGCCTTACCACCCTAACCTATAAATACTCTAGAGTTTCTCATTACTTACGTGGGTAAATCACTGGGGGTTAATTAATATTTTATTATCTACTTGAATGTAGGAACAAAATCACCTCAATTTAGGCAGAAATAAGAAACCTAATTAAGGCTGTAGGGCTGTAGGCCTTTTTTTTTTTTTTTTTTTTTTCGGGATGGGAAATCATCAAATGACTTCTCCCGCTCTGGGCAGAGCGAGAGGGTGTGTCAGACTTTTACTGACTAAAACCCACCCGTGTTCCTTCCGTTGCCTGTGTGCCGGGGCCGCGATATCCCTTTCGGACAAACCCGCAACCCCAGCAGGCATTGGTCTTTCGACCCCGTCGGTTGGTGCTGACATCTCTTTGAGGTGCGCGTGGAACACAACGCGCCGTCGACACGGGCCTGGTCCTTATCGGACAGCGAGCTGCCCATTGCTCACCGTCGGCAAGCCCGCGCCTACGGTGGCCGGAAGTCGGCTCTTGACTCCCGACGCCCGGGGCGCCCGGGGCTGTAGGCCTGATCTGATATAAACAAAAAATAAATAAAAACCGGTAAAGTGCGTGTCGGACCACGCATAATTAAGGTTCCCGTAATTGGGATGAATTTATCGTAAGAACAAACTTAACTATGTAGTTCAAAAACATGTATACATGCTCGTACATTCTGTATGGAACATTTTTTTGCAAACGCAAATTTAAGTTGGTTGGATTATTACTCGTTAACTTGTAAAGACTACTTAGCTCTGATAGTTTTCCTTTTAATTTCGTTATATATACTGCCGTGATTTTTTTTACATATCCAAAACCAACTATTTAGCTGGCAGGGGGGGGGACACTTGACTCTAACAAAAATAAGCACTTTAACTTTTATATTTCGTGAACAGAGTCCTGAATCCAAAAAGGGTTTTAAAAAACTCACAATATTTTTGAACAACCTTTCCAACGATACCACACACTATGGGAGAGACGAGAAAAAAAATGTTAAAAACTTTACGTGTAGGGGAGATAACCTAAAAAAATATATTTCTTGATTTTATTTTACCACTTTGTCGGCGTGATTAATATGTATACAGACAGACGGACATGGCGAAACTATAAGTGTTCCTTGTTTACTACGGAACCCTAAAAATGAGCGAGCCTTACAGTAGTTGCATAATATTCGATTGACCCTTGTGGATGTTATTATTTAGCCACGAACCCCTCCTGTAAATCTATCAAGCATATTTTTCTGAAACCTTCACCATTTTAAAGATACTTAAATTATTGATCTTTTAGTGCTTATACTAATTTTATCTGTTTTTTGTTTTTGTTTTGATTAATAAAAAACAATAAAAAAAATTGTCAAGGAATCGGTCAGGCAGAAATATGAAGCTAGTTGCCCATTCCAAAGTGTAGTAGGTACCTATGGAGAAGAACGGGCAAGAAACTCCACGGACACTCTTTTAAATAAATTGTTACAAAATATTGGTTACATCATTCATGTTGAAATTAAACATGTGAGAACAATGTAGAAAGACGTGCACGTTAGAAGCGTCCGTAATAAAAAGATAAAACAAAGAACAATTCAAAAATTTAAATCAGCCAAGGCAGCTAAGAGTTAACCAGTCCCAACTGACGGCGCCCGTTCACGAACATGACGCATGGATTAGCATCATTCAGCTCAACCATTTTGAAGGGAGCTAAATGATCCAACACACGCGCCACCATCAGCGAGACATCTGAGTGAGCACGACATACTCACACCCGCCAGGGCACATTCAAGTCAATAAAAGACGTATTACCCGGTAATCGTTAGCTCTTTAGTACATAGTACTCACACTTGTGCTCTGAAATTATATAATAGAAAGGAAATTGATTTGATACAATGCAAAGATGGTCTTTAACTCTTCGGCAGCACCAACTGTATTTTCACATTTTAATCTAATAGTTGTGGTTGTGGAGCAGGACCAGCATTGAGCCAAGCATTTTTATCAGCGATGTAATCCCCCAACTTATAATATGCCTGCCTGCATAGTGTGCGTTTTATACAAGATTTGAATTTGGTCTCATTCAGTTGAAGTATGTGGGGAGGAATCTTTTGTAACATTTTAAACAGTATTCCATGAAAGATGAGTCCACTTTAGCCAGTCTGAAACCTGGTTGAACTAATAGGTCCCTATTTCTTGTACTATAATTATATCTATCACTTCTTTAACTAAAAAGATGTATATTTTTTCTTACGTACATGATGTTTTCATAGATATATTGACAAGGTACCGTCATGATGTTAATATCCTTAAACAGTTCCCTTAGAGAGTCACGCCTGCGGAGATAATATATGGCTCTGATCGCTCTTTTCTGCAGAATAAAAATAGACTCGATGTCTGCAGCCCGTCCCCACAGTAAAATACCGTAAGACATGATACTATAAGTAACTAAAATAGACCAGCCTCGCGATATCTACATCAGTAAATAGACGGATTTTTCTGACAGTATATGCTGCTGAAGTTAGCCGTCCTGCAAGAGATGTTCAATGAGGACCCCATTGTAACCTTGAGTCGAGCGTGATCCCTAGGAAAACAGTTTTATCGACGAATTCTAGTTTCTCTTGATTAAATACTAACTCACAATCACTACTCTTGACATTTGGTACAGATAATTTTATGCACTTAGTTTTTTTTTCATTTAATACTAAATTATTAGCAGTGAACCAACTTTGGACCTGCAGTAGTGCGTTATTTACGTAGTCAAAATTTGTAGCACGTCTATCTACCTTAAAAATTAAGGAAGTATCGTCAGCAAATAACACCACTTGTGGTTGATTTTTTAATAAATGGAGTAGATATTTGGTATAAACTAAAAAGAGAAATGGGCCCAATATCGAGCCTTGTGGCACACCCATTTTTACTTTTAAACCTAGTGAATTGATACCGTTTATTTGGAATTTCTGTTGTCTATCATTTAAATAAGATTTTACTAAATTGAGCGCAAGTTTTTCAAGTCCGTAATGCTCAAGTTTCAAGAGTAAGGTTTCGTGATCGACGCAATCAAATGCCTTGGAGAGGTCACAAAAGATTCCGAAATTAAAAATGCGTCTAATTTGGGACCGCACTCCTTGATGGGCGAGTCCTATTACTGGCTGGGCGTACGACACGTTGCGTGAGCTCGATACAGAACACGCAAGTTAACCACTCAAGATCATTGGTATATATCGCGGCTTTTTCCGATATTTGTAAGCTAACCACACCAGGGATAATGCAGCAAGTCTTTTTTATTTGCGGTATTCCTGACACTGTTTGTAATCTAAATGGGAACAAAGAAAATAAATCGAATTGGATTTCCTTTTCGTTTTCGACTCGATGTGTAATGTTTGAAGTTTACATAATGTTATTTAGACAGTATCACATAATGTAATTCTATAAGAAGAAATAGTTTTTTGAGGCATCGATCATCACCGCCTGAACCTATACCCATTTTTAAATAATAAACGTCATTCATAAAACTGACTGAAATCTCCATGATATTCACCAGAACAAAGGCATCACAGACGAACAATATCTCCGTTCAAATCAAAACATTGCACAAACAGGTGCCATAGCCTACCATTTGTCAGAAGACTAACCCATTTCCCTTTGTGCAGTCACTTCAACAGTAATCTAGCACGCGGCGATAAGCACCCTGTTACACTGTTTTGCTCTTACTCTGTGATGGTGAGAAAAATAAGGTCGGATATTTTTATCTGAGTTGGAAGACTATAATGGTTTTATAGTGTGTTGTTTTTTTAGATAACAATTTTATTATGTGATCTTGATGTATATAATTTGACCATAATTTTGTTATTTGTCTTTCGTAGCGGCACCAGTAGGTAGAGCACATGTATTAGGTCGTAGATTTGAACACAGCAGGGACTTAGAGTAATTTATTTCATCCCCACTGATTTCAAAACGGTGAAGGAAAACATGGTGGGGAAACCGGCCTAATGGCACGAGGAGGTAGAGCACTTGTACGCACTACACTTCCACCACACTACGTTTCACTAGGTCGTGTGTTTGAACCCAGGCAGGCACTTTACTTTGATTAATTAGTTTCATCACCACTGCTGCTTTTTAGAAGGAGATTTACTGTACCCATTCTTCTAGTGATATTTTTTTTTAACTTTTCTTTTACTTCTTTAAATACGGTGAAGGAAAACATCGTGGGGAAACCGGCCTGTCCTACACCCAAAAATTTAAACACATGTGACATCCACCAACCCGCATTGGGCTCGCGTGGTGAATAGGGATGATGCCTGGGTAAAAAAAATGAAATTCTAATTAGTTCGTCAGTCAGATAATAAAAAATATATTAGACACGTATTTTTTGCTTTATCATATAAAAAAAAAATACTTAGATAAAACGCATTTTAAGTTGGGGAGTGGGGGTTGCGAAGGCACTAGTATGTATAAAATATACACTCGTGACGTCATGGCACATTTTACCTCAATGTATCGCCGTAATCTTTAGATTACGTAAGAAAAAAATACGTGTCCAATATTTTTTTATAATCTCAAAGACGGACAAAAAAAAATGTTTAGTCATCGTCCCTATTATGGCCCACTCCTTCACAGAGAGGTGGCCTGTGTTCCAGCTGTGGGCACGTACGACACGAGATAATACATACTTCCCATGCCGATTTCGGCTACGGTGACGGTTTTTGTTTCCGACGAATATAGTTTACGAGCATGTGAGGCCGCCCATGGGCCTCTGACTTGGCTACACATGCCGTCGAGGAACCTATCTTGACTGTTAATGAACGTGTACAGTGCGGACACGTTAGGATGCCATTGTGATAAAGGCACGATATAACTAACTCATGTCGTGGTGGAAGAGTGCCTCCATCAATCTTGCAATATCACAAGCCATAGGCAAACTAAGGAAAATTAGGACACGCAACAGGTTTTTCACACGTCACTGAGTAATGTTCGTTTCTATGTAAGTTATGTTTCAGAAGTGTTAATATCGTTGAATCAATCAATCTGCCTAGCCGTTTCCCAATCACATTGAGGTCGGCTTCCAGTCTAACCGGATGCAGCCGAATACCAGTATGACAATACATGGGTAACGCGATATCCCTTGGTAAGACTGGTCGTCAAACTTTCGGGCTTCTGACGGCCCGTAACGCCTGATAAAGATCCTTAACGTGGTTTCCAAAGCACGGAGGGGTCTCGGTATGTTAAGATGGTCACCCATCCACGGACCAGAGTTCGGAGTTTCGGAGTTTTAATATCCTTGAATCTCAGTAGATATAGTTAATAATATAATACGATAATAATATAATAAAGAGGTAAAGTATGTAAGTTTGGATGTAGGAGGTAATCTCTCGAAGAAGGTTCTGATCCGATTTTGATAATTCTCTCACTAGCAGAAACCATCACTGTTGCCGAGTGGCTAAAGGTATGTTTTACTCTGTATCGTGGGTGCGTTTACAAACATAGAAACTCACATACACTAACACCCAGACCCGGAACAACTACTTGCAGATCAATATGAAAAAAGAAAAAAAAGAAAATATTTGCTCCGTGCGGGGATCAAACCCGCGACACGTTGCGCAGCAGTCGATCACTCAGCCACTGCGCCAACTGTGTCGTCAGTTGACTACAACGCCGGCAAAAATGCATGAAGAAGCGAGTAGTTTGCAATTTTATCCAGTGAATTTTAATCTTATTCTTTTCGTGTGGTTTGTGACTAACCTGGTGTAAGAGTTTTAACAAGTGGCTTCACATGCCATCGAAAAATATCTCTCAGGCATGCCGGTTTCCTCACGATGTTTTCCTTCACCGATTTTGAAGCAAGTGATAATTATACAATACGCACATGAATCCGAAAAGTCAGAGGTGCGTGCTTAGGGTTCGAACTTGAGACCACTCAAACTTGGCAGTCTGACAGTCACACCACCAAATGAATTGAATTGAATTGAATTGAATTTTAATAATGAAGTAACAGGAAACTTTTTTTGTTTCTAAACTTATAACTTCCCTTTGAGAATTTTGCCTCGGAAGGATACACGATGTTCAAACATGCGGATACTTCTTCTATGGACAAAGAAGGGTCAGATTATGTGTACACTTGTTCAATATACGTGTGATTAATGTATCCGAGTTTCCCAAAAAAAAACCTTTTTGGTACAAGAGCGCACTTGAATAGGAATAACACAAGTAGCAGCTGACCCAAACCAATATTAATGTTCGAAGAAATCGTTTAATACTTCGTGGATATTGAAAATGTAGTATTATGCCTATAGTACATTCCACAAAATATTAAAAGAGATCAAAGTAAGCCATCCACCGCGAGCTAAACTAAGTTAGTTTAGTTTAGCTCGCCAGTATGGAACATGTGCGTCCACTCACATGTACGAAAAACTGGCAGGCTAAACTAAACTAGCTAACTTAGTTTACTATACGCGGTGGAAGGTTCGCTTTAAGGTATGAAAATGAGTTGTAAGTTAAGTAATGTAAGTTGATGTTAACTTACCTGTAGGTGAAGTTCTATAATAATTATAATTTGGGCTTCATCCGAAGAGTACATCTGTAGTTCCACATAATAGATGACTGGCGACATCATTGTGTGTAAAAACATGGCGAAAATGCTAATCTCAAAAATGATTCTCGAGTACACTTTAACATATGAAATATTTTTTAAAGCTGTTGAAAATAAGCAGGATGAATAAACAAGCGGCATCTACTTATATCTTTGAATGACAACGCAGTATTATTCAATCGATTCTGACATAATCTATGAATTCTTTGCTTACTTTTGATAGTAAATTGCGGCCTCCTTTTTAATAGCTCGTGGATTTCAGAATTTATTGTAAAGTTTTCTCAAAATCTTTTAGCTTGCTGGAGTATAAGCAAGGATAACGTTCGTTTACATAGATCGGGAAAAATTCCACATGTAATTAAATAGCTTTAGCAGAGTGGCGTATTGATTGGCTCGCGCTAGATTTACAGCCAATTAGAAACGTGAAACCAGTTGACCCGTAAATGGTTAGACTGGCATTACATCATTCTTAGGGATGTAACGGAGGCCGTCTTAGCTGAGGCGGAGGCGGAGGTGTAAAGCCTCACCTCCGCGGACGCAGGTGGCGGAGACGAAGGTAGAAAATTAAAGAAAAACAGATAATTATGGAAACAATCGACCTATTGGTATTCAAAATTTTGTTCGTAAATTAAACCGGGTCCACTAAACAGTAGCTCACTTGGTATTGAATCAGGCGGTGGTCGGGAGCAAAAACTTGAAACTTTGAGTGATAATATCTCCATCACACTTATGGGTCTCGTGGCAATGATAGCCTAGTGGTATGACCGTCAGACTGCCAAATCATAGGTCTCGAGTTCGAACCCAAGACCTCTAACTTTTCGCATTCATGTGCGTATTGTTTAATTATCATTGCTTCAAAAACGGTGAAGGAAAACATCGTGAGAAAACCGGCATGCCTGAGAGATAATTCTCGACGGTATGTGAATCCAAGTCCCAGGGGCAGCTTTAAAACTCTGACACCAGGTTAGTCACTAATCACACGAAAAGAAGACTTATGGGTCTATATTTAGTTTTGGAGCCGATTTGCTTTATAAAACCTCCGTTAAAAACTTGCGGAGGCGCAGCTACGATTACTTACGAAAGTCCCGAAATGGCGGAGGAGGCGCAGTTCGTATTTTCGAGCTTATCTTGAAGACTCTTTGCACCTACATTTTTATTTATTTTCGCTACCATTTACTTACATACAGATCAATAATGTAAATAATAACAACCGCACGGGTCGATCGAAGGCTAAGCTCGGTCGGTCCGTGGATGGGTGACCATTCATAGTAATAACATATCGAAACCCTCCCTGCCTCGGAAACCACTTTAAGCCGTTGGTCCCGGCTGTCATTAGTAGGTCTTTGAGTCGTTACGGGTAGTTAGAAGCCTGAAAGTCTGACAACCAGTCTTACTAAGAGGTATCGTGTTACCCAGTATCTGGGTTGTGGAGGTCAGACAGGCAGTCGTTTCATGTAAAATACTGGTATTCAGCTGTATCCGGTTAGAATAGAAGCTGAACCTAACACAGTCGGTAAAAGGCTAGACAGATTGAATTTTTACACATACATACATAGGTCAATGCTAAACTGGGTAAATCACTCACTCGGGTCAACGCTGTTATGGGTTCTACCTAAGAGCGTTTATCCTAAAAGTAGGCAACGTCGCAAATGGCTTTCAAATACATTGCTGATGTAGGTCTACTAGCTCCCGTTTAAGGATATTTTTTTTGACTATCTTCTTGACTCCTTCCTCACATACGTCATTCTTTTGTTATTTACCTGTTTTGATTAACTTGGCAATATTACTGTATGGAAAAATGAAATGTGGCTAACTAACTTACTAAAATATTGATTATGAAATGCAATAATTAATATCGCAACACCGAATATTTAGTTTTAGATGTAAAAAAAAGTATTTGGAAACTTTCCAAATGCCTTTTATACACCTAAAACGGGTTCAACATCAAATTCAGTATTGGTTTGCAATTCATTAATTATCTAGTAGGTATTAATATTCTAGTTCGCTAGTGAGCCACATTTCATATTGCCAAATTAATCAAAACAGCGAAATATTTGACATCTATTTGCGACTTTTCCCACTTTCAGAATAAACGCTCTTAATCTAGATTTGTGCCCGGCTTATTATGGCAATGGGCTCGCCCCTCTTACATGAAACTTAAACATTACTGGCGAAATGTGGGCTTACTATTAGGTACTCCTCTGCCTTACTCTCCTGGGATTACAGTCGTGATGTTTAAGTTCTGACTACCCATAACGACTATCAAAGATCTATGGATGACAGCCGGGACCAACTACATAGCGTTCTTTCCGAGGCTCGAGATGGTTTCGGCTTGGATGCTCACCCATGATGATAGAGCCATGAACCGACCGCGCCAAGAGTAGTTCAACCTTCGATCTTCACGACCTTGGGGCTTGTGAAAGCAGGGGTGTAAAATATGATCAAAATAATCACAATTTTCTATATGTTAAAGTAATTCCTTATTTAATAACGTGTCAAGCCTCCATCTATTAAACGAGCAATATTTGTATGTATATATATATATATATGTTTGAAATCCCATTCTTGAAAACGGCTCTAACGATTTCAATAAAAGTTGCCATATAGGGGTTTTCGAAACTCGATCTAGCTAGGTCTCATATCTGGGAAAATTCGTTTTCTCCGTATTTTCACCCGAGCAGAGCTCGTCCGCCAAAAGTTTAGAACAAGATGGCTACCTTAGAATTAATTAATTAACTTACTAATTCTAGGCTGCCATGTCATATCATATCATGGCAGCAACGAATTAGTAAGTACCTAATAGTAAGTACTTACCCTTTTTTTTTTTTTTTTTTGAGGATGGGAAATCATCAAATGACTTCTCCCGCTCTGGGCAGAGCGAGAGGGTGTGTCAGACTTTTACTGACTAAAACCCACCCGTGTTCCTTCCGTTGCCTGTGTGCCGGGGCCGCGTTATCCCTTTCGGACAAACCCGCAACCCCAGCAGGCATTGGTCTTTCGACCCCGTCGGTTGGTGCTGACATCTCTTTGAGGCGCGCGTGGAACACAACGCGCCGTCCACACGGGCCTGGTCCTTATCGGACGGCGAGCTGCCCATTGCTCACTGTCCGCAAGCCCGCGCCTACGGTGGCCGGAAGTCGGCTCTCGACTCCCGACGCCCGGGGCGTCTCCTGCGGCGACTAGGGCCGCGAGGGCGTGTAGCTTGCATCTCCCTCGCGTGCTCCGCCTCCTCCTTCGCGAACATAACTGCTTCGCAGAAGGAGGTGACGGCCTCCCATGCACTCTCGCTCCGAACCATGGCCTGAACCAGGGCCGGACGCGAGAGATCGCCGCCGCCGATCGCCTCCGTGAGGACACGGCGGTGCTCCGCCCAAGCCGGGCAGACCTCCACCGTATGCTCCACCGTGTCCTCCGGGCGATCCACATAGTGGTGACACCCGGGCGTTTCCTCCCGCCTTACGCGGAAAAGTACTTACCCTAGATATAAGAAAGAAGATTTCTATGGTACTTACTATCATGGCAGCATGGAATTAGTATGAACTATCCTCTTCTATTAATTGAGCATTCTCTGTTTTCACCAGAGAAGAGCTCGGTCGCCCAGATACTGAAGAGAACTTCGCTAATAAGTTTATCTACCTGTGTAAGTTAATATTAAACATTTTGGCTTCGTTTTAGTCTCTTAACAGCCTTTTAAAAGGTGAACATCAAAGGATATAAAAGCCTTTTACGTAGTCTTCAAAATTACTAAAATATCAACGTATCGTTTTGAGTACCTACGGATTTTGTGTGAGAATATATGTAAGTATGTGGAAATTTTCAGGAAAGAAGAAAAAAAAATTTCTCGCATTTTTTTACCGGTATAATACATGGGGAAAAAAAGAGAAAAAGAGAGAAATTAAGTGATCCGTGAGAGAACCAAGGTAAATGACATAGCCCGAAGAATTGTGAATCCAAACTTAAGTGGCAATCGGCAGGGCACATTGCTCCTAGAACAGATGGCCGATGGGGCCGAAAGGTTCTGGAGTGGCGGCCGCGTACCGGAAGACGAAGCGTTGGAAGGCCTCCCACAAGATGGATCGATAAACTTGTGGAGGCTGCAGGAATCCGCTGAATGTGGGAAGCACAGAATCGGTCGAAGTGGCGGTGCTTGGGGGAGGCCTATGTTCAGCAGTGGACGTCTTTTGGCTGAAATGATGATTTATGATGAATACATGGGGTGCGGGCGCGTGTCGTTTAGCGGGTGTTTACAAGTCATAGCTTAGGACCCCTGTTGAAATTTGCTAATATTTAATGGAAATTGGTGATCTTTGGTACTAAAAACGTGAAATTTAATTAGCAATAACTTTATCATTTCAATAATAATAAAAAAATATATGACCTTTTGGTAATATTATTGCAGTACCTATGCGCACTTTTCGGATTGGACAGGGTTATTTTTACACATTGTATATTTTATTTACTAGCCTCTGCCCGCGATTTTGTCCGAAGTAACTTCTCCCGCTCTGGACGAAGCGGGAGGGCATGTCAGATTCTTACTGGCTAAAATCCACCCGTGTTGCTGCAGTTACCTGTACGTTGCCAGGGGCCACGGTATCCCTTTAGGACTTTCCCGCGACCCCGGCAGATGTCGGTCCTAGCAGACCCCTTCTGTTGTGCTGACATCTCTTTGAGGCGCGCGTGGAACACAACGCGCCGTCTACCCGAGCATCGCATCGCATCGCCTGCCCGCGCTATTTCTTCGTCTTGCTTCGTTTTAGCTTAGCGTTCTTTGACTTTTTTGTCTTTTTGCTCGGTTCTTAACAGTAGCGTGATGAAGCTTCCTCAAGAATTAGGCTTTTACAAATACGATAACGATTTTTCAAATGCTACTGGTAGTTCCCGAGATCAGCGCGTTCAAAGGAGTGTTTTTTAAGTCATTCGTTGTAAACACGGCTAAATATAAAGCTATACATTTCCAGAATAACCTGACCTCTCATTGTACGGAAATCCTGTACAATGCGAGATCAGCGTATACTGGAAGTGTATAGCTTGCTATGCCGTGTGTTCAAATAGGCTAGGTTCAAACTCAAGACTCAATATTCCAAAATATTACTGAGGTAGTTTTTTACTACAGTAGAGTAAAAAAGATGGTAATTTGTTTTATACTTTCAAGAATCTGCTCACGTGACACAGATTTTTTAACTCATACTGAATTAGTTTCCATATTCGTTACGAGGAGCTGAGAAACGTTTGTCTTAAAACCCCTCTTGATCCTCGCAGAAGGAATTCCTTTCACGAACGCGCTATTTACATATTCTCCACAAATAAGAACCTCATCTATAAAGATTTATGTTCGGAATAAAAATAATACGAGTATGATGACGATATTTTATAGCCGACCCTTTTCTGTGTATTTCTGAACGCAAAGAGACATTTGCTTACTAATATCAGTTGTTGTCCTTATCTATATAAATACGGTTGGCAAAATTCACAGAACTCTACGGAGCTTAAAGTTCGTAGTTTTTTTTGTCAAATAGTAAAAATTCTTCCGTGCTTAACGTACGGTTGCCAGACCTAGTCTTTAGAGAAATAAAACAAAAACACAGTAGCCATTTGCCAAAGACAAATGGAACGAAGCATGCTGGGGACAAAACAGAAAGAAAGAATTTATGAAAAACTATAATGCTGGGGCTACATTGTCACGTTATCGCGAACTCTCTGTTGCTCAACGGCACGTCGAGCGGTGTGCGAAAGAGAGCGCGCGATGTTTAAATCGCGACAATCACAAAAGAAAAAAATTGTTGACGCCGTCAAAAGAATCAGGTTACTCAAGTGGACTGGCCGTGACTGCAGTTTGGAAATCAGTCGATCGAATCTAATAAGTAGGTAGCTAGTATTGTATTTTTATATGAGGAAACGACGCGCGCTTTACTTGTGGTTACCAAGAGTACAAACACGCTGAGGATGTGTGTGTAAGCGCAGGAGCTCTCGGTACCGTCCGAGACAATGGCGAAGTTGGAAGTGTGTATTTGTGTGTGTTATGTGCTAACGTTACTCGACCCCACGCACACATTCACAGCGTATTTGTACACTTGGCTATCACAAGTAAAGCGCGCGTCGTTTCGTCATATATAAAAATACTGTATTATTGCTGCAAGCTGCTTTTTTTCTGGTGAAGATGGTAATGAGAAGAACTCATCTGTGTTACTTACTGTTTTATTCATATTTAGGCTTATTTTCTAATAATATTTACATTTACGTACACTTATAGCGTTTATAATACAAGTTTTATTTAAAATCCATTACTTAAAATAATTAAAATGTTGAAAAAATAATTATATGAGTACCTACCTTTATTCGCTTTAAGCTTAACATTTATATTTACATTAGTAATTTGTAAAATAATTATATTTCGGTACTCATATTTAATTACATATAAAATAAGTATAAGGCTGTGGGTCCACTGTGAACAGACGGCAATATTGTGGTCAACATAATCGTCATTTTGTAGCGTTTGCCATCGCGTCGATCGCATTGCCGTTTGTATGCTATAATCGGGCCATTACAGATGCAAATTCAGAGTCATCCTTTTATCAAACCTCTCGCTCGCATGACATGATGATTTATGACTCTAACTTTGCATTTGTAATGGCTCTACTATAGTTTATTCGCAGCACATCATTACACACAGCAGTTGTGTGCACTTTGTAACAGCAAAGTATCGTTAGGTTAGGTTTGCAAATAAAGTTTAGTGCTAACACAATATTGCTCTTTCGAAGTTGTTAGAGTACAAAGCGACACACTTTACCGCTTAAATTGTGTAAAAAATAGATATTATTAGAAGATTTTTCTTTTCCTTTTGTCACAAGCCAATCAATCTGCCTAGCCTTTTCCCAACTATGTTGGGGTCAGCTTCCAGTCCAACCGGCAGCTGAATACTAGTATTTTACATGGAGTGACTGCCTACCTGACCTCCACAACCCAGTAACTGGGTAATACGATACCCCTTGGTAAGACTGGTTGTCAGATTTTCGGGCTTCTGACGACCCGTAACGACTTTCAAAGATCCATGAATGACAGCCGGGACCAACAACTTAACGTGCTTTTCGTATGTTAATATGGTCACCCATCCACAGATCAAGCCCGGCAAGCGTAGCTTAACCTGAGAAATCGACCCGTGCAGCAGTTATTACTTAACCACGAGCTCCTCCCTCCTTTTGTCACAAGACAAAATAATATAATATGCTGGATTGACTGGAAGCCAGTTCCAACATACATAGTTGGAAAATTATGCCTTTAAGATGTACATCAAGTAGAAAATAATTATTTCATGTAGTTTCAAATAATATTAAAAAAATATTAACTACAATTTCCAATTTTTGAGTTGAACTTCAATTAAACCCATGAATTTTAAATAGCCTTATTCAACGGCACTTATTTGCACACACATTGCAATATACAATAATCATTAATCAAGAAATAGGTATTTTCAACAACTTACTTAAGTTAATAGGACGGCAGCTAGAGAATTGCATTTAATTAAAATAGAGGTGCGCCCGCACCTTGCCTACAATGTCCAAGTTATTTGCGAAATAGATCGAACACGCTAAGCACTTAAGTAAATTAAAATAGCCGTGAATATAAACCTATAGCTATAGACTAAATTGTAATTGAAACATAAATGTCACATAAAAATAGTAATTCCCTTAACATAGAAATGATAGACAATGATTTGCATAAACAAGTCACTCAAATTTCATCAAATAATTAATATAAAAGTGGTGATAACAGGACGGCCTTCTGAAGGTGAATTTAAGATCAAAAAGGTCAGGATAGAAGTATTGTATAATATAAAAATAGACGAAATAAAAATGTCTCTCACTATTCCACTCTAGAACGTTGAGCATTCCTCCGGCAAAGAGTTCAATGGAATAGATTATAGACATATAATGAGATTCTTTCGTTAACCAAAAGTGCTAATAAATCTGTTCTATAGAATTCTCGCAAAACACCGTAAGTTTAATTCATTCCACATAAGGAATGAATTTTCCGAACGCAATGTCTGGTATTGAGGCCAAAATGTAAACCGATGAAAGCTTCAATTAACGTTGTTGATTTTAATACTAACGAAGAGAAGTAATAATTATTACCACTGTGGATACTTCCAATTTCGAATTGAGAAATTCGAAATCATAGGTTTTAGATTCTTACAATAATTTTCCCAGCATTACGGGAGAAATTATTAACAATATTATTATTCATTTATTAGCAGTTATTTGGATTATTTTCGAAATTGAGGCAAATGAAAGTTACAAGAATGCAAAAACAAAAGAACAACAACTAATCTAATTAAGAATCCTCTTGAATAAAGCAACACACAACTTTTACGAAAGACCTGGGAATTTATTTTTAATTTTTTACCGGACATTAAGACAGAGTATTGTGAAAACGCTTTGCATAGAAAAGCGTAAAGAAAGTAAAAGGGTAAATTCAATTAAAAACTTCCGTCCAATTCAGGAAATATTTCCAAAATTGAGGATCGGGAAATTTTTCAATCACGAAAATACTTTCAATAACTTGATAGACAGTTAGATGAAACTTTAGGTCGAAGCCTTGCTAGGTGCTTCACTAATGCCGAGATACCGAGGTCTATAAACGTTACTCAGCTTATAGCATACTTTGGCTAAGTATTTTCCTGTCACCAAACCATCTTTAAGTATACTTATTTAAAATTAGAGTAAGGGTTTAAGTACTGTTTACATGTTCATCAGACACTTTTGAATAGACTATAACTTGTCCGAGCTACACTACTCACCAAGAGTAGCACAAACGAAGCTCTTAGCGGTGTATTCGGCCTATAAAAAACAATTGAAGCTCCAAAAACGGCATGACTTAGAGTAGAATCTACATAATTATAATAAGTATAAAAGTCACTCAGTATTTTCAGTCTGTAGAAACAACAGTCACTCAGAACGTCAGTCCATTCGTTCAAGCGGCGTCACTACATCAGGTGGGGGGTTCGATGGGCGGGGGTTCCTTCTCCTTGCCCAGGGGACTTCCACCTGAATCTGCTGCGTCGCTGTTACCGCTGTTGATTGCTACGGACGTCAGAGGGACCTGTAAGTTAATTAATTGATGAGCTTTTAGCAATATAGTTGATTGGCACTCAAGAGAGTTCTAAATTGAGAACGCATTGATTTTTCTTTTATGTACAGATGAAAAAATAGACTCAAAGTCAAAGTCAAATAATTTATTTCAATTAGGCACATAAAGGCACTTTCGAACGTTAACATTTACAACAAAAAAAAAAGATTCTAGACGACCCTTCCAAAAGGTAGTTTTCATATGGAAAAGAATGGATGATAATACTTATTACAATAGAGACTTAATGATATGATATACGTATTACAAATTTATAATCATACATCTATGATTACAATAGATATTTGACAAATGTCAGACTCGATATAAGTTCATGGGCTTTTTCATGGTATTCGGAATAATCCAGATTGGTGCTGGCAACATTTATAATAAAAAATTTAACAGTTTGTATGAAATTGTCTACCATAAATAAACTGGTCAATTAATAGATGTTACTATTAGGTTGACTTGTACAGAATACCCCGGGTATGCATAAAGTTACACGTTACAAGTTAAAGTTACAGTTACAATAGTACTATGGATATTTGCAGGCAGTGTTAATCAGTTTACTTGACAATTTGGCAGTGTATACTTGTTTGTTTATATCTCTGTGGAGTCCTAAGTTCCTAGTACACTGGTCTCTTGTAGCTGCTATCCTGAATTTGAATCTAATAGACTCCAGAGTATTGTTAGCTGCAGTTGTTTTATATACTTACCATTTATTTTTAGGACATAATATTTATAAAAATAGTGGTCTTTTTGCACGTCTGTAACATTTGTTCCTTAGGGAATGTTAGGATTTTGCTATTCACTGCTCATACGGTTTTATTCATAAAATAGTCTATGAAGTTTGAGAAAATAGATTCTCTATATTTTATGGTGAGTGAGACTAGATATTTCGATTAAATAAAAAATATTTTCAATAAAATTACTTGTTACATGACTTGATAAAGGTTTTTTAATTCCGTCTTGAATATTATTGTATTGGGGCTGGTATCTAAAACTCCGTGTCCAGGCGCGTATTTCGCGTACGTTTTAATTCCGTAACATATAAATCTTACTTATGTTTGACAAATCTACACTATATCAACTAGAGCAGCAATCACTCTAATTCTATAGCTTCATCTAAATATAAAAGTCATGCAAATGTCCAATCTCAGTTCCTGTAGCTGTGATTTGCATAGCTTTCTTCGGTGGTGATATGCGTACTACTAAATATACTGTGTTCCACAATATAGCCTTAGGAAAACTTTTTTTGTTCCTGATATCATTTGCGTTCTATGCGCGCCTAGTACATTCAGAGGAATTATACTGGTTTACCGCGAAGTATTGATATTTAATTACCTCACCAGAAAATAAAATTATAGAGTTAGCAGTAACTAACTTTTTAAAAGGCAAAGATTTTATTGAAACTCTGACCCAGTTAATAATATTACTGAATAGTTTAGTGCCTACTTACCTATTAAGTAATATTATTAACTGAATTCAATAATATAATTGAGGCTAGGTGCTCACCTAGCCTAAATAACGATATTATTGAATTTCTTATTGAAATGGCTCCTGTATTATGTATTAGTTAGGTTATATGAAAATGTATGCAAGGTAGAAGTTGTGAAATAAGGATTTTCTGTAAATAAAAACTCAATTATAACTTTAAATTCGAATTCCGGATGAAATATTTGCTCATTTCAGTTCAAAAGCCTATAATCCAATATTGTCCTGTGTATACTTGTCTATTCTATTCTATTTTTCCTTATGGCAATGGTGCCGATGTCGACAATTCTGCCAATGTCAATGTGTGGAGAAAACGTGCGGTGGGAAACAAAATAAAAAATAAAAATTGATAGAAGCTAAAATCTTCTCTTCTCAATTACTTATTGGTATTTACCAATAAGTAATTGAGATTAATGCGAAACTTGTTGACGGATATTATTAGTACACTGAAACAAACAGATAAAAAATATTGTTATCTATATGATTAAATATGTACATAAATGGTCACAGATCACATAAAAAAACATCATAATTTGATGTCATTGGCACGAATAAAAAACATCAAAGCTGCAAAGAGCTTTGGGGAAGAATGTGTTAGTAGGGATGGAAAGTTAGTTGGGACAGGGATTTTTAATTTAGGAAGATGGCTATATAAGTCATGGGCTGGGTTATTATTGGAGCAGTTAAAAAAGATGTGCTCCAAAGTACCTTCATCCAACCCACATTCGCAGAGCGATGAATCTCTGACCCGGATTTTATGAAGGAAAACCGGAGAACAACAGTGGCCAATACGGAGACGACAAAGAATTGAAATTACTTTCTTAGATATTTTTTTGTAGGGATAAAACCAGGGCTTGGGTGTAACATTGGGATGTATTGCGTGATAAAAGGCTCCTTTTTGTTTACTTGAGTTTTGCCACTGGACTTGCCATGAGGTTAGTGAGCTCTTTTTGGGAAGGCTCAGCAAGTCGTAGCCCTGACATTGGAAGTGTTTAAGGTCAGAGTCTTGGGACGTAACAGCATCCTTAGCAAGAGCATCAACATATTCGTTTCCTCTTATGCCACAATGACTTGGAATCCAAACCAAGTGTACAGTTTTGTGATTCTTGACACAAGAGAAAAGGGACTTTTTGATTTGAATCAGTACTGCACTATGGAGTTTACTCTTAAAAGGATTCTGCTCCAAAGCTTGTAGACAACTTAGTGAGTCCGTAAAGATGACACCAAGTCGAACGCTATGAGCCTCTATAAATAGACATGCTTCTAATATGGCCACGCACTCACCCGTAAACACTGAAGATTGTGGATTTGTGATTGTGTGATTCACTTGAATTTTAAAACAATTTTAGAGTTTTGGTAATATACCGCAGCACCAGTGCAACTTGCATCTGATAATTTAGAGGCGTCCGTGAAAAATCTTTCAAAATTATACCAACGCTCACCAACCGCCGCATTGAAAATAGAGTCCGCCGAAGAAGACTTTTTCGATATGCCAATATTGTAGAATATATATGGTTTAAAGCAAATAATTTCATAGTCGAAACTGAAAATGGGAAGTTTCGGAAACTGAATAATGGGGTAATCTAAATTTTTATAACAACGAAACGACTTTAAAAACAAAGGGACTTCTTTATGGTTCCAATAATTGGAATTCCGGCATACAGCATCCAAATCGCTCATTTTTTTAACAAGAGGGTGGGAGGATTTGGTAATGACTCTAGCCCAAAATCTCGATGCTAGATACTGTCTTCTCAAGGCCAACGGTGGATCTGCGCACTCTACCTGCAATGCGTTAATTGGTGAGGACTTCATACAGCCTGATATGATCCGTAGACACTTAGCCTGAATTCTGTCCAACCTATTCAAAGCACCTTTGTTGCAGGGGATTAGGAGAAAAGATCCGTAGTCCAGAACACTCCGGATTAAGGCATTATATACCAGTTTCATGGTGTAGGGATGTGCACCCCACCAGACACCAGCGAGCACTTTTAATATAGGAATAGTTCTCTCGCATCTATTCACTAAATAGTTTAGATGGTGTAAACCACTCAATTTGGAGTCTAAAACGACACCTAAAAATTTTACTTTTGAAGAAACTGGTATACAATTGCCTTGGATGCCCACTGAAATTTGTGGAATCAGCCTCCTGCGTGTAAATACAACTACAGCACTTTTGGGGGCAGACAAACTCAGACCATGTGAATTTAGCCATTGGTTTAGAGAGTCCAGGGATACGCAAAGAGATGATGCTGCGTCGCTAACAGAGTTACTGGTGACATATAAAGCCAAATCGTCAGCATACTGAAGAACTTGACAATCGTTATTAAGGCATGAACCAATGTCAGCTGTATACAAATTGTACAATAAGGGACTAAGAACAGAGCCTTGTGGTAGGCCTTTCCATGACGTCCTGACGTCAAATTCTTCACCTGGAACTCTCAAAACCAAAGTTCGAGACATTAGCAGATTGCAGATGCACTGTATCATTCTCTCCGGTATTCTCAGCTGTTGCAATATTTGCCTGAGAATGGGAAGAAGGACATTGTCATAGGCAGAGGAAATGTCTAAAAAGGCAGCGACTACGGATTCATTTTTGGAAAACGATGAACGTATATCTGAAACCAAAACCCCAACACTGTCCATGGTAGAGTCCCTTTCTAAAACCAAATTGAGACCTAGGAAGTAAGTCTCTGGATTCCACAATAAATTCAAGTCGGTTCTTTATTAAATGTTCCAATAATTTTGCAAGAACTGATGACAAAGCGATTGGCCTGAAACTGTTTGGGTCATCAGCGTGCTTGCCAGGTTTTAGAATAGGTATGATAATTTGAGTTTTCCACTGATCGGGAACCCAGCCATAGGTGTAACAAAAATTGCATATATCTAAAAAATAGTTTTTTGCTCTATGGCCTGCGTGTGACATAAAGGAATAGACTATTCCGTCTATACCGGGGGCAGAGTCATGAACATGTTTCAAAACAGAGTCAAGCTCCTGTATAGAAAATGGTGCATCAAAAGGATCCTCTAAAGCAATGAGAGACGGCTGATTATATTCTGCTTCGGATGGTACATACGGAGGGGCAAGTTTATCAAAGAACTTTTCAGCAGTCCCTCGGGGGATGGGAGAAGAAATTGAAGGGGAACATCCACACCTAAAGCGGTTGATCTTCTTCCATACAACTGATAAAGGAGTGGAGGGGGACAGAGAACCGCAAAACTCGGCCCAACCGGCACGCTTCTTCCTTCGCAACAACCTTTTAGATTTAGCGAGGGCCCTATTAAATGCTATTAGGTTATCGCTAACCATCGCCTCGTTATACACCGTCTCAGCATCATCCCTTTCCCTTATGACTGTTGTGCATTCCTGATCCCACCATGGTGGAGGGGGAATCTGCCCACGTGCTGAGTTTTTAACGGTGAAGCATGAGTCTGCACTAGTTGTTATGGCAGAAATGAGGTTATTATAACAGTTTGACACATGGAGGGGACTAAGAGAATCAGAATCATGGGGAACTAAATTTGGAAGAATATCAATCTTTTCCTCCAATAGTGAGGAATACTTTGACCAATCAGGATTAGATAAATTATACCTCAAAAGTGGAGGGTTTGATTTTTCTAAATAAGTCTTTTCAGCTAAAGAAATTATAATTGGGTAGTGGTCACTGCCATGTGACAAACTGGTACACTCCCAATGGCATGACGCTGCAATATCCAGTGAGCAAAAGGTGAGATCAACACAGCTCTTATTCTGTCCAGGAAGAGACCTACGGGTTGGGCAACCATTGTTCAAGATACATAGGCTAAGGTCATCTAAGATTTCAACAAGACCTTCCTCAAAAGAGTCGCAACGTTCAGAACCCCACCTGAAGTGATGGCAGTTGAAGTCCCCCATAACAAATACAGGGCCTTCTAAGTTTTCCAAAATACGTTTTAAAATTGGAAGGAAACTTTGATGAGGGTGAGCAATATAAACGGATAAGAGGGTTATACCCTCTACCCTACCAGCCACAATACTAATATCATCACCTAGAGGAGGCAAATATACTACCACAAGTGGGACACGATTGTTCACGCAGAGAGCCGACCCGCCATAGCCGTCAGATCGGTCGCATCTGAAAATATTAAAGGAAGGTACACGGAAACTAAGACTCGGAACTAGCCAAGTCTCAGCAAGGGAACAAGCTAAAGGTTTGTATTTATTCAAAAGGAATGTGAGCTCGTGCTTCTTATGCCACACGCTCCTCACATTCCATTGAAGGAACACCAATCGAGCCATTATTATGGGATGAGAGAGAGTTAATAAGTAAAGTAGCAACGTTGGACGGTATTTGAGTTTTATTTGATGAAGACATTAAAGTCAACAGGAGTTTACTGAGAAGTTCAATTATTGAAGACAAGTTTTCAGGAGAGTCTGTTAGTTGACTATTGAGAGCACAGCCATTAGACTGGAAAGATTGGGGAGTGCTAGTAAGCTGCAGATGAGCTGTTTTATCATAAGAAGGAGAAAGGGGGGCATGGGTCTTTGGCTTAAGAAATACAGTTTTGCGGAATGACTGAGACTGAGGTTTAGCAATGTCTGCATAACTGCGAGTAGAAATGGGAACAGTTTTGCTTGCTTCTGAATAGGACATTACTTTCTCAGCCATTATTGTTTTAATTGTCTTCTGCCTGCCGTACTCCGGACATGCCCTGCTATTAGCAAAGTGACTTCCAGAGCACAACACACAGAAAGCTTCACTGTCCGCAATGCTACAACCATCACCGGGGTGATCATTGCCACACTTGCTGCATCGAGGTTTGGAACGACAGAGAGATTCAACATGACCAAATCGGCAACACTTGCGGCATTGAATGGTGGGATAGCCATACTGTTCTACAGTTAACGATGTATAAAAACAGAATATTCTTTTTGGTAAAACTTGGCCATCAAATGTGATGACACAAGTTTCTGTGGGCCTGTATTCAATTAAACCATCTTTGTTAACCTTTCTATTCAATCGCCTAACTTTTAGAATTGGACCACAGCCTACTGGAACTTTTAAATATGTCAGGACTTCCTCTTCCGAGAAGTCAGTAGGGATGCCACTTACAACACCCATACGAGTTATATTAAAAGAAGGAATTATAGCATCATATAAATTTGTACCTAAAACTTTATTAGAGATAAAAGCGTTTGCATCCTGAGGGGATGAAAATTCAACTGATACACGATTTCTACCGACTCGCTTGCCTGTAATAATATTGGAGAAATTTTGATTAGACAAGAACCGGCCAAATGTAACAGGGTGTAGGGTGGTTCCAGAGTTAGGTTGAGCTTCCTGACGGGAAACGTGGACTAAATAAGGTCCTTTATCTGTGACTGAGTACCTAACACGGCCTATTTGGGTTTTCGGTTGTTTGGTAGGACGATTGGATACCTCATCTTCATTACCGGGACGTTTACGGGAGATAGAATGGGAAGGAAGAATTTGGGACTCCAGATTACAGACCACATCTGCAGACTGGCTTAATGGGTTGGGAGTGGGACTTAAGTCAGAGGGGGAAAAGCCGGAAAGGGGTGTAGTAGGTATATCGGGAGGGTCGGGGGGTTTGTTTTTATCCATATTCATATTGAATATGGATAATGGTGACCAATGTAGTTAAAAAACAAACACTAGACAAACCTGCTAGCAGGTGACAACAAACGCACACAAACAAACACAATAACAAGTCACAATAATCACAATAACACAAAAAAACCGCTAAAATTCTGAACACACGTGTTACCCAAAAGCAAACTGTGGCGAGAATCCTCGTGTATACTTGTCTTTCTTCGGGGAACGTAATGTCAACTTACTGCTATGTCATATTTCTTTCATAATCATTTTAATATAAAACATTTTCGGCTGAATTCGTTTTATCGCTAGAAGGCAACATTTCGCTTATTCTGTTTGCTTCCGTCGACTTTGTTAAATTAGCTGAGCAAAAACATTTTTTGATAAAAATGCTCTGAGGAATACCTACCTACTCTTTTATTACTTTTGGTAATATTTATGCCAAAACCTTGGTACTTTTTACTTCTTTTTGAATAGGTACTTTTTAAAGCTAATACAGCAGTAAGTTCGACAACTTATGAAAGAAGTGTTGGTCTTGTATACCTACAAATGGAGCTTTTATACTTAATTTGTTCTGTTATTTGACTTCCTACTAGCTCTCATCATTCATGAGGCGTTGGCTGTAGCTCTACTTGACTGATGTTGAAATTGGGCTGTAAAATCCGATTTTTTTAACTGTGCGCCTATCTCCGTCAAAATATGACAGTGTATGTTTAAACAATAACAACTTAACGAATATAACTAAACTGTGCAGACGACACGAGTTGTGTAGACCGTACTACAGTTCGGCAGTCAAGAGAATGCGTTCCTGAAACCTGTCAATTGAAAAAAAAACTAGTTGTAATACGGATCAAATTCGCAAAACACACATTCGTTGCTGTGAAACTGACAGGTGTCAAGAACGCATTCTCTTGGCGACCGGCCTGTACGTTGGTGGCAGGGCGGAGGTAAGCCAAGTAATGACTTTGACAGCAGCGCACAGTTGCAGAGAGAAACAAGGATTTAAATAGACCTTAGGGCATTTGTGCTAAAGTCCTACTAGTGACCAAAAGCCTTCAGGTGATTTCCTATATGCACGGTGTAATGCGTGCTTCGGTGAAACATTTCAAACATACATACAGTTATATTATAATTAAAAATAAGTACCTGTATACTGGTTTCAAACACAACATTCAGTCTTCAAAAACGAAACACTACTGCTACGGCCACATTGTCGCGATAAAACCAAAATTTGGAATGCGAAACTGTGAAGTTTTTAATAATGTCGCCATACAGGCCACCCTATATAGTTCGTCGTAGATCGAACACGAAACGATGGCACGAACTGCACTTCATGCGCTCTCTGTGGTACAGCGAGACGTCGAGCGAGAGAGAGCGCGCGAGGTGTAGTTCGCGTTGTCGCGACAATGTAGCCGTAGCATCATAATATCATTGGATACAAACCATAGAAACTGCAGTACAAATATGCGTGTCCGACTGCCTCGGAGGCGGCGAGAGGGACGCATCGAATCTCAAATCCAGCTGGAACATATACACTGCTGCAGCCAGGGTCGAAACGGAGACGGTTAGCTGAGCACTAGCCACACCTATGCAAGTGGTGCTGCCGCATCTGAAAAGAATATTTTTTCTAGAATATTCTGGGCATGTTTTCCGAGTTCTGGTCATCAATAAGGCCGGAGAGGTAATTTCTCAATCTTAAAACCTAATTTTTTCGCTGTCGCTGACACGGGGTTGCGACTTTAATTTGAACGTTCTTTATTTTGAAGTTTTAGAAAGTTTCTCGAATTTTGAATAACCGGGGAATTTACTGGTTTTTTTTTCACATTGAATAAAACTTTTTTAAATTTATTCACTTTTTTCATTTCAAGATAATATTTATATAATTTAAAAACTTCATCATCTGCCTAGCCTTTTCCTAACTATGTTGGGATCGGCTTCCAGTCTAACCGGATGCAGCTGAATACCAGTATTTCACATGGAGCGACTGCCTATCTGACCTCCACAACCCAGGTACTGGGTAACACCCCTTGGTAAAACTGGTTGTCAGACTTGCGGGGCTTCTTACGACCCGTAACGACTGTCAAAGACCCTCGAATGACAGCCGGGACCAACGGCTTAACGTGCTTTCCGAGGCACGGAGGAGTCTCGATATGTAAATATAGTCACCTATCCACGGACCAACTCCGGCAAGCGCAACTTAACCTGATGAATCGACCCGTGCGGCTATTATTACTTAGCCACGAGCTTCTCATAAACTTACAGACTTGAAATTATAATGTGTACAAGTATTAAAAAAAGGGGAAATAATTATAGGCCATCAAACAATTCGTCTGCATCGCTGTCAACAAGAAAAGTTCCCAAAAGGCTGCCAGCATTGCCACGTTGTATGGCCATGCGGGTTCTTGGCCAAAAAATAGGCCAGCCCATCTGGTCACGTGAAGAGTCGGCCAACCGCTTGGCGATGTCGAAAAACTAAGTGGACACTCGGACCCTATGGCGTTAGTGTCCCTAATCCCAGCTCTTCGTTCAAATATAAAAAATATTGTGCTGAAAACGAAGTTAAAGCATTAATTTTAATTCAATCAAATAGGCACTTTTGAATTGTCAAGGAGTCGGACAGTCAGAAAGATGAAGCTAGTTAGCCCATTTCAAAGTGTTCCTATGGAGAAGAACGCACAAGAAATATATGCACACTCTTTTTAACCGACTTCCAAAAAGGAGGAGGTTATATGTTCGTCGCATTTGTACGCTGTTTTTTTTTTTTTTTTTTTTTTTTTATTTATATCCGCCGATTCCTCCGTCACAAAAAAAAAAAAACAACTGACTTCGAAAAAAAACACTACAAAGTGAAAAATAACTTTAATTTCGGAAGTCGGTGGTAACAAACTAAATTCTAAACCAAAGACCGACTTCCGAAATTAAAGTTAGTTTTCACTTTGTAGTGTTTTTTTTTGCGAAGTCGGTTGTTGCTTAAGTTTTTAAATCAAAATTTTGTAACATTTTCCTTTATCCCTCCTTCACTTTACTATGTTGTAATGTTACAAACACTTTAAATACCGACGAGGCACAAGATTTTAAAGGTAGCGACAGTTTTATCGGTTCTATCCTCGTTAGGTTACGGCAAATTTAAATAAAAATCTTCATTTTATTCAAACAAAAATGAGACCGAAATTATTTGGTTCGTAGAATTTTTATTAAAATAGTTATTATTCAAATTCAAGTCACAGGCACAGAGGTAGCAGATGTGCCACGGTTTGATAATGACTTTATAATTCCTAAATATTATTTGTAGAATAAGGGACCTCGCGCACTAGACGGCCACGTCCACGACTTTTGGTCGCACCGGCCAGGTAAGCTATAGAAACCGATACAAATCGCGCACTTGGTTCCTATAGTTTACCAAAAGTCCTGGTCGTGGCCGTATAGTGCGCGAGATCCCTTAGACTGACTGTTGTTCTTGTATAATTTATTTTAGGTTACTGTGTAACCAAAAGGTGACTTTTTTTTTTTTTTTGAGCATGGGAAATCATCAAATGACTTCTCCCGCTCTGCGCGGAGCGAGAGGGCATGTCAGACTTTTACTGACTAAAACCCACCCGTGTTCCTTCCGTTGCCCGTGTGCCGGGGCCGCGATATCCCTTTCGGACAAACCCGCAACCCCAGCAGGCATTGGTCCTTACGGACCCCGTCAGTTGGTGCTGACATCTCTTTGAGGCGCGCGTGGAACACAACGCGCCGTCGACCCGGGCCTGGTTCTTACCGGACGGCGAGCTACCCATTGCTCACTGTCCGCAAGCCCGCGCCTACGGTGGCCGGAAGTCGGCTCGTGACTCCCGACGCCCGGAGCATCTCCTGCGGCGACTAGGGGTGCGAGGGCGTGCAGCTTGCATCTCCCTCGCGCGCTCCACCTCCTCCTTCGCGAGCATAACTGCTTCGCAGAAGGAGGTGATGGCCTCCCATGCACTCTCGCTCCGAACCATTGTCTGAACCAGGGTCGGACGCGAGAGATCGCCGCCGCCGATCGGCTCCGTGAGGACACGGCGGTGCTCCGCCCAAGCAGGGCAGACCTCCACCGTATGCTCCACCGTGTCCTCCGGGCGATCCACACAGTGGTGACACCCGGGTGTTTCCTCCCGCCTTATACGGAACAGGAACCTCCCGAAACAGCCGTGTCCGGTGAGGACCTGCGTCAGGCGGAAGGTGAGGACGCCGTGGCGCCTCTCTAGCCACTCCTCAAAGAGGGGACTTATCGCCACAATTGTGGCGTACCCAAACCAAAAGGTGCCTAAGGTGGTATTTATTCATTTTATTTTATTTTTGTCATATTTTGATATTTTATTATATGCTACACTGGTTGACGTCATCACGTCAACGCCGGCTGTCGCTGAAAACCAGCGCTGGGGCTCTGTCTCGCATAGGGTCGCAGCATTATGCTGAGCGACGGCCGTTTTGCGTGGATGTGACGCATATTTTCCCCTAAATTGTTTATTTTCGTGTCTTACCTTGCGTCATGTGTACCGCAAATAAATGTTTTTTTTTTTTTTTTCATTCTTTCTTTTCTTTCCTACAGGAATCAAACTTTCCTTCAATTTGTTTTGTTTTAGTAATTACATTCTTAACGGTCGTGATTTTAGGTATCCACTGTTATTTAGATCTTTAGTGGGTATATTGACGTGTGCTAGCTGACGTATGGCAAATAATTTAACTAAATGTTTTGTGTTCCGTAATATCAAATTATTTTGAATATTATTGCAATGAAAAAAATGTTTTTCTAACTGAACAGACAGCTGTGCTGCTGGGGAGTTTGTTGCGCCACTTCTTCTTCCCAGTTAAAACATCAGGAAGTGGTGAAAGGCGGGCGTTTTTGGGGACTGTCATATGTAATTTTGACGTTCGAAAATTGCTGATTCCCAGCCTAGTTTAAATAAATGACTTTTGATTTTGGATTTAGAAATGAATAATTTTAAAATCACCTTTGTCAGTTCTATAGGTACCTACGTGAAAATATCTCAATACTATAAACTGTCTTTGTTAGTTTTATAAATTGGACTGTTTAGCGTTTCTAAAAGCATTCGAAAGCGATTTGCATTAATTTTGTTGGCAACGCTCTCGGTGAGAATTTTTTGATTTTTAGAAATAAAAGAAAATCAGAATGTGCGTGATAGCTGGATTAAACTGACGGAGCGCGCAATAGACTGCTGCAATTTTGCGAAAATATGAATTGTTCACTGGTCCTTTGAGGCACGAAAATGTTGAACTAAAGGACGAACAGACTATGCCGGTTTTTTGGGATCAATCATGTGTGTTATCACATTATGTAGTAATGTATACAACGTGTTCCTTTTGATATCCCATAATTCAAGGGTGTTAATGAGACCATGTCGCAGAATTAACTGATATATAAATTACTACTCCATTTTTTTTTGCATAATATAAAATTAGAATCTCGATGTCTGCATCTAAGTTTCATTGGTAAGTACGAGTAAATCATTTTCATTCAAACCAATCATTATTATTTAAAGCTAAGAAAATGCGACGGTGTCATTTTTTTTTGTATATACTATAGTCTGAATTAAGTGTTTTTATATTTCACGTAAGGGTGTTTTACATAAATAATCGTCACTTTGGCGAATTATTTTGTAAGAAAAACATGTTTTTTTTTTAAATTTCATAGGCCAGTTGATTCTTTGACATGATCTCATTAATACCTAAGGAGTCATGTGATATTAAAAGAAACAGCTGGTATAGTTTGCTTACAGAAAGCCACAGATAGATTAGTTTCCCAGTTCAATTTAGTGAAACAAGATATAGAAAAGAAAGGACTACTTTTATTGGGTTAACATTGAGACAAACTAGAATTAAGGCCACCCAGGACTAACTATGGAAGAAAAAACATACTGTACGAGGGAGCAAAACTGTATAATCAACTACCTGATGATGTAACCAATAGTGACACCATGTATACATTTAAAAAAACCCTAGAAGAACACGTTAGAAAACAACCCTAACAATACCGATTGTCACCTTTATCTCTTAATTCTCATAGTGTGAACACAGAGAATCGCACTTACTTTTATTTTTTTTATCTTACTTTTCTCAATATGATAAGTGAACTGTAATGTTCTTTTTTTTTTGAGAAATAAATGTCTTTAAACCGAAATTCAATGTAGAAAAGAAACTCAAATATACTCGTAGCTTCCCAAAAAAATACTAATTAGTAGGAAAAACGTTAAAGTTCTATTATGAGATTTGTGGCTTGTTAATTTTTATTTATGTAACCTTATAGACATAATTAAGACTGAGTGGGTTGAAAGACCACAACGTACCTACATTATATTTCTGGACGTTTAATAATGTCAAGTTCGTGGCGAGTTTCAAAAGCTTGGCAATACGAATTTATAAAGGAAATTCCCTCAATCGTTGTTTGCGAAAACCTATTTTACAAACACGGGAGGGACCTAGTTACCCGACTGCGGCGGAGGGTTTTATAATTGTTTGGATTATTTTATTTGACTCTAAGTCAATTTATTTTTAATTTTGTTTTCATTTATTGTTGACATAATCTACTCATTAAAATGTTTTATTTTATGAGTTGTATTGCAATTTGTGATAATGTAAATTATTTTAGCTTAAGCACTATGACATAGAATTAAGTTTTTTCAACTGAACAGACAGCTGTGCTGCTGGGGAGTTTGTTGTGCCACTTCTTCCCAGCTATTAAGCACTATGAAGTGGTGAAGGGTGGGCGTTTTTGGGGGACTGTTTTATGTAATTTTGACATTCGAAAAGTGCTGATTCTCAGCCTAGTTTGAATAAATGACGTTCGAATTTTGAATTTTTTGAATTTTGGCTATTTAGGTTTTGTGATATGGTAGGAATATTGTGTGACAGTGTCAGATTATACAGGGTGTTACAAGACCCTTCACGAAGCCCTCATCTACGCATTCTGTACGTCAAACTAAGTAACTTTGTGCAACAATAATTGCTGGGAAACGAGTTTATTTTTTACTGTGTATTTTCACTGTTTGCGATTGTGCGCAACGTCGCACGTTAATGTTGTTCATATGGGTACATTTGCAATGGTACAGGGATCGGATAAAACCTTTTAAACTTCTTATCGTAAAAATACATAAAAAAATCTCTTCAGCTTTATTATTTTGGTATAGATAGGACTAGACCATGTGAGATGGTTTTCTAAAAACAGTTAAACAACACCCTATTATTGTTGCGAACTTTGAATGCGATGGAAGTTTCAGGTCAGTGACAGCTCGGTCCAAGTCAACTGAGCCTGAATAATAATAATACCTGATATTTCACTCCCGATTGCGGTGATTTGTACATTCAGGCAGAAAAGCCGTTATTTTAGAATAAATCATTACGATTTTTTTGTAAGGTTTTGGTTTCTTATACAAAGCCGGAAAACATAGTCGTCTACAACGCCTATATAAGTAGCCTAAGTGAAGTTTCGAGGCCGACGTAAATGATTAAGAAAGCCATTAATTCCACAAGGTACATCGCTCTTGAACAATTTTTGGAAACTTGTCAAAGATACGTCAAACAGAAAGCGGTGACCTGCTGAGCTGGGTCGGATTTTCCATCGAGATAACATTGCCTTGAGACGCTAGCTCGTCAAGAAAACTCGAATGATAGACACTATAAAAATATCACGTACTTACTGACATTTGACCCTCTGTAGGTATGACTGTCAGACCTTAGACTTCAATTAAGTTTATGTACTCCACGTATTACAAAAAATATCCTAAGAATTTTGCTACACAATTAACCTACCTATAAAGCAAAGAAATAATGAAGTTCATAAACTTAAACAGGATGTATTTAACTAGCTCCATTGTGCAAGAAATTTCCTAAAAACAGCCTTTTTTTAGAGTTCCGTACTTGAAAGGTGTCAAACAGAACCCTATTACTAAGCCTCCGCTATCCGTCCGTCCGTCTGTCTGCTGTCAACGGGCTATATCTCATGAACCGTAATAGGTAGACAGTTGAAATTTTCACATATGGTTATTTGTATTGCCGCTATAACAACAATAATAAAAATAAAAACAAGTTAAAAATTAAAGGGACCATACAAGAAAACGTGTTTTTATCGGCGTTTTTTGCTTAATATTGTACGGTGGTACGGAATCCTTCGAGTGCGAGTCCGGCTCGCACTTGACCGGTTTTAAGGGTTCCGTACCTAAAAAGGAAAAAACGGAACCTCTATAGGATCACTTCGTCGTCTGTCTGTAACTCTGTCAAGACCCTTTGTCTCAGGAACGCGTGAAGGTATCAAGTTGAAATTAATATCAAATACGTAAGTCTGTGGTCCCATGGAGCTCTAAAAAAATCAAGCCTCTTGTCAACGCAATAAAAAAATACGGCCATTTATGCAACAAACTCTATGATAATCAAAACCTACAGGGTACTTTCCGTTGACCTAGAATCAAGAAAGGTAGGAAGCAAGGTCTCTCAGCAAAAGTAATGGAAAAGTCCGAAAATCGTTAATATGTACTTTAATCATATAAAAAAAATAAAAAAAAGCCATTACAAACTTACATTTGCAGTTGGAGAATTGACCGTGACATATATAGATTTATGTGAGAACATATATTTTTCAACTACAAAGTTAAGTTAGTTTTTGGGATCAATTCATCCGAACTACGGAACCCTTCATTATGCGTGGTCCGACAAGTACTTGGCCGGTTTTTTTATTATATGTTGCTTTCTAAAACATGACTCACCCAATATTCATCAGCGACCTGACACAAAAGGCCAGCATCGCCACGTGGGCTCCTATAGCTGCCGTCCACAGCATTGTCAGAGGCACTGCAGCACAGGGCGATGGCCCGAGGGCTCTCCATGGAGCACCCCAGCTCCTGGTCGCTCTGGATCTGGCAGACACCCAGCCACCGAAGCCTCGGCTGTAGTATATTGATGTGGCTGGAAATAGTAGCTGATGTTAGTAATGTAATTGGCCACCTACCGGGCGCTAGTCATTTCTTGCGCCCAGCACTACTAAACTCAAAGCATTTATTTCAAGTAAACCAATCACAGGCACTTTTGAATTGTCAAGGGGTCTGTTAGTCGGCTCTGTATTAAAAAAAAAAGCTTTTCACACTTGAAACTTGAGACCTTGAAACTGACTTTTCCGGGGATAACGCTTTTTCGTTACGTGACGATTTCTACCAGTCAACTCCTACCGCAAGCTGCGTTAACACTTTCGACTACACCCACTTTTCATAGAACTCATACGCTATGCTACCATACATTTTGGCAATGAGTCCTCCGGGAGGGTTACCGGCATTACGTTTGAGCTAAATTTAACCATCGCGGACGCTCACCGGCATTAGGTTTAAAACCTTGTACCAACTGTAAAACGAAGCAAAACAGTGTTTTCAACCATTTAGTTTATTGTCAATAAAAGTCACCCTGAATGAAAAAAAAAATCCTTGGATTTTAAAACCAACGCATACACTAATAAATATTGTTAAAATAAACATCAGGTTTTATTTTCACGGTTTATAATGCAGCTATTCGCTAAGAAAAACCCTAAATTTAAAATGAGCCTTCCGCGAGGGCTCCCGGCATCCCATAAGCGACTAGGTAAACCTTCCAGGTGGGCACTGAATATGTTAAACAACTTCGTTACATAAAATGCGTACATTTGTGTTAATATAAAGTGTTATTTATATATATAGTTATATGTTATTCGACAAAATGTATGTGGCAGCAGATTTTATTTCGCGATTTAAGGTTTAGTCCCATAATAATAGTTGTAGTACAATTACTCCATAAGAGGTTCAGGGTCGCGCACATGTGGGAGTTGCGTGAGGAGGCGAAACGCCGGGGTGTAACTCCGCTGCCGCGACAAATCACGGCACAGCGGACAGAGCTCCGGCGGGATCTCATGGTGGCATGGAGTGTGCGATTGCCGCAACCCAGCGCTGGGCACGCCACAATTGCGGCGATAAGTCCCCTCTTTGAGGAGTGGCTTGAGAGGTGCCATGGCGTCCTCACCTTCCGCCTGACGCAGGTCCTCACCAGACAGGGTTGTTTCGGGAGGTTCCTGTTCCGTATAAGGCGGGAGGAAACGCCCGGGTGTCACCACTGTGTGGATCGCCCGGAGGACACGGTGGAGCATACGGTGGAGGTCTGCCCGGCTTGGGCGGAGCACCGCCGTGTCCTCACGGAGGCGATCGGCGGCGACGGTCTCTCGTGTCCGGCCCTGGTTCAGGCCATGGTTCGGAGCGAGAGTGCATGGGAGGCCGTCACCTCCTTCTGCGAAGCAGTTATGTTCGCGAAGGAGGAGGCGGAGCGCGCGAGGCAGATGCAAGCTGCACGTCCTCGCGGCCTTAGTTGCCGCGTTGCCTCTCCAATACTACATGATCACAGCTTAGACAATGCAGACCTAATTAACAATAGAGCGGCAAGCAAGAATAACGAACTATGGAAAACAATACTCTACTGGAAAAGCTGCTCAACTCTCAGCCAAGTTGGAGGAGAAATTAACAACTAAAGAAGTGCGTAAAGACGGAACTTTATCAAAGACGACCTATTTCTGTCTCCAATCCCACTTAATACTATAAACAATCTCATGCAGTCGGAGGCATCGTTTCTAATTAATATACCTTATGACATTCACGCAATAAAGACAAATCTAACGACATAATTATTCATCAAAATCGGTCCAGCCGTTTACTAGTTATGGGGGAACATAGGAACAGACATACACACGTAACACGTTAAACACATAACCCTCCGGTTTTGGCTTCGCCACAGTCGAATAATCAACAGAGGAATCGATTCGAATAGAAATAAAAAAAATTGTATAAATAAAATTAGTTACAGTTTCAATAATTACCGACTTACAGTACCAGGAAATACTTTTAAGAGAAAAAAAAATGGGGTGTGGCTGTGTCGTGGACACGGCCGTGTGTTTTACGTGAATACGTGTACGTTACGAGCAATATTTTCTTTGAGACGAATTCTTTGGTCCTCTAGCTATCGAGTGGTGTAATTAATTTTGGATGTAGATGATAGATATGTAGCTTCAGCATCAAACTGTATCCCCCGATTTTGCTATCATCAGTTTTTTGAATTGCCTCCCACTATGAAAGCAAATGTAAAGACGTCATAATACGTATATATGTTTTATTTAATGCTTTGTTTTCTGCTATTTATTTATTTCCACGTTATGCTTTGTCTAGGAAAGGAATTCAATTTGCACTCGCACGTTATATTGAGTATTTCTCTTTTATTTTTCCTACAACGCTGCTTATAACGAGATTTTCTTTGTCTTCACTGTCGTAGAATGTTTCCTGAACATTTCCCGATCTATCGTGATATTAAACTAGTGAGATACAACATACTCTTTGGAACTTACGGCCCGGACTCCACCGAAGCGAAGATGTGCGGAGATGTCCGAAGCGGAGACGAGAAGAGATGTTTTTCAGCTAGGGTATATCCACTGAAGCTGTGCGGAGATGCGCACTGGCTAGACTGGAGCGGAGATGTGTCCTGGCTCGAGCGGAGATGTGTGCTGGCTAGAGCGGAACTGAGCTGCGGCAAGTGTTGGATGTTAACGAAATTAGAGCCCTGTTCACTGCACGCCAGCTTGCGAGGCATACCTTACATCTCCGCTTTTTACCGCCGCCCAGCTCAATCTCGGCGGGACACAGCTCACATCTCCGCTTCGATCGCGCCATACAAATATGATACATCTCTCCTCAATGGTCTCCACTGAAGCTGTGAGACGACATGTGTGAATAACGAAATTCTATTGGTTTTTTAAACACATCTCCTCTCCTATCGTCTTGTCTCCGCTTTGGTGGAGTCCGGATCTAAGACGGGGCAATCCAGTATATTTGAATATAGATTTTTACTTAAAAGTGTAAAATTTCCACAAAAATCACGAAAATCGCGGGCCATATCTTCAAAAAGAATGGATATAACGGAATTAATTTCAGATGTCTACTTTTATTGGGAAATAACTTATAGGTACGGGAAATATCGCTTGAGATGGTTCCTGTGAATATACCCACGGCGCGTCTCAGTCTTTTGTTTGTTTATATTTGGTATTTTACTATGAACATAGGGTAGTATTATTTTAGAGCAAATCATTTACCTTTTTGCCATTATTACTATTAGCTTATAGGCTACACACAAGGGCGGATCTAGGTTTTATTTCTGGGAGGTGTAATGGACCAGATAGATGTCCCCCATATCTTGTATTGCACGATGCTGTTATTCGGATTAATTATTTTTCAGTGAAGATAAATTCAAATTCAAAAGTCATTTATTCAAACTAGGTTGAGAATCAGCACTTTTTGAACGTCAAGATACAGTAGCCTACTTCTTCAGCGTTAATTTTTGAAGCAATTTCTTGATAGAGATGTATTTAGGCCAGTACATTCAGACGATTCAATTTTATTTTACTTAGGTAAACTGTTTGGGGGGTGTAGCGTTGTGAGCATTCTCAGCTTCAAGTAGTCGACTGATACTAAAATCACAATTAGTAAGTTCCTAGTCACATCACTAAAAACGGGAACAACACTAGCCATCCGGAGACGCTCTGTCATTTGGTTTCCGCCAAAGAGTAAAGTAACTATACAGAGAGTTTCCGCTTGCAAGGCTGACAACAGTTGTTCCCTGACCCTCAGAATTCTTTGTGCCCCGACTAGGGTGAGTTCCACATTAGCTTGGTAATTATACCAGATCCTCTGCGCTGGATAATCTATATTGATTTTATAACCTATAAAGTATCTAATTTCGTGTGTCAATGTCTGACACGCGGCTACGGTCCATCCAGCGCACAGGAGATTGTAATATGTATGTATTGCTACTACATCGAGATGGTGTAGTGCCTCACTGTGTTATTCTTAGTGATTAGTGAGCCATCTGCAATGGTCACGTTTATTTTGTGTTTATGCTCGCGTGTTCACATACTTAGCCTAAGTTAGCATCTGCTTATGTGCCACGCTATGCTCCTACTCTCTTGCCTGTAAACCGCTGCGATGTGCTGAGCATTCACCTACCCTACTCCCCATACCGCTCCTTGGTCGCTAAATGGGGGAAGAAGCTAGCACATCGCATGCGGCCTGCCGCTATCCGCACCGGATCTAACATGCGCTCTCTAACGCGCCTTCCAGGGTTCTACGTACGGGCTGAGTGCAGAACCCCTTACTCAATCCTGCACTACCTACGCATGCTAGCAATGGCCTGTCCTACCTGCGGCCTACTGCCGCAAGCTACCTGCGGCCTACCGCCGCAAGGTACCTGCGGCCTACTGCCGCAAGCTACCTGGGGCCTACCGCCGCAAGCTACCTGCGCCCTACCGCCGCAAGCTACCTGCGCGAGCCTGTGCTGGCAGGCAACCGCGTGCTACCGACGCACACTACCTGTCGGTCTTAGGAAGGCCATCCGGGCTACCACTAAGCCTGTGCTGACAGGCCTCCACGTCTGCCACGTGCTACCAAGGACGGTACTCTTCCTATATTAAGTGTGCGAGTGCTCAAGACTCAGTGTGTAGGACCTTACCCGCGACCTAGCTGTGTTACTACTCCATCTATCCTAAATATATGTATTAACTTATCCTAGTGTTTTATTCTTCTACTACCTATCTACCTACCTAACTGATAAAGGCCTGCGCAGTCTACCCTGCGCAGCCCTAGCCGTTACAGGGGCCACGCGACCCTGCACCCCCCCTTGGATCCACCCTTGGCTACACATTTCTCAGCTTCAAGTGTTTCAAAATCCTACTTGTAACTCAGCAATTTGCTGCAATGTTGCCAGCGAGGAAATATCAAAGTAGGTATCACATGAATACTTTAAGGATTACATGGTTTTTTGAAACTTCGAAGACATAGGCACACATATAAAAATAAAAAAAGGTTTAATTGGCCGGCAATCTACTGAGCTTAACTTTTAAAATCGATGCAAAATGATGGCTGGCTATTCATTTTATCTTCAGTACTCAAAATATACTGTAAATGTATTTCTTGTGCGTGCCCCAAATAAAATATTTTTCTTTCTTTCTTTCTATGAACGTAAACGAAGCAAAACCAGTATGTAAGCATCGTAGCAGATGGCGTTCTGTAGTTTCTGCCTACCCCAATGGTAAGAAGGCGTTAGTTTGTGTATGTATGTATGTATGCTCATAAAATAAACCTCATGTCTTAACATAATGATCCTGAAAAGTTCTCGCGTAAAAGTACGAACGTTTTTATTTTAACAAAACGGCTGGTTTATTTTACGCCATATTACGCTGTTTATTTAATGTTATCTACGCCATTTTGCTCGGAGTAATGATGTGTCGTGTACTTAATGTTGGTACTGCCATGAACTTTAACATATTCTAAGTGCCCTTAAGCAATGTCGTTAAACTTTTCTTGTTTCAACTACGTGAACTTTAATATTAACTCAATCGTATCATATCGTTATCATAATTATTTGCGAAAGAAAGTTGTCACAGAATTATTATACCTGTTGTTAGATTTTTTTCTCAAATGAGTGATCGAGTTCAATGATTGAACCTCTTCTTCTCAGCGTGTCCAATGAAATCAAATCAATTGTTTATTTGCTAGAAATATATTGTTTCGGTACAGGTGAGATCTTATAACCTTAGTGTCATTGTATTCTGCCTGCGTGCAAATTTTTTATTAAGTTATCATACATTCTTATTTTATTACTATTATTATTTTCTTTTATTCAACATACATACATATAAATTATATTTTTAAATATTAGAATAAAATAATATAAAAACATTTAAAAATATAAAAAATAGTAGCCCACCGGTATCGGGAACAGGGTCCAAGCTACTGGCGGTCAGGGCTCCAGAGAGAGGAACCTCCTGACAATGCGAGCCGTGTCCAAGAGTACCGCTTTCTGAATCAAGCCCTTGATCCAGCTGCCCAACGAGAGCCTCCTTAGGTGTTGGTCGAGGCTCTTGGCAATTAAACCATTGGCTGATACGACTATCGGCACAATGATCGCTGAGTCCACATCCCACATGTCGACAACCTCGCGAGCCAAGTCAAGATACTTGATTTGTTTATCTTTCTCGGCTTTCATGAGGTTCCCGTCATGCGGAACCGTTATGTCAATAATCACTGTGTGTAAATCACTATATCAGGTTTATTGGCAACAATAGTCCTGTCAGTGATGATGGATCGATCCCAGTACAAAGTGATATTTCCATTTTCGAGAACTGGGTCGGGCGCATACCTATAGTACGGCACTTCAGATTCCACAAGACTGTACTTCAGAGCAAGTTGCTGATGGATAATCCTGGCTACAAGGTTGTGTCTATGCAAGTACTCTTCGTTAGCTAGACGAGAACAGCCGGAGATAATGTGTCGGATTGATTCTCCCGGACGGTGGCATGCCCGACAGATGTCAACCGTCCCGTCTTCACAATGAATCTCCGGTAATTGTTCGTCATCTATTATTATTATTAAATACTATTACCATGCATTTATTCACTATTTTATTTATATTGTCAATATTCTTATAATTATTGGTACTAAATTTAAATTTTATGTTCAATAAATTCCTTAAAACTTTAAAAACAACACTAAAAGCCATTCTGTTAATTTTGTCTTGACCACGTCGATGGTAGAACTCGGCAACGCTAACACCATTCGCTGACGTAGGCATAAGGTCATCACGTATGCAGGGCATGCGGTGCAAAATTAATGGTGGGCCATGGTTGGCGAAGAAACGCCCCATATAAATTGAGGATCGGAATCTCAATTTGAACTTAATTAAGAAGAGAAAGATCCTTGTTGTAATAATCATCATCATTTCAGCCGACAGACCTCCACTGCTGGACACAGGCCTCCCCATTCGTCGCCGCATGACCCGTCCTGTGCGCCTGTATGTGTGGTTTAAAAAAATAATAAGAAGTCCTGTTAAGGCGATTTATCATACCGCCATATTCTTATAAGCAACCACTAGAAATAGCAAGTTAGAGTGTAATGACCAGAAAAAAAATACCTGCAGCCAACACAGTGATAGCACCAGCAGGTACTCCTAGACCTAGCGCTGGCTTCTGTCTCTCTTCCAGCCATCCGACTGCTCCCAGCACTAACCCACCGATGCCGCAAACAATCTGTAACAAGAATATCTATTAGAAGATTATAAAAAATTCTACAGATTCTATCTATCTGGAGCAGTGGTAGCCTAGTAGAAACGGCCGCCACTTCACTTTGTGTCAATTATTTCATCACCAATGGTTTCAAAATGGCGGAGGAAAGCATTGTGAGGAAAACGGTACGTCGAAAAAATTAGAAGACATGTGACATTCACCAACCCGCACTAGGCCCTCTCACAGAGAAGAGGCTTGGGTTCCAGCAGTGGGAACAACATAACATAATCAACTTGTAATAGGTTGATTATGATTATGTTATGTTATGTCTACATAACTGAATTCTTGATCCAACCTTTATTGAATACCGTACCTAACAATAGGCATAAAATGTAGTTTGGTTTGTTGTGGCTTTTGGTGGAGACTTAAATCACTGTAATATTTTGTTTCATCCCGAAATAAGAGTTGATACCTACTTAGTAGAAAAATGCAATTTCGTTACGAAGATTTAATTTTCATTATCAAAGTCAAATAATTTATTTCAATTAGGAACATAAAAGGGACTTGTGAACAACAATATTTAAAAAAAATTGAATAATGAATTCAATTATTTTTTTATATTGCCCTTACAAAAGGTAGTTTTCGTATGGAGAAGAATGGGCAAGAAACTCCACCGTTACTCTTTTAAAAGACTCTTTCTGGTGATCTGCTATACAGGTATTCCTAGAGCAAACACCAATCTCTCACAAACGTTGTCAGGTTGTCACGTAAAGGCTTGTGCAGACCAGCGCGACTTGTCGCGCGACGCGACGCCGGTTATTGTTATACCGTACAGTTTTCTTAGAAATTGCATTGTATGAGTCGCGTCGCGAGACAAGTCGCGCTGGTCTGCACAAACCTTAATTTTTAAGCTTGTTTTAATAATGTATTTTCTCTTCATCTTCGTTGTTTGTGAAGAGAAAATAAATTATTTGAATTAGAATTTGAAAATGTTTTCAAAATACATTTTATTATACATTCATTATATAATTATATGTGAAGACGACGCACCTGGAATAAGATTACTATACCACGATAGGTAAAAAGAATGAAAAATGAAGCATCACGAGAAAAATACCTTTCGTTCAGGTGTCCAACATTCATTTGCAGTAGGTTTATTCAGATTATCTAAACTGACTAAAATAGAATAACTACATTCTCACAACTATTTCATGTGTTTCGAATGGATTAGTAATACGTGTCACCGGGAACGTACATTGTAAAAGACGGCTATTGAAGTACCAATAATGTGTACTGGCTTACCTGACCTACTTCACAAACGGATAATAATCTAAAATCTTCACAACGCCACTACTGAATGTTCTTATTGTAAATGCGCTATGGTTACGGAAAAACGTCAAAAGAAATTCTCTTCAGCATGGCGTTCTGGCTAATACAAAGGAGAACGTCACTGCTGTCTACGCTTTTTAGAATTATAATTTATTAAAAGGAAATTCAGTGAACGGACGACACGCGACAGTACTTGTAGCTAGAGTAAAAGTCGGGACGATCAGCTGTGACCGGGCTTATAAAATTATTCAGAACCAGAAAAGCATAAAAGAATGCAGAAATTTCACAAGCATTCCATCAAATTCTACACTTCTTGTTTTCATACTCTGAGTATAATATAAAATGTTGTCAATTTGTTAAGAGGAATTCGAAACTAAATGAATAGATAGGATTTATTATAGAGTAGCGGCCATGTTTTCTAGTTTCCCTCGGCCGGCACACAATTACTCAAGAATTTAAGTTTTGCATTGCAGTGCTCTAATTGTAAGTGTATTCCATTTATTCTAGCGACCCACGTCTGCTTCGCACGGGATTTACGACTTCACAAAACATCAAGATTTCTTTTTTCGATTTTTAGGGTTCCGTAGTAAACAAGGAACCCTTATGGTTTCGCCATGTCCGTCTATCTGTCTGTCTGTCTGTCTGTCCGTCTGTCTCTCCGCGGCTTAGCGCAGAGACGGTTATTACTAGAAAGCTGTAATTTGGCATATGTATACATATTCATCGCAAAATGAAATCAAAAAAATATTTTTCGTACCACTTGCTCAAAAAAGTGACATTCTATGCCACAAAAAGCGAACATAACAATAGTCATTTTTAATCTGTTAAAAACAGGGAAAGACAATTGTACTGAATTTCATTCATCCTCTAGGGGGAGAATGTGATTTAAATTTGTAATACTTACCGAAATTTATCCTGAACTACATCTGTGTTTACACCATTGAGTTTGTATATAAAGCATTCTATATCTTTTTGAAAAAGGAATACATATTATTATGCAGTTATGATTATTAAATAAAATTACGAAATCCGACGAGGCCGTATGAGCTTGATGCCTTTGCTTTTCCGACAAAAAAATATTAGTCTAGGAATTTGCAGCGTTTTTGTTTTCTTCAAATACATAAACGTTAAGTTTATTTTAATTTATTTTTATAAATAAGTTCATGTTCTAAAAATACGTTACGATGTTAAATCAAAGCGACAGTGACAGTGAATTGTCGGATTCCATCAGTGCAAATGCTGCCGCAATTATAAATAATTTGCTTCCAACAAAATCCAAAGAAAATTATTTAAAAACTTATGAAGAATTTTCAACGTGGAGAAGCGAAAGGCCTATTTATTTCAGAATCACTACTTCTTGTCTATTTTGATTATTTATCCAAGACAAAGAATCCGAATACACTTTGGTGCATATACTCAAAACTGAAAGCTACAATAAGCATCAAACACCGCCAAACCCGTCATATATACTTGACCGAATATAAACTTGCCACATGATGAAATTTCAAATGCTTTATTTTTCAATACAAAAGCAATAAATTTTTCAACGACATGGTTTAAATATCACTGCAGCTATTAATGTTATACGTGGTTGAAAAGCTCTGATGTCCCAGCGATACATGAGGTTTTGAAAGAAATATCCGACAAAATTATTTTCTGCCCCACTAGCCCGTAGTCTCGGTTGTTTGTAGTAAGGCACTCGTATCGAGTAATAGACCGCAGTATCCTTGGAGTTAAACCCACTGATCGTAGTACGAACTCGATATTGTGTTCCAAAACTCAAATTGCTAATGTAGTTCACAGGGCTGCAAGGCTAGCCACATCTGACTAACACCGGAGGAGTATGGGCTAAAATTACAACACAGTGGATCCTAAATAGTAGCAAACGGCAACGCGGCAGGCCTAGGAGGACATGGCAGGACGAACTCGCCTTTTTCATAAGGATTGGCAACAAAAAGAAGTGGGTAGGGGTAAGTGGAACAAGGGAAGGCAGGCGTTTGCCCTGCAGTGGGAAACAATCGTTTGATAATAGTAATAAAAAACTAGTAGTTATGATACCACAAAGCTAAATTGTTCGTCCTTTAAATGTACCTGAGGTGTTAAAAAATTAACTTTAGAAACTTTAAAAGGTGGTTTAGACCATCGAACTGAATAACTTTTACTATGGGATCAACTTTGAAATGACAATGTTTACTCCATTAAAAATGTAGGGAACCTTGGATTGGGCACGCCACAATTGCGGCGATAAGTCCCCTCTTTGAGGAGTGGCTTGAGAGGCGCCATGGCGTCCTCACCTTCTGCCTGACGCAGGTCCTCACCGGACACGGTTGTTTCGGGAGGTTCCTGTTCCGCGTAAGGCGGGAGGAAACGCCCGGGTGTCACCACTGTGTGGATCGCCCGGAGGACACGGTGGAGCATACGGTGGAGGTCTGCCCGGCTTGGGCGGAGCACCGCCGTGTCCTCACGGAGGCGATCGACGGCGGCGATCTCTCGCGTCCGCCCCTGGTTCAGGCCATGGTTCGGAGCGAGAGTGCATGGGAGGCCGTCACCTCCTTCTGCGAAGCAGTTATGTTCGCGAAGGAGGAGGCGGAGCGCGCGAGGGAGATGCAAGTTGCACGCCCTCGTGGCCCTAGTCGCCGCACGAGACGCCCCGGGCGTCGGGAGTCGAGAGCCGACTTCCGGCCACCGTAGGCGCGGGCCTGCGGACGGTGAGCAATGGGCAGCTCGCCATACGATAAGGACCAGGCCCGTGTCGACGGCGCGTTGTGTTCCACGTGCGCCTCAAAGAGATGTCAGCACGAACCGACGGGGTCGAAACACCAATGCCTGCTGGGGTTACGGGTTTGTCCGAAAGTGATATCGCGGCCCCGGCACACATGCAACGGAAGGAACACGGGTGGGTTTTAGTCAGTAAAAGTCTGACACACCCTCTCGCTCTGGCCAGAGCTGGAGACGTCATTTGATGATTTCCCATCATGAAAAAAAAAAAGAAAAAAAAAAGGGAACCTTGGATTTTTCTTTGAATATTCAATAAGAATAATGAATGTAGGTTTTTTTTTCGCTTTGTTATTAGTGCACCAACAATCACCCTCTAAAATAATTTACACATTTTTTGTTATACCTTGCTTACTTATTATGTAATCAATTATTCCTAGCCTACCTTTGAAACAGGGCGATCTTATGCATTATTAATTTATAACAATATAATCCTTTTATCCAAACCGCAGGACTGTAACATGAAATCAATTTGCAATCAGCAGGTAGACTACACGTAAATTATTCACAAATTACTGCGTACCGCCCTTGTAGTACCTTACATTACGTCTCGGGAGTACCTACCTACGAAATTAGTATGTAAATGATGTCACAAAGACAGGATAATGTTTGGCTTATCTCCCTCGGTAAGTTAATGCCTAGCTTAACCCAGTATGTGTGGAGTAAGCAGAAAAACTTGACACAAGTAATAAGGTATGCGAAAATTTGTTACTTTGTTGGGTTGAGGGTTTGCGGACTTGGTTATCAAGCATTTGTTCCTTGTAGACTCAAAGCTTTTCATGCCACACTTTGAGCCTGAAATTAAAAGGAATGTTTTTGAAGTCTTCTTCTTTTTTTACGCGTGGTTAGTGACTAACCTGGTGTCTTCGTTTCGTTTTTATGCCGCCCATGTGCCTTGGCTTCACATGCCGTCGAGAAATATCTCTCAGGCATGCCGGTTTCCTCACGATGTTTTCCTTCACCGTTTTTGAAGCAAGTGATAATTATAAAATATGCACATGAATCCGAAAAGTGCGTGCCTTGGGTTTGAACTCGAGAGCTATGACTTGGCAGTTCGACGGTCACACCACTAGGCTATCAGTGCTTGATATCGCAAATGATAAGAGACAACAAACCAACTTGACTGTCATATTCAGTGCTACTAATTTATCACGTGTATGTACCAGTAATATTTCATCCTCATACAAAACTTTCAGTAATGAAAGTCATTTATCAAGAGTCACGATTTGATCATTTGTAGCGTGGTTTATAGCGTTATGAAGCGATTTAGTAAAAGCTTATTTTCTACTAATCCGTGAAGAATTTTCAGTATTTTATTTTATTTCAACCCTGTTAACAATGGTTTTCATGGTTTGAATTTTACCTATAAAAGGTCAAAAAGTGGACCTCTTCAAGGTTATTTAGCACACGCAAGACGTGTTTTGAATTGAGATTTTTTTCTGTTCTGTTGCTGAAAATCTAATCAATTTATGATTTAACAGGAAAATTGTTTAATTAATTGTGTGTTATGATGTTTTCATTAACACAAAATAATTTTTCTGCCTTTGTAAAAACGCAATCTAGTTACAAAACGAATTGCCGTTTCAAGAAATCAAACGAAACTCCTTTATAAGAATTCCTGGATTATTTCTTGAGCAGGAAGAGAAACTGTTTGATGTTTATCTTAGATGTCATAACATAGGGCTGGTCAGTATCAAACAAGGGTCCAGACAGTTACAAATTGATGGTGCCAGAATGTGGAGATAAAATACGGTAACATTTTGGATACCATATTTTGTACCGAGACAGTTTTCGTATTCCTTAACAATTTATTATGCTATCATGTCTTGAATTAAAATTAAAGATAACGCAACTCAGGCTTTCAAGATACAGGCGCTACCTAATTTGGGGACCACTGTTCAAATACCTAACATGTTAAATATTCTTGTTACGGTAGGATGCATTATGGTTATTTTCAAAATATATTTTGTAAAAACAGACCAATCAATTATTACTATTCATACCTTCATGGCTGTACTACGAAGGTATGAATAAATATTATAATAATATAATATAATAATTTACAGCCTAAAAAAATGTATCATCGACAAGAATCCATTTAATTGACAAATTTATTTGTTTATTCCTTACTATTGATTCAATGTGTCCACAAAACATATTACACATTGGGTACATAATTGTAACTACATTGTTCTCACATATATAGAAGCAACAAGAATAATGTACAAAGGATTTTATGTTTTGATTTAAAAGAGTGTCCTTGGAGTTTCTTGCCCGTTCTTCTCCATAGAGATCTACGTTTTGGAATGGGCTACTAGCTTCAACTTTCTGACTAACTGACGCGACTATTTGACAATTCAAAAGTGCCTGTAAATGGTTTAATTGAAATAAATGCTTTGAGCTACACATTGATGAGACTCAAATTGAAGACAATCAAATTCATTCTTGTCAGTGTTATCAACTTTTACTTGCTTACTGTTTATACCTACCTAACAAATGTATTTGTAAAATGTGCTATTACGTTTTATAAATAAAAAAAGACTTAACGAAATAAACGATTCATATCTACTGATGTTATATAAAGTAGTATTTTATACTTTAAACTCAATTATAATACAAAATACACTCCAGGGACCAACTGTCCTGCTGGGGTTGCGGGTTCGTCCGAAAGGGATATCGCGGCCCCGGCACACAGGCAACGGAAGGAACACGGGTGGGTTTTAGTCAGTTAAAGTCTGACACACCCTCTCGCTCTGCCCAGAGCGGGAGAAGTCATTTGATGATTTCCCATACTGAAAAAAAAAAAACAAAAGGGACCAACTGTGGCTTGACAGCTTACGTACATAATGCGTTTTGGCAGTAAACTCCAACTAACACCAAAATCCAAAACAAAAACATCCAAATTGAAAACATCGTGAGGAAACCGGCATGCCTGAAAGATGCCTGAGAGATATTTCAGGACGGCATGTGAAAGCCCATGGGCGACATATAAAGTCTGACATTAGGTTAGTGATAACCACACGAAAAATAAGAACACCAAAATATTTTCCAACACAAAACCTGAGTAACGAGTAGGTATTTATCACAAATCCTGAATTCTCGGTAACCATCCATCCATCAAAATCAAGGGGTGTTTTATACCAATTCCATTTTCCTAGAAATAGAGACGAGATAGTTTGTGTCCATCAAGTGTCAACGAGAGTCTATAACTACGCCAGCGCCGTCTGTCTGTCTATCATATTCACACTGCTGTATTTTTAGTACTGTTATAACTATAAGAATACCTGCGTATATGGCCGTTTGTTTAATATTTATTGTTTATGCTAAATCTTGAAAACGGTACTATACCTAATAATACTATAATCGTCAGTTTTCCGTATGTAGGTAGTGCATACCTACTCTATACCAATATATTATAAAAACAACAAAAAAATATTTTTTGCTGTATAAACAAAATTTTGGTGGAACGGAACCTTGTGCGTAAGTCCGATTCACACTAGTCTGCTTTTTATTTCACGCGGACGAAGTCATGGGCAGAAGCTAGTAATATTACCCCTCATACGCTGTAGCGGTTAAAGGCGCGGCTAAGCGGTTGCATACTTAAAAAAACCAAGTGCGTATCGGACCATGCATAATGAAGGTTCCCGTAGTTAGGATTAATTTATCGAACAAACTGACAGACGACAGACAGACAGACGGACATGGCAAAACTATAAGGGTTCCTTGTTTACTACGGAACCCTAAAAATTAAACCGCGGTTAACCGGTACGGTTAATTATATCAGCTCCTAGCCTTGATAATCTAATCCAATATTGCCCCAGGGGCAGTGCTGTTAAACCAGCTATGTTTAGCTGGACTCCGTTCCAGTTAATGACATTACGCGCTCTGATTGAGTTAATTTTAGGGGCCGTGTCCAATATGCTGGCTGATCTGATTTAGAGGTAAAACGTTGAAATCGTGGCTAGTTTCACGAATCTTAATGCTTTGTAGCACACGTAAAACTGTCAATTTCAGGGGCAATAATGACCGTTGTAACGCCCAGGCTGAATGAAGAATTAAGGGCAATAAATTCCAACCCCTGGAATTTCTCAGTAGCAGTCCTGAGTGGATTTGTGCCTGGTGGATGGCAATAGGCTCGCCCTCTATTACATGGGCTTATTAAACGTAACTGGTGAAATGTGGATGGGTTACACCTCTGCCTAACCCTTCAGGGAAACATGCTTTATATGTTGGAAATATGTTACTGAGTTGACTAATCGGGAAACCAGCGCCGCCTAGCGGCGTTCGACAAAGTCTACAACACAACGCTCGGACCGGCCGGAGCTAAGTAGAGGTCGTCGGTAGCGGTCAAACAAAGGAGTCCACTCCTTTAGAAACTGTCGTGCGTTCCGAATAGTTGTGTCATGTACCTACAGTGTGTGAATTGCTAGTGTGATTAACTCGATCGTAAATTATGTGAACTGCAAACGGTTTTTCTATTGCGCAATATTTCAAGTTATTTCAAGTTATTTATTTCATAACAAAAATACATTTGTGTCGAAATATTTGCACAGTAAGTACAGAAAAAGAAGAAGCCAATGTTCGTTCGTTCGTGAGTGTTGGTCCTTCTTAGGTCAGAGACTAGTATGTAGTTTATAACCTATTTATGTACTGTTGTACCTATATTAGATATATATTTTTTTTGTTTGTTCCTCTCAAATAGAGCACCTGCCATCTAATCTATTCACCACCCTTGGTTGACTGGTAGAGAATGCCTAAGGCATTAAGTCCGCCTTTGTACTTTTTTGAGTGTGAAAAGTTTAAATAAAAAATATACATATAGTTGCGCCGATGGTGCGACGGGTGAGCCCGATTAGCGTCCTAAGGATGATTGGCGAGAGAAACGATACTGTTCTGCTCGGTAAGTTCACTGAACTCCATGTGCGGCGAGACCGATAAGTCCACTGTGCAGTGGTACACGGTGTGTCTAGAAGCAAAATTCTTGTGACTAACATAACTTGCCTTGCGTATTAATTTTTTTGTCTGAAATAAATGATATTTAAACTTTCTTACCTGTAAAACTCGTACTCTAAGAGCTATAGCGAAGGGGTACAGCTTTACTCCATTGCCGGGCTGATCCACCTCATCTCCTCGCGAAACGCCGCTGACGGCGCTGCATGTTGACTGCTTTCGCGACCACATAGCTGCTTTTGCGTGGAGAACTGCGAGCGAAGAAGTTAAGATTATTTTTAATGCTGCCTTTTCTGATTAAATGCACCATTAAACAAACATATACAGGAAGGAAGCTGTACTATTGCGGGTTAGTGGCAACGCCTTTCGGTAATTAACATACTGTATAATACATACTATGTAATGCAACACAATACCTAAAAAAACCCACCATACTTGAACAAAGTAACGCATGAAAGTATGATGTAATTTTTATCAGAAGGTTATCAGATTTCAGCAACAAAACATGCATAATAACATCCAACCATATCATCAAATGAGGGCGGGCATATCTATAGGAGATTATATAATACTTATGTATGTAATTTCGCACATTACTAAAGTCATATATTCGCGTGGGTGTTTAATCTGATTTATACCTGAAAGCTTCATAAATATTCGATGAATCTATAATGTTGGTTTTTTTTTCGACTTCTCTTCGCATCTGGCGTTGTTTTGATGTCACGTAGATGTTACGCTAGCGTAGCATGTCTACGCTGCGCTAGCGTAGCACTTCTACGTTCTGTTTTTGTGCTACGTTAAGCGTAGCATGTCTACGTGGGCTAGCGCAACGTCTCCGTCAACGTGACTGTATTACCACAGGTTAATACTGGTTGCTGGTTGATCTGATTTTGAGGTAAAACATTGAAATCGTGGCTAGTTTCACGACTCTTACCGTCTTATTCCAAAACACGGTCTAAATTTGGTACTGGGATTAGTACTAGCTTTAGTACCATGACTAAATAAAACGTTATTATAAAATGAAGTTTATCACTAGTTCCAGAACTATTTATGGTACTAAAGTTAGTCCGCCGAGTCCCCTAGTGTATCTTTGGTACTAATTTATTTGACGTTTGCTTTGATTATTATTGTTTGTCAATTTATATAAAAATCGTTAAAAAATTATATTAATATGATTGACTCGATGGATTTGGAAGATTTGGATATGCTGGAAACGTCTCGGAGATCTTACAGACATCGACATCGTGTAAATCCTTTTGAATTGAGTGACGGAAGATTTTAGAATAAGTATAGTTTCACAAATCGTTTTGGAGAAAAAATTATGTATGTTTTACGTGAGGATTTATCCCACGACCCTCGAGGATGCCCATTGAATCCTGAAGTGCAAGTGGTTTGCGCATTACGCAACTGGGCTCGCCATTAAGTATGAAATTACCTAGCCTTGGTCAATGCTAACCTAACAATAGACAAAATCCAAATAATATACTAATATTATTGTTTTATTCGTAGATTCAAGACGATACAGCTGATTTACCAGGTGTGTCTTAACTAGTTGTCAGCAAAAAATGTAAAAAGGTAGTAGATGTCCTGAAGATTTATAAAAATGCCTATTACTTTAAATAAACAGCAGGAAAGCATTAGGAAGTTCCCCAGTATTGCATAGACGTATACAGTATTGCTAATTTTCCTACAGTAATTGGACCAATAGAATGAACTCATATCAGAGTAAAGAAAGTAAATGCTGATGGGGCTCAGTTATAGGTATATTAATAGAAATGGATTTTCTTCATTAAATGTTGTACAAACTATTTAAGAAATTTGTTTTTTTGTCTGTACCATACCTCTGTTTCGTAACAGCGTGCAGCGTCGCGATCCAAGAACGGTAGTTTGAACGCCCGTTCGGTACGGAACGGTGGTACGGCGTCTCACCGTACCGTACCGACCCGCGCCCGATACGCACCTGCCTTGTGTGTGTATTGAGTTTTACAGTTAGGTACTTATATTAAGAACAATGAATACAAATAAAAAGTGCATTTATTTATTAATATGTAAAGTACGTAACATAAACATGCTTTTAAAATTACGCGCGCCCCCGCCGTATGTAAGTCGCTGCACTTCACGCTAGAGGTTGTATAGCAAGCTCACGAGCGCCCAGCGTCCGTCGCCGAATCTCTGGATGTTTTTTAATGCATATTTCAGGTTCGATTAGTAGGATTTATAATATTCAGGAATTATTATTAATAAAATATGTCCTATTCTATTCTATTTTTCCTTATGGCAATGGTGCCGATGTCGACAATTCTGCCAATGTCAATGTGTGGAGAAAACGTGTTTTCGAATCGTTTTTCCCAAGAGAAACGTCACTCACGTTTATTCAGTTAACTTGACAGCTTTGTGCCAACTAACGTTTCGTTCACAAAAGAAACCTCAACAGAGTTGTTAAAAAATAATGACAACTTGATTATAAAACGCGCATCAAAAGTACAAGTTTTGCTTGTTCAATATATTATAACCTAAACAATGAACAATTGAGGACATATTTTGGTATTGATAAATAATTATTTAAGCATTTCAAGTGTTATTACAATATCAACTTTTAGAGAAACAGAACGTTGCTTCAAATAAAGCCTGCGTGAACGAATGAAAGAATGCCATTTTTGTTTCCTAGCTGTGGATATTGTTTGAACCATGAACCATCTTTGGTACTAACTGATCCTCGATTGGTCTTCGTTTTGTAATCAGAACACATTTTGAGGCTGGTACTAGCTTTATTACCGTAACAATCCTAGACCTTTTAGTCTTGGTTTAAACCATTACTAATGCAGTTTTTTGTAATTAGACGGTTAATGTTTTGTAGCACACGTAAAATTTCTATCAATTTCAGTGGCAATAATGGCCGTTGTAACGCCCAGTCTGAATGAAACATTTATTAATTCAGGTCGCACAGCGCTTCTTCTTCTTTTCGTGTGGTTAGTGACTAACCTAGTCTCAGAGTTTTAAAGCCGCCCATGGGTCTCTTCTCTCGTCTCTTGGTTTCGCATGCCGTCGAAATCACAGGAAATATAGCGTAATTATTTAAGTAATGGTTGATTTGGGATGCGGAGGGAGGCCAGACGTTGCCCGCTTAAGTGCTGAAGTATTCATTATTCAGCCACACCTGCTATATGTTGACTGACATGTATTTAGTAGTAGATGGGCTAGTAAAGGCTCGCGCTCATTAGGGCGGGACGCGCCGCATCGCAACGCGTAGAAAAAATATCCTCCTCCATCACTTCAGTATATTTTGTATGAACCGTCGCACACTACGTATAGGCGGTTGCACCGGGCCGCCGCGCAATGCACTGGTGCATGGCGGATTGCTTTCCAGGTATATTTATATAGGAAAAAGTTAAAATAAAAAAATATGTCTGAAAAAAAAAAAAAAAAAAACATTTATTTCAGGGCCGCTGCTGCGTTGCAGTGCGGCCCAAGCGCGGTTCCTAACATGCATCGAAGCATATTTTAAAGAACTCGTACGTGGAGGTTCTGTAAGCGATATTGCTGTATTCATGTAATGTAGTTAGCATGGTAGATATGCATGCAATTGAAACTACAAACACAGACGCATAAGGCTTTTCCATGTTGTACAAATACAAATACAAATACAAATAGTTTATTTTCTTTAACAAAATTGTACTACATACTAGTGATAGAAGTGTCCCTTTAAGCAAGTAAATGCCTGTATTAGGACACTCCCCTCTTCCGTAACTTAAATTTACATAATGTACACAAGAAATGCCATTGTTTACTATTTACTATTTATAATTAATTACAATTTTAAGACTTAGATTAGATTAGATTTAATTAGATTTAATATAACTTAGTGTGCGTTTTGTGTATGTAATGTGAGGAGAGGTGGGCATAATTATGTGATCTGTGTTATGGGATGTATGTTAGTGTAGGATGTGTGTGTGTGTGTGACCTGTATGTGTGTAATTGTAAAGGTTGTGTTGTATTTGTGAAAATAATTAGGCTATATACTATTGACCGTATTTTTCACATTAAAAATGTATACGAAATCAAATATAAGCAACTCTGTCCGTGTAATTCGTAACCTTTTAAATTGAACATTTGTGTGAAATTTTCACGTAATCTGTGAGTTAATATGTAATATGTATTGTCTGTTAACTTTTACTATCCCTGACACGTGAAAAAAGTTGAAAAATCAGAAGCCATAGTGTGAGTTTCTTTTAACTCGTTCGGCGTTTTTCAACTTTTGGGGATTTTTCAAATTTTACTTTTAGAAGGGCCTCAGACATAGTTACTGGCCCGCTACGGTTGAATTTCACTCCTCTTCTATCAAACAAGCTTCTCTGACAAGCGATGCAATAATTGCTTGTCAGCCTACAATCTTCAGCATTCCCAGCGGGCGATAGATTAGCTACAGACTCCACAGAATACATCTCTATTAGCTTTGTTTTGAAAAATAATATTGTATTACTTGACCCAGTTCTCGCAACAAGACAAGCAAGACATACTTGACATTAAAACAATGTTTAACCGAACTTAATGTAAACATAAACAGAGAACAATTTAAACTCAGTTGACATTAACGTTGGAGGTATTCATTGTTACATTTATGGTCTGTTCCAAAAAGTATCTGATTAAAATGTAAATAAGTGGATATAAAATTTACAAGTGGAAGCCAACATGCAGTGCCAAGGACAAATTGAGTGCTTTGATTTGAACACTTGAACCCGAAATTCTAATTTTAAATCACCACCTCAGACCAAATAAAAAACCAAGACATAAAGCTGCGAACAATAAACTGAAGCATGCCAAAACTAAACCGCCGCTCTGTACATACACGCTCACACGCACACATTTACGACCATGTACAATCAAACTACACCTCACTAAATGCACATGTGACTGTGTGTCATTTACTCTAATTTAGTAACAATATATTATTATATTTATTTTAAAACCGTCACTTAAGGGCCGACTCGGGGTTCTTAAGAACACATTAAATCTCAATTTTATGGGTTGACAGCTCGACACGTTACCCTAATTAATAACAAAATATCCTATTTCTTTAAAATGTTAAAACAACATTGAACCTCTTACAAACCCATTCCATTTATATTTTATGGGAAGCGACCCGTGGCCACTTTCTACAAATATTCTGAGAACCAAATGGGGTCGTCAACATGCGGTCCTTTCAATGTAAACTTACAGCTCTCAATATTCATGGTTGAAACTTTAAGCAACAAGTTATGAAGTTGGACCTAACCAAACTTTCAAAAGTCATGCAAAGCCGATGCTTCCATCGATGTAACTATCAATTATCCAATAACTGCAGTTATATTATTGGATTAATTATTTCATTATTCTACCTAGCACCTAGCTAGAATGCTTTAATATGTTCTGTGCTAAAACATTTGTATGTTTTATAATAAAATGTATATAAATTATAACTCGTCGTCGATCTTAAAAGATTGACCATCCCTGAGAATGCAGCGAACATCTGGTAAAGATCTAGTAGTCTCAGGCAATTCATACCGACCCTTTTAAAACAATTAAGAAGTTGTGCACAAAAAAAGCCACAAACCTATTCTGCGAAACTGTGGGAAACGGGGCAAAACGGTCAACGTGGTATTTTTTAGGAATTTAGGGGACTGAGGAATGAAGTCGGGGAGTTGGTTTTGGGTCGCTAAAGAGGACAGACATGCGAGACATCAGAGTCCGTAGCCAGAGTAGTTAAGTTAGGAGGGTTGGTTTGAGACCACGGTAGGGTGTGGACGTAATATTAGGCCATGTCCAAGTGGGCTGTCGCAAGATAGCGAGTATTATTTATTAAGTTAAATATAGCTGGGTTGAAACCCAGACTAGACTAATGTAGTATTTAACGAAGTACGAGTAGGTGTGTGTGTTTATTGGTGCGACTGGGTGAGTGTGTGCTTGTTGGTGCGACTGAGTGAGTATTTCATTATAATAATTATCCTAGGCTGGTGATATAATTGATGTTCTTGTAACTAAACAGACAGAGACGTGTTGCTGGGGAGTTTGTTGCGCCACTTCTTCTCCCCAGTTCAAACACTAGGAAGTGGTGAAGGGCGGGCGCTTTGGGACTGTCTTTAGGCTTCCAAAAGAGTTGATCCACAACTCTATTAATTAATTAATTATTCTTGAATTATGATTCTCTACTCTATTATCTAGTACCTAAATGTAGAATTTTGTATTTTTGCCTCAGATCAATAATAGGTCTTTAAGAGAGATTATCTATAACTCTAAATAATGATTCTTGAGTTTAATTACTCAACTCTATTACCTAGTAATTCTTGAATATTGTATTCTATATCTCAGACCAATAATTCGATCAGACTGATATGAACACGTGGCTTACAGATATGCTTGTTGTGCAAAGAGTGACCTTCCAGGGGTTTGGGTGACCACATCTATTTTATATTCAGTCCAAGGACTGATAGGGACCATGTCTCCAAAAGAGCATGATGCCGACGCAATGCTCGAACTAGTCGCTCTGTTGCTTGTACAAGGACAGTCGCACTGAGCCGCAGGGAAAGCCGCTTCGTCACGTTGTTCAGTTCGAAAGAACTGCTAGGGACCACGTCTCCAAAAGAGCGTGATGCCGACGCAATGAGTCACTTATGGAAGTGTTTCTCTGAGTACTCCGAGTGCAGATGTGAGGTATCGTGTGAGTAATGACTGACCAAATACCTGTTACGCTAACGTAAGGGTTACTCACAGGTTTATATAATAATATACTTTGCATCCCTCAATTATTTACTAAATTTCTAAAACCACATCCAATGTAATTTCATAACTATGAATTCTTAAGTCTTATTTACAATCTCATTCAATCCTTTCCTTGTAGTGGAACAAGGTATCGGACTTCTTCTTATGGGAATTCATTTATTTCTTATAACGGTGGGAGAGTGACCAGTCCGGAGACGAGCTCTACAGGGCCGTACGGGGTGGAGTGCGGCCCTTCCCCTAAGGGGGAACCGATCCAAACACTAATATTAACACAATTAGGGAAAAACGAAAATTTTATCAGTCTAGGGTAATTCAGGTATTGTCACACACACATGTTTACGAAACCGGTTTTACGTCAATGTTGATAGCGCTCTGTCTTGGTTTTCTATTTGGTCTGAGATGACCATAAAAATATTTTTTATTTGAACATTTTTAAGGTTAGTTTTATAACCTTAAATTTCGTCAATGATGTAACAATTACAATTTAGCAATACAAACAATTACTGTTGGTAAAAGTGGTGAGATATAAATTTTAAACCTTCAAAACACTGTTGAATGTGTTAAAATTCCAGTAGAGAGTGATTGCGTAAGAATTTAACCTGAACAGGCTTTGTTTACACTTTTATCAGATACTTTAGGAACAGACGGAGGTAGAAGGCGAACCTATTGACCGGGCACCGTTCGAAACTGCAAAAATTTCCTGCCTGAAAAACCTTACAGGTAATAATTTTGCCCAATCTGGGAATCAGCGCCGTGAATTTATGATCGCAGTAACCGCATTTGTGACCACCACCACCGAAGCAGTCACTTAACGAGGTACTTAATGTTCTCTCTCATAAAAATGTCAACAGTCCTTTTTACGGGACCCCGGTTTCTCAAATTTTGTACCCGAAATTACACAGGTACAGTCTCTTGCGTAAAATAAACGATAACAAACCAATTAAATTGAATATTGTGAGCAGCCCTGAAAGTGTTCGTTGGACAAACAAAGGGTCGCTTGACAAAATGTTAATGGGTTTCTGTGAGTATTCACAAATTCTGAAAGGTTTTTGCGGTGAGTGTACATGATGTGCTGTCTGTTTGTTTTCTTTGAAAGTGTTACATTAAAGGTACAATTCCGTAGCCGACCGCAGGCGGCAACTAGAGGCGGTGACGTGACGCCGCGAAACGAATGGTTTCTATGTAGGCGACATGTCGCTAGCTTCACAAGGTATTTTATAAAAATTTATAGAGACCAGTCGTGTCGCGGCGCTTGCAGTTACCGCCTGCGGTCGGGTATGGAATGGTACCTTAAAAGTGTCCGATATTTTAATTAAACTAATCTTACATTCACTCAAGTGAAAAGTTAATATCTTGTAACTATTTTCAATACTTAGATGAAGTTGTATAAGTCTGTCCATAGTGGAGCAAAGGAGCAAGAAAAGTAGAAGATTAATTTAGTAAAGGCCGTATCTAGCTGCACTGATTTTAAAGTTTTGTACACGAGATAGACTATTCTAACAGTTACTCTACTGCTCGTTTTCTGTTACACTACGCGATGCTGTTGGATTTTCAACGTTTGGCTTACACCGAAAGTTGAAAAATATTAAAATCCTGCAGGGCGCTTTTATTTAGGTATTCATTAAGGTGTCGCCTGGTGTTGCCGAGAACGGACATAAGTGACATATTATTCTTTTTTGTTTCTTTTTCTTTTACATAATTATCTGGCGTTTAAAGACGATGAACTTCAGTTCACAGTGTCATCCATAGGCTGAATTCATGACAATTTGAAGCTTTAAGTAATAGTTGTTTAAATAAGTACATAGTTTTCCTGTAAAAAAGTAATCGTACAAGTTAATTTGTTGACAAAAACAAACTTAAGATTGAAAAATTTAATACAATATTAATAATACTATAAGTAATACATTTCTTTTGTTGAATGTTTATGGTGTTGGTGTTCTATATTAAATGAATAAATAACGTATCTAAGCTTAAGTTACAAAACTTCAATTGACTTTTAAGGGACTTCCATTGAGAGAATTACTTGGCCTCTCCTCTGGTCCTCATCTAGTTAAAACTTTTTATTTCCCAGTAAGGCCTGTTTATCTTGTCGTGTTATTTTTTTCTTTGAACACCGCTGTCGTATTATTTTTATGCTAACTCCCGTTCAAGTCAAGGCTTGTGCAGCCCAGCGCGACTTGTCGCGCGACGCGATACGAACAATACAATTTCTAAGAAAACTTCATGGTATAACAATAACCGGGGTGTCGCGTCGCGCGACAAGTCGCGCTGGTCTGCACAAGCCTTTAAAATTGACATGGATAGAAGTTTTTTTAGGACCTTTAAAGCTTTTGTAATGGCGTATTTGCGTCTGTGAATTTATTAACCTTTAATTTTGAAGGTTTTAGCTGTTTCAGGCACTTTGTTCCACCGCCGATTAGGAAGCGACTAGCTAGCAACGATTTTCTCGCTCACGACACGTACAAAAGATTACTGGTCTCGTGTAAGTAAAAGAGATACATATATTAATAGTTGATCGCTGACTGTTCACTCCGCCGGCGAGTACTCATTTGTCACAGCGACAAGAGCTATCAAAGAGAGTACGCGCTCATCAACGCTCACTGGGCGCGCAGAACACTCGCTGAGAGTCTCAAGCTTGGTTTCATACCAGCGAGTCATAGCTCGTCGCCGTCGCGCACTGGCTGCTCGCTGCTCGCCAACTCGTTTTTTTAGTTGCTAGCTTTATTCGCTTCTCGTCAATCACCGACCGTGGAACAGGTACCTCAGGATATTAATGAACCAGTAAGACTGGTTCATTAATAGGTTATATACCTTGTATTGATTAAATGTCTTCTCAGATACTGATGCCACCATAAATAATATTTTCAAAAAGAGATGTTAATTTATGTTCCGCGCGCTTACAGACTTGCTTTCAGAATATTCTTAGGAGTGATTCAAAGTTAAATTTAATAAACTTTTGCAAACTAAGTTCAATATTATTCTTAGAATCTAAAGAACGGCGTATTCTTTTAATTATAAAGGTTATGATGAACAGTGTGAAGATAGCAATTTCTGTTTCCAGAGATTGCCATCTTTTCCATGTATAGAGTAACATTAGATTTATATTGGAAATACTTGAACGATTGAGGTACCTTACCTTATGCTAATCATAATAAATGAAAGATTAATTACTTGCCTACATTGTAATAACACTGTAAAACGATTAAAATCAATTAGTTTAATATCACAAACATGTCTAGTTTTATTCAGCGTAGAAACTGGTTATTATTTAGAGCTACAATATTGTTAGCTTTAGGTGGGTATTCAAAGCTTTATGACATTCAAAATTGATTCTACTTCCACCTAGTTCATAACCGTAGTTAAAACTAGATCTACTATGATAGTTCCATCCGCATGCTCGACTGTTAGCTCCGGCAAAACGGCTCCAATCTCGAAATTAGCAGAGTAATTAATTAGCGTGGCTTAAATACCGGTAAAGTTTACGATGGTACAGTAGGACGTACATCGCCGTTCGGTGAGATTTTGACCTTGAGCTGGCCTGGCGTAGTACTGAGTTTCAACAGAATGAGTGGCCAGCTTATAAGTAGAATAGAATAAAATAGAATATTCTTTATTATGTACACCATAAAAAATACAGATATAAATGTAGACATTTAAGTACTTGTTTTGTTACCACTGACGCGGCCTACCGTACCTACTCCCTCATTTATATCTGTCACCGTAAGATTGTGAGAACGGCTATTTATAGTATCGGTAGGTATTATTTCCGTTACATTATAAACTGTCGAAAAATTGTGAACTGGATGAAATGGGTTAGGTTAGGTTAAAACTGTGAAAAATCGCGCGCGAACCGTGCGAGCGAAACTCCAAAGTAGCTCGCAGCTAGGCTACCTATTATTAGCGCAAGGAGCGTTACCTCGCAAGCAACTTTGATAACAGTTCACAATTTGTTATGTCCCGTGGATAGATTATAAGCTATCGAAAAATAATGCGTTAAATTAGAAAATGGTTTGTTGTAGTTTACTATTTTTCGACAGTTTATAATCTAACGGACATAATACCGATATATTATAAACAAACAAAGTTCATATTTATATGGATCAATACTAGCTGTTCCACAGAATACGTAATTACTTATGTGTTTAGTTAGTGAGTATGGAACGAATTTAGGAGCATGAGGAACAGGGTGTAAAGTTCACTCTTCCACCATAGAAAAGGGAGGATCCTCCGACCAGACGGGTGTCGTGTCTGGCGGGCAACTGCCCAGAGGTTGAAGCCGGGAAGCTTGTATATATGTTTATCGCGCGGTAAACTCTAATTGCGCGATGCAGGATTTGTGTGACGTCAGGATTTTGTGTGACGTCAGGTCTTTGATGCGTAGTTTGCATGTAGCGATGTAGATGCCGCAACACAGTACTCTTCTGAGTACGGAAATAAATATATTGTGGAAAAAAAAGAAGAGGTAGTGTACCGAAAAAAGTTTTAAATTAGTCCCAAAAAAGTAAAGGGATTTGTTTGTTTTCAGTTTTGTCCTTGTTACTTTTTTGTACGTTTTCTTATGACCGAGAAAGATGTTTTCCGGATCTAAATAATATGTGTTACAAGACCCTTCACAGTCAGCTCAAAATTGATAGACAGTTGCGTGGGGAAATCGTAAATCACAAGGAGAAGGATTTTAAACTTTTGAACGGGCGTGACAGCTTCTTAGATTACGCAATTATTTTATTAGTTGCTAATGCAGTCAGGGTAATGAGCCATTTCATAAACAACTGTCAAAGAATTATAGTTGTGATTTAAATATACGGAGAATTAAAGTTGGTGATAAATTTGCCAAAAAAAATATTTCTCGAACTTTACATACTTTCAACTTAGCTTAAATGCGTATTCTTACAACGGCGGGGTAATTGCGTAACACACTATCAGTAGCAATGGCTTTCATTTTGACAGTTCAACAACATTCATAGCATTATTAACGTTGTTGAGCAGACAATTTTTTTTAACATATAATAATAATAAGCGCTCCAAACTCTAGGTCTGAGCCGGTAGAGTTTACTTTGCCGGAACAGGTCTAGGATGAGGGGCCAGAGTGGGGCCGCAGGGCAGCATGTGGCGAGCTGTTGGGCAGTAGCGACTCCACGGACCCTATCTCCCGGGAGGAATCTTGTTCCTCATCTCTGGCTTGCCTTTATTAGCCGGCTCAAGTGAACACTGACGAGGAACAGAGCTCCCACCTCATTTTTGCATTAATTGGCCGGTTTGAGTGGAGATTCGTAAGAGCAAACGTGCTCGGACGAAGGAAGTATTCCAGTAAGTGCTCGTAGGGATCTTGACCATCTTCCGGGCTCTGGGATTGTTCTGAAAGCCGTGGAATACCTCTCCACTCCTCAAGCACCTCAGGACATGTTGCCCCCTTGTCGCTACGTCACTATGTGCTAGCGACAGTTTGCGGGGGCCCATTATTGACTGTGCAAGTCACCCCCTGCCATTTTTCCGTGTACATATAAAACATTGATCAGGCAGGGGCCATAGTCCTTCCATAGTTCCAGGTCACCGGTCAACTTTAGCCACCCAAACCCATAGCCCAATTTATTTTGTTTCCATGGTCTGCAATAGTCTTGCACCAACCGGGGGTTGTCCTTGGATGCACTTGCGTAGTGCATACAGGTATAATCGTCGGTTGGTGCCTCAATACATAAAAATGTCTAAGGGGCCTCTGCGAGTTGGCTTCGGCCCTCGAAAAGTCCGGGACCCTAGGGTCCCGAGATATGTCAAAGACATTTAAAATAATAATAATCCTTTTATTCAAAAAGCCAAATACAATTTGTCCATCTCAAACAAAACATACAAACGCCACTATATTAATACATCGCCAAGCATTATTTGAGACAGAGTGACCGTCTGTCTGTGCTACATATAAACTGTGTTACAGACACAGGCGCCTTCCTCTTACAATTCATTGACAATTTGCTGCACTATTGTAAGCATTCTTGGTTTATCTTAGGTACTAATCACTTATATAAAATTAAATAAAAAATTATGTTAGCAATATGAACCAATGGATTATCAATATCCTTGAAAATCATTCAGATTGTGATTGAAAGTGTGTTACGCTATTAGGGTGCTGCTTCACACCAATTGTGCAACGGGTGTGTAAAATCAATCGAGTTTTAAATATTGGTAAAGACGAGTTTTTATTTAGATTCGGTAAATCCATATGAAATGTTTACATTTTCAATCTAAATTCCTCTCTCCTCTATACATCACAAAAATAATCTTTACAGCATAGAAACAGCAATAACTACAGATTTACCACGATACGAATAACAAACCTTTCAATCTTATGAAGCCAAACACGTATTCAATCATTTGTTGGGTTATTTCCAATTCCGCTGACGCTTATATCGAGGTGTGGGAAGATATTATGATATTGAATTACATATAGTGTAATTGGTCGAAAATAGTTCGTTACGGAGTATGAGACAGTTTTGGCCGTTCCAATATTTGTATGTAAATGCAATGTAAGTGGAGTCGCATCTCAAACCTACTCCGTATTCTCCTAAAGGTTTTGGCTCACTGACTCGAACGACAAATCAATTTCATTGTAAATTGAAATTCTAGGAATCAATTTCATATTTTACATAACGTAATTGGATGCTCACTGGAATGCGACATGTTAACGGAGCATAATAAATTGCAAACACTATGTAACTAGTTAAATCATTAATCTTCTACAGGTTGTTATTGCAATAACTGAACACCCCAATTGACGCAATTTAATTCACAATCCCAAGGATTTTGATCTAAAAGATCCTAATCCATTGCTTCATATGTTTGAAATATTCGTCTGTTTGACAACGTTGATAAAGCAGTGAATGTTGTCGAATTGCCAAAATTAAAAGCATTGCAATTGTTAGTATGTTACGTAATTCAATTTTTCAAAGGGGTAGGCCTTTTGAAAAAAGGTCATTGTACTTGTCATCAACAACTTTTACGATGGACCAAATACTGAAATGAGTTTTTTGATGTGTAGCATCTTTTCTCTCGCTTCCCTGCAATCTGTGGGAGTAATTTCGTGAAAAGGGACGGAAGTGTGTGACAGGAAGCTGGGGCAGCGCGCGCTATAAGATTTGACCAATGAGCGCGCGCGGTGCTAGAGTTGGCTGTCAGATACCAACCCATTTTCCGAGAGGTTGGTACTGTCAGTCAAGATGTCAGATGTTACACATCATATGCGACTACTGTAAGGCTCGCTCGATTTTTTTTACGTGTTTGCATAGCTTGACATATGCGACAGCATATTTCTCGCGATTTCAGGATTCCAGGGTTCACACACATGACATCACACCTGTATTACGCGAAGGGTTGAGCAGAGTCCTTAGAGGTGTACCCACATTTCACCTGTTATGTCTAAATCCACCCTGTATTTAAAATGTCTTTGAGTAACCCTCAATATAATTGAATAAGTCTGTTTATTTTTGAGTGTATAAATTAAACTAATTAACTAGAAAATGAACAGTCAATATTTGTACAACTGTGCAGCTTCGGGTTTAATCCATTTGAACTAAAATTAATAGACGTGTATAAGATGGTGTTGGTAACTGAAATCGGGCGATGATCAATATTATCAATCCAGTAGTTTTCAGTCAGTGTTTGGTTTATCATTATCTACATAATACCTCTTATTGTATTAATGTTTTATGGCTCATCTATACTATACATACAAATAAATGAAATTGAAGTGTCAAAATAACAGCTTTTTACTAAATGCATATGAAAGTATACACATTACTTTACAACATTTTTTTATTTTATTTGTGTCCGTCTGCCTGCCTGTTTGTTCCGGCTAATCTCCGAAACGGCTAGAGCGATTTTGACGGGACTTTCACTGGCAGATATAAATAGTGCCATCCACGAAGACGCGCTCCACTCCGCTCCGCTCCATACTAAAGCACAGCTTACTGTACAGTAATCGCGGAATGGGGCGCGTCTTCGTGGATGGCACTATTACTATACGTACAGCTCATGTTACAAGAAGTAACTTAGGCTACTTTTATTTAAGGAAAATTATTGGAGTCCACGCGGGCGAAGCAGCTAGTTCCATATATTGCTGGTATAACAATTCTCAATCCTTAATAATAAATCAAATAACGCTTTTAGTAAGTAAAAACTAAGTAGATTTTTATACGATACTACAGAAACCATCTTTCAGCAACACCTTCATTCTATCCTCTTTATATTCGTCAGATTCTGCAGAAACAACAAAATGGATAGCTAATTTCATTATTTACACATAAGTAAATAAACATCACACCTGAAAATTTTCATGAATAAAATATTCGCAAAATGTGAGCGATCGCCGCTCAGAACTGAACAAAAGGCACCTCTCCACATTGTCCAGTATATTCGTATATTTCATGAATACTGACATGACATTGTAATGTCAGCTGGTACCAAAAATTGATGTGAAGACGACGGGCGAAAATCAGGAATATTGATTGATAAAAGTTATAAGTTACAAATCTTTTATTTATCTGCGAGTCAGAGTTATATATTTAGGGTAAAGCATTAAAAAGTATGTAATACGTATGTGTACCTATTCCTATCTTATATTTATTTTCATCTTTACTTAGTTCTTGTGAAGTAAGGGAAATTAATTGTCAAGCAAATTGACGGAGTTGCTAAGGGTCCCCGAAACGATTAATTACAATTGCAATAATATTGTCAATCGCTTCAATTGCATTTGGTAAGATAAGATAAGATAAGTCTTTATTTGCCTTAAACATGGTATAAAGTTGTTACAGTCAGATATTAATCTAAAGTCCGCATGTTCAGCTATACAGGATATGTATCAATTGCATGCAAAATAATAATTATAAGTAAATTTAAAAGTTCAATGTCAATACAATAATAATAGTTTTCTTTCAGCATTATCTGCAATTACAGAAGTCCAGAAATTTATAATTTATTGTTGAGAAAATCTTTAATGTCATAAAACATGTGTTCTTTCAACCATTTCAGTAATCTGATTTTAAATGAGTTAATATTAAATAACAATTTTATTTCTTTAGGAATTGTGTTATAAATGCGTATACACATGACTAGGAAACTTTTCGCATACTTGGCTGATTTAGGAGTATCCTGCAATGCAAGTCTGCATGGATCTCTATTTCGAGAGTTCAGTTGATAAGCTTTTTTGAACAATCCCTTATTATTATAAACATAACTACAAATTTCAAAAATGTACAGTGACGGAAGTGGTAATATACCTAGCTTTTTAAAGAACGGTTTACATGACTCGTCAGGACGGATACCACAAATGGCTCTGATGCATTTCTTTTGCGCAATAAATGCTCTGTGTCTATCCGTGCTGTTACCCCAAATGATAAGCCCGTATCTTAAGATGGATTCTATATAGGCGTGATATGCTGTAATAGCGATATTTTTGTTGGTTATATTCTTTATTTGTCTGAGAGCATAAACAAACTTATTAATCCTACTGCACAAACTGTCCAGATGTACTTTCCAATTCAGATCTTGATCTATGAGTACTCCTAAGAATTTAGTTTGTGGAACTTCTTTTAACCTGTCAATATAAAGTTTGAAATTGTATTTACTATGTTTTGATTTATTGAACTGTATATAATTAGATTTATCTAAATTAATTTTCAATTTATTTGCCTGTAACCATTTAATAATGTCATCAATAGTATTATTAATGTCGATCTCATGATCAGATTTAGTTCTACACTTTTTGTCAGATGTCACAATCATTGAAATGTCGTCTGCAAATAATACACATTTATGGTTCGTCACTAGCGGTAAGTCGTTTATGTATAATAGAAACAATAAGGGTCCCAATACACTCCCTTGGGGGACGCCGCAATTATTAACTCTATAGTCAGATGAATACGAGGTTAGTAAATTTTCATTAACTTTATTAATAACAACATATTGCTTTCGGTTGCTTAGATAAGACGCAACCCACTGCAGTACTAAACCTCTTATTCCACTTTTTTCTAATTTTTTCAACAAGATGTCATGTGCCACAAAGTCGAAGGCTTGTGACAGGTCGAAGAATAGTCCTGTCGTTAAATAATTTTTATTTAGGGCATTATGAATATGCCCCAAAAGATTAGCAATAGCTAATGTTGTTGACTTTTGCTTTTGAAATCCATACTGTTCTTTTGTTATGATATTGTATTTGCTACAGTAGTCGGAAAGTCTCTTTTGCATACATTTTTCAAATAATTTAGACACTATGGGTATAAGGGTTATCGGACGATAGTTTTTTACATCATTTTTATCGTTTTTTTTGTACAGAGGTTTGACGACTGATAATTTTAGCGTATCAGGAAAAGTTCCAGAAGAAAATGAGAGATTAATCAAATAAGTCAAAATAGGAATTAATTCTGTACTGCAAGTTTTAATTACTTTTGTACTTATTCCATCGTAACCTTCTGAGTTAGTGTTATTTAAAGCTATTATTTCCTTTTTAGTCTCGTCTTCAGTCATAGGACTGAGAAACATGGAGTTAGGTATAGTCATGGTTTTATTAGGCACGTCATTATCATGTAAATTATTAAATGTCACAGTTCTAGTCGAATCAATAAAATAATCATTAAAAGCATTAGCTATGTCAGAGGGATTAGTCAGTATTCTCCTATCTAATTCTAGTTGAGAAATATCATTGTCACATTTTGTATTTCCAATTTCACGGTTAATGACTGACCACGTTGCTCTGCATTTGTTTTGACTGTTATTTATATATTTAATGTTTGAATTATTTTTGATTTAAAGATACATTTTTTCAGTATTGATGAATATTTTTTATATCTAAGTATGTACGTTAGGGTTTTATTTTTATAATAGAGATACCGTAAGCATCGTTTAGTTTTGCAACTTTTTCTGAGACCCTTGCTTATCCATTTTTGTTTACTTGCATTAGAATTGTTTATTTTAATCTTAATCTTTGGGAAGCATAAATTATACAGTATACATAAAAACTCGTGAAATTTATTGAATGCATTATTTATATCAGGTTCAATATGTACCTCTGACCACGTTAAACTTGCAAGGCATTTTTTGAATTTACTAATATTTTCACTACAATAGTCTTTTTTGTACATAAAATATGATTTGAACTTTAAACTTTGCTCTTTTACTGGGAAATCTAAGAGTTGCGCTGTTTCGTGGTCTGATAAATATAGGGGTAACACCTCAGTAGAAGATATTTTTATGTTACTTAGTATGTGGTCTATACACGAGTCTTTACGTGTGGCAACTTGAACGTGAATCTGCAAGTTATAGTTATTGCATAGGTCCTTTAAGTAGTTGGTGACTTTCCCTTGTTTAAAAGTATTTATATTGAAATCACCAGCAATAACTATTTTTGTACTTGAGCCGTATTTTTTTACCGTTTCGCACATAAATTGATCAAGTTTATCCAAAAATATGTTAGGGTAAACGATCCATTTGCTCATCAATGTGTAACAATCACGTATAAATTGACATTTGTAATTAATCGTTTTGGGGAACCCTACGTATATAAACGAGTTTTCATAGTAAAGTTGTATAGGTACTGTAAATTACGGAGGCCAACATAATACTATATCTTTATTTTCTTCTTCTTAATTTTTTCAGTAACAGCCAGGAGTTTGGAAGTTGGCGTTGTGATACCCCGTGCCTCGGAAAGCCGTTGGTCCTGCGCCTGATCTCTCCGGTCGTGTCGGATTGCCGTCCCATCGGACTTATGAGAGTGAGGGAAGAGTGAGTGCACCTGTATCTGCGCACACACTTGTGCACTATAATACATATCTCCCACGTCAATGGCTAGTCTCTGCTGAGATTGACCACCATGGCTGAAATTCGGTCTGGAGGACTATATTCAACATGTTCCGGAATTAACCGCACACCACCAAATATTTCAATTAGAATATTATGTTATAATCATAACACATACACTGAATTTTTACTATTAGGGCTTAAAGATGAAATTGCCGTTTTGTACTGAAAATTTAAAACAATTTTTTTTCTAAGGTAAATCAAAAAGTATTTACCCTCATGGTCTACACTCATTTCTGTCATCTCATGGGAAGGTCATTCATGCATTTGCGGTAGAACTTTGAGGACCTGGACTCAACAAAGTGTGTGTAGGCATTTTGTATTGCATCCTGGAAAGAGCATTGTTGCGGCGTTTGACCAAGAGTGAGCCAAATTGGTCAATATTGTGCCACTCATCAAACCATGCCACTAATTCCTTGGTAGTTTGATACGGATCGGTTTCCACCATCGCATTCAATTCATCGTTGTTTATTTAAGTGGGTGTTCTTCCCCTGGGTTAGTTCATCAAGTTAAAGTTTCGACCACGAAAGCGATTAAACCAAAAACGCACGGTGCGTTCATTAGCCGTATCTTCTCCAAACATAACATTGATATTGCGAGCTGCTTCTGCTGGGCAAGTTCTACGTCGGAACTCGTATTCAAAAGTTACTGTAATTTTTTTAGTAACTTTTGAATACGAGTCTTTACTTGAGATGCTGAATGAAAAACAATTGAAACTCAAACAATCGAACTTTGTACATTCTTCAAATTTAGAATGTTATAGTTATCTTGGGAAATAAGTTTCATTCCGGAATCTCACACCATGCAGGTTTCGTTTTAATTGAAAGTGTCCAGTTCATTAAAACGGCAATTTCATATTTAAACCCCTATTATGTTCCTATTGTATAAAACATTGTTTATTTATTTAATTAGTTATACTGATTGTAGGAGAACATTGTGGTCACATTACAAATCTATGCACGCGCACAGTCGCACACATTTATAAGGGTCTAGCGTACCTCGTCCAATTTGGTTCGTTTTGACTGTACAGCGGAAGTATGACTGCAATTTACGTGGATTTAAATCATTTACACATTGTACATCTTCATTAATTGCAGTATACAATCTTCTTAATAAAAAGAAAAGAGGACAGTACCTACGTTGTCGCAATTTATTACGATTACATTTTTCTCGCTTCTCCTATGCACGTTTTTCTCGCGTACTAATTTCTTCCTACCCTTAATGGTCTCCGTTAACGAGATTAATGTCGTCCACAACTGTGGGGCTTTCGATATGAATTTTTCTTATTTTACTCCTTTTTACAAGCTTTTATTTAAATTGCCTTGTTAGTTAGTAAGTATTGGCAGTTCCTCTAATCCTACGGAGTAGACATTTTACGTGTTGATTCTTTAATGCATGACCTGATTTTACACCTAGGATTGGTCATTATAAAAAAGGTTTTTACTCTATTCTTTCTTGAAAAGGTGTAAAAACAGCAAATAAATTGTAATTAATATGTAATAAATTTCGGGAAATTGTAATCGTCGAACTGTGGTCTAAGAAGCCACAAAAATCAACATAACACAGAGAAGGTAAAATAGTTTTAGGCTGACTGAATTTAGATTGAACTTATACAAGGTTTAATTGAAATAATTGATATCATTATGGCTGGTCCATAATGATATCAATTATTTCAATTACTTTTACTTTTTACTTTTACTATGCGACCAAAACTGAATTTGAGAAAAAAAAATGCTGCTCATACATTAAGAGCGTTTATCCTAAAAGTTGGCAATGTCGTAAATAGTTGTCATATATTTACCTGGTTTGATTAATTTGGCAATATTACTCTTTGGAAATATGAACTAGTGAACTAAAATATTGATTATGAAATGCAATAAATTAATAATATAGTAACACCGGCCGTTTTAGATGTTAAAAATAGTATTTTGGAAACTTTACAAATGCCTTTTTTTACAACTAAAACGGTTACAAAATCAAATTCATTGCTATAATTGCAATTCATTATTAATATTCTAGTTCGCTAGTTATTCGCATTTCTTATTTCCATACAGTATATAAGTAGACAAATTCGACTTGACTGAAACAACTGATTTTTGTCAGCTCACCGCCGAACGTTGAAACCCCAACACTGCGGTTTTATTGGACAAAATACATTTAGGTGTCGCATAGTTGTAGTGAAAACGAACACAAATATATCAAACTTAAGGATCAGATTTAGAACAACAGAAGGCACTAACAAACGAAGCAAACCAGATATACTCGTATAAATCACTCAGAATCCTTTAGAATAACGAAGATGGATAGGTACTCGTGCACGACATTATTTACCACCTACGTAGCTATAATTGATCCCTCTTACGATGCTGAAAATAGTTGAGCGTAGAACGAGCTTACCATATTTCAGTTGTTGGATTAAACTTATGGACAGTTGGCGAGATAATCTCGATCCAAACGCAACATTCATTATCTGAAATATTTTGCTTTTGTATTGTAGTCATAAAACACAATTCGCCGACGTCACCCAAAAAGCAGCTAAGCATATGTGGGACTGGCCCAGACACCTTGGCCGCGTGTCGAATGAGTCATGGGCCAAATCTACTACCATATGGGTCCCCAAAAACATCCGTCGACATCGAGGCAGACCCAGGAGAAGATAGCGAGACGAGCTTGACGCCTACAGACAGGATTGGTCCACACCAGCTCAAGACAGAGAGGAGTGGTAAGGTGAGGGAGGCCGGAGGGAGGTTGTTTGTTTGTAAATTTGTATGTAGGTAATCTCCGGAACTTCCAGTCGGATAGCTCAGTTCTTGATAAAAGTAATAGGCTACATAACATCACGCTATGACCCTTAGGTGCCGAGCAAAAAGAGAAAAACTCAGAAAGAGCGCTGAGCGGAAACGAAGTAAGAGCGCGGGCGGGCGATGGGATGCGACGCGATGGGTCGGGGCCAAAACTTCATAGGGACAAAGTCGCGAGCTGAAGCTAGTAATAAATAATTGTACATAGTTCTAGGGCTCTTTGAGAAGGATCTTTTCCGGGGAAGTACTACCACTATACCTGTATCAGTCGCCAAGCTGCGTTGCTGTGTTCCATTTTCACCCAGTCCCTCTCACAGAGTGGAGTGGCCTGTACCTCAGCAGTAATGGAAACGTTATAGGCTCATTATGATAAGTTTGGTAGGTATTATTTTGAAGGATTCCGGTGTATTTACAGGTACATAAGACATTTCACCTTCATTGTCATTTTCGGGTGACCACTGAAAATCACTGCTGTGCTGTGGGTCCCCTATAGCTCAGCATTATGCTGAGCTGTGGGTTCCCCATATCACAGCATCATGCTGAGTGGAAGCCGCCTTGTGACGGTCATAACGTGCAGCTGCCGACTATTCCTGTTCTGTGCTCGTGATTATAGATCTATTTTGTTTATTTTTTTTCTTTTTATTATTCGAGTTAACTTGTTTTTGTGACGACATGTTTCTGTGATAAACAAATCTGTTTTTCTTTCTTTATTTGTCTCTGGGATGTCAGTGGTGATCTGGAGTGGTGATCACTTATCATCAACTGGGCATTCGACTATATTTGGTATACAATAGCAAAAAAAGGTCTCACCAAAGCAGTCTTACGAAAATATTAACATTAATATTTATAATTATTGATATAATTTTAATATTTCTGCTGGCTGTACCTACAAGCATTCATAGCTACTGTTTAGATTTATAGACCTCCTGTAAAAATGATTGTTGAAAAATAGGGGTTTTAAAATAAAATGTTTTTTGTTTTTGCGCCATAAAATTGCAGAAGCATGTTTAAGTGCTTTATTTTTTGAGAAGGTAAACACGATCCTGAAAACACTAGTTTATAATCATGAAACCGGGCAAAAAACCTATTTACGTGTAAAATCTTAACTGAATCCATGGTAACAGGTTCTGCGTCGATGTGCCACCCTGTATAGTTTCAAAAGTCATTAAGAAGTGGTAATCTAAAACTACTATAGCGTATCTTAGTGTCTTTACCGATGAGAAAGACTAAAAGTTTGCATACTTATTACATTAGGAAGATTTTCCAACAATTTTATAAAAAAAATTGTAAAATAGCGAGAAGCACAATATCGGAACACTTCTGACAAATTGATGTCCTTAGGCTGGTTTTACAGCTGTCCAGGGGACCAGTACGGGCCGTCCTTACACGGGAGACCCGTACGGGTAGCGCCCGCAGAGCTCTGAAACGAGGGAGTAGTACGATACGTTGTACGGGCTCTACCCGGAGCGGGTCGCGTACGGACCAATCCGCGTCGCTGTGAAACAATGTTCTAGCGCCTCGCATTGTGTGTCCGTTCAGCTGTGAAACCAGCCTAAAAAAACATCGATTTAAACTGAACTAAAAATATTCAGTACCTACATATTTTATTTACCAACCCAAAACTAAGTTAGTTAATACAAACAAACAAAACCCTATTTAATGCTGAGTGATGTACAAATAATATTGGCTTTTAAAATCAAACAGTTTCCACCGAAAATTCACTAGGTATAATCCAAAATTCTAATAGCACGCAAAAACTTTTTCTGATGAGTCTAGTTGAGTGTTTGCAAAACTAAACAACCGAACTTTAGTTTGAATAACAATGGTTCAACAAGGTCATCAAATTAAATTAGGCGTTGAGCTTTCTCCCACCTAAAAGGCACATGCTGTATTTTAATACTAACTATCCTAACTAATATTATAAATGCGAAAGTGAGTTCGTTTGTTTGTTATGCTTTTACGCTGAAACGGCTGAACAGATTTGGATGAAATTTGGCACATGGATTGGGACATAGAATACTTTTTATCCCCATATTCCTACGGTATCGAGACTTATGCGGGTGAAATCACGCGGCGCAGCTAGTAATATACGAGTATAATTAAATAAAAAAAATCGTAATTTATTGTCTGTCTATCTGTTACCTTTTCGCTGCTTAACGGCTGAACGGATTTGGATGAAAAGCATACGGGTAGGCCAGACCTAGGTTAGGTCATAGGATAGTTTCATGTCCGCAGTACATTCCCATGGGATGGTATCCGACATACACGCGGGTGAAGGCGTGGGCAAAAGCTATGTAATTACTAACACTACTAATACATATATTATAACAAAAAAAAAAATTACTAAGGCACCAAGTCCCAATATACAAATCACAAATACAAAAAAATCATTACTATCATAAAAACAAAATAGGTACATTGAAATTCATTGCATTATTACAAAAATACAATAAAATTCATAACAATCATTAAAATATAAAGTATATTAAAACTCAAGTCATTAAAATAATAAATGAAAATTGAAAATAAATAATATCTCTCCAACTGAAGCATCTACGAGCGTTTATTCTGAAAGTGGGCAACGTCGCAATTATATGTCAAATATTTCGCTGTTTTGATTAATTTGGCAATATTACTTAATGGAAATATGCTATGTGGCTAACTAGCGAACTAGAATATTAATAATGAATTGCAATTATAACTATGAATTAGATGTTGTAACAATTTTGGTGTAAAAAAGGCATTTGGAAAGTTTCAGTTAGTTTAGAAATAAGAAATGTGGCTAACTAGCGAACTAGAATATTAATAATGAATTGCAATTATAACATTGAATTTGATGTCGTACCCATTTTAGGTGTACAAAACGCATTTGAAAAGTTTCCAAATTATTTTTTTAAATCTTTAACTTTACATTCGGTGTTACGATATTAATTATTGCATTTCATAATCAATATTCTAGTTCGCTAGTTAGCCACATAGCATATTTCCATAAAGTAGTATTGCCAAATTAATCAAAACAGCGAAATATTTGTCATCTATTTGCGACGTAGCCCACCTTCAGAATAAACGCTCTTAAATTAAAAAACTGCTACATACGTTGTCCGTGTTATATCAACTCATCACCACTATGTGATCTAGATATGATAACGTTAGGTCACTGGGGGGCCTGACATTATCATATCTAGATCTACATGTTTTAGACTGATGGTCTAAAACATAATAGATAAAAGAAAAACACAACGTTTATGAATAAAATTATGTTACAAAGGTGACAAGTTTGACATCATAATATAACAATAGACATAGAACAATGTAATATTCTATTCATCTCGATCGCAAAGTAGGGGAAGACAAAAGAAACGATGGACTGTGAAAGATGATATGGATAGAAAGGGAGTTACTACTGAGATGTCAACTAATAGAGAAGTATGGAAGAAATAAATTGTGATAAGTGCAGAAGAATTATGATGATCTTGATCACAAAGTAACATAATTAAATTGATCGTTACCGAGTGATTATAATATTACCTGTGCATAAGGAAGCAGTTGAGCGTTACCACAGTATTATGTCTCGGCAGTGACCTTGACATAATTACCTACGGCCGCTCCGTAGATAAACCGCGTCCGAGCGTAACTGCCGCTATTGCGCACTGATATGCACTGAGATTTCGAGCGCGACCTTTCGGCTGTTTTCTATGATGATATAATACTGTTACTTAGTTATACTGTGGAATTGGTGGCTACGTAATAACAGCCGCACGCGTCGATCCATCAGGTTTAACTACGCTACCCGGGGTTGGTTCGTGGATGGGTGACCATCTTAACATACCAAGACTCTTCCGTGCCTCGCAAAGCACGTTAAACCGTTGGTTTCCGGCGGCCATTCGTGGATTTTTGACAGTCGTTACGGGTCGTTAGAAGCCCGAAAGTCTGACAACCAGTCTTACCAACGGGTATCGTATTACCCAGTTACTGGGTTGTGGTGGTCAGATAGGCAGTCATTCCATGTAAAATACTGGTATTCAGCTGCGTCCGGTTAAACTGGAAGCCGACCCCAACATAGTTGGGAAAAGACTAGGCAGATTGATTGACTTATTTATACTGTGGCGTTACCTAGTCCAATTCTCAATAATTCGCAGAAACCAAGATTATCTCCTACAAAGTCTAACCTACACAACTACCCGAAGAAAATCGTATAATCTGTCGAAAATTTAAAATAGAGAAACTGTCGTCAATTAAGTTTCTAAAGTGGCTAAATGGAAAAGTCAAGTAAAGTTGGTTTGCAAAGCTAGTTAAGACGGCTAAGTCAATAAGAAAGCCATTTCCCCTAATGCCGAGACGTCGCGAGCAATGTATTGGAAAAGTTCGATTGAGATGCCTCGTGTACATTTAGAACAAACTTTGTAAACTAAGCGGTTTAGTGTTGAGGGAATTTGAATACTGTTTTGGTTTAATAGCAGCTATAATGTTCCCACTGCTGGGACTCAGGCCTCCTCTCTGTGAGAGGGAGTGGGCCATAATCCACCACGCGGGTTGGTGGATCTCACATGTTTTCGTATTTTAGGTTCTAGGACATGCCGGTTTCCTCACGATGTTTTTCTTCACCGTTTTGAGAGCAGTGGTGATGAAATTAAATACACAAAGTAAACTGCCTGTCTGGGTTCGAATTCACGACCTACAACTAGTAAGTCGGGGTCGATACCACTTGGCCACCACTGCTCACTCTGGTTTAGAAATAGAAGATATTTTTATATTGATTTGAGATTTAAGTAGGTCGTAAGCGCTACTGCTGAGCCTGGTCGTGGGTTCTATTTCCGGGTCGGGCAAAGTGTTATTGGGTTTTGCATCTGAAATTTATCAGTAGCAGCCCGGAGTCTGGATTTGTGCTCGGTTGATGTCTGATTTTCAAGTCTTCTTTCCTTGTCATACGCGACCCCCGGAAGTAGGTTAATTGCTTTTTCCGAAACTGAATTTAATTTGCATGGCTTGACCTAAGTGCTCTTTTTAATAGAATTGAATTGGACTCGATGTTTTTATGGTATCAATTTAGTTACCCGCTCTAGCTTTGCAATGATGAAGAATGTAATCTGTACTGAAGAAATTCGAACTCGAAACTTACCCATTAAACGATTTAAAAGCTGTATTAAAACCAAACTTTGTAAAAAAGGGTACTATAAAATTTCAGATTATTTAGAAGATGAATAAGCTTGGGTTTGAGCTGCTCGCTCTGTTAAGCCTTGTCATAAAACCATAAAACTTGCCATTTTAATTATTAGGTAAAATCATTTGGCTCCTGAGATACAAGTATTTTTTTATTTAGTTCAGGAGCCAGCTGTTCTAGCTGATTTTGACCTCCACTTGTACAATCAGACTGCATCACTAACTTTATGTTTTTCTCTTTTTGTACAATAAACTTTTTATTATTATCGTGACTGTTTTTTGTTCTCAGCTCTTAGGCTGGTTTTAGTTACATTGACGGGCCAAAGCTAAGTAAATGCAGCGTGTGGTTTGTAATTAAGATGAGGGTGTACTTTCGTCTAATTATTATTATTTGTTGGTATACATTTTTGTATCTCGACACTGTGCCGGTTTTTTAGGGTAACACGGGCCAAAGCCAAGTGCAACCCCGTAGAGTTCTACTTAAACTAAGTGATAAATGGTGATAATATATGGCGTGGTGATAATATGTTTTGACTTTGTGTTGCAGTGGCGAATGATGTCTTTGGGTGTGATATTTGTGCGTCATTGTCGTTCTGCAGGAATTTTCGAACAATTCTGCAAGTGTTCAGGATAGCAGGCTTTCTGTAGGGTTTGGTAGGTGGAGGGAGCTACATCTAGTGTTTTTAAAGATTGATGCAGTTGTTTGGGAATGACACCCGTGGTTGAAAGTACTACTGGAATAATGGTGACGCTGCCTAATCGCCACATTCGGCTTATTTATATTTTTAAGTCTGTATATTTTGACAGCTTTTCAGCTATTGTGTTTGGTAGGTTGTGTGTGTTTGGAACTGCTATGTCAATAATTTGCACGGTTTTATTAATTTTATCTATTAAAGTTATGTCTGGTCTATTGTAATGTGTTGTCCTGTCTGTGAGGATGGCTCGATCAAAGTATAGCTTGTGTGTTGTGTTTTCAAGAACCGTTTCTGGAGTATATTTGTAATAAGGTACTGGAGGTGAAGTAATTAATTTATATTTAATGGCAAGTTTTTGATGAATTATGTTGGCTATTTGGTCGTGCCTGTGTTTATAGTCAGTCTCAACTATTGCTTTACATGCTCCAGTAATGTGTTGAATAGTTTCAGAAGAACAATGACATCGTCTACAAATGTCTGTACAAAGAGGGACTCGCATTATGTGCTTTTGGTAGTTACGGGTTTCAATAACTTGGTCTTGAATTGCTGTCATGAACCCTTCAGTCTCAGGGAATAAATCTCTGCGTCTGAGCCGTTCATTCGATACTACCTTGTCGACGTAAGGTTGGCAAAGGTCTTGGCGATGTCTTCCATGAAGAGACTTCTGGGTCTATTCCTATATTTTAGTCTGTCTGTCGGTCTGTTTCTCGTTAATTTGTGTAGTTTTATCAGACATGTTTAGCGGGGTTAGTTTTCGATCATTATAAACTATTGCTTTGTGTAGGGTAGAGGTTGTGCTTTTTATGTTAAAATATTTTCTAAGAGTACTTATTTGTTTATTGTGTAGGTTCGTTATATCTATTATTCCTTGTCCTCCTTCTTTCCTTGGTAGTGTTTGTTAGTCGCTGCACGCAAGATCGAGGATGATGTTTTCTATATTTGGTCAAATTGGTGTTAATGACTCGTTGTATGCTTTTAAGTTCCGTTTTGGTCCAGCTTATTATACCAAAGGAGTATGTACTCGTAAGGACGGGTATCGCATAGGTATTTATTGCTTTAATAGTATTTTTGGAGTACAATTGAGTGTTTAAAATGGATTTTAGTTTATGTTTAAATTTTTGTGTAAGTTTATTTTTTATAGCCTTATGTTTAATTTGTTTCGCTTGAATATATCCTAAGTATCTGTATGTTCCATGTTCATCTAAGGAATCTACGGTTTCACCTGATTGTGTGGTATATGAGTGTTCGTACGTTTGACCTGCCCTAACTGAATTGATTTTACACTTATCAATTCCAAATTCCATTCCTATATCGCTCGAAAATTTGTCGGTGGCATTTGCGAGTTCATTTAAGTCCTTTGGTGAACAAGCGTACAATTTTATGTCATCCATGTAGAGCAGGTGGTTAATTTTATAGTTGTGTCTGTCCGTCCGTATGCCATCTGTAGTGTCATTGTAATTAAGGTTATATCCTGGCATTAGTGAATTTAATTTGTTTGATAGCGGGTTTAAGGCAAGACAGAACCATAGTGGACTAAGCGAGTCGCCTTGGAATATGCCTTGTTGGATCTTGATGGGTTCTGTCTCAACAATACCTGTAGATGTCGTAAGATGTAATCGTGTTGTCCATTGTGTAATTGTGTTTTTTTTAAAGGCAGTGATTTGAGGGTTTATCTTATATATATTTAAAATTTCAAGTAGCCAAGTGTGTGGGACAGAATCGTACGCTTTTTTATAGTCTATATACATAGTATATAGATCTTTCTTCTTCCGCTGGACCTGTTTGAGTATAACCGAATCTATTGTAAGTTGTTCCTTGCAGCCCTGACTAAATTTTCGACAGCCTTTTTGTTCTTCGGATAATATTGAATTTGATTCAAGGTGTTTATAAATGATTTGAGTGATGCATGATGTTATTATTTTATATATTGTTTGTAGGCATGTTATTGGTCTATACTTTGCTGGGTTGGCGTGTTTTGGTATCATATATGTAATTCCTTCCGCTATATATGTAGGCATCGTTGTAGGATTTTTAATAAAAGTGTTTATGTAATTATACAGGAATGGGTGAATGTGTGTAAATTTTTTATACCAAAAGTTGTGAATGTAGTCAGAACCGGATGCTTTCCAAATGTGTAACTTCTGAAGGACGTCATGAAATGTATCTATCGGAACTTTCGGTCGATTCTGTAAAAATATTAACGTGAAGCTTAGGTGAAGTGAGCTGTCACTGCCACAGAATCGACCGGCAGGATGCTAGGGATTAACACTATTGACAGCTCACTTCACGCTCACTTCACCTAAGTTTCACGGTGATATTTTTACAGAATCGAACGGCTTGTTCGAACTCCATTTGTTCAGTGTGCAAATGGTTTTTTGTCTCTATTTTAACCCATTCGGTTTCAGTATTATGACATATTGGCCTCCCCCAAACTCCTGACCAATATTGTTGAAGTTCTTGTACCGACGGTAAACTATGGTTTGTGTTATTTTCGTTATTACTGGGTGCGGTTTGGTTTGTGGTTGAATTGTTTAACGTTCGATAAAACTGCTTTTCGTTGTTCCTAAATTTATTATTTTGAATTTTGCGAAGTGTTCAATTATTATACCTGTTTTAATCTACTATTTACAAGAGTGAGTTTCTGTATTAGTGTATCTAAGAAATGTGTGAGTTGTGTGTTCGGTTCTTCATGAGTTGAGTGTATTCTGTAGTTTTCTAGTATTGTGCGTACCTCTCTAACAAGCCTCCAGCCTCTGTTTCCTTGCATGTATGCTGTAAGTCTTCCTATTTCTGTTCCTAAGTCTTTAACTCTTAATTCTAATCTTTTCTGCCATTTCGGTTTATTATTTTTCTGTTTGATGTTAGTCATACTGTCAGAGGTAATATAAGAAAGTTTACTTCCATTTGTTTTAGCAGCTGTCCAAGCAGCACTTATATATTACTGTTTGCAGGGTTTCAAAGTCTGTATCTGCATTAACATATTTTGGAAGGATGACGTTATTAATGTTACCTACTTACTATTTGGGCAATTTTTTTTTATGGTTTTTGTTTAGGTATATAATTTCTTTTTGTGGGACGAATGCTTGTGAAATGCTGAAGTGTATGTGAGAATGTTTCCTCTAGCTCTTGGCATCTTTCCTGACTTATTTCAACGTTTGTGGTATTATGTTCTGTGTTTATAATGGTGGTCAAGGCTCCACTGTCATTGCTATTCAGGAAATTGGGCTCGCTTCCTACTTCGGTATCTAGTGTATGTGTTTGATTATTAACGTGTGCGCTTTCTGTGTTATTATTTGTGGGTGCTTGTGTTGGGGTATTATCTGCAGCTACAAGTAAATTATTATGTTCTAATTGCCTATAGGGATTTGGTGGGTTTATTGTATTCTTTGCATAAGTTTTTAGGTCTTGAAGTCGTTCATCTGATATCATTTTGTTATTTAGAATAACCCTTTTTTGATCTGATATTCTCTGCTCAGATATATGTGACAATTGTGGATAGAAATCAATGAACCTTTCTCTTAATTTCTTCCTCCAGAAAGTCATATCTGTTTCCATTTTCGTAGCGATGAAATAGAATGTTATTAGACTTTCGTTCATTTCGTTTGACCACCTTATTCTACATTTGGTTCCGCTTGTAAATGTGTGTTGCATTGGTCTGTATTTAATTGCACTGGTGTCCGGGTGGGTGTATCTAAGTTAGTGGTGTCTGTTTGTAGCTTTCTGCTTACTTCTAATCTAATTGTATCAAGTATAGTGACTGAGAGTAATTTATTGTGAACTATTACTATTCGTTGATCCAACTCTTTGCTTCGAGATATTCATTTGCGGAAATCTGTTAATGAATTGTTGGTGCAATGATGTAAGATATGAATTTGTTTCAGTTTCTAAATTAGTGATAATTAAATACGTACGCCAAATGAATTGGTTCATGTCTTCACTCCATTTTTTACGCGTATTGGTTGTGACAGTAGCGGGTGAAGGGTTTATGGCAGTAGTAGCCTCCGACACAACGTCTACTGACATCGGTGACGATGATGATGATCTTTATGAGTGTGATAAATATGAAGGGAGTGATGATACGATTGATGAAAAGATGGACCTCGGAGAGGATAATGATGAAACCGGTGATGATTCATCATCTGCTGAGGGCTTATTTGCCTGAATTAGTTGTTTTTTTTTAGATCTTGTTATCATGATTATTCCCACGAGAAGCTAGAGACACAAAAAGTCGACCACATCGAGCAGAGCCCTGCGTTCACTGTGGCAAGGGTAAATAAAACTGGAGGTCCCCTATTTACCAGATTGGCACACTAACGACTAGTGCTCTCTCCTAGCCATGCAGCCCTCGGCATGTGCGACCTTGGCTTGGATTGTATGTCTTTATTATTATTATTTTTATCTTTGACATTTCTCGGGACCCTGGGGTCCCGGACCTTTTGAAGGCGTACGAGGGGCCGTAGCAAACTCGCAGAGGCCCGTTAGGGGTTTAATGAAATGAGGAACCAACCGCCGATTATCCCTGTATGCACTATGCAAGTACACCTAAGGACAATCCCCAGTGGGTGTAGGACTATTGCAGGATATGGAAACAAAGATATTGGACTATGGGTTTGGGTGGCTTAAGTTGACTGGTGACCTGTAACAATGGAAGGACTACGGCCCCTGCCGATCTATGTTTTATATGTACATGGAAAAAATGGCAGGGGGTGACTTGCACACTCAATAATAAATAATAATATATGTTTATTTACTCAAAAACAAGGCATTGTAGTACACGTAAAGTACAGTTTTACAAAATAAGTACTATATCTACAAACGTGTGGGTGAGCACTGCTCTCCTAGCTAGGTTATGAAAACCTGTGTTAAGGAGAAGCAGTCCGGTCCCCTAAGGTATAATGACGTAAAGGTTACATAGTGCTTGTGAAGTTACTGTTACAATTTTGGAGTATAGACATGGGCCCCCGAAAACTGTCGCTAGCACATAGTGACGTAGCGACAAGGGCGCAACATGTCCTGAGGTGCTTGAGGAGTGGAGAGGTATTCCACGACTTTCAGAACAATTCCAGAGCCCGGAAGATGGTCAAGATCCCTACGAGCACTTACTGGATTACTTCCTTCCTCCGAGCAAGTTTGCTCATGTGAATCTCCACTCATGCCGGCCAATTAAGGCAAGAATGAGGCTCTGCTCCTCGTCAGTGTTAACTCCAGTCGGCCAATAAAGGCAAGCCAGAGATGAGGAACAAGATTTCTCCCGGGAGATAGGGTCCGTGGGGTCGCTACTGCCCAACAGCTTGCCACATGCTGCCCTGCGGATTTCTGTTTTTCTTTTGGTCTGGCCCCTCATCCTAGACCTGTTCCGGCAAATAAACTCTACCGGCACAGACCCAGAGTTTAGAGCGCGCAAACCCCACCACGACGTCAACGTAGAGACACGGGGGTGGGGTTATTATTATTATTATTATCAAAATATACCAGTTTTTAAATACATTGACTTTGTTGAAAATTATATACAAATTGATATGATTACATACTTTGTAAATTATTATATTATTATTTTAATTATTTATTGTGAATGTGAAGAATATGTAGTTTTTTTTTTTCTTGTCTTTTATTTTATCTTTCTCAGATAATTTTAATGATGGTCTGGCAGTTTGAGTAGTTTATGCGGCCTACCCAAATGTCCTTTCTTTGGTATTGTTCGTCGAGTTGAGCTCCTTATGTTCTGAGTTAAGCTCCACGATTACTGACAAATGCTTGCAATGACTGGACAGGTCCACTCAAATCTGTGTGGTTCTTTCCTCAAAATACCATTTCATACACATGGTCCAATCTACATGGTCCTCATATGGCCTGAACAAGATTATGTCTGGACTTCAAAAGAGACTGCAACCTCCGAGTTTGTTTCGGCCTTCCTTCTCAGAGTAGACAGATAGAAAACGCCGAACTCATCTAGCCTATTTTTTTTTTTATATGACGTTTAAAAGTGAATCCGAAAATCAGAAACAATTTCATTTCATTTCACTGAAAACTTCCTAAATTTCTTTAAATGATGGTGAAAACGCATCAAAATTCAACAAGTAAGTAAATAATTTAGAAGGAGAGGGATTACAGAGACAAAATTATATGACTTTGTTTTCTACCGCTTAGATATATCCAGACAGTAAATTAACTTTGTTTCTAAAACGGGTATAAACATTTTAATTTGATTGTACATAAGTAGTAAGGAACAATTAATTCATCGTAGGTATGTCTGCACTTGCCAACCAGCACATCTCTGTTTGAAAAGGGCTCGCAGAGGGAAAACTTTTCACTACGCTTGCCCACAGCGCGAGCGTTTTGTCAATTTTAAACTGATATAAGTCCAAGTTTTCTCTCGATGCTTTTGTTCGCAGTTATCTTGGTCAGTGATGCCAAGATTCGCAAAAAGAATCGCATTATTATTTACCAGGATCGAACCCTCATTCTCCTACTTAACTTCAGTTGCAAGTCCCTTATCTTCGGGCTATCATAACAAGCTAGATAATTTTAATCGAATAATTTACAGAAATCGGGATTAAAAATAATTCTCATTTGAAGATGTCTTTTGTTCTCATACGTTCTGAGCCCATTGTTTAAATGTTAATAATTTAATAAGTCCCTGTATGTAATACTGACATAAGCCCTTCGTGCCTTACTTAAAATCCAACATATCGATCGATAAAGGCAGATTTACGGTGTTCGTAATACATATTTAATAATGTATGTAACGAATATCTTTTCAGAGTAAGACAATCGAGGGCTGAAGAATTTCATAGCGTATTGATGTCGTCATGTAAAACACTATTGCAAAATATTACACTGCGCAATTATTACACGCCTAGTTTTTGAGAAAAAAAAATCCTAAAGTTTCAGAAAATTCAACTTTTAATTATAGTGCGTTTCATCAAATAGTTCCTATGCCATAATGTTGGCTATTAGGTAGCGACCATAGCGTATTCGTGTTTCTTCGGCGGCGGCGCTACCTAATAAGTCCGTTGTTAAAGTGTAACAGTGGAGCCAACACTACGGCAAAGGAACTATTTGATGAAACGCAGTCTATATATTGAAATTGACATTTTACCATAGATGATTTACAAATTTCACTTCTAGGTTGTTCCGCCTATGGTTTTGTGTATTTTGAGGTTTTAAAATTTACACAAAAAAGGGTCTATTCTACCCAAAAAAAATATTGTTACTATAAAAAAGCGACGGGTTATAAAGTGCAGTGGTTCCCAATCCAGTTGGTATTTGAGCACTGTGTTTTGTGGGAATGTGTGGCAGAAAGAAAACGTATTTCTTACGCCTACATAGTACTGAAACAACAACTTGAAAAAAAAAAAAATTGTGTGAAGTGGACATCTCGTAGGTTAAAAACGAAAAGTTTTCCAAAAATATTGTATTCGTTTTCTATAATTTAAACAGTTTTAAAATACTATATTGCTTTGAGCTTTTAAATTCGCCCCTAAGACGACACACTGACCTAGCTTTTACGAGTAATATCTATATTTTCTGAAAAAACTTGAGTATTTCCATATCTTGATAACCTTCAATAAAAAAAAAACCATTTTATATATATTGTTTCTTTGATTAGCAGGTAGGTAGTACATTATAGGACTACTATAATACAAATAATAATATATTCCTAATAATGTTATTAAATTATTTCAGTAACAAACAAAATAAAAGTTCATAAACTATTAAGGACTAATATGAAATTATATTCAAATTCTTACCAGGCATTGAACTAGATTACATCCAAATAAATCACATCACACCAACTCATAACACTTTCATACAAAAACACAAGAAACTGAAACAAAACATGTTCCGATGAAAAACTTCGATGTCACGACAGTTCGGATCGAGACGAGGAGCGAGCGTCTTATCCCATCGATGTTCGGAGGGCTACTGAAGAGTGAAGACTGTACGAATGTACTCCTTGCTTGCGAGGATGTGAACTGAAATATCGTTCGCAGCGGGAAAGATATGGAAGTGATGATGTCGATTATTATTGATATGTTATTATGTTAGGTGTAATGGAAAATTGACGGGATGCGAATGGAAATGTTACTCATGTAGTTAAGGATGACTATAGATAAAACATTTTTGTTTGGTTAGTTTTTGTTATACCACAACGTAAGTTTATCTACTGCTTCTTCTTCGTTGTGTCGATGGCACGACAGTGTATTTAATTTGACCCAAACTTCGCAATTTCCATGGCATCGTCAGTGGCAGCGCAGAGGTCGCTAGAGCTGCATTTTTTGGGGTACAGAGGGCAGGATAGGAGGTGGGACATAGTTGGCGCCACATCACCACATCCACAACCTGCTGCCGTAACATCGACATAGCCCACTTTTCTAGGTTGTAGTTGCATCTTCCCAATACTAGTATTAGTAGTAGTCTACTGCAAAGTCTGCAAACCAGTTTTTTTTTTTTTTTTTCCTTAATGGCCAAACACCAATCGTTTAAACTGGTAAAATGATAAAATAATTTTACACTAAAAACTAGTGTAATAATTTCATATAGATCAGCACCGCATGCCCCATAAATGTAATAAATGTGCCACTAGCACACACACTATACTATAAAATAATATTAATAAAAAAGAAAAAAATTGAAGAAATACGTGAATTATAGAGATTTTAAAATTAAAATTCTAATTAATCGTCTAAAGCAAATTATCATTGAACTGACAACAAAAAACATAACACATACGGATACTAATATTACATTTTTTATATTTAAAATGAATGGTCAAAGGAAATGAGAACCAGTTTTGATTTAAGAACTTAACCGAAGGCTATGTGGTCGCATTTTGTTATTGAATTTTTCACATGCAGTGTTTTAATACCTGAAATAATTTTCCGCAACAATTTTCGAAAGTTTTTTCAATCTTCTACGATTACGCTGATATTTATGATACATTGTAACATCGAATCAATTTTCACGCCTCCCCCGTAAAACCTAGGCCAAATATTTTTAGATATTCGGATAGCTCATGAGCAGAAGAGCTCGTGGCCTACATTATCAGCCTCACGGTTCGATCCCTTGCCGGGGTTGGTCTGTGGACGGGTGACCATCTTAAGATACCGAGACTCCTCCGTACCTCGGAAAGCACGTTAAGCCGTTGGTCCCGGCTGTCATTCGTGGATCTTTGACAGTCGTTACGGGTCGTCAGAAGGCCGAAAGTCTGACAACCAGTCTTACCAAGTATATCATATTACCCAGTTACTGGGTTGTGGAAGTCAGATAGGCAGTCGCTCCGTGTGAAATACGGTATTCAGCTGCATCCGGTTAGACTGGAAGGCGTCCCCAACATAGTTCGGAAAAGGCTGCGCGGATTGATTGGATAGCTCATGATCTAAAGAGGGACCCATAAAGAATAAGAAAAAAAAAGAGTCGCGGGTTTAAGCTAGTTATTGAACAAGACAGAGACAACATAAAGTAACTAACTAAAGTAAACAAGCATCCGTTACCTTTGATAAAAAATCAAAGGTCTCAAAAAGCAACTTAGGAAAATTATGTAATATTTTCCTTCTCACCCAAGTTCCACAGACCTAGAAATTACAAAAAAAACCTTACATTACGTCATTTATCTGTCTATGTATACAAAGTAAACCAAGAGAAAAGGGTCTCCTCAGTATTTGGGTCACTTAACCCTCACTACTTAGAGAATACTTTGCTGAAATCTTTTTACTTACTTTGCAGAGGAATTCACGACAAAAAGATGGGACATAACATTATCACATGAACGCTACAACTACATTTGGAGGGGTCGATAAAGTACAGTCAGGGAAATTGATTAAATAACAAATTGACTCCCTACGTCAACTTGCCGAGCCATTTGATGCAACTGTCAAAGAATGAGAGTTGTGATTTGAATATACAAGCTTAGTTTTTGTTAACCCTAAACCTCTTAAGGGTTTCACTACCCACTTTCACTATGGGACCAAGGCTGAAATCGCGAAAAAAAAATCTGCTGTTCCCTATATTTCGACGAGGTATGCGAACATACCTGACAAAGTTTATTCGGTTTATATGTATGTATGTATCTATGTATTAGTTTTCAAGTTATCTATCCCTTATGTTGCACCTGCTATGTTTTGTCTCTGCATCACCCTTAGGTTGACTGGTAGAAAATGCCTCAGGCATTAAGTCCGCCTTTGTACAGTTTTTTACTTGTGCATGAAGTTTTAATAAATAAATAACATAAATGTAAGGAACAGCTGATTTTTTTTTCGCGGTTTCAGCGTTTGTCCCATAGTGAAACTTGTTAATAATGATGAGTACAATAACCCCTTAAGAGATTTAGGGTAAACAAAAACTAAGGTTGTATACGGACAATTTAAGTTGGTAGTCAATTTGTTTAACAATAACTTTTACTTTATAAGGTTAAGAACTTTACCAATATAACAATACTAGAATGCTCCGTTAAAGTTATTTCAACAAAATGTGTTTTATATTTCTGTTATTTTTGCCCAGCCGTGCGAAATCACAGGTTGGTAATCTAGTATTATGTAACAAAGGCATTTCTCAGCCCTAAAGCTGTGGGTACTAAACACCGTTAAATTCAACACTTATACAAGGCCGATGTGTTGGGCGCGGCACGGGACGGTATCGGCAGTACGGCGGGCTTGTATATGTCAGCACACGAAACGTTCGCGTGTTTCGTATGCTGACATCCATGCAATACAAGGAATTACAATATACAATGTCGCCCATGGGCATGTGCCCGCCCGTATTTTTCTGAAAATTCATGAAAATTATGGAAAATTAACTTTAAAAGGGGGGTCTATCTTTAATATTTTTCATGTTATTCAATTTTTTATTTTTTTAGTAGCGTTTGCCATATCTCTTATGTTATTGGCTCGATTGAGATTCCGTTTATTATATCTAAAATGTTATGAGTTATTTTATCGGATTAACTAACATTTTTGTATAAAAATTTTCATCTAAGAAAAAAATGGGAGGTAAAGAACATAATTTATTTTTAAAAACACAAGTGAAAGTCAATAAAATCATAGCGGAATATTGAAAAAAAAAAATATATATTTAAGATAGACTTTAGAGAGACTCAAGAGAGATTTTTAAGTTAGTTTTCGATAATTTGTCTTGTTCGATAGTTTACTGATTAAAACCCACCCGTGTTCCTTCAGTTGCCTGTACGTTGACAGGGGCCACGGTATCCCTTTCGGACTTTCCCGCGACCCCGGCAGGCATTGGTCCTAGCGGACTCCGTCAGTTGTGCTGACATCTCTTTGAGGCGCGCGTGGAACACAACGTGTCGTCAACCCGGGCCTAGTCCTTATCGGACGGCGAGCTACCCATTGCTCACCGTCCGCAAGCCCGCGCCTACGGTGGCCGAGAATCGGCCCGGGAATCGGCTCGGTGATTCCCGACACCTAGGGCGTTTCCTAAGTTTTCCAAATTTGCCTCTCCCTCACGCGTTCTTCTTCGCGACCATTACTGCTTCGCAGAAAGAAGTGACGGCTTTCCACGCCTTCTCGCTCCATACCATGGCCTGGACCAGGGCCGGACGCGAGCGATAACATCCTGCCAGAGTTCTATCCGCTGTGCCGTGATTTCTCGCGGCAGCGGAGTAACGCCCCGGCGTTTCGCCTCCTCACACGACTCCTAAATGTGCGCGAGGACTTTCGCCTCCAGATCCCATGGCGGCAATCCGGCAAGGAGACTTGCCGCCTCACCGGAGACCGTGCGGTATCTCCGGACCAGCCGGATGGCCATGACCTTTTGGGACGCGTTCAACATGCGGGCTGGCCGCAGCCTCAAAGAACGCGCACACACCGGTGCCCCGTAAAGGCCCATGGACCGCAAAACCCCCGCGTAGAGCCTCCGGCAGGAAGCGTTTGGACACCCTAGATTGGGCAGGATCAGCTTCAAGGCAGCCCCGGCCCGCCTCAGTCTGGGAGCCAAACGTCGGAAATACTCCACGAAGTTCCACCGGCTGTTGAGGACGAGTCCCAGATACTTCATCGTCGACTCGACGCCGAAGTTAATCCCTCCTACCGTCATTTTGGAACCCGACGGTGGCGCGTTCCGAAGACCAAGAAAACACATGGCCTCGGACTTGTGTAGGGCCACTTCGAGTCCCGATTGCCGGATCCTGTCGACGATTGTCGCAACCCCGCGTGTCGCTAGTTCGGCCGCCGCCTGGTGCAACCTCCCCTGCGCCAGGACCATCGTGTCGTCAGCGTAGCAGACCACGCTGACGCCACTAGGGAGGCCGGCGCGCAGCACCCAGTCGTATCCGATATCCCACAGATGCGGCCCCAGGACCGATCCCTGTGGGACACCACACGACATCTCTCGCCGGTTCCATTCTCCCTGGTGACCGGGGTAGATGACGGCCCTTTTTGTCAAATAGGCCTCAACCACGCGAAAGAGGTAAGGTAGGTCTGCTTCCGCTGATATCGGAGTGCCTCCCCGATGCAATACCAGGGCAGGGTGTTGAATGCCTGCTGGGGTTGCGGGTTTGTCCGAAAGGGATAACGCGGCCCCGGCACACAGGCAACGGAAGGAACACGGGTGGGTTTTAGTCAGTAAAAGTCTGACACACCCTCTCGCTCTGCCCAGAGCGGGAGAAGTCATTTGATGATTTCCCATCCTCAAAAAAAAAAAAAAAAAAAGGGCAGGGTGTTGAAGGCATTGGCGATGTCTAGACACACCTGCCTGTGTTTTAATACTGTCACTGCAACTGGGCAAAAACCTCTCGCCATGACTTTCAGCTCTTGCGAGTCAGGGCCTATAGTTATGTATAATGTAGACCAGTGACTGTACCACCACCTCTTATAGCATTATTATTTTAAGCTATACGAGTAGGAGATATGCGGTACGTCCTGTATAGCTCTATCTCTTTCTCACACTGAAGTAAGAGTAAAATAATGCTTTTATAAGAGGTGATGGTTGGCCCCCAGAGGACGATTGTTTTGCCCAGCTCGTTCCGCCATATTCTACGGGGTCTGCCGCGAAGTTTTAATAATTTCGTAAAACAAATACTGGAATTTGTAGTTCAATAAAAACTGTTTTACACGGTTTTAGGATTTTCGAGAAATGTAGTAGCATCTAAATTTTTTAGGCGAAGAAGAACTCTAGAATCTAGAGGACCAAGATCAACATTGATAGCGGCAAGTTGCTGATGCGAAAGTATACTATTAAGACTTAACAATTTTGTCAGGACTAAATTCAAGTATCGTCAAAAATGAAACAGACTTCAACATTATCGAACTGTGTTACTAGCAGAAGCAGATATACTTCCTGTTAAGCAAGTAACAGGAACCAGGGACCTTTTGTCCCTAAAGGTTCATTGGAAAACCAGCGTCAGCGTCTCTTCTAGAATGAATTGAGTTTAACGAATATTTAGAGCCTAATGTGCTGTAGAAGTGCGCCAAATAAAAAGAAAATGTGCGTGCACCACGCATAATTTTTATTCCCTTTTTTATTTTGTTATTTATATTTTTTGTTGTACGAACTGTGTCCAAATAATCTTTATTCTTTCTTTTTTTATAACTTTTCAAATACGAGTAGCTTGTCTAGAGGAATCGAACCTCAAAAACGTAAGCAGCATCTTCAACCTTATATCCATCAAGCTTCGCCTCTTAATCGCAAAACGAGTTCAAGGCTCAAGAATAGTTAAAATGCGTCACGGGTATGTTTGTACCTTCTGTACCCACCAAGGTAAGCTAACACGTCCGAGTATGTGTACTAAGCTGCACAAATATGCTATGTTATGATTATATGCACGGTTTAGGCGTGCTAGTCTTTATTAGTACACGGACCACTCTCGAACACCTTCTAGTGGACAATGAAAGCAACTTTCTATATAATTGCTTTTATTCTTGTTTTGCCTTTTTTTTAAATCTCAAAATGGTGATATTTTCTTTCATACTGTTTTGAAGCACAAGTAGACAACATACTGTAAATAGTGCGTACGATAAAAGGTGTAACTAAAAGAACTGAAAACCTGAAAAGGAGACATTGTACTCATCATTATGAACAACTTTTGCTAACGGACCAAGTCTACAATCGTGAAAAAATAAGCAGGTTCATAGCCGTACATTATTAAGCTGTCGCATAATTCAACAAAATATAGAGAACAGTTGCGCGATAATTGCGTAACGTACTAACAGTAGCAATGGCTTTCATTTTGACGGTTCAATAACATTCACTGCGTTATTTACGTTGTTGACCAGACAAATTTTTCGAACATAATATGAAGCAATGAATTAGTAATATCGTTCAAAATGATTCAGATTGGATTCATAGTATGGCAATTAGGGCGCTGATTTGTTTTTTCAATTACACTTTGTGTACTATGAATTTTGTCGTGCTATTTATATCATGGTGTCTAGGTGTGGTGTTTTATAACAGCATCATCTAAACGAGGTCGCTGACCATAAGTGGCGGTCGCGACTGGTCCGTATACGGCTACTTTATTGCATTCTACGAGTATATTGATGTTTCTAACTCAAACACTTAGCGTTATTGTGTAGGTGCAGTTATGGCTTATTAATCTTGCTACACGGTATTACTTGTAAATGGTTTTAGTTTGTATCCATCGGACGCTAGGTCAGTGTCAGCTGTATGATTAAAATAAAAGACTGGTCTCAGTACAGAATACAGATATCAATTGAGCATAATTTTGCCGAAACGAACTAAACCACTCTCGCATTTTCCGAAGTAATTGTCATGATTTTGCATAGTTATTGCTGATTATTTTTTAATCTATTCTAAGCATATTGGACAGCTTTTGCTATATAGTAATAGCAAGATATTGGATCGTGTTGGACATTTTTATTTTTTGACGTTTTTCGTATTGAACGTTTATAATTTATGACATTAGTATAGTAACCCGTAATTAACTGAATTAATGAAAGATTGCGGGTTGTCTATGAAATATGATTATTTTGAACAAGTCAGATTAATACCGAGTACAATTCTGACTGGTAGAACGTATTGCACACGTCCAAAAATTCAGAATAGTTCCATTAGCAGCTTAGGGTTGTGTAATACTACTCTATGTATATGTAGCTACAAGAGATTAATTCGCTTTCTTAGTCTCTGGTGTGAGATATTTATGTTCAGTTCAGACTTCAAAGGGTAATTCTCTTTGAATTATCCCTTGAAGACCGTGAAGAACGATAATAATTGGCTCTTGTGGCTTTCTTACCCACAATACCACAAGCCTGTGACATTCCAAAAACGTTCAAATCGAGTGTCGAAAACACTCGACAATGGAATTCCCTAATGTATTTAGTTCGTTTAATGTTCCTTGGGTTATGTACAGCTATCGAGAACAATTTGTGGTAATTATAATTATTGCTTTTGAGAAATGGCTGAAAATTCTGAATAGGCTCATTCAGAATTTCGATTACCAGTCATTATATTAATTGCAGTTCTATACCAATTCTAAGTAACATACGGAATAAAAGAAAGAAAGAGCTTTTATAGAAAAAACGAGTTTTCTTTCTCCCTAAAAGATATCCTTAATTTTTTATGTGAAAAGGTTTTTTTTTTAAGTTATTACGGAATGGTTTTGCTACTTCATGAGAACATTCATATAATCGCGCATGATAGCCCATAAGGCTCGTGCACACCAGCGCGACGCGACGGCGCGTCGCAACTCGAACAATACAATTTCTAAGAAAACTTCACGATATAACAATAACCGGTGTCACGTTGCGCTGTCGCGTCGTGCTAGTCTGCACGAAGCTTGAAGGCAGAGGTGAACTTGGTAACTGACACAAATACGGGAAACAACACTACCACGGCTGGATCAAAGGATTTGGGGTAGCGTGAGCATTGCATAAGAGAGTTTTAGCGGACATCCCAGAACAAAATTTTGCATTACATTTTGTTTTCCTTTGTATGATTTTTGTTAAATGTATTTTGCCTTGTTTTAGTATCTTTTTCGTGCTTGTTGTTTTTATTGTACATAGGTAGATTATTAGTGAAGGATGAGGTCTCCAAAAGCAAACATTTGTATTAGTCCCTGTTCTTGTAAACATGCATGTAATTGTATTGGAGATCCAGTTAATAAATTTAACGGAGCAGAATAGCCTTTACCAGGAGTGGTCATCGTATTAGTGGTTCAGCGGCTTCAATATCATTGGATTGTGTTGACAAGCAATGGAGTATCACTCTTTTCCGACCTCTTTGGTGGTTCCTAGTAACTAAGTTACAAGACTAAACGGCGCCACTTGCTACGCCGTCAAATATATAAAATGTGTTGAGCCACAGTCACAGTCTATTTTCCAAAATACCTGTCAACTAAATGTGACGCGACGTAACACTGTGCGCACTTTATAAGATAGTGATACAAAATAAAAATGTATTTGCTTTTACTACATAAAAAGCTACACATTTAAGCTTCGTGCAGACTACGACACGACACTGGTTATTGTTATAACGTGAAGTTTTCCTAGAAATTGTATTGTTAAAGTCGCGTCGCGGTGGTCTGCAGGAGCCTTTAATTGAGATTATTCGAAAATGGCCCTTGGCGTCGCACTACGCCGCGCTGAGTCTCGAGATGCCTCGCGGCGCAGCGCGACGCATCACGACGCAGCGGTGGTTCGCTGGTAGGCGCGGGAGAGTGGCGCTGCGCCTCGCGAAGCCGCGTGGCGCAACCTGAAGATGTCGTGGTGACTTGTTTATACTTAATAGCTAATGCTAGAGGGGCGGGAGCTCGCGGCGAACGTAGACACATTCCGCTGCGCTGCGCGGCGTCTCGCTGCGCCGTGCTGTGTCTCGTTGAGCAGCGACGTATGGCGCTGCCAGCGACTTCACGATGCGCCTCGTGACGTCGCGATGCAACTCGCGGCGGCGCGCTGCGCAGCGAAAAACCACTGGACTTTTCAAGCATCGACGCGTCGTGGCACGTCTCGGTGTGAACTGACCCTACGATTGAAAGTGGAGATAAAATAATAATTATATCAGCATATTATACATAGCGTATATAATTATATATAGCTTTATATCAGCTCAATCGGAAGCCAGGAAGTGCTTGAAAAATGGATGACAATAGGACTAACCGGAAACACATACGAAAAGAGCAAGCTTATATAAAGCTTGTAAAAATGGCTACCAAGAGCGGCACGCTAATGGTGTTCGTATTAGTTAGTAACATTTAGTGTTGGGATTCCTACAAAACTAAGCTGCCTTCGAAAGTAGAAAAAAAAACCGGTCAAGAGCGTGTCGGACCACGCACAACGAAGGGTTCCATACTTGGGATGAATTTATCCCAAGAAAAAACTTAAAATTGTAGTTCAATAACATGTTCTCCCATACGGAATGTATGAGAGAACATGTTTTTGCAACTGCAAATATAAGTTGGTCGATTATTACTTGTTAACTTTAGACTAGCTGTGATAGTTTTCCTTTTAATTTCGATATATATTTTACTGCCGTGAATTTTTACACATATCCAAAACCAACCATTTAGCTTGCACGGGGGGACACTAATGACTCTAACAAAAATTAGCACTTTAAAGCTTAATATTTCGCAAATGGATACCTGAATCCAAAAATGGTTTTCACACACAATACTTTTGAACGACCTTTCCAACGAAACACCGTGGGACAGGTACATCATAGGACAGACGAGAAAAAAAAAACATCTCCATCCCCCACACGTAAGTGTAGGGGAGGTATCCCAGTGAGTACCAAAATGTACCCTAAAAAAAGACATGCACTTATTTTACTACTTCTTCGGCGTGATTAATATGTACCCATGCCAAATTCTAGGTTTCTAGTACTAAGATTCTCTGAGCTAAGCCGCGAACAGACAGACAGACGGACATGTCGAAACTATAAGGGTTCCTTGTTAACTACGGAACAAATCCAAATTAGAGAAAAACTTATTGAAATTGCCTGTGAGGAGATCCAGCAAGCAAGCATGCATTTGTACGACTCGAAGTGATGTCGAAAACACGTCGTGCATTATGAGCGCCAAACCTTTATTTGATTTGAATTTTAAGCTTGTTTTGATTAATTTGTACTTAATCTAACTTCCATGATATTTATTGAATTAATACTTGTATTTCCGGTCGCATTGATAAAAGTTTGTATTATGTTATCTGCTTCCTTTCGATTTTTTTAAAATATTGTGGTTTCCGGTCGAATTTTTAAGTTTTTATTATGTTACCTACTTCCTTTTGATTTATTTAAAATATTGTGGTTTCCTATTGAATTTATATAAAGTTTATATTCTTATACTTCCTATTGATTTACTTCAAGTTTCTATGTTGGTATTAAGGATTTATCTTGACATCCGCTTAAATTATTTAACATGTATAGAGTTATATTTATTTATTTATATATACTTTATTGTACTCGTACACCACAAAAATACATAAAAAAAAAAAACAAGCACTACAAAATATACAATGGGCGGCCTTATCGCTTTCCGCGATTTCTTCCATTCAACCGTAGAATGGACAGTGATTTACCTGGACATGAAATGGTTAATATTATTAAGGATTTATCTTGATATTCGCTTGAATTATATAAATGTAATTTCCTTTAGAGTTCATATTATTAAGGATATAATTTGACTCACATATCCGCTTGATTTAAGTAAATTGTTTCTGGCGGTAAAATTCCGCGGTAAAGTTTGGCGGTAATTTTGTGTATAAAATTTCATTCTTTGTGAGCTGCTCGTGGTATATAAATTTGTACAATAAATTGTTACATCATTCATGTTGAAATTAAACACGTGAGAACAATGTAGAAAGACGTGCACGTTAGAAGCGTCCGTAATAAAAACAAAGAACAATTCAAAAATTTAAATCAGCCATGGCAGCTAAGAGTTGACAAGTCCCAAATGACAGCACCCGTTCACGAACATGCCGCATGGATCAGCACCATTCAGCTCAACCATTTTGAAAGGAGCTAAATGATCCAACACACGCGCCACCATCAGCGAGACATCTGAGTGAGCATGACATACTCACAGTCGCCAGGGCACATTCAAGTCAATAAAAAACGTATGACCCGGTAAATGTTAGCTCTTTAGTACATAGTACTCACACCTGTGCTCTGCAATTATATAATACAAAGGAAATTGATTGTATACAATGCAAAGATAGTCTTAAAATCTTCAGCAGCTCCAACAGTATTTTCAAATGTTAATCAAATAGTTGTGGTTGTGGAGCAGGACCAGCATTGACCCAAGCATTTTTATCAGCGATGTAATCCCTCAACTTATAATATGCATGCGTGCATAGTGTGCGTTTTATACAAGATTTAAATTTCGTCTCATTCAGTTGAAGTATGTGGGTGGAATTTTATTGTACACCACAATTAATTATTGTGCACCACATTAACATTAAATGACAAAATACAACAGCTACAAAAGTTTTTACATCACGTTAATTAAGACAGTACCTAGCAGAATATTGACCACTAAAAGTAAAAGAATTAGGTTCAACGGGGGCGAAGCCGCTACTAGTAACTGGTTGTAAATATAAAGTAACCGGTTTGTATACAATACATTTTAATATTATAGGTACCTGTACATATTATGCATTATCACTATTATACAACTATCTTCTCTCCTGGAGCGACATAGAGCATAAAGTCGATCGTCGATGGACCAGTGTCATACCACAGTTTACATTCAATAGCCAACGACATACCTATGGTAAACTCGGATATTTGGAGTGCCACTAAAGGAGATTTCTTGGATGTACCAAGCGGAAACATACTTGCGTCAAATCCTGGAGGATCAGGGTAATACTTTATTCTGCCAATGTGTTCCTTATCATAAGAGTGGTATCCGCTACACTGCAGCCACAGTTTTGTCCTGTCTGCTCTCATCCAGGTCTGAACTTCTGCCGGCGCCGACTTTGCAATCGTCGAATTGAAATGCAGGGGTTTGCCAGCCCAGTTGAATTGCTTATTAATTCTTACAATTACACAAGGGTTTTCGCCATAACCATAAGGAGACTGACCACATGGTCCTAAACGAGTAACTTCTCTTTTCCGCCTGTTATTCGATAGGAACTTGTCGATTGCCTGAACATATTTTTCGTAGTCATCCTTCGCTCCATTCTTGTACCAAATCAATGGGACACTGGTTTCAGATGTTGGTGCTGCTGTTAGTCCTATACCGTGTTCCGGATACGTAAGCAATTGAAATTTATTATAATCTAACTTATTAAAGTCAACCGTCTCTTTCAGCACAATCAAGGATACGTAGAGGAATATGAGAAAAAACGTGAAAAGAAATATAACATATATAACTAAATACGCGATTATCAGTCCCCAACTTTTGCAGGTTCTATAAAAGTATTCTCCTTTCTCCTTGTCGTATATGAATAGACAAAATTTCTGCTTACATGTTTGTTCAATAGGTTGTATATGGGACGTCGATGGCGCAAAGCCTTGTGGGGCCAACGGGGGCAACGTCTGGGGGACCCCGTGTACTTTAGCAGCAGGCTGTGATTCCATATCACCAGGGGTTTATGTGGAATATAACTTAGCATAAATATTATTATTACGCTTGAAAGTTGTCAAAACTGAATTTCACTGTCAATTTAAATTGCCATAAATTCACTGTGGTTATGGTACATGTATGTTTGAACAAAAAGTTTGATAAGGACTCCCGTGTCACCTGTTTTTCGTGTTTTTACAAAGTTTAAATTACCTTGCTTCGTTCGTATATTTTCAGTTACTCCAATTGTCATCAAATTTTCAAGTACTTTCTGGCATCCAATTGAGCTGAAACTTGCCATACATTAACTACAGGATAATTTAAAAACATGATACCATGGAGCTGGTCTGATGATGGAGCCCGAAGATGGTCATTGAAATTCCTCAACTAAATAAAATAACGTTATTGTTGAGTTTGAACTGTACCGGAGACCCTGGACACCACCTAGTTGAGTTCTAACACGATGGTGCTATCTTGTCTGGTTGAAGCGTTCTCATGGCCACCTTCCGGCTCCATTATTGAACCCTAGTTAGTACCTTGGGCTATAGTACATATCAAGACAAAGCCAACGAGTCCAAACACGATGGTGCTATCATGTTTTATTGAGTAGTTCCTATGGTCACCTTTCGGCTCCATAATCAGATCCTGGACAAAACCTAGTGTAATAGCACATAATAACACATAACGAAGGAGTCCAGTGCTATCTCGTTTGATTGAGGAGTTCCGATGGCCACTTTCCTGCTCCACAATTAGACTCTAGCCACTATCTTGGGCTATATATAGTTCTACTTAAGACAAAGCCAACGAGTTCAAACTCAACAATAACGTTATTTTATTTAGTTGAGGAATTTCAATGACCATCTTCGGGCTCCATCATCAGACCAGCTCCATGGTATCATGTTTTTAAATTATCCTGTAGTTAATGTATGGCAAGTTTCAGCTCAATTGGATGCCAGAAAGTACTTGAAAATTTGATGACAATTGGAGTAACTGAAAATATACGAACGAAGCAAGGTAATTTAAACTTTGTAAAAACACGAAAAACAGGTGACACGGGAGTCCTTATCAAACTTTTTGTTCACACATACATGTACCATAACCACAGTGAATTTATGGCAATTTAAATTGACAGTGACATTTAGTTTTGACAACTTTCAAGCGTAATAATAATATTTATGCTAAGTTATATTCCACATAAACCCCTGGGGAAATGGCATCACAGCCTGCTGCTAAAACAGTACACGGGGTCCCCAAGACGTTGCCCTCGTTGGCCCCACAAGGCTTTGCGCCATCGACGTCCCATATACAACCTATTGAACAAACATGTAAGCAGAAATTTTGTCTATTCATATACGACAAGGAGAAAGGAGAATACTTTTATAGAACCTGCAAAAGTTGGGGACTGATAATTGCGTATTTAGTTATATATGTTATATTTCTTTTCACGTTTTTTCTCATATTCCTCTACGTATCCTTGATTGTGCTGAAAGAGACGGTTGACTATAATAAGATAGATTATAATAAATTTCAATTGCTTACGTATCCGGAACACGGTATAGGACTAACAGCAGCACCAACATCTGAAACCAGTGTCCCATTGATTTGGTACAAGAATGGAGCGAAGGATGACTACGAAAAATATGTTCAGGCAATCGACAAGTTCCTATCGAATAACAGGCGGAAAAGAGAAGTTACTCGTTTAGGACCATGTGGTCAGTCTCCTTATGGTTATGGCGAAAACCCTTGTGTAATTGTAAGAATTAATAAGCAATTCAACTGGGCTGGCAAACCCCTGCATTTCAACTCGACGATTGCAAAGTCGGCGCCGGCAGAAGTTCAGACCTGGATGAGAGCAGACAGGACAAAACTGTGGTTGCAGTGTAGCGGATACCACTCTTATGATAAGGAACACATTGGTAGAATAAAGTATTACCCCGATCCTCCAGGATTTGACGCAAGTATGTTTCCGCTTGGTGCATTCAAAAAATCTCCTTTGGTGGCACTACAAATTTCCGAGTTTACCATAGGTATGTCGTTGGCTATTGAATGTAAACTGTGGTATGACACTGGTCCATCGACGATCGACTTTATGCTCTACGTCGCCCCAGGAGAGAAGATAGCTGTATAATAGTGTTAATACATAATATGTACAGGTACCTATAATATTAAAATGTATTGTATACAAACCGGTTACTTTATATTTACAACCAGCTTCTACTAGCGGCTTCGCCCCCGTTGAACCTAATTCTTTTACTTTTAGTTGTCAATATTCTGCTAGGTACTGTTTTAATTAATGCGTGATGGAAAAAACTTTTGTAGCTGTTGTATTGTACTAAAGGCACATCATGGTCCTCGTGGTCTTAGTAACCAAGTCGGGGTGGATATTTTTATAAATTGGACATATTTTCCAGTGGATAGATACCTTTCAGGTGCAACACAATACTTCTTTTTACCCGGCTACGTCGAAGTAAAAAGGAGGATTATGATTTTGACCAGTATGTATGTTCACCTGATACCTCGAAAAATCGTGGTTTCATTTAATGTTAATGTGATGCACAATAATTAATAACTTCTAAACTACTCATTATAATTTGACAAATGAGGTACCTATCGTTGGAAGCGTCTTGATTTCCGGTATATGCTATGTGATGTCATATTAAATGAATATGGCGCCCTCTGTAGGGCATAAAGTGATGAACTAAAAAGCTTTTTTTTTTAGATTCCGTTTTGGGTATCAAATGAAAGGGCTTAATTAGCAAATTCCAAAAATATATATATTTAAATAAAAATAAAAGTTATAAAACAAATAAATATCCGGAGTCACACGTAATCTGTTCGATTTATACCCTTACACGTGTGGCGCCAGATTTTTAATTTGTCTGTCTGTGATGTCTTGTTTATACCTTTTTAGGTGACTTTTTTGTCGTACTTGGGTTTTAGTTTTATAACTTATTCTGCTCAACCCTTCGGGAATAACAGGCGTGCTGTTATGTTATATGTTCGGTAGGGCTATCAAAGTTAGAGAATACGGCAGAATGTTACATAGACCGAACAGGCCGTGTTTAGAACGAAACCAATATTAGGGACGGGTTTAAAATTCTACCTCGGTTTTAGTAAGGGTAAGGTTTGTTGGTTGTAGAAGGAGCTTTGGCATACCAACAGCCAAATGGGTGTACGACCTAAAAAGATCACGGGGAAGACCTGGGTGTGACTCGGACCAGGGAAGCATGACAAAAAAGAGAGGAAGCCTATACTCAGCAGTGGGTGAACAAAGCTGGCAATGATGAAGATAAAGATCAGTTGAGTTTAATTAAATATTTCGACTGATTGCATTTCGATTTGAGGAGCAAATTTTAACAACTAGTAGAGCAGGCTACTGACACCTGCCGCTGGAGCAATCTAGGGTGTAAAAGTGGGGATGACCCTTAATTGCCACCTTAATTGTGATATTGTGAATAGGCAAGCAGGGGCAATTTCTTAGATTGGCCCTGCGGCAGGGCAGTAGAGGCGCAAGACCATCCTTGGTCCGTAAAGCGTCCCTGCTGCCGTAGTACGTTACCCCGTGTGTATTTCTCTTATTCATGTAGCTCAACTCAGTTCTTTTCTGTAGCCACTTCTTCACCCAGTATCTCCATGTCCTTTTTTTGCGGTAGCAGCACAGAAAGAGCCAGGGCTATTCTTTTTTGTTTTTTTTTAAACTGGTGCCATTCTCAATGCGTATGTTTAGCTCAATACACCCCAACATTGAACGGCAGGCATGTGTGTAGACAATTCCAATATAGCCGCGACCGCCGTGCTCCCTAAATTGTCCCTGCGGCAGGTGTGTGAGTAGTCCGCTTAATGCAACAGTCTCAATCTATCAAAAGTACTTTTAATACCCAAATTTTTCTAAAGTTTTGACATTGAATAACATGATTGCCCCTAAAAGCAAAAAAGGCGGCTATGGATATATCTGTGCCGAATATGGTGTGAGCTACAAATGTGTAGTGGATGTTTGCTTGCATATTGAATATGGCGCGACTTGGAGCGAGACAAGCACAATGTATTTGTTTATTTGTATTTGAACAACCCGCACTGGGCCGGCGTGGTGGATTACGGCGCATTCTCTCTCTTCGAGAAGTGGCCTGTGTCCCACTAGTGGAAAAATTATAGACTGATTATGGTTATGCTATAAATAATAAAGGCTATAATATATTCCGGCTGATGAGATTGCGACTAGATTTTGAACGTTTTTAATCCCCTGATTAAAAACGTTCAAAATCTAGTCGCATTATTAGTATTAGATTTCTGATCTCTTCAGATATATCTATGTACTCATAAACACTCTCAAGTATGACGAAATGAAAATGCAGGTCAGAAGCTAAGACCAAATAAAAAACCAAGACAGAGCGCTGTTTGACTATGTTTGTCCGAAATTGCGAGTTCGTCCGAAAGGGATATCGTGACCCCGGCACACAGGCAACGGAAGGAACACGGGTGGGTTTTAGTCAGTATAAGTCTGACACACCCTCCCGTTCCGCCCAGAGCGGGAGAAGTTATTTGATAATTTCCCACCCAAAAAAAAAAGCGCTGTCAACAGTGAAGTGAAGCCGGTTACCTAAACATGTGTGCACTTTGTGTGGTGTAGTTTGATTGTAGTGTCATTGTAAAAGGTTGTAAATGTGTGCGTGTGAGCGTGTATTCCATGCACAGAGCGGCGGTGTAGTTTTGACATGCTTCACTGTATTGTTCGCAGCGCTCTGTCTTGGTTTTTTATTTGGTCCGAGGTTAGAAGATTTTAAAATACGTACGTATATCACCAGTCCGTAACGTACATAATTTAATAAGCAGCTTGTTAGAAATTCCCCTTTATTATTCCCCTTTATTTTCTTCTTTTTTTGGGTGGGAAATTATCAAATAACTTCTCCCGCTCTGGGAGGTGTGTCAGACTTTTACTGACTAAAACCCACCCGTGTTCCTTCCGTTGCCTGTGTGCCGGGGCCGCGATATCCCTTTCGGACAAACTCGCAACCCTGGCAGGCTTAGAAATTCCCCTAAGCTACAAAGTAATTCCAGAGCTATTTCGAAATAAGTGCCCGGTTGATGGCAATAGGCTCGCCCCCTATTATGTACACGGGACTTATGTTATGTATGGACGCTACTTGGAACCCACAAGCGAATGGTAAAATACCAGTTTATTTTTAGCTAGCAGCACTAAGCGTAGAATATCCTCTTATAAACAGGTGGAATTCTGCTCAGTTTTGGGAGGTACAGACGCACTATGAACTCTATACGGCCTGGGAAAATTCGATGAAAGGAACTAAGGGCTAAATAAAGAAAATAAGAATGACATGCAAATTAAAGTGATTTTTTTTATACCATCGATGGCTTGACAAGTTTAAAAAGGAGATCAGCTGTGCTCAGTACCTACATTAAATGGTGGCCACTTTGAACACTCTATATGATGATGGTCAATGTTAATGTAAATTAATATGTTAGTTATCTTATAGCAACTTTAGACCTATGATTGATATATAGGTACATGATTTATTTTGTATTTTTATATAGAGGAGAATTTAAAAAGTATTTTTTTAAACCAAGTTATCTTCGAAAATACACCACCAAAAAGTACGTAGCTTATATTTTCTTTAAAATTCAGCTCTTGGTTCATTTCAGCGTTTTTCCGCTATAGTTTAGAACCTTACCCAAACTGGCCGGAAAAAATGATATTTTGTGTTTTTAGGGACGGAGCGCCGGACGTTGATAAGTAGCATGCTTCATTTACACTTTACACTTTTTCATATTTCCACATTTTAGTCGTTTTTGTTTATTTCTTTAGTGATAGGTAATGAACAACTTATTGTACAAAATAAACTTTCACTGCATTGGATCAGACTGCGTTGTTTAATCTGTTTTTCTGCGGTCACCTAAACTACCGTAACCCATTTATCATTTATACATATAAAATGCTTTGTCCTGACTGACTGACTGACGGATCAACGCACAGCCTAAACCGCTGATCGTAGAGACCTGAAACTTGGAGAGTGTGTTCTTTGTATGACGTAGGCATCCGATATGAAAGGATTTTCTGAAATTCTACACCTAAGGGGGTGAAAAAGGGGGGCAAAGTTTGTATGGGACATCGTGATTCCTTGGTCCAATCTACTTCAAATCTTGCATAAACATTTTTTATCAAAATTGATGGAAGACATGTTTCGTATTTTATTGAAATTCATCCCTTAACGGGTTTAAACAGGGGTAGAACGTTATTTTGGGAGTGATTTGCTTCGAAGTTGATATCAATACTCCTTAGTGCTTTTGATTTAAATTACATTTTATTTTGACACATGTTTGAAAACTAAATCCGATTTTATTCAAAAAAGGTTGAACTCACATTAAAGCTTGGTGCAATGCAAATACTCTTTAAAATTGGAATGTCTCGAAAGTCACCGTGCTATATTAGTACCGCATTTGAAGGTTTCTAAGATTTACAGAGGTTTGTATTTATTCCTAGGATTCCCCTAACACCATCAAATTACCCCTTCGAATTCAAGAGAGTGCAGTTTCCCTCAAGTCAAATCTCAAGTCTGCTTCGCAATGACCATAAACAAAGCTCAAGGTCAAATTCTTAAGATAGCGGGAGTAGACTTGAGGAAAAGCTGCTTCTCCCATGGCCAGTTGTATGTGGCATGCTCCAGAGTAAGCGCACAGAGTAGCCGGGTGATTCTAGCACCCGAAGGAATAACAAAAAATATTGTTTACAAAGAAATACGGTAGGTGTAGTATTTCGATTTCGTTGTAAAAATATAATACTCCCATGTAACTTTCACCATCAAAGGCCGAGCTTCGTGTTCATAAAATATAACAAAATTTTATTTTATTTTCATGTTTATTTAACCTTTAAATCCCTACACTATAATAAAGATTGTTATATTTTATAAGTATTCAAACATTTTAACAAAATAATTCATATGTTATTATCATAGACGCATAAAAAAGTATTATAACAAAATTAATAACGTAAAAAAAAAAACCTTTTAGAACCATTTTCGACTTTTACGCGGACGAAGTTGCGGGCAAAAGCTAGTTAAAAATATACAAAGAACATTGCACTCAAATAAAAAATAACATCTACATTTCCACAGCAGAATAATATTATATCGTCAATAATAATATAATATGAAACAACACGATTATTTGGTCCGTTATGCCTTCCATGCTTCATCTAATTTCGTTCGCGGTAGGGAGCACGATTCAATTACTAGCATTGTAGTAGTTTATCACAAATGGACTGTCATCTAGGGCGCGACCTTTCTATTTTGACCTTTGGAATAAGAGGATAATCTTGCGTAAAGCCACAGGGAATGACATCAGAGTGGTAAAGATAATGTTATCATGACTTGGTGGCTGAGCAGCAAGCTTTTTGAACATGAGGATTCGGGTTGGAAATAAGACAAATTACTTTGTAGGGTTCTGTTCCCGAATGGTGCCAAACATAACCCTATACTAAAGCGTCCGCGGTCCGTCCGTCCGTCTGTCTGTCAGCGGGCTGTATCTCATGCAACGTAACAGGTTGACAGTTGAAATTTTCACAGGTAGTGTATTTCTATAAGAATAAAATAATAAAATAAAATAAAGTTTAAATTAAAGGGGTTTCTCATACAAGAAACGTGTTTTTTTCGGCATTTTCTGCTAAATATTGTACGGTGGTACGGAACCCTTCGTGTGCGAGTCCGACTCGCACTTGGCCGATTTTGTGAGTACGGAGAAGTCATGAGTGTAGTCCTGAAATTGTTTGTATTTATTAATAATTCATGTACAACGCTACAAGGTTCTTTTGGCGCGTGGTTAAAATCGGGACTAACGTCGCCATCTTGTTTTTTCAATACATTTCACAAAATAATTGCACAAATGTTTACCAACAGCGCCCCCTGTTGATGTCTTTCGAGCGCCAAAAGATCCTTGTAGCACTTTTATTTTATCTTGGACACCACTGACATACTTATGAAAAACATTGTGGTCTTGAATAAAACCGGCAGGCTGACTCCACCAATGAAACTGAACGCGATCAGCATTTCTAAAACGCGTTCATTGGTGAAATCCGCACTAGACCGAGTCAGACTTTGTAAGAATTCCGTACCACTAAAACTAAATAGTTACATAAACACTGTAAAGTTTAGGTTCTTTTTATTATTTGCTATGACGAAGGCTATAGTAATAATTAGTAATCCGTATTCTGGGTAAATATTTCATATTTCGTTAAAAGGTACAGTCAGCCTTAAAAATATGTATACATAGAGTTTTTTGCTCCACAGATGGCACTAACAAGCAACGAAGTTGAGTCTTAGCAAATATTACATCGAGCCGTTTTTGACAAAAAATATTAAGTCATTTTGATGATCTACAATGTGAGTTACATAATACTTACTGTTTCAATTAAGTAGGTACAATTAAGTAGGTAACCAATGTGTGAAATATTTTGTGGATAACTCATTGATACAATATATGGACCAAATGTCACAGGGAGCCAGACAAACAGACAGATGACCGGCAGTGTAGGCTTTAGTAACAGGGTCCAGTTAGCACCTTTTATGTACGGAACCCTAAAAAGCAGGAACTTTAGAAAGGAAAATAAAACAGTACACAGTATAATATTTACGCAATAATTTATTTTTAATACGCTAATAATTCAATGATTACTTATTTTTATTTCACACTATTTTTTAAGTAGTGAAGACAAAAACATTCCTTCGTCCTACAACCCTCGAAATAATAACATTTAAATTCACTGAAATAGCGATGAGATAGATTTATTTATAATCTCCTTAATTTTCTATTACAAAGAAAATATTTTTTAAACATATTTATTTACAGGATTTATTATTGAGAGTTTAAACCGTATAGGAAACGGAATATAAACTATTGTTTTATTAATTTTCATTTTACGATTGGACCATTTATATATTTTAATAAAACTCATAAAATAAAAACAGTCAGAAATCACATGATGCTGGGCAACTATTCAACTACTCCATTAGAGTTAAGCAAGCTTTTAATCGAATAAAATTCAATATTCCGTTTAGTACCATCGAAGAAAAATATTTTATGTAATGTAACAATTGACGTTGCGATCTGTTCTACTCTTTAAAGATATTTTAATAAAACTCATAAAATAAAAACAAACGTTTAATTGTTGGATTATTTATTTGTTCCTATAGCTATGCAAACCAAAGTAATACTGGCAGAGTTTGTTATAAAAGGCTCGTTACATGCTTTGTAAACCGTTACACGACAGTGTGGATTGATAAAGTCTATGGCAATATATGGGAGTTTAAAAACGTGCTTGACTCGATTCCCATACAAAAAATGAAATGAATTTATCAACTTTCGCACAACAGTTAAGTTGAGCATGAGCGCTACACTAACCGCTCAATTTTGCATTTGCTCAACTCGAACCGACCATTTGTAATTTCCATCTCACGATTCCAATCGTAAAATAAAAATTACATTTTACCAGATTGTTTGTAATTTAAATACTATAATATTGGCACTAGCTATTTCTATCACAATGGACCTTGCAGAAAAGTTTATGATTTTGTAATTTCTCGTAATACTCGAGTTTTATTTGCTACAGATGGCACTAACAAGCAACGAAGTTGAGTCTGAGCAAATATACATTGAGCCGTTCTAAAATCGGACAAAAGATATTATTAAGTAATAACCAATTGATTTAACATTTATATTCCTTTTTGCATAGATCTTTAACTCATAGTGTATTTTTCGTCGTGATCGTTCGATTACAATTTTTTTTTATGAGATTATATTTTTAAAAGGAAATTCAAAAGGACCGACCATAGAAAAATGCTTTTAGCTATCATTGGTCAGAAATCACATGATTCTGGGCAACTATTCAACTACTCCATTAGAGTTAAGCAAGCTTTTAATCGAATAAAATTCTATATTCCATTTAGTACCATCGAAGAAAAATATTTTATGTAATGTAACAATTGACGTTGCGATCTGTTCTACTCTTTAAAGAAGCGGTAACTTTATTATTTTAATAATGACAATTTATTCAGCTATACAATTCCCGTTTAGTTCAGCAATATTAATTGTAGGCTTTATCAAAAATAGAAGGATTAGAGTAATATATATCACAAAATATATTCATTGTTACAACGACATCCCTTTGTTTTCAATACCAAACTTAATTCCAACTGTGTGACACAAAAAATTGTTTGGTGAATGATATATTGAAGTTATTAACAAAATCGAGTGCATCGTGAAATGGCATTGAAAACAAAAGTCAACAATAGGCCTGACAGCACATACTGGACCACTGAAGAAGAGGTATTTAATTGAATTCACTCATTTATAGTAATGTATAAGAAAGCTATGAGTAACATGCAACTCTAAACCGACTAAACTATTGCTAGCGTGCATTTGTCTAAAATATTAGTAGAAAAATGAAAACGTGACCAAAAAGTGAAGCGATGCAACAATAAAAACAAGCCACATTGGACATTATACAAACAACATTTCTTATACAATAACCAGCGATATAGCTCCGAAACACTTAAATTCAGTCGATAAAATCCTAGTATATACGTACAATGATGTATATATTACAGCATGCTCCGATACAATAACAGCTAATGACACATTTATTTATACATAATGTAATAAAATATGTTTATCCAACAATAACAGATAGACTTTGTAAACAGCTAAACAATGAAAAATATTAAAGAGTAAATAGTATAAGATCAAGCTTTCTTATTGAAGATAGTGACTCTGAATATAGGCTTTATGGAGATGAGTTTGAAAATTTATTTGTACAAGAATTTGTTACAATTTAAAATCATCGAATCGACGATTCTCAAACAGCTACGTAGGGATTATGGAAGAAATGACAGTGAAGAAAATGTTAAAGATATTTAATATAAGTAAATCTTTATCAATGATTTGATTAGTCTACACCTAAAGTCACCTATTACAAAAATGAATACATCTATAAATAATATTATTACTCTTAATAATGGACGAACACATATACCATTCGAGCGAATGCAGTCTACTTAGACGATCATAATTAAGTCATTGCTTTCATGTGAACTTATCTTATAAATCGACGTAAATGCAACTTCTAAAACACATTAAGTGCACTTCCACACGCGGTTCTTAACAATATCGTGTAAGATCAGACGCACCATACAAGTTGGACATACATTCTGGACAATAATCACAGAAAATTCGTTATGTAAGGCAGTGCACGAAATGCGTGAAATGTAGAAATCAAAAATCTTATAACTACACAAGCAAAACAGGTTTTTGGGGGAACGCAAACTGTAATTTACTAAGAATTAAGAAGTTACGGTAACATACCAACGATTCTTCTGAGATCACACATCTGCTTTCCATTTTTAAAACGATAAATCACATTTTAGTAGGCTTCACTAGAATTATCGCAAACACTTAAGTATACAAAAGTCACTTGTTCTCCGTCATCAGCGTCATGTCCTGATTTCAAGTCTTAAAGCATATACTTCCGTTTCACTAACACTAACTAGGATTTGGCTATTCAGGATCACCCCAGACCAAGACTCAGTATGTAGGCCACATAAACAGGTACAGTATGAAAAAACATCTCAATGCTGTCTCACTCGCTTTTGGATATCTTTTTGATCGAAGAAGATTCTTACAGTTCTTAACGATTGCATTTGATTTTATTTACATATTTTTTCAGCCAAACAATAAAAATCTTCTTCGTGTGTATTACTATCATAGTTCTTTCTTTCAAAATATCGAAAAGTTGATAAGCATCAGAATTTAATTCTGTACAAAACTTGTTTTCTTCCTAATAATTTATACGAGTATATCTTGAGTGGCCTCTAAGTGCTAGAATTATACACTCTTGCCAAAATCAGGTTGAATTCCTCGTATACCCTAAGTAGCCAGAATAATCCTCATATCCAGAGGCATGTTAGGATCGACATGCCTAAGACTATGTAGAAGTTGGGTGATCCCAGGAAGCCTTTGTTCCATTCACAATCCAGGTCTCTCGACAGAACCTGAAAAAAAAAGAAACAATGAATAAAAATTAACCTTGAAGATATAAGCCAAGTTAAATAGTTCGAAAGATCGAACAAGTAATCATGAAACCACACAACTCACGTCAGCAAAAGTTCTGTTGTCGTACGTAGGACACGTTGCAAATCTTACGTCATCTCGAGTTGAGACACATTTGGATGGACTCTCGCAAAGATACTGCCTTCTCTTGCGGTCCCACGCTTTTATCCAGCTGAAAACATAATAACCATGATGATTAATTCATTTTCCCCTCTTCACTATTTCCTTCTTCATCTCTCTATTTCATTATCTCGATGCGGTTGATGATGACGCATCTTTGTTTTAAAATAATCTATTAGTTCGAAGCTTACCCAATCCCGCAATCGCAAACCAAAGGATTGCCAGCAACAAGAATGTCTTGAAGGAACACTGTATTCGGGACTTTTGGCCACGCCCTATGCGACGGGTTTGGTACTCTCATGATGTAGTTATCCCTAAGGTCCAAGGTCAAGTTGGTGACGCGGCCCGGTTTCCAGAACACTTCGCTTGCTAACTCTTCAACGCTTGTGTTGCAGACCGTGAGGCGCAGCACTTTTGATTGGACTCCCTGAAAACATTTGTATATTTTAATTTTCTTCCATGGATAGAAGATATGACGGTGGATAAATAAGCCCTCATTTGTATATAGATTCTAATACTTACGCTCAACAAATATTGCGTCAGATACCTCAGATATCTTCCAGTAATAGTGATATTATCAAGTTTAAGAGGTAGTGCTCCATACATTTCTTTTCCGAACTCCACTCCGTCATAATCCGTTTCGATCAACAAATTTTCCAAGCCAGCGTTGTATGACAACATCTTCGGTACATTGAAATCTCTGACGTTTGAATACGCAGTTATTTTTAATGTTCTTAGTCCATACATTTTGCTGAAGACTCCATGCTGAGAATAAAGATGGATATAATAATTTAAAATTTTGTTATAGCAACAAAAACTATAGTGGTTGAAGAAAAAATACTTCGAAATATAGTATAGTTGTTACAAATCACAAGCGCTAACCATGTGACTTTTATGTACATTGACTTAAGGTTAAAATTATAACGATTAACGTACGTTATGATAAATATGAGGTTTGAATGAAAGCTTACCTCAAGTATTCGGAGTCTTAGACCAGTTACATCAAGGTATTCAAGGCGAGGTGAAACTCCGTAAAGACTTGTATTCATCAAGGCAGTGATAGGGTTACCAGATAAAGACAGCCAACGAAGATCACTCAGTGAATGGGTTGCCTGAAACAGAAACAAATAAATTAGTTAATGTGATGGGGAAAAACAAGAAAAGAGAAAAAGAGAGAGGGAAGAAGAATGAAATAAGACAAAGAAATGATTTACTAGGTAGAACCGGGAACTTTGTTAAAGATAAATTTTATTTAGGCCAAGTATAGTCACTTACCACAGGCACAGCAGTAAGATCGTTGTAAGATAAATCTAAAGATCTAAGCCGGGTTAGATTGGCAGTTGTGTCAGGTGGTATTGAAGGCAGATTGTTGTATGATAAGTCTAGACTCTTCAATTTTGACAGAGACATTGAAGGCACCTGAAATTACACTCTAGGTAAGAAACATGTTGAAATACAATATTTACGAAATACAAATAACTTCAAGATTTTTTTTTTTTTAAATCAAAAGAATACAAAGTCAAGTGAGCAAAGCCGCAGGGCAGCTAGTAGGAGATACAATCAATATACAAATATTTTTTTCATTAATCCATAAACTATCAGATAATATTTCTGATAAGTAATAATTTAATAATTTAATAGAATATAGTCAATTTAAAAACTTACAGAAACCAAGCTGACATTCTTCAATCCCAAATGAGACAGTCTTCTCTCCAGTCCCTTGAAGACTGTAGTACCTCGTTCACCAGAATTGAAAGGCGAATTATTGCTAAGGTCCAACCAGCGAAGTCTAGGCAATGCTGAGAAGGATCCACCTTCTATTCGCACAAGATGGTTGTTTGATAAATCCAACCATGCTAGAGACTGAAAAATACATATAAGTTTTAAATGATGATTAAAAACGTAATGAGAGAAAATTCAGATCACAATAACGTTATGATAATAGAAATGATTTCTAATAGAAAAAAATCTCAGGCAATAACTGAAAATAAAACTGAAGTTAACGTTGACACAAACAATGATTAGAATAACATGCTGAAAATCTTCATAATGGGTAAAACTGTAAACAAAAATCGATGACATACAAAACACAACTCAAAATATTTATGCAAAAGAAACTCCATGAATACTAAAAGGTAGAAAGGCGATGCATAGTGCAAAAAGTGTTTTAGTACGATAACTACAAGGTTAGTAATGACATGAACATCTAAATTACAATCTACCTTGTACAAAATATTCTGCGGGTATTGTTTTTTTTGGTGGAATACTCTCGTGTGATCTCGTCTAGCCGTGTGGTACATGTATTCGTCACTGTAGTCAGGTTCCTCGGGCCAGTATTCGCCCAACTGTTCTGGGTTCTGGCGACACATGCATGATAGGACAACACATTAGCATACTCACACACTGGCTATACTACGATAAAACTCTGTTAGGAAAATTTATGGAAACATGATCCATAAAGGACAGCTTAAAGAAGCAAATACCATAATGCATTTTTTGACACAAATAAATAATAATATGTACTTTCTTAGTGTAATATGATCATGTTTCCTTAATAGATACTGCATTAGTATTCAATTACTCAAGTATACAATATTCAAACGTCATATTCAACTTTACATGTTGCAGATCAAATGCTTATTTTTTATTATCGAGCAGTTAGTTCTCAAAACTTCAAACAGATGCAAAGGGATTAGAGGTTATTTCCAGAAACTATTGAAATAGTAATTACCCGGAATCTTTGGACCAAGTCTCCTAAAGCGACGGCAGGTATGGTGTTTCCACTCAAATCCAGTTGCACTAAATTGGCGGATGCAGCACCGGACAGGCAGTTTGTTGGTATTCTTGACAATAAATTGTCTGATAGGTCTAACCTAAGGATGAAAATATTTGGTTCATTAATATTCACAAATTGCTAGTCGTTTTTAAAGGCGTACTCAAAGTTCGAAGAATCTTACCTTTCTAGAGCTGGTGATGGAATCAGATTGTCTGCCAAATTCTTGATATGGTTATTTGATAAATCCACCGATGTTAAAGATTGCATGTCGTGGAAAATTTCAACTGGGAGCTCGATTAAGTGGTTGTGAGATAAATTAATAATCTGAAATTGAAATATGAAATATTATTTGTTACTTAATAGACATAAAGAGATTTTTTTTTCTAAAGTGTATTTTAAACACGAAGTTATCATCCAGATATAATAATTAATTATTTTAATTTTATTATGAAACCTTATTTTTTTTTATTACTATAGCTTTTTAATCTTTCCAATCAAATCGATTGCTTTATGATCTTCCTATTCCAACGTATTTGCTGCACGGATATTTTATTTTTATAAAATATAGCCATTTGACTGTTAGCCTTAGGAAGATCTAAGAGTAAACTTACCTGTAAATTCTTTACTCTCTTGAAGCAATCGTATTCCATATGGAATATAAAGTTATATGATAGGTCCAAGTATTGGAGCATGTGCATAGAACCGAATACTTCACGAGTTATGTTTCTTATCAAATTGTGTGATAGATGAAGTTCTGTTAGAGTTAAATCTGCATGCCTGGAATATAAAGAAATGTTCTTGTTTGATTACTGTAAAAGTAGAAAAATACTTATCATAACACCTAACATAACATCACGCCTGTAATCCCCAAAGGGTTAGGCAGAGGTGTACCCATAGTCCACCCACATTTAGCCAGTTACGTTTATGTCCCATATAACAGGGGGCGAGCCTATTTCCATCAACCGGGCACAAATTCAGAGACTGGGCTGCTACTGAGAAATTCCAGATGGAAAACCCAAGTAACACCTTGCCCGACCTGGGAATCAAACCCAGGAGCTCATGTTCATCAGTGGTGCTTGTGATCACTAGACCAACGAGGAAGCAGAATATTACTATGTGTATATTTTCGTTTGAATGTAACTTACCTGAAGTAATATGGAGCAATGTATGTAATATTATTATGAGAGAAATCCAAAACTCGGATATTTACCGAGACTGTTCCAAGACCTGAAAAAAATATTCAGTTTAAATCTGTTTTCTTACAATGATGCAGTTCGATATGAAAAAGTTTTTTAAATAATTATTTCAATAAAAGCATCTAATATGTGTCACCTTGAGTTAATACAAGATCTTCCTCAGTATCAGTGAAACCTGTGCAAAAAGCAAAGAGTAGAAAGCAAAAAATATTATTAAAAGCGTAAATAAAGAAAAGAAACATAATTATACTCAAGAAATTATCAAACAATACAAAAAAAGATCTACAAATAATAATAGTATCAGTTACTGTAGAAAAATAAGAAAAGAGCATACTTTCATACATACTGATGTTTGATGAAAAGTCTTGAGATCCGAAATGAAATGATGGAAGTAAGTAGAGGAGGTTAATGACAGAGTTAGTAACGAAAAAAAGAAAGAAAGAAAAAATCAAACATAGAAAGAGTAAAAGAGATGCAAACAACAACACCAATAGAATACTAGAAGATGGTAAAAAACTTACTTTGAGCTTTAGGTGGTGGGTAGAAATTAGATGTAAAGAAGCTTGGAGCGTTGGAATCCGTCAATGTAATGATTCTGTTGTATGACGCGTTAACTTTCAAAGCAGTCGCCGATCCAACTTGGTCGAATATTGAAAACTTAAACGTATCGAGGTTGTTGAATGATATGTCCAACCTGGAATGAACGAGGATAGTTACTAGTAGGTAATTACTTCGTGACTAGTAAATAAGGATCGAAGCAGGCGTTCTGTAGTTTCTGCTTACCCCCATGGGAAGCAGGCGTGAGTTTATGTATGTATGTATGTGTCGTAGGTAATGCATAAAATATTTGTAATTTCGCTATATCGCTATTTGTTATAACTTTATTTAGCATGTTATTTCTTGAAGTTTCTCCTTTCAGTATGTAGATCGATAGATTTGGGGATATCAATCTTAATTCATTTGCTAATATTGGTTTTGTAAAACAATCAATTCTGTATTCTTGACAGTATTTGCTCTAAATATTTCAGTATATACTTACTCAGTTAGAGCAGGTATATTCTGGAACGCCTCTTCACTGATTTCATCGATCCTGTTTCCTCTTAAATTAATAATCTTCAAATTATCAAGGCTAGTGAAAGCCCTCCTTTGAATGAGCTCAATCATGTTGTCTTCTATAAGAACCTCTTGTAGTTCTTTCAGACCTACAAACGCGTGCTGAACTATTTGTCGTATTTGATTCAGGTTTAGGCAGATGCTTTCTAGTTGGCCATGTATGTCACCCTGGATGAAAATAATGGGAGCTGTTAGAAAGTCAGTTTTAATTACTGGAGTTATATTATGTTCGACCATCTCAGTTCTTGTATTGTTATCAGTAAGATTTGGCTTTGAAATAATAATGATGTTATCAGCACTAACCTGCAACGTTCCTTTCGAGAAATTATCAATATAGTTATCCTGCAAATTCAACCGTTTTAACTTGTATAGGAAGTGGAACGATGTATCGGGAACATTCTTCAGCTTGTTATTGCTAAGATCCAAGTATTGTAGTTCTATGAGAGCCTTCAACGGCTCAAACGGTAGTATTTTCACGTTGTCTGCTAGACCGTTTGCCATCTTCAGTGTAGTTAAGCTGTGCAGCTGGAAAGAGAAGTAAAAACATTTAACGGCACCAATTTACACTGAACTGGCTATTGTATTGGTGGAGTAGTTAACACCATAGATGACAACTCACCCATATAGGGTTGGCAATTGGGATAACTAATATTCACCTGTTTATTAGCTGGAAAAACCAGTCCGACCAGTATAATCCCTTTATCAAATTCACTATATATTATTGTAGTAACTGATTCTTACGTGACTATTACAAAACTAAGCTTATTTATCGATTAATTACAAACCTCAGCAAAAGCAAATGGATCAATAAACTCGATGTTATTTTCCGACATATCAAGAGTCTTGATGGTCCTAACATGCTGGAAGGCACTGGACTCAATCCTCGTCACAGTGCTGCCAAAGATCTTTAGATCTTCAAGTTCTACACCAAATTCTTGGAAGTCTTCTGTCCTAATACTCTGTCGTAGCACTTTGCTCACTGATAAGAAGCGGAGAGATCTCATTCTGAAAATGAAAAATATACTTATGTTTGCAAAACAAGGCACAACCTATCCTGTTCTTAAAGAAATGTTCAACGTTATGTAAAAGGTAGTGTAAAAACTGCAATACTTCAAATTCAAATTCAAAGTCATTTATTCAAACTAGGCAGAGAATCAGCAGTTTTTGAACGTCAAAATAACATAAGACAGTCCCCCAAAAACGCCCGCCCTTCACCACTTCCTAGTGCTTTAGCTGCTTTACTTCTTTTTAACAATACATGTGATAGTTAAGAGTTTTTCTTACATCAATGTTACATTTGTTTCGATGTTCTTTGAAAAATTGTATTCACTAATTAAGGTTAAAAAAACTGAAATGTTAATCGACTCGTAATCATACTAGCCCATGGTTAGCCTTATAAAAAATCGTAAGTTTTAAACTATACCAACCTTCTAAAATCCTGCAAGTTCATTTCAATGGAGCTGGCGCTGCTGATGTCCAAGTAAAATAGTTTATATTGGAAGTTGTTGAATGACGTCATTGCGTAATCCGATGGTGTAGTTGACGTCAGGAGGTTTACATCCACCTGGAATTCAAAGAATAACAATTTAGTTTGTTAGGTAGCGATTAGGCACTTTGATGAATTGAATCACAATCAATCAATTACTATATGCAGCCTGATAAATAACGATGGGTTGGACATAAAAAAAAATGAGCGAGCCTTACAATAGTCGCATAAGATGTGTAACATCTGACATCAAACCTTGGTAATAAACAACATTAAGGTAATTAATAAGCAACATTAAAGGGACGGCACCTCGTCAAGGTCGTTTCTGACGGCCAACTCTAGCACCGTGCGCGCTCATTAAATCAAATAGCGCGCGCTTTCCCGGCTTCCTGCGACACACTTCCGTCCCTTTTCACTAAATCACTCCCACATATTTGATTATTTACATTGTTGGAAAGCGAGAGGAAAGATGTTACACATCAAAAATAAAGTATCTGTAATCAGTAAGAATGCAGAATTGCAGATATCATAGAAATGGAACGATGTAAAAGGCTAGGTCAAATATTGGAGACATAAATTGAAGTGCCCATATTGTGTCGTGGCAAAAAGGTATGGTGCTAGTAATCCTGTATAGCTCCAACTTGCACTGGACTGTTGATGGCTCGCAATAGGGTTGATGTCTGGGTAAAAAAAAATAACTTCTAATTAGTCCGTCAGTCAGATAATAAAAAAATATTAGACATGTACTTTTTGCTTTATCATATTAATAAAAAATTACTTAGATAAAAGGCATTTTAAGTTGGGGAGTGGGGGTACCTACGTCACTAGTATGTATAAAATCTATATACTCGTGACGTCATGGCACATTTACTTCAATGTATCGCCGTAATCTTTAGATTACGTAAAAAAATAAAAGATACGTGTCCAATATTTTTTTATAATCTCAAAGACGGACTAAAAAAAAATTTTTAGTCATCATCCCTATTCGGATCCTGATGTATATAAGCTATGACAACAAAACCCACCTTATTCTCTCTAAGGTTCAAGAATCTCAAGGAGTCCAGCTTGTTCAGCATGAACTTGGATATCATGGTGAGGTTGTTCTCAGACAAGTCCAGGCTCTGCAGGCTGTTCTCCAGCCCAGCGAAGGAAGCTGGTGACAGTTCCGATATACTGCAGTCACGGAGCGAGAGAGTTTTGATCTTGGCGTTTCTGAAGGCATCTTCCTGAAAAAAGTAAAGTTGAAAGATTGTTTTATTTAATAGGCCATATCGAAGTATGCTCACAGTACATTTCACACTGCCAAACTCTCTCACTTTCTCATATGCAACTCAACTTTAAGTTACTGATACTGTGACTTTAAGAGCATTCATTCAAAAAGTTGGCAACGGTGCAAATAGCTATACTGCATGGAAATATGAAATATCGCTAACTAGTAAACTAGAATATTAATAATGAATTGCAAGTATAACACTGGATTTGATGTTGACCGTTTTATGTGTAAAAAAGGCATTTGGAAAGTTTCCAAATTCTTTGTTTACAACTAAAACTAAATATTCGGTGTTAGGATATTAATTATTGCATTTCCTATTCAATATTTTAGTTCACTATTTAGCCATATTTCTTAATTCCATACAGTAATATTGCCAAATTAATCAGAACAGCGAAATATTTGACATCTATTTGCCCACTTTCAGAATAAACGCTCTTAAGGTGTGCGACACAACGATCATGCTAACTCATGAAAGTAAAATTGTAGACAACACTTTACCCGGGTTTTGAGAGTAGATATAGACTTTAAATATAGGGTCAAATAAAATTAGCTAGCGAAACGTGAGACACGTTATAGTATACATATATTTAAAAACAAATTTTCTAAATCATTACTTCAAAGTAAATGAAAAACCCACGGGCGTTGACTCCGTAATCAGCTGGAGTCACTCGGAGTATGTTATTTTTTTTTTATCGTATTTAGATATCGATATCAATTATTATAGATATTATAATTAGAGTATAAAGAGGTAAAATTTGTTTGTTTTTTCGTTTGTATGTAGGAGGAAATACCAGCCGAAATTAAAAAAAATATTTTTACATTGGATAGCACAATTTTTAAGGAAGGTTATATACGTTCACGGACGAAGCCCGGGAAAAAACTAGTGAAATGATATAGGACAAGAAAAATTCCGTTATCATTCATAAATGTACTTAGATTATGTTTATCCAAGAACCCTATTACACGTTTTCGACCTAAGCACGGATTCACACTTGTTTCGTCGAAAACCCAAGAGTTTATGAGCATCAGCTGCGCTTTTAACTTTTCCCTAAGATCAATGATACAGTAAAACATGGGAGTGAATTTTTTTACGAGCTCGAACCTCTTTACGTTATAAAGCGTAATACTGTCCTGTTTTATGTGAAAATATACGCGCTTCATGTTAATGTTCCTGCTTTTATTGGGTGGTGTGCGATATCATTCTCGGTGGCAAAAATAAACGGTTCTTTTGGTTCATCGAGTTAACCAATAGAAAATTGCTAGAGTAAAGGCTTGTGCAGACCAGCGCGACTCGTCGCGCGACGCGACACAGGTTATTGTTATACTGTGAAGTTTTCTTAGAAATTGTATTGTTCGTGTCGCGTCGCGCGACAAGTCGCGCTGGTCTGCACAAGCCTTAATGTTTTTTTTTTTTTGTCAAAACCATTCTATAATGTACAACTACTTTATAGGGTTAAAGATTTTAGAAACTTTTAAATAAAACAGTTTCTTTATACATAGGATTGCTGGAATAGTTTAGAAATTGGACAGAAAGTACGAAACGAGAGGAGGTAATCCGAAAGAAACATCAAGACAATCGTAAACAGGAATAAATATGTATGAAACTTACTCTCAAAGCATAAATGGTATTCCCATCCAAAGAAGTCGAATTCAAAATGTTGAAGTACTTGAAGGACCCAGGATACAGGACCTTGATGAGGTTGTTGTCTAACCTGAATATATTGAAGACAAAATCAGTATTAGTATTAATATTCGCAAACATAAGGAGAGATTATGAAAAACATAAGGATGAAAATCTCGTTAATTAACCAGATTGGTCTATGTTTAAATCTATAGAATAAAATAATATTGTTATCAGACATCCTATAAAGTAACAAACTTACTTCAAAGAATCCAAAGACAATTTGATTCCGTTCAGGTCATGCGCAGGGGGAACTTGTTTGATCAAGTTATTGGACAGATCCAGGAACCTTAGCTGACGCAGCGGTGATAACTCTTCGTAAGGTATGTAGGCCAGTTGATTGTCGCCGAGAAGGAGCTGAAATTGATGAAAATTTAGATATAAATACGGCACATTTGAACTGTTAAGAATCTATAATACCTCAAATTGCCTAACATGTTAAGAATCTTTGCATAATAACTGAACTAAATATAAAGCAGATACAATATTTTTTTCAATTTTAAATTACCATTATTTTCACCATAAATTACTTAAACTATCGGCGCCTTGGAGCTTTCGCCCTGCCGCTCAGTCTCACTCTCACTCAGTCCGCAAGCGCGAGCGAGATAAAGAGTGAATTTGAGCGGAGATATACTGTGCGATAGTTCAAACAAAATGTACGATTACGAAAGTAATGTATGAAGAATTTCGCAATGCTGTGCGTCCCGCCCAAATGTGCATCAGTCACTATGCTGCATATCCTAAGCATAGGAAAATGTTTTCCTAGAAAAACGGTGAGCACACAACTGCCGCAGCTGTAGGCTGTCATGAAAATGATGGCATCGGGGTTTGACCTTACACTGTTTGTTCACAGCACCGTGAACGGGACGTCAACGAGAAACCAGATTACGCGGCCATAGTAAATGTACTGTCGCTACTCCGGCGTCGTCATCTCGTTTTCCTTGACGTCCCGTTTACGGTGTGGTGGACAAACGGCTTTACGGAGTCAAAAAACGCTCTCTAGGAAAACACACGTCTACTACGCTTTGGAATGAGCTACTAGCTTCATCTTTCTGACCACCGACAATTTAAAAGTGCCTGTAATTGTTTTTTTTTTTATAAATGCTGTTTTAGTTTGACACCACCATACTTTCATAAATAACGTTTAAGTGACGTCATTCGACGGTAAATTGCGGACACTATTATGGCGGCCACCGGTCTTCTAGGAAAATGTAGCATTATTGTGTAAAGTAGCAAGTCGACCCAGAAACTATTGAACTACCCATCAGCTCACCGTAGAAATACCTACGTAGATATGGTTATTTTTTAAACTTGCGTGACTTGAAAATACATTAGTGTTAACAACTACATATATCCTATCGGGTTATATGCAGTTAACACTAATGTATTTTAGTAATTAGTTAAATTTATATTTTTTACACAAGTTATTAAAATGGCTATGACCTATAGGTATTTATGTCGCAGTAAAATTATGGACGCCGTGACATAGTTATATCCCTAGTGATATAACTATATCACGGCTAACATATAACATATTCATAACTGTCGGAGTCCCCTAATTTTGTTACTGCGACCAATTTCGACGCAACTGGTCACAGTTCTAGCCTAACCTATTTGGTCGGAGTGCCCTAATAGTTATTTTACTAGATCGTGCTCGTATCATAGTTATATTCCTAGTGAGATAGTAATTAACCGCTTTCAAATAACTATATTACGGTATATAGCTATATACCTAGATATCCCTAGAGACATAACTATATCACGGCTTCAACCATCTTACTGCGACATATACAATACTATATCAGAATTTCAATATAGAAGCCGTGTCAGTCATCTTTCCAGCATGCAACTAGGCCAAGGTCAGAGCCACTTACGATCTAGATTCTGACTTAGAAACATTATCTTTTAATTTTATTTTCGAGGAAATTTATGGAGAAAAAATATGTTGGTATCAGGCTGCGCCGTAAAGCATTTAATAACCACAGGAAGACGTAATTGCTACTCTACTAACTTCGTTTACATTTCCAATTTCAAGAGCAAGATCTATTTAAAATCAAATTAGTTAATTCGTTCCTTTACTAGACATAAGCCTCAGAAGTGACACAATCAATAAACAGTCATTTTAGTACGATCGTAAGTCTCAACTTACCCTATTTAGTCTGCTCATCCCATCCCGAAACACACCACTATCGATCACAGAGAGATGGTTTCCATGCAGGTCCAGGGTCTCCAACATAGGCAAACTGGAGAAGGCATCTAGAGGCAGGTTCGCTATCGAGTTGTCTGCTAGGATTAACGTCGTTAGCGTATGCTCTAGTCCTCGCCAATTATCACCCGATATGTCTGTTATTTCGTTTCCTGGAATTGTTGGAGGAGAAATCATTAGTCTTGTTAACACGAGCAAAGGAAATGTAATGTGAGGTGGTGATAATGTATTTATCTAAGGACGTGGCGTATCGATTTAAAACCGATTTTCAAAAAGGATGAGGTTCTATGTTCGCAGACTATGTTTTTATTTTTTATGTATGTCCATTAATGATCGAAGATGTCCACCGCTTTCTCCGTCAGTTGTGGACCGATTTTGAAAACTTTTACAAAATAAAAACAAATCAACCGTCTTCCAAAATAAAAAAATACCACATAGTGAAAAATTACTTTAATTACGGAAGTCGGTGTGAAAAAAGTAAAAATCAAAACCAAAGACAACGACTTTTGACTTTTTTTTGGATGCCGGTTGTTTTTATTTTGTAGTTTTTTTTTAATACAAAATCAAATCATATCACCTGAATATTTGATGGAATTTAAACATAAGACACAATCAGTAAACACTTTTTATTTACTTCTTCTTCTTTATTATCGATGTCTCATTGTAATAGTAACAACATAATTCAATTTTACGTTTCATTAAAGTCTTGAAATTGGTTCTCCATCCATCGTAACTTTACGTACTCTGTATTTCACAGACTCTAAAGAAGGTTAAGTACTCGTAAGTTTTAATAAATCACCAATCACAAGGCTATTATAAGACTCTAATCCTTAAAAAGAGCTTCGAAAGAGCCTTTTTATAAGACACTTAATTTGTCTAAGTTCACGTCGAATAAATCTTTACCTACTTGTGTATCAAGGTTAGTTAATTTATTTCACTCCGATGTCCCCGAAAATCTTAAATACATTTACAAAATACGATACACAAATTTTTCTTTAAAAACCTCCATACAATATTGGATCAAAACTTGTAAAATCTCGCTCCACTCCAACAAGAAATTGTATCATATAAAATCTAGCGCCAATACTGGTTCTAAATTTGCAGCAACAACTTAAATTGAACTAGAAATTCTAAGTATAAATCACCTGTCAGATCCAGAAGCCTCAGTTTCTGCAAGTATCTTAGCGACCTGCTGGGCACAGCCGTCAATTTGTCCTGTCGTAGTTCCAATTCCCAAAGTGTATTGTCGAGACCGTAGAACGCCTCTTCATGGATACTCTCCAGCGGGTTTTCGTTAATTGCAAGACGGTACAAGCCTGAAATTAATCGTCATTGTTAGATTATCTAAATAAAAACATATACCTCTTGTATATTATTGTTAGAGGTGAAGTTTTTTGTATGTTTGTACAAAGGAATACCTGGAATTACTGATACGATTACAAAAAATCTTTCACAGACAGGATGCACTATTTCCGAGTGTCCCAGGATACTTTTTAAAGCCAGAAAAAAGTATGATTCCAGCAAGCTTAACATGACCACAATAGAAATGGATTTTATCGACGGAAGAATAGACAAAATGACAGATAAACAATCACAATCTGTCATTTTGTCTATTCTTCCGTCATTTTTGTTGTTGTTCTACGTGAGCTGGTAAAATCTACATCTGTGTGAAACCGCGGGACGCAGCTTGTATGAGAATTATGAACGCTTCGATTAAAGCGTGTTGATTAAGTTGCTAATCTTGTCTTAAAGGGTATTCTGTTTATTGAAATGAATCCTTTGAAGGGTAGTTTCTTAAGATAGGGCTCCTACATTAAAGTTAAGTACATAATTAATATTATTGTTAAGGGATAAAAAGATCTTTCAGTTACTGTTATGCTCGAGGGCGTAGATGATGATGAGATGCGTAAAAAAATAAAAGTTACAGAAAGAAAAAAAGTTACAGAGAGCCGAGATCTTAAAACGCCTACAGTTGTATACATTATTAACATAATTCTTTAATTCCTAAGTTTATGTCAGTAAAAAATGGGCTACAGCATCGACCTTGGCAATTATTAGCTGAAATGATTCTAAATTCAAAAGTCATTTATTCAAACTAGGCTGAGAATCAGCACTTTTCGAACGTCAATTACATAAGACAGTCCCCCAAAACGCCCACCCTTCACCACTTCCGCAACAAACTCCCCAGCAGCACAATGATATTATCATCAGTATCGTTCGATTGAACAAAGTACTGTCGCTTTAACATTATCATTATCATGACTTGCAATAAAAGGAACACCTAAACTTCAAAGTCTTTCGTAAAGCAACTGAGCTCTTAAACAAAATAAATGCTCTCAACTCAAGTATTAATTCAGCCAAAATCTGCTTACTCTCTGCTTATCACAAAAGGCGGATATAAGCGTATCAGGCTGAGCGTCACATATTCAAACGGTTTACTTATTTACCAGTATGAAACGCTGAGTGGAGGATTAAGACAGGCCTTCCCTTATTATATTTACCGTGTCAGTCGCAAGCGGCGCTCAGTCAGCGCGACACGAAAATTTATGTTGGTGATATCAAATATACATGTTTTCGGCGTAATCTTGTTGGCATTTGTACTTGTTTTCGCATTTTTCCTTATTTCTAGGCATTTCTGGGGCAGGACAATGAATCATGGGGGCTCTATAGAAATAAGCTTTTTTGGGGTTCAACCAGGTTGAGAATACTTCAGTATTTTTTCTCATAATAAAATTTTGAAGGTAGCTTCGAAATGACGCAGGTTTATTTACAACTGTTCTGCAATTTTTATTAAATTGTATGGACTTGAAAATGTTTGCATCGATTTTCCCAAAGAATGAATCATACTATGTACGTTTTTCGATGTATGAACATGAACATACAACAATGAAAAGGCACATATAATTCGTGTGAAATTCTAACAAAGTGCAGTGGTTCAGCTAGTGCAAGTTCCGCGGTTTAACTTTAAACGGAAGTTTTACTGCATAATTTCTATTATGTGAAACCGTTCTTCCTGAAGGGTTTAACAAAGTTAGCCTTTAATAATGCAGGTTGTAAAGTATACTATTATCTCTTCAAGCGAAGTTATTGTCTGCTCTCTCAAGATGTGGAAGTAATGCGAACTCTACATTCTGTGTTATTCTTGATATCAAAAATTGGTTCAGTGATATTTGTATTTTTTGACACTAGTGTAATAATATCCATTTTTGTAGTCTATAAATATTTATCTATTTATCAATTATGAATCTGTGAAATTCGCTTGGACAGCAGAATAGTAACACTGAGCATCAAATTGCCCTCCACTTGTCTGGTGGCTATTTGGCTTGCACTTTAGAGCCAATAAACTAGCCACACTGGAAGCTGAATATCGTATAAAGTACAAAAGACCTGCTTTAACATTTTATATCTCATAGCAATGAAAATATTTTCCAACAAAGGACAATAACGTAAGCTTCCATGTCCTCCCAAAATGTCATCCTTTTCTGATATTAGCCAAATCGCAACATATCTATTGCAATGCAATATATTTTACTGAATGTTATAATATTCGAACATTCCGCTCGCGGTCTCAGGTTCATTCGCACAGAATGTTTCAAACGTCGCCTTGGGAGATATTTAAATGTATGTAGCTATATGTTAAGCGACTTTTATTGCTATTGGATATCAAGTATTTTTATTTATTCCCTGATCTTCTTGAAGAATGAATGTGTGTCTTATAAGAGAACCTGACAATCTATTCTCCCCAAAACATGTTTATTCTCTACAGACCTGTAGCTTGAAAGAACTGTGGCTCCAGATCCCGGATCTGGTTCCCAGTCAGCTGCAGCATGAAGACCTTCGAACTGTTGATGGTGCCAGGTACCCTCAGGATCGGTACGTGGTTGCAGGTGACAATGCCCAGGTCTCCTGCAGGCTTCGAACAGGAGCATAATGCTTGGAACAGGCATGGTGGATGGCCCTGGTCTACGTGGAGCTGGAAGAAAAGAATTTGAGGGTCAGAGGTTGACAAATAGCTTTGTCTGGTCTGCAAGAGATGGGAAATAATTGAGCTGGAAGTTGAAAGACTTGTCGTTTTAGTCAGTAAGATTCCAGCTCTCGACTTCGTCCTTCCAAAGATGGTACCTATACTTTTTGCATTATTTGTGCTTACTCGTAGATCACAATCAAGTAGTTATTTACATTTTGATGCGCTTTTATAAGGCAGGGTCTCTCATATTTTCAAAATAAACGCACGGAAACATATATTGCTAAAAATGAGTGCCTGAGACCGCCACAATATACGATAATGCTTGAATAATGTCGCATTTTGTTTAGATTGTATGTTTTTGATAGTAATGTTCATACATAAGCGGCTATTATATCGCATACATATTTCCGTGAACATTTTTCTAGAAAAAATAAATGGAGCTAGCAGATGATCCAACTGAAAACTCATGACAATGAGTGTTGTCTCTCAAAATCTCTAAGATGTGTCATACGTTTCACTGCAGTGCGCTCGTAGGCCGTCGCCAGTGAGAAAGGTTAAGGGATCTCGCGCACTAAACGTAAACGGCCACGACTGCTCGGGCAGTCGTGCCCGTCTAGTGCGCGAGATCCCTAAATCGTGATTCTGTCAAAGGCACGTAACATCATCTGGTAGAAGATAGAAATAGGTAGGTAGCACTTTACCGGCAAAACTCTTTCACAGAGAGCTCAGCTAAATAGGGATACCTACAAAAATTACTTTGCCGAGCAAAATGGAGAAACAATTCCAGACAATCATAAACGTCCCCAAATAAAACCCAATTCCATTAAAACCATCTAAAACGAAACAAACAGATCGCTATCCATCTCTTAAAGAGCCAAGTTAAATGGCCTCCATATCTTAACTTGAGATGAACGTCCATAATTTGTAGACGCTGTTGTTCGCAAGAATTAAAGCGAACGATGATAACTGTGTTACAAAAGATCCACTTTATTAAAGACTTGTCCAGTCATCAATCAAACTTTGTTATTGTTTTCAAGCTTCGGCTAAAGCTGCGTTTTCACTTAGCGTACAGAACAGTTCTGAGCGAACAAGCTTTTGTCCACGAGGTAATTGAAAACACTTGAGCGAGCGAACATGTTTTTTCAGTGTTCAGTGATGATCGGTAGGACTCGACGAACTCGCTCGCTCTCTCATACATTTAGTGAGAACGACGGCACGGCGGGCGAGCGAACATCGGTAGAACAACAAACATTTACTCTGAACAAAATATTCGCTCGTCAGGGTAAAGAACATGCGGCTTTAGACAGCGTTTTGTGTGATCTCGAGTTCACAGTACCTACTTAAAGTTTCAGTGAGAGGTGACTTCATGTGCCTGTTGCTTGATTTTGCCTCGACGAAGATAATATTGATTAGAGACTTGGGAAGTATGCCTTCGTCCACAGCTGAACAAATTTCCTATTAAGTATCTTGTCCTTATGAAACAATAGGTTATGGGACGAATTTCTAAATGAGCCTGTTCATCGAAATCTAATAGATTGGTGAAAAAGGAAGTGTTTATTAGTAGGTATCTGACTGGATACACTTCTATCACTTGTCTTCTGTCTTCTGTCATAAGAACGTTTATTCTGAATGTTGGCAACGTCGCAAATAGCTGTCAAAATTTACCTGTTTTGAATAATTTGGCAATATTACTGTATGGAAATAAGAAATGTGGCTAACTAGGGAACTAGAATATTAATAAGGTTAAGCTACTTTTGCCGGATTGGTCCGAGAATGGGTGACCATCTTTACATACCGAGACTCCTCCGTGCCTTGGAAAGCACGTTAAACCGTTGGTCCCGGCTGTCATTCGTGGATCTTTTGACAGTCGTTACGGGTCTTCAGAAGCCTGAAAGTCTGACAACCAGTCTTACTAAGGGGTATCGTATATTACCCAGTTACTGGGTTGTGGAGGTCAGATAGAGAGTCGGTCCATATAAAATACTGGTATTCAGCTGCATCCGGTTAGACTGGAAGCCGACCCCAACATAGTTGGGAAAAGGCTAGGCTGATTGATTATGCAAGTTATTGTTTATTCTACAAGATATTATATTATACCGAATATAACGAAGTCTTATGTGTCTAAGTTCATTGAACTGCTAACATCCAGAATATCGATAAAGAATAATTAATGATCTGAGGTATTGGTAATGTGTTCATAGTGGGTCTTGATTCTTGAAATGTTTGCGATTTTCAATGTAAGCGTTGAATGTTAAACATCATTACTATTTAGTTAGTAAGGTTACGTAAATATTATGGAAATCTTCAATAGGTTGTGGGTGTTATTGTAATTGTTTACAGAAAGTGTGTAATAATATTGCATTCAGTATTGGATGGAATCAATGTTTAGTTTTTTGCCATGTTTGTAATTATCAGAGGTAGTTAATTGTAGTTTTTATAACCCCCAACGCAAAGAGAGGCGTGTTATAAGTTTGACCGCTATGTGTGTGTCTCTCTGTGGCACTGTAGCTCTTAAACGGGTGAACTGATTTGAATGTGGTTTTTTTTATTTGAAAACAGGTTTTCTTGCGATGGTTCTTAGAAATGTTTTATTCAATATCGGTTCAGCCGCTTGAAGTTTGTCAGCTCTTTTCTAGTTGATGAATGGATGTGAGCACAGGTCTGATCGATTTGAAATTTGGTATTCTGTTACTCCAATGATACTACAAGAACAGTAACCTTGAACTGATGCTGCAGCATCATGTGGAATTTGCAGGATACCCAACTCCCGATGCCTGAGAGATATTTCTCGCCGGCATGTGAAGCCAAGTCAGAGGCCCATAGGCGATATAAAACTCTGACACCAGGTTAGTCACTAACCACACGAAAAAGAAAGAAAGAAAGACTTCCCAAAGCTCCAGTACGAATACCAACCAGTCCAGTGTAACCTACGTCATCCAGTTTGCACAAAAAGTTTACAACTGTACTAAAACAACGAACTGGATTGGTATACGATCCAAAAGTTCCATGTTTCGGTTTTTATACATATTGCGGTATCCGGTAAGTAATAGTGGGTTTCGGGGCGTGAGGATCCCTAAAAACCCTCCTCTCTGGGAGTTTTCGCATCAATTTAGGGTAACATATCACATGTACTTTTTAGCGAACGGTTTCGTTCATAATTTGGAGGGATCCAATGCGTACATAACATACTTTTTTAAGCTTGAGTCGAAAACTCATGTTTGAGTTCGACTGACGGCCGGATTTGCCCGCATCTGTTTTAAGGAAAGCGCTGAGCAATGTCGTACTCTTGTCCAGTTGCTATTACAATTTCGTAGGCGGTTTCTACAACCTAATTTAAACCTAACAGAAAATTTCTTGATATCTTCATTTACCTCTTTAGGTCGCTTTAAATTGTTGTTCTCCCGCAAAAATAATTAAATATTGTTTTTATTATTTTAATTATTCACAACATAATATATATATATATACAATTTTGTTTGTACTTAGAGTAAATTATTACTCTAAGTACAAACAAAATTGTATGATATTATTTATCTTATAAAATAACAAGACTCCAAGTACAAACAAAATTGTATGATATTATTTATCTTATAAAATAACAAGACTCCATATTTACTTAGGGCGGATATTTTTCTATATAAATTATAATTATAACTTGCCTAATGACCACCCTAATCGTTTGGCTCCGAGTCGCAGCAGTAATTAAACTATATTGCCTTTCTAATACCTACTTGACAATAACGAGGAAACATCTTCAAGTCTTGTGTGAAAGTATAATATAAAAAATTTCGCCTGTATTCTCTGAAGGCTTTGATTGCGTCAGATAAGAGTTCCTATTTAATAGAGATAGGGTAGTATTGCACCCAACAGGGAAAAAGTCTAGAAGCTGAGCTTCGATTGAGAGTTTCCTAATTAAAATGCCTTTTTAACCTATGCTTTAGGGTAACCTGACTTTTTTTTTAACGTGGGAAATTATCACATAACTTCTCCCGCTCTGGCCGGAGCGGAAGGGTGTGTCAGACTCTTACTGACTAAAAGCCACCCGTGTTCCTTTACTTTCCTTTTCATTGCCAGAGGCCACGGTATCCCTTCCGGACTTTCCCGCGACCCTGGAGGGTAATCTGACCTGACCTGGGGATTTTAGATGTTCAGTTGTCGTACTTGCTAGGCCAGAACCATAATTGGGTGAACATACTTTCAATCCCGATCCGAGAGTTTTAAAGGATATAGATAATCCATTGCTTCATAGGTTTCAAAATTTCGTCTACTCATCAAAGTTAGTTAGTACGCAATAAACGTGGCTGAACTGTCAAAATTAAACCCATTGCGATCAACTGTCATTTTATTTGTGTGAAGCAATTAATCCGTACCAAACAATCAAAGAAGAAATTGATATTGTCAATGCTCTATTATCTTAAATGGTATCTAATCTGGAATTTCTCAGAGAGAATATAATTTATTTCTGTCGTTGACCTATGACATGAAGTCATTGATTGAGTTACGTGTACTAACTACATAAATAAATCATGCCCGGGTCTTTGCCCGCTTATAATACTTTCGAGGATGAATGTAATTTTTCGAGATAAAATATCTAACTTATCTACCTACTATTTGAATTGCATCGAAATCGAAATGATAGTTTGTCACCTATTTGACACACAGAAGAGCTTACTATTACTATATTATTAATAGAGATACAAAAAAAAAAACTCTCAAACACCGTTGTGAGAAAAATCTTGATGACGAAATAGATTTTTCAACTTTAATATTGGACTGAAACATCTTCATTTCTGGTCGTAAAGTCGAAGTAATGGCATAGATTGATGGCAAGTTCTTATGACTCTCACGTCATAAAATTAAGTGACCTTTAATGTTCTCTAACAGAAATCGAGGTCGTGAAACGTCTGTCTCTCTTTAGCGTATCCACTACATCATTTCAACGCCAATCCTGCAAAAAAATCTGTATACAGTAAATAACTTCGTGGACGTATTGAATTATGAGTAGTAAAGAAGATGCTACAGCTCATCTAAGAAGGAACTTTATTTTATGAAAGAGAAAACAACACAACAGAAGGTCAGAACAAGAATGAACACTGAATAGGCATGTGGCGACATCTAGATCGCCACATGTGAACTACGCATCACAATGACATCACGCGAAATCCTGTATCGCGCAAGCAGGTTATACTGTACTTCCCAACATCAGTCGTCGGACAGATGCCTACAAGACAGGACACCCGTTTGGATATAGGATCCTCCCTTTTCTATAGAGGATGAGTGAACTTTACACCCTGTTCCTTATACCTCTATAGGCATCTTCTGGGCACGCTCGTTGCAACGTAGACCTCATCCATCGCTTTCTATCAGGAGACATTGAGAAAGAACCGGAGTCACCGACATAGTTTGCAAAGTAAGTACGCTGAAGTAACGGTCGACTTACCGATAGCAGACAAGAACTTGACTGGTGACAGCACATCAGCAAAATATGGCGTGAGATAAATGATTGCCAAAACTATCTACAAAAATATATCCATCACTCTTCCTAAATCCGCCATTTTCGTATGTTCAACCTTCTGCCGAACATCCTGTATATTGATGAGATTTCTTGTACAAAGGTGTTCATAATAACAAGTATATTAACAATTCAGCTCACTTAAAAGATTGCAGTTAGAAATGTGATATTCGAAGTGCCTGAAGAATTAACTCACTTCCTAATTAATTCCGAGCTTAAAGTCTTCTCAAGTTTGTTTCTGCTCTAGGATAATCTACACATGACTCTTTAAAACTTTTAGCTTTTAACAGATTCTGTAGTTAACCACAAATGGTTTTACTCTCAGTCGAACTGAAGTATTCCGCATACAGCGCATTCCCCGAGTGGTTAAAACGAAAAAGGACGCCAAAGTAAAGGCTTCTTCTTTCAGTTTTTCATGTTTTCAGAAGGAAGTGTTCGCCTTGTTGAATTTGGTATTTTCTGGTAACTACCAAGTGCAAAATGTTGTATATTCTACTGCAAATAAAAGTGATATTTAAGAGAAGAATAAATTCTTAATCTTCAAGAATTAGATAGTGGCTTTTATATACATTTTATTTGTACAAGAAAGTCTCCGCAAAAACGGTTATAAATACCTAATTAATAGAACCATGTTTCCGTCCTTCAACCCTCACACCCTTGTAGGAATGAGTATCTAATTTCCTGCACTCCAATCCAGTCTATAATAGGAAATGAGGGGAAAATCAAAAGCCTGAAAGCCGGGCTTGCCAAGCCACTTAGAGCACCGTAGTGTGTGTGCTGTTGTTCACATCAAGTGTTTGTGTGGGTACTCTAGTGTCCGTTATAGCGAACATCTCTCTAGATTTCATAGCAGCTTGTGTAACCTGAAATTAGTGTTGAGTTTTTGTTTCAATTTGTGCTGTTGTACCTGAGTTTGAATAGATAGATTTCAGTAGGTATTCCAAGGGAAGGTAAAGTAAAGGGAAGGTAGGTAGGTAAGCCAAGTCAGAGGCCCATGGGCGGCTTTAAAACTCTGACACTCTGAAGTAGGTATTAAGCGAGCTTGAGTAAAAGGGTGCCCTATGTGGTAAAGTTCGATAGGAATGACAGGGACTAGTAGAATCGCCGCAGGAGACGCCGCGGGCGTCGAAAGTCGCGAGCTGACTTCCGGCCACCGTAGGCGCGGGCTTGCTTACGGTGAGCAATGGGTAGCTCGCCGTCCGATAAGGACCAGGCCCGGGTCGACGGTGCGTTGTGTTCCACGCGCGCCTCAAAGAGATGTCAGCACCAACTGACGGGGTTCGTAAGGGCCAATGCCTGGCAGGGTTGCGAGTTTGTCCGAAAGGGATATCGCGGTTCCAGCACACAGGCAACGGAAGGAACACGGGTGGGTTTTAGTCAGTACAAGTCTGACACACCCTCCCGCTCCGTCCAGAGCGGGAGAAGATATTTGAAAATTTCCCACCCAAAAAAAAAAGAAAAAAAAAAGGGACTAGTAGAACATAGCCATGTTAGATAACTTTTTGGATGGCGTCTTAAGTATTTTGACGATACATGGTATCTAAAATAAGTCATCATTCACCTGCCCTTATTCCAATTTATTTGGGTTCGGTGCAACTTTTATTTTTCTTCCATACACTTCTCTAATTGTCGTCATCTCAGTAATCACTCCCTTTCTAGCCATATCATCTTTCACGCAGTCCATCCATTGTTTCTTTGGTCCATGTATCTCAAAGAACGAATAAAAACAATATTGGGAGGATTTTAGGAATGTATTTGGTTATCGAACATGCCAGTAATACCAAAATACAACTGTTTTAAGTATTTGCAATTAAAATTTCTGTAAAACAGCGAGACCAACGGTTTATATTGGATTACGATGGAACGAGTCCTTGTATCCACAGGGACACACATTGTGGCGGACAAACTTTTTGACACGTGTATCCAACTTCTATTTACTTATTTCTGTGTCCATGACTCTCATCGTGTGGCAACCGACAAGCCACCCCATAAACTTTTTGTGGGTAAAGTAATGGGATTACTGGGTATTGCCCGCGACTTCGTGTGCATGCGTTTTGTATTTTATTATTTTCAAGGAACCCCAGTACTAAGCCTCCACTGTCCATCCGTCCGTCTGTCTGTCAGCGGGCTGAATCTCATGAACCGTAATAGATAGACAGTTGAAATTTTAACAGATTGTGTATTTCTATTGCCACTATAACTACAAATAAAATCAAAATAAATGACACGTTTTCGGCTTTTTTTTGCTAAATATTGTACGGTGGCGCAGGAAGGGTTCCTGTGCGAGTTCCATTCGCATTTGGCAGGCTTTTTAAAACAAATAGCCAGAGTGAAAAGTAGCTTAATGTCCTTTGCAAGGTACCAGGCTTCCTATCTATCTTTCGTAACGAACGTTTCAGTATTTTAGTAGAGAGCAGTGGTGACCCAGTGGTAACAGCCGCAACTGACGAGTTGTGGGTCGTAGGTTCGAACCTTGACTTGTCTCCTCCCTCTCTCTCACAGAGAGGAGGCCTGTGTCCCAGCGGTGGGAACATTATAGACTCATTGTGCAGTGTTTTAGGCGTGAAAAGGTAACAGACAAACAAAGTTACTTTCGCATTTATAGTATCTACTTCGTTTTCACGATCCAAAAGGGCTTTTTACAGGATTCAACCGTTGTCAAATTATTTAGTGATCCTAAAGTAGTAATAAGAAGTGTTTTTGGTGACAGCATGAAAATTTTAACTCCGTTGGCTAATCGTGTTTGGCACAACATTCAAAATTATTATAAGACAAATGTATTTCTTCAAAAATATAGAGACATTTAAATAATATGTTGTTACACTATAATACACTTTATTCTATTAAACATCTGTGTCTGAACTAGATATTAAATATCTGTATTTCAGACATCAGCGCTCTTCACCAGTTTTAGGATAGGATTCTTCGAAGATACCTATTAAATAGCTCTTGTTGAGATATCAACATCATAATAATAACAATTAATATCTCTCGATAAGCGGTTGGATCAAGGGCCTGATTCACAAGGCAGAACTCCTCGATACGGCTTGCATGGGAGGAGGCTACTGTTTCTGAAGCCCTAACCACCGCTAACTTGGACCTGGCTCCCGACACCGGCGGACCGCTTTTATTTTATTTTTATATATAAAAAAAAAAAAAATGTTTGGAAAAAAAAGCAGAAACGTCGATAAAGAATTCTAAAACATCTCTAACATTATTCATATACAAGATATTATCTAATCGACAAAATATTCATAGCAGCGCTTAGACTACTTCAGACGGATAAAGTAGATTTTCTTTTATGAAATTTTTAGACCGGGATTGGAATTGCGTCAGATAACCCGGGCAGAATCACATCGGGTCCTTACACCGACATTGGCAAACGATATACGATGGTATCCTTCGCCTTTCCGTTTAAAAGGGTGAATGGCATCGTATATTATTATCTGTATGACGATATTTTTTTACAATTCCAATGATACTGTTTATCAGAAATGTGTGGTCATATTTAAGGGTGTGATACTGACCTTAAAACTGAACCACTTTCTCAATGGAATCAACATCGTTGTCACGAAAAAATTATCACCTGTCCCACACAAAACTTCAATACCTCTACAACTTCAGTACTCGACTCAAATGTATGAGCCAGATGATAATTTTTTCGTGATTACGATTTTAGTTCCATGGAGAAAGTGGTTTAGTTAGAAAGAAAGCAAGAAAAATTGTTTATTCTGCACAAACAAAACGCACATATAAAGTTAAAAACACATAAAATGCACATTTACAAAAGTAGCCAAAAGCCTCGTGTTCATCCAATAAATAAAAATATAAAAAGTAAAACAATGTTTTTCATTGGTTGCTGTCACGGCCACGGACCAAAGACATTATTGCGGAATACTCTTGCAACATTACCAAATGTCAACAAAAACATCACAAAAACAAAATGCTCTCCACACATTGACATTGGCAGAATTGTCGACATCGGCACCATTGCCATAAGGAAAAATAGAATAGAATAGAACAAAATGCTGATAGCAGAGTTACTACTACTTTTGTAACAAATAATAAGAAAAATTATGCTGTGCGTCGCATCTGTGCAAGAACAGGTCATTGCTCAGCGAAATACTGTGAATTCGGACGAACCTAAGGTCAACAGAGCTGGTTAGCTGGCTAGTTTGATGCTTACCACACCTAACACATTTCTGATACACGTTATATATTGTTTGCAGAAAGACGTGGAAAGGTGACGCAAAGTCTAGCTGGACTAAAGCTGCGAAGAAATAAAGAAATGTAGACGGAGTCAATTTTGCTTTGTAATTTTGTAGCTGATAGCTTATTTATTTCTACTCCGGATTCAAGACTTTGGTGAGTAAACGCATAAACTCTTGGTTTTTGGGAATATTTATATTTCAGTACCTACAATAACTTTTGGCGGCATCTACATCGCCACTGCGAACTACGCATCAAAGACCTGACGTCACCCAAAATTCTGCATCGCGCAAAAAGAGTTTACCGCGTGAACAGCATATTATTACGTATATATATAACTTTCCGATATCAATCGTCGGGCAGTTGCCCACCAGACACTATACCTGTCTGGTCGGACGATCCTCCCTTTTCTATAGAGGATGAGTGAACTTTACACCCTGTTCCTCATGCCTCTATAAACTAAATGATTGAATTGCCAATTGGTCATTATTAAATTACACGACTAGCAAAGACAATCAAGAACTAGGTTAGGTTGGTAATCAACTTACTTCAAAGTAACCTACGTCTATGTTTCATTTAAAGGTGGATAATGGTCACAGATAATGGTGATGGAAGACTACACGGACCAGGGAAGCATGGCAGAAAAGTGAGGAGGCCTATACTTAGGAGTGGGTGCAACAACGCTGACAGTAATGACGACGATGAATGGTAGGTACACACGGCTACATATCAAGCTATACATTTCTAGTCAAACTTAAAGTATTTAATTCAATCAAACCATTTACAGGCACTTTTGAACTGTCAAGAAATCGGTCAGTGAGAAATATGAAGTTAGTTGCCCATTCTAAAGCGTAGTAGGTACCTATGGAGAAGAACGGGCAAGAACGTCCACGGAAACTCTTTCAAATAAAATAAATTGTTGGAAGATATTGGTTACATCATTCATGTTGAAATTAAACATGTGAGAACAATGTAGAAAGACGTGCACGTTAGAAGCGTCCGTAATAAAAAGATAAAACACAGAACAGTTCAAAAATTCAAACCAGCCATAGCAGATAAGAGTTGACCAGTCCCAACTGACGGCGCCCGTTAATATAAGCTGATCTCGCATTGTATAGGATTTCCGTACAATGAGAGGTCAGCTTATACAGGAAATGTATAGCTTGTTAAGTAGCCGTGTGTACTTGAAATTGTCATGGGCACAGATGTATTCATCTGTCAAATCAAAAGTATCAAAACTATCAGATGTATTCATCAAAAGTAGGTACGCGGCGGGCTCGACTTGTCGAATTCTATACAATATATAAAATTAATTAATTATTTCATAATATATAATTCTATACAAATAATAGTTACGCGACAGAAAGAGGGGCAACTATTAGGTGAATATAACTGTAGGTAATTAGCGCTGTGCCACTTGAAATGCACTTTATTGTGTCGTAGTAAGAGTTGCTTTTTATTTAAATGATTATGCGGAGTGACACATCTGTACTAATCTGTGCCATGGGCGAAAAAACCAAATGATTAAACAAGTAGGACAAAAGCAACTTGATACATAGTCTATATAACAGATGCGATAAGAAAATCATTACCTAACGTGCTATTAAAGATGGCTTAAATCCCTTCCTGCTAAACTTCAAAAGCCTGCGGTAGAATTCATAACCCATACTTGTAATAAACCACTTTACTAATATCTCCTTCAGCTTCAGAACGCATTTCGGTAACAACTTCATCACAGATTCTAAACTTGGTAACTTTAGCGTGTTCAGTCGGTGACAAATTTTGGGCCCAATATTTCCTGAGCGTTGGCCAATATTTGAAGGTGTGGGTCAAACTTTTGATGTTAGGTATTGGTTTTTGTTGTAAAAGTAGTCAACCAAAGATTTGACGATGAACAGAGCAGGTTAGTAATGGTCATATTTATAGTCACCATGCTGATGCTGACCTTTTTTATTCACGACTTCACTACTTTCTTAAGTCACAAAATTGGTCGATTTTAAAGGATAGTCACGAGCACTATGCACACTATTTAAAATTCAAAAATAAGGATGATTTTTTTTCCTAATCCACAAGACATAAACGACGACGCTTATTTTGTGGTAGTTTGATTAATAAAGTTATTATTATTTCCTTTATTTCATTAATATACTTATCAATTACGTTTTAAAATATAAGAATATAAAAATCATTTAAACATATAAAAATAGTCCCCCACCGGTATTGGGACCACGGTCAAGCTACTGGCGATCAGGGCTCCAGAGAGAGGGACCTCCTAACAATGCGAGCCGTGTCCAGAAATACCGCTTTCTGAATCAAACCCTTTATCCAGCTGATTATTATTATTTCAAAATACTTTATTCGTAAGAACATAAAATTACAATCTCTATAACGGCAGGAGAAGATCACTTTTGAAAGTTGCTAACTGTCTAGATACACATCAGTGCTCGTGACTGTACATATTATATTACATCAGATGATAAATTCAGGGGCCAATGGCTAAGTAATGGTAAGTAGTAATAACAGCCGCACGGGTCGATTGCCGCGGTCGGTCCGTGGTTGGGTGACCATCTTTATATACCTAGACCCCTCCATGGCTCAGAAAGCACGTAACGACGTTGGTCCTGGGTCCTGGCTGTCATTCTTGGATCTTCAGTCGTACCGGGTCGTCAGAAATCCAAAAGTCTGACAACCTAGTCTCATCAAAGGGTATGATCGTATTACATATCCAGTAACTGGGTTGTGGAGGTCAGATAGGCAGTCGCTCCATGTAAAATACTGGTATTCAGCTGCATTCGGTTAGACTGAAAGCCGATCTCAACGTATTTGGAAAAAGGCTAGGTAGAAAATAATGAGATTTCTAAATGCATAAAGCACAAAAGGATCTCTGTCTTCTGAAACGCTCCACCAACATTTGCCACCAAGTACCTAAATACCTACCTCTGCAGTCTGAATGTTATTATGCAAAACAGTGCCAATCCTAGTTGCAAACCACAAGAGGCAAGCATTCGACTCAAGTGTTTGCTAGCTCATCTACAAACACCTAGTTTTCTTCGCTAAAGTTTATGAAAATAAACCATACAGGGTGGTATCCGTCGACGCGAAAACTGTTACCATGGGTTCAGTACATGATTCTGAACCCCCCTGCGTTGAAATTTTTATTTATATTTTTAAGACGAAACATTTCAACCCAGGGGCTTCAGAATCATGTACTGAATCCATGGTAACCGGCTTCGCATCGATGTCCATGACACCCTGTATAAAACCCGTATCGATCCCGTGGGAATTCGGGATAAAAAGTATTCTATGTCCTTCTCCAGGTCAAGGTCTACCCTTGTGCTATATTTAACAACTTATTTTATGTACCTACATTCTAAGCAAATAAAGACCTATTCTATTCTATTCTTTATCCAAATCCGTTCAGCCGTTTTAGCGTGAAAGCGTAACAAAAAAAAACAATCCAACTCACTTTTGCATTTATAATATAAGTTAGGATAGTTAGTTAATTGTTTGTGGTTTGATGAGGAAAAATACTAAATAGTAACATAATATCACGCGTTGTTTCACCCGAAGGGTTGGACAGTGGTGAACCTAAAGTACACCCACATTTTGCCAGTACCATGTAATAGGGGGCGAGCCTATTGCGAACCGGGCACAAATCCAGACTCCGGGCTGCTACTGAGAAATTCCAATAGAAAAACCTAAAAACCTTTTTTCCCGACTCGGGAATCGAACCCAAGACGTCAAGCTCAGCAGTACCGCTTGTGACCACTAGACAAACGAGGCACTCAGATATTAAGTATTGTTATTCTTTAAAAATAACTTCAAAACTTAAACGGTTTCGAGGTGTTAATCCGAAGTGGAATGGCTTTCGAAATGAAAGCGGTCCCTTGAGTGACGTTCAAAGTGAACTTTTCCAAATAGCGCTACTGTTCATTGAATGGATTTGTATCGGTTCTGGTTTTGTTATCAGGGTTCAAAATTTCATTAGTGGTCAGTTGCCAGCCCACTAATTAAATTTAAATTTATTATGATCGCCTGCAGCGTCCGTTATAATACCGATCATTTATTCACTTCCCATACGAGGTAATTTCGCTGGCATATTGTATAGACTACATTAAATGCCTTTTAAGTATTCTGTAAGCCTATTCCTTCATACAAAGTGTCTATCAAAGTCGTTGGTACTTCATTATTGAATGACAAAGTTGATCTATGTGCGAGGAACTTTGACATTACCCACTTAAGAATGTTGAATTTAGACAGAGGTCAATGTTCCGATATGCTATACTATTAAACGAAGAATATTTGTATATATACAGACTGAGATATCGCCGCGAAAACTTTTACCATGGACTAAGTATATGATTTTGAACGCGTGCGCGTGCGCGTGCGCGTGCGCGTGCGCGTGCGCGTGCGTGTTTTTTGCGTTGAAATTTTTCGTTGGTTATACAAACAAATGCAAATCATGTACTGAATCCATGGTAACAGTTTTCGCGTCGATGTCCCTGCCACCCTGTGTATATTATATACCTAAATATATATATTTGTAATTACGTTCTGGAAAACGGCTCTAAAGATTTCGATGAAAGTTGCAATATAGGGGTTTACGGGGACGAAAAATCGATCTAGCTAGCTCTCATTACTGGGAAAAGGAACAGCGAGCAGAGCTGTGTCGCCCAAAGTTTAGAACAAGACGGCTACCTTAAAATAATGACATAGCAGCATAGAATTAGTATGTACTATACATGGAATTAGTATGAACTATCCTATACTATTAAATGAGCATTCTCTATTTTCACCCGAGCAGAGCTCGGTTGGTCAGGTACATTATATTTTAATAAGTGCTGTAGGTATAGAATATATAAATTCTTCCATTTAATCTTTAGTTGTAGTAAAAAAAAATATCAACGTCGTTGACAGCTTTGTTTCAACTAGTGCTGGATATAGGCCTCCTCTCTTTTGTAGCTTCTATCCCTACTTTGTGCTAATCATATCCAATTTTCATCATGTCAATATTGGTATTCAGCTGCATCCGGTTAGACTGGAAGCCGACCCCAATATAGTTGGGAAAAGGTTAGGCAGATTGATTGAACAGAAGAACGGTGGTTTGCCCAACTGTCTTCTGGACTACCAATTTACGTAACGGGTTAAGGGATATTTTCAAGATCTACGTATATGTTCCTGTTTCATGTCCTTTTCAACACTGTCATCAATGGTATCGTCACATGCTTTTAAGAGCTTTCTATTTTGGGGACCTTGTTTGACAATATAATAAGAAGAGTTATCATGGGTATTTATTGGATACTTACTTCTAACGCTCTCGACAGTGATGCCCACACCATGAGCAGCAGCGTCACCACCACAAGCGCATACCCGAACTTAATAAACGCCATCAAACTCTGCAACAATAAGAAACATTGTTAGAAGGATATGTAAATAATTGCTTGGCAGTCAAAAATATGCAGATAACATCTCCAATGTATGGTAATTATTTGTATAATGGTTAGTTGAAGATTGAAAACAAATGAACTACGAACTTTAGAGTACAACGTTCATCGAGCATAATATTGTTTTAAGTAAAACTAGCGTAAGTATAATGATGCGGTTACTGCTAACACTTATTTAGCGTACCAAACAATGATACATCCATACATATGTTATTAAGCAATTTAAGCTTAGGGTCGGTAGGAAAACATCACCAATACAATTACTTACTCTACAGGTTCAGAGTAATCGAACAGCATCGATACAGTAGGTAACATCATTGATAGCTATATGTTTGTTAATAGAATATTTCCTATGAAAAATGTCTATAGCAAATCTTACAAAATTAACTTTCTCGTTAAAATCACTTCTTCAGAATACACCTGTGAACTAAACGCCGTAGTAGACTACACAGAGTACTTACTTACTTAGTTAAAATTTCCTCAGAACTGAAGTGGATAATTCTCGGAAGGCGTAATTTATGGGAATTATATATGATGAATATAGGTTGATATTCTTGTGATATGGTAGTCACGGATTGTTACAGCTTAACTTAATTCATTTTCATTGAAATAGATTGTGTTGTTTTCATTCTAGATGAAAAAAATATTGTTACCTTTTCTTGAAAATAGAACTTAAAACAGAACATGAAAAGTCTCTTCCTCCTTAAAGGCCTTAAAGCTCCTCAAAGCTTTCTTAAAGGTCCTTAAAGCTACTTAAAGGATTTTCTAAAGACTTTAAATATTATCAAGCCTTTGGATCTGAAAAGACATCTTCAAAACAAACATCTACCGATGTGACAAAAACTCTCATCTTTGGAAGAACTTTTATGTCCTCAGAGTAAAGAAAGTCTGAAAAAAGATTATTCAAATCCAAAGGGAAGATAATGTTATGGATAATAGGAAGGTATATAAAAAAAAATTATAAAGTTTTCGTAGAAAACAACATCAATAGCAGAACAATTAAAAACAATCGTTGCATTATGCATAATGAAATAATTAAACGAACCGTACATACGTGTCTGCTGAACTGCTAAAGCGAGAGAATTTAATGGAAATGCAGTCAAATAAAAACCGCCAATAAGCCCATCATTGTGCTTAAAAATATTGCTAGCATTACTTTTATATTATACTAGCTTTTGCCCGCGACTTCGTCCGCGTAGAAGTCGAAAATGGTTCTAATAGGATTTTTTATTGGTTTTTTGCATTAATTTTGTTATAACATATAAATTATTATGTTAAAATGTTTGAATAATTATAAAATATAACAATCTTTATTATAGTGTAGGGATATAAAGGTTTAATAAACCTGAAAAAAAAAATGTTATATTTTATGAACACGAAGCTCGGCCTTTGATCTGGCGAACGTTACACGAGTGTATTATCTTTTTACAACGAAATCGAAATACTACACCTACCGCAATATTTCTTTGTAAACAATATTTTTTGTTTTTCTTTCGGGTGCTAGAATCACCAGGCTACACTGTGCGCTTACTCTGGAGCATGCCACATACAACTGGCCGTGGGAGAAGCAGCTTGCCCTTGTTTTATGTGAGTTCAACCTTTTTTGAATAAATTCGGATTGACTTTTCAAACATGTGTCAAAATAAAATGTAATTAAATCAAAAGCACTAAGGAGTATTGATATCAACTTCGAAGCAAATCACTCCCAAAATAACTTTCTACCCTATTTAACCCCGTTAGGGGATGAATTTCGATAAAATACGAAACAGGTCTTCCATTAATTCTGTTAAAGAATCTGTATGCAAAATTTGAAGTAGATTGGACCAAGGAATCACGTTGTCCCATACAAACTTTGCCCGCCTTTTTCACCCCCTTAGGGGTAGATTTTGAAAAATCCTTTCTTATTGGATGCCCACGTCATACAAAGAACACACCCTCCAAGTTTCAGGTCTCTACAATCAGCGGTTTAGGCTGTGCGCTGATCCGTCAGTCAGTCATTCAGGACAAAGCATTTTATATGTATAGACAATGCAGCAATTTGTAGTGATGTTATCATTCTCTTGGTCTGATCCCCATTTATTTGGGGTTAAAATTAAATGAAATTGTTTATTCTGTAAATAGGATATCGGAATCACTTTTACACGTTGTATAAAATAATATTAAAATTAGCTAGATGAGTTCGGCGTTTCCTATCTGACTACACTGAGAAGAAAGGCCGAAACAAACTAAGAGGTCGCAGTCTCTTTTCCAGACATAATCTTGGTCAGGCCATGTAGATTAGTGTCTGAAATGGTCTTTTGAGAAAAGAACCACACAGATTTGAGTGCACCTGCCCAGTCAGTGAAAGCATTTGTCAGTAATCGTGCAGCTCAACTCAGAACTTAAGGAGCTCAACGACTCGACGAACAATACCGAAGACATTTGGGTAGGCCGCATAAACTAATCAAACTGCCAGACCATATATAAAACTAACTGAGAAAGAAAAAATAAATGAAAGAAAAACAAAAAAATATCCGCATAGTTCTCGTATTTACAATAATTAAAATAATATTATGATAATATTAGTTGGTTGGGGCAGCATGTCCGCTTCTTTCATACTTCTCTCTTAGTTATCACCTTTTTTATTAGTTTATAGAGGGATTGATCAGTATGACCATGTCACCGTCATAAGGGCATTCTATATCTTTACGCTTAATATCTAAGTTTACAATTTTGTATAATTTTTTGGCTGTCCTGGACAAGAGAGCAGCTAAGATACTGTTATACATGCCATCATTAATAAAAATTAAAACCGTTTTCTATGAAATAGTTACTCCTCTCAACCTCGTTCCGGACACATTCCGCTAAAATACGAGTGGTATCCTCTACCTTATCACACTCAAAACAATTGGGTGGATCACTCTTTTTCATAAAAAAAAATATAAAAATCCGCATAGATAGTCCTCACATTTACAATAATTAAAATAATATTATATTAATATTAGTTGGTTGGGGCAGCATGTTTACTTCTTTCTTACTTCTTTATCAGTCATCACCTCGGTAGTCACCCCCTTTCTAGCCATATCATCTTTCATACAATCCATCCATCGTTTCTTAGTTCTTCTTATTGCCATCTACATTCTCAATCAAAACTTTCCTCACGGAATTTTCCTCAATTTGTTGTGATGTTGAAGAGTTTATCTCAGCTACGATTGAATGAGACTTTTTAACTTTGTTTCTGAGTTTCGAGTAAAGCAATGGCACGTAAGACATGTGCTAAGCGGACGTGACTTAGATACGGTAAGGTTTTGCAGTTGTGATAGGCAGATGTTACCACCTAACATATGTCAGGTGGAATATCAATAAAACTTTGATGAATACCTTCAAACTATAGTCGTATAAAAATTAGAAAAGATATGAATCCAAGTTCTTTCAAACTGTGCCAGCAAATTCAAAGCCAACGGCAATAATGAAAACCCAATAATGGAGAATCAAAGAATGGTGATTATTGATCTTAATACGCGTGAGGAATATAATAAAGGACATAAAAATATCAGGAACGAACACTGTCTCATAAATTTAAAATAGCCCACTTGTATCAACGTTAATAAAATATTGACAAATAAACCCAAGAACAATTTATTTTATCGTCACAATACTTCTTTAAACTCGAAACCCCTCCCTTGAGGACACCCCAAGGGAGAAACGGTTTGATAAAGCTTAAGTTTAACAATCAGAGCAACACTTAAAGAGAAATTAAACCTCTCCAGTATCTACATAATATATTCAGATCTTTGTTAATAGCAGCGAGTGTGGAGCCAAGCTTGAATAAGACGCAGCTGGTATCGATCCACAAGATTTTATGAATAATAAGGTTATTTTCGAGATAAGTTGCCATGTTAAACGGTTTCGAGATATTGCTTGCTGTACGTCTGCTAGGCAATTTGTTATGAGGCGAGTTACAATGGTATGACAATTTATATTTATTATTTTGGTATGAATAAATCAATATATAGGTGAGTACTTAAAATAAAACGAATAAACGCTTTCTGTGGCTTGCTTCAAATCAACATATAATCACATTATATTCTGGAAAGCTAACAAAGATATACGGCCGTAATGAAGACATTTCTGATCATACGTATGGCTCATCTTCTAAGATGAGCCATACGTTCATCTGAATCCTGTGTGAATTTGATAATAACATAATATCACGCAGGCATTCCCCGAAGGGTTAAACAGAAGTGTACCTATAGTACCTACATCCACACTTCGCCAGATATGTTAAAGTCCCATATAATAGGGGGCGAGCATATTGCTATTAGAATAAAAAAATAAGAAAATATTTGCTTTAAAACATGGTACACATGGTCTTATAATATAGTTATGATCTTACATGTTAATTTTTTTACACATGTCTAATACCATTGGTTATTAGAGTTTCGTATCTTATATTTGAACACTTAACAATAATAAATAGGTACATAAAGTAATATAATTAAAACTCATTATCATATCTTTTCATTACCTGTTACTTTTTTATAATAAAAAGAATTTGCTCTATAAAAACTGATTTCCAATATGCCATTTGTTTAGTTTAGATTTAAAGTGTTTTAGAGGAAGTTCCCTTATTTCTTTTCGAATATTATTGACGATTTTAATTGCTGTGATAAAGGTATTTTTATGACATAATGTGATTTGATGTGGAAGGAATTTTTTGTAGTGTTGGGTCTCGACGGGTATTGGTAATTTGATAAGTATAGTTTAATTATAGGTGCTGTCGAACACCAAAGCTAGCACATCATATACATATACACAGGGAAAATTCACGTAGCTATACATCAAGCAAACCACAAGAGATATGCCAGTAGATCTTACGCTATAACTATAAACCACAGGCACTTGGGACCAAACCGATAATGCAACCAATACGCCCATTTCTCACCATACCCTATAGACAGACCGAATAATATTTAAATATTCCGCAGACCGTTTATTGATCTTATTTCGAGGAAAGAGTACCCCTCTCGGCACATTTTTCTTTCTTATTATAACTGAAAAGAACCTCTTTGTTACCAAAAAGGTTTTTACACGACCAAGATAATCTGGGATTTAAAGATTTCTGAGAAGGTTTCAATGTGAACGAAGCTAATGGAGATGTAAATAACGCTGTCTGTGGCAAAAATGTAAGAACTAAGATTTTATTGAAATTGGACGTCTTTTTTAAGATTCTGGACTTGAAATACTAGATCCTGTAATTGATAGAGATGTAATGATGTGAGAAGTTAACTTATAAAACATAGCCTTATGAAATATAATCAACACTACGAGAGCAGAAACGTATATATTTTCAATATCAATTATAAAAATGCTTCGGGCACAACACGCCAAAAATCGTGCAAAAATCAGAAATAACAATTTTGTCATGAAAATCTAAAACTCCCCTATACGCCAACACAAATTGGGGTGCAAATATCCGGTGGTATATTTTGTCCCCCGGCTACCTAAAATTGCAGCCCGAGTGCCAATGAAATATAAGGTACATAGAAAATATTTCAATACGATGGTATCTGCATTTTTCGTTGACACGAATGCACTAGGCTTGTTAGAAAAAAAACCACTGGAGCTACAGCCATTTGGTAGTGGTTATGACAGATATTCAGGCCGAACTAAAAATAAAACCAAACGAAAGAATCAATATAATTTAGGTGAAACGGAATGGCTTGACGCCTTGTCCAAACTCAAACTCAAAGCATTTATTTCAATTAAACCATTTACAGGCACTTTTGAATTGTCAAATAGTCGCGTCAGTTAGTCAGAAAGTTGAAGCTAGTTGCCCATTCCAAAACGTAGATCTTTATGGAGAAGAACGGGCAAGAAACTCCAAGGACACTCTTTTAAACATAGAAAATTACAAAATCCTGGGTACATTATTCTTGTTGCTTCTATAAGTGAGAATAATGTACAAAAACGAATCAAAACAATTCAAAATATAAGATTAAAAATAAGTCATGGCAGATAAGAGATGACCAGTCACAACTGACGGCGCCCGTTCACGAACATGACGCGTGGATCAGCACCATTCAGCTCAACCATTTTGTAGGGAACCGAATGATCCAACACACTCGCCACCATCAGCGAGACATTTAAGTGAGCATTACATTGTAAGACTCTTACAAGTTATTGCTGGAAGTTGAAAGTCTACGTTACTTTACCATCAACCAGCTTAATTGCGTCTTCTTAAATTTACACGCTGGTTCCAATCGTTTTTGGAGTTGTACGAACTAAGTACAATTGAACATTCTCCAAAAGTTTAACTTTTTAGCGTTAATAAATGAAATGCATAAACTAAGCTTCAACTAAATTGGCATTAGATTTACCAGCAAAGGATTTGCATTCAAGCATTGTGTTACATATTCATGAAACATACTACAGCTATGTACTCGTATATCCAAACACCACTTGATCAATATGGAGTTGCATATTCGATATCCTGTATGAATAATTTCCTGCAAATTTTCGAAAATAAGCTATTTTCATTTGGAATTCCACGTGCATATGCCTTATTTCCGTCAACAAGCGACCAATTGTACGCCGGGCAAGAAATTTTGTTATGCACACATAACCGAAAATTTCAATTTCCAACCATTTTCCTCCGAAATACGGTTGAGAATCGCATGTAAAATTATCATTTTCCGATGCGGCAAACACGATTCAATATAGTTATTTGTTGTGGAAATCGAGGCATGCGCTGTGGTCGCCATATTTTCCATTTCCCGGTGGAATGTTGGAAAACAATACTCGTGTGTTAAAAATTACCACTGATTTTAGCCAAGTCCAGTTACCATGGACAATATATGGGTCACGTTACAGGCCACTGGGAAATACTTTGTAGAATTTTAATGCCCTGAGTTATAGGTACTAATGTTCTGGTAGACGGTTAAGGTGAGGTAGTTTAAAAGTCGTAAGTGTGTTCGTTTATCTTAACTGTTTTGAAATAGGTGTGGACCATAGTTTCATTCGAGAGAAAAATCGGTAGGTATTTAAAATAATTTCCTATTGATTATAATGCACAGTCATCATTTGCAATGCACACGTGCGATAAGATGTTAATTACGTATTTAAATTTTACGAAAAGCCTATGCTTTTCGTAAAATTTAAATACGTAATTAACATCTGACTAACATCTGTACTGCCTGATGATTTGAAAATATATCTAGATCTTATACCTATGTATAAGATCTAGATATATTTTCAAATCATCAGGCAGTTTAGGCTAATGTTTTTTGTTGGCTCTTAATGATCTTTTGTATTCTCTAATGTTGGCTCTTAATGATTTTTTTTAAATAAATAATTATTTATTAAAAAAACAAAACTTATATTTACAGTTCGAACCACACATACAAGTTATCTGTCAATATCTATAAGTGATAACACAGCACTGCCCTGCCAAGCCAAAACACTGTAACCTACAAAAACCAGTTTTGAGATAATTGATAAAACATGTTTTTTATTAATTTTTGCCCATATCAGAGGTAATTGGTGCATATTATATAATTTTGTGCATTTAATAGTTAGGTCTACATCTCTAGTATATAGCCAAACAGTTTTTTTGAAATTATTTTATTATAGTTAGAAGTTATTGACACTAACTTGTGTTTCCAAGACAATTATAAAATTTTAATATACTTCAAACAAGGCAAAACACTGTAAAACCGGATACAGTGTTTAATCCTTGTCTGAAACTCTAAACTCATTATGCCAAAACACTGTATCCAAGCATACAGTTTTTTAAGAGGATAGATGGAATGAATTTTAAATTATAATAATAAGTATTTTTCACTTTCTAGTATGATTTTTGTGACACTTGTGAATGCAATAGCAATAAGTTAGATGAGTAATATCTGTCATTGTCCTAGTCCTACTAATGCAAAGCTGAAGAATTTGTTTGAATAAAGTGTTAATGCGTTATATGGCACTCATAATTCTTACAGAAATCGTGAAATCTTATTGTCTTCCTACGCTTGATGTATGGGTTTGTAAATAAAATCAATTACATGAAGGCAAAATAAATTTAATCAATTAACACATACTCGTAAATATGTAATAAACAAAGAAACTTAACAATATTTTTGGGTTTGTATGAGATCAAAGGCTTATTAAAAAATATGAGATCAAATGCTTATTAAATAAAAATACAATTAAATGTGTGTTTGTGTGGTGTGCGTGTATTTGTGTTTGTGTGTGAGATAGTGTGCATGTGTATGTATTTGTTTGAGAGTAAGTGAGTGTGTGTGGTTCTAAAGACGAAATGGTAGCATAATTAGTTAAATAAAAATTTAAAATAAAAAGGTAACCAAACATTAAATTCTTAAATTGTATAGTTAAAAAAGTCGATACACTCGTAATTTTATCCGATTATAAATCAGAATCAATATTTGTATCAAGGTCAGGTGCATCTGACTCCTCAAGGGCTTCATAAAACCTTCGCCGTGATGCAGGCATAGACTTTGAAAGTATTAGCAATTCTTTTTTTTTAACTTCACTTATACCTCTGGGTTTATTTTCTGTTTCTATCATATTTATAAGGTCTTCTCTATTGTCGATCATCTTTCTTAAATCTCCTTCAACCTTTTTCTTTAAGAAATGTATTTCTTTTAACTCACCATTATAATCATTTTTAGCAAAAAGAGAAAGCTTACCTCTTCGAAACTCAACAACTTTTAAATTTTGAATATTCCAATCTTTAGGGAAAGCTGTTTTATTTGTCGTTGTGTTTGAGTACGACAACATCTAGGTTTTTTCTAGACTGTTTGATATTGGTCACGAAATCTTCCAGATCGTATATTTCACGTGCTGATTTTAATTTCTTTGTTATAGCAGCGTGTACTGCATCCGCAGCCATAAATGTATGACCTGGTTCAAAATATTCTAATTTCAAGCTTTGAATACTAGTTTTGTCATCGTTTACCACTCTGACTAATGCAGAAAAAAGAATTTTATTCTTGTTTTGTGCGTTGCAGTTGTCCAAAAAGAAGTTTAAATTGTGTAGATCTCGGCAGTATTTTCGTATGAAATATATATATGTAGTAGCTATGTTATGTGCTTTTCTGCCGCTTTCACCTTCATGCCATAGGATGCATGCAGCATTTTTATTTTTACCTGGCGGCACAAATGATTCGTTGAAGAGGACAAGTTTTCTAGAAAAATAATATTCTTTAGTTGTTAAAAGTGGCATGCAAATAGCTTTTTGCATATCAACAGTGAATACAGCTTCCTTTCCTTCAGAGTTATCACTACGTTCTTCTGCTAATTTTAAATCTCTTCGGGAATTACGTTTGTTTTCTAGGTGCTGTCCTATGATTATACAATCTTGGCAATTGCAAGGAAGAGGTAGTTTTTCGTGAGCTATTTTATGATTTTTACACTTAGTGCAAATATCTTGCGATAATTCAGCAGTCGACAGATTTAATTTCTTGACCATGTTATGAAAATGAGTCCAACCACAAGTAGATAAATTATTGTCTTGGCAAAACTGTTTATAATGCTTAAATATTGTGGAGAAATGAATGCCTACTGGCAAGTATTTTCTGTTAGGTGCATGGTTACTATTGTAATGTGATGAAATTGGGTTGTATTTCAATATAAATTCCTTTAAGCGGTCCTCATACTCCTGTAGAAACTTGTTAGCTGGTTCAAATTGACGTCCTCGAAGATCAGGTGTGGCACTCACTTTGGGATTCTTATTGCCCCGAAAATAATTATTTTTCAACACTGATTGTACAGCTTCATCGTTTGTAAAGCCCAAGGTTCTTAGAAAAAAAACTTTACATACTTTGATGTCATTGAGTGACCATACTAAGGTGTTGTGCCTTCGAGATTCACCTTTTGTTTTTGTGCATGTGGTAGGTAACCTATTAACACTCCTCGACAAAAAGTCGCGGCGCCGTTGCCTGTCTAAGTTCCAAAATTGCGTATGTATAGACTGTCTTTCAATCTCAGGGATATTTTGTAAGCACTGCTTTTTGCATGAACAAGGTGGCAATAATGGATGTTTCAGTCTTTGTTTCTCTAATACAGCTTCTGGATTTCTATTTCGCTTAGGTTTCTTGATTGTTTGAGAATGATTATCTTCAACGGTAGGTTCATGGGCGGCTGCGGGGGTGATAAGTCTTTTTTTGCCAAGAGGAATAAGAATTGCGGTAGAAGTTGAAGGTGTTGGAGCTGAATATGGGTTGTTAGTATCCGTTAAATTCTTATCAGAAATCAATGAAGGTATTCGTTGACTATAAACTCCTTCTCCCAATTCTTCAGAAAGGCATTAATCGAGCTGAGTCTCACTGAGGGGAACGATAGGCTCATGGACAGCTATAGGGGTGATGGGTCTTTTTTTGCCAAGTGGAATAAGACTTACGTTAGAAGTTGAAAGTGTTGGAGCTGAATATAGGTTGTTAGTTTCCGTTAAACTCGAATCAGAAATCAATGAAGGTATTAGTTGAGTATAAACTCCTTCTCCCAATTCTTCTGAAAGGCATTCATCGAGCTGAGTCTCACTGAGGGGAACGATAGGCTCATGGACAGCTATAGGGGTGATGGGTCTTTTTTTGCCAAGTGGAATAAGACTTACGTTAGAAGTTGAAAGTGTTGGAGCTGAATATAGGTTGTTAGTTTCCGTTAAACTCGAATCAGAAATCAATGAAGGTATTAGTTGAGTATAAACTCCTTCTCCCAATTCTTCTGAAAGGCATTCATCAAGCTGAGTCTCACTGAGTGCAACAATAGGACTTATAAAGTTTCTTGACTCGAAATCATCGTGAAAGTAATTACTTTCGTTCAAATTGTGGTTGTTACAGTCTATATTTTCTTTTTCTTGACAATCACTTATCACACTGGACGCAACAGTAACTGAGTCTGAGTTATTATAATGTTTCATATTTTGTTTCGACAGTCTGACTAACATTTCACTACGATTCGTACTCATTGTCACTCACAATTATCACTAAATAAGTCGAATTAAAAACTAATAACGCATTATCAAATCAAAACAAACAAATCAGTCAGCGCGCGGAACACGACTAATGTAAACAAAACTACTCGGACGTGATGAACAAGGAAGAGGAATATTAACGGCACAGGAAAGTACGAGATAGCAATACTTTTGTCGATTCTGCTTTCGCTGGTTGGACAGTAAACGCGCGAACTGCATGCGGGCAGTGCAAAACACTGTATTTACCTACGCATAGCAAAATGCGTGTAGTCTATTACGCCAAAACACTGTATGCTTTGTTACAGTATTTTTCTGTGTTTATATCTTATTTTTTGCGTAATACAGTGTTTTTTTGTTTGCTTTATCTTCCGAAAAAACCGTTGTAATGAAATTGTGATCGATCACAGGGTACTAAAAGACTTCAAAAAACTGATTGGGCGTTGTTAAGCGAAAACACTGTAAGTCGACTTACAGTCTTTTGGATTGGCACGGCAGAGCATACAAAAATTTTTTTTTATAAAACTTGATAAAATTTGGCAAAATTAGATACAATTGGGATAAAAAATACGTTCATCAGTCGATAATTACTACAGCATAATCAGCCTCATGATGTTCCCGTTACTGGGACACAGCCCTCCTCTCTGGGTCTGGATTGGGCCGTAATCCATCACACGCGCCCAGTGCGGGTTGATGGATAATTACTACGCTTATATAAATTCAAAATCATTCAAATTATCCATCCATATTTTAATAACAAACGGTTTACGTTACAATTTTGATTATACCGTCTGATATTTCATCAAATAAAAGCTTCGTTAGCAATGCCGATGTAAAAAGCTACAATAGCCGCAAATCGACACAAATACGTTATCGGATGAATGTATAATAGGAATGATGACAAAAAAAATGTTTTTAGTCCGTCTTTGAAATTATAAAAAAATATTGGACACGTATTTTTTCTTTTTTTATGTAATCTAAAGATTACGGCGATACATTGAGGTAAATTGTGCCATGACGTCACGAGTATGTAGATTTTATACGTACTAGTGACGTAGGTACCCCCACTCCCCAACTTAAAATGCGTTTTATCTAAGTAATTTTTTATTAATATGATAAAGCAAAAAGTACGTGTCTAATATTTTTTTATTATCTGACTGACGGACTAATTAGAATTTAATTTTTTTTACCCAGGCATCATCCCTATTTGTTAAATACCTACCTTTTATTCCACTACTGTATTTTTATTTAACTCTTTTATTTAAATAACAATAGGCAAAGTATTTAAGATAGAAAATAATAGAATATTATTTACTAGCAGCGCCCCGCGGTTTCACCCGCATAAGTCTCGATCCCGTGAGAATATCGAGATAAAAAGTATTATATTTGTTAATCCGGGTTATAAATTATCTGTGAGCCAAATTTAATCCGAATCTGTTTAGTAGTTTATGCGTGAAAGAGTAACAAACATCCATCCATCCATCCTCACAAACAGTTGCGTTTATAATATCAACTAATCCCCATTGACAATCCCCAAACTTACAAAAAAAAGTTAGTCAAAATTAAAAAACAATTTGTTTACAAAGAATAATGAAACTTATTATTTAAAAAAACAAAGCAGATGAATGTAAATTAAGAACACACTGATCAAAAGAGAATATTACTTAAAAATGTAAGTGGATCCAAAGGTATGTCTACGAAACTTTCCCGTTTTGACGAAATTCAATTTAGACGCAGCGTTTACACGACGTGTTGAACAGAATAACTTCATTTTCCGATGTTGAGTTTTCAATTTTCTCTAAGACAACAAACATAACATAACATAATCCCCAAAGGGTAAGGCAGAGGATGTATACCGTATAGTACACCCACATTTTGCCAGCTATGATATATATATATTATATGCTATATATTATATGATATATATATATATGCTTTTGCTATCATCTTGACACAAATACAATAACTAATACTAATGGAGAAACCCAATAACACTACTCGATCTGTGAATCTCAGGCAGAGCATTCATGTGGGTCTATAGCAGAGAAGAATGTTACAACCTTACACAATATTAACTAATAATGTTCTAGCATACTTCATTACTACGCTACATTACATTATATCAAAAGGGCTAAGGTCGGTCCAACTAAAATCGAGCCTAAGAACAGTAAACCTGTCGTCGTAAGCACTCACCATGTTTCTCCGAGTAAGTGCTCTCTCCCATAAATCACATGCATTTGGGTCGCTCAAAGATGGTCGGTTATTCACTCAATTGCAAGTAACACTCGCACTCTTGAGTCAATTTATGTAACAGTATTTGGTTCTGCAATGAAACGTGTTATTGACTTGGTAGTATCTGTTTTAAAGAAGTGCCTATGTTTTGTGGGTGCTAAAGTGCGGCTGTCGCTGAAAACCAGCGTGGGGCTCTGTCTCGCATAGGGTCGCAGCATTATGTTGAGCGATGGCCGTTTTGCGTGGATGTGACGCATATTTTCCCCCAAATTGTTTATTTTCGTGTTTTGTTCTTTCCTTGCGTCATGTGTATCGCAAACAACGTATTTTCTTCCTTCTTTCTTTTCTTTCTAAAGAAGCTGTAAACTTTTCCCTCTAGACATAAAAGGCAATTGTTTACGTTGACATTATACTATTTTTATTGGTTATAATTTTTTAATGACACATAATCTTCATTTTAGTTAGTTAGTTGACCCGACAGACTGAGTTATCCTGGCCAAATTTTGATAATTCATACAAACTTCCGATAGAAAACACAGTTTCAATTTTTCAAATTTTCCCGGCAACTTTTCAAATTTTTCTTTCCGTTCGAACCTGCTATACAAACATTTTCAAACAAAAATTAGCGAAATCGATTCAGAGGTTCTAAAGTGATGCGCTTATCAACGAACAGCATTTCATTATTATTAAACAGATTGGATGTGAGTTAAGTTTTTAAATTTGAAATGCAAAAATGAATGTGTTACTTGTATATTTTTTTTTTTAGTGTGGAATTATTTTAAACACTTAGTTGTTTAGGAATAAGATTGATTTGAATTCAATTGTTTCATGTTTTGATCAAAAATTTAGAAGGAATGAAAATATTTGTGGAATAACGCGATGTTTGTTAATTGCCAAGCGTTACCACCTAACATTATGCTGAACTGGGCACAAGCATGTTATTTCATGAGATTTTTACCAGACGGCGGAGCCCAAAAGACGGGTAAGTAACGTTTTGTTAATGGTTTTTGTTTTTATTTTATTTTTTGTGCCAGTAAACCTATTTATTCTTCTTTTATGCTTCATTATTTATGGAAAATATTACTGTTTTCGAAATACAGTTACCTCGATTTAATTAAAAATGATTACTGCGTTTCCAATTTCACTTTTCGGAAAATCCGAAAATCCAGATAATGCCAAAGTGAAATAATTAAAATATTGTTCTGTTCCCAGAAATACAATTTATAATAATGATTTAGTTTTCAATCAGAATGTTAATGAATTTCTGGTTTTTGAATAAAATTTTATCCGTTTAATTATTAAAATCTTTAAAGAGAAAATCCACTGATATAAACTAGCAAGCAGGTACCTGAATAGGTATTACAGTGAATGTTAATGAAACTGGTAACAGAAAATTCATTTTGTATTATTGTCCGGTACTTACTCGTATTTCAAAAATAAAAATCAGTCTCCCTAGCCTTTTCTTAACTATGCTGGGGTCGGCTTCCAGTCTAACCGGATGCATCTGAGTACCAGATTTTTACATGGAGCGACTGCCTATCTGACCTCCGTAACCCAGTTACTGAGTAATACCACGAGTACCTGCGTGTTACCTCTGGATAAGACTGGTTGTTAGTCTTTTGGGCTTCTGACGTCCCGTAACGACTGTAAAAGATCTACGAATGACAGTCGGGACCAACGGCTCAACGTGCTTTCCGGGGCACGGAGGGGTCACCCATCCACGAACTGACCGTGCGGCTGTTATTATTTAGCCACGAGCCCCAAAAGTAATTAATTCAATTCAGATGTCCGAGTGACCCGCAATCAACGCATAGAATTCTTTTTTTTTTTTTTAAACATTATGGTTCGTTTGGGGGAAGAATGCTGTAATGAAACAAAGGATGAATTTTCGTTACAAGTACTACTTCATTACTGGTCTGTTTTGGCTCAATTCACAAAAAGAACAATGAGTCCTGTTAAAATTATTTACATTTTTGGAGTTTACACCTTAATAATTGATTTCTTTTTTATCATTTGTATGAAATAAGTGATAAAAAGAAAGATGTGAAGGAAAATGAGTGAAATTTATACAAGCGTAGCACATGTTTTATTCGTAAATAATATGGATTACAATTTTGAAAAAAGCATAACATATTTTACCGATCTAGATATTTCAGCCATTTTTTTTTAAGTGGTTTATTTGCCCTCGTTTCCAATTGCATATTCAAAGACAATATTAAGGAGTAATCTCCAGAGTCGTGCGTCGGAATTGACACACACGTACACTTTTTTTCAATTGTTTTCTTTCATAAAATGCATAATATTTTGAACTACAAAGAATTCAAAGCTTTACTGAAATGAAATGAAATTGTTAATTCTGTAAAATGGGATATCCGAATGGCTTTTATACGTCTTATAAAATAAAAAAACGGCAAGTCGAGAGTCGTCATGTCACACAGCTAAACAAAGCTGTTGTTCCGTCACGTAGCGCACGTCATTGCAGAATTACCTACCTAAGTAATTTCTAAAAAAATCAAACAATTATGTTTTAGTATTTTATTTGGCTCGTTGATAAAAGATACAGTAATTTGAGGTCGACATACGATATTCCACGAAGACGGTTCGGAAGAAGTGTCGCTACTCGCTACCGCCATCCTTTCGAAAAAAATCCTTTACACCTATTACAACCTCAATTGGCAAGGAGCTTAGGTGTGCCCCATTCTTCACCTGCAACCACATTGACCCTCGTACTCGGAAATCACATTTATCTATCGTTTGTTTTCATTAAAATAACAGTAGGTCCCCAAGTGAATGTTACTCAATTAGCCCTGCTACGCACGGGCGATATTTTTAAGCAACAATTTTTTCGCGCACTTGATTTTCTACTCTTGGTGTTGAGGAATGGATGCATTGGAATGCATTCCAGCGCGTGAAGCGCGTGAAAAAAAACTCGGTTCGTTTTTTAAAGAAGGCAAGAAGTTAGTGATCCAATCTATAAGCAACCGGTACGCTAGCTAGTGTACTAGATCAGCAAGCGCACGCTTGCATAAAGATTGGATCACTAACTTTTACACCATCAAATTTTAACACGCTAGCTCACCCAGCGCTCTGCAAATTGAAATAATGTATGCACGCTTTACTCTCGGCGTGGCGCGTTTAAAAAACGCCCGTGGCTTGGATAGCTTACGCTCTACGGCTCGTAGTTTGTTTGCACTACGGAACGTTTTCAACAAACGGGGTTATTCTGTTCAAAATTTCAATAGCCTGTATTTTTCGGAGCGAGCCGCCATCGCCGCTTCACTCATGTGTTGTAGTAACAAAAAGGGTGCTTTAGATACAGCAACATGGCGGAAATGTCGGCCTGAACTGTACACATTGTTCTTTTACCACGGACGTACCTAAATACTAAAGACTTCGTGCTTACATATTGTTCCTTTTTTTTGGTAAATTTATCGCGTACCACCGCTATACATTTTAAAGAAGACATTAGCAGTAGACCTAATAGTTATCTTTTGTAAGTATTGGAATAGACACAATAACATAACACACATAACATCACGTCTGTTTCCCCGAAGACATTATATTGGAATAGGAACTACATTTTTTTTTTTGTTAGATAACTTATTATTTAAGTGAAGTGCATGTCATGTGTAAATGTGTCGCGGTGTTGCATAGAAGAAATGTGTAGCAATTGTTGTATAGGACCTAATAGTTATCTTTTGTAAGTATTGGACACATAGAAATTATATTGAAATAGTTGCTTGTACATATTATTATTATTATTATTTTAAACTGTAAGTTTTCTAATTATGTAAGTAATATCTTGAATATAGTAAATAAATACCAGAGGTTCTCGTGTTATTTTTTCTTTTGTTAGATTACTTATTATTTAAGTGATGTACATGTCGTGTGAGAATGCCGCAAGTAAGAATTAAGGCTTGTGCAGACCAGTGCGACTTGTCGCGCGACGCGACACCGGTTATTGTTATACTGTGAAGTTTTCTTAGAAATTGTATTGTTCGTGTCGCGTCGCGCGACAAGTCGCGCTGGTCTGCACAAGCCTTTAACTGCAGTATGCAAAGGATAACAATGGAGGCAATTACCTACTGGTAAGTCAAGGGCGCAATTATTTAATAAAAAATTGCAATGCAGAATAACACTTACCGTAGGTAGGTAAAATACAGGATGTGGCTGTATTATTGTATAACAAGTAACTGTTCAATTGCTGGATGGTTCATCTTCTGAACAATCGTAGTTTGTTATATGTTTATGTGGACCCTGATATGTTTTTCTTTTGAAATGTATGTTTTAACCCGAATGCGGTGAAGTCAAAAAAGGAGGGTTATGTGTTTGACCTGTATGTATGTATGTGTCCGTCTCTGTTCCCTCGTAACTACTAAATGGCTGAACCGATTTTGACGAATCATATGTCGCTAGATTCGGACGTTTTTATTGCGCGAGTGTTACTGCGTATATTAAAATAATAAAAAAAATTGGTCTCGCAGGCGGGAAGTTAAGTACACCATATTTAGTTATTGGTTTGACCCCTTCTACAGTACCAAAATTGTATAGATTATATGCTTGTTTTTATTCTCTTTTCAGGGGGCCTACCACCACCTCTAAAGCAGTATTATTTCTGTGGGGGAAAGAGATGGAACTATACGTCCTGTAGAGCTTCATCTCTTTCCCACACTAAAGTTGTGTTTTTGCAGCCGGGTTTTTAAATGTTAATAGGTTTTTTTATACATTAAAAAAAAAAAAATTGTACTTATTAGGATCATTTGTTGAGCGGAATAAACTGAATAAATTATTTTTATTACACTGTATTTTTTAAAAGTTTATTTGTATACCATTGATTGCAATGAATTACTGTCATACTAAACTCATGACTCATACAAGACAACAAAGAAATGAACCTATTACGGATCATTAAGTGCAATAGTAATCACTGACCCACTTGTGATTGTACATTATGTCATTAGTTTGTGATTGTGTGTTGAATATTAACGGCTTGATTGCAGATAAATTGCTGAGTAGATGGCATTTAGAACTAGAACTACTTCAGTCATGTTGATTGGGGATTTTTCGTTCTATGACGTAAATTGGATAGATTGCATTTTTATATGATTTTTATGTTTGATGTTGTTTCATCATTATCATTGGCAGCCTTTTTCCACCGACTTCTGAGTATAGGCCTCCTCCCTTTTGTGACATTTTATGTTTCCCTGTCTGTTGTTCCTATGTTCATATTTATTTATACAGGGCGGCAGGGACACCGACGCGAAAACTTTTAGCATGGATTCAGTTTATGGTTCAAAATCGTCAGTTATCTAAAAAAAAATCTGCTGTTTCAAAGAAAAGTGCAATACCTCCGCGGTCAAAATGTATTGAAGTTGTTTTTTTTATTTTTATTACTGACGAAAAATTTCGACGCATGGGGGTTCAGAATCATTTACTGAATCCAAGGTAACAGTTTTCGGGTCGATGTCTCCCTACCACCCTGTACAGATAGGTACCTACTAGAAAAAAATTATCCGACTTTCAGTCAATTTAAATCTAGTTAGTAATTCATATAAATGCCAGCCTGATCAGTTGCTGACCTTTCTGTCCGATATGCTTAAAATGGCTTACAGCCATTTTCTTCAAGCATATTAATTGATTAGGAATAGGTTCCCAAGGGAGTATCTACCAGAAGCGACTTTAAAGCTTTGCACAATTAATGCTAAATTATTATCCCCATAAACACCAAGTAGTTAAGATTTTTTAATATTAAAATATTTATTAACTGAAACATAACTTATTTTTCATCATGATGTCATTGTCATGATGGCCCAGTGGTTAAGGCCTCGCTTCTCATGTATGAGGTTGTGGGTTCAAATCCAGGCAAGTACCAATGTGACTTTTTCAATTCATATATACTTTCTGAGTTTATCTTGGACATTACTGACATCGGTGAAGGAAAAACACCGTGAGGAAACCTGGACTTGTAGTTAATATAAGTCTGCAATCGCCAACCCGTCTTGAGCAAGCGTGGCGATCAATGCTCGTCGTCGTCGTCGTGTCGTGCCTTCTCTGTATGAGAAAAGGCCTTTGCTCTGCAGTGGGACAGTCACAGGCTGATATTATTATTATTATTATTATATAACTTATTTTAGATTCAGTATCATAATTAAATTCTGCTATTACTTTAAATCAAATATACAGGTTGTTCTTTTTCATTATAAACTTTATAGTACCTATTCTATATTTTTTATTTTTTTTATTAAATACTGCTGCCCAGTGTACGGGCCTACAAAAATATTAGACTAACATATTAAAATACTCTTTGGTAATAAAGTTTTATGTACAGGGAGGGGAAAGCATTTTCTTTGTTGTCTCGCTAGACAAAGAGCTTATTGATTCTTGCACGGGACGAAATACATTTGCATTTGTTTGCTTTGCTTCTTTTGTTCTCGGCTTTCTCGCGAACTGTTCATTCAAAAAGTTATTTAATCTCTCTTTATTATTTAGAAAGATGTACATAGAGGAGAAAAACTGACGACCGTGAGCTATGAAAAATTGGGGGAGGCCTATGCTGAAGAGTAAAACAACCTGAAGAATTCTGATGTCTTAACATTTAATTAAAATAAATTGTAAAACTAGTTTTAAGGTTGCTAATAATGGTTATTTAAAATATTATGTAGATGAAGTAAATAGTTAACTCGTAATAGGGATGATGGCTGGATTAAAAAAAAAAAAAAACTATTTAGTCTGTCAGTCAGATAATAAAAAGAATATTAGACACGTATTTTTTGCTTTATCATAATAATAAGCATATACTTAGATAAAACGCATTTTAAAGTTGAAGAGTGGGGGCTCGCTTCGTCACAATTCAGCATAAAATTTAACTGACTGTATGGCCGTTATCTTTTGATTACGTAAAAAAAGAAACAACACGTGCCCAATATTTTTTATTAATCTACCTGACGGACAAACAAAATGTTAAGTCATCATCCCTATTGTAATAAGGGTTTACATACATGAATAATGTGCTGTGTTTTGTTCATGACGATGAATAATTTTTAACGATAGGTCCGGTCCACCTTAAAGGCTTGTGCAGACCAGCGCGACTTGTCGCGCGACGCGACACCGGTTATTGTTATACTGTGAAGTTTTCTTAGAAATTGTATTGTTCGTGTCGCGTCGCATCGTCGCGTAGCGCTGGTCTGCACAAGCCTTAATTCAAATATTTTCTGGGTTCCCAATCAAGTAAATTCATGTTTTTCAATTAAGCGTCCAAATTTTCAATTTACCAGCTATAAAACCCTTGAAACGACCATAAAATACGCGGACTAATTAGTACCGAAACTCGGAAGACCCACAAACCGAAAACTGTAGTCCATCCATCCAAATCAATTCAATTAATCCTTTAATTAAATTAAACCAGTTAAAACACGTCGTTGACGTAGCCGAGGCCTAAATGAAGCCAATGGAGGCCTCACTAAATCCGGATTAGGACGTCGCAGTCGGAAATTAGGTCGTTCCGAAGACTGCGACATCGATTTCGTATTAACTCGGTGTTCATGTGTGTCTATTTTTTATTTCAATAGGTTATTGGTAATACGTGCCTGGTTTCCTGGAAATCTCCTTTCCAGTATCTGATGGTCGACAGCACGCGTAACATAACCACCATAGGAATGGGTCTGGTGATCTTGCTACGCGTGCATAAGTTGGTATTTCATATCTATCGATACGTAAAATTCAAAAGTCATTTATTCAAACTAGGCTGAGAATCAGCACTTTTCGAACGTCAAAATTACATAAGACAGTCCCCCAAAACGCCCACCCTTCACCTCTTCCTAGTGCGTTACCTGGGAAGTAGAAGTGGCGCAACAAACTCCCCAGCAGCACAGCTGTCTGTTCAGTTAGAAGAAAAAAGATTATTTATAATAGTATTTAAAATAATTTACATTACGCAACACAAAACATAATTTAAATTATTAGCCTTAAGTTAACATATATGTATGTACATATATGTATGTATGTACATATATGTTGCTGCTGGGGAGTTTATTTGCGTCACTTCTTCCCAGCTAATGCACTAGGAAGTGGTGAAGGGTGGGCGTTTTGGGGGACTGTCTTCTGTAATTTTGACGTTCAAAAAGTGCTGATTCTCAGCCTAGTTTGAATAAATGACTTTTGAATTTTGAATTTTTTAATTACGTATATATGTACATATTATAGATTAAAGTCGTTTTTCGTGTCTGTCTGTGTGAACGCGTTGTTCTTCTAAACTTCGCAACGGATTTGAATGCGATTTCCACCATCAGTTAAACAGTTTATTTCAGAAGGTAATGATTCATACAATATCAAACTTAAATATTTTATTGTAATAAAACAATCTCGATGTTTTGTCAAATCGTACAAAAACATGCGAAGCAAGGGCATGTCGCTAGTTAAATAAAAAAAATTAAAAATTAAAATTCAATTAGTTACGTTACTGCTTCAATCACTAAATAGTTTTTAATATTGGGTTCATGGGGTTGCAAACACGAAACAGCTGTTAATAGTAGTTATGGGTTGAAACTACCGCCTGCAGACACCTGTAACACCAAGGTCACTCCCGATGCCCCGTCGTCGACTAGATGTAGTTAAATCGACATTTATGTGCCTTTATAGAGGACTAGCAGCGCCCCGCGGTTTCACCCGCATAAGTCTCGATCCCGTGAGAATATCGAGATAAAAAGTATCCTACGTGTTAATCCAGGTACTATCAACTATCTGTATGGCAAATTTCATCCATATCAGTTCAGTAGTTTTTGCGTGAAAGAGTAACAATGATCCATACATACATATATATATTTTTAAATGTCGCGGCATCATGCTGAGATAGGAGCTTTTTGGCCTCGTACATGACTTCCTTCTTTGAATTTTTATGTTACTTTGTTTTTTATTTATGTTTAATGTGTGATTTCCTGTGCGAGTCACAATAAATTCTTTCTTTCTTTTCTTTCTTTCTTTTCTTTCTTTCTTTTCTTTCTTTCTTTTCTTTCTTTCTTTTCTTTCTTTCTTTTCTTTCTTTCTTTTCTTTCTTTCTTTTCTTTCTTTCTTTCTTTCATACATCCATCCATACTCACGAACTTTCGCGTTTATAATATTAGTAGGATAGTAGGATATATCTATCTATACGTCAGACTTAAACAAAACTACGAAATATGTTTGTACCTACTATAAGTACACCCCTGCCCAACTGTTCGGTTAAATTCAAGCGCGATGATATTTTATGTGACACCTCAGCTTAATTTTATAGACATACGAAATTTATTCACGTAACACATGGGGAAGACCAACAAAATGCGTCATAGTTTCTAAGGGACGCATCAAAATCGAATTTAGACTTGATGGTATATTTAAATCTCAATTTGCGCACGAAGTTCCTATGCTGATTTGAGATTACCTATCACCTTTATTCCTAATACAATTCTGACGACTTCAAAATAAACTAGATTATCCTACAATTCCCAGGAAACTTAACGTAATTTAACTTTAACTTCAAGATCACGAACAAAACCCTATCCTAACAAAAAAGGCCAAGCTACAATATACAGAGAGAAAAAAAAGATTCTAAAAAGGTTGCACATTATGCGCAAACTAGAGCAAAAAAAGAATTAGCTCGGTGTTCACGTGTCACCCTGACCCACAACTTTCAAGGCAACGAAAATTGTTTGCCAACCAAGATTTACATCGCGCCTCCGCTTTTTCCAGCTTACGTATGAAGCCACGAAGCGCTTGAATCGCTGCAGAATATCTCACTTTACTCGACTCGGCGATTAAATTGGGTCACTTTACTCGAATCGGTAATAAAAACGGCGCGGTTTAGGTACGTTAATGCGCGATTTTGAGGTTTTTGCTGTGATTATGTTTGTTGGACGGATTTTGAAAATTGGATTTTTTTGGGAAAGATTGTGCGGGATTTAATCCAGACTACATACAATGGCTGATATCTAAGAACCTACTTTATATTCCATTGCTGAGTTACGACTTCACATTGATGAAAATCTTGCATACGAATGAGCGATCGATATTAAAATGACTTAAGCTTCGGGCATTGTGTGCAGAAGTCAGTTCAATATCTCATTGCAACATTTTTGTGACGTTCAATTGTTCCGCTACTTATATAATCGAAATAGGAACAGCCAATATGGCCGCAAAATCACATTATCCCCTTCATCCCGATGTTTCCCGACCTTAATAATAGGCCTCGATATGATTACGGAATCAGTCATGCGCTTAATTAAACGAACATTCCACGATTAGAAAAAAAAAAGATTTATAGAATACCATCACGTCTAAATTAGGTATTTAAAGGGCACTGGAAATCAAAATTTTGTGGAATTACAATTAAATATTAATTATGGAGCTCTGTTAAGTGTTATGTAATAGGAGCAGAGCCTACAGCCGATTTCGTGCGCAAATAATGAATAAGATTGCTCAGTCAGAAAATCATGGAGACGTTTAAGATGGCAGCGCAGTAGATACCTACAACAAAACATATAGATTCCTAGAATTTTTCTCTCACTAAAAGTAAAAAAATCTCGACACAATACATCAGCCAGCAATGTTCACGTTAACACAAGTGATTACCCCGGCTTTGTCCATAGCTTCCTCTCTTTTCGGCCTAATCCTCGGGTTTCTGCCAAAGCCAAATTGATCCGCACTAAATAGGTACCGAAACACAATGTGATAGGTTCCGTGTACTTCTTCTGTCTATGTTACACCAGATTTTATTTGGGGCAAAGAATAAGATGGATTTTTCTTGTGTTCTTATTTCAAAATATTTCTGTAGTATTTTATATTTCGGGGTTTCATTTTTCCTTGAAGTGTAAATGGGATACCCCAATTCTAGAGAGGTGAATGATTGAACTGATTTATTTCAGTATCGTTCGGATTTACAAGTAGTGATCATCAATGATAGTGGTGGGTAAAAATAACCCTGTATTAATTTCCCAGATTTGTCGATCCCTACGATTGATATTTTATTCACAAACTCATTGGACACTACCTAATTGGCCAATTGAAACAGAAAGGTTAACAAAATAACGTTCGAATCAAATTAATTCCATCGCTACGATATGATTAAATAAGTTATTAGCTCTATCAATCAATGGATTGAACTGGTGTTATTAAGCTTTTAATTATCGCTTTTTCATTATTCAGCAGTAAACATAGTTTCATTAATGGGCAAACTGTTTAATTATTTAAAGATCAATTTATTGCTTTTTTCAGTAGTCCTACAGACTGGCAAATGATTAAAAACTGATGTAAAAGACGCTTTACCAAAACCAATTATAGGCTCAAGTGTGGTTAATAATGAGCTGCGGTTGCCCGAGTTAACTGAGAGAACATTTATTTATTTAAATAAAGGCTTATCAGCTAAACACATACACAGCATTAACCCACTCTTTGTCATAATTACAAAACATACAAAAAAAAAAAGCAATAATGTTTTCATTTATAAACTTATAAATTAGATTAAATGCTGGATTTTTTTAAATGATGAAATAGTTGCTATTTTGTGACAACACGCTGTTTATACAAATTGAATCCTTCGTATTAACTGCATAGGTACCTAGTTCGACCTACGTCACGCGAATCTACTATTACCATAAATCAATTTTGGAAACCTGCAATACCTGCCTTACTAAACCTATTTTAACGACTGTTATAGAACTTTGAATTATCAAAGGTTAAAAAAAAAGTGGGTCACGTTTGACTTTCCCGCAAACGTGGAAGGTAATTTTGCTCTTCAATAGATTTTTTCCGTCTTCCCCCACTCGATCGTGAGCCAATTTCGAATCAAAGCAAGCATGGTACATTGGAAACTGAACTTTATTTTTATCACACTTAAGAATTGTTTTGTACTTAATTGGGCTGTAAGTTTGAGGGATTTTATTCCATTAGGATGTTAGTTAACAATCTATTAAATGTTGTTTGGCTAACTTTGTGGGAAGTTTGAGGTCGGGGTTGGTCGACCAATATGTTTTCGAAACATGTACAAGATTTATCACTAGGTCCAATCAGTAAAGGAATACGGTAGCCCAGTTTCTCGTTCAATGTTGCGGGAGTATTGTTCAGGGAGTCTAGAGGAAACACACGTAGATTGTCACTAGTTGTTTATTTACTTTAGAGGCGCAAGAAATATTAATAAATGTTATATTTTTTACTCACAGTTTTACTCGCATCCTATATGAAAACTTTTACATATACCCGGAAAAAAGTATCCTGTATTTTAAAACAAATTATATTCTACCTGTGGGCCCAATTTCAATCAAATCCGTTCAACCAAAAAAGCGTGATTGAGTAACATATACAGGATGGCAGGGACATCGACGCGAAACCTGTTACCATGTATTCAGTACATGATTCTGAATCCCCCTACGACGAAATTATTCGTCGGTTATTAAAAAAAAAACAGCTGTTTCATCGAAAAGTGCAATACCTACGCGGTCAAGCATATAACAAGCATATTACAAATTAGAGGATTATATCCAAGATAAGAATGCTTGGAAACATGCCGGTCCTGCTCCATAGGATAATCTAGAATCTAGACAAAATCAAACTGGTTGCTAATTTAAGTTGTATAAATTATTATATGACATTTTTTACATTGTGTGATTACTTCCTCACACACTGACTTATTAACTGTAAAATTTTAGGAAAATCGTCTTCTTTTACAATATTTGTAAATATGTGAGAACCATGTATCTATCACATAAGTAATTAATGTATCTGTTGTTGCTCTTTTTTGAATTCTTTTTACCTATTGTGGTATAGAATTGTTTTTTAGGTGCATCGTCTTCACATATTATTATAATTAGGATATAACTAATGTACCTACATTTATACAAAATACTGTAAAACATTTTTAAAGAGTAACGGTGGAGTTTCCTGCCCATTCTTCTCCATACGAAAACCACCTTTTGGAAGGGGCGACTAGAATCAATTCAATTTTTGTAATTTTTGACGTTCAAAAGTGCCTTGCAAGGAGCTATTTGAATTAAATGATTTGACTTTGACTTTGGTTAAAATGTATGGTACAGCAGATTTTTTTTAAATAGCCGACATACAATTTCAACACAGTTCAGAATCATGTGCTGAATCCATGGTAACAGTTTTCGCGTCGATGTCCTGCCACCCTGTATATGTCATGGTAACCACCGTTAGCTTCTATTATACCTAGCGAGATTATAAACTAGCGAAAAATTTTGAACTACAACAATAAAACGCATTCATTTTCGGCAGTTTATAATCTAGCAATGTCAAATCGTCAAATTGTAAACGAACCTGTACTTATTGACAGGCTTCATAATTTGCCCAATTAAATCGCCCGTATGATTGAGAACCGTACCTGATTGATAAGTCTTGGCGGTAGCCGATTTGGTCGCAGTAACTAGGCCAGCTATAGAGCGGGCTATGCTTGGAGTCTCTCTGAGGGATCGAATCCGGAACGTGATGATCCGGCAGAGGACCAAAGTTGTCGACATGTCGGCTCAAGTGGCAGTGGGCCGGCCATATTAGCCGTAGAACCGATGACCGCTGGGGTAGACGTGTTCTTGAGTGGAGACCGCGAATCGGCAAGCGTAAGGTGGGACGCTCTCAGGCTAGGTGGAGCGACGATCTACGCAAGGTGGCAGGTAGCTGCTGGTTGAGAGTTGCCGAGAATCGAGCTGAATGGCGTGCATTTGGAGAGGCCTTTGTCCAGCAGTGGACTGCTATAGGCCGATGATGATGAACTAGGCCAGGGCACCCGACCAAATGGGTTAGGTTAGGTTAGAACTGTGGTCAACCGGGCGCGAGTTGAGTGAGCGAAGCGAGCGGTGCCGCAGTAGCGGCTGGCGAGCGCTTATTCCAAGTTATTCGCAGTTACTTGGCTATTTAGTAATCATGCAAGTTTGATACCAGTTCACAATTTGTCCCCCAAACCAATGTGACTCCCATGGATTGATTATAAAATACTAGCTGCGCCCCGTGGTTTCACCCGCATAAGTCTCAATCCCGTGGGAATATCGGGATAGAAGTATTCTATGTGTTAATCCAGGTTACTATCTGTGTGCCAAATTTCATCCAAATCCGTTCAGTAGTTTTTGCGTGAAAGAGTAACAAACATACATCCATCCTCACAAACAGTGACACAAAACAAAAACGGTGACATATACAAACTAACAAACATCCAACATTTCACGGAGGATTCTTCCCTTAGCGTTATGTCTATCAGCTTCAGTTTTAATTAAAAGCAAATTAAATGTGTTGGTAATTACTTTCTGTTTAACTTTCTCTGTTCTTCGTTGACTCCCCAAAAGCTTCGGATCTCCTGTTGAATGCAAATCGTGTGACATTTAATTAGAGACGTATTATTGTAAGCACGTAGGCACAGAATAGTACAGAAGGCGCACTCCGCATATTAGGTATGAAACTACATGTAGGTACGCGGCGGGCAATTCTTGTCGGGCCAATAGGGATGTTGACTGGGGAAAATAAAAAAAACTAATTAGTTCGTCAGTCAGATAATAAAAAAATATTAGACACGAATTTTGTTTTATCATTTAAATAAAAAAATATTTAAGCAGATAAAACGCATTAAAGTTGGGGAGTGGGGGCTCGCTACATCACAAGTCGGTGTAAAATCTACCGGAGAGTGACGTCATGCAACATTTTAACTCATTGTTTTTTTTGTAATCTGTTGCTTACGTAAAAAAAATAAAAATACGTGTCCAATATTTTTAATAACAATCTGGAGGACAATTTTTTTTTTTTTGTCAACATCCCTATTCAGTGAGCGTAACGTAGTCAGAAGATATTACGAGTTACGCGATAGAATGAGAGGCCATTTCTAGGTAGCTATATAACTGTAGGTAATTATCGCTGTGCGACCTGAATTGCACTTTATTGTGTCGTTGCAAGAGCCTATTTTTATTTATAGAATTTTGTGGAGTGAACCATCTGTACTAATCTCTGACGTAGGGATAATATATACAGTTTTAATTATAGCTGTTGCGATGATGTTTTTCTTTTAAACTACCCGTCATAGGAAGTATTTTGGTAATTTGATTTTAATTCTAACTAGCTCTTGCCCGTGGCTTAGCACGCGTGAAGGTAAAAAAAAAACATTGACACCTTCTCCATAAACAAGTTTGTGCCGAGTGCCTATTTGCCAAATTTCACGGTGAGCCGCATGTCGCATCAGAATTGGGCGAAATTAGTCACAGATTGGGTTCTAAACAACTGAAACCGGCGATGTAGAAGGCTCAGAAGGAGATGGCGTGACAAGTTAGAGTCCTACCAGAAGGATTGGGAAAACCGGAAGGTAGGCCTTCGCCTTGCATGTGGGACACAACGAGCTCATAATAATAGATAATTTAGGATTCAAATAATACCTAATTGATATAGAAAATAATAAATACGAAAACGCAATTGCGCTCTTTCTTCGAAAAACTAAAACATCGAAATTTTTTCTACAAATTAATAGTATGAAAGATGCTATTTAGTTTATAAAGTGAAGTAAAAGGTAAAGAGAGAGCTAAGATAAGATATATTTATTTGCTCAAACATGTGTACACAAACAAGAATCAGTTAATGCTCATAAACTTATTATAACTGTACCTCCCCACAAACAACCCTGCCAAGTCAAAACACCGCTTTTTAATTTATTTCGCCGGCCGACTAGAAACTTTCGAACAAACAGGACGAATTATTTCGAACAATTATTATCGCTGTAACTCCTGACATTTCAGTTGTGGACCCTTCGTTAACGAATCATTTTAATATGATTACAAATTGTGCGAAATTTGTTGTTAGCTATTGATAAAGTTTCTTTGGACATGAAATTATTATTTGGATTTAGGGTTATAACTGTCTAAATATCGTATATTCAGATTTCTGAACAAGATTAAATGTTTTTAAACGTCTATTTTGTTAATAAGAGTTAGAAAAGTTACCTATCTAATTCATCGCAACCCTATTTATGCTATAATAATAAACGAGCTTATATATATATCTATATATATTTGTAATCACGTTCTCGAAAACGGCTCTAACGATTTCGACGAAAGTCGCAATATAGGGGTTTACGGGGGCGAAAAATCTATCTAGCTAGGTCTCATATCTGGGAAAATTCGTTTTCTCCGTATTTTCACCCGAGTAGAGTTCGGTCAACCAGGTACTAGGTACTATAGGACAGCATTTGTCATACAAGTTCTAAGAAAGAAGAATTTCCTTTGAGACTAATGTTGCGTGAATTGAAAAAATCCTGGCAAGCTATTTTCTGAGTTTATCTTGAACATTACTGACAGCGGTGAATCAAAACATCGTGAGGAACCCTGGACTTACAGTAATATCGGTCAAAATTCGCCAACCCGTCTTGAGCAAGCGTGGTGATCAATACTCGTGTCTTCTGTGTATGAGAAGAGGCCTTTGCCGTGTTAAAATTTGTCTTTCTAACTTATGGAAATGTCATGGCAATCCTTGCTTACCCATTTAACTAGCTACTTGCATTCAAATAAAATTACATACCATTACTAGACATAACAATGCATAACCATATGTTGCACATACTTACTACGAAATTATTTCGAGACAATTACAGTTTAATGACACCGCATTGTGAGAAAAAACCTAAACAAAAACTCAACTCAACAAGCAATATTTAAATTGCTGTCATTTGCAAAGTCAGCACTGTGCAAATTATTCTACCGAGTGCTTATTTGGACGAAAACGACATTATCGTGCGAGGTAAAATTTTACACTTGGGTTCGTTTATCTAAATAGGTACCTAGGGATATTGACTGGGTAAAAAAAAAAAAACTATTTAGTCTGTCAGTCAGATAATAATAAAATATTAGACACATATTTATGCTTTATCATAATAATAAAAAAATATTTTGATAAAATGCATTAAAGTTGGGGAGTGGAGGGTCGCTACGTCACAACTCAAAACAAACTAAAATCTACTAAGGCGTGACATCATGCCACATTTTAACTCAATGTATTGCCGTAATCTTTCGTAACGCAGTCTCGCTTCTGCTCGTTTTTACCAAATTAAACATATTTATTTAATTAGACAATATGATATATACACATATTTGTAATGTGCTCGCCAAGACCTTTCTTTTGATACTAAACATATCATGAATTTTTTTCGAGTTCAGATATTTACGTGTAAAGTCCACCATATTAAATTTAGGGAGAATTTACGAGTATATAGTCTATACCCGGACCGGTATTACGAATCTATTGATACCTCATTCTCAAAATCGATTCAGTAGTTTAGGCGCTACGGTGGAACACACGTAAATACAAACATACATACATAGACTACTAAAATCATAACCCTTCATTTTGGCTTTGCCGTAGTCGGGTAAAAAAGAAAAAATACGTGACCAATATTTTTTAATAATCTCTTGGATGGACAGTAAAAAAAAATCGTCATTAACCGTATTGATGCAAGAATAGAAGACTGCTTTAAACAAGAGAACTAGAGAGGTTTGCTAGTTATACTATATAGATAACAGCTGAGATCAATCAATCTGTCTATCCTTTTTCCCAACTATGTTGGGGTCGGCTTTCCGTCAAACCGTAAACCTTAGCCATATGGAGCGACAGCCTATCTAACCTCCACAACTCAATTACTGGGTAACACGATAGATAGCCCTTGGTAAGACTGGTTGTCAAGACTATCGTGCTTCTGACTACCTGTAACGACTGCCAAAGATCTACGAATGACAGCCGGAACAACGGCTTAACGTGCTTTCCGAGGCACGATTGAGATAAGGAAGTCTAAATTAACGAAAGCAATACCTAGGTACGGTGATTTGTAATCTCCTCCTCATAAATCTTCAACTACATAATAAGTACTATTTCCATGATAAAAAGAAGAAAATACAGTGTGATCTAAATGGCCAAACACGAGTCCGCAAATATACTCTCCGGCTCATGTCAAAAGTTAAGTTCAAAACTGCAAACGCACTCGAGTAGGCAATAAAATAGGCAAAAAGACTAGGAAACTTGAGAAGTCCGCCTACGTACGTGAGCGCAAAGTGTTCGGAAAATGTAAAATGTATAAGGATACGAATGAAACACGATATATTCCGTAAAAGTTATTTCATTTCTAGTTGCAAAATAAAGGTTTTGAAAAGAAAGTCTTTGTAGAACATGATTTTTCAAGTAACTTGCTCACTCACGAAGTAGTGCGCGGAAAGTTTTATTCTGTTACTTATAGTTGGCTTAACAAAATGGTTATGTTATGTATGATTCTGTAGTACTGAATAATCTAAACTATTGTAACTTTTTTCTTTTAGATGAAATACGAAAGAGATGATGGAAGGAAATTGGAGGTATTGAACGAGGGCGAATTTCATTTAAACCGCGTTCAAGAGCTGACGGAGACAATATTCCACAACAATAATGACACGGCTCTTGAAGACAGTTTAGATGTTCTGATCGCGTCCAGTTTCATTGGTGAAATTTGCACTTAGTTTTGATTGCACTGCATCCATCTGAAGTCACCTCAGAATATGGCTGAACGCTTTACATGCACTGTAAGCTAGATTAACCGCTCTTTTTTCCGTCTTCGTTTTACTTCACCTGTTAAGCTTCTTATTTATGGCCGGTTTCTCTGTTTAATTTCTTATAAGTTTTGATTGACTTATCTGTTAGATTTAATACAACATTTACATACAATTTCTAATCTAATTTTGAATTTATCTGAAGGCCAATTCCCGTATTTTTAAACGTTCAAATCTAAATCTAATCTCAATCTCATCTCTGCGACATTCAATGTTTGAAACTTGTCAAAAATGCTGGATTCTTTACAGTTTGAGACTGAGATTTAACGTTATAAAAAATAAGGGAATAGCCTTTCCGGTATCCGTCCTTTGTGGAATAAGTCCACAACAGGATCCTTTGCCCCATCTTTCTCCTAATACATTCTTCCGCTATTCATAGCTTCAGCTCCTCTATCATTATCCAATGAGCGGTACTTTTTATCACATGTCCGGAGACCGTCACGGATGTGCTCGTTTTGTATCCGATCTAATCGGGCCACTGCAGTGCAGCATCTTCATTTCCGTGACACTGATCTGCTGTAATGTTGCCATGCTTTACGGGTGCCAAGATTTTTTGCAGTGCTGAGCAATAGAAGCGCTGGAGTTTCCTGCTTTGCTTTATTTTGTGCAGTCACAGGATTTTATTTTAGTACTTTTATCGTTCTTCAACTTCACACTTAGAACTTTATTCGCAGGGATTTATGGGACGAATAGAGGGAAAAATTAAAAAAAAATCAATGTTTAAAAATTTATTTCCACAACCCATATTCTAAAAACATAGGTTTTTAAACATACGTTTACATATCAAGAATTTCGAGTATAAGCTGATCTCGCATTGTATAGAATTTCCGTACGATGAGAGGTCAGCTTATACTATATATTGTGTGTATATATGTATTGATATGCAGCCGTGTGTTTGTTATGGTCCCAACGTCACTAGATGAACGCAATGAAAGATTAAAAGGCGAGAAAATAACTTGGCTCCTTTGTAAAAGACCTGTTGTAAATGTCTTTTGAGCCTCATTTAGCCACACTTTTTATTTTAACAAATCTCATGTTAAACTTCCAAAATTAAGTTCATATTAACACACTGCTGCGTGAGAACTACATAAAGAAAAAGTATTTTATCAAAGTTATCACCATACAAGTACCTTTACTCAAAACGAGTAGGTACACAACCCGTACATTTCCCTCAGAAAATCAATGCATAAATACTTTAGATTGAAACAGTCAGAAAAAAAGAAAACTGAAGAGAATCCCTCTTTCCATTCTTGGCTTATAACCCTCGTTCAACGTTCACCGTCATGAATATTGTATGTATTATCAGTAGAATATTATGAATAAGTCTTACGTTTGCTATCCAAAGTGCTTTTTGCTGATTGGTAGAGAAGTTCTGACACTTTGTTTGCCCCGTTAGCTATTTCTGTAGTTTGCAGAAGGTATGTGATATGGGGACCTGTCGGCCTTTATTGGCAGGCTAACCCGAAGGTAGAAGGTAGGGAGACAGACCCTATAAATACACGTATAAATAAACAATATCTTAGGCCGCGTCCTTGTGACGCAAATACGCGATCAGTGGCGTGCATATGTCACTTTTTGTTCGGAAAACTGGTGAGCGCCCTCTGTCGGCGTGACCACGCGTTCAGGTTCACAGAACAAAAACTTCGAACGATCGTGTATTCACGCGACGCTCGTTTTGGATTTGGATGCGGGGTACGTCATCTTAATCGTAATAATAAGGTTTATATTTTTATATTAGTGAAGCCCTGTTCTCATTAAGGATAGCCAAAAGACTAATTAGGTAATGTAATTAACAATACCAGCCTGAAACCAGGCTATCTATTACAGTCCCACAGGGCAGAGCAAAAGTCTCTTAATAATATTATGTACAAAAAATGTTCAGTTACCTAATTTATCATCTCCTTAGTTACTGCGAATTATCATTAGGGTATTTAGACCACGTATCTTCGTAACGTTTTTAAGTCATAGGTCATTTTTTCATTTGTTTAATATATGTACAATAATAATGGTATTTATAGATAATAAAGAGTTCGCTATGTAATGCCAGAGGTTGTACAAATGTTTGAAATTAAATAATTAAGCCAAGTCTCAATAATAAAATAAAATAAGCCTGGATAGTAAAAAACAATTATAAAGAATCACACATTTCATCATACAAATTAATTAATAATAAATAGCAATAGTAATAATAGTTTTTTAGTGTTATCTTTGCTTTATTAAGAAAGATGAATTGGTGACAATAATATTATGTTTCAACCTGAATTCTGAATGTTGGACCCCGCAAAATTCTACACAGACCACACTTACCACGAACTATTAGTATTAGTTTTCGGCACAGAATAATTCCTTTGAACAACCCCAAAAATGTCTATTAACAACTTCTATTTTCGTTAAACACCATTATACTGAAAGTAGTTTCGAAGCGATTGTTCAACGGGGTATAATTTGAATTTGACCTCTCAATGGCGCAGTCACCGATGGTTGGCTATTATAGCTACTAAATTGGTTTTAAGCCTGCCATCCCCTTGATTTATTGACGAAGATATTGTAATAGGCATTGCAGCAAAAATTTTGACGATACACATCGTAATAAGTAGTAGAGTAATATTGCTATGGTATTTTTTAAGAACATTGACGAGCTGTTACTTTTCACTGGACTGGCCAGCTGCACTCTATTTGAAGGGAATGATCAGCCGTATATACTTCAAACTGATAAAAATATAGTGCTGGCAGTGTTGTCACCAATTTATTATCAAGCACGTCAAATAATAGGGAAAATAGAGGAAAAGTAAAGAAGATAATAGTAAGACCAAAAAGGTACAAGGACCAATTCAAAGAAATAGCAAATGAAAGAACTTAAACAGCTATAAGATTTAGCATTTGAAAGAGTAGAGTGCAAATAGCTACACTGACAAATTCCCAGCACTTTAGTTTTGGATGGATGGACTTGGACACCAACTACAGTGAATTTATTTTTGCATTTGTGGCTTCCTCTCCCTACAATATCGGTGCTGTGGTGGGATTATTGCGTTGTGGCCAGTCTGCGGGATAACTTCAGGTCTGCGGTTCTCTATTATGTGGCGTAGTTATACCTAGCCGACTTATCACTAAATAGCATCATACGGCAAATATTGTGATCATTTGGGGAAGGCGTATACAATCAATCTGCCTAGCCTTTTCCCAACTATGTTGGGGTCGGCTTCCAGTCTAACCGGATGCAGCTGAATACCAGTATTTTAAATGGAGCGACTGCCATCTTACCCCTTGGTAAGACTGGTGTCAGACTTTCGGTCTTCTGACGACTCGTAACGACTGTCAAAGATCCACGAATGACAGCCGGGACCAACGGCTTAACGTGCTTTCCGAGGCACGGAAGATTCTCGATACGTAAAGATGGTCACCCATCCACTGACTAACCCCGGCAAGCGTAGCTTAACCTGATGGATCGACCAGTGCGGCTGTTGTTACTTAGCCACGAGCTCATCAGGCAGGAAGGCGTATACAAATGATCACATATATTTGCCATGGATGAATCATAGGATCAGAAATTATTGCCGAGGTGTCTATGTAATATATATATGCTCATAACTTTAAGTACCACAAGTGGCCACAAGAGCTAACTAAAACAAATAATGAACGATGATACTACAACTAATACAAAGTGTACTTGGCACCACTTTTGGATATATTTTTTTTTAGTTATGTATGTCACCTAAAACAAACACTGGCAACACTATTGGATGATTTGCTTTGCATAATGCCACAGTGCGCTTAAAATTTAAACTAAGCGGTCTATTGTTTGTGTAGTTATCCAGATCCCATAGAAATAGAAACGACGCATTTTTTTTTCAAAATTGCCTGAGTAAGAACACACAAACCGAAAAACCGGGCAAGAACGAGTCAAACCACGCACAATTAAGAGTT